>CM062820.1:691009367-692297635 GCA_031772625.1 Pinus tabuliformis
TCTCAAGATATTTTGATGTGAACCAGTCACAAGGGATAAATTGTGACCAGTTTTCCTGTGGGCTTCACTGTTCAAAAGCCTCCACAGTGTAATATTCTCCATTAAAGTCTTTTCTCGTGGGCTTTAGTACAAAAGCATCCACTATGTAGAAGAGTCATGATATCTGTCATATTTACTTTTAGTACAAGAATCTACTTTACAGATAATATCTTAGCGTTACCCGAAAGCAATTATTCGGTCCATCTTTTAGACCTGAATCTTTGTGCGGACGTCGCTCTGATAAAGGCTGGAAAGCAATGATTCCTTTAGCTTTAAGTCTTTTCTTTGTACCGACCAACAGGATGCTTGTCCCCCCTTCTCTTCCTATATAAGAAGGGTAAGGCTCATTTGTTTGGCATCAGAGTTTTGAGAGTCTAAGAGTCTTGAGTCTTGTGAGTTTAGAGTCGAGTGTATTTCCTGCTCTGCATCTGCAGACCCAAGGGTCTGATCTGCTTGCACCACGAAAGATTCACTCAAGTCCTTAGGTGGTTTGGAAGCCTGCGCATCAGTGTGCTCGGCACTGGTGAGAACCTAAAGTGGCTGAACCATTAGTAAGAGTCTTTCAGTCTGTAGATGTTTGCCATAGATTTCTGAGGCAGAGTCTGTCTATCGCCAGGAAGCCTCCGGTATTACTTGTTCTTTATGAACGGTATACAGTCTGGTAAAAGCGATGAAAGTCAATCTCTGTAAAGAAATTCTCTCTCTATAATACTTTGAGTTTCTGCAAGAAAATGAGTACACTATATTTCTGCAATCTGAGTATCTCTGTGATTTAAAAATTCTACTGTGATAGTAGTTCTGTTGAGCTTTCGTTCGAAGTTCACAGGAAGTTCGCCAAAAGATTGAAGGGACACCAAGGCTATTGAGAGGTGTGGAAGCCGTTGTGTAAGCCGAAAGAGTATGAAAGATCTGAGTAGGTTCACCACTGGTTCATCAGGAGTTGGCCATCAACACTAACGAAGAGGCACAACAAGTTGCAAGCTCATGACAGGAGCCCCTGCATAAAAATTGGTATCAGAGCCAATAACGCCTGGTTCTTGACGTTGGTACTCTAAAATCTTAAGTACTCTTATTCAGAATGAATCGTTTCGGAAATCTATTTCTTTCCGAGAACTTGAAGAGAGAGATTCTCAAGCTGAGGAAAATCCCCTTAGAGAAATGTTTGCTAGTAGTTCAAGTAGAACCCTTAACTCTGCTGAACTCACATATGAAGAAACTCAGCCCTCTGCCTGGTGGAAATTTCCCGCTATAACCCCTTCTAAAGTCTATAGTGACTTAGCTCCTTTCCATTTAATTGCTGCTTCTAGGATAAGTATTAAAGAGTCGGTCAGTCAAGTTCAAGAAAACTCCGACAGTATCCAGACTATATCCCTGCTCAATCCCAAAGCCTTACAAGCCGAAGCAAAGAAGCTAAAGACAAATTATTTGCATTTATGGTGCATACGGGTTGGAATCAATCCTTTAATTCACAAAGGATTACATACTTTTGTGCTTGCTACTGTAAGAGATATGACGCACAATAGATATACAGATTCCATTATTGGCAGAATCGTGGCCCCGCTGTCTGATGGCCCAGTCTATTTCGACTACTTCCCAAATTTCTCTGTGTATGTCTATGATGAAACCATTGAGGATATCCTACAGTTGCAAATCCAAACAATGGGGTTTGATATGAAAAAGAAGAGAAATAATATAGCCATACAGACTAAAGCTTGTTTTCGACATACAAATACCATGTGGCCTGCTATCCGTCATACACCCAGTAGAGACTCCAAGTCCAGCATTGTAGTCAAGACAGATCCTAAAAACCAGAAGGTTGAACATCTGTTAATCAAATGGGAAGACTTGCAATTTCCAGAGCATTGGGTTGTAAATAATTTTAGGCCTCATATACCTAGAAATATCACCTCTACAAATATTACTGAAAGTGCTTCCAGTGCAATTATTTCTTTCCCCCGAAGATCAACTATTGACCACCCTAGGATTGATGCTGCTTGTAAATATTCGAAATACTACAGAGATCCTTCCATTATGGATACCGCCTGTTCATCTTCGTCCTCCTGTAGACATAACCAATTATATGAATTAGCTCAGCTTGTAAATTATTCTTCCTTAGAAGTAAAATGTCCAGATTGTGAAGATACCATAAATATGCTTACATTGGCCAAACAAAATGTTCATCTACATCATAATCCACGAACTGGTATTTCTCCACCTTCTACTTCCATCAATTCATGTCCGAATCCCAAATGCTGTGACATTCCCTTCCCACATGAGCCAGAGCCAGATTCAGACCATGTCCTTATGATACATACAGCTGAAGAAGAAGATCCTAGACTCACAGAGATGATCTGTTTGATGAGACCATCAAAACCAAGATATGGGCTAGGAAAACTTGAGAAATCACAATTGATTCCATAATGCAGATCTAAACAAATTCCTTCTGATTGTAAAAAGCCTGCAGTGATGGAAATGCATAAGTTCTTTTCACTCATGAATGGATGCTTGAAGTCAGAAATTAGTGCCAAATGGATGAAAGATATGCTGAATTGGGATTTGTATACAAATCCTCAAGCAGAAGAGTTTGACCAAGCATACACCCCTGAACAAAAGAGACAATTGGCAACTGATTGGAAACATTACATGGAAGCAAATAACACTTGGATATCTTTCTATTCATGGAAGGATAAAGTTGCTCCTATAAATGTTTTCACTGGATCCACTTTTAGCACTTCAGCTGATAAACATGGATGGACTGCACTAGATGGGTCAAAAGTAGAAACTCCTACTACATTTCCTCCTTATAAAGGAATTATTTTAGGAGAAAATACAAATGCAGCCAAGGCCATTCCTCTGGTCCAAAAAGATGACAATGCTCTAGGCATTGATGGAAGAATCCAAAAGCCATTGAACAATTAAATTGGACCAATACTGCTATCAAAGGCTTAGAGATGAATGTAGCAAAAACAGAAGATGTAAAGAAGCAGATAGATGTTGTACAATCTTCATTAAATAGTGTAAATAATTGCTTGAATAATATGCAGTTTGATTCCAGCATGGCTCATTCTTATACTAGAGAATCAATAAGCAAGATAGAAGAGGTAGGAGAAAAATTAGTTGTACACATAGGTGTAACTAAGACTCTCCTTACTGGCTTAACAATAGAAGTTGAAAGGATACATTTGACAAAAATTGAAAAGCCAGTTCCAAATTCTTTTCTAGTAAAGAGAAATATTAAAATTGAAAATCCTGTGAGAAATGTCCAAATATTCCCTCTATTGTTTCCTAAATAAATTGCCTCATCGTCAGGAGCTGATGGATCAGAACATATTAGTATTGCTTCTTTATTCAAAGAAACAGAGCCAGAAGCAGAAACAAAAGAAACATAGCAGAAGTCACTAGAGACAGATTTTTCCAATCTATGAACCTCTGGAACATAGATTTTCTAAATATTCTGCTCCAGATATTGAAGGGAAAGGGAAAATGCCTGAAGCTCACACTTTCTTCCCTGACTCTCACAGAGAATGGAACATAGATAACATGAGCATTGGTAAAATACGCCAAATGATTGATTTGATGTACACTGATTATAAGCTCATGTGTCTCAGAGGCAAATCTGAAATAGATGCTTGCAAAACCATCATTCAATGTTTTACAGGTACTCTCCTCAGGTGGTGGGAGACTGAATCCTCTCCTAAAATCATCGAAACTATGGAAGCAGAAGTTCTTAAAGATGAGAAAGGAGATGTTATTCACAATCCAGACGGCACCGCTATCAGCAACATGATTGGCGCATTGACATCAATGATTCTAGAACATTGGTGCGGAAGTGAAACAGTGATAGAGGTATATTCTTTAGCGTCCAAAAAAATATTCAGTCCACTTGACAACTCCAGGAATAAAATATCGTTGAACACGTAGAGTGAGGTCGTTGGAATTTATAAAGTATTAATATAAATGGCGCAATTTCAATTAATCATGGGCATATTCACAATCGGGTAGATTTTATGGATAATTCAAAGGATGTTGTTCCTTTGATCGAACATGACAATAACCAATGTGCAACAATATTGCTCCTTTGATGAGTCCAGGTCAATATCACAGCGCGCGACAATTGAAATGAGCAATGTGGAGACTTTTATATTTCACGACTCTGTTTTTCTTGTCCTCTGAGGGCTCCACGTCATGCGACCAACTCTATTTGATTCTTTGCAAGAATAAGAGATGTTTACTTGAATGTGGGATTAACAAGACAAAATATATCTTACCAATAACAATTACCATCACATATTCCCATTCATACTTTGTGTCAGCTCATTCAAGATTGGTGCATTTCCAATAGCTCCCACATAATTGACAGGATCTCCACGCTCACCACACCAGCTCATATAGGGATTTGGAACCACCATATAATATGTATCAATTCCAACGTATACATAGAGCACAAACCATATATATCAAATACATTCAACACAAGGGGTTACCCACAAAATTCAACGTAGAGAGAAATATATTCAACACACAAAGAATAATAGCTTCAATATTGCATTCAACGTAGATTTAAAGGGTTTCAGTAAGTGTGTTATGGCGACTGGAGGTGTTGGCACTCTGGTGAGGGAAAAATCTACGACTTTCATGGATAATTTCTCATCATGCTTCATGGATTATAGTTAACACAACAAGGAACACCATATAAAATGACCAACGCACCAGGATACTTTACACTCTGACAATTAGATCTAGCTCAGTTTCTCACTCAAGCTCACTTATAAATCTTTGAAAAGCGATTCTTTCGGTGAAACCCATCTTCTTCCATCTAGTAACGTGTGTAGTTTAGGAAGCCAAATTTTGATTCTTTGATCCTCAGGAGATATTTCCTTATTTCGGTGATATACACACAAAGAAAGGCCACAAGAAAATAATGACTCAAATTAGAGCAGGGCAGGAGAATGCCCACTTTGATACCATGTTAAACACGCATGGAATGTGGACAACATATAGGGTAATTCATTAGTTGCATTTCTATTCAAAATATATACATTTATACATTTCCTTGTGACCCTTGGTATTCACATACCAATTGATCTCTTGGACTTAGGTGACTGTTCACATTCCACACCAACCCTTAACGGATTAGGTATCCAACATTCCTTCTATGATGGCATGCTTCATAAAATCAAAGACTCTTCTAGAGAATGCAATGATGCATGCTACCCTAACTTCTACTTTCTAATAGAAGAAAGACAAAGTGCAAATGAACCTAATGGTGGTGGAGTCTTTTCAATAGTATAGATCCTTGGGATATTCACCTTTCAGCTTCTTCTTGGGTTCTTCCTTTTCTTCAGCTATGTGGGCTCCACTTCTTTCCTTCCTTTTGTTGTATTTCTTAGTTTGAGAATTGTTTGGACAATCCATCTTAAAATTTCCATAATCATTGCACCCATTACATTGGATCTTGGAAATATCTTGTTTTCCTTTGGACTTTCCAAACTTTCCTTTCTTTTCCTTGGATTTTACAACAAAATCTTGAGACTTTTCATTTGATTTAATGTCATCCTTTGCCTTCAATATTGTTTATTCTAAGACACATTGAGACCATAGTTCACCAAAGGGAGTAGTATCCTTTCTTGAGTAGACACTAGTTGCAAAACTGCTCCATTCAGGTGGCAAAGCATTTAGTACACAAATGGTCATCTCTGAATCAGAAATGAATTCCCCAAGCCCATGCAACTGGTCCCTCAATTGTGAGATATTCATAATATATGTGGCCATATCTTGATTATTTGATATCCTTGTTATATATAGTTGATTCCTCAAGGATATTTTCTGACCTGATGTAATTACAAAGTACAATTTCACCAACTTATCATACATAACTTTAGATGAACTCAAATCAGCAACAAAGGGAATGAGATGACATCTTAGGGATTCAGTAAGAATCCTTTGTGCCCTCACTTCTCCTTTATTGCATTATCTAATTCTGGAGTCTTCTTCTTTTCTGATACAATAAATTCACCAAGAACATATTCCATGACTTCATTTTCTGTGAGAACCAAGTCAATCCTCTTTTTCCATGCTAGGAAGTTTGCTGATCCAATGAACTTGTTGCTTTCCTTGCAAAATGTAGTAATTTGATATGTAGATTGAGACATGAAAGACAATATGGTACTTACTTGTCAACCAACTGTCCTTCTTGTTGATGTATTAAACTATCTTCATGATTTCAAGAATCTTCAAGAGACTTCAAAGACTTTCCTTCAATAGCAAAGAGTCCTTGGGGGAAAGAAAAATAGATATCCTTCTTAAGATGATGAGGTCTTTAATGAGAGATTGATGTAGTAACCTTCCTTCCTTCAATGAGAGATTGGTCCTTCTTAAGATGAGGAGGTATTTTTCCTTATGCCCTTCCTGGTGTCCTTAACAAACGGTTCCCTTTGACAAGTAACATTTTGTTATGCCAACTAGATGATCTTCAAGTTGCCTTTTCTTCTTCACCTTAGCTTTGATACCATGTTGGAGCATCAAGTAGGGAAATTATCAACGTAATTCTTCTTATCCTTAATAATTTCTTGTAAGTTTTATCTAACTTCTTATTGTTCTTTATTATATTATTTTCATCAAACAATTATCAAGAGCATAAACCATGAAAGGCAGCAGACACAAAATATAGGCTTCAAGCCAGGGCCAAACCCCTACAAAGGGGAAAACCTAAAAAGGATCTCTTCTCTTATTATAGAATCAAATCAAATGATAAATCCAAGACCCAAAGACCAAAGTCAAGACCTCCTCCAAGCTCCAAGTCAACCCTCCAAGAAATCCTTCCTTCAACTAGTCAAAGTCTTCAAAGTCAACGAAAGTAAGATCTATTCCAATCACAATTTTGACCCTCTACTGCAGACTTGCAGTTCGTACCTGCAATTTTCAGCCTCCCAATAGTTGAAAAAACCCTAATTTTCACACGTATCAGAGAAATCAAGCCCAAAATTAGTTTTTCTTCTTCTTCTTTGACTTTCTCTTGCTTCTTTGACCTTCGCTCTTCTTGCTTCTTCTTTCTTGCTTGAGATCAAATTTCAGAAATATGTCCAAATGAATTGAAATATCTCCCTTTATAAAGCCTTCTCATGAGGTTGAATAGGCCTCTCCTAGGCCGAATTTTCACTAGTAGGGTCGACTTTATCCCAGAGGACAAATTTGACCTTCTAGTCACAAAAATAATGTTCTTTCTTATTACAATTTTCCCAAATGGGTCTTATACATATAATAACAACTTTCTTGACTCATGATAAATATTTTATTGACTAGAAAAACCCTAGGAGCATGAGATACATGCTTGACCTAGTTGACCATTCAAGTGAAGCATGAAACCCATGCTTGAAAATATTATTTTTTCTTTCTCCTTTTTCTTGATACATAAAATATACATAATGACATGAGTATAATCAGAATTATGAAGACTGAAACTAGTTACATTTTCCAACAATAATGAGTCATCTAGAGTTGGGAATTAATGTCAACAAGAGTAGTGGATTTTACATAATGATCATATTGTTTTTGATGTGTTCTAGAGGTTTATAGGGTCTTGACATGTTTCTTGTGGAAGGGTTGATGCAGTTGTTGTAGATTTGAGTGAAGAATTTAATGTTGATAGCATTTAATTTAGCTTGCTTCTTCATCCACCCAAGACTAGCATGAACTGCACAAGATTACCTTTGTATCCCAACAAAAATCTGCTCTGGCTTGCCCTTATATCCACATGACATTGCCCATAGGTGAAAATTTAGGGCCTGTGCATGCAGAATAAAAACTACAACTTTTTATCATGGATTTTTCCCAAGGTTTTTGGTGTTGATGGAGTTGATTTCAAATGGTATTTGAATATTTGACTTGATCTCCATTGATTTGGTCCAAAATGATGAGATGTAATCGAATGAAATCATTGCATGTTTCTTTTATTATAAAATGCCAGAATGTGCAAAGGTAAGGGCTAGATTGTGTGAGAATGTGAGGTACAATAATGTAGAGTGAAGATCATAGAACAGAGATGAAGAAATAATACAAATATGTTGAGAGTGATTGAGGAGAGTAAATGATCAGACTTTGTATGCCATTGCTAGTATTATGTTGCTGCTGATATGGAGAACTAATTGTTGTTGTATTTTTTACTGTAGGGACATTCGATCAAAGATCAGATGGCTGCATTGTTTGTTTATGTTGATTTTCCAGTTGTGACAAACATTGCATGAGGTTTTGATGGATTGATTTGCAATAATGGTTGAGTGTTGTACTATTTCTGTGGAGATCAGAGTGTTGGTGTAGCTGTTATATATTTAACATTGTTGACAATTTTTTTGTAGGGAGTATGTTGCTAGTGCTAGTATTGATTGGTTTGTATGTAGTTGTAGCTTCCGTGTACTTTGTGTTTGTAGCATAATATTGTTGAGTGATGTATGGTTGAACGAGAGGGGTTTTATGTGTATGATGTATAGAGAATATTTGTTTGTTGAGCAGAGGATTGTGTTGCAAAGGAGTTTGATACTAAGCAGAGAGACATTGTGGATCCAATACATGAGAATATATGAAACGAGGTCCACGTTATTGAGCATAGTTTGTTTTAGGTAGATGCAATTTGAAAATGTATGAAAGGTGGTCCACGGAGGTTTGAAGGTTGGGGTCTTCAGTGGAATGTGGTGGCTTCCTCGGGGAGTGGTGGCTTCCTTTAGGTGGTGGCCTGAGAAACTATTTGGAGGTTGGGGCCTAAATAGTTGTGGAAGTAGTGGCTTTCATTAGGTAATGGCATGCAACAAGTGGTTTCTCATGTACATCGTAAGTTGGGGCTTGCACATTGCTGGTGGCTAGTGAATGATGTAAGAATATTTTAATAATAAGAAGAATAACAAGAGAAAGTGTGCAATGGTTTTTCTCCCATAAGAGTTTCCACCTAATATTTAGTGTTCATATGGTTGATTACATTTGATTTGATCTCTTATGTGCTACTCATGAGTATTGTTGCTTTCATGTTTCTTATGCATGTTATATTTGTTGATCATATATTGTGGTGCTCATTGAAGATTTAGTTAATTGTTGTAAGAAAAGGTAAACAGTATTAACTAGTGATCCATTAAGCATAATACCAATTCACCCGCTCCCCACCCTCCCTCTGACTAATGTTAAGCTACCAACACTACGTTTTCATTAGAGTTCTTATATTACAAAGATAATGTCCATATGGGTTGGCATCAATGGAGTTTGGCTATGCAATTATTTGTTCAAAGTTTTCCTGCCTCTATATTTTCAGTAAGTTATTTTAGATTTATTTTTTACTTTGAGCTCCATAAATATCTTCTTTGTAGCAAACATTAGGCTTAATGCATTGGTATCAATAAATTTGTAGAAATGACAATGATTTAAAATTTAATAGTGAATCAAAACTTTCTGAATTCTATGATTGTATTATTCAGAATTAGTTGGCTTATTGATTCATCGTTATATATGGTATATTACATTTATAATAACAAATCCCAATACTTCCTTTATTCTTTCTTCTGGAAAAATAAATAAATTTATATTAACAAAAAATTACTTAAGTACAATCCAAAGAACAAGCCTCACTCCCTTACAAAATTTGGAACCAAAAATTTAAACTTTAAAGCAAAAAAAATTGTAACTACATTTTCACCATAATCTATCCCTCAAAGCAAAGACCAATATCATTGTTTAGAAAACTATATGTGAAGAAAATTTGTACTTATCAGCCCTTGAGATTGCTCTTATTCTTACTTCCTAAATAGCTAGCATTGTGGTCTAACTTAAAGGATGGATGGGTACCCAAGTTTGAAAATTGTTTGAAGAAATTATTCCATTTCTCCATCTACAAGAAGTTGTGAAGATCGAGTCTCTCCAAACTACAATTTAAGTAATACATATTTAGCTAAATGTTGGCTTGGTTTTCCATAGCATGTTTAGGATAATCCCACAATAACTTATGTTCATTCTTCAAAGTCTACTTCTGCTTTGAGAAACACTCCTTTAGTTTTTTGTAACCTCTCATGCATGTCAACTTTATTTTTTACTTGATTCTATCTTAGCAATGGATATATATTTTCTTGATACAACAATTTATTGGACATATTTCTTGTGCCCCCCAGACATTAGGATTAAAATAATAATTCATCAAACATATTAACTAAAGAGTTAATTAATAAATAATCATGGACATGTATTTTAATTTTAATAAATTAATTAAAACCAAAACAATTTGAATTAACTAAAGAATTAATTAACATAACTAGAATAAGGCACCAGATATGCATAGAGGATACCCGAATCTTAGCTAGAAGTGATCACTACTTCATAAGAAAATTTAGAGAAGCCATAAAAATTAACAAAAACCCTAATAACCTCAATAGAGACGATGTATAGACCATAAGCGAAAACTGGATTCCAATCCTATCATCCAAATCTACCCCTACCCAACTATAATCCTCCTCCAATTAACCCATAAATTTAGTCCTTTCTAACTAAATTAACACATTTTGACCATATTAAAATATAACTTAACAATAATCATCATTTGAAAATATCTACCTATAACATTATATAAGAAACCTTAATAATAAAAACAATCAATATAATAATAATAATAATAATAATTTAGATATAAACATAAACATAGTAAAATCAATTATAATAAGACAAAACAATAATAACAATTCATCAAATAGAATGACTAAAGGGTTAATTAAAACAATTAGGATAGGACAACGCCTCCTAAAACAAATTAAAAATTAAAACAAAAACAAGTAGGATCACAAAAAAAAATAAATTAATTAATTAATTAATTAACAATTAATTAAAATAATCAAACAAATAAATATAAATACAACCCTTACCTATGTATTTTAATTCTAATTAATAGATTAATTAAAATACATATACATATTTAATTTTAATTAATAAATAAATGTGTATATGTGAATATACATATTTAATTTTAATTAATAAATTAACATGGATATGTATTTTAATTTTAATTAATAAATTAATTAGAATTTAAATAATTATTAATAAATTATTTAGGATTAAAATAATAATTCATTAAACATATTAACTAAAGAGTTAATTAATAAATAATCATGGACATGTATTTTAATTTTAATAAATTAATTAAAACCAAAACAATTTGAATTAACTAAAGAATTAATTAACATAACTAGAATAAGGATTGTATTTTAATTTTAATTTTAATCTAAAAATTAATTAGAATTAAAATGATTAAAATAATAATTCATTAAAATAAGACAACACATCCTAAGACAAATTAAAAATTAAAAAACATAAACAAATAGGATCTCAACAATTAAAATTAATAAATAATTAATATTAATAATTAATTAAATATGTAGTTCAATCTTAATTAACAAATTAATTAAAATTAAAATAATTAAAAGAAACAATAAATTTAAAAATCAATATAATTAAATTAATTAAAGCAAATATAATTAAAATAAATATAATTAAAACATGAAATAATTAGTACTAATAAAATTAAACAATAATACAATTAAATAGAACAATTAAAATAATTTAAAGACTCAAGCATCTCTATATATATCTGGCAAATAAGACCAGTCTTTCAATTAATTCTCTCACATCCTGAAGATGAACCACCGTTGCTGATTCGAAACGTCGATCTAAAAAGAAATTAAATGCGATGGATTTGGAAGAAAATCTACACAAACATGAAACTCGCAGAAAACTCAAAGACAAAAAAAATCAACTAATATATTTCTCTTTGTTCTTATTCCTTTGGGTTAGGTCACCCATATAATTTACCCAAGATTTGCATTTTTCCATTATTCTAATCATACTAGTTTGGAGCTTTTAATGAGACATTTGTAGTTTTGTATTCTTCTTTATGGCACAATTCCCTTAAAGTGAGACTACAACAATTGCTATTTGACAGTAAAATTAATGGCTTGGTGCATTACCTCTCTTTTTTTGTGGCTTGTCTTTCTAATCTTCCATTAGTGTGGAAATATAAGTAGTGAACACCCAATCATTCAACATGAGTAAAAAAATATTTTTCCAAAGATCAATATTGTATTATAATCCATTGTAGGTAGACAATATAAGGTTCTGAGTGATGCAACAAATGCTAGGAGGAAATAGGTTGGTGGCATGTTCTTATAGTTTTAACTTCAAGCAAAATTCAAATGGTTGATATAAAAAGGCTATCGAAAGCTCACTCTAAAAAATATTAAACAAAGGTTCATTTTCATATATTCAGGACTCAATGATCTATTTTTCTTTCATCATTTGCTCTAATTATTCTTCTAGGACTTTTCCTTGTAAGATGTGTTTTAGTCATTGCTAGGTTTGAATTCTTGAACATAAGAGCATGGTTAAAAATCTAGTCTACAATGTGATATATTGATCACCTTGCAAGTGTTGGGTTGTGTTATTCTTTCCACGACTAGCCCATGTAGTGAACCAGGGGGTTAGAGGTCCCCCTCTATGGGGTCCAAGGCAGTTCCCCGGGAAATTTTTTTTGGACCCTATATTAGGTTGGGCGAACCTACCTATGGTTTTGTGCATGATTTTCGCAATGGTTTTGGATGCGATGGTTTTCGGTCCATGGTTTTTGGTCCATGATTTTGGATGCTTCGGCATGTATAAATATGCATTGTAACATTGAAAGGAACATAATGAAAAATCAAGCTGGTAGTCTCGGTTTTGGGATCCAGGGGAAAATCTCTATGTATATGTGTTTTATATGTTATGCTCTCGCATTGTTTATTTTCTATGTTTTAGAATTCGTATGCAAGTAATTTATGTATAAGGCTAAAACCTACATTTGGTTTCAGAGTTGTTTTGGCTTCAAGGGGATGCCTTTGTTGCTAGGGGGTTTCGCTCAGGCCTGTGGTAGACCTCGTTCAGTGGGAGATCTACGAGATCGATTCTAGTGGTGAAAGAAGATGGCGAGTAGTGGAAAGATAGAGATCGAGAAATTTAATGGTCAGAGTTTTGAGTTGTGGAAAATCAAGATGGAGGATCTATTGATGGATAAAGATCAGTGGATCGCGGGTACTAAACCAACGGGAGTGTCTGATGAAGAATGGAAGAAGTTGGATCGGAAGGCAAAGAGCACAATACGCTTG
This sequence comes from Pinus tabuliformis, assembly GCA_031772625.1. Classification (NCBI taxonomy): domain Eukaryota; kingdom Viridiplantae; phylum Streptophyta; class Pinopsida; order Pinales; family Pinaceae; genus Pinus; species Pinus tabuliformis. The sequence continues at coordinate 691,022,564 of CM062820.1, forward strand.
TGTCTCAGATTCAATATTGTTGAATGTATCAGGGGAAGCTACGACAAAGGCCTTGTGGGACAAGTTAGGGACTTTGTACCAATCTAAGTCTTTGGTGAATAAATTGTTCATATGGAAAAAGCTGTATAACCCAAGGATGAAAGATGGAGACTCAGTGACACAACATTTGAATGCGTTTAATATTGTGGTAAGTCAGTTATCGTCTGTTGATATCAAAATTTCAGATGAAGATAAGTGCATTAGTTTGTTGTGTTCTCTACCAAATTCGTGGGATAGTCTGGTTATTGCAATAGGTAGCAATGCAACTACCTTGCAGTTTGATGAAATAGTCCCATCCTTGCTGACGGAGGAGATGAGACAGAAAAATATGGAGATCCAGAATGGTGATGCCTTGTTTGTATGAGGACGGTCCCAGAACAGAAACAAAAATAAGTCATCGAGTGGGAGATCTAAATCTAGAGGGAGATCTAAATCTCTAGGAAAACCTGTAGAGGTGGTGTGATGGAAATGCGGAAAGGAAGGGCACTACAAAAGGGACTGTAAATCTAAATCTCCTAACAAAGGAAAGGGATCTGATGATGCTTCTTCTGCAGAGGCGAAAACCACCTTAGATCAGGGAAAATTTTAAGGATGGAAATTTATCTTAAAATTTAGAAACCTTGGCGAATCCCACTAGTCCATAATATGAAATCTATAAAATGTTTGGAGATATTTTTATAAAAATATTCAAATTTTTAATATTTTTATATAGTCTATATATAATTTTTTGGTGATTTTTAGGGTAAAATAATTTCATTCTATAAAAATCGGGCAAATCATTTTTACAAAAAATGGAAATTAGCGAATCTTTTTTTGGAAAAAGTATAGAAAATTAGCCCATGGGCGAATATTAGCCCCTAAAATTTTCCTTACCTCAGATGAAGGTGGGGATGTGTACTTGGCTTCTTCAAGTACACATGTAGATCATAAGGCATGGTTGATTGACTCAGGTGCATCCTTTCACTTCACTCCCCATAGAGAGTGGTTCTGCGAGTATGAGAAATACGATGGTGGTGATGTCTTCTTAGGGGATGATAGGAAGGCTAGAATCGTTGGTTGCAGAAAAGTAAAGTTGAAGTTGCAAGGTGGAAGGGTTAGAAAAATTCCAGGTGTTCTACATACTCCTGCATTGGCCAAAAATCTGATTTTTGTAAGCAAGCTGGATGATGTAGGTGTAAAAACAGTGTTCGAGAAGGATACCTGCAGGATGGTTCGGGGAGCACTGGTATTGATGTGGGGAGTTTTGATTGGAACTCTGTATAAGCTGCAAGGTATCACTGTTGTTGATGGGTGCAACAGTTCTATGGTTCCTGAAAGTGGAGCAGAAAATCTAGTTGTCTCTGGAGAGAAGGTCATGCTGTGGCATCAAAGTCTTAGACATATTGGAGAGAAGGGCCTTCGAATACTTCATGGTAAATGTATGGTAGAAGGTACGAGTAATAGCTCTCTGGATTTTTATTTTTGTGAAAATTGTGTATATGGGAAGCAGAATCGGGTGAGTTTCCCCTCTAGTGGTAAGAGGGAAAAACAGATATTAGAGCTTGTGCACAGTGATGTGTTTGGACCTATGAAGGTTCCATCACTGGGTAAGTCTGTATACTATGTATCATTTATAGATGAATTCTCAAGGAATACATGGATATATTTCCTTAAGAAGAAATCTGAAGTCTTTGACAGGTTTAAAGAATTTAAGGCTCTGGTGAAAAACCAGACAGAGAAGAAGATAAAGGTGCTGAGGACAGATAATGGTGGAGAGTTTTGTAGTAGGAATTTGAAGAATTTTGTAAGAAGTGTGGTATAGCACGACAGAAGACTACTCCATATACACCTCAGCAAAATGGAGTTGCAGAAAGAATGAACAAGGCATTGATGGAAAGGGCAAGAAGCATGCCCATTGGTGCTGGGTTAGGACATGAATTCTAGGCAGAGGCAGTGGAGACAACATGTTACCTGGTCAATAGATCATATTCATCAGTGTTGTAGGATAAGACTCCACAAGAGGTATGGACTGGTAAGAAACCCTCTCTTTCACATCTGAGGGTATTTGGATGTGATGCATATGTACATGTTTCAAAGGAGAAATGAACCAAGTTGGATATTAAATCTAAAAAGCGCATTTTTATTGGGTATAAGGATGGTTTAAAGGGTTGTAAGCTTTGGAACCCAGTAACAAGGAAGGCTATGTACAGCCGAGATGTGGTTTTCAGAGAGGTGAAAGATGTTATTAAACATGAATTCCAACCAAAGGAACTTGAGAAGATAGATTTTGAGCTAAATGAGGAAGAATCAGACTCTACAGCAGAGGAGGAATCAGAAGATGAAGAGCCACAAAATCCGGGTGTGAGAAGATCAGTTCGAGAAAAATGCAGCCAAAAAGGTATAGTCCATCTGCTTTCTATTCAAATTTTTCTTTATCTATTACTGATGGTGATCCCAGAACTGTGAAGGAAGCAGTAGATTCAGAGGATGGAAAACTCTAGAAAGTGGCCATGGTTGATGAAATGGCATCTTTGCATAAAATGAGGCTTGGGATCTGGTGGAGTTTCCGGCTAGAAGGAAACCCCTTGGCAGCAAATGGTTGTTCAAGAAGAAGACAAATGCAGAAGGAAAGGTGCAGAAATACAAAACTCGGTTGGTAGCAAAAGGTTATTCCTAGGTGTCGAGAATTGATTTTGGTGATATTTTTTCTCTTGTTTCCAAGGTAGTTTCTATTAGCTTACTTTTATCTGTTGCTGCTGCTTTTGATTTTAAGGTAGAACAGATGGATGTGAAGACAACATTTCTTCACGGGATTTGGAAGAGGAGATCTACATGAAGCAACCTGAAGGCTTTGCAGTGAAGGGTAAGAAAGAATTGGTATGCAAGTTAAAGAAGTCTCTGTATGGGTTTAAACAGTCACCAAGGATGTGGTATTAGAAATTTGATACATTTTTATGGGGACTTGGCTTCACCAGAAGAAAAGCAGATCACTGTGTGTATTTTAAATTAATTGGTGACCGTGTTATTTATCTGGTCTTGTATGTGGATCATATGTTACTAGTTGGAAATGACAAAGAAATTATCCATGATTTGAAGATCCAATTTTCCTCCAAATTCGACATGAAAGATCTTGGTGCTGCAAACTATATTTTGGGCATGGAAATTAAAAGAGATTGGGCAAAGAGGAAGCTCTGGTTAAACCAAAGGAAGTATGTCGAGACAATATTTCAAAGGTTTAATATGCAGGATAGTAAACCGATGAAGGTTCCTATTTCTATAGGTGTAAAGTTATCTGTTGAACAGTGTCCCAAGACATAAGAAGAGGAAGAGGATATGTCCCGTGTTCCATATGTAAGTGCAGTCGGTAGCTTGACGTATGCAATGGTCTGTACTAGACTAGACATTGCACATGCAATGGGAGTATTGAACAGGTTTATGTCAAAACCAGGGAAGGAGCATTGGACAATAGTGAAGCGGGTTTTCAGGTATTTGCGTGGCACTAGTGATTATGGTTTGTGCTACCAAGGAAGACCAGGATTGGACAGAGTTTTGGATATCCATGGCTTTGTTGATGCAAACTAGGCTGGAGATCTGGATCAGAGAAGATCTACAAGTGGGCATGTGTTTAACCTATTTGGAGGTGCAGTCAGTTTGATGAGTAAGAAACAATCTGTAGTGGCACTATCAACTACAGAGGCATAATACATGGCAACCACTCATGCAAGCAAGGAAGCAGTTTGGTTGCAGAGATTGTGTTCAAATATGGGGTTAGTACACGGAGCTATAAGGATAGACTGTGACAACCAAAGTGCAATTTTCTTGGCAAAGAACCCTGCTTACCATTCAAAGACAAAGCACATTGATGTTCAATATCACTTTGTGAGGGATATGATAGAAGACAAAAAGGTGTTGCTGGTAAAGATGGACACTTTGAAGAATACTGCAGATGCATTGACAAAATCTGTGAGCTTTGAGAAGTTCTCTTGGTGTAGAGAAACAATGGGCATTGCAGGGCTGGATAAATGACTAAGCTCTCTTGTGACCCCTTGTGGAAAGAAAACAACAAGTGGGAGAATGTTGGGTTGTTTTATTCTTTCCATGACTAGCCCATGTAGTGAACCGGGTGGTTAGATGGGGGGCAGAGCCCCCCCTTTGTTGCGCCGATTGCGCAGTGGGGGTTTGAGGGGGGAGGGTAGCCCTCCTCTACGGGGTCTGGGGCAGCGCCTTGAGAATTTTTTTTTTGGACCCTATATTAGGTTGGGCGGACCTACCTATGGTTTTGTGCATGATTTTCGTACATGGTTTTGGACGCAATGGTTTTCGGTCCATGGTTCGGTCCATGGTATTGGACGCTTCGACATGTATAAATATGTATTGTAACATTGAAAGGAACATAATGAAAAATCAAGCTGGTAGTCCCGATTTTGGGATCTAGGGGAAAATATTTGTGTATATGTGTTTTCTGTGTTATGCTCTTGCATTGTTTATTTTTTGTGTTTTAGAATTCGTACGCAGGTAATTTCTGTATGGGGTTAAAACCTACAGCAAGGTGAAAATTTGTGTTAACTAATCCAGAGGTGAATTCCAATACGTAGTTATGGACAAGCCAACTTTATATTTTAAAAAAATAAAATTTGTTGGTCTTCCAACACCTGTGATTGATGGACTTACAATGAGATACAACCCTCCAAAATTCAAAAGGAAAGCATGGGGCACTTGGAAAGTTTGTTGAAGGATATCCAATGGAGGGTTTCTACTGACATTCACTTGTGTCGGTATAATAATGAACATAAATTTCCAACCGTCAAATAGACCGGTTAAAGGAAATCATGGAGCATATGGAAAGTTCGTCAAAGGATATCTAATGGCGGTGGTCAATCGATGCCCACATGTGTCAATATTATGACAAACAAAAACATCCAACCATTGAACATAAATCATGGTAGGAATGTAAAACTCGTCAAAAGATATCTGTCATCATTGGTCAACCAATGCAAGAGTTCATCGGTCGTACGATGCCGAGAAACCATCCTTCCGTTAGTATTGTGATAATATGTAATGAAAGTTATTGGGGTTAGAACTCCAACGAGAGCTTGCATCAGGAAATACCTTCTATATTCAATGAAACTATCGTCGAAATTTAGACAATTGTTAAAATGTCAATAGTATGGCTATACCAAAAATGACATTTAGTGAGACCTCCTTTTGTTGTTATAATGATGAAACCTCATCGCAAGAACGACAAATGATAGTCGAAAATTGGCTCAATTTTTAGTTGTGAAATACGAACACAAATTTCTTTATTAAATCACCCTTAATGATATTAAGAACTTCATGATCAAATATTGATTCAATGTTCTGAACAAACCACACAATCAATCCATAAGAAAATGACCCAAATCCACACTTTGCAAGCAATGTTACCTCTAAAGAACCAATCTTCTAAAAAATGATAATTGCATGAAGTAAGAATATAACCTCCAAGAGTAGGTGTTGATGTTTCTTACTTTACTCTGTCATAGCGGTGGATTGAATGTTGATGGAAATCAATTGGAATAAATTATAGCACACAATTTTCCACATCACAATTTGCACCAATAACTTGTTTCTAATCAACCAAAGTAAAATCCAATAATGGATCTCTAATATCCACATTTATGCCAATTAATTCAAGCCTGTAAGCCCAAGAAGCTTTATTGAACTTAATCACACATCTATCCCCACATCAATGGATTATTGACTTTCTCACTATTCTCATTGTGAACCATATAATCACTTTGAAAGGTAGGATGGAGAAAATCCTGAAGTACCCTCCATTAAACACTTGTTTACTTGGTAAGTGGTTGTTGTGGAAATGGACCATGGGCGGTTATGCATCTCAATACACAACCTGGGTTGAAATGAAGTTTTATAAGAGGTACATCTTTACCATTAGAAAAAGGATGGTATTTGTGTTTTGGTCAAAATTTTCATGTGCCTTATCATCCAATTTGTGCATACATTGAATGCATATTGATGTTTTAGAAGATAAGGCTAGACATGTAATAATTTCTTATCAATACTGTGAACAAAATATTTGATTACTTTCCTTTTGCAATAAGCATAACCAACCAATAGATGAGTGGAATCCAACAAATAAGCAGATATTGATTTCCATTGCTAGGGACCTCGACATTGAATTCTATTGATATTTGATCAAATGTTGTCTAAAAAAACTAAGATTCACACAATACATGTTTGTTCAACCACAACCCTCACAATCAGAATGTACAACCATGAAAGATGAACAAATGCAAGTTGTAGGGTTTAATTGAATCCCAATTCAATAGGTTATTGATGTTGTGATAATATGGAAAAAGTATGAAGAAATACATAATAGGTGAAGGACATGTGATGTCACATCCAAAAACATATGATGGAATCAAGGGAAGACAACTTGCAAGACAACATATAACATAAAAATAGGTCAGAGTAGTAGGAACATTGTTCGTAGCCCTATTGAAAATACATGAGTAGTGGGCGTTGGGCTACATAAAAATTAGAGGAATGCAAACAAAGTAGATTGACTATGCAAATGATATTGAGGATATAAATGAGTTTCTAGATAAAAGAAGGGGGTCTTGTGAACAAGCACATAAATGGGAGTACAAGTTTGAATCTAGAGGGAGTTAAAGTATGTATACATCCAAAGGATTTAGTTATGAAATTTTTACATATAATGGGGTCCCTTGTCCCATAAATAAGGGGTTTTTTTGTTGTTGGATTGGCCATGACCTTAAATTTGCATTATTTTTTTCTTAGCTTGTTCACAATTTAATGAGACTAACCTATGGATTGAGAAACCATGACCTAGGGGTATTTAAGCCATCAAAATCACCTAAGTATTGCACTTGATCTGACTGATACCAAACCATACTTGGGTAAACCTGTGATAAAATCCATTGATACCTCCTTTGAATGCTGACTTGGAATGGATAAAGGTTGTAATAGACCCCAGGTCTTAATTGTCTCAATGTTATTTTGTTGGAAAACAAAACATTCTGCCACAAACTTCTTAATATCAGATTTAAGGCCATCCCAAAAAATTCCTTCTTGACCCTATGGTAAGTTTTTAAAAATCCTAACTTCCCTCCTAAGGGGGAGGTGTGCAATTCCAAAATAATATTTTTTTGAGTTGGGAATTCTTACAGAGATATAAGCGATCTTTGTACCATAATGAATCATTTTTCCAGGTAAATGTATCATATGTACTAGGATATTGCTGAAACTTTTGAATGAGTGTCCATGCCTCTTTGTCATTCTTCCATTCATCCCTTGCTTCATTTATCCAATCAGGTTGGATAATAGAAATGGCATGGAGAAATTCTTCCACATCCTCATCCTTTCTTGAGAGTGCATCTGCAACAACATTTTGCTTTCCTTTTTTGTAGATGATTTCAAAGTCATAACTCAACATATTTGTGACCCAATTTTGTTGCTCTTCTGAATATAATCATTGTTCCAAAAAGTATTTAAGGGTATCATGATCTATTTTTACCTTGAAGTGTCTTCCCATTTTGTAAGGTCTCCATTGCTTTAGTTTATGTAGTATTTCCAACATTTCCTTCTCATAAATATGTTGTGCAAATACTTTCCCTTGATTGGATGACTTTCAAAAGCAATGGGTCTTCCTTCTTGCATTAAAGCAGCACCGATTGCATTTCCTAAGGTAGCACATTCCACAATAAGGTTTTTTTCAAGTCCGGTGTAGCTAAGACTATTTCTTGGCACATTGTCTCTTTAAGATGTTCAAAGAGGCCTTAGTTGCTTATAGAGTCAAAGAAAATTCATATTTCTTCAGTAATGTTGTTAGAGGCATTTCTATTCTCCCATATTTATTAAAAAACTTACGATAATATCCTATCAACCCAAGAAATCCTCGAAGATGCTTTAGGGTTTTGGGGATTCTTCATTCCTTAATGGATTTAATTTTGTTAGGATCTACCTTAAAACCATTATGAGATACAATATGACCGAAATATTCCACCTCTTGTACCCCAAAGAAACATTTGGATGTTTTTGCATATAATTGTTTCTCCTCCAATAGTTTGAGCACCTAGTTAACATGTTGAACATGATCCTTCCAACACTTGCTATAAATCAATATATCATCAAAAAATACTAACACAAATTTTCTAAGAAATGGTTTGAAAATGGAATTCATCAAACCTTAAAATTTGGAAGGTGCATTAGTAAGGCTAAAAGGCATGACCAAAAATTCATAATTACCTTCATGAATTTTGAATGTTGTTTTCAGAATGTCTTCAGTATTCATTCTAAATTGATGATACCATGAACGAAGATCCAACTTGGTAAAGTAAATTGCTCCATGTAATTCATCCAACAATTCATCAATGACATGAATGAGAATTATCTTTAATAATGATCTTGTTGAGCTCCCTATAATATGGACATATATGCCATGATCCATCCTTCTTGTGCACTAATACTATTGGAGCAGATAAAGAACTTTGACTAGGTTGAATTATACTGGCCTCTAGCATTTCTGCAACCATACATTCAATTTCACTCTTTTGGGCATAGGGTTACCTGCAAGGGTTGATGTTTGGAGGAACACTTCCTGAAATCAAGTGAATAGCATGATCATAATCATGAATAAGTGTGACGCCTTTGGGAGTCTCAAATACCTTGGAATGATCGTCCAAGACTTTTTGGAGATTTGGAGAAATATATAATTTTGATGTTTTAACCTATAGTGAGCATAATTGTGAAATTAAGCTCCGTTGTTCTTTATATAAAATAGTTGTCATGCCATTAGAGTTGATTATCTTCTGTGGTTTCCCTGTGATACCCATTAATTCAATTTCCTTTCCTTCACATTTTTTTTTACGAAAAGTTCTTGAAAATTAAAAGTTATTGTCCCCAAAGATTGTAACCATCGGAATCCTAGTACATCATCAGCACCACTCGTTGGAATGGAAAGAATTGGAATATTTAGTACATATTTCCCCATGGTTAGCTTGATATTATGATACTTTCCAGAGAAATTTATAGTTCCTTCATTTGCAACTATCACTTGACACTTTGTTGTTGGATATAGAAAGCAATTCAATTCCTTGGCTATCTTACAATGAATAAAATAATGGGTATTACCCGAATCAATAAACACTATTACCTTTTTCTTGTTGATATATCCTTCTATATTGAGAGTTTGAGAAGTGGTAATTCCTGCCAATACATTACAAGATATGGTTGGATTCATAAATTTTTTCTCTAGGGTTGGTTCTTGGTGTATATCCTGTTCATTTGATGTTTCTTGTTCTTTTTCTTTCTCCTCTTCACAATCTATGTAAAATAATTTCTTCTCAACATACTTATGACCTTGTTGACGGTGATGGACCCGCCAACATTCACGGGATCTCCCCATTATGAAGTCTCAATTAGACCTCACATTGTTTGGTGTAGGAGTCCCATCTAGTACGATGGCCCGATTACCATTTAATTAGAGATTTTCCTTAGCTCTTATTGTTTAGCAGATGAGAGTGTTATGCTGGTGTCTTCAAAAAGCATGGTAAGTATGCCTGGTGAGCGCATAATGTAAATCATGTCTCGATTCTCTCACTGCAAAGGGAGAGAGTAAAGTGAGCATCTAAGTGAGAGGTAATAGTACCACCTAGGAAGAGACACACACGAACCAGAAAGGTCTATCTAACATTCAGCGGAATTGTCCATAGCAGATGTGACAATTGTTAAAATCGAAGTGAAGGGGACAACACATACACCACCCAGTGGAGTAGTCCACACAGATGAGATGACCATTGTAAGCAAAACACAAAGATGTTCTGTCGAGTATCCCATAGAGTAGTCCACAAGGATGTGACAATGGTGATAACCATTACAAAAAGGTGGTCTGTCTAGTATCCTGCGGAGTAGTCCACAGGGATGAGACAACGGTGATAGCTAGTACACAAAGGTGGTTTGTCTAGTATCACACGAAGTAGTCCATAGGGATGAGACAACGGTGATAAATAGTACAAAACATTCCCAACAATGTAAGTAATAAAATAATCGAAATAGTTCAACTATCTTAGTACAGGTGAAACAAACATGCATTAAAAATATGAAATAATAGTCTTACAAACATCTACAAAACATGCATGAAAACGTGTTGGCCTTAACATGCTTCTGTATTAAGAAAAAGTCCCAAAACACATCTATACACCATACATCACTAGTCCCAGTAGTGGGATGTTGGAGCCACTCCTCACTCCTCAAAGAACTGACTGTCTACTCTCAAGGCTATGTGGAAGGAGCCAAGGTGAAAAGTCCTTTCTCATACCATGGGAGGGGTATATATATCCAAGGGTGATGCTTGACCCTAGTGACTCTTAGAATACCCTCATGACCATTGAAATTCCTATGAATTTTCAACTAACATGACTCTTCAACTTCTTGTGCATGTCAGTTAGAATTCCACTTTACATTACATTCATTTACAATAGATATGGCCCATGGTGGTGATGTGGCTTTGAAAACTCATGAAACAACTTGACACGACACTACTGACATGTATTGGCTAGTTGTGGTGTCCATGTCAAGTTGTTGCACTGCTAAGCAATAGATGTACTCTCAGGTGTACTTTGTCTTCTCCTCTGCATGGCTTGGTTCTGTGGGGTCTTCGGTGGTCTTGGTATTGTAAGATGGTTCCATGGATTTATTCCTTTCACTTGTTGCTTAGTGTGCTTTGTTCGTCTGTCCAGTCGCGAGTAAGTCTTTTCTTTTAGCATGTGCGCTCCTTCATCTCGTTCTTCATCTCGCCATGATCTATCAGTGTACCTATTCCTACAATTCACTCATGACGGGACGACAAATCCAAAACCTCCTAGTCTAGCATGATGCATTGTTTTCTGTGTTTTGGGCCTGGGATAGATGGCAGGCTGAGAGAGGGCCCAACAACTACGCAGTGCATAGTTCAATGTGATAGCGAGGGAGGGGTGGTCACTGAGACTTGATAGAGCGTAGCTTAGTCTTGAATAAGGAACTCTGGGGCACAATCTTCACTGTACAAGAAAACTGTGCAGAGGCCACTCAGAGGCAGAATTGCGCAGTCAAGGACACCAGTGGTAGTTGAAAGGTGCGACCCTGAGGGACACCTCTGTGTAGTTTCTAGGAGGGAGACAAGGCAGGACAATAGAGGGACCAAAGGATAGGTCTGCGTAATTTTTGAGAGCAGTGAGTCCCGACTGAGGGGGGTCACTGGGAGGACACTTCTACGTAATTTCTAGGAATAGTGAAGGTTTAGGACTCCACGTAATGCGGGGTTACAGCAGGCAGGAAGTAGGTTTGATGATTGTGCTTGGGAAATGTGCAGTTCAGATAAGCTATGAGGCAGTTTTCTGCATAGTTCTGGGAAGGAAGACAACTGCTCACTTCTCGGATTGCATAGTGCAACTATCCTGAAGGACAACCTCAAGCACTCCGTAGTTCCAAGAGACAAAGCAACACCACTGAGGGTTGAGACTATGCAATGCAACTCAGTCGGGTCCGGTGAAGTGGAGTTGTTCTATCGAAATATTTTTAGGAAAGCAGCTAAGTGTGAAAGGAAAGTAGACTCGTGAAGACTCGACATTGTGATCACACACTTAGCATACTTCAACAACATGACGACACTAACAACTGGGAAAACATAGCAAATCATGACCCTCTGTGGGACTATCTAGAGGTGAAAGCGACACATGCAACACTTGAGATAGAGCTTTGGATGATCGTGACGACACTTGCGCGACAATTATTATAACTTTGTGTGTGAGTGCAATGGGTGTTCACATATCTAGGGCAAACCAAACACACAAAGACAAACCTTTGAAATGACCGAAACAAGATCACAAGCATGACAAAGAAATCAACATGCCAAATGACGTAGTTGGTTAAGAAAGAAAAAAGGGCGGAAAAGAATATGACATAACTCAAGGAATGAGATCAAGTGTTTACAACCATCAAAGGAAAAACTAAGGAAGGTTCCAAAATTTTGAAGGGCGTTGCAGCTGTTATAATACTTGGCAACACACTGGTTGAATACCAGCTTCTCTATTTTGGTTTTTTTGTAGTGCAGGGCCTTTGTCCTTTGGGGAGTATTGATTCATCGTGCAGATCATTTCGGCTTCCCCACTTACCCCATGGATAAACATGGTTCACCTTGTACCAACTCAGTCGAACACAACATAAGATTCAGCTAGATCACAATGTTTCAAATCGGGAAAGGTAATTTGGCTCGCGAGCTTAAGATTTTTAGAGTATAGTTTTTCATCTCTGGTGTTGCTCTGCTACCAGCAAGCCTTGACAGTACCCCGGTGTAGTCACGCAGGAACACAAGTATTGCTCCACTGCCAGCTAGCCTGGACAGTACCCTGGTGGAGTTGGTTGCTTCACCTCTCTGCGCAGCAATCCTTTCTCTTCTTTCACCTTTGTTATTTTTTTAAAGAGAACTGTGCATAGACACTTACTTATTTTTGGGGCAGAAGAGGGATATCGACCTATTGAGAGAAGGAGAGGTTGTTCCTTCACGGAAGCATGTAAATACCTCTGATTCATGTTTTCTCATTTAGATTTTCCCCTTCTCCTTTTCTACTAGTTGGATAAGCTTGAACACACTAGAGCAGAAGACTGAGTACAGGCATGAGGTTTCCCAGACTGGACACAGGTTCATGGTTTGGCCAAAAATATCCTTACAGACGGATCGTATTTTCCGTCAATACTTCATTGGCCAAAAGTTACAACCAAGAACAAAGAAGACAGACACATGATTGGCCAAGCGCTGCAGTATCACAAGACTCTTTTAAATTCAACCAAATACACATTCAAAATCCAAAATGCAGTGGAGGAAAACACTTATTTACAAAGAAAAACAATAGAACAACAAATCAAAGCAAAATATCAAAGAAACCAATAGAACAAGCAATGAAAATACTATGTACATAGCGCAGGGCACGACCTCGGATCATTAGAAATAACATTTTAAGTCTTATCCATTGACAGGGAGAGTGTCAATCTTCCTGTTAAGTGATTGAAGATGATACACGTGTTGTCTGAGCTACTCATGAACTGTGAACAGACCAATCCACAGGGACTAAAACTTCGTGTGCTTGCCTTTTTCCTCATGGGGTTTATCCCACTTCAAGACTAAGTCACCCACACTAAAGCTAACACTCCCTACAGACTTTCTTTCCAACCATCTCTTGATATAGGTATGGTGGAGTGTAAATTTTTCTTTTGCTTTCATCCTTTCTTCCTATAGTTTATGTAGTGTGTCCATCCTATGCCATATTAACAAACAGATCTTTCCTTGGGATTCTTGGGACAACTGGACAGCATGCAAGTATATGTTCGATGGGAGGATGGCTTCTTTTCCGTAAACTAGGAAGTAGGGGGATTTATTCAGAGAAGGCTTAGGTGTGACTCGGTCAGCCCATAGAACATTCACTAGAGTGGATTGCCAATTTGTTGTTGAGAGTAAATGGTCTTTTTGATAATGTCGATGAGGTTCTTGTTTGTAGACTCGACAAGACCATTTCCTTGCGGGTAGTAATTAGCAAAATTATTCAATACAATACCATTTTGCAATGAAAATTCATAAAGCTTCAGTGAAGAAAAGTACGTTGCATTGTCAAAAACAAGTGATACGTGAATGCCAAACCTGGAGACAATGTTTTGTTGTAGGAAGTTGATGACTTCATGGTCGTTCACTTGTTTCAACGGAAGTGCTTCTATCCACCATGTGAAGTAATATGTAGTAGTCAGAATATAATGGTGTTGCTTTGACGAATGTGGATAATCTCCAAAATAATATCCAAGCCCCACAGTTGGAATGGTTCTTCCACTACAATGGGCTAAAATGGGGTTGTTGACCTTTGGTTTCTACTAGCGCATCTATGACAGACCGAACACTTGCGGGCATAGGCATGTGAATCCTTGAACAATGTAGGCCAGTTGAAACCATCCCGCATGACCTTGTGTGCTATTGCATTACCCGCAAAGTTTCCCGTGGCTGGTCCATCATGGAGATTACGTAACACCCTATCTGAATCCTGTGCCTCTAGGGACTTGAGCAAGACACTGCTGTGATGCTTTCTATAAAGAACCCCATGTACTAGCTGGTAATATAGATCTTTGAGTTATAGTGCCCTCTCCTGCTGCATATAAAAATGATAGGGCAAAATGCCATACTCAAGGTACTGGAGCACTTCTGTGTACCAAGAGTCTCTGCACGAAGTGGGTGAGGCTCACTCAACATTGTACATTTCTATTTCTTTCTCCCAACGTATGAGCTCTTCTTCTTCCTCCCACACCTGTACTTCTTCCGCTACTAGTCCGCACAGACCATGACCCTTAATGGTGTGAACTGGCTTGATTTCAAGATCATACTCTTACAATCTTGTCATCCAGTTTGTCCTCCTTTCACCCAGCTCTTGTTGAACAAGCAGTGCTCTGACTGCTGGGTGCGACATAAAGGCAATGCAATGATCCTTCAGGAGGTCGGGTCTGAAATACTTCACTGCCTTGTACACTGCGTATGATTTTTTGTCCATGGTGGGATAGTTGAGTTTAGGTCCTTGCAGGCTCACACTCATGAAGGAGATGGGTCGCTCATTGTTCAACTCGTCCTTTTGAGTGAGAACAACAACAAGTGAAGTGTCAGAAGCGAAGGTATACAAAAAGAATCTTTGCTAAAGTTTGGGTTGTATAGTGTGGGTTCTTCTTGTGTAGCTTTCTTGATACGGGCGAACGCATCCTTTTCCTTCTTTCCCCAATGATAGACTGTGTCCTTCTTGATCATCTCTTGGATGGGTTTGACAATCTGTGCATAATCAGAGATGGAATTTTTGAGGAAGTTGAGCCTCCCTGGGAAAGACTGCATAACTTTCTTGTTCATGAGGTAAGGAATATGCGTAATGGTCCAAACTCTGGCAATATCTACCTTGATCCCGGTCTTGGTAATGATGTGTCCAAACAGGTTTCCCTCCAGCACAATGAAGATGATCTACTTGGGATTCAAGTATATCCCGTATTTTCGACATCGCTCAAAGATTTTCTTAAGATGGCGCAGGTGGTTTGATCGTTGTCTTGAGAATATTGCCACGTTGTCAAGGTAGACCACCATGCTCTGTCCGATGAGCCTGTTTAGTCAATTTAGTGTCCTAAATTGCTTGAATGAATTATCAACTGAGTTTTGTAGACTGATGAAGTGTGATGCACTATATGTGCTTAGTTAACTTTTCTCTTACTTCGTTGTTTTGTATTTTTATGTTTGTTTTGGGGTTTATGTTCTTTGATGTCTAGGAATATACAATCTATGATAGATTTAAATGGATCTAATGAATTTTAAATGAAAGGAAAGGTTCCTAAGTGAGTCCAATCTCCTAAAAATGGACCAAGAACTATTAACTAGTTAGAACCTAATAAGAAAACAGAGCATCTATCTTATCTTATCATTAGTCTTAATCCATGGATCTAGTTCTTTAATCTGAAAATCACTTAATTATGATCTCAGTTAATTAATGTAGGTATTACAGACTTGTGCTGGTGATATGCCTATGTTATTTTAAGCAACGGATCGATAAGATTGCGAAATACACAGGCATTGGAAAACAGTAAGAGAAACACAACAAGCAAATGCAAAACACAAAAATTTAATAAGGAGTTCACCCAATCCTCCTGGGCTATGTCTCCTGGTCCAGCTTTTAGTGGTGGCCTTGTTTTATTGTGTTTTAAGCAGAGTTTTTAGAGTGAGGAGCTCAATGTGAGTCTCCTGTAGCAGATGATGCTTAGTAGGGTGGTACTTGGATTCCCCAAGCCACTAGAGTACACAGACTCCCCCTTACCAAGTCTCGACCTCAACTGGTCTTAATGGGATGAGTCCAATCTGGTACTCAGTTCTCGGCTGATATCCTCACAGGGATTTGCTCGAACCTCTCAAGCCTTCTTGGTTCTATCTGCTCGATGTTGCCTTAGCTCTGCAGGTCAGCTTGACTTTTGTTCTCTACTTCTTGCTCTTCTCTGTTCTGTCTCTTCTGTCCCCCTTCATCTATTCTCTGTCTATTCATGGCTTAAAGCCAATCCGTCCCTTGACTGTTCACTTCCTCTCACGTCCCTTCGGTTTGCCTGCCTCTGTTCGCTTGGAATTCCCTGCTTCTGTGTCATTGCCATTGTGTAACGTTTCACAGGAGGTGGCCACTTGTCCTCTCACGAACTAAGCGCCAGCTCTTCCTCGAATGATTCATTATTTCAGTTACTTTGTGAAATGATTCATCCACCAGCTCAGCGATCAAATCGGACTTCAAACTTTTATATGCCTTAGCTTATTCTCCCCTCCAAATCTAGTTTCCCATCGGGTGCAATCTCTGCCGTTAGATTTGGGTCCTCCAGATCCTACAGTTATCGCTCTTGTCGCACGGTTGACTTGCTCGGACGTTAACCTGCGATGAGAGTGGTTTTCTCTCTCATCTGCCGGACACGCGTCATTCAACATATGGAATTGCTTGGTCCTCTGACAAATCTGCTTACCGCCCGAAATGCCTCCGATATTCCGCCGGTTTTGGAGCACGGGACCCGCCTTCTGTTTTAGCACTTTTCCCATGGTTTTTCGATTTCCCTTGTGACTGTGCACTCGGGGCTTTTCCTTCTCGAGGGGTTTTTCCCAGCAATGTGCGATTAAACGGCCTCCATTTTCTGATCTAGTCTTCCCAATTGCTAGTTCATGCCACTGCGCGGTCTCCATGGGCCAACAGTCAGCGCGCTTTGACCGAGGTCCTCGTTGTTCCGTGCTGGCTACAAACTGCCACTGTCCAGAGGTCCTTCCTGATAGCTCGTTGTTCATAAGATTTTTTTGAAGTCTGTCATGATTTGAAACAATCATAGAACTCTAATAATTTTCATGGATCCAATTTGGATCATTCTTAAAACCAGAAGTGATATTGATGCAGAAGGTAACTTAGTAATTGCATTCATTTAAACATTAACCATTCAATTTTGGAATATGATGGAATCTATCTCCTTGAAATGATTTTTTGGAATGTCAAGTGATGCAACTAAGTAAGGACTCGAAAGTAGAAAAGAAAAGGTAAAAGCATATAAAACTAGCAATGTACTGAGTAAATTCAATCACTACATGAATTAGATATTTAACCATTTAAATTAGAATCTTCATCATTTTGAAATGGTTTTGAGAACATCTATTAATATAACTAATTGACAGTTCTATGCTAAGAAAATGAGTAACAAAATAATAAGAAAACTAAGCAACTGTGTATTCTTATTACTTCAATCTTCATTCAATCATTTTTCCATAAAATATCTTAGAAGAACAAGGCTGCACAGTTGTGATTTTATCCTTACACTATTGGTTACAAACTAAAATGAAACATCATTTTAAATTAGAGAAAACAGACTTGTGGAAAACAGAGTAAAAGAAATTACACTGAAAACAACAAGTGAAAAACCTCCTTCAGTGTAGGGGCCCTTTGCAACTGATGTGGCTGAATGCTAGCTAGTTAAAGATGCACTTTAAACCACCATTGACAAAACATAGTTTGTATTATGAACAAAACGAAGTCTAAATATAGAGTATCAACAAAAAGCCTATAATTCCTTCTAGCTTCTAACTTCTTCACGATTTCAAGCAACCGATATTTATAGGAAAATAACATTATTGTTCAAGAGAAAAAGTTACTACAAGTGGTTAATTCGAATTAACTCTAACATGACTGTTTATGAGAAAAACTTGTTACAAGTGGCTTAATTCGAATTGTAATAGGACTGTTTAAATTCTGATAAGCTACAGGTGGCTTAATTCGAATTAATTCTTCAACAGAACTGTTAGACTCTTGATTAGCTACGAAAGAGCAAATCAAGAGTCTTACTGCTTCTAGATAACATATTTGACTCCATATTTGACCATGACTTTAGGCACACTTTTCTGTCGATCTGAACTGAGTGAATAGGATAAAATCCATGTGGAGATGACTTTGGAAATGCCCATGTGGCCCAGTTCTTCATTTGACACCTGTACCCTGCCAAACCATGAGAGTAGCTACAGAATCCATAGTTAGCTGTACAATAGGCTGCGTTTTGTAGCTAATTTGAAAAAAATATATTAAAAAGCAAGAATATGAAAATATAATATGGTGATCATTTTAATGCTTTCCTAAGACAAAACCTAGCATTTATCATTGATTGGATCTGTAGTCTTATGAGAAAATGAGAAAAAAAGGTGAAAACAAATGTCAAGGAGAAGGTAATTCTGAGGTTCAATAGAGCCCACAGAAGGCGATGTCCATTGCGTGCTGAAAGGTTGCGCCTACGTTCACAATTCCAAACGAAATCCTTCGGAAAGCGAATGTATCCCACTTGGTATGGAAGGTTGTTTTAAGTCTGTCATGCTCTACTACCAGAACCTAGTTGTATCTTGAAAAGTCGTCAAGCAAAGAAAACTTCTCTGATCCAGTTACTATCTGCAGTATATGCCCCATGGAAGACACTAGGTAGTTGCCTTTGTCCGAGGCATGGTTGAGGATACAGAAATATACACACAGGCAGATCTCACCGGACTTATTTCTAATAGGGACTAGGTTAGAAACCCGCGTGGAATGCCAAAATTTGTAAATGATCTGAGCATACAACAACTTAGTCAATTCTTTCTGTATGAGGGCTCAAGCGAAGGATAAAATTTCCTTAGCTTCTGCTAAAAAGACTTGGCCCCTTCCTTGATTGGTATGACGTGCCGGATTATTCGTGTGTCATATGTCTTGAGGTCTCACACGTCCATGTGAACACATCTCGGTACTACTTGAAGAGGCAAATGAAAGCTTACTACTCTTGAGGTGTGCAGCACGTATCGAGATTCACAAAATTCAGATCCTTATCCATTCCCAGATTAATATGTTCATGCAAAAATGTAGAACTGTGGGTTTTGGCATTGACAAGTCCCTAAAAGTGGTTCTGTAAGTCATACAGCTTCTTAAGTGATACCACACCCTTGGGAATGAAGTTACCTTTTCTTACATCATTTATGTCCTGCAAAGACTGCTTGTCCTCGTCTATTACTGCGTCCTTGAAGACGTCAGTGTTATCCATGAAATGCAGTATCTATTGATCATCATAAAAAATGCATAAATTAGTGATGTTGTCCAGGACAAATGGCTTATATAAAATTTAAATAGAAAATCTATCCCTTAATGATGTCATCCTAGCAGTTGCGTTTGCCAAAGAATCTACAGCTGCATTACGCATTCTTGGTACAAAAATAATATTGAAAGCTTGGAATTGAGAGATGAGTCACCATACCTCTTATTGATAACTTTTAAGATGGGGTGACACACAGTGTATGGTGTTACGTACCTGACACACCACAATCTCTGAGTCACCTACCACTTTTAGAACAACAATGTTGAGGTTGATGGCTTTCTATAAGCCCAAGATGAGTGCTTCATACTCGGCGGTGTTGTTCATGCACTCAAAATCCAAGCGGCTAGAGATTAAGTGTTTCCTCTGCAGCAGGTCTGTTAAGACACAACTGACTCTAAAGCCCTCCTGCGTCTTGGAACCGTTAAAGTACATGGTCCACATATCATCTGTACAAGGACCGCTTTCTGCACTAGTACTACTATCACTACTACTACTACTGTTACAATGTATTGTACAAGTTTCATTTTTGCCAGTTGGGCATGGAAGGAGACCCAATTGTGTGTCTGGTGGGGTCAGGGATGGCTGTGCAAGATAGCACCCCAACTGTGTCTCCAAAAATAAATTTTCGAACATAAGTTCTGCGAAAGCTAATGGTTCATTTTATCCATTCAAGGGGGTCACATTGTGCTTCATGTATCTCTCTGACAACACTCGGATTTGGTTGTTTTTTCCCTAGTATAGAAGCCATAAGTGTGCCTAGTCATTGGCAAAGTATCATTGCAGCTTGCTTGACCAATCTCTAATGAGCAATACGCCATATTCTTATTTGATATCCACAATTATAATGTTGATGCATTGATGAACTTGTCTGTCAGACGATAACCAAATGATCAAATCCTGGAGTTCACCAATTTCCGGCACACATGTTCTGTCAAGTTGGATGATTTGTGTAGTTGTCTTGATCCATTAGGCATTGATCTTATTCACGATGGAGAGTGGCATGAAATTGACTGATGTGCCATAATCAACCAAATAATTGTGGACATTAAAATTGAAGATTTCAAATGATAACAGGAAAGGTGGGCAGAGGGATTCTGCCTCCTCCATACAGAGCGCGTTAAGCACGGATGCAAGTGCGTCAGGAGACTTACTTGTTCCCTTGCTAGAAGAGGTAGCATCACCTGTAGAGGTTTTCCCAAGTGCGTTTAAAAGAAGGTCTTGTTGACTCGTGATCTTGGTTAACTCATACAGATATATGTTTGCACGAGTCTTCTTCATGTCTTCTACGATGGTGTAATCTAAAGTGGGGAGACTCACCGAGGTGTCCGGTGGTAGACTTGTGTTCGTGGTGCGTGGTGAGTTGCTCTTGTCTTTGTTGCTCACGAATCTACTCTTTACTATAGTTTTCTTCCCGGACTTGATCTGAGTTTTCTGTGTTGAGTTGACCGAAGAATATACTATCTTTAGTATGTCTTTTATTATTTTGTCTCACAGTATCTCAATCACAGTGGGGACCCCTTGAATTCTCAAGTTGTACCGATTGTTCTGCTTCAGGGTCACACCGTCACTCGGAGGCTCCTTCTTGGTGGTAGTCTTCTGGGATATGCGTGAACACTGATACATGTTTACTGTACGGGCTTCATCAGATACAACATCTTCTTCATATTCAACAGGATCAACCTGCTCATTAACCATGTTGCCTTTGGACAACTATGTGGCTATTCTTCTCATCATACGGTTCCAATCCGAGCACGTTATTTCATAATTGTTTTCATTGTGGAATGAGAAATATAAGTCTATTGCGAGATTTTCAAGGTTCAACACCAAGTTGGAGCTCTACGCAGATTTGGCTGGCTGGCTACTGCCTGAAGCCACATTCTTCTACAGTGGGTACCTGGGAAGGTTGCTGCTCACGGTTGTCTCGCTCATCCATTGTTTGTGTTCAACAACTTCAGTAGTCAGGGAATTAAGGAGATGAGTAAGGCTTTCATTGTCACTTGCTTCCTTTTCCTTAGCCTTACTCGTGGAGGCCTACTACCTCTTGCCCATCCTTAGAGTCCTTAGTGGATTCATCATCTGCAATGACTCGAATACTGTGTAGGTATTTTTCCACGACTATAGCCTCTTCACAATTTTTTGATAAAGTTGGTCTCGCAGCTCGCTTGATGAACTGCTCAATGTTGGTCAGGCATACATGTAGTAGTCAATGGTGATGGAGTTATGAGGTTTGGTGTCTTCTAAGAATTTTTTCAAAATGGCGTTAAACCTCTGATTGAAATCTTTAACTTTCTCTTTCTGCTCCATCTTGAGACTACCCCAACTCCTTCAACAACATGGTGGGGGTCTTGTCTTCAAAAAACTTCTCAAGGAATATTCTCTTGAACAACCCCCAGTTCTGGATGGTATTTGGTGGAAGGTTGTGATACCATACAATTTATCTACCATCCAAGTTACATGGAAACAATATACATTCAATGTCGTTAGAGCATACCTCGAGTGTCTACAAATGTAGGTAGAATGTGTCTAAGTGATATTTTGCCTTCATTATTCTTTTAGGGTCATATTTCGTTAAAAGATTCTCGACATCTTGTGCAAGACACCTGGAAGTGCCAATGGCCTTGAGTCATCCATTCCAAATTTTTCTTTTCCATGTTTTCCTCTTCTTCATCCTCCTCCTCTTATTCAGAATCTCATGGTTCTTCCTCTGAATATGTTGGTTTGTCTTCGCTTCCACCTCCTTCGCTACCTTCCTCTCCACCTCCTACACCAGAACTTGAGCCCAAGAGTAAGAGGTTGTCTTCTTCTTCCTTTCGAAAGATTGGAGGTTCCTCTTCCTTTTCCACAACTTCTGCCAGCTCTTCAAGAGTGGTGAAGATTGCTTCTTCCACAGATGAGACTACCACTCCTGTGGGAGTAGTATTTTTCTTCCTCTGCGAATATGGAAGAGCGTACACTCCTGGAATCAGTCCAACAACTTTAGCGAATTTACCGACGATGGGAAAAAAAACGTGGATATGCTGATACAAAATTTCACATTCGGGTCTGGGAGGTGATAAATGGTCAAATTCATAGTTGCGTGTAGGTGAGAGGGAGTGAGTGTTATTTCCTTGACCAGATGATGGATGAGTTGGGTCGATGGGACAATCAACCATAAATTGTTAGCGACCCTCCTTCTAGCACCATAAATGTTGAAAGTTTTGGAGCCACCAACATTCAGGGGATTTCCAAGGTATGAATTCCCAATTAGAGCTCACATCGTTTGGTGTAGGAGTCCCATCCGGTATGATGGCTTGGTTTCCATTTACTTAGATATTTTCCTTAGCTCTTGTTGTTAACAGATGAGATTGTTATGTTGGTGTCTTCAAAAAGCGAGGTGAGTATGCCTGGTGAGTGCGTAATGTAACTCGTGCATCAGTTCTCTTATTACAAAGGGAGAGACTAAAGTGAGCCTCTAAGTGAGATGTAATAGTACCACACAGGAAGAGACACATGCGAACCAAAAAGGTATATCTAGAATCCAATAGAATAGTCCAAAGCGGATGCGGTAATCGTTAAAACCGAAGTGAAGCGGACAACATGTACACCACCCAGCAGAGTAGTCCACACAGATGTGAGAGTCATTGTAAGAAAAACACAAAGATGGTTTGTTGCATATCCTGTGGAGTAATCCACAAGGATGTGACAGTGGTGATAACTGGTACACAAAGGTGGTAAGTCTAGTATCTCATGGAGTAGTCCATAAGGATGAGACAATGGTGTTAACCAGTACACAAAGGTGGTGTGTCTAGTATCCCTCGGATTAGTCCACAGAGATGAGACAACGATGATAACCAGTACAACACATTCCCAACAATGTCAGTACTAAAACAACCAAAACAGTTCAACTATCTTAGTACATGTGAAACAAACATGCATTATAGACGCTGAAAGAATAGTCTTACAAACATCTACAAAACATGCATGAAAATGTGTTGGCCTTAACAAGATTTTGTATTAAGAAAAAGTCCCAAGACACATCTGTACACCATACATCACTAGTCCCAGTAGTGGGATGTTGGAGCCACTCCTCGCTCCTCAAAGAACTGATTGTCTACTCTCAAGGCTATGTGGGAGGCATGGAAAATTTTAGGGGTGAATTTTCGCCCTTGGGCTAAATTAAGGGGTTTTATATTTTTATTGGCTGAATATTTTGTATCATAGTACATTGTTTTTCTCGGTTAAGACTAAACTAAGTACCCACGGAGAATTGAACCAGTGACCTATTGCAAGGAGTGCCTTAACAGCGCACCCATTCACCGTCAATCCAAAGCCCCGTGGGCGTATCATAGTACATTGTTACAAATCGCCTCAAATTTATTTTATAAAAAAATTAGGTATGGAGGTTAGCCCACCTTCTTTTAAGGGAGAGGGTAAAAAAAGTAAATTTAGCCCTTGAAATTAGGAGTTACAATCTTCCATTCACCCTCATTTTCAAGAAAATGTATTTATGATAGTTATAAATAAAAATATAAATACAGTGGAGGTATGGTAAATAAATTAATGCTCTTTTTATACTTACTCCAAAGGTATGGTACACAAATAAAAATACAAATAAACTAGAGGTATGGTAAATAAATAAAGCCTCTTTTTATATTTAGTCCATAACCCTGTTTCTATTTAAGAAGGCTCAAAAACAAGGTTTCATTTAAGTGAATCCTATGGGCCAAATACCATATTTATAAAAGAGGTATGGTAAATAAATAAAACATTTTTTTTATATTTACTCCATATGTCACCTTATATTTATGAACAGGCAAGCGTGTAAATAAATAAAAATATAAATAAAGTGCAGGTATGGTATATAAATAAAAATATAAATAAACTATATGTATGGTAAATAAATAAAACCTCTTTCTATATTTAGTCCATAACCCTCTTTCTATTTAAGAAGGCTCAAAAAAGAGGTTTTATTTAATTGAATCATATGGGCCAAATACCATATTTATAAAAGAGGTATGGTAAATTAATAAAAGTATAAATAAACTAGAGATATGGTAAATAAATAAAACATTTTTTATATTTACTCCATAAGCCACCTTATATTTACGAACATTCAAAAAATGTGTTATATTTAGGTGAAGCCTATGGGCCAAATTATTATTAATACCATGCAAAAAAAACATTATTAACCCTAATATTAGTATTAATAAAGATAAAGATGGCACATGGTATTGACCCATGGTATTCACATGGAATGCAGCCTATTTAAAGGGGGGAATTAAACTAGCATAGATCAATCTTTACTCTGGATCAAATATCGTGATATGCAAACTAACACAGAGTGAAAAAATATTTGATCCCTCTCGGGGCTTGGTAGATCAAGAGTAAAAATGGATCTTGTAATTTAATGTCACTTAAACATTTTAATTTGGTTAAAATAAAAAAATAAAATAAAAATCAATTATTAATTTTATTAATTTTTATAAATTACTAATAGTAGTTTTTAAGCTCCAAGTTTATGATAACCCATGGTATTGACCCATGGTAATACCATGGTATTCATGTGAGCATAGACTATTTAAAGGGAAAATTCTATTAGCTTAGATCCATTTTAATTCCGGGTCTACCAAGTGTTGGGAGGGATAAATAGATTTCATCCCTCTAAGAGTGGTATATATGGAGTTAAGATGGATATGGGTTGGTTTTGATGATAATGAAAATATTAAATAAACTTAGGAAATTATATTGTAAAAAAAATATTAAGGTGAATGGTTAAAGCTACATTTAGTCACTTCACAAAATTTAGTAAAAAACACTGATATCTCCATTAATATTGGTTTTTCTCATTTAACAAAAAAAATTCAAAACAATGAAATCTTAACTCTTTCTACATCACCCTCGCAGAAGAGAGATAGTTGCTACCTAGATTTCCCACCATTTTTCAAACATTCTCAATATGATATCTTCATGAAAAAGTTAAGGCACTGACCTTGGATTAGTTGTTTGAAAAATATGTTGGTTTGTACAACCTTTCATCTTCTCTGCTATTCTTAGTTTGTCGTAATGATCTGTAGGGATTGGGTCATTGCGCCATATTGTCCTAAAAGGCGGAGATTGTGCACCAAAAAGGAAGTTAATCCGCATGTTACAACGCTGTTAAAAATGGTATGAAGGCAATGAATTATGCTAATAACAAATTTAGCTTGGGAGAGACGTAATTAAATTTTATTATTTAATTGAAGATTTCCAATTAAAATAATAAAAAATCTACATTTATATATTTATATATTGATTGGAAGGCTTCTGACAACAGTCACTTCTTTCCATTAGATCCCCTTCAGGGCTTTGGGATACCTACTACTTCATTATATTATATAGTTGCGGCTTGCTACTTGTTGGCATGTGCTTCTTTTTTTTTTTTTTTTTTTTTTTCTCGCAGTTGGAGTCTATGAAATAAGAAAGAAATTTGATAGCTTGGCAAAAGTGGTAGCTTGACAAAAGTGGTAGAGAAAACATTAACCTCTTCTTCCAAGACAAACATGGCCACTAAAACTTGCAACATTGTTTGTAGAAAGTGAAAATTATGTTTCTTTTTTCCAAACATGTATGTTAGTATATTACAGTTTAATGAATATGTTTTCTTATTATCATATATGGTTTCATACTTTAACAAAACATTCACCAAGACTTCACAATGTTTTATTATTCAGTGAAAGATTTTCCAAGATCTTACAAGATTTTATAATTCAGTGGAAGATTCGCCATGACTTTACAAGATAATATAATCTGGAGAGAGATTCGCCAAAATATATATATATATATATATATATATATATACATACATACATATTATGTTAGTGATAAAATCGCCTCCCATTTTTCCTATGTATCATGGGGATTCACCCATTTATTATACATATAAATTTAGGGTGGTTCTTAAAATTTCCCCTAGTGGGAGCAGGCAAGGTGAAAAGTCATTTCTCATACCATGGGAGGGGTATATATATCCAAGGGTGATGCTTGACCCTTATGACTCTTAGAATACCGTCATGACCATTGAACTTCCTATGAATTTTCAACTGACATGACTCTTCAACTTCTTGTGTGCGTCAGTTAGAATTCCACTTTACATTACATTCATTTACAATAGATATGGCCAATGGTGGTGATGTGGCTTTGAAAACTCATGACACAACTTGACACGACACTGCTGACATGTATTGGCTAGTTGTGGTGTCCATGTACTCTCAAGTGTACTTTGTCTTCTCCTCTACATGGCTTGTTGTTGTGGGGTCTTTGGTGGTCTTGGTCTTGTAAGATGGTTCGATGCATGTGTTCCTTTCACTTGATGCTTGGTGTGATTTTTTCGTCTGTCCAATTGCAAGTAAGTCTTCTAGCATGTGTGCTCCTTCTTAATCTTGTCCGTTGTCTCACCATGATCTATTAGTGTACCTGTTCCTGCAATTCACTCATGACGATACGACATCAAATCCAAAACATGCTAGTGTAGAATGGTGCATTATTTTATGTGTTTCGGGCCCAAGACAGATGAAAGGCTGGGAGAGGGCCCAAAAAATATGCAGTGTGAAGTTCCAGGTGACAGGGAGGGAGGACTGGTCACTGATACTACGTAGAGCGTAGCTCATGCTTGAACAAGGAACTCCAGGGCATAGTCTTCACTGTACGGGAAAACTGCGCAGAGGCCACTAGGAGGCATAATTGCACAGTCAAGGACACTAGTGGCAGGTGCAAGGTGGGACCCTGAGGGATACCTCTGTGCAGTTTCCAGGAGGAAGACAAGGCAGGACAATAGAGGGACCAGAGGACAGGTCTGCACATTTTTTTAGAACAGTGATTCCTAGCTAAGGGAGGTCACTAGGAGGACACTTATACGCAATTTATGAGAGTAGTGCAGGCTCAGGGCTCTGCCTAATGCGGGGTTCCAAGCAGGCAAGAAGGAGGCTTGATGACTGTACTTGGGAAATGCATAGTTCGGATAGGCTATGAGGCAATTTTCTGCACAATTCTTGGAAGGAAGACAATTTCTCACTTTTGGGATCGCGCAATACAACTGGCCCAGAGGACAACCTCAGGCACTATGCAGTTCCAGGAGATAGAGCAGCACCTGATCCAAATTTAAACAGGAGCGCAACAAATTACAGATATAACCATAAATATAGATATAATCAGTGGTATCAGAGTGGTCTTCTCTTTCTCTGTTTTTCTTTGCATGTCCCCAACGAGGTCGGGATATAAGGAGTTAGGGCTCGAACTGGTCGAACCTTTGCAAGACCAGCCTCGGAAATCCTGACGGCCTCCCATGGGGGAAGAAAAGAAAGATGAGGGAGCAGGAGATCTGATCAAAATATTGCTCGAGGAGGCCCTCGAGAAACAAAGGAACGTGATGATGGACAACTTTTCCCAGATCCTTCAACAGTTGTCCACCGATGATGCCTCCACATCCAACAGCCACTCTGGAGGCTCCACACCTTTTAAGGTACAAGTAAACTTTGACATTCCCATATTTGAGGGCCAAATAGATGCAAACACAGTAGATAAATGGTTGAATCTACTAGAAGGATATTTTTTTGTTGATGATTTTTCCAGCCAAGAAAGATTACTTTTTATCTTCTTAAAGCCACCCCCATGTTAAGGACTCGTGGGAAACCTATTGTGAGCAGAAGGATGAAAGTACGACCTCAATTTTTTCAGTCGCTCCCACTTGGAATTCATTTTGGGATGCCATCAAGGAATAGTACTACCCTGTCGGGAGCTATGAGGACAAATACATAAAGTAGACCATGTTGCAGCAGGGAAGGGACCAAGATGTGCCGGAGTTTACCAATGTTTTTCATACCCTTCGCACAAAATTGGGTATCAAGGATTGTGAGAAACATTTGGCACTCAAGTACCATGGCTGCCTACATAGATACATCCAGGATGAGATGGAGTTCCTGGACATATCCTCGACCGACATGGTGTACCAATACATCGTCAATATCGAGCACAAGTTTAAACAGAAGAAGCGAGACTTTGGATCTGCGAATTTGAAGCAAGGGAAAGGTGCCCCTAAACCGCAAAACAAAGGATAAAGCCAAGGCGGGATGGCACAGGACAAGCCGCCAAGGCCACAAGCAAAGGAAAACACTGCAAAGCCGAAGAAGTACACGGGAAAGTGGTGTGAGTTCCATAAGAGCTCCACCCACAACACAAGTGAGTGTTAGGCCAAGCAGTCACTAGTGGCCAAACTAAAGGCTTCAGAATCATATGCATGTTCCGACTCTGAGTCAAAACCCGACAAGGGGAATGACAAAGGGAAGCATATTATTGATGCGGAGACCAATGCCACTGTCACCACCACAAATATCCATAAGGAGGAACCCGAAGATCCAGAGGAGGAGGAGCATCTCTTCCACTCCCAGATGTGGGTAAAGGGTTCCCCCTACAGTTCATTGTCGACAGCGGAAGCCAAAAGAACCTCATTACAGCAAAGGTCATGAAGCGTCTGGACTTACCAACCAAAACACACCCACGACCGTACACCATCGAGTGTCTTCACTTAGGAAGAGATTTGGGCGTGAGCCAATAATGTCACCTTCCATATAACATCAAGCCCTTCAAGGATGTGGTATTATGTGACGTTTCTCCCCTTGATGTTTGTGATGTATTATTAGGCCAACCATACTTGTGGAAGTGACATGCTATGTATGAGTCAAGGCCTCGCATTGTTATTATTACATTGGGAAATAAGTTGTACATGATACTAGAGATAGCACCGCCTACTGCCATCTCTCTGGTTACTGTAAAACAATACAGTAATCTCATTTCAAAAACTGGGAATTTTTTTTCCTAATGATACGCCCTCAAGGAAAGAAGAATACAATGGCCACAACCTCTAGACAGGGCCCCTCCGCATGAAAACAGTAGATGGACAAGGTCGTGGAGGAGTATGAGGACATCTTCATCTCCCCTCCAGGGGTGCCTCTGCATTGTCAAGTCAACCACTCCATCAATCTGACCCCAGATGTGCCATTATCCAATGGACCAATCTATCAATGCTCTGTTCTAGAAAACGATGAAATCAAGAGGCAAATTCAGGAGATGCTGCAGAAAGTTCACATTCGGCTGAGTTCATCACCTTGTGGGAACTTGATCTTGTTGGTCTAGAAGAAGGATGGGACTTGGAGACTCTGTATCGACTATCAGGCGCTGAACAAGATCATTGTCCATAATAAGTACCTAATCCCGCGGATTGGTGACCTTCTGGACCAACTCAAGGAGGCAAAATATTTCATCAAGATCGACTTGAAGTCTAGATATCACCAGGTACTAATCCAGGGAAAATTTTAAGAACCCCCCCCCCCAAATTTATAAATATAATAATTGGGCGAATCTCCATGGTATATAGGAAAAATGGAAGGCGATTTTATCAATAATATAATATGTATATATAATTTTCTGGCGAATCTCTCACCAGGCATGGCGAATATTTTACTCAATTATAAAATCTTGTAAGAACTTGGCAAGTCTTTCACTAAATAATAAAACTTTGTAAAGTCCTAGTGAATTTTAGCATTGTGAACTCTTAGAGAATTTTTTGAAGAAGTATAAAACCATATATGATAAGAGCCACATGGTGGCAATATCACTATCTTTTTTCACATTTCCACGACATGGAACTTGTCTATAAAATTATAAAAAAACCAACCAGGAACAGGAACAACTCAAATGCTTTGTGAGAGCTAGTCTAGAAAAAAGCAACAAATAACATGTCGGCAGAATTGTTCATCGGTGAGCCGCTATTTCGTGGGCAATCTGTAAAGGAGCAGTTGGATATCATATTTCCAAATCCAGGAAAGCCTTTCCCATCCCTCACAAGATTTGTTAAAAATGTTGGGTGTCTAGAAGGTGTGGATTTGCTGAAACAAATGTTACAAGTGGATGGAAACAAAAGAATAACAGCTAATGAAGCTTTGCAACATCCATACTTTCAGTCCTACAGGACTATAAACAGCTGCCATAAAGATTAAAAATGGAAATCAGCTACAAATCTCTTGATGACAACACTATCAAGATAGAGGCCGATGCTCTCTTAAAGACAGAGCTGCTGGAAATGGAAGCAGGTGCTATGAAGCTGACACTAGTAAAAGATGGGACAGCACAGCTTCCCATAGTGCATCCCACTCTGGGACAATCAGTTTTTTGATGTTTTGCAGATTGGGTTACAGTCTTGCAACTTGTTTTGGATTTGTCACCAACCTGATGTTTTGCTTCTAATTTATTTTCATCTGGTGATAAACAAAGTGTCAATCTTTTCTCAGGATAAAGTAGTATTCTTTACAGACATATTAACTTGGCTGAAAAGTCCAGGACAATATGAACAGGACAACTTCCAGGTTTTTTTGAAGATTTCTCCTATCAATTTACTGCCGGAGGGTTTTCTGTGATTTCTTGCACTTCTGAAATTTAATCAAATTTCTACTTGAAATAAAAGTTCAGAAGAGACTATATCACTAATGCTAAACACACATAATTGAGAAGCCGATATGAAGCATTGTTTTTTTGGGTGTGTTACAACTTTGGTGACCATGCAGCTCAGTCATTGCATGTTCAGTTTGTAACTCCACCTTGAAAGAGTGAAATGTGTGGTGTAGGATAAGAAGCTCTCTGTTAAGGCGCAATTGTTTTTCCCCAAAATTCTAATATCTAGATTCTATCTTGTTCATGTCTGTGTTAGGTGATGTTTCTTTTCATGTGCATGTGTTTAGTCAGATATAAAATACTCAAGTTCTCACCAGCCTGGGCTACAGTGGCCATTCTGATGATCTATTTCATACTCATTGCATTTTTCTAATAAAATGACATTATATTCATTTAAATTATGTGATTGAAATAGGGATACAAGAGCTTATTTGTATTTGAAGGTCTATAAGGCAGAGTATAAGCTCACACCAATCCTTGTTATTCTCTGCAAGAGAAAATCA
The DNA here is from genome assembly GCA_031772625.1 of Pinus tabuliformis. NCBI lineage: Eukaryota > Viridiplantae > Streptophyta > Pinopsida > Pinales > Pinaceae > Pinus > Pinus tabuliformis. Next base: position 691,053,724 of record CM062820.1, read on the forward strand.
GTTTCTATTTCACTCCTCAATAACACTGACTAAATCTCAGTTTGAAAATAAGTTAAATTAAGAAGACTAAATCCCAGTTTGAAAATCAGTTAAATTTAGATGAAATTACTCATTCAAAATCATTTGGATGAGGAAATTGTCAAATAATTGTAAGTTGTCGTCTTAGAGAACATGAAGGGAGCACATTCGTCATATTCTACCAACTGCAACATACCTACCTTCAATGCACTCTCTGTAAGGACCATAACGGGAGCAAATGTGGACCCATGTACAAATTTTTACTGCCTCAGGGTTTGTTTCGTCCTGTGACTACTAGGTTCGTTAGTCCTTCACATAACTCTCCAACAAAATGAATCCAAGAGTGGAATATAGACTCTTTACATGCAATTTATTTTCTAGAAAGTCTATACAGAGAAATGAAAGTTGCAAGTATAAGAATTATGCTTCAAAAATGAATTTTCTTGTGTAGTGAGCTATACCAAGGGTATGCTTTTGCAAAGTTTTATAACAGAAAAATTTGTCAAGAGGAATTTATTAAGGAAATCTCTTGTTAGAAATGAAATCCAGTTGAGTTGAGATAAAGTCCATAGTTACAAAGAAGTATTGTTGTGGAAAGCAATTCCACTATGACATTCCTGTACATTTTAATACAATATAAAAGGAAATTGATGTGATTTCCAAGCTACTTGAATCCATTGAACACAGAGAGAATCAGTTGAGAACTGATGAATGAACATGGAAATCGATGTAATTCCTAAGCTACTTGAATCCATTTTGAACACAGAGAGAATCAATTGAGAACTGATGAATGAACATGAGCTGAAGCAAAAGGACACTATCATTAAGCTAGTCGACCCTGAAATTGAAGAAAATGATCATGTCAAACAAATCTACTAGCAGTGTACTAATAACGGTAAAATCGACTTGCAAGAAGAAAGTAACTTAAATACCACATTTGTTGGAAAATGAAATCAATCAAAAAATGTTCTAACCAGAGATGAAGTTGATTCAAATGAAAGAAGTTCAAATCAGGGTGAGGTGAACCCAATAAATGAGATGTCGATAATCCCAGGAAAAATCAACTAGCAACAATGAAGGAAATCGATTGAAAATAATTAGTTAATTCCATTGTTAAGATTTCAACTTGGATATCATTTGTTGCCCAGGTACATTCTCTTGGAGAAATCGACCTGCATGTTAGGATGTAAATAAGTTCCAATTAAACAGAACATTTTTATTTGAGGGGAATTGAGGTCCAAAAGAGCAGAGTTCTTGGCAGAGGAACAATAACTGCAAACACCCATTCAATATCTATGACTGTAGATTGAAGTTCTGCAACCTTGGAAGCACTATTGAGTACTTAACCAAAGCTGTAGAATCATTGGTACTTTATTAGATTTGATATGCAATACAATGCTTGATTCGCCTTGATTCCCATTTATTTTGTTTAATTTCTGCATACTGATTCCTACTGATACCGTTCCAACTGCTTGAAACAATAACATTTTCAAAAGGTCTCTTTCACTCTCACTTCAATTAGAACAGTACCCCTTTCTCTACTACATTCATGCACATATGCTTACATTTCCAATTCTGCAGATTGGTTTTCATGAAATTAACCAATACTTGTTTTGCATCTAACGAATTCACATAACTAAACAAAGCACTGAAAATATCACCAAAACTGAGTGGCCTCTCTAGTATTACAAGAAGATTTATTCAAAAGAAACAAGAAGTTATTTTAAACTACCCTAGAACAAGTCCATGTGGATGCTTATTTATGACATGCCACAATGCTGTCCATCAAAATATTTTCCTAAAAACTGTCTCTATATTGGGTTTCAATGGTAGGAGTTTTAGAGTTTTCCCTGATGATGACTTGATTTTAAAATAACTTACTTACTTGGGACCATTCACCCTTAATTTCAGAGGTGGTCGTGGTAGAGGAGGCAGGCACTCATCTAACAGTCGAAAGCCCTTTACAAAGGGGAATGGTACCAGCATAGAGAAGAAACACAGACGGTTTGAAGAGGATGATGGATCTGCCAAAGATGAACGATCAAATAAGGTCCAAAAGCTGGAAAATGATGGTGAATTACAGGCATCTGAGACTTCCAAAGCTGCTGAGGATAATTGAGCACCTCAGATGATTCAGCAGACCATGCCATACGCTTTATTTTTTTATTATTGATTATAGCTTTATTTTCTTGAACAAATTTTGGGTTTCATATTGTATTTCTTGCCTTTTCTTTTTTCCCTACAAAAGGTGTAGGCATTAAAAATTTTGAAGTTAGAGATGTAGGATAGTTTTAATGTTTTGGATTTGAAGGCTGAATTTTTTAAGGTGTAACGTTATAGAACAGCTTTGCAATTACCTGAACTCGAGAAGCAGTGTTTCATGGCAATAAAAAATTGCCAAAATATAAATACTATATAATTATAAGTTGAGCTCATATATTTGCAAAATCTGTTAGATTCTTACAATTATTATTCTTTTAGTGATGAGATTAGTATGTTGTTAAGTCAGCAGAATGGTACCTGTCTCTTCATGTTATTATGTAGCAAAATGGTACCATGGAAGGAATATGACCCACGAACATATAGTGGTGGAATTTTACACAACCTAAACCATTCTTATTGAATTTTGTGGATATTGTCATGATTATGGCTTGGTAATTAAATAAAAAGGAATTAGGTTCAGTCCTTTACAATAAGTGATGAATATGCACATTAGTATGGTGACAAGGTCTTTAGTTATTGCTATTGTTAACCATAAATCCTTCCATCGATGGAAACATTTCTATGGATGAAAAGTGAAAATGCAGTGTGGTGTGTGCTGTGATATCCTTGAAGATGAATAAATGCATTCTACTGTGTAGCTTTTAACTTTTGATTCTCATTAATACCATAGTATTCACCGGTACACCTTTGCATTGTCTTCTGTGATATTCAACCTGAATCTTGAAAACCCTGCATCTGTTCATTCCTGATATTATGCAATAAAAATTGCTAGTGTTATAAATGAAATTTGAAAATTAGACATGGCTACTCTGTTTTAATAGTTGGTGAATGCTAACCATTAACTATTTGAACCCTTGGTCCTTTTGTTAGACCAAAAACGCATCAGGCATGGCCCTTATGGCGCATCAAAGAAGTATCTCAAGCTTCAGCACATTTGATCCATTTGATCAATCAACCTGGCATCCATGAGAACTGGTTAGTAGTGGGTAGTTCTTTCTACGGTTCTCTCCACCACTTCTGAATTGACAATATAGTAGCATTACCAAAAAGTTACTCTTCTTGGTACTTGTCTACCCAGAGCAGTGTAATGAACACCATAGATCAATTTTCACTATTTACATGAGATTGACAGTAAAAAGTAGAAATGTGGACACGACACTGAAAAAATCAGCATGCGAACAAAAGATGCCAACTAGTCAAACATTGCTCAGATCTGCAGCCAAGATAATGGAGTATTGACATCTTGATCTTCCTTTCCGCCCATGAGCTTGCTTCTAACTTCAAGGAATGCTTTAACGAAGTCAATGTTATTGTTCAATCCCCTAGTTTTCATACAATCCTTAGCTATTCTTTGAGGTCTAGCATAATACGTCACATTCCTGGCCATATAAGAATATGAAACCATTGTGGCCATGGGAAACTTATAAAGCAACCATAAACAAATGTATTGCTGGCAACAAAACTCACTTCTTTTAATCTTGAATTAAAAGCTTGATGAATTGCTACATCGGCGCAGTCCGTAATCTTCCAAAGAATTGTTTGTTGGCAAAATGCCCACACTATGATCTGTGCTACTAAGTGATACCGTATCATCATCCACCCCAAGCATGGCAAGGGTGAGATGGGTTTGTATATCATGCCCCCCCTGATTTTCTACAATGTCATCCTCATCTGAAGTATCCATATCCTTGATCATTGTATTCTGGCACCACGCCCAGTCAGTCCTCTCATCTTCTCCTTGTAGTAGTTTTAAAATCTGCCATTAATCATATCTTGGTATTAAAGGGTAAGCAGAGATGAACAGATGTGGTTAACATAGAGTGTTTTATAGCTAAAAGAAAATGTAAGAGAAATTGCACCCTAAAGTAATTTTTGCAGGTAAAGAATACCCTCAAAAAACACACGAGGTAGTAAAAACAAGCCCCTGAAGCATATAGAAATGAATAGAGGAAGATAAATTACTCGGCTCATGCAAGGACGGTAATGAGATGTTTCCCTTAGACAAAGCTTAGCAGCAAGCATCATTCTATGCATTTCATTTGTATCATAAACATTTTGCAAACATTTGTCAGCAAGACTTTCCATATTCCCATCCTGTAAGAGTGGTCTTGCCTGGTTTCAACATTTACAGAAGGTTAAACATGAGCCCCTAATAAGGATAATCAATATAAATAAACATGAAGAAGAGAGTCAACTGTAAAAACCAAGACTTACCCACATAATCAGGCTTTCTTGACCCTTGGGACTTGCTGTATCAATTGGCTTCCTTCCAGTTATTAGCTCAAGAAGGACCACACCAAATGCATACACATCCGTCTTCTCATTAACCTTTCCATAAACAAAGTATTCTGGAGCAAGATACCTGTCAAACTACAATCACAATTAGTGAATTTACAAATTGGATAGCTTTAATCTGAAAATGGCCAATCGAAACTGGGAAGATGCTTACATACCCAAATGTTCCTAAAACATCGCTGCAAGTGATATATGAAGATGTTGGTGCCCACCTTGCTAGCCCAAAATCTGACAACTATTATAATAACACGCACATTAATTCTGTTGAAATTTTTCATTAGTGCAGAATTCCAAGTTTCAGTTTACAAGTCTAGATCACTAAGATCTCTTCAAATACTGAATTGTGCAATTTAGTCTTGATTCTTCTTGCAGTAAAAAGATTTATACCTGTGGTTCAAACTCTTCAGAAAGCAAGATATTGGAAGACTTTACATCTCCATGAATGACAGATTGAGAAAAGCCATTATGCAAGTAATCTAATGCTTCGGCAACTCCTACAGCCACTTTTAATCGCACTTTCCAAGGAAGTATTGGCTTTTCCTCTCCTCCTGAAAAATATATACATAGTCAATAGCTAGGACTATAATCAAATCTCAGAAAAGAGAAAATGAAAGACCCTGCCATACAATACATAACACTATGATGCTTAAAACGTACTACTGCTTAATATTTCTACACGATTTCATGATTCTTAAAATGCAATACTATTGAGTATATACCATGGAGATTCTCTTCAAGGTTTCCTCTGGATACAAAATTATACACCAGAAGGCGGTTAAGGCCTTCTGCACAGTAACCGATAAGTGTAATGACATGGTTGTGCTTCAATAGAGTAAGAATCTCAACTTCAGAAAGAAGCTCTTGCTCTGTTTTGGATGATGAATTCAAGATTTTCACTACCACCGATTGTCCATCAGGAAGAAATCCTCTGTACACCTTACTGCAGCCTCCTCTTCCTATAAAATTCCCTGCAAGAATAAGGATGTTACATAATTGAATTGAGTTCACAAGGTTAATATACATTTCAAGGGAAATTTCCCATTCAAAATAGAAGCACAGAAATGAAAAACTCCATGAGGAAAACTACAAATGCAACCTGTTGAAAAACCAGAAGTAGCAGATTGCAACTCCTGATATGTAAAATGCCTGCAGGTTTTACTTTGACAAAGGAACTCTAATCTCCTTTCCAAACAATTTTCTTCTCGATCAGAATCATTCTGCTGACTGCAAGGAAACCCTTCTTCTTTAGAGCATGCTTCAATTGGTGCTACCTCATTTGAAGACCGAGCTTCATGTTCATAGTTGCAAACCTTCTGCATAATTTGTCCTTTCAAATGAAGCTCTCCAGTTGCCTGTGTAAGCCTATTTGGCAACTGTAGTGCCCATTCAACTGCAGATGTTTGTTTTGATGTAGACTGTGGAGTAGGAAGCTTGGTCAGTGAATCGGCTCCACGTAAGAGGGGCCATCCAGGTACTGATTCTCCTTTCTCTGTAATCAGTCCCGAAGTCGCCCTTTTGGGAACCTTTTGGTTAAGAACTACCCACTACTAACCAGTTCTCATGGATGCCATAACAAAAGGGAGAAGCATGCCAAGGAAAATGGCATGAGTAAAGAAGAAATTGAAAAGGAGATTTATGATTTGAAGGAGAGATTCAACATAGTCAAAATGAGGCTTGAAAGAGAATACCAAAGGTAGAGATGGGACCTAAGGAAGAAGGCCAAATTACTTGTCAGAAAAAAGATTTTAAGAGGAAGACCCCTAAAGTTAGAAAGCTAGGGAGGAAGATGAAGCACCTGTTGAGCCTAAAGTTGAATTAGTTCACTATTTTGAACCAGAGCAGGGAATAGTCCTTGATGATGAGGAAGATGTTGAAGAGAGACTATCAGAGAGTCTCATGGACTGCATAAAGAGTTCAAATCAACATATGGATTTGTTGATAGAAGATATGGTGGAAAAAGCATCATAACAGTAGAGGGAGCTACACAAAGAGGATGTCGATGAGACAATAAATGAAAGTCTCATGGGAGGTTAGCTATAAGTGCTCGTAACATATATACCATATGGGGCTAAAGAGCTTGGTGATTATGATACTGAAGCTATGTGTATAGATGCAGATGATAAGGATTTTCAAGAGGGACAATCATTCATAGTTGTCATAAGAATAGAAGAAAGAGAAGGAGTACCTTCCTAAAGCATGGAAGGAAGACAAAATTTGATGTTGGAGGCATCAGAAGAGGCCAGGTAACCTTTTATTTTTAAAATTGGTGAATTTTATGTGAATGCATGCTTTGCATGTGAGGAGAATGGACAACTGGTCCAAAAGGAGAACGAGAGCACTAAATTGATCCAAGAAATCCAAATTGAGGTAGTAGATGCTAGACAATCCTCAAGGAAGGATGAGTTTCCAAAAGGAAAAAACAATGCATAATGAAGCCAAGATAACCTTGCAAGCAATTTTCAGAAGTGACCATGGATCCTAGCAGCCATGTGAAAGATGGATAACAAAACCAAGTTTATGTTAAGACAAGGAAGGAGGCAAAATTATCCCTCAAATGTCATTAAGGAGGAGGCCTTGAACAATCAAAGAATGCATCTATAAGAGAGAAATTGTAGAAGAGGGGATGAACAACATCATGATGCAATGTTCTTTAGAGATCGGTTGATCAATCCAAGGTTTAAGGACTGGCTTGAGTAACATTGTTCAAAGAATGCAATCAATAAGACAAAGGTGTCGAGCTTATTGCTGCAACTGGAGAGCTTGGTTCAACAACAAGAATTATGAATGTTGGCACCCAAGGTATAGTACAATTAACCACAAAGAGAGACTCATTGTACTTAGTTGTAATATATAGACTGTTGTATAGACACTCTATATAACAGTGCAATTTGTCTTATAGCTTTACTAATTCTTTAGCAACAGTGCAATTTGTCTTCTTACCCTCCACAAGTCTTAACAATCAATTCTTCAATTATATGTTTAGCACCCTTCACTTGAAGATAGGATAATTCTTCCCATCAAGCTTAACGTTGGGTAGAGGGATGCTTTAAGATGAAGCTATCCTCCCCCTTGCTCAACAATTCTCTACAGATCTCAGAACAGAACCAAAGGTAATCTCAGGAACAGCGTACTATACTACTATGACAAAGAACCACAATTCTGAAAGAAACATCAGTTTGGTTAGGATCTTCAAACAGCTACCAAGGAATCAAGCAAATGCTGCTCTGCAATTCCAAGACTTCAAGTATCCAGATGCATTGCATTGCTCTATGGCACATCAATGCAATTAATTAAGCATAGAAATAACATCTCTATGTAGCGGCACTTAAAATATTACAAAAGGTGATCATTCACTGAGGTACATTCCAAAAAATATATAATTATTGTTGCCACATCATCCAGGTTTAGAATAATAATCTATTGGAATGGACACATTGATAAAAATTCCATTGTTGAGTTTGGGTTTGAGTTATTTCTTCCTCTAACTGCTCTCCAAAGCTAACTATTCAAACCAAGTCACCCTTCAATGACATACAACTCACAAGGTTCTCAAAGGCAGAAAAATCAAAAGCGTATAACAGTTAATATGTCCTTTACTGCTCCATTTTCAGGTGAAAGATTCTCAGTAATATAAACAAATCTTCCAATAGTCAACATGTAACAACAACCAAGAAAATATAGGAATCCACCAATAAACTATAATGCAAGGTCTTTTTTCTCTTTTCGAAAGGTTTCCATGAAAAACTTGTTCAAATTCATTTGTAGAGTAAGCACATAAAACGTTAATGTAATTAACCTTGAGCATGGAACATAATTCTTCTTAATCTCCATGATATTCAAGAATCAAACTCCAATGGCAGCATTGGCTTCAACACGTCTTCCTTTTATCCCTTCAAAGCTGCCATGGGTCATGATGGCTTGATCAATGATCGCATGCTCTTAAGACCAACAGTCTATACATAATTAGACTACAGTCTATACAACAGTCTATACAGACACTGTGTTCAATCCAGATTTTGATTACAAACACCATTGAGGCCATACGGTATCTCCAATTTTTCACATCATTGAGGTCATCAGTATCTCCAGTTTCAAACAGCATTCAGGCCGCATTTGCTTCAAAGTGCTTACAAGTATTGTCAAACGGCAGTACATTCTAAATTTACTCATATTACACTTGAGAACTAGAACACATACCGCTTGAGAAGAGAGCTACTGCCGCTTCAAGTACCTCAAGCTCAAACTAGTCTGTTGTTCTTTCTTGCATCAAAAGAACTGAGTACAATAAGAAACAAGTTCCATGAGTATAAAATCAACAAATACAAATGAATATTACATTTTTTGAAACAAGTTCCATGAGTATAAAATCAACAAATACAAATGAATATTACATTTTTTATCATCACCCAACGAACAAGAACCAAACAAAACTCAAGTCTAAGGGAAGGTTTATCAACTTGATGTCGAAAGAAGTACCATGAACAGGTATACCCCATCTTCCGGAAAGCAATTGCAATCCCTGAGAAAAGAAATCATCTTATTGTCTACCAAAGTACAGACTATCGACATCTGAGACAAAAATTCATTCCCAAGTAGTCCAAAGCACCTCATAGCAGTTTCTCTATTACAAATCAGACAATATTAATACAACAGATTTCTTGCCTCGAAAACTTTTCAGCAATAATAACTGTCAGCAATATACCAAAAGTGAGGAGAGAAAGAGATTGAGAACGGAATACAGGATTGGAGCATATTAAAGAAGTACCAACCAAGTGTAAAGCTAGGAAGAACTGAGATATTGAGACCTCAGAGGTTAAGGAACTAGTAGGTAACTGGTTTGTATTTTTTTTTAAATGTATACAAGATCTGATCAGCAAGATCTGATACGCTTAGGCCTAAATCAAGATCTGATCAGCAATAATAACTGTCGTAGAAATATTGGCAAAAGTTCAACTGCCAATATACATGAAATAAATGCCATATATATATGATTTGCATCGACTAAACGATGTGGAGTAACATGATCTTGGTTGGAAAAAGGAGCATGTAGTGAAAAAGAAAGGTTGGAATATAAATCAGACCATTCAGTAAAGCAAATAAAATGATGTTTGGAACAGCAAGGGGCTATTAACAGCCATTCGCACTTTTTGCTTGGGAAGGGAAATCAAGAATTCTTCTATTTTTTCCCAGATCCACCTATTGGAAGATCCAGGCTCCATGTTTCCATAAGTCCAGATGCTGTATGTTTCCCATATACTTAAGGGCCCTACAACCCTATCTTTTGCCAATAAAAATAACTACTGCGCCACATTTTAGACAACACAAATCTAATATTTTTTAGCAGTCTGCATTTCTGGGTTTGTGAGAACAATTTGGAGCCACGGTTATATTTGCTTCCAAACCAACGGAAGCATTCAACGTTCACTGGCAAAGTGATTATCACCCCTGTTCCAACTGCAGAGGCATGAATCCACCTAATTTGGCCTTCCAGAACAACTGATAATCTGTAAAAACAAGACATATGAAGCCAACTTCCCCTGGTTCAAAAGTCGGCTACAGATGGCAGGACCTGCATAAAGGGGCCTAATTTCTCGCGCTCAGCCAACAATTCGGTCAAGTACCGACTGTTGTTGTTGCTGCTGCAGTGGCATGAGCCGTTCAAATCCAAGAAACAATGGATACCGAAACCAGAGAAGAATAAGTGGATTGAAATCTGAAAATGCAAGAATATCCCACCGAAAGTGCTGCTGCTAGATTTGTGAACTAGGATGAAAAAACCTATTTCAAAACCATTTTTATACAGGGACCCAGGGAGCCATATACACCAAAACAGCGGGCTGAATCCGTCAAAACAGGGAGCCGCCCTCGCTCCGCCCTCCATTTCAAAATAAATCTAACATCCCATGACCAAATCGACCCTCACAAACCACTCCCGGGACCAAATCGACCCTCACAAACCACTCCCAAACCAGAAAACCCAAACTGTAAATCAAAATGGGGGCGATTTTGATCAAATACGATTCCGCAAATATCAAAATGGGGCGATTTTGATCAAATACGATTCGGTTAGTTTATCCGCCCTGGGCTAAAATAAAAAAATAAATTAATTTTTAAATAAAATATGGGCTAATTATATATAAAAAAATTATTATTTTAATTAAAAATTCGCCCCATTAAAATATAAAAAACCTTAAATTTCGCCTTTGGGCGATTATTCGCCCCTAAAATTAACCTTGTACTAATCAAACCCTCTGATGTGTGGAAGACTTCCTTCAAAGCCAAGGAGGGAATTTTTGAATGGTTGGTTATGCCTTTCAGGTTGACGAATGCTCTTGCAACCTTCATGAGGCTTATGGATGATATCTTACAGCTATTCATCAACTCATTTGTAGTGGTATACTTGTATGACATCCTGATCTTCAGATAGAGTTGGGAATAACACCTCCACCACATCCGACAGGTTCTCCAAACACTGCCGCAACAAAAGATGTGTGCCAATTTTGAGAAATGCACTTTTGAAGTGACCTATATTCAGTATCTGGGATACATTATTGATGAACGCAGGGTGCATGTGGATCCAGCCAAGATCCAAGTCATTCGGGATTGGCCAACCCCAACCACTCTAATGGAGCTCCGCAACTTTCTCAGTCTTGCCAATTTATATCGTAGGTTTGTGTTGAGGTTCTCTCATATCACTTGGCCCCTGAGTCAAGTGACCAAAGGAGGAGAGAATGAAATTTTATTTTGGTTTGAATCTCAACAGAAGGAATTCACAAAGTTGAAACATCGCCTATGCTCTACACCGGTGCTCACATTACTACACTTGTAACAACCATTTGAGATGAGACAAATGGCTTTGACTATGCTATTGGGGCAGTCCTTACTCAACAGGGGCATCCAATGGCATATCACAGCAAGACACTTTTAGACATAGTCTGGAAGTATCCCACTTATGACAAAGAGATGTATTCCATTGGTCAAGCCTGCTGACAATGGAAGAATTACATTTTGGGGAAGGAAACGATCATCCACACAGACCACCGACCCCTGTAGTTCATACAAATGCAAGGGAAGTTGCAGAATGATCGCTATTAGAAGTCGTCCACATACTTGCAACAGTTGCATTTCAATATCAAGTACAAGAAGGGAAACATAAATATTGTTGCAAACTACCTCAACCGACCACTGATCATGGCGTTCACCACCGTGCTCAAATCTTGTGGGCATGAGACTTCTGATTGGCCACTTCTCTACAAAAGTGACCCAAAATTTGGCCACACCTACTATATGCTCTTGGAGGGTCAGCAAGTTCCAGATTTTTAGCTCTAGGGTGCTTTGCTATTCCACTTGGGACACCTTTGTGTTCCTCCAAGTGAACGTGCGAAGATGATTTGGGAAGCGCACTACAGTCGGGCCGCTAGGAATTTCAGGGTTGAGAAAACGGTGGCAGTACTGCAAAAATATTTCTATTAGTTGAATCTTCGACAGGATGTTGGGAAGTACATCAGATCATGCACTACCCGCGCCATTGCCAAACTGACCATCAAGAAGCAAGGTATCTATACTCCGCTTCCTACCCCTAGTCGACCTTGGGAATCCATCTCCATGGATTACATGTCAGGCCTTCCTTCTACTAAGCATGGCACTATTTGTGTTTTTGAGGTCGTCGAGATATTCTCGAAGATGGCCATTATGGCGGCCTGCAAGAAGAGTATCATAGCAGAAGCCACTGCTAAACTCTTCTTTGATAGAGTGTGGGTACACTTTGGGATGCCACAGTGTATCATCTCAGATTGGGACAATAGGTTCCTTAGTACATTTTGGTCTAGTCTCTAGTCAATGCTGGACACCAAGCTCACTAAGTCCACAACTTTCCATCCCCAAACTGATGGCCAGACCTAGGTCGTCAACAGGATGATCGTACAAATTTTGCACATGTACAACTCAAAGCATCCACGCACATGGGATGAGAGCCTCCCCTATGTCCAGCACAGCTACAACCAAGCTCTCCACAACTCGACTAGCCACATCCCTTTTCAAGTGGGCTTGGGATTCCAGCCACTATGTCCCATTAATGTGGCCATACAATTTGGAGCGACTTAAGTAGATTCGGCTCATGTCCAGTTCGAAGTCGACAAGGAAAATAACTTAATTGATCACATTCAACACATTTTCCAACATGTCCATGACATATTGGACAAAGCCAATGCTAAGTACAAGTAGTGGCATGATCAACATCAAGTGCCACACAAGTTCCAGGTGGGCGACAAAGTTTGGCTACATTTGCAGAAGGAGCGCCTCGTTGGGCCCCACCGCAAGATTCGCTTGCTTTGATATGGGCCATACACCATCAACAAAGTTGTGGGAGATAATTCTTTTGAGCTCAACATTCCCCCATTCCTTTGCCTGCACCCAGTGTTCAATGTGGATCACCTTCGGCCATACTTTCCACCATTACTAGACACATCTGACATTGCAGAACAACTCACACCAATAGAGTTAAATCCAGACTGCATGGAACAAGATAAAACTGATCGGATCATGGACACGCAGATCAAGAACACTTTCCAGTAGAAGATCCAATTGTATCAAGTTGTCAAATCCGGCCAACTCTTGCACCAAAGAAAATGGCTCACCAGGGACCAAGTTTAGCAAAAGTTTCCTCATCTCATGGAGGAACTCAACGCAATGGAGACCATTGCTTCCTAAGAGGGGAGGAATGATCCAGGTGGATATTGGTGGCCACCTGGCTATTCCACATGGACCCCCATCATTGTTTCTTTCAGTTTTCTAGTTTCCTTAATTTTAGCACAATTTACTATTTTTGGCAGTTTTTCAAGTCCTGAACTTCCGGAGCCGTTTTGAGGCCCTAAACAATGTTTTTTGATATTTCCAAAAAAACATATTTTAGGGCCTCAAAATGGCTTTAGAAGTTCAGGACCCGAAAAACTGCCAAAAATAGTAAATTATGCTACAATTAAGGAAACTGAAAAATTGAAAGAAACAATGGTGGGGGTCTGCGTGGAATAGGTGGGTGGTCACCAATATCCACCTGGATCAACACCACTAAGGGCTGAGACTGTGCAGTGCAGCTCAGTCAGGGTCTGGTGAAGTGGATTTGTTCTGTCAAAATATTTTCAGGAAAATGGCTAAGTATGAAAGGAAAGTGGACTCATGAGGACTCGACATTGTGATCACACACTTAGCATACTTCGACAACATGATGACACTAACCACTGGGACAACATAGCAAAGCATGACCCTCTGTGGGACTGTCTAGAGGTGAAAGCGACAAATGAAACACTTAAGATAGAGCTTTGGACGACCATGACGACACTTGTGCAACAATTCTTACAACTTTGTGTGTGAGTGTGACAGGTTCTCACATAGCTAGGGTAACCCAAAAACACAAATAAAAACCTTTGAAATGACCAGAACAAGATCGCAAGAATGACAAAATAATCAACATGCCAAAAGACGGTAGTTGGTTAAGTAAGAAAAAAGTGTGGAAAAGACTCTGATAGAGCTCAAGGAATGAGCTCGAGTGTTTGCAACCATCAAAGGAAAAACTAAGGAAGGCTCTGAAATTTGAGTGCAAGCCAAAATTTTGGAGGGTGTTGCAGCCACTACAATATAACTTTAGTATATTTTCTATCACAACTGTAACAAAGCCCTTTTTCTCTTTTTTCTTCCAATTGTTGTGGTGTCAACCTTGTAGGAAGAAGAAGGTTAGGATCAACAACACTTCCATATTTTTAGTTGTGAGTTGTAGACTTCCTTGTATCATAATTTTTCTTTCAAGTTTTCTTTCCACCCTGAATTCCTTCTCCATTGAATCAAGTTCCCAAAGGTGAACCTCATGTTGGATGTTATCCTTTAAAGTCCCTATGAAGACATCAATCCTATACTCCTATGGGATATCAGTTACCTTGATATTAAATTTTTGGAATTCCCCAATTTGCTTCACCATTGAACCCTTTTGTTTGAGTATTATCAATTGACTAAATAAGGTTTCGCTCTTTGTATCCTCATAATGTGCTATCATTTCCTCCGCAAATGGCAAGTGGTTTACAAGAACATATTCATTGATACCACACAAACTGATTGGGTTCTAAATATAAAGATGCAATGTGTACCTTTTGTGTGTGTTGCACATCACGTGGATTAAAATATTGCTCCATCTATAATATCCATGTTACTGGATCCTTTCCATCAAACTTCCTCATATCGATCTTTGGAATGTGGTTGCTCTTCAATCCAAAGTTAGAGTCTTTAAAATCATGATTAACATTCATTTTGTTCTCATCATGAGTTTCATGGAATACCTTTTCGCCATTAGTAAGAATTTATTGTATCAACTTTGTCAAACCTTCCATATATGCTTTTAAACCATCTTTCAAACCTTCCATATCAACTTTTATTTTTTATTCTAAACCATCCATCTTAACATTCATCATCACTTCTAATTCATTTTTGGTTACTCTTTGTGAAAGAAAAATTTGTCGCACTCGGTCCTGTAATTTTGATATATCATGTTACATTTCTTCCCCTTCTTCATGTGCCATAGTAGAGCTTTTAGGTCAGTTACTGGGAATATCCATTTTTTGTTTCGAGGGATATTGGAACCAAATAATGATATCTATCGTTTATTATGACCTTTGAATTACTTTTAACTGATTTTTCAAACAAAACTTATGTAAATTCAAAAAAATAAACACCTTTTTCTTCTTTCTTTTTGGAGCTTGATATTGAAATTATTGTATCTTTGTAATTTCGCCCCCTTAAGGTCCAAAATTTAGTTTTGTGGTATTACTCTAAGTCTTCTTTCCAATGGCACAAGTTAGACCAAGATTGGGTTCTTCAATATAAATTTATGCCAAATCTCCCACAATGGCCTGATTATGGACTAGTTCAGTAGAGCGAACTTGTACGGGATTCCAGGCCCTAAAATTGATACACAAAAAACTACAGTCCGTGTGATTTTAGCCAATTTTTACAGAATTCAAATCTAATGCTTGAAAAGAAAGTTACGACAATTTTCCTTAGGTCACTTGTTTCAGACTGAATTTTTGAGCATGCAGAAACCCTAACTTCTTCGGACCATATCTGAAATTTCTACAAGAAATTCACCAAGATTTTAGCTCCACATGGTAGAAATTTCAGCTTTTGAAGCTTCATAGAAAAGAATTTATAGAAAAAATTCCAAGATGACTTGTTTGAAGCAACAAAACCCTCGAATCCAAGGCTCTGATACAAATGTTATGCAACCAGAACACAAAATAGAAGAAAAGACAAATCAACGACTTTAAAATTATCTTCTTCAAGGGTGAAATCTCCTTTACATCACATAAATGAACAATTCTTGTATGATTCAAATGACAAGACCTCCATGGTATATATAGGAGTCTAAGGGGTCACAATAAAATTAGAGCCTACATAACAATAATAATGTAAGGGCACAACAATAACAATATGGGGACTACACTAACGATAGCAATAAGAGGTCTACACTAGTATTATAGGGACCTAACATTGTTAATATTCTACAGTTTATTCCAAGACAATTAATATGAACTCTAGCCAAAAAAATATCCTAACCTTTCCATTTTCACTTTGGTCATGTATATAAGAATGGATCAATTGTAACAATGTAAGGAACATTCTCACATTACATTCATTGTGACCATAAATCAAGTTTGGAAAAACTTCAAAACTATGGATTGGACTATTTTAGCTAACTATTAAGACATAGAGGACCAATAATGTGTTTCTTGTGAATGTGAATCTTCTTCAAGAAACCACATATCATCTCAATGCTTAATTGGCCAATGGGCATGCAATGTCCATGGAAATATGCAATTGAAGAATCCGAAAGCAAGCATTCCCTACATGTCAATGTCAACACTTGGCTTAATGTAATTCCTACAAACCATAATACATGCTTGGATGGATACCAATACTTGATATCCATATTATCAATGAAATAAATATTAGACTAAAAAAATGATTAAAATTGGTTAGTGATTCTCTATACATGTTCCAAATCTTATGTGACAATGTTATATTATACATATTATTCTTCATATCATGATCATCATGCATAGACTAGCAACTTTATAGCAATTGAATCTCCTATACAAAACACACCACTAATTTAGGAAAATAAAGATCAATAAACTAAATTTGACATGAATAAATTTTAATTTGATCATTAGGGGTTAATTTAAGATGGCATGAAATAAATGCATCTCTAGTCATCAACCAGAGATCATTAACCCTTAGGACAACTTTTTTCAACTCTAGAGTTGATGTTTTTTATGGAAAAGGATGGTATCAACAAGAATATGAGCATAGTCTATGCTATCAAGAGTGCACACTCAAAGATGACAAAATAATTGATACATATTATTAGGATATTCCGACATAGGAAATAGTTAAGTATAACTTGGTCTAGTGTAGAGTTAGGTAAAGTGTGTTTCTTTACTATGTACATTTGTAACTTACAATCTGACGGTCATGATATGTTCTAGACATGAAGTGATCTAACGATTCATTCTCTCCTCAATATTACCAACACTTGATCCATGGCTTAACACCCGATTGGTCCATGATCTCTATTTAAAGAGCATGGAGGGTCATTTGTAGGGTGACCGTTCATGAGAGAAGCTTATGTAAATTTTCTTTCTTTTATTAATATATTGCCTGAAGTGGCTGCGTTGGCTTAGGCCGTGGAGTGTTTCCCTCTTTGAGGGTTTTAACCACGTCAAGAATATTGGTGTATTGATTTGTGACCTGTTTGTGAGCGGTGTCCTTTTGTGTTCTATCTGAGGAACTTACCTTGTAAATTCCTACACATATTTTATTTGAAATTTGAGGTGTATAATGAAGGTCATTACTCAATAATCCAATTATCATCCTACAAGACCCCATCTCAACCATTATTTTGATAAAGGTTTAGATATATATTTCCACTACTAATCTTTAGTTTAGTCACATTAATAATGTAAAGGGTTCCTGCTTATGAAGTATCCCAACCCTAATTTCACATAATAACAACTCAACCTAGTTTTAATTTTAAGACCTTAGTTCACCTCTTGAAAAATTCACCTCCCACAAATTCATTTATTTTTCTCAAAATTGGAAAAATTGTTGTATATATTGATGACGACTTTCTTTATATTTTGAGAAAAGAATATATTTTTATATGGTTACGAAAAGTGTATGGACAGCTACAACTGCAACTCCAAAAACGTAATTAAACATTCAATGGGTAACATGCTCTTGGTAATCTAAACAATATACAACATGTAATGACACCTTGGAATTGGTAGGCCTCCTATATGGATATCCTAATTCCCTAAATGACTAGTTAGAATAAGTAGAGAGACAAAGGGAAACCATGTATAATCCCTCTTGAGGGTATAAAGAAAGTAGGGATGCTCCATTAACAAGTAGAACAAAGGCAACAAAGTACAAACATGACATAATCATTTGCTTTAAGAATGAACCCCAAGTACTTTAAACATTTGTTAAATTCATAAAATTGAAAGGGAAATACTTGAATAACATCATTTATTTTCCTCTCAATCATGTCATTAAAGGAAATATATAGATTTTGATAATTTATTTCCATACATGTTTCCATAATGTATAAATCCAATGATTCCTTTAGAAACTCTATTTATCGTACAAATCCAACTTGAAATAACATAACAAAATCCATAAACAAAAAATAAGTTTATCACAACTCCCTCCCAATATTAATATCATATATACTTCCATTTATTTCAAAGCGCTAGTAATAAAAATCAAAACTTCTATAACAACTAAAAGGGGGATAGTGAACACCTTTGTTTGAGTCCTCTATGGGACAAAAATTAGAATGATTTATACAGATATTGGAAAGATGACGAGGTTACAAAACCTTCAATCCAATTATAGAAGGGCAGAAAAACCACTAGGGATGAGTAAAAATCTTGAAAATGACCAACTAACTCCCTCATATGTCTTTGATAGGTCCAATTTGGTAAACATCAAAGAAATATTTTTAGTATTTATAGTGTGCAAACCTCATTGACATATACAAGATAACTAGTTAACCCCATCATATGAATTTGATGGGTCCAATCTAATTAATCTTGAATAAATATTATTGGTATTTATCGAGTTCAACCCTTCTTGAGAAACTTCAATAATGCCATGAAGATATATCTTCTAAAACCAAATTTCTCCAAATATATGGCTTAAGATAATATTCACCTCAACCTCCTTGTAATCAACTTTGAAATGATCTTATATATAGATTGTAAAGAGATATAGTATATATTCCTCGAATTAAGAAGAATTATATTTATTTGTGTTTAATGACAAAAAAATAACATTTACAGAACCAAATACGTTTTTGAGTTCACCAATTCTCCAACAACAACTGCTATGTCCTTTAACCAATCTAATATTCCTTAACAAAAATTAGTTGACCAACCATTCCAACTAGGAACTTTTTCCTTTCTAGATGAGAAAATGACTTATTGTAAATATTTTCTAGACACTCCATAAAACAATTCTTCAATCAATTCTTGATGAACAAAATAGAGAAAGTGATTTGCAATTTTAATTATCCAAACTATATTTTTATATCGAGAGATTTAAACAACTACTTAAAGTATAATAATCTCATTAATATTTTTCCTTGAGATATTAAGACTTACTTTCATCATCCTCTAGAATTTCCCAAATGATACTTCTCATTTTGCTAGTTTTATAAAAATTATGTAACAACTTGGCGTTCTAATCTGCTTAGGCCAACCACATAACCCTTGTTTTAACTTCCATCCTTTTATTAAAGTAAATAATTTTTTGTTTCCTTGAATCATAGGTTTACAAACTAATTGTATATATCTTGTTCTACTCTGCCATTGGGGAGACTTAACCTAGTACAAAACTTCAACTATTTCAAAATTTAAAAATATATGGTACTAATGTGAGTTCTTGCAAAATACTATGGCTAATTGTTGGGTCTACTGGGCCAATTTTTAACTGAAAATTACAAAACTAAACCATAAATTAGTTGAAAACAAAGAAACTAAAAGACATTTAGAGTGACTTATTCAAATTATTGGCTTCAACTGGAATGGGCTCCTTATTACTACCTTGGGAGAACCTTGGTTATGGTGGTATGCCCATGTGCCTCTGCAGAACACCTATCCTTAAATACATTGCTATCATTTTCCACTCCATCTGATTCAGAGTAAAAAGAATGTCCTCCTTGATTTCATTTATGTCAACAATAAAATTTCCAAGAAGGAAGCTTAGGTGCCAGTAAATGCCCACCTTATACATGTAATAGTTATAACAACCTCTAATGTCCCCTGCATTTGGAACCTAATCTGGTACTTTTGCCAACACTTCAATATCTATGATAGTGCATCACTTGTCAACAAGTTCCATCTCTTACTGAGTGATTTACTCTTGGAATGGTTGGGAGTGATCTCTCTATATCCAATAGCTAATATTTCAACTCTCACTTGAGTCTAATTGCCCCCCCTTTCCTAATAGTAAGTTGTTTCATGATGCACTTGATTTCTTTGTTGCAACGTGATGAGCACCAAAGGAGTAGTCTAGGCTAATGGGTAAACTAAATTCCACCTTGGCCTGAAACCAGCCACAAAAGTTATTCTTAAACATTGAGTGAGGCTGCGAAGAGCTATGACCCCTTCCATAGGAGGGTGCCAAAGTTATTCACTTTATTTCTTGTTGTCATTTACACTTCGATTATGAAAAGGCCCACTCATGGAGAGGATTCAATCCATATCACAATTTCATGTGCCTCCTACCATTGAAACCACACGTAGGTGGATTCCTTGGGACTTTGTTAGGAAAATCAATTTTCTTCATGAACCTGACCTAACTACTTGAAAATTCTTGATAAACCCAGAGTTATCCTAGGTCAAGTGGATGGTGAGGGAGATAACATGGAGTATCAAAAAGGTGTGGATCATGAGGTGGTGTAGCAAAAATTTGGCTCATGCACTATTCAAGTCATGTGCTAAACATTTAAGGGGCATGTCATCATGCCCCACTAGCATGTGGCCTCATGGGATGATGACAACCCACCCCCCCCCCCCCCCCCCCTCCTTCTCGCTTCTCAAGAACCCCATTGGGGGATTTGTGTCCTATTTCTCTAGGATCAAAAATTCCTATTTGAGGGGAGAATATATGAGAGAATTCCAAGGGGTGGAGATTAGAGAGGCTTAAGATGAGGATCATTCATTAGCAATCTTATCTGCTATTTTATTCATGGTTCTTTGAATGTGGGTGGGAATGATCACATGAATGGAAGGGAGAAGGGAGACTACTTTATTAAGAAGGCTTTCGAGTTTCCAAATGCGAGACACTTTTCGTAGTAGACCGTCATTAAGGATATTATGAATCATGTTTATGACTATGTGTGAGGCCCCTTCCACTATTAATTTTGTCTAACCATTGCTTGAGCAATCCTTATTCCTTCTTCTAAGGAATTTAACTCATCTTCATTGTTGTTGTTGTGTCCCATGGGACTTGAGTACACGTAAATAGGATTTTCTAAGTGATCTTTGAAGCTTTCACCAAATCCTGTTGGTCCTAGGTTTCGTTTTAAGCCACCATTGAAATTAAGCTTTAAGTGTGGTAGTGGAAGAGACGAAGTAAAGGGGAAAAGAGGGGAGTTGGGGCGGAGATTGAGGGAGAAGAAATTATGGGGTTTAGGTGCTAATCATGTAGAATAGAGGCCACTTCTCCCAGTGATTTCCAATATTGATTTGTCTATATTTGCACTGAAATACATTCCTTAACATTATTTTGGATGAGGATCTGAAGAGAATCTTATGAAAGAGAGTTGTTACAAATATGTGGCACTTCCTTTATTTCTAGATGGTCTAAAGGAGAAGGCCTAGAATTAAGATCTAGACTTTGTTTAGAATGGGATTGGGAAAACATTGTGGCCTCAAATTTTCAATGGTTTGAGGAAGGCTTTAGTGATCACAATCTATATTTTTCATGCTTATTTGTAACTCTTTCTGAAGATGACGCCGATAAGAGCATGTATTGAATAACTATTTTGCGTTTTTAGATACAAGGAGGCATAGGTAGCATCTGCATGGTCACATATATTTATGCTTTTATTTGTTGTCTTAAGTTAGCATTTTTCCTTGTACTAGGAGCCATAGGAATAGTGATATGTTTGTCTATAATTTACTTTTTCAAGTGTTGTTCCAAATAAAGGATTTTGGGAATTCTTTGAATTATGCTTCCATTTTATAGGCTTCTCATATGGATAAGGTTTCATCTAATTCGTATCCCATTGCAATTTTATCTTATATATTATTATTATCTTATACATTTTTATTCTTCAAATCATGATTGTCGTGCATAAACTAGCAATTTTACAACAATTAAATCTCATATACAAAACACAACTATTTTAGGAAAATTAAAAATCAATAACCTAACATTGATGTTAATCAATAATCATTTGAACATTAGGGGTTAATTCAATATGGCGTGAAATAAATGCCTCTCTAGTCATCAAGTAGAGATCATTAATCCTTAGAACGACTTTTGAAACTCTAGAGTTGATGTTTTTATGGAAAAGGTTAGTAGCAACAATAATATGAACATAGTCTAGGCTATCAAGGGTGCACACACAAAGATGAAAAAATAATTGATACATATTCTATTTGAAATTTGAGGTGTATAATGAAGGTCTACTCCATAAGCCAACTATCATACTACAAGGCCCCATCTCAACCAATATTTTAATAAATGCTTAGAAATATATTTCCACTACCAATCTTCAATTGAGTAACATTAATAATGGAAAGAATGACTTCTCATGAAGTATCCTAACCCTAATTTTGACATAATAACAACTCAACCTAGTTTTAATTTTAAGGTTTTAGTTCACCTCTTGAAAATTACACCTCCAAAAAAATTCATTTATTTTTCTCAAAATTGGAAAATCCATTGTATATTTTAGAAATTATGTGTAGATCTGAAACCTCTCATGTAATTTAGTAAAACACAAGACTCAAATATACTCTACTCAATTGCGGAAGTTAATTCACGATTGAGAACACAAATCATAAACATGCACAAATATTTATCCCACATACATAGAGATTTATATAGGGGAAAGCAACTGCTCAAAACCCCTTCCTATTTGTATTGCATTAATCAAATAATAGAGATGAAATGCAATGCTTTCTCAAGCCTGGGTAGAACCTGCAACTGTATAGTATATACCTCTTCTTGACTGACTGACTTTGGGAAACACTTAGCTAATTTTAAAGCCCTCCAAGCTCCTATTTCCTTGCATTGTTCCTTGAATAATTAGGCCCCTATTAATTAGAAATTCCTCAATTGGAATTGTGCAATCCTTTAGGATCATCCTATGACTGCATGCACCACTTGTACAACTTGGAATAGTCTACAACTAATAGTAGACTACGCTTGAACCTATATCTCAACTGTGTAACTTGAGTTCTATGCATGCATCGATTATTTTGGGTTGATTTATTAGTTAACTGAATGATCACTGGATGTGACTGAAGTCACACCCCATTACTTGACCTTCCGCTAGTTCCTCTAATAGTTGGAACTAGTTTAACTGACAATAACTCAATTTAACTGAAATGGTTTGCTAGAAATTAGAAATCAATCATACTATATTGAACTCAAGTTCCTCCAACTCGAATTAAATGAGCTAACTAAGTGACAAGTGCCATGTCACCTTAGTTAACTACCTCCAAGGTTTCTGTTGAAATATACATTTGAATTCTCTCTAGTTTGACCAAGGCAAAGTCAAACTGAGATTTTCTTGCAGCATTTTCAACACTCCCTCTCAGCAATAAAGGGATTATCAGTTACCCTTATCCTGCCTCTATTGAATTCGAATTTTCCTCTTGACAAAACCTTTGTTAAAATGTTTGCATCTTGTTCCTCTGTAGGAATGTATTCCAACAACATAATTTGCCTCTACACACAATCTCGTAGATGGTGATACTAGATATCGATATGCTTGGATCTATCATGAAATACAAGATTTTCAGAGAGTTTGATACAACTCTGATTATCACAGTAAGATCCATCATCTGACCAAATAAACCAACAATCATCTTTCTCATCCAGATTGCTTCACATGCTGCTTGACTGGTGGCCATGTGTTCTGCTTTTGCTGAGCTGAGTGCCGCTGATCTTTGCTTCCTGTTGTACCAGGAAATTGCTACAGACCCAACACTGAAAATTCCTCCTGATGTATTATTCCGTTTTGATGGACTCCTCACCCAGTCTGCATCTATGAAGCCTTGAAGCTTCACTCCATTTGTCTGTCTGTACCATAGTCCAAACTGGGTGGTGCCTCCAAGGCACCACAACACATGCTTTGCTTCCTTCCAATATAGTTTGGTTGGCCTAACCATAGATTGACCAAGATGGTTGATTGTATGGCACATATCTAGTCGTGTGCTCACCAAATACATTAGTGAACCCAGAACAGGGAAAATTTTAAGAACCACCCTAAATTTATATGTATAATAAATGGGCTAATCCCCGTGATACATTGGAAAAATGGGAGGTGATTTTATCAATAATATAATATGTATATATAATTTTTTTGGTGAATCTCTCACCAGATTATATTATCTTGTACAATGATGAAGAATCTTTCACTGAATTATAAAATCTTGTAAGATCTTAACAAATCTTTTACTGAATAATAAAACATTGTGAAGTCTTGGTGAATGTTTTGTTAAAGTATGAAACCATATATGATAATAAGAAAACATATTCATTAAAACTGTAATATACTAACATACATGTTTGGAAAAAAGAAACATAATTTTCTCTTCCTACAAACAATGTTCCAAGTTTCAGTGGCCATGTTTGTCAAGGTTCTTACAGTACAGTCTTTCATATCCTTCTATTAGTTTTGATAATATTCCACAACAAAGTTCTTGTAGGTATTGATATTGACAACGAGTTTTGTCAAGGTAGGAGAGATTAATCTTTTCTCTACAACTTTTGTCAAGCTACCACTTTTTTCAAGTTATCAAATTTCTTTCTTATTCCATGGACTCTAACTGTGAGATAAAAAAAACACATCAAGTTTTTTTACCCCAATATGCCAACAAGTAGCAAGCCCCAACTATATTATATAAGAAAGTATTAGGTATCCCAAAGGCTTGAAGGGGATCTAATTGAAAGAAGTGACCATTGTGAGAATCCTTCCAATCAATATATGAATATATAAATGTAGATTTATTATTATTTTAATTGGAAATCTTCAATTCAATCCTAAAATTTAATTACGTCTCTCCCAATCTAAATTGCTTATTAGCATAATTCACTACCCTGATAGGTCTCGCATTTTTTAACAGCATTGTAACATGTAGATTAATTTCCTTTTTGGTGAACAATCTCCACCTTTTAGGAAAATATGGCGCAGTGGCTCCAACCCCTACAAATCATTAGGACAAACTAAGAATAGCACAAAAGATGAAAGGTTGTACAAACCAACTTATTTTTCAAACAACTAATCCGACATTAGTACCTAAACTTTTTCATAAAGATATCATATTGAGAATGTTTGAAAAATGGTGAGAAATCTTCTGCGAGGGTGATGCGGAAAGAGTGATAAGGTTTCATTGTTTTGAATTTTTTTTGTTAAATCAGAAAAAGTTAAAAACCAATATTAATGGAGATATTGGTATTTTTTACTAAATTTTGTGAAGTGACTAAATGTAGCTTTAACCATTCACCTTAAGATGTTTTTACAATATAGTTTCCTAAGTCTATTTAATATCTTCATTATCATAAAAACGAACCTATATCCATCTTAACTCCACATCTACCACTCTTAGGGGGATGAAATCTATTTATCCCTCTGAGAACTTGGTAGACCCAGAATTAAGATTGGAAATCTTCAATTAAATAATAAAATTTAATTACATCTCTCCCAATCTAAATTGTTTATTAGCATAATTCACTACCCTCATAGGTCTCGCATTTTTTAACAGCGTTGTAACATGTAAATTAATTTCCTTTTTAGTGAACAATCTCCACCTTTTAGGAAAATATGGTGCAGTGGCTCCAACCCCTACAAATCATTAGGAAAAACTAAGAATAGCACAGAAGATTAAAGGTCATACAAACCAGCTTATTTTTCCAACAACTAATCCAACATCAGTACCTAAACTTTTTCATAAAGATATCATATTGAGAATGTTTGAAAAATAGTGAGAAATCATCTGTGAGGGTGATGCGAAAAGAGTGATAAGGTTTCATTGTTTTGAATTTTTTTTGTTAAATCAGAAAAAGTTAAAAACCAATATTTAATGGAGATATTGGTATTTTTTATTAAATTTTGTGAAGTGACTAAATGTAGCTTTAACCATTCACCTTAAGATGTTTTTACAATATAATTTCCTAAGTCTATTTAATATCTTCATTATCATAAAATCTAACCTATATCCATCTTAACTCCACATCTAGCACTCTTAGGGGGATGAAATCTATTTATCCCTCTGAGCACTTGGTAGACCCAGAATTAATATGGATCTAAGATGATAGAATTTCCCCTTTAAATAGCCTATGCTCACATGAATACCATGGTATTATCATGGGTCAATACCATGGGTTATCATGAACCTGCAGCTTAAAAATTACTATTAATAATTTATAAAAATTAATAATTGATTTTTATTTTATTTTTTATTTTGACCGAGTTAAAATGTTTAACATACATTAAATTACAACATCCATTTTTACTCTTGACCCACCAAGCCCCGAGAGGGATCAATTTTTTTTTCACTCTATGCTAGTTTGCATATCACGATATTTGATCCCTCTCGTGGCTTAGTAGATCGAGAGTAAAGATGATCTATGCTGGTTTAAATCCTCCATTTAAATACGCTATACATTCCACGTGAATACCATGGGTCAATACCATGTGCCATTTTTATTTTTATTAATACTACTATTAGGGTTAATAATGTTTTTTTGCATGGTATGAATAATAATCTAGCCCATGGTATTTGGCCCATAGTATTTTGCCCATAGGTTTCACCTAAATATAACGCATTTTTTGAATGTTTGTAAATATAAGGTGACTTATAGAGTAAATATAAAAAAATGTTTTATTTGTTTACCACACCTCTCGTTTATTTATATTTTTATTAATTTACCATACCTCTTTTACAAATATGGTATTTGGCCCATAGGATTCACTCAAATAAAGCTCTTTTTTGAGCCTTCATAAATAGAAAGAATGTTATGGACTAGATATAAAAAGACGTTTTATTTATTTACCATACGTCTAGTTTATTTATATTTTTATTTATTTACCACACCTTTTGAGTAAGTATAAAAAGAGGTTTTATTTATTTACCATACCTCCACTTTATTTATATTTTTATTTGTTTACACCCTTGCATGCATATAAGATGACTTATGGAGTAAATATAAAAAATGTTTTATTTATTTACCGTACCTCTCATTTATTTATATTTTTATTAATTTACCATACCTCTTTTATAAATATGGTATTTGGCCCATAAGATTCACTTAAATAAAACCTATTCTTGAAAATTAAGGCGAATGGAAGGTTGTAACTTCTAATTTCAAGGGCTAAATTTACCTTTTTTACCCTCTCCCTTAAAATAAGGTGGGCTATTTGAGGCGATTTGTAAAAATGTACTATGATACAAAATATTCGCCCACTAAAAATTTAAAACCCCTTAATTTCGCCTAAGGGCGAACATTTGCCCCTAAAATTTTCCATGACCCAGAAGCTACTGATAAATGGTAGCTTCCACTTCCTCACTTCAAGTGACATCCTCTTTCCTACAATTCCCTGCTAGAGGAGACTCCATGGGTTTGTTGCTCTCCATGTGGAACTTCTCCATTGTCTCATTGAAATACTTTCCTTGAGAGACAAACAATTCCCCATCTCCTTTCCATACTTCCAAAACAGGGAAAGAGTGTGTGAGTCCCATGTCCTTCATTTAAAATTCTCTTGCAAGATCCTCCTTGCAAGATCTGATCAACTTCTCATCACCGGTTAAAATTAAATCGTTGAAATATAACACAATAACCCGTTAAAATTAAATCGTCGAAATATAACACAATAATCAATAATTTAGCTTCTGTTAGATTTTAGGCTTCTGTGGTAGTTCTTTGCAGTGGCATGATCCGGATTATCCACAGTTTCGTGTTCATTATGTCGACGTTTCAAACCCCAAAGGGGGTCCATCATCAGGACTAAATCAGATAGAAGAATGAAAGCTTTATTGAGAGAAGAGTCCAAGGACTTGGGTATAAATAAACTAAGAACCCTAACTTTTATAAAGAAGTCGGCACCTTATTTATTTTAATTTATTGTTATTTTATTTTAATTAATTGATTAAATTAATTAATTGGCTTGATTATTCCTATTTTAATTCAAAAAATAAGTTTTAATTTATTAATTTAAATTTTTATTAATTAGTTTTAATTTTATTGATTAATAAATTAATTTTATTTTTATTTAATTCTATTCATAATTCCTTTTTTATTTACCATATTTTCCTTTATTCACCAAATTTTATTAAGCCCTAATTTCTAATTCCTTATTAATCAATCAATTAATTAATTAATTAATTTATAATTTATATTAGTTACTCAAGCAAAGTTCTCCTCAAAGTCAATTTCCTCAACTTGAGAGAATCTTGTTGACAGTGCTGGACCTACCAACATGCAAATGGTATCTCCTTGATAAGAAGTCCCAATTAGACCTCAGACCGTTTGGTGTAGGAGTCCCAACAGTGGGTCGTAAGGTAATGCCTTGACCGTGATGTCGCACAGAGGCAAGTAGAATAACTCTATTAGCAGCAAGGGTGTGACTGATGCAGTGAGTCAAGGAAGGTGTATGAGAGGTTCCAACACTTTGAAGGGGGAAGGAGGTGAAAGTGAGTTCCAGGTTGAAAGGGATCGATCCCAACTCGGCTAGGAACACACAACACAAAGGACATGCACAGCTTCCAGCGGAGCAGTCCACTCGGATGCGGCAGTCACATCATACAAGGTAAGATAACATGTACAACACGCATGGATAAGTCCGAGACGAGTGCGATCGTTGTTATGGCAAAGGTTCAAGTGAAAGGTCTGTCGGATGTCTGGCAGAGCAGTCGACACAGACGGTGACAACATATGCAACACACTAACAATGTGATTCATATAATTGCATGTGAATCAGTTCATACACAAGAATGTAAGTTAAACAACATATATCATAAAGCAACCGGAGCAGTCCAACTACAATAACAACATATGCATGAAAATGTGTTGGCTCTTATTATATAAAGAAGTGTAAGTCACAATCATACAATACATCCATGTAAATCTACTAGCCCCAACAGTGGAATGTTACAGCCACATCCGCCTGCTCCTCCAAAGAGATGTACTAGCTCTATGTAGTGGAGAAGCCAAGGTGCGTTACAATATTATCCAAGCCTTCTTCAAGATAGTCTTAGTAGAAGTTTGGATGAACAAAAAGCGTATACAATGAGTTATGAGTGACTATTTATAGAAAAGGGTGGGGTGACCCTCGACATTCTCCTTTGTGACCATTCAACTACCCTCATGACTCTTCACCTACTCTATGATTGTTACATCCACTCTTGACACTTGACTTACACTTGACATGAATCAACATTACAATGCACATGTACCCATGTGAACAATGGCTTGGACAAGCCAAACTAGACATCATTTGGACTTAGAAAACCATAGAAGTCCAACTGCTCGACATCCTCATGCTGATCAACAGTGACATATTGATGCCAAGATTGGTAGTCCTTGAGAGTGTCTATGTGTTCTGCTGTGACATCCGTCTGAAACCTAAACCTTGCCTCCATAGCATCTAGGTACACTGCTCGAGCTCCTCTATCCAACTTGTCTGTGATCATGCACATCATTGTCTTCAGTGTGGCCGGACCAGCAACGTACTTGCACATGACGTCTGCATTGTTAGGCAAGTCTGGGCTTGTGGCGGTGCGCATCAACTCGTTGAAGTATGAATCAAGCTCATGTCAGACTTGCTTCTTGGTCTTCGCCTGGGAGATATTCCCAAGTGATGGGATCACATGAATGTGCACTATAACCTCCATGCTTTTGAATAATCGTGCATGGGAAGCCTGTATGATAGTGATGAGTTGTGGTAGGTCTTCATAGTTACGGATCTGACTCTGGATATGTGCTTGCAACTCGACCACATTGGTCTTCATCATCTTTGGCAAGTGAAGCAGGGCTCCCTTGTACTTCATCATCCATGCTTGCATTTTATCAACAATAGTATGCATGTTCTTCAAGATGTGTGCTCTTCTCACACATTGTTGCTGCCATCCGTGGAGATAAATGGCTGCTTGATGAACAATACCAAACTTGGAGTAAAATGCTCACATAACTGTGTCCAAGGACAATACTTCATCTAGTATTTCCTTCTTCAGTTCATCTCAGGCAGACATTGTCACCAAGTCTCCTCCCTACTTGGCCACCTATAGTTCCTTCGCCATTCACTCATTCTCAGCTATGAGAAAATGAACACTTGAGCTAGTGGCTTCAACATGCACTCTAGTTGCATCAGCCAAAGTAGCTAGATGCTTGTGTACATTAGTCACGATCACTTTCTCTTCAAATTGCGTAAGGGATGTTTGGTCCTTCGGAGTCAGTACTCTTTGAGACTGCACAACTCTATGATGAGATTCATCAAAGGAGATGTTGTGCATCTCTGCTTCTGGTTGACCACCAAGGATCTCAGTGCCTCCTTGGGTCATTCGAGAATTTCTCATCATCAGGATGCAATGAAGCAGGTGAGTTGACCTCTTTATGGTGAGGCACGAGGTCGGTGTCCTATCCCAAATCCTCTTGATTCATGTTTGCATCCAACTATTCAAGCGCATGTTCTATCTCATGAGCAAAGTCTTACCCCTGCGATGGTTCATCTTATTTTCCTGATGCTAGTTGTTTAGATGAATAAACTACTTGTATGGGCGCTACTTCATATGTCTACACATGATGCGCCCCCTGCTGAATTCGTTGTTGCTGTGCTTCTTTCTCCTCTTGTCGCAGCTCTTGTTCTTTCCCGAGTTGCTCCCTTAGCTCATGCAACTCCTTCACTGCTTCTTCCATTCTCTTCTTATCTCTCTTCCTTCGTACGATTCGCTTGTCACAATGTTGCATCTTTGTCTGAATGGCCATTGCTGCTTGTTCTACAAGTGGATCTGCTCAAAACTTGCAGCTTTGCTCCTCCTCCATTTGGTCGACAATCTTCCTCTTCCCTTTGTCACGCACATGTATTCTTGGCTCTGCTGCCTCTGTTGCTGCTACTACTATTGGTGCTCTCCGTGGTGTTGCTTCATGCTACTTTTCTAACCACTCTATGGTGAAGCCGACCTGTTCATTGGGTTTGGAGGAATTGTAGCAATACCTCCATGAGTCCTCCTCGGTCCAATGACATGCCCCATGGATCCAGTTGAACTGAACTCTCGCATTATGATCCTTCACAATGCAATGTGGGTCATACAGGTTGAAGCTTTGGAGGTGGAAAGGATACTTCGTCATCTGTTCTGCTTCTACATCCACTTTCTTGATACTCTGGATCTCATATAAACCAATCTGCAACGGAAGAGCAGGACAAGGTTCCTTCTTCTTCCATTGCAGTCTAGCTATCAATCCTGGCGAGATGTGGCACACTATTTCCTTCATGACAAGCATGTCCAAGGCAAACTTTGGCAGAACATGTGGAGACTTCTCCGCACTAAACACTTGAATGAACCTGCCAGATGGTGAGGCATACCAATCTGCAATGCCTAACAATGCCTTCATCACTTCCTCTGACATGCAGGGTGGATCCTGTTTGAATATCAACCTCTACATAAGGGTGACAAAATGGTCGGACAACCATATGATCACTCCTTTGAAGCTGCATTTGAACAACAACTTGAAATACATGTTCACAACAATCTTCGTCAGTGACCATGCCCAATCCAAGCCCAGGAACTCATGTCGGGCACAAACTGCATCTAGAATGTAAGCGAACATATAAATCTATGCATGCATACCATCGGGTGACTGTCGAGCCTTCGTGACTTGTTCCTTCAGCTTGGTGATCGAGTATGCCGGACCAATTGCATAGTCTTCCTTCTCTAGCTAGTTGGTCCAACGTGATCACCCAACTCTGAGGGAAGGTCTCAGTGATTGCTTGGCCACTCAGTTGACATGCGAATATTACCAAGTATTGGTACGCCTTCCTCAATATATTTGTCTTGTAGATCTAGTTGGGTGTCATCCTAAAGCGAGTTGGCTCCTTTACCCAATCCTTCAGAATGTCTCTAGAGTGAGCTCTGTTGTTGGGCAAGCTGAATGGAGGAGTCATGACAGTCATGGGCTCGGTCATCTGATACATCTCATCATAATCTCATGCCCAAAAGGTTGCAAGCTTCATCCCACTGACACTGCTCAAGGTCATCGTCTCAGGGTTAGTGTGAGAAACGATCTAGTGAATCATGTCCGTGCATGGGACGCGGGGTATCTGCATGAAATCTAGTACAAGCTAGACTTATGAATGTTCACGTACACATGACGATATTCAAGGTCTTCCCAAAAAATACCTGCGAATGTTTCATTCACCCCTTGACACTTCAGCTTGATGTCCTTATCTAGATACAACTTCGTATCTTCGTAGATCAATAGACTAGAGGACACCTACTCAACTGCTGCTCCAACTGCAATACCATCAGTGTCCTGAGATCCTATTCTCTTGGAATCCATTGAGATAAATGAACACCTAAAAGATTTGGAAACAAGCAGCATGCATGGCAAGAAATATGTCAGTGAAAACAAAGCAAATCCGGGGAAGGACACAACACGTACCTGGGGAACTAATGAGCAAGATTGCACAAATTTCACTTGGGGGCTGGGTGAATAGCTACCAAAACTGTGCAAAAGGAAATCTGGGCTATCTAGGAGGCTGGACTGGTTGCTGGATTTGCGAAATGTGCAATCCAGTCAGGCAGCTAGCTGCTGAGATTGTGCAATGCGTAATTCCAGCGGGGAAGGACTACTGGCCCAAGCATTGATTTGTGCAAATGTTTGGGCCAAGCAGCCACTGTCCTCCAGAAATGTGCAAAACAGTCTTGGAGGCCAGTGCTGGTCAAGAATGCGCAAATATGGAGAGTAAGGTGAGCCTTCCTTCCCTAGACTGCGCAATGTAGCCTTGGTGAAGGCAAAGCCCGGGCTAAGGTTGGCCCGACTCACCGATGGGCAACTTAAAGCAAGTAAGACAATGCAATGCATGGTGACACTAAGTGGTAGCAGAAGTGATTGACAATGCATGCAAAACATGAATGAAAGATTCAACAGACAAATCAACACGCATGTGGGTGAGGCAGTTTGTCAATGGGCGAACGTCCGTGCAAAACAGTTTCATGCATGTGACAACAGTGAGATAGCAATGAAAACTGAAACAAAGATAGGACAAGCTAGAATATATGTAAACGATAGTAGGCATTCAAAGAAATCAAGAAAACAACACTCACACAAGAAAATACACAAAAAGCGACATAAATGTTGAAAAAGACAAGTTGAGGCCACTTACCCATGAATAGCTGAGCCAGATGTGTTGAAGAGTCCTGGATGTGTTGTGGGATGTCAGAGCTCCAAGATCGATGTGAATGAATGAGCTCTGATGCGTCGAATAAATAAGTTTGGTCTTATGACGCGCATGCCACAAATCTAGGAAAAAGTGACACTTGGAGCGAAACTTCTAAAACAAATTTGCATGTAACCCCTAACTACTAAAAATAACTCCCTAAATCATGGGATTCCTTTTGCATGTTGTCTCTTTCTATTCCGAGAAGATCAAGTCATGCATGCAAGTCAAGTTTCCCCAGTCCTGGGTGGAATTGGTCAACCGGACTGTCCTTGCATGCAAGTGCTCAACTGTTTGGGAAAAATGCACATTCCTGGCTGGGAGCTGGGTGGACTGCCTGAGAGGTTTGTGCAATTTCTGGGTAGAGTAGATGTCTGTTGCCCATATTTGCGCAAATTTTGGTAGCAGACAACTACTGGGAAAATTTGGGCAAATCCTGCTAGGAGGGTTGGCTGGAAGGATTATCCAATCCTTGAGCCTAGTAGGCTGTTAGAGAGGTTTGCGCAATTCCTGGAGGGAAGACTGGTTGCCCTCCAGAAATGCGCAATTTTCAAGGAGAAGCTGCTCAAATTGCAACTAGATCAATTCCGGGTAACCAGCATGTGAGGGGAATGGATCAACTGTGATTGACAGGCTGCCTTTGTGCGAGGAAAACACTGAATGTTGAGTACTCAACGAAGAAAGACAAAGTGCTACGTAGGGTTGGTAGGGAGGCTCCAAAACATGATAAGGAAAAATTTTGGAGGGTCGTTGTAGCCTCTACAACACTTGGCGACACATTGGTAGAACTCCAACTCTCTGCATAGACCTTGTTTGTGAAAAGCAAGTCTAGCAACTTCGGAAGTATTGTCTAGTTCTCAACTCATCTTGGTTTCACACTAACTTGATTGTAAGATGTAGCATCTGCCAAACCCTTGGTCGATTGATACAAATTCCAAGCCAAGGAAACACAGTGGTTTCGATTGGGGTTGAGGGGTATATAGGTGCACAAGCAATATAGTCGTGAGAGTCTTAGTTTCATCTTTGGTGTTTCTCCACTGCCAGAAGCCCTGGACAGTACCCTGGTGGAGTCACATAAGAACACAGGCACGGCTCCGATGCCAGCAAGCCTGGTCAGTACCCTAGCGGAGTTACTTGCATCACCTCCCTACGTAGGAAGCCTTTCTCTTCTTTCACCTTGTTTATTTTTCATTTTTCACTTTTTTACTTTTCATTTTTTCATTTTCATTTTCACTTTTTTTCCACAGGAAAAAAGCGGTAAACTTTTATTTAAAAAATGAAAAGTTACACAAAGCATATGCATTGAAGAATTTCCAGAAGTTTCCCATTGGGCTCGTGTGCTTTCGCACACAATGCAACGTAGCGAGGCTACCGTGCATTTAGAAAGAATGAGAGAAAAGAAAAAAGAGAGGAGGAAAGGACAGAAAAACTGGTTCCCCGGAGTGAGTAGAGGACTCACACCTCAAGTTTTTCTCCCCTTCTTCTTTTCGACCTTGCGCCACTCTCCTTGGGTGGGCTCGATCGAAGCTAGGACTAACTGTGTTTCTGCTTTCTGTGGAGTTGTATCCTTGTCTGAGTCTGAAGTGTCTGAGGGGTGATGTCGTTTGATCCCTCCCATACTCAGATCCTCGCTTGTCTTCTCTGCCTGATTTGAATGGAGTTGTGAAACCTTGTTGGCTGATATGTTTTCCTTTTGAGTCTCCTTTCCTTGGGTAGGCTCAGTATTCTCTGTGGGGGTAACTTCCTCCTCTGCTTCTGATTCATCGTCCTCTGAGTCAGGAGGGGGGAATTTCCACCCTTTCCTCTGCTTCCCTTTCTGCTTCTTTTTACTGTTTGCTTTCTTGGCTTTTGGGCATGTACTTTGCAAGTGTCCTGTCAGCCTACAGTTCCTGCATCTGAAAGCAGTGTTTTCGTAGTCTAGTCCTTGCAGCTAGTTTTGTTGCTTGTATACCAGCCTTATGCTTTCCGGCAGTCCTTTACTTAGATCTACTTCCACACAAATGCGTGCAAAGGTGTAGATCCTCCCATCAGTCCTTCCAGATCTGTTTTGATGTATTTCCCTATGTTGTTCCCAATTCCTTCCAAAACTCGTTCACTCCAAAAGTGAAGAGGAAGGTTATATAGGCGGACCTAGACCGGCATTTTGGAGACAGTCATTTTGTTTGGATCAAAATCTGGAAACCATGGGGTCATAAAAAGACCCGATGTTCCCCAAAACCAAGGCCCTGTACTGATGATTGTATCTCTGACTTCCGTGGATGCGAATTTAACAATGAAAAACCCCTTGGATCATAGATGTATATCACATTCCATGGTCCAATTGGTGAAGATCTAGTGAAATAGATCCATTGGCTTTGGCCAAAAACTGTTAAATCGGCAGATTAGGGCCTGTGTTTCATATGAATTAACGAAATCTTCAAGTCCTGTAGAATCAAAGTTTAGGGCTGGGGTTTGCCCTAGCTAATCTACTATGTATGGCCTAGGTGTATATCCACCTTGATCTGGAGGGGACCCTGGATCTCTGTTACCCTGTAAGATATTTTTGTAAGAGGAGCCTCCCTTGGGTTGATGTTGAGCTGCTGGCTTTTTCCCCTTGTCTCCTCCTGAGGAGCTTGGATGTCATTGGGGCAGAGCACCTCCTCTCAGCCTAAGGTTTAAAGCAATGGTTGTTTCTGGGCTAATATCGTAGCTTTTCAGGGTTCTATTGTCCTGAAGGGACCGCCTATCACTCACCAAATGTTTGATCTGAACAGGGTATCCCATCAATGCCCATATTTGTTGTTTCAACTGCATAATGGTGCTTTCTGCATGTACCCACACTAGACTGGTTTTCCCCACAGGGGGTTTTATAAAAATCTGAAAACAAGTTGATGTTACCTGTTGCCTGGGTTCTGGCTGTGATCCTGATCCGCCTAACCCGGTATCACACATATATCCCTTATGTTGTCAATCTACCTTAAAGATCAGGACCGTGTGCTCTGGCTCTGTCGTGCCAAGCTCTGTTCGCCCTTCTGGCCGATGATGCATGCCCCTCGTTAACTTGGTGGGAGGCAGGGGCGCGACATTCTGTTCTACCCTTGCTCGTACAGCTATTTCCGGCCAGAGCCCTTCTTCCTCGTCCTTAAGCGTGGCACGAAGATCAAACCCGAGAAAGAAATTGCTATTATTTTGCTGATCTGGTCGATGCTGGGGAGTGTTGTTCATATCATATGTAGTTGCAGTGAATCCACGGGAAACCCAGTGATAAAAACCCCGATACAGGTAAGAAGATCGCGTCCGTGGCTTGAACGTGGGTCGATCTGCCGCAGGGGATCGATCAACCATGGGAGGTTTGTGATCTGGTTCATTACGGGGGCAAATTCTTGACAGAGTTACCGATTTGGCTATTCCAGCAATCGAGATCCTGCAGGGCCTTCCTGCATTCTCGGCTCCTTTGCTGATCTGCAGTGTGACGGCTGCGGCGCAGGGGAGATCAGAAACCCTAGCCATCTCCAGAATCGACCTCATTTTCATTTTCACTATGCATAGCACTTATTCATTTCAGAGGTGGAAGAGGGATCTTGACTTATTGAGAGTATAGGAGGTTGTTCCAGCAGAGAAGTAGTTTATTATATCTTTGATGTGCCCATTAAGGTTTTCCCCCTCACCTTACACTACTTGACTGAGCTGACAAGGGTTAACCTAAAAGCAATCGACTAGAGAAGGTGACACTAGTTAGCGTGCAAATGTTGAGTTTACACCAAGATTCACTTCGAACAGTACACATTTTCCTTCGACTTATCATGGACTAAGAGTAATAAGCTCATCATACAAAGGTAGTATGACAAATAACCAAGTAATGATAGTTGTACAAGTCCCCTTGTACTTTACCCAACTCACTTCAAGGGGGTGATACATGGTTTCATGCAAGGCTAACCTACGAACGAAACAAACGAACCAACAAACATGAAAGCAAAGCAAAAGCAGAAGCTAAAGTGAAAGCAAAGCACGTAAGTTAACAAGCAAGAAAACAAAACATATAAGAAAACAAGCATACAAGCAAACAATTGAAAGAAAACACTACTCCTACTCCTACACTAATGGTGCATGGGCCTGATCACGTGAATTGATATTTCCAATGCAGCCACCAGCACATTGGTAGACCCATGTTGGTGAAGGCTTGGTTTGCGAGCAACCTAGTGGTGCGAACTAGTGAGCAAGAAAGATATAACAATGAAGACAACCACACTTCGTGTTTCAAGGTGCCCACGGGACATAAGTGAGTGCATGTGCATGACGGGTGGTCTGTGGAATTATTGTGGTGTTGTGTGACACTACGTGCAACTTTGAAGCATAAGAACACTCTTGAATATGACATGTAAGCAAACAAAAGAAACAAAGATAACTCGTGTCGCAAACAAGTGCTTGCAATGTAAGACTCCTCCAATGCATGAGCAATGGGATCGTACAATTCGAGTGGAGGAAGTGTGATCTGTGAGTGAGATGGATCTTCAATACATACAGATGAGTGATGAGGAGCCTTGGGTGATTGAAAAATTTCATGATCGGAAGTGAGGCTAACCCCAAGAGAGCGAGGACCTGACATAACCATCAGCTCAGGCTGAAGTACCTCGATAGCCTTGGGTGTCTCAACTTCCTCATCAGGTAGAACATCATACACCGGTGGCTTTGAAATATCAACTGTGATAGATTCATTATTGTGATCAAAATTGGAAGCAAATGGATCACGACCGCCACACTCATAAAAATCAATGAATTCTTTGGCATCCTCATGATCAGATGAATCAAACAGAGGGGTAGATGGAAAGCGAACGGACTTGGTCTTTGTGTTTCTGGAAAGGACAGATGAAGGATCAAGTGGATCTTCAATGAGTAACTTATCCTCTCCATTGTTGAATGATGGACTAACATTCAATGAATCCTGCGAATGATCAACAATGGGTGCATCCGTGGATGAAGATGCACATGCAAAATCATGGATGGCAGGTTCACCAAAGAGGTTAGGAAATAACGGAGGGGGCTCAGACGGAAGGGAGTCATCCTTCACTGAGTATTGGTGTTCAAGCTCCCACTCATACTCCTCATGAATGACAATGCATGTTGGTTGTGAAACACCAACTCCATCAGTGGGTTGTTCCTCGTTCACAACAAGTGAAGAGTCCAAAATGGACGAACACAAGACAACAACATCTGGAGGAACACCTGAGTGTGAAGATGAAGGTCGAAGAAAAGAAAGCATATGATAACTCAAAGGACTCACAACCACATATGTGTGAAAATTGAGTGGAGTGATGTTGGGAGAGTGTGAAGGATGAACAGGTGTGTGAGTATGATCCTCAACATCACTAGGCAATGGTGGAGTTGTTGAATGAGAGGGAGGCATACAATTAATTGAGACAGTGCTCGCTCCCACAAGAGATTGTGCAGTTCCATCAATGAAGAATGTTGAGTGAGGCTTGATATCAAGCTTCCTCTTGGAACGGGCAGATTTCTTAAGGCAATACTTGAACCAGTCCCAAAGATAAGAAAACTTCATCTGGTTCCTTGAAGCTTGAAAATGCAAGTCATGGAAGCACTGTTGAAAATCAATAATGGTCTAGATCAAAATGATAGAACGTGTCTTCAATAAGATCACAAAAGTGCTCAAATGAGTGTTAGCCGGTAGGCTGAGCACCCAACGAAATGGAGATTTGCGAAGCGTGTATGTAAGAAACAAACTAGCCTGTTCGTCAGAAAACTCATCTTCCTCATGAATCATGGAAAGAAAGTTATGTAAGTGCTCAGGCCAGGCCACTTGGCCTTCACCACCATACGTGTGAGTGGACAAGAGATCAAAAAGCTTCCCCGAGATGGAGACATCTTCAAGGTTCAAAAAACACCTCGAGGGAAAAAGAATGCAAGACTCCATGAAAGATATGAAAAGGTTCAAAACTGGATGAGGGGAAACTGCTTATCATCAGGCCCTCCTTCTAGTGCCAGAAATTTCGATGGCGCTAGACCCGCCAACATGTCAAGGGGATCTCCCTGGTAAGAAGTCCCAATTAGACCTCAGACCATTTGGTGTAGGAGTCCCAGCAGTGGGTCGTAAGGTAATGCCTTGACCGCAATGTCGCACAGAGGCAAGTAGAATAACTTTGTCAGCAACAAGGGTGTGACAGATGCAGTGAGTCAAGGAAGGTGTATAAG
Source organism: Pinus tabuliformis (assembly GCA_031772625.1). Taxonomy (NCBI): domain Eukaryota; kingdom Viridiplantae; phylum Streptophyta; class Pinopsida; order Pinales; family Pinaceae; genus Pinus; species Pinus tabuliformis. Next base: position 691,093,166 of record CM062820.1, read on the forward strand.
AGGTTCCAACACTTCAAAGGGGGAAGGAGGTGAAGGTGAGTTCCAAGTTGAAAGGGATCAGTCCCAACTCGGCTAGGAACACACAATACAAAGGACATGCACGGCTTCTAGCAGAGCAGTCCACTCGGATGTGGAAGTCACATCATACAAGGTAAGATAACACGTACAACACTCTTGAATCAGTCTGAGATGAGTGCGATGGTTTTTATGGCAAGGTTCAAATGAAAGGTCTGTCTGATGTCCTACAGAGCAGTCGACACAGACGGTGACATCATTAACAACATATGCAACACATTAACAACAAGATTCATATAATTGCATGTGAATCAGTTCACACACAAGTACGTAAGTTAAACAACATATATTATTAAAGCAACCGGAGCAGTGCAACTACAATAACAACTTATGCATGAAAATGTGCTGGCTCTTATTATATAAAGAAGTGTAAGTCACAATCATACAATACATCCATGTAAACTTGCTAGCCCCGATAGTGGAACGTTATAGCCACATCTGCCTGCTCCTCCAAAGAGATGTACTAGCTCCGTGTAGTGCAGAAGCCAAGGTGCATTACAATATTGTCCAAGCCTTCTTCAAGATAACCTTAGTAGAAGTTTGGCTGACCAAAAAGCCTATACAATGAGTTATGAGGGACTATTTATAGCAAAGGGTGGGGTGACCCTCAACATTCCCCTTTGTGACCATTCAATTACACTCATGACTCTTCACCTACTCTATGACTGTTACATCCACTCTTGACACTTGACTTACACTTGACATGACTCAAATACACATGTACCCATGTGAACAATGGCTTGGAAAAGACAAATTAGACATCCTTCGGACTTAGACAACCATAGAAGTCCAACTACTCGACATCCTCATGCTGATCAACAATGACATATTGATGCCAAGATTGGTAGTCTTTGAGAGTGTCCGTGTGTTTTGCTATGACATCCATATGAAACCTAAACCTTTCCTCCATAGCATCTGGGTACACTGCTTGAGCTCCTCTGTCCAACTCGTCTGTGAGCATGCACATCATTGTCTTTAGTGTGGCCGGACTAGCAACGTACTTGTGCATGATGTCTGCACTGATAGGAAAGTCTCGGCTGGTGACGGTGCACATCAACTCGTCGAAGTATGAGTCAAGCTCATGTCGGACCTGCTTCTTGGTCTTTGCCTGGGTGAGAGTCCCAAGTTATGGGATCGTATGAGTGTGCACTCTAACCTCCATGCTTTTGAATACTCGTGCATGGGAAGCCTGTATGTTAGTGATGAGTTGTGGTAGGTCTTCATAGTTCTGGATCTGACTTTGGATACGTGCTTGCAGCTCAAACACATTGATCTTCATCATCTTTGGCAAGTGAAGCGAGGCTCCCTTGTACTTCATCATCCATGCTTGCATGTTATCAACAACAGCATGTATGTTCTTCAAGATGCGTTCTCTTCTCGCAAATTGCTGTTGCCATCCGTGGAGATGAACGAATGCTTGATGCATGGTACCAAACTTGGAGTACAATGCTCGCATAACTATGTCCAAGGACAATAATTCATCTAGTATTGACTTCTTTAGTTCAGCTCAGGTGAACATTGTCACCAAGTCTCCTCCCTGCTTGGACACTTGTAGTTCCTTCCCCATTCTCTCATTCTCGGCTATGAGAAAACGAACACTTGAGCTGGTGGCTTCAACATACAGTCTAATTGCATTGGCCAAAGTAGCTAGATGCTTGTGCACATCAATCAAAATCACTTGCTCTTCAAATTGTGCAGGGGATGTTTGGTCCTCTGGAGTCGGTACTCTCTGAGACTGCACAACTCTATGATGAGATTCATCAAAGGAGATGTTGTGCATCTCTGCTTTCGGTTGACCACCAAGGATCTCAATGCTGCCTTGTTCATTAGAGACTTGCTTATCATCGCGATGAAATGAAGCAGGTGAGTCGACCTCTTTGTTTTGAGGCATGAGGTCAGTGTCCTGTTCCAACTCCTGCTGCTCCATGTCTGCATCCAACTGTTCAAGTGCCCATTCTATCTCATGAGAAAAGTCTTGCCCCTATGATGGTTCACCATGTTCGCCTTATCCTAGCTGTTCAGATGAATAAACTACTTGTACGGGCGTTGCTTTGTCTGTCTGCACGTGATGTGCCCCCTGTTGAATCTGTTGCTGTTGTGCTTCCTGCTCCTGTTGCTGCAGCTCCTATTTTTTCCAGAGTTGCTCCCTTAGCTCATGAAACTCCTTCTCTTCTTCTTCCATTCTCTTCTTATCCCTCTTCCTTCGTGTGATTCGCTTGTCACACTACTGCCTCTTCGCCTGAATAGCCATAGTTGCTTGTTCTACAAGTGGTTCTACTCGAAACTTGCAGCTTTGCTCCTCCTCCATGCAGTCAACAATCTTCCTCTTCCCTTTGTCGTGCATAGATATGCTTGGCTCTGCTGCCTCTGCTGCTACTACTACTACTATTGGTACTCTCTATGGTGCTACTTCATGACGCTTTGCTAACCACTCTATGGTGAAGCCAACCTGTTCATTGGGTCTGGAGGAATTGTAGCAATACCTCCATGAGTCCTCCTCGGCCCAATGACATGCCCCATGGATCCAGTTGAACTGAACTCTTGCGTTGTGATCCTTCACAATGCAATGTGGGTCATACAAGTTGAAGCTTCGGAGGTCGAAATGATGCTTCCTCTTTTGTTCTTCTTCGACATCCGCTTGCTTGATACTCCGGATCTCATATAACCCAATCCACAACGGAAGAGTGGGCCAAGGTGCCTTCTTCTTCTTATGCAATCTCATCTCTACCTCACAAAGAGTGGTTTGTCTAGACCTTCTTTGGATAATATGGTAGGTAGACATTTTCATGTATGCTTAGCTTGGAGAATGGTTGATTTATAATGTTTATGACCCTAAAAGGATTATTTGGTTATACACTATATTTTTGGATTCAATATTTGTTAATGAATATGCACTATGATGTATAACCCTAAACTTAAAATTGATTTAATTCTAGGTTTTATGATGTAGTTATTAGCAAGCATGCATTAATTTTTAACAATTAAATTTAGATTTTCAGTGAAATCTGTGTCCACACCAACAAGTACCTTTAGCAATTCTTGACAGAGAACAAAAAGATGGGATGACACATTTCGATTACACAATACAACTCGTTTCTTCAGTGTCCATTCCATTGCATATAAAGTATTGTAATATTAAATTTTCAAACGCACAAAAGCCAAATAGTCCTGCTACTTGAAGTTGGTTTAAGGAACAGGTATATAGCCTTCACTCTCATTCATTCTTATGTGTTTATGGAGAACCCAAAAAGAGAAAAGTTATTAAAAAATGGAGAACAAGGGGGTGGAGATGTAGTATAAGCTATGCAACATTTTGAAACAAGGATGTTGTGGATGCTATTTATGAGGATTTCTAGGTACTTTACAACCTGCACGTGCATGTATTAAGATTTCAATGCATACAATAATTTAACTTGCCTGGGTCCTGACATATTTGTCGTCCTTAAAGAGAGAGAATTTAAATTATGATTTCATGGTAACAAACAGATTGGTTGATTTGGTCACAGGAAAAAAACACAATAAATTCCTTGATATCAGCTCCAACTTAAATTGTTTTCGATCTTGTCTTGTCGTTCTCAAAGAATTCAAGTGATCCTCCAAAGAAATATTGTACTCATCTTTTGGTTCCAGTTCAGGTGTTAAATGTTCCGATGCATGTCCCATAACCATCGATGAATGAACCAGACAAGTCTATTTGAGCGAATTAACTAAAAACACAACCTCCAAATCATTCCACCTATGCATTCTTTGATTTCCATTTAAAAGTATTTTTTCCTTATTCAAAGTTTTGATCATAATTCAGTTTTTTGGTTGGATGGTTGCCTTCTAGCCATACTTTGAGTGAATGGAAACCTTTAACTATCTGACTTAGAAATTTTGAATGTTTTTTCCACACCTTCGTTTAAACCCAAACATTTTAACAGCATTTGTAAGTATTTTTTTCTCTTATGTAAAGTTATAACTATATTTCTAATTCTTTTTTGGATAGTTGTTAGCTAGCCTTGCCCTCAGTAAATGGAAACCTTGAATGCTTTTTCCATAGTAACTTCCTTTAAACTTGTTAATGCTCATATTGTACAGGCACTGTGACAATTGCTCAAAGTGGGGGTTGTCACTCTGATCCCCGCCCACTCCATTCTAACTATCTCCCAACAACAAGTTATGGGCAGAAATCGCTATGGAAATGAGGTGAAGGAAAACAAGTTTGGAATCAACTTGTTTGGGATACACAGATAGGTGGCCTAGCTACTTGGGTAAAATTAACAAGATTAATGAGTAGATTAGATTTTAAGTATGAGACCAGTGCTTTATCGAGTCACAATTCCGACTTAATGTAAATTAATGCCATGTAACCGGATGGAAATTTGTTGCTTGATATGATAGACTAACCTATATGGGATGCAAGTCCTAAGAGTTAGGTGTGATGCAAGGACGTTGGTAAATTTTAGATTAAATGCATATTCTAAGTTGAACCTCTCCCTTAACTGTTTTGAGAAATAATTTTCATAGTAGGTTGTGGGATGGAAGCCAACAGGAAGCAGACAAAAACTTGGTTAACGATACCTCCCCTTGTGTTCCAACTACCCAGTGCCTTCGGAGCTACAAAGACTGTGGCTTTGACGGCTGCAAAGTCACTGTATTAACCACTAAGAAGGGGTGAATCCCTCAAACTAATCAGAAAAGGGTTGCCCTATGGGTCTATCAACCTAGTTTATGCTAGGAGGTAAGTTTTTAGTGCAAGCTAGATCTTAGAATACCCGTACAAAGATGATGAGTTAAATTACTTGAGTTAAGATTGTTTAAGTGTTTAAGTACTCAAATTATGGTTATTCCTTATGATAACAGTACTTAATAGTAATTAGAGGACACTCTTAATACAAGGCAAGTGCCTAAACATACAAGTGCCAATGAATCAATCCACAGGACACTTAGAATTAGTTATCCAATTTGTCAATTAGCCAATGATTACACGATGCTAATAAAATTTACTCAAGATTTTCTTATTACAATGTTAATTAGATTCCAAATGTCAAAGCAACTTAACTAACCGTAAGATAAAAAATTTAGAGCTTAAATGTATGAGTGCTTTAAGTGTAAAATTTAGAAATCCCTATAACTTGGAACAAGACGAACAAGTGTTAGATCTCAAATATCCAAATCAGCAGTAATATTTTAGAAAATTCCAACACTTGTTAGATTTATGACAACAACAAGAAAATCACTTTAGATCATGGAATTGACCAAATATATGAAACAAAAAATTTTCCGAATAATTAACAGATGTAAATTATGAATTTGTTCTACTTTAAAATGGAGTATTCAATAATATGTCAGATCTAAAGTAACTTATTATAGCAATATCATCAGATCAACAAGTTAAATGATGCTACAAAAAATGCTCAATATATCCAAAACTAGGAAAAATTTATCAAAATTGAAAAATTCAAGTTTTTAGGGTTTTTGGAGTGTGATATTCAGAAAATATTAGATCAAAAAAACTTGTTACAGTGGTGAAGAAATCAGAAAATCAATGAGCTATTAGTGCTTGAACAAATGCCAAAAAATGCACAGAACTTGGAAAAAATTGCCAAAATTGAAAATTTGAAATTTTAAGCGTTTTAGGTAAATTATTTAGAAAATGTTCAGATTTGATATATTAAGTTATGCAATAAAGTTCCAGCAAGCAAAAAAATAGATCTAGGCTAGATAACCAATGCTCAAATGACCAAAATTTAGGGAAATTCAAATTTTGCAATTTTGAGTTATTTTAACCAAATTAAATGTGATTTTAGAATTTATATATCACTGTTAAAAATAAAAATTATAGAAGTGGTAAAACAGTGAAAAGCTAGGGTTCAAATAGTAAACCAAGAGGCCTTGGGGCCTTGTAGATGGCTAGGAAAACTTCCAATGAAGATGACTACATGAAAACACAATGTTAACCTCAAAATTGCTGCAAAGCAAATTGTTAGAGAAAATGTCAATCCTTCGAAAAACTTTTGTTTGCAATGAGATCTAGCCCTTGTAAGGCTTATGGCATTCTTAATGCTTGCAAAATAGGTCCCAGACACTAGTCTTTTAGGTTGGGTAAGGGCTAAGGCCTTAAGAAAATGGGTTTTTCCCTAATATGAAAACACACAACCTGCCAAAATAACCTGAAAACCCTAGATGTCTAGGGTTTTTGAGGTCTCCAATGTCAATTTCTTCCGCAATTCTGAAACAAATTAAAATAGAAACCAAAATACCCAAAAAAGAAAAATTAAATTTCAAAACCCCAATTAGCAAAAATAATTTACAAATCTATTCACAATATTTACAAATGTACAAGGGATTTGAAAAAAAAATGAAATAATTTTTTATGGAGTTTTTTTCCTTTGATGAATGACTAAAAATACTTTAGAAACCCAAAGCACGCTATAGCCTTAGTGAAAATTAAATCCACCATACAAATATTTGGGATCCAAGCAAAATAATTTCTGCTCAAGTTTATGAATTTGGAGACCAGAGACTGAAGTACCTACAAACACTATGTATTTATCTCAAGACAATCTATTAATCATATGGGGAATCAAACCACATAAAATTGGCCCAAAACTATCAATAACATTATTTTATCTCCATCTAATGAAAACAAATCTTACTAATATTCAACACAACATAGGGAAGCTCGTAGTCAATACATGCCACAAATCATGAACATAGAACACTTTGAAATTGCACCCCAAAGTCTGTATTATGATAGAAAAAATAGTTCCCAGCGGGACAATAGTTTATATGAAAGTTTCAACAACAATGTTTTAGCTAAATATCATTGTGCTAGAGACTCAAATGATTCTCTAATTTATAGCTAAATCCTCCAATTGGAAAAATAACGGTTAGTTTCTTTGATTCTTGTCAAAATAATCTCAACTATTAATAAATTCTTGAAGATCTTTTAATTTTAGCCATTGAATTTTTATTTTTGAGGAATTTTTAAATTTATCATTTAACTCCATTTTTATTAGCTCAAAATTAATCATTTTGAGGTAATTTCCTAAAAAATTTGACTTTGACTTAACCACCAAAGTCCAAGGGTCCAGATTTTTATTGAAATATACAATATTCCCTTGGTAGAGGACTTTTAATTTTTTTATTTTTTTTTAAGACCCACAAATTTTTCCACTTGGAAAATTAATTTTCCTAAGACAAATTAATTTGACTCTAACTAATTAATTTTCTGGCATAGGATTTAATTAATTTTGTCAGAAAAATTAATTAAATGAAACTTGAGGGTTTTTAATGTTTTTTTCATCCTCTAATATTTTAACCAGGGTGTCTAAGTATGAGGGACCATGTATTAAAATGCTTTTTACATAATAATTTTTACAATTCAACCCTCAAAGAGGGAACACCAGTTCGGCTTAGACCCCAAAGACACATAAGATTGTTGATAGATGATCTGATTTTGTTGAAAAAAAATTGTACTTTTGCTTCCTTGGAACTTTGACAGATTGAGTGCAACATTTGGCTCCATATGGGAACAAGTTGCTTCCATGAAGTAACGTCAGAACCCCAAAATCCCGCATCTAAGAAAACATAAGTCCATCAAATAGATATCCATTCAAAATCGAAATCATCATGTATACATAGAAAATGTTGTTGGAATAGAAAAATCTAGTCTAACAAACTGAAATATAAAAGAAATAATATAAATGCGTGAAATAAAACTATCTCATGACATGAAATAAAAAAGAGTGGGGTTAGAGATACTTTACAAAGATGCCCTGAGGCATCATATGTCTTCAACATAGGGAATATTGAGCATCTTTTGACCCTCTGGCAAGTCCGTGGGTTGGTTGAAAATGCTAGGACTTTTACTCATCTGAATATCGAGCTGCTCCCTATCATCAAAGGCATCAAACTTCTTCTTTCTTTTCTTTTGCTTTTATGCTTGCTTTCAGCAGGATGCAATGTTGATGTTGATGTGATCGGTGTGCAACTTTCTATCTAAGTTGGACAACGCTTGTCCAGAGGATTTGGAATGTCTGTATCATCCCCGTTTAACCATTTCTCAATGGAATCAATGAATTCTTCATAATAAGATGAAAGTTGCTTTGCCAAGCTAGGAGGTTCATGCATTAGATCTTTTGTTCTTGGATGGATTTCTTCAACCTATGATTTTTCCATCTTTTGTAGCTTACTTTGAAGAGTGGTATGTTCAATTCATATGGCATTAATTTCATCAACATGTATCGATTTCATAATTTTCATTTGTTGTATGTGATCAACTTCCATGGTCTTAATCAACCTCTGCAACCTATCTTCAATGGGTGGTTGGAATGTTCATTCCTAATAGCACTGATTTCCCTAGCATGATTTTTATTTTCTTAAATTTTGGCCTTTTGAGCATTGGTTATCTAGCCTATATTTGATTTTTTGCTTGTTGAAATTTTACTGCATAATTGAATATATCAAATTTGAACTTTTTCTAAATAATTTACCTAAAAGGCTCAAAATTTCAAATTTTCAGTTTTGACAAATTTTTCCAAATTTTGGGCATTTTTTGACATTTTTTCAAGTACTAATAGCTCGCTAATTTTCTGATTTCCTCACTGCTGTAATATGTTTTTTCAAATTTGATATTTTCTGAATATCACTCTAGAAACCCTAAAAACTTGATTTTTTCAATTTTGATAAATTTTTCCTAGTTTTGGGCATTTGTTGTAGTATCATTAACTTTTTGATCTGATGATTTGTTTACTGTTGTAATAAGTTACTTTAGATCTGACATATAATTGAATGCTCCATTTTAAAGTGGGCTAAATTCATAAGTTTACATCTGCTAATCATACAGGAAATTTTATGTTTAATATATTTGGTAAATTCCATGATCTAAAGTGATTTTCTTGTTGTTGTCATAAGTCTAATAAGTGCTGGAATTTTCTGAAATATTATTGTTGATTTGGATATTTGAGATCTAACACTTGTTTGTCTGGCTCCAAGTCACAAGAATTTTTGAATTTTACACTTAGAGCACTCATACATTTAAGCTCTAAATTTCTGATTTTGTGGTTGGTTAAGTTGCTTTGACACTTGGAATCTAATTGGCATTATGATAAGAACATCTTGAGTAAATTTTATTGGCATCGTGTAATCATTGGATAATTGACAAATTGGATAATTTATTCTAAGTATCTTTTCGATTGATTCATTTGCACTTGCCTTGTATTAAGATTGTCCTCTAATTGTTGTCATAAGGAGTAATCATAATTTGATTACTTGAACAATATTAACTCAAGTAATTTCACTCATCATCTTTGTACGAGAATTCTAGGATCTAACTTGCACTAAAAACTTACCTCCTATCATAAGCTAGGTTGATAGACTCTTAGGGAAATTCTTTTCTGATTAACTTGAAGGATTCAACCCTTCTTAGCGATTAACACAGTGACCTTGCAGTCGTCAAAGCCACAGTCTCTATAGCGCTAGAGGCACTGGGTGCTTGGAACAAGGGGAGGTATCATTAATCAGGGCTTTGTCTGCTTCCTATTGGATTCCATCCCACAATCTACTCTGAAGACTGTTTCTCAAAATAGTTAAGGGAGAGATTCAACTTAGAATAGACATTTAATCTAAAATTTACCGACATTTTTCTATCACACCTAGCTCTTAAGACTTGCACCCCATATAAGTTAGTTTATCATATCAAACATCGAGTCTCCATCTAGTTACTTGGCATTAATTTATATTAAGAAAGAATTGTGACTCCATAAGGCACTGGTCTCATACATAAAATCTAATCTAATCATTAATCTTACTAAATTTAACTAAGTAGGCAGGCCACGCATTCGTGTCTCCTAAATAAGTTGGTTCCCAACTTGTTTCCTTCACCTCATTTCCATAGGGACTACCCCTCATAGCCTGTTGTAGGGAGACAACTAGAACAGAGTGGGTGGGGATCAGAGTGACACCCTCGCCCTGAGCGGTTGTCGTGGTGTCTATACAATTTGAATGACAACAAAACCTAAACATTTTTACAACATTTACATGTTTTTTTTTTCTTACATAAAGTTATAATCAAATTTCTATTTCTTTTTTGGATGGTTGTTTGCTAGCCTTGCCCTAAGGGAATGGAAACCTTTCACTCTATGATATTAGGATTTTTGAGCATTCTTTCGATAGCAACTTCTTGCGAACCGAAACATTTGTGTATTTAGCTTTTTTTGTAAGCATGCTTTTTGCACAAAATGAATCATCAAAACATCTTGATTTATTTAAATATGTTAAAGTTTCTATTTCTAAATTATTTCAACCAATAATTCATATTTCATTCAGAACAAAAACTAACACACAACCATACATTGGTGTAATACAAGATGAAGAAGAAATCTATCAAAATGTCGCCTTTCCATCCAAAAGTTTCTAACATGGCCTACCATACCTCTGTCATGTATATTGTATCACAAATTGAAATAAATAGAACTATCACGTGACAATATTACTACTATTCAAAGAAAGAAAAACTAAAAGTTCTGCCCATTAATGTCCACCTAAATGTCCATTCCAAAGGGTGCGCATGAGCTTTTACTTGTTCCACATAGTTACCAGCGTCTAGTGTAACCTCAATTGCCAAGGTATAACTTCCCTACAAAGGATGAAAAGAGGGCAAGAACAACTTTGATATTGTGTACAAATTGACCTATTCATATTGAGACCCTCAAGGATGAAACAAAGCCTACCATGACAAAACCTGAAAAAGAGATGAAAAAAAAAGGTATAAAGAGTAATTAGAGGCTGAAACAAAATCCCTCTTGCTGCTACAACAAATTCCAAACAAAGGGAATGGCACTGGTTCCAAAACCTTACAATGTGGGAAAAACTTGCGAGTCCTAGAAGTAGGGTTAATTGTGGAATTGTTATTTCATATGCAACACTTTGACAACCTTAAATTCACATTAGTCAACCATGTCAAAGGATTCCTTCCACACTCGACCACAAAACGAAAAATCTATCAAATAAGAGCATTGGGCCCTAAGGCCGACACAATGACTGCCAACAAACAATTTCAAAGGTTTGAAGTGAAAACTTCATTAAAAGCAAACAATTTAAAAGGTATCAAGTAAACCCATCACTATTTTGGGTCAGCAAACTCCAGTAAGTTGTGCATTACAACTGAGTGCATAAGAAGCTAATAATCAAGAGACTAAGCTCACACATATAAGACATAACATTATATGTCTAACAAAATTTATGATACCTAAACTGCACTAAGAACCAATATTGAATAGGTTAAATCCAGATGTATGTGTCATAGAAGGACATGCCCAACAAAAATCCACTTCACAAATCCAGAAAGATAAAATGTGCACTTCAAAGGCAGACTTGCAAGCCAAATAAATCGTCAGAACACAAAACCACTAATAAATTCACTAGTGATTATTAAAACGCAGAAATTGAGCTAAAGGGAGAGAATAAAACTCTTTATCTTCCTACATTCATTTCTTTTCAAACCAATTTTAAACAAGTACTGGTCCACCTCAAAAGGAATAAAATCATTTACAAACAATAGCCAACAAGTTTTCTCGATGGAATTTCTTCTCAAAAGGGATAAAATCATTTACAAACAATAGCCAACAAGTTTTCTTGATGGAATTTCTTCTCGTCCATGTTTCAACGTATTGATTTGAAATGAGTTAGCATAATAGTTTGCAAAAATTCCAGGGTAATGAAAATGCATCTTTATTTCATTGCATCTCTGAAACATCTAGTTGTAAAGCTACAAAGAGAGAAATAAAATACAAACTAGCATAATTGCTTAGGTCTGAAATTATAAAAATTTTAGTGACAAAACATATAGCATGCCAGGTTCAATAAACCAACAAAGGTAAGAGTGTCCATGGATACATATCTGCATTTAAATATGACAACCCAACTGGGTCAATGTTTTCTCAAGAAAATCATTGATCCAAGAGCCACATGCAAACTTGATGGAGATGATAAGAGATATTAATTGGAGTATATTCATTGAATTCACGGATTTTATAGATATAGTAAATATAACTCCATGCATGGAAATGCATTTTGAAAACTGTCAAATTGTCCTCTGTGATTGAACCATATATAGATGCCTTGATCTGTTGTATCCTTTGGGTAAGCAATACTCAAATTTGTTTCTTTTACATTGTCAGAATAATCCTTTGCAGAATTAGTTATCAGTGTTTCCAAAATGCATGAGTTCTATTTAACTACACTGAAATCTGGCACTTACATCTAATGTCAAAAAGGTTAAAGGGAAAGAAAGTAGAATGATTAAAAAAATAAAATAGCATATCGATCTCAATCCTGAATGGTTTAAAAGTGCACATTTCGAGTTTTGATTAATTGTTTGAGAAGGTTGCACTGAGGATTTTTAATCTATGTATCTAATAGGCTCAATATTTTTTTTAATCAATGCGAACACTCAATTCAGGGAGATAGGGCGTATGCACATTTGGTGAACTATGTACATTGTGGCATGGTAACATCATTTTACTTGTTCTAGATAATGTGCATACTTCATGGTTAATTTCCACCTGAATGCGGGAGGAAAGAGATGTTCATAGGAAGAATTCACTATTTAATACCACTTTTGATTGTCTTGCTTCTTTAGTCCTTGGAAACTTACTTGGCGATGACAATTTCAAGTCTAGCAAGTGATGAATATGAACATGGTCTTTACTACCATTTGAAGTAAGTACATGTCTAGATTGGTTAGTACGTACAATGGATATGAAGATAAATTTTTGTGTATGGGCTTTACAAAAATGGGGGAGTAGTGAATGTGCAAGCCACAGATATCTATTTACAATCTAAAAGAGTTGACCATACAATGGTATGTTAAATTCAATTCTTTGACCCTTAACATTTATCCAAAGTGATATTGATCTATGCATTCATTATAGTGAAGCGGAAGGTCAACCAATCTTAATGTTTGTCTCTTTGAACATGGATGGTCTTATTCTAAGGAGTAAAAACATTAAACAATAGTTGTCATCTCGAAGCATATAGGAGAGGTACACTATTGCTTTGACATTAGGTGTTCAAAGATGTGACTCAACAAGAAAGTATTTCTAAGTATAGCAAATGTTTCCTAGATATATGCTTAAGTTATTTTCCATGCTTGGTTGTAAACAAACTCATATCAATTCTAACTATTGTGAATCAAGAGTTGGCAAGAGGAGAGGGGACTAAAGATGGATAATAAAGTTTAGGTGACACAAGTTCCATATTAAAGTGCATTGTAAAGTTTGATGTATTTCAAGGTTTGCACAAGCCTAGGCATTGACCATGAAGTGGAACTTTGTGAGTCTGTTCGTGGGAAATATTGGACAACATCATTGGACTATAATGAACATGATATTCAATTATCTTTTTATGTACTTTGTTGACAATTTTGAGATTACTAGGTAGCATTAGTTTTTCATCAATGTATCTTCTTCCTGGTTATGACTATGACTTTTCTCTTTCGTAATTAGAAAATACGTTTTGAAACATGAAACTTTCAATTGGAGATTTTATATTGGTAATGTATTGAAAGTTTTAAGAATCATTTTGAGAACATTATTGTTAAAATTGTAGCTTAGAGATGGGTGTCTCTGGATAAATCTTATGTCCAGGCATGTAGAAGATATCCTGAAAATTTACTTATTTGGCATTTTTTAATTCTTCCTAAGTCTGAATTTGGGAAAATCATCATTATTAATTTTATTAGTTACTATTGGCTTTGTATCTCAAATTTTTAAAGTTTATAACTTTGGAAATTAATATTTCCTTTTGAAAAAATCAAAGAAAATGACAAGATCAATTGTTTGCTTATGATGTTTCTTTTTCTGGTGTTCCTTATGGTATAGGTAGGATGGACTTTCAGAGTTGGGGGCAGACAAGTCACAAGTGCAGGTTGGCGTCATCAGTGGGCCCATGGGCTTTTGGAGGGGTTTTGAGGAGTTTTTATGAGGTCTGATGACATTTACTTGGTATATTCCATCATCTCCACAATTTGCCTTTTGTTCTGTTGCATTCTGATAACATTCAAAAAACAAAGTTATTAATGGGCATGACTCAATTAATTACGTTTAAGGTGGCATTCCAAGAGGAATATTTGGCAGAAAACCTCAGCGTAATAACTCGTTGGAACCGAGAAAGAGAAGATCTATAGGATGGGATGGTTAGAAGTGAGTTTCAGTGGCCTGAGGGGGCATGGTGGCCAATTTACCATTTTCCCACATTAAAAAAATATTTTAATTATAATAAAAAGAGGGAAATGTGATTAAAATAATAATAAAGGAGGGGTCAATCAGATCTATAAAAAGAGGAGGAGGAGGCCATTAGAGTACATCTTGGAGTGTTGATATTTTCTATTGATGAAGTTTGGAGAACCTAGTCCCCAACTTCTCTTGCCTTGGGACGGAAACCCTCGGGTATGTTGTTGAGTGTTGGATGAAAACCCAACTCTCTTTGAGGAGACTTCATCCAAGAGTTTCATAGAGCTTCAGGGATATAGGAGTCTGAATCATTCAAGTCCTCAATTGGTGCTTCAGCTGATTCAGTGGCAGTGGTTGTTGGAGGGAGAGTGCAACTGTTGTGGAGTTTTGAGAGATTAGGATCAACATCACAACAAAATATTTGGAGGTCCACTCAGTTATCATATTTTCTATTTTGTCTCAGATATGTCCAGGTGTACTCTACATATTATATTATAATAAGTGACGCTGAGTCAGTCCTTGTGCTACATTTTCTGATGTTATTTGAGTTTCTTGGGGGTTACTTCTGCAAATAGTCCATATATTTGTTGTTCTTGTATAATTTTTGGGTTCCTATGTACTGGTGCATTTTGGTGTAATTTCTTGGGTTTTTGGCAAAAATGTCGACATAAAATTTTAACAAGAAAATTCTTAGAAAAATACAACAAAATTTCCAAAAGGGATATTACAGTGGCATCGGAGCCTTGGTCTTTGCCCCACTTATGGGTTTTTCAGTTTTCAGTTGCGGCTGTTATGGTTGGAGTGTTTTACCTAATAAGTCGAAAACCCAATTCTTGCTGCAAAATGAGAGTTTATTAAAAAAGGCTCGACAAATTTTCTCATTAACTATGCGACCAAATATTCCGTAATTTTTGCAAACATAATAAAAATTCTATAATTGAGCCCAACACCCCTGCACATTAAAATTCAAAAAATAGTGATTTTTTGAAAAGTTTATTAAATGGGGACATTAAAAGTGGGAGTAGTCTATAATGCCGCATTTTGGAAATCGCAGCGACCAAAAGCGATCGTCTTCCGGCTAATGGGACATTACCTGATTCTTGTCGCCCGTCGTCCCCCGTCTGCAGGTGCCGGCGGCCATTCCTATTTCCAACTCTATAGCATTATAAATGCTATATCCTTACACTAACACGTTCCATAAATGCTCCCTTACATTACTGTCATTCCGTGGGCATAGACAGTAGTACAATCACCCTGACACACCTGAATATTTCTGGACAAGCGCTTTCCGGTAAATCATACCATGGATAACTGCCATGTACAATACATAAAACCACACAATGTTATGCTATGCATCTGGACGGGGCATCTGAGATGTGACGCGCTGAGCAAGCATGTTACTCCATGTTAACCGAACAATTCAAATTCAAATTCGAAATTTGAACTGGTGAATCCACCCCGCCAAATTCGAAGTTTGAACTGGTGAACCCGCCCCGCCCAAATTCAAAATTTGAACATCGATAATTGCTATATCTCGCATTTCAAGTCGTCTAGCATCATGGTTCATGGTGGGCACTAGACATATATCTGGAATTCCTTCCTGGGGCAGCGCATTACCGCCGGCGGAAGCCCCGACGAGAAGAAATTCAGCGGCGTGGGCATAAGCCTCATGGGCAACGACAACGCTGTAATGGACGTTGTCATCTTTTCGGCTGCTGTGGGGATTGCAGTGACAGGTCAAGCCAATATCCTCACAGGAGTTCACTGTTATAACAAGGCCACAGGCTTCGGAGGAGTTGGAATCAAACTAAAGCTCGGTGGATTGACTCAGACGAGGAGCATCGGTTGTTATTTGAATTATACCGCCATTGTTGCAGAGGACACTGTGCAGCTTGATATTACCAATAGTTTATTTATTGGGGATGCCAACGTGGTGCTGAAATCAACCCTTGCCAAGCACGCCAATATTCTTAGCCTCCGCATATTCCATAACCAAATATTCAAGAAATGAAAAGGCTTCCTATTGTCCCACTATAAAAGGTTCGTCGATACGCTTCATCTATGCGCAGCCGGTTAGAGCAGGACCGCCTTGGGAACTGCTTGCAGAACGAAGGTTGTGCTTCTAATGTTTCCTTAATTTGCTGAAATTCCTGTTGGAGGTTCTGAGTCTGTTCCTCTAATAGCTCTGGAAGTTGGACAAACTCAACCAAAGGAGACAATTTGAGATGCTCTTTGATGTGTAAAATCAAATCATAGATCTTCCTGCTGGTTTGATAAAGTTACACATTATTGGTATTGTGCGACGTCATCAAATCATAGATCTTCAAGCTGGTTTTATAACATTACACATGGTTGGTATTGTGCTACGTCATGCCACCTATGATGCTTCTTGGAGAAGGGAATTCAAATATTTAAGCCATATACTCACAGCGGAACCCTTATCATTCTTGTTCTTCTTTTATTCCCTGGCGGTCTCTCTAGATCTGCTTAACAATAGGCTCTATTTTCATTACTACATCTTTTAGAGGCAACAATTCTTTCCTGCAGCGAACTGCAATGTCTATGTGATCAATGATCTATTGGATTACTTTGTCGATACCCACACCAATAAAGTTAAGAAGCTTTTTAATTTGAAGTTAGCATCTAGCAATGGGCACATCTAGTTTTGTTTTTCTTCTTTTTAAAATCGTTTTGATCGTGAGCGTGAGAGATATTGATTTTGAAAAGTTATTAATTTATAGATTAGGAGTAATATTTACAATGAGATTTATGTATAAATTAAAGTTGAGTAGGAATTAGTTGTAGATAAAGACGTCCTCGTTGACCAGAGCAAGCAATCGCAATCACTGTTTAGAGCCAATTCCCATTGCCTTTGTGGAGGCTTTGGAAAATAACGTCTAACACACAAATCACAAAGCAGATCAAGTCGGCAATTATTTATATTATTTTGGTCTTTTAATGAATAACAGTGCAAATCTTCTATGTATTTTCTGATTACACGTTTGGAATAAGAGCCAACAAATTTAATTTTTAAAAAGCTTTCAATTTTAATTTTGAATTTTTTAAAATTTAAAGCTTTCAGATGGTTTCACGTTTGGAATGAATAATGGATGGACAATTGAATTTCTGAAAGCTTTCAATCTTAATTGACGAGGGAGAATGTTGAGAAGATTTTTAATTTGAAGTGAGCATCTTCTAACCTCACGGAAAAGAGTGGACACATCTCGTTTCGTTCTTCTACGTCATTTGAAGCCGTAGCGTGAGGAAGATCGTTCCGTTTAGAAATTAGGGATAGCCCGAGGGTCGAGTTAATGTATACCATGATTATTATATATATTCTAAATTAGAAAAAGAAAAGGGTATACACATTTCCAAGTCATTTCCAATTTGCCCAATTTGTGATTTCAAATTTGAAGTCTACAATGATTATTAATACATATTCTGATTTAGAAAAAACAAAGTGTCAACGCATTTTAAGTCATTTCCAATTTGTGATTTTTGAAAAATTATTCTCTGTGCCCGTCCTTTTGCCTTTCTCATTTAAAAAGGAATTATAATATACAAATGGATTTAACGCAACAGATTTGGAAAAGTCATTCCATTTTCTTGTTAAATGAAATTTCTAGTCATGTTATTCCTTTTTTTTTGAGATAAAAACATGGTATAAAATTAAGTTATTCTATTTTCTTGTTAAATGAAATTTTTGGCCATATTTTTCTTTTTTTTTCAAATAATAACATGGTATAAAATTGTATTGAGGTTAAGAGTTATTTAGTTATTTTTATTTTTAATTACATTTAATATAAAGAATTAAAATTAATGTAAAAATTTATTTAAAGTTTTTTATTTATTTTTAAATAAGAAGCATAGTTTAAAATTGTATTTAGATTAATGAGATATTTTGTTATTTTTAATTATGTTCAAAATAAGGAATAAGGAATGATAATTAATGGATATATTTCATGAATACCTATAATAATTATGTTATATATTTTAATATTTTATTAGAAATAAATATTCAATTGGGATTATCTTACATGCTTCACTAGAACTATTATTATTGTTAGTTTGATGAATATTGTTGTAATGACTTGATTTTGAAAAAGCACCCTTGAGCTAATATAGTTGTGGATTATTTCTTGGAAGCTCATAGACAACCAATTTCTACTCTCTCTTTTTAATGTCTTATTATAAATAATCAATAAATAATTTACTTAGTATTTAAGGCAACTAAGTTATGAATTAAAGTAAGTAAAGGTGTAGATTTAATTATATTAGATATGGACACCTCTTTCTCACACACACACACGCAAGCACACACACACATATATCATTTTCTTTCTTTTTTTTTAAATCTATATTAAATATGGAATGTAGAAAATTGTACACATATATATTAATTTTTCCATAATTATATGGATTTTGAATTCTTTTTAAATGATATTTTTTAAGAAGAAAGTATAAGATAATTGTTTGTATTGCTGCAATATTTCCATTTAAATGAGGAATAAATACGTAAAAATTGTGGACAAGGAATACAATTGTGAGGCTAATTTCACAAAGAAAATTGATTGTTTTTTATTTTTAAAATAATGAAATTAGAAAAAACCAAACCTTATATGTAAAGAATTGGTGCAACATTTAAAACTATTAACATAATGAATATTTATATTTTTTACCATGTAGAGCTCACTATGAAGTAAGTCAAAATATAATCTCTCAAGGTAATTATCTAGTAGCTCAAAACTTAATTTTTAGTTAAATTCATAAGAGAAACATTCATGATTGGATTTTTACATTAATAATTTTATGGCAAGAAAAACAAAATATAAATTAATATCTCTTTTACAAATTACAAATTTGTTATTTATATAAACACACATATATATGCTTGTAATTTCACCAATTATGAATATTTGTAACATGTTGTATTAGTTCAATTATGAATATTTGTAACATGTTGTATTATTTTGTCTAGACAAAACATATTGAAGAAAAACATGTTGATTATGTTTTATGCATTCATAACATTAAAGGGGCCGACCTCCAAGCCCGCCTAGACCCCGACCTCTAACATCAAGGTGGGACTAATTCCAAGGAGAATAGAGGGATTAGAATACCATTAAGAAATTTGTTATTGTTGATTGGGAGAGTCGCCTAGGCATCGTTGTTGAAGGACCAGAGTTCTAAGGCACCTCCTGGTGGTTCAAGATTCCTCATAAGCACCTGAGTGATTCTTCCCAAATCAAATAGGTTCATCAACCAGAAGCTTCCAGTGGTTTCTTGAGCCTCATAGGCATATCTTGCTCTCAAAAACTAATCTCTAGCAAGCCTCCTGGGAGGCATTTCACTATGCAAAGAACTTCATCTCACTTTCAAGAGAAGAGAGCCCATTAGCAACAAGGTTCAATACTATTGTCAAAATGTCTATGGGTATACGTAAGATACGTTCATATATAGAACTTGTGCATGTACGAAAGATGTGCATATACGGAAGTCACATAAATTTTCTATATGTGCATCTTATGTATTGCATATCTTCCATATATGCACAACTTTTGTATATGTGCATATCTTTTGTATATGTACCTATACGGAAGAGGCACATATATATGGAATATATGTGCATATAGAGAAGAAACACATACACAAGTGATTCCACCTCCAACTACCCATATTTCTCTTCAGATGCGGAATCTCTCTGCAGACAAACTTCATCTATTGCTATTGCTAAAATAGAAAGAAATTTACATCATATGGGTTTTGAAGACAGAGCAGGGAAATGGGCTGTTGGTGGAAAATGCACTCGAGCTTTACATGGAAAATCATCTGTTAGAGATGGGGATTTTTGTTCTACGGAGAAGCCTTTCATCCCTGTAGATTATCAGGCTAATTTAAAGTCAAACTCTCAAGCTCGGAAGGATTCCAAGAAGCCCAAGAAGCCAACTTCTCCAGGCAGGAAGCTCGCAAATTTTCTCAATTCGTTGTTTATGGCTGGCAGTACCAAGAAATTGAAGCTTTCATTATTTTCGTCTGTAAGTGACTCCAATTCATATGATTCTTCTGAGAAAAAACCCACCTCTGTTGACTCATCTTCTTCTTCAGTACAATCTAGGCCATGTTTGAGTAAAACATCCAGAGGATCGAAGAACAGTAGTGGGATGAGTCAAAGATCTGTGACTTTCTATCCAACAAGTGGAACTTTGGATGAGGACTCTAACCCCTCTGGGGACAAGTATCTCCATAAGCCGAATCCTGTTAATAATCTACATACATATCCATCTACAGATGCATACAAGCTTTCACTGCTCAGCAAAGAATTGCAATTTCATATTCTTGAGGAGGACTGGCATGTAGCAGCAGCAAAGGACATAATTACTAAGTATCAAAAATCAAGGAGCATTATGGAAGTTGTGGTAATTAAGGGTCTTGACAAACAAGACGAAGAGGAGGAAGATGATGACGATGTCAGTTGTTCAAGTTCTGACCTGTTTGAGCTGGAGAATTTGGCAGAAATTGACATGAACATGAGCGTGTACCAAAAATAGCTTCTTGTTTATGAGACTACTCATTTGGAGACCAATAAAGCCATTGCAAGGGGATTGATTGTTTGATGAAGAAATAGTGCTCTGTAATCCCTAATATAATAATCTTAACATTGGTAACACAGTGTCTGGCAAAGTTGCAGGTTCTATGAAAATTTCAAATTTTTACAAACTCACATGCATAAATTGCGTAAGCTTTGGTAAATAGATGTTTTTAGTGACAACCATCGATTATACTCTGCACCCATTATGTATGATCTGAATAAACAACATCTGCTTGTTGTTACTGGATGCCATTGAGCCATCTTAGCTCATGGAACTTGCCATAATCTTATAGTTGGTCTGAGGGCAGGTTGCTTATTTGTAAACTGACAGCTGGTCTAGGGCAGGTTGCTCAGGATCTAATTTCTAAGTTGACAGCTGGTCTGAGGGCAGGTTGCTTATTTCTAAGCAGACACTAAAAGTGTCTGACAGGTGACCGTGAGTTTGGCACAAGTAGACTCAGCCATTGTGGTTGTGTAATGTCATACAAGCAATATTAGTGTGGCACAGGTAGACTAAGCCATTGTGGTTGTGTAATGCCATACAAGCAATATATATGCGTGTAGTGCAGATACAGATATACAATGCTTCCTGTTCAGATATTCCACACTATATATCTCTGCTTATATAGTCAAATAATCGTTATATAGCTGGGTGCATATTGTTAGCAGGGTTGTCAAGGTTTTAGCATGACCATCTCTGGTCGAGACAGAAAACATAACTGGAAATCCAAGAAATAAAAAGAGCAATGATGTGCATCGTACCACTATATATATATATATATATATATATATATATATATATATATAATTATTTATGCTCTTATTATTCATTCTATTTCCCAAATGTCCTTCACAATAATCATCCATAGAATTTGCAATATAGAAAGTGAATACATTCTTATAAATCCCTGGACATCTTATTATTTTTGCAACCACCAAAAATTTACTAATAAATAGCAAGATTATTGATAAATGAGAGGTTTGAAAACATTAGAACTACTTTTACATTTTAAAATGTAACAAAAAAGGGTTAAAAAATGCTAGGTAAACTATTCCAGAAATCATTAATGGTATGAATGCAAAAGCAAAAGACATTATAGAAACATTATATAAGTCACTATAAACATGGAAACGTTAAAACAAGAAATTAATGCACAAATAAATGTAAACTCTTTAGGGTTTTTTATACCATTTGTTTTTTCATTATCATTATCAGTTGTAGTTTGATGAGCCCGTAGAGTGGTGACATAGAGTCATTTTTTTTTATCAGTTGATTGTATTCTAATTTTTTATTATTTTTATATTTTTCAAAGTAGTTTTTTCTTGGTTTGTTTTTCTACATCATTAAATGTATAATTACGATTATTCAAGATTACTACAAAGTTATCAAATTCGATCTATTTGAAAGATATTTTTTTTGTTTGGAAAGAGGATGTGCAAAGGTTCTTCTTACACCTCTTCTTTATTAGTTTGTGATAGTTTTAATTCTCATTGCTAGGCCATATTCCAAATTTCTGTAGTAGGGATTTTCTTTGGAGGGATCCCTTCTAATGGGGCCATGATTTCATGATTTTCCTTGATTAGTTGAGGGGTTAACTTAGCCAAGAGGTTCTAACTTCTTGTTGTAATCAACAAAGCATTAAATAGTTTGCTTAAGAAAGTTTTCTTCATGATCCTATTTGTCATTTGATTTTGCTGGACTCCATAAATCTAGAAGAGCTTATATTTTTATTAAGTTTAACAACATGAAAATTAACTCAATTAACATACAAAAATAACATGAATCATAGAAAATGATTTATAATATTGTTAAACTTAATTATATAAAATGAATATCTATATCATTAATAACTTGGAAAAAATATGTAATGTTGTTAATTTTTAATAACATTAACAAAAACCAATATTGCTAGATCTAATAACATGGAAATAATGCATATAGTAAGTGTTAAAACTTCAAGTGTTCAAATTAAGTAGGAAATCATAAATGATGCATTATTAAAAAATTTATTAAATTTATGAAATATTATGTAGAACAAACATATTTAGGCAAAAAAGGTCTAAGGTTAGTTGTAATATATCATGGTCAAGACCAAAAAAGATGTATTAAGGGAATTAAGTGAAGCTTGCAAAATCTCAGTGCATTATCATGCATGTATTTATATGGTATGACTTTGGATGTTAAGATAATTATTTTGTTATGAATATAAATGTTACGATAATTAAGACATTGAAATTATTGAAGTCAATCTTTATGATCCCAGGTCAAAGCTAACCACTAGATATTAAGAAAGAAACATATTTATCTTTGAGCACGTTATACAAAAGTCAACAACATAAGTGCCCTCATACAAGATGATTAAAATGTGTCCCAATAAATGAACATTGAATTGCCTATATTTATTAAAAATGACAAGCCATGCATAAGCCTTCACAAAAATATGAGTTTGAGAAGAACTACTAACCAAGTATATGCATTTTTCTTAAGCATCACTCTTGAATTAAGATAGATGGATATAATTATCTATTTACAAGTTTAGGGTGCATAACACTAATAAATTAGAAATTGTTAATATTTGTGGAAGATGAGGAGACAAGGAGACAAATCTAATTGATGTTGCAAAACTAACAAAATTTTAGTTATATAATGAACATGCACAATATATGAAAACTTCCCTTGTGGTTGATCACTCATTCATTTGATCATGAATTAATTAACTGATCACAAAAGCTATGGATTACTATGTAAACTTGTATTAGAACTCTAACAAAGATACATTTCTATGCTTATGAATCAATTATATGAATTAAACTTAATTTATATTGAATATATAAATAATTATTTCATGGGAGGACAGGAGAATGTTAGGCAGGTTGGATCAAGTTGTGTAACATGTGTGAGGTTGAGAAATTATGAGTGTATATTGTAGCAGTTTCAGATTGTTATGGACATTGAATGAGATTGTTTTGGAGTCATTGTCATTGGTAATGTGTATCCTTGTAATAACCTGCCTTTGAGCTTTCAAGGATCTTGATTGCATAGTATCATAGATTGCATGGCTTTCTGGGACTCGAATGAAAAGTGGATTAATCATTCCAAGAGATTTAACAGATAGTTATGAGGTGTCCATGGAAGTTTAATCATCAATGTTTCTGAATGGATGATTCTCTAAATGCTAGGTATATGTATCTTTTATCACTTTTATATGAAGACAAGGATTTTAGGAGAATGAGCATGGCTTGTCGATATTAGTATATTATGAGTCTTCCACATTTCTAGGTTGTATGTATTGTTAGAGATTGGGGGTTGAATAACAGACATAGGCTGGCACCCCTTTTGGTCATGTCTCTAGTGCTAGGACGAGTCATCTCACACATCTCTCTGGAATGCTCCTGTCCCCGGTACCAGAGATCTTACGTATATTTTTACTATTTCTCATTGCACTTTACATCCTCTATTTGATTATGGTACTACACTAGTGGACACCACACAGGAGGCCTCATGTTTGCCTGGAAAGGCATTCGTAATATTTTAATAACCGAGGCGATATTGTATCTGGGGTTCAATAGGACTAGACTAAAATTCTATATCTTTGGAAGAAACGGATTGCATATTTTTATATCTCGCGTTCATTTAAAGACTTAAGTATCATATGTTGTGATAGAAGGTGGAGGTGCTTGGGATGTTTGTGATCTTTCTATAGTTAAATTTTCTCTCGATTACATTCTAAGCCACGTTTGTATTTGCAGTTTCCACTGGAACTTCCTTTCTCGGGTTTTTGATGGTTTGTTCTGCTTCTTGTTTACATTTCTTTCTAGTCTTTGTTTGCGTGGGGGATTTGTATCTCAAGGGGTACTCTCCTTGTTTTATGAATTATGCACATTATTGCTTAGGGTTTGCTACACCACTGGTACTCGGTGTCTCTGGTGTGGCGAAATTATGTGGCGGTGCTTTCTTGATGATTTTTATTTCTCGGTGATAATTGAAATCTTTCTGATGCCTGTCCAGAGGTCGGAGAGGGTTTTTGAGTTAAAGGGCAGTCCATATACAGAATTGTGCATGTACGGAAGATATGCACAATTTCCGTATATGTGCAATTTCTGTATATGGAATTTGCGCATATATGATGCAGATACATAAACGACGTGCATATACGGAAGATATGCACATACAGGAAAGTTAGGGATATACGGAAGATATGCGCATATCTTCCGTATATGCCCAATTTCCGTATATGCGCATATCTTTCGTATATGCACAATTTCTGTATATGGAATTTGCGCGTATACGATGCAGATACATAAACGAAGATATGTACAAATTCCATATACAGAAATTGTGCATATACGGAAACTGTGCATATACGGAAGATGTGCGCATATACGGAAACTGGGCATATACGGAAGATATGCGCATGTCTTCCGTATATCCCTAACTTTCTTGTATGTGCATATCTTCCGTATATGCACGTCGTTCATGTATCTGCATCGTAGATGCGCAAATTCTATATACAGAAATTGCGCATATATGAAAACTGTGCATATACGGAAGATGTGCACATATATTGAAACTGGGCATATACCGAGGATATGCGCATGTCTTCCGTATATCCCTAACTTCTGTATGTACATATCTTCCGTATATGCACGTCATTCATGTATCTACATCGTAGATGCGCAAATTCCATATACAGAAATTGCGCATATGTGGAAACATGTCCAGACGAGAAGTGATCTGCTGCTTTCCTGCTCTCCTATTGTTCCAAGTAAATACACCATTATTGAAGGGTAGGTCGATGAGCTAGTTGTTCTGAATGAAGTCCTTTAGGGGTATCCCTTCCTGACTTCCTCTGCATCTTCCTCCCCTTTTTTCTTCCAGCCTAGTAATCATGTTAAAGTCTCCTCCAGAAATCCATAAAGGGTGCGGCCTGTCATGGTTGATTGCAGAGAGAGTGTTAAGGATTCCGGCTTTAAGCGATGCCTCCTGTGGAAAATATACATTGGTTGAGAGCCCGTGTATATTTGTCCCGATGATGTGAAAGGTTGCTTGTAGGAAATTCCTACTTGCGTGGATATTGTCTAGCTTGATTGCTCGGGAGTCCCAGACAATTGCCAGACCTCCAAAAGCCCCATCAGCATCCACTGCAGCATTGAAGCTTCCTGGCCATACTTTTGCTGCAAATCTATCTAGTGCACTTGAATTGCATTTGGTCTCTTGCAAGAAAAGGATTTGAGGTTTTTCTTGCTTTATCATGTTTTTAAGGATTCGATTTTTCCCTGGGCCATTGAGCCCTCTTATATTCCAAGAGATTAACTTCATTGGGAAGGATTATGATCAGAGTTGTAGTACTTGGTTAGCTTGGAATACCTGCCTGAGTCCACTAACATTTGTCCTATTCTGATTGTTCGCTGGAGATCTGTTTTCCTACCTCGCTTTTTGATATCTTTGGTTATAAATCTTCCGTCCCAAGGGCCACCAGTCTGGATACCTAAAGATTTTTGCCTTTGCGCACGAGATAAGACTTCCTCCAGATTCTTAAGTTGTCCATCTGGAATGTTGTCAAAATTGTTTGTAGTACAAGCCTACTCCAGGCCTGGAATGTCCAACTCCCCCATATCTATTGCTTCTGTTTCTTCCTCCATGATCTGTGGATAATTTAACTCCTCACTTGGTTCTTCTTCTAAACTGGCATTAGGTTGTAGGGCATCCACCTCCATAACTTGAGTATTCCATGATGGTACCTTTTGCTTATCTGAGGAGGAGGCTCCCTTGAATCGAGGATCTGCCTGAGGCGCTGTGGGATCTGCCTGCTTCAAATGTTTATCTTTCATCAACTCTGTCTCGGGTGGAGTGGGAGAATCCAAGCTTGGGTCAGTTTGGTTAGCTATGACTTCAAAGCTGTTGCTTGTACAGGGCTTGGAGGAGATGGTATATTACATTTTGGAGTTTGAGGCCTGTTTCTTGTGGGATTTACTGCGATTTGCTACTTTAGTAAAGCCATTTGCCTCAAATGAATCCAGTCCAGAAGTCGGAGAGGGTTTTTGAGTTAAAAGGCAGTCCATATACAGAATTGCGCATATATGGAAATTGTGCATGTACGGAAGATATGCACATATCTTCCGTATATGCACAATTTTCGTATATGCGCAATTTCCGTATATGAAATTTGTGCATATACGGTGTAGATACATAAATGACGTGCATATACGGAAAATATGCACATACAGGAAAGTTAGGGATATACAGAAGATATGCGCATATCTTCCGTATATATCCAATTTCCGTATATGCACAATTCCTGTATATGGAATTTGCGCATATACGATGCAGATACATAAACGAAGATATGTACAAATTCCATATACAGAAATTGCGCATATACGGAAACTGTGCATATACAGAAGATGTGCGCATATACGGAAACTGGGCATATACGGAAGATATGCGCATGTCTTCCGTATATCCCTAACTTTCCTGTATGTGCATATCTTCCATATATGCACGTCGTTCATGTATCTGCATCGTAGATGCGTAAATTCTATATACAAAAATTGCGCATATACGGAAACGGTGCATATAGGAATATGTGCGCATATATGGAAACTGAGCATATACGGAAGATATGTGCATGTCTTCCATATATCCCTAACTTTCCTGTATGTGTATATCTTCCGTATATGCACATCGTTCATGTACCTGCATCGTAAATGCACAAATTCCATGTATAGAAATTGCGCATATACAGAAACTGTGCATATACGGAAGATATGGCATATATGGAAATTGGGCATATACAGAAGATATGCACATATCTTCCATATATCCCTAACTTTCCTGTACGTGCATATCTTCCGTATATACAAGTCGTTTATACTTCTGCATCGTATATGCACAAATGCAATATACAGAAATTGCGCATATACGGAAACTTTGCATATACGGAAGATATGCGCATATACGGAAATTGCGCATATACGGAAGATATGCGCATGTCTTCTGTATATCCCTAACTTTCCTGTCTGTGCATATCTTCCGTATATGCACGTCGTTCATGTATTTGCATCGTAGATGCGCAAATTCCATATACAAAAATTGAGCATATACGGAAAATGTGCATATACGGAAATTGGACATATACGGAAAATATGCGCATATCTTACGTATATCCCTAACCTTCCCGTATATGCAAGTCGTTTATGTATCTGCATCGTATATGCGCAAATTCAATATACAGAAATTGTGCATATACGGAAACTGTGCATATACGGAAGATATGCATATATACGGAAATTGCGCATATACAGAAGATATGCGCATGTATTCCGTATATCCCTAACTTTCCTGTATGTGCATATTTTCCATATATGCACGTCGTTCATGTATCTGCATCGTAAATGCACAAATTTCATATCCAGAAATTGCGCATATACAGAAACTGTGCATATATGGAAGATACGCGCATATACGGAAATTGGGCATATAAGGAAGATATGCGCATATCTTCCGTATATCCCTAACTTTCCTGTATGTGCATATCTTCCGTATATGCACGTCGTTCATGTATCTGCATCGTATATGCACAAATTCCATATACAGAAATTGCACATATACGGAAACTGAGGATATACGGAAGATGTGCGCATATACGGAAACTGGGCATATACGGAAGATATGCGCATGTCTTCTGTATATCCCTATCTTTCCTGTATGTGCATATCTTCCGTATATGCACGTCGTTCGTGTATCTGCATCGCAGATGCGCAAATTCCATGTACATAAATTGTGCATATACGGAAACTGTGCATATACGGAAGATGCAGATACATGAACGACGTGCATATACGGAAGATATGCACATACAGGAAAGTTAAGAATATACGGAAGATATGCGCATATCTTCTGTATATGCGCAATTTCCGTATATGCGCATATCTTCCGTATATGCACAACTCCATATATGCACAATTTTTGTATATGGAATTTGCGTATTTACGATGCAGATACGGAAGATGTGCGCATATACGGAAGATATACGGATATCTTTCGTATATGCCGAGTTTCCGTATATGCGCACATCTTCAGTATATGCACAGTTTCCGTATATGGAATTTGTACATATACGATCCAGATACATAAACGGCGTGCATATACAGAAGATATGCACATACAGGAAAGTTAGGGATATACGGAAGATATGCGCATATCTTCCGTAAATGCACAGTTTCCGTATATGCGCAATTTCTGTATATGGAATTTGCCCGTATACGATGCAGATACATGAACGACGTGCATATGCGAAAGATATGCACATACAGGAAAGTTAGGGATATACGGAAGACATGCGCATATCTTCCGTATATGCACAATTTTCGTATATTGAATTTGCGTATATATGATGCAGATACATAAACGAAGATATGTACAAATTCAATATATAGAAATTGCGCATATACGGAAACTGTGCATATACGAAAGATATGCAGATATACGGAAACTGCCCATATACGGAAGATATACGCATATCTTCCGTATATCCCTAACTTTCCTGTATGTGCATATCTTTCGTATATGCACTTCGTTCATGTATCTGCATCGTATATGCACAAATTCCACATACAGAAATTGTGCATATACGGAAACGGTGCATATAGGAAGATGTGCGCATATATGGAAACTGGGCATATACGGAAGATATGTGCATGTCTTCCGTATATCCATAACTTTCCTGTATGTGTATATCTTCCGTATATCCCTAACTTTCCTGTATGTGTATATCTTCCGTATATCCCTAACTTTCCTGTATGTGTATATCTTCTGTATATGCACGTCGCTCATGTATCTGCATCGTAGATGCACAAATTCCATGTATAGAAATTGCGCATATACGGAAACTGTGCATATACGGAAGATATGGCATATATGGAAATTGGGCATATACAGAAGATATGCGCATATCTTCCATATATCCCTAACTTT
This sequence comes from Pinus tabuliformis, assembly GCA_031772625.1. Taxonomy (NCBI): domain Eukaryota; kingdom Viridiplantae; phylum Streptophyta; class Pinopsida; order Pinales; family Pinaceae; genus Pinus; species Pinus tabuliformis. The sequence continues at coordinate 691,123,026 of CM062820.1, forward strand.
CCTATATGTGCATATCTTCCGTATATACAAGTCGTTTATACTTCTGCATCGTATATGCACAAATGCAATATACAGAAATTGCGCATATACGGAAACTTTGCATATACGGAAGATATGCGCATATACGGAAGATATGCGCATGTCTTCCGTATATCCCTAACTTTCCTGTATGTGCATATCTTCCGTATATGCACGTCGTTCATGTATTTGCATCATAGATGCGCAAATTCCATATACAAAAATTGAGCATATACGGAAAATGTGCATATATGGAAATTGGACATATACGGAAGATATGCGCATATCTTCCGTATATCCCTAACTTTCTCGTATGTGCATATCTTCCGTATATGAAAGTCGTTTATGTATCTGCATCGTATATGCGCAAATTCAATATACAGAAATTGTGCATATACGGAAACTGTGCATATACGGAAGATATGCATATATACGGAAATTGCGCATATACAGAAGATATGCGCATGTATTCCGTATATCCCTAACTTTCATGTATGTGCATATCTTCCATATATGCACGTCGTTCATGTATCTGCATCGTAAATGCGCAAATTTCATATCCAGAAATTGCGCATATACAGAAACTGTGCATATATGGAAGATATGCGCATATACGGAAATTGGACATATAATGAAGATATGCGCATATCTTCCTTATATCCCTAACTTTCTTGTATGTGCATATCTTTCGTAAATGCACGTCGTTCATTTAACTACATCGTATATTCACAAATTCCATATACAGAAATTGCGCATATACGGAAACTGTGGATATACGGAAGATGTGCGCATATACGGAAACTGGGAATATACGGAAGATATGCGCATGTCTTCCGTATATCCCTGTCTTTCCTGTATGTGCATATCTTCCGTATATGCACGTCGTTCGTGTATCTGCATCGCAGATGCGCAAATTCCATATACATAAATTGCGCATATACGGAAACTGTGCATATACGGAAGATGCAGATACATGAACGACGTGCATATACGGAAGATATGCACATACAGGAAAGTTAAGAATATACGGAAGATATGCGCATATCTTCTGTATATGCGCAATTTCCGTATATGCGCATATCTTCCGTATATGCACAGTTTCCATATATGCACAATTTCTGTATATGGAATTTGCGTATTTACGATGCAGATACATGAACGACGTGCATATACGGAAGATGTGCGCATATACAGAAATTGGGCATATACGGAAGATATGCGGATATCTTCCGTATATGCCGAGTTTCCGTATATGCGCACATTTTCCGTATATGCACAGTTTCTGTATATGGAATTTGTACATATACGATGCAGATACATAAACGGCGTGCATATACAGAAGATATGCACATACAAGAAAGTTAGGGATATACGGAAGATATGCGCATATCTTCCGTATATGCACATATCTTCCATAAATGCACAGTTTCCGTATATGCGCAATTTCTGTATATGGAATTTGCCCGTATACGATGCAGATACATGAACGACGTGCATATGTGAAAGATATGCACATACAGGAAAGTTAGGGATATACGGAAGACATGCGCATATCTTCCGTATATTGAATTTGCGCATATATGATGCAGATACATAAACGAAGATATGTACAAATTCAATATATAGAAATTGTGCATATACGGAAACTGTGCATATACGGAAGATATGCAGATACATGGAAACTTCCCATATACGGAAGATATACGCATGTCTTCCATATATCCCTAACTTTCATGTATGTGCATATCTTTCGTATATGCACGTCGTTCATGTATCTGCATCGTATACGCGCAAATTTCACATACAGAAATTACGCATATACGAAAACTGTGCATATACGGAAGATATGCACATATCTTCCGTATATTCCTGCATATCTTCCGGATATGCACAGTTTCTGTATATGCGCAATTTCTGTATATGGAATTTGCGCATCTGTGATGCAGATACATGAACGACATGCATATACGGAAGATATGCACATACAATAAAGTTAAGGATATACGAAAGACATGCGCATATCTTCTGTACATGCTCAGTTTCCGTATATGCGCACATCTTCCGTATATGCACAATTTCCGTATATGCGCACTTTCTGTATATTGAATTTACACATATACGATGCAGATACATAAACGAAGATGTGTACAAATTCAATATACAGAAATTGCGCATATACGAAAACTGTGCATATACGGAAGATCTGCGAATATACGAAAACTGGGCATATACGGAAGATATGCGCATGTCTTTCATATATCCATAACTTTCCTGTATGTGCATATCTTCCGTATATGCACGTCGTTCATGTATCTGCATCGCAGATGCGCAAATTCCATATACAGAAATTGCGCATATACGAAAAATGTGCATATACGGAAGATATGTGCAATTTTTGTATATTGAATTTGCATGTATACGATGCAGATACATGAATGACGTGCATATACGAAAGATATGCACATACAAGAAAGTCAGGGATATACGAAAGACATGCGCATATCTTCCGTATATGCGCACATCTTCCGTATATGCACAGTTTTCGTATATGCACAATTTCTGTATATTAAATTTGTACATATCTTCATTTATGTATCTGCATCGTATATGCGCAAATTCAATATACAGAAATTGCGCATATACGTAAGATATGCGCATGTCTTCCGTATATCCCTAATTTTCCTGTATGTGCATATTTTCCGTATATGCACGTCGTTCATGTATCTGCATCGTAGATGCGCAAATTCCATATACAGAATATGCGCATATAAGAAAGATATGCGCATATATGGAAATTGCACATATACAGAAGATATGCGCATATCTTCCGTATATCCCTAAATTTTCTGTATGTCCATATCTTCTGTATATGCATGTCGTTTATGTATCTGCATCGTATATGTACAAATTCCATATACAGAAATTGCGCATATACGGAAACTGTGCATATACGGAAGATGTGCGCATATACGGAAACTAAGCATATACGGAAGATATGCGCATGTCTTCCATATATCCCTATCTTTCTTGTATGTGCATATCTTCCGTATATGCACGTCGTTCACAAATTCCATATACAAAAATTGCGCATATACGGAAGATGCAGATACATGAATGACGTGCATATACGGAAGATATGCACATACAGGAAAGTTAAGAATATACGGAAGATATGCGCATATCTTCCGTATATGCGCAATTTCCGTATATGCGCATATCTTCCGTATATGCATAGTTTCCATATATACACAATTTCTGTATATAGAATTTGCGCATCTACGATTCAGATACATGAACGACGTGCATGTACGAAAGATGTGCACATATACGGAAACTGGGCATATACGGAAGATATGCACATATCTTCCGTATATGCCCAGTTTCCGTATATGCGCACATATTCCGTATATGCACAGTTTCCGCATATGCGCAATTTCTGTATATAGAATTTGTACATATACGATGCAGATACATAAACGGCGTGCATATATAGAAGATATGCATATACAGGAAAGTTAGGGATATACGAAAGATATGCGCATATCTTCTGTATATGTTCAATTTCCGTATATGCGCATATCTTTCATATATGCACAGTTTCCGCATATGCACAATTTCTGTATATGGAATTTGCGCGTATACGATGCAGATACATGAATGACGTGCATATACGGAAGATATGCACATACATGAAAGTTAGGAATATACGAAAGATATGCGCATATCTTCCGTATATGCGCAATTTCTGTATATTGAATTTGCGCATATACGATGCAGATACATAAACTAAAATATGTACAAATTCAATATACAGAAATTGTGCATATACGGAAACTGTGCATATACAGAAGATGTGCGGATATACGGAAACTGCGCATATACGGAAGATATGCGCATGTCTTCCATATATCCCTAACTTTCATGTATGTGCATATCGTCCGTATATGCACGTCGTTCATGTATCTGCATCGTATATGCGCAAATTCCACATATAGAAATTGCGCATATACGGAAATCGTGCATATACGGAAGATATGCACATATCTTCCGTATATGCCTGCATATCTTCCATATATTCCATATATGCACAGTTTCCGTATATGCGCAATTTCTGTATATGGAATTTGCGCATCTGTGATGTAGATATATAAACGACGTGCACATACGAAAGATATGCACATACATTAAAGTTAGAGATATACGGAAAACATGTGCATATCTTCCGTATATGCCCAGTTTCTGTATATGCGCACATCTTCCTTATATGCACAGTTTTTGTATATGCGCAATTTCTGTATATTGAATTTATGCATATATGATGCAGATAAATAAACGAAAATATGTACAAATTCAATATACAAAAATTGCGCATATATGGAAACTGTGCATATATAGAAGATCTGCGCATATTCGAAACTGGGTATATACGGAAGATATGCGCATGTCTTCCTATATCCCTAACTTTCCTGTATCTGCATATCTTTCGTATATGCACGTCGTTCATGTATCTGCATCGCAGATGCGCAAATTCGATATACAGAAATTGCGCATATACAAAAACTGTGCATATACGGAAGATATGTGCAATTTCTGTATATTGAATTTGCACGTCTACGATGCAGATACATGAACGACGTGCATATACGAAAGATATGCACATACAAGAAAGTTAGGGATATATGGAAAACATGCGCATATCTTCTGTGTATGCCTAGTTTCTGTATATGCACAAATCTTTCGTATATGCACAATTTCTGTATATTGAATTTGTACATATCTTTGTTTATGTATCTGCATCGTATATGTGCAAATTCAATATAGAAATTGCGCATATACGGAAGATATGCGCATGTCTTCCGTATATCCCTAACTTTCCTATATGTGCATATCTTCCGTATATGCACGTCGTTCATGTATCTGCATCGCAGATGCGCAGATTCCATATACAGAAATTGTGCATATACGGAAGATATGCACATACAGGAAAGTTAAGAATATACGAAAGATATCCGCATATCTTCCATATATGCGCATATCTTACGTATATGCACAATTTCTGTATATGGAATTTGCGCATCTACGATGCAGATACATGAACGAAGTGCATATACGGAAGATGTGCGCATATATGGAAACTGGGAAAATACGGAAGATATGCGGATATCTTCCGTATACGCCCAATTTCCGTATATGCGCACATCTTCTGTATATGCACAGTTTCCGTATATACGCAATTTCTGTATATGGAATTTGTACATATACGATGCAGATACATAAACGGCATGCATATACGGAAGATATACACATACAGGAAAGTTAAGGATATACAGAAGATATGTGCATATCTTTCATATATGCCCAATTTCCGTATATGCGCAATTTCTGTATATTGAATTTGCGCATATACGATGCAGATACATAAACGAAGATATGTACAAATTCAATATACAGAAATTGCGTATATACGGAAACTGTGCATATACGGAAGATGTGCGGATATACGGAAACTGAGCATATACGGAGGATATGCGCATGTTTTCCGTGTATCCCTAACTTTCCTGTATGTGCATATCTTCCGTATATGCACGTCGTTCATGTATCTGCATCGTATACGCAAAAATCCCACATACAGAAATTGCACATATACGGAAACTGTGCATATACGGAAGATATGCACATATCTTCCGTATGTTCCTGCATATCTTCCGTATATGCGCAATTTCCGTAGATGTGCAATTTCTGTATATGGAATTTGCACATCTGCGATGCAGATACATGAACGACGTGCATATACGGAAGATACGCACATACAGGAAAGTTAGGGATATACAGAAAACATGCGCATATCTTCCGTATATGCCCAGTTTATGTATATACGCACATCTTCCATATATGCACAATTTCCGTATATACGCAATTTCTGTATATTGAATTTGCGCATATACGATGCAGATACATAAACGAAGATATGTACAAATTCAATATACAAAAATTTCCGCATATACGGAAACTGTGCATATATGAAATATCTGCGCATATACGAAAACTGGGCATATACGGAAGATATGCGCATGTCTTCCATATATCCCTAACTTTCCTGTATGTGCATATCTTCCGTATATGCACGTCGTTCATGTATCTGCATTGCAGATGCACAAATTCCATATACAGAAATTGCGCATATACAGAAACTGTGCATATACGGAAGATGCAGATACATGAACGACGTGCATATACGGAAGATATGCACATACAGGAAAGTTAAGAATATATGGAAGATATGCGCATATCTTCCGTATATGCTCATATCTTCTGTATATGCACAGTTTCCATATATGCACAATTTCTTTATATCGAATTTGCGCATCTATGATGCAGATACATGAACGATGTGCATATACGGAAGATGTGCGCATATACGAAAACTGGGCATATACGGAAGATATGTGGATATCTTCCGTATATGTCCAGTTTCCGTATATGCGCACATCTTCCGTATATGCCCAGTTTTCATATATGCGCAATTTCTGTATATGGAATTTGTACATATACGATGCAGATACATAAACGACGTGCATATATGGAAGATATGCACATACAGGAAAGTTAGGAATATACGGAAGATATGCGCATATCTTCCGTATATGCCCAATTTCCGTATATGCGCATATCTTCCGTATATGCGCAATTTCTGTATATGGAATTTGCGCGTATACGATGCAGATACATGAACGACGTGCATATACGGAAGATATGCACATACAGGAAAGTTAGGGATATACGGAAGACATGCGCATATCTTCCGTATATGTACAATTTCCGTATATGCGCAATTTCTGTATATGGAATTTGCGCATATACAATGCAGATACAAGAACGAAGATATGTGCATATACGTAAGATATGCGCGAATATCTTCCGTATATCCCTAACTTTCTTATATGTGCATATCTTCCGTATATGCACGTCGTTTATGTATCTGCATTGTATATGCGCAAATTCCATATACAAAAATTGCGCATATACGGAAGATATGCGCATTATACGGAAATTATGCATATACAGAAGATATGCGTATATCTTCCGTATATGCACAATTTCCATATATGCGCAATTTCTGTATATGGAATTTGCGCATATACGATCCAGATACATAAACAACGTGCATATATGGAAGATATGCACATATAATAAAGTTAGGGATATACGGAAGATATGCGCATATCTTCCGTATATGCATACACGGAAGATATGCACATATAAGAAATTTACGCATATACAGAAGATATGTGCATATACGAAAGTTACGCCTATATACGGAAGTTATGTGTATAGACTGCATATATGGAAGTGATGTGTATATACGGAAGTTATGTGTAGATTCACATATATAAAAGACATGCATATACAGAAGATATACACATATAAGAATGTTACGCATATACGGAAAATATGTGTATATACGGAATTTATGTGTATATGCAGTATATACGGAAGTTATGTGTATATAAAATGCAGTTTATGCATATACGGAAGATATGTGCATATACGGAAGTTACGCCTATATATGTGCATAGACTGCATTTTATATACACATAACTTCCATATATATACATATCTTCCGTATATACACATAACTTTCGTATATGCACATATCTTCCATATATCCGTAACTTTCTTATATGTGAAGAAGTGGAATTGAAGTGGTGAGTTCCCGTTGGATTTACATGGTAAAGTAAGTTGCAGATGGTAGTGTGGAGAAGCATAAGGCTATACTTGTGACCTATTGCTTTTCACGGATAGAGGGGATTGACTATGATAAGACCTTTGCCCTTGGTGCAAGGTACTCATCAATGAGATCTATATTGGCACTATCAACACAGATGGGTTGGAAGATACATCAGATGGATGTGAAGACAACCTTCCTTAATGGCATGATTGAGGAAGAGATGTACATAGTGTAGCCTGAAGGTTTTAAGACCTTTGATTGTGAGTCGCATGTGTGCCGGCTCAAGAGAGCGTTTTATGGGCTAAAGCAAGCACCCCATGCTTGGTACACCAGGATAGATAGCTACTTCATCGGGTTGGGATTCACGAAGAGTGAAGCAGATGCAAACCTGTACCACATATTGGTGGAAGGTAAATTGTTGATCATTGTACTTTATGTTGATGATCTCTTACTGACAGGTGATGATCAGTTGATCAAGTCTTGCAAGCAAGACCTTGGAAGAGAGTTTGAGATGAGGGACATGGGGCTCATGCATTACTTTCTTGGCATGGAAGTATGGTAGGAAGATGGGGAGTTGTTTGTGTCTCAGGGAAAGTATGCCAATGAGATACTCAGGAGCTTTCGCATGGAGAGCAGGAAGCCCATGGAGACTCCTCTAGCAAGTAACTGGAGGAAGGAGGATGCTACTTCAGGGGAAGTAGTGGAAGCTACTATTTACAAGAAGCTTGTGGGTTCACTCATGTACTTGGTGAACACATGACCGGATATGTGCTATGTAGTTAACTAGCTTAGTCAAGTGATAGTTAGGCCTACCAGGATGTATTGGAATGTGGCAAAGCATGTGATGAGATACCTAAGGGGCACTTCTCAATATGGATTATGGTACAAACGGGCAAAGGGAGTGAAGCTTCAAGGCTTCATTGATGTAGATTGGGCAAGGACTCCATCTGAGAAGAAGAGCACATCAGGAGGGATCTTGTGTATTAGGCTAGCAGCAATTTCTTGGTACAGCAGGAAACTAAAATCGGTTGCACTTAGTTCGGAAGAGGCAGAGTACATGGTTGCGAGTTAGGCAGCATGTGAGACCATCTGGATGAGGAAGATCTTGGTTGGTTTATTTGGTCAGCAGATGGATCCAACTGTGGTTTACTGCAATGATCAGAGTTGTATCAAACTCTCTAAAAATCAAAATTTTCATGATCAGTCCAAGCATATTGATATTCGATATCATCATCTCAGAGATTGTGTATTGAGGCGGATTATGTTGTCAGAGTACATTCCCACGAGGGACCAGGATGCTGACATTTTGACAAAGGCATTTTCAAGATGTAAATTCGAGTTTCACAGAGGCAAGATCGGGGTAGCTGATAATCCCTTTCTTGTTGAGAGGGAGTGTTGAGAAATGGCAACAAGAAATTCCAGTTTAATTTGTCCTTGAATTAAACTGAGAATGAAAATCGAATTCTATTCTCATATCAACTTGTAAATAGTTAATTAAGATTAATTAACTTAATTAGCTTAGGAATTTTGAGTTGTAAGTATTTTTGTAGTCATGTATATGTTCTCCCTAAGTTTCAGGGGTCAAGTATGTGTTTAAATTGAGTTGGAAATTAGATCACTTAGTTTACTGAGTTATGTTCAGTGAAATTAGTTCCAAACTATTTGTGGAACTAATAGAGATTTAACAGTTCGTTGGTGCACTAGTGCATCCACAAGTGTCACTCTAGTTAACTGAAGATTCCCTCATCAGAAACTCATGCATGTCGATTTTGAGAAAGACCCAGTTGAGACTAGAGTGCAGGGACAATGTACTATCAATTGTGTGATTTACTAAGTTGTAAATATCATGCATGCAATCAAAGAATAACTTATGTTTGGATTGCGTAGTTTTGGAAGCATTAATTCCCTTTAAATGCGTGTTATTCATACTATGAGTTACACAATAGATTAGGGGCTTGGAGAGCTACAGAATTAGCTAGCTAGCTTATGAGCTGAGAGAGTTGAGCATACTTGTGCGGAATTGTTCTAGTGAGAACAAGATTTGTATCTTCACTCATATTTCTGATATAAGCAATACAGATAGCGGGGTTTTGAGCAGTGGATTTCCCCAGATACATCTTCTGTTATGTGCCATTGATTTATCTTCTTCTTGTTCATATTATTTTCATCGATCCATTGCCTTCCGCTGGTTGAAATGAGAAGTAGATTCTTGTCCTATGCTTTAGTACATTTCATGAGCTTGTGAATCTACATGGTTTTCTACGAAGGGATCAGAGTCCTCTGTCCGAGACAGGCCAACCAAACGTCCACAGAAAATGGTGCATGCTAGAAATAAATGCACAAAATCCCCACCAAGAGAAATAGACCGGAGAAGAAAGTCGTCACTTTCCGGAAATAGACCGGGTGGAATGAGGGATAGTTAAAGAATATAGAATGTTATAAACGGAAATGGACATACACACAACTTGAAGGATCTGCCAGATCAAAAATCCCAACCAACGTAGATCGGAAGAATATGATAACCAAGATCACTGCCAAAAGGAAGGACCCTCGATGGGAACCTGCATCTCCACCACCCCCAAGTTGTAGTGGAGTCAAATCACTTATTTACATAATAAGAAAGAATGATCCAACGATCATAGAGAACTCCAGGCATCAGAAAGATTTCAATTATCACCGAGAAATAAAAATCATCAAGAAAGCACCGCCACATAATTTCGCCACACCAGAGACACCGAGTACCAGTGGTGTAGCAAACCCTAAGCAATAATGTGCATAATTCATAAAACAAGGAGAGTACCCCTTGAGATACAAATCCCCCATGCAAACAAAGACTAGAAAGAAATGTAAACAAGAAGCAGAACAAACCATCAAAAACCCGAGAAAGGAAGTTCCAGTGGAAACTGCAAATACAAACGTGGCTTAGAATGTAATCGAGAGAAAATTTAACTATAGAAAGATCACAAACATCCCAAGGACCTCCACCTTCTATCACAACATATGATACTTAAGTCTTTAAATGAACGCGAGATATAAAAATATGCAATCCGTTTCTTCCAAAGATATAGAATTTTAGTCTAGTCCTATTGAACCCCAGATACAATATCGCCTCGGTTATTAAAATATTACGAATGCCTTCCTAGGCAAACATGAGGCCTCCTGTGTGGTGTCCACTAGTGTAGTACCATAATCAAATAGAGGATGTAAAGTGCAATGAGAAATAGTAAAAATATACGTAAGATCTCTGGTACCAGGGACAAAAGCATTCCAGAGAGATGTGTGAGATGACTTGTCCTAGCACTAGAGACATGACCAAAAGGGGTGCCAGCCTATGTCTGTTATTCAACCCCCAATCTCTAACAATACATACAACCTAAAAATGTGGAAGACTCATAATATACTAATATCGACAAGCCATGCTCATTCTCCTAAAATCCTTGTCTTCATATAAAAGTGATAAAAGATACATATACCTAGCATTTAGAGAATCATCCATTCAAAAACATTTATGATTAAAATTCCATGGACACCTCATAACTATCTGTTAAATCTCTTGGAATGATTAATCCACTTTTCATTCGAGTCCCAGAAAGCCATGCAATATATGATACTATGCAATCAAGATCCTTGAAAGCTCAAAGGCAGGTTATTACAAGGATACACATTAACAATGACAATGACTCCAAAACAATCTCATTCAATGTCCATAACAATCTGAAACTGCTACAATACACACTCATAATTTCTCAACCTCACACATGTTACACAACTTGATCCAACCTGCCTGACATTCTCCTGTCCTCCCATGAAATAATTATTTATATATTCGATATAAATTAAGTTTAATTCATATAATTGATTCATAAGCATAGAAATGTATCTTCGTTAGAGTTCTAATACAAGTTTACATAGTAATCCATAGCTTTTGTGATCAATTAATTAACTCATGATCAAATGAATGAGTGATCAACCACAAGGGAAGTTTTCATATATTGTGCATGTTCATTATATAACTAAAATTTTGTTAGTTTTGCAACATCAATTAGATTTGTCTCCTTGTCTCCTCATCTTCCACAAATATTAACAATTTCTAATTTATTAGTGTTATGCACCCTAAACTTGTAAATAGATAATTATATCCATCTATCTTAATGCCAGAGTGATGCTTAAGAAAAATGCATACACTTGGTTAGTAGTTCTTCTCAAACTCATATTTTTGTGAAGGCTTATCCATGGCTTGTCATTTTTAATAAATATAGGCAATTCAATGTTCATTTATTGGGACACATTTTAATCATCTTGTATGAGGGCACTTATGTTGTTGACTTTTGTATAACGTGCTCAAAGATAAATATGTTTCTTTCTTAATATCTAGTGGTTAGCTTTGACCTGGGATCATAAAGATTGACTTCAATAATTTCAATGTCTTAATTATCGTAACATTTATCTTCATAACAAAATAATTATCTTAACATCCAAAGTCATACCATATAAATACATGCACGATAATGCACTGAGATTTTGCAAGCTTCACTTAATTCCCTTAATACATCTTTTTTGGTCTTGACCATGATATATTACAACTAACCTTAGACCTTTTTTGCCTAAATATGTTTGTTCTACATAATATTTCATAAATTTAATAAAAATTTTAATTATGCATCATTTATGATTTCCTACTTAATTTGAACACTTGAAATTTTGAAAAGTCCATATTATGGACTTGAAGTTTTAACACTTACTATATGCATTATTTCCATGTTATTAGATCTAGCAATATTGGTTTTTGTTAATGTTATTAAAAATTAACAACATTACATATTTTTTCCAAGTTATTAATGATATAGATATTCATTTTATATAATTAAGTTTAACAATATTATAAATCATTTTCTATGATTCATGTTATTTTTGTATGTTAATTGAGTTAATTTTCATGTTGTTAAACTTAATAAAAATATAAGCTTTTCTAAGATGTTTGTTATCTCTCAAATTGTACACGCATGAAAAAGCCCCATAACATAATGCATAATATGATATAAACCTTTTAGGAATATCACCCATTGTCACGACAACAACTTTTGTTCTCTCACTTTAGAACTTTAGATTAGCTCTCCTTTGACTCAAGGGAAGCTTAGTTAAAAGAGCAAAAGGTGGTGTTAAAGGAAGGCTTAGTTAAAAGAGTGTCATGTTAATGGTAGCCTCAGTGAATTTTTTTTATAGATATTTTAGGTTTTTATGGAAAAAGGGAAAATGGTGATGGGGGAAATAAAGAATAGTGTCAATGTGTTTCTAGATTTATGGAATCAGCAAAATCAAATGACAAATAGGATCATGAAGAAAACTTTCTTAAGCAAACTATTTAATGCTTTGTTGATTACAACAAGAAGTTAGAACCTCTTGGCTAAGTTAACCCCTCAACTAATCAAGGAAAATCATGAAATCATGGCCCCATTAGAAGGGATCCCTCCAAAGAAAATCCCTACTACAGAAATTTGGAATATGGCCTAGCAATGAGAATTAAAACTATCACAAACTAATAAAGAAGAGGTGTAAGAAGAACCTTTGCACATCCTCTTTCCAAACGAAAAAAATATCTTTCAAATAAATCGACTTTGATAACTTTGTAGTAATCTTGAATAATCGTAATTATACATTTAATGATGTAGAAAAACAAACCAAGAAAAAACTACTTTGAAAAATATAAAAATAATAAAAAATTAGAATACAATCAACTGATAAAAAAAAATGACTCTATGTCACCACTCTACGGGCTCATCAAACTACAACTGATAATGATAATGAAAAAAAAAATGGTATAAAAAAACCCTAAAGAGTTTACATTTATTTGTGCATTAATTTCTTGTTTTAACGTTTCCATGTTTATAGTGACTTATATAATGTTTCTATAATGTCTTTTGCTTTTGCAGTCATACCATTAATGATTTCTGGAATAGTTTACCTAGCATTTTTTAACCCTTCTTTGTTACATTTTAAAATGTAAAAGTAGTTCTAATGTTTTCAAACCTCTCATTTATCAATAATCGTGCTATTTATTAGTAAATCTTTGGTGGTTGCAAAAATAATAAGATGTCCAGGGATTTATAAGAATGTATTCACTTTCTATATTGCAAATTCTATGGATGATTATTGTGAAGGACATTTGGGAAATAGAATGAATAATAAGAGCATAAATAATTTTATATATATATATAGTGGTACGATGCACATCATTGCTCTTTTTATTTCTTGGATTTCCAGTTATGTTTTCTGTCTCGACCAGAGATGGTCATGCTAAAACCTTGACAACCCTGCTAACAATATGCACCCAGCTATATAACGATTATTTGACTATATAAGCAGAGATATATAGTGTGGAATATCTGAACAGGAAGCATTGTATATCTGTATCTGCACTACACGCATATATATTGCTTGTATGGCATTACACAACCACAATGGCTGAGTCTACCTGTGCCACACTAATATTGCTTGTATGGCATTACACAACCACAATGGCTGAGTCTACTTGTGCCAAACTCACGGTCACCTGTCAGACACTTTTAGTGTCTGCTTAGAAATAAGCAACCTGCCCTCAGACCAGCTGTCAACTTAGAAATTAGATCCTGAGCAACCTGCCCCAGACCAGCTGTCAGTTTACAAATAAGCAACCTGCCCTCAGACCAGCCATAAGATTATGGCAAGTTCCATGAGCTAAGATGGCTCAATGGCATCCAGTAACAACAAGCAGATGTTGTTTATTCATATCATACATAATGGGTGCAGAGTATAATCGATGGTTGTCACTAAAAACCTCTATTTACCAAAGCTTACGCAATTTATGCATGCGAGTTTGTAAAAATTTGAAATTTTCATAGAACCTACAACTTTGCCAGACACTGCGTTACCAATGTCAAGATTATTATATTAGGGATTACAGAGCACTATTTCTTCATCAAACAATCAATCCCCTTGCAATGGCTTTATTGGTCTCCAAATGAGTAGTCTCATAAACAGGAAGCTCTTTTTGGTACACGCTCATGTTCATGTCGATTTCTGCCAAATTCTCCAGCTCAAACAGGTTAGAACTTGAACAACTGACATTGTCATCATCTTCCTCCTCTTCGTCTTGTTTTTCAAGACCCTTAATTACCACAACTTCCATAATGCTCCTTGATTTTTGATACTTAGTAATTATGTCCTTTGCTGCTGCTGCATGCCAGTCCTCCTCAAGAATATGAAATTGCAATTCTTTGTTGAGCAGTGAAAGCTTGTATGCATCTGTAGATGGATATGTATGTAGATTATTAACAGGATTCGGCTTATGGAGATACTTGTCCCCAGAGGGGTTAGAGTCCTCATCCAAAGTTCCACTTGTTGGATAGAAAGTCACAGATCTTTTACTCATCCCACTACTGTTCTTCGATCCTCTGGATGTTTTACTCAAACATGGCCTAGATTGTACTGGAGAAGAAGATGAGTCAATAGAGGTGGGTTTTTCCTCAGAAGAATCATATGAATTGGAGTCACTTACAAACGAAAATAATGAAAGCTTCAATTTCTTGGTACTGCCAGCCATAAACAGCGAATTGAGAAAATTTGCGAGCTTCCTGCCTGGAGAAGTTGGCTTCTTGGGCTTCTTGGAATCCTTCCGAGCTTGAGAGTTTGATTTTAAATTAGCCTGATAATCTACAGGGATGAAAGGCTTCTCCGTAGAACAAAAATCCCCATCTCTAACAGATGATTTTCCATGTAAAGCTTGAGTGCATTTTCCACCAACAGCCCATTTCCCTGCTCTGTCTTCAAAACCCATATGATGTAAATTTCTTTCTATTTTAGCAGTAGCAATAGATGAAGTTTGTCTGCAGAGAGATTCCGCATCTGAAGAGAAATATGGGTAGCTGGAGGTGGAATCACTTGTATATGTGTTTCTTCTCTATATGCGCATATATTCCATATATATGTGCCTCTTCCGTATAGGTGCATATACAAAAGATATGCACATATACAAAAGTTGTGCATATATGGAAGATATGCAATACATAAGATGCACATATAGAAAATTTATGTGACTTCCGTATATGCACATCTTTCGTACATGCACAAGTTCTATATATGAACGTATCTTACGTATACCCATAGACATTTTGACAATAGTATTGAACCTTGTTGCTAATGGGCTCTCTTCTCTTGAAAGTGAGATGAAGTTCTTTGCATAGTGAAATGCCTCCCAGGAGGCTTGCTAGTGATTAGTTTTTGAGAGCAAGATATGCCTATGAGGCTGAAGAAACCACTGGAAGCTTCTGGTTGATGAACCTATTTGATTTGGGAAGAATCACTCAGGTGCTTATGAGGAATCTTGAACCACCAGGAGGTGCCTTAGAACTCTGGTCCTTCAACAACGATGCCTAGGCGGCTCTCCCAATCAACAATAACAAATTTCTTAATGGTATTCTAATCCCTCTATTCTCCTTGGCACTAGTCCCACCTTGATGTTAGAGGTCGGGGTCTAGGCGGGCTTGGAGGTCGGCCCCTTTAATGTTATGAATGCATAAAACATAATCAACATGTTTTTCTTCAATATGTTTTGTCTAGACAAAATAATACAACATGTTACAAATATTCATAATTGAACTAATACAACATGTTACAAATATTCATAATTGGTGAAATTACAAGCATACATATATGTGTTTATATAAATAACAAATTTGTAATTTGTAAAAGAGATATTAATTTATATTTTGTTTTTCTTGCCATAAAATTATTAATGTAAAAATCCAATGATGAATGTTTCTCTTATAAATTTAACGAAAAATTAAGTTTTGAGCTACTAGATAATTACCTTGAGAGATTATATTTTGACTTACTTCATAGTGAGCTCTACATGGTAAAAAATATAAATATTCATTATGTTAATATTTTTAAATGTTGCACCAATTCTTTACATATAAGGTTTGGGTTTTTCTAATTTCATTCTTTAAAAAAAAAAAACAATCAATTTTCTTTGTGAAATTAGCCTCACAATTGTATTCCTTGTCCACAATTTTTACGTATTTATTCCTCATTTAAATGGAAATATTGCAGCAATACAAACAATTATCTTATACTTTCTTCTTAAAAATATCATTTAAAAAGAATTCAAAATCCATATAATTATGGAAAAATTAATATATATGTGTACAATTTTCTACATTCCATATTTAATATAGATTAAAAAAAAAAAAATGATATATCTGTGTGTGTGAGAGAAAGAGGTGTCCATATCTAATATAATTAAATCTACACATTTACTTACTTTAATTCATAACTCAGTTGCCTTAAATACTAAGTAAATTATTTATAATAAGACATTAAAAAGAGAGAGTAGAAATTGGTTGTCTATGAGCTTCCAAGAAATAATCCACAACTATATTAGCTCAAGGGTGCTTTTTCAAAATCAAGTCATTACAACAATATTCATCAAACTAACAATAATAATAGTTCTAGTGAAGCATGTAAGATAATCCCAATTGAATGTTTATTTCTAATAAAATATTAAAATATATAACATAATTATTATAGGTATTCATGAAATATATCCATTAATTATCATTCCTTATTCCTTATTTTGAACATAGTTAAAAATAACAAAATATCTCATTAATCTAAATACAATTTTAAACTATGCTTCTTATTTAAAAATAAATAAAAAACTTTAAATAAATTTTTACATTAATTTTAATTCTTTATATTAAATGTAATTAAAAATAAAAATAACTAAATAACTCTTAGCCTCAATACTATTTTATACCATGTTATTATTTGAAAAAAAAAAAGGAAAAATATGGCCAAAAATTTCATTTAACAAGAAAATAGAATAACTTAATTTTATACAATGTTTTTATCTCAAAAAAAAGAAAGGAATAACATGACTAGAAATTTGATTTAACAAGAAAATGCAATGACTTTTCCAAATTTGTTGTGTTAAATCCATTTGTATATTATAATTCCTTTTTAAATGAGAAAGGCAAAGGGACGAGCAAGAGAATAATTTTTCAAAAATCACAAATTGAAAATAACTTAAATGCGTTGACACTCTGTTTTTTCAAAATCAGAATATGTATTAATAATCATTGTAGACTTCAAATTTGAAATCACAAATTGGGCAAATTGGAAATGACTTGGAAATGTGTATACCCTTTTCTTTTTCTAATTTAGAATATATATAATAATTTAAAATATATATAATAATCATGGTATACATTAACTCGACCCTCGGGCTATCCCTAATTTCTAAACGGAACGATCTTCCTCACGCTACGGCTTCAAATGACGTAGAAGAACGAAACGAGATGTGTCCACTCTTTTCCGTGAGGTTAGAAGATGCTCACTTCAAATTAAAAATCTTCTTAACATTCTCCCTCATCAATTAAGATTGAAAGCTTTCAGAAATTCAATTGTCCATCCATTATTCATTCCAAACGTGAAACCATCTGAAAGCTTTAAATTTTAAAATGAAATGAAATTAAAGGTGAATTCAAAATTAAAATTGAAAGCTTTTTAAAAATTAAATTTGTTGGCTCTTATTCCAAACGTGAAATCAGAAAATACATAGAAAATTTGCACTGTTATTCATTGAAAGACCAAAATAATATAAATAATTACCGACTTGATCTGCTTTGTGATTTGTGTGTTAGACGTTATTTTCCAAAGCCTCCACAAAGGCAATGGGAATTGGCTCTAAACAGTGATTGCGATTGCTTGCTCTGGTCAACGAGGACGTCTTTATTTACAACTAATTCCTACTCAAATTTAATTTATACATAAATCTCATTGTAAATATTAGTCCTAATCTATAAATTAATAACTTTTCAAAATCAATATCTCTCACGCTCAGGATCAAAACGATTTTAAAAAGAAGAAAAAACAAAACTAGATGTGCCCATTGCTAGATGCTAACTTCAAATTAAAAAGCTTCTTAACTTTATTGGTGTGGGTATCGACAAAGTAATGCAACAGATCATGGATCGCATAGACATTGCAGTTCTCTGCAGGAAAGAATTGGTGCTTCTAAAAGATGTAGTAATGAAAATAAAGCCTATTGTTAAGCAGATCCAGAGATACCGCCAGGCAATAAAGAAGAACAAGAAGTATAAGGGTTCCGCTGTGAGTATATGGCTTAAATATTTGAATGCCCTTCTCCAAGAAGCATCATAGGTGGCACGACGTAGCACAATACCAACCATGTGTAATGTTATAAAACCAGCTTGAAGATCTATGATTTGATGACGTCGCACAATACCAATAATGTGTAACTTTATCAAACCAGCAGGAAGATCTATGATTTGATTTTACACATCAAAGAGCATCTCAAATTGTCTCCTTTGGTTGAGTTTGTCCAACTTCCAGAGCTATTAGAGGAACAAACTCAGAACCTCCAACAAGAATTTCAGCAAATTAAGGAAACATTAGAAGCACAACCTTCGTTCTGCAAGTAGTTCCCATGGCGGTCCTGCTCTAACCGGCTGCGCAGAGATGAAGCGTATCGACGAACCTTTTATAGTGGGACAACAGGAAGCCTTTTCATTTCTTGAATATTTGGTTATGGAATATGCGGAGGCTAAGAATATTGGCGTGCTTGGCAAGGGTTGATTTCAGCACCACGTTGGCATCCCCAATAAATAAACTATTGGTAATATCAAGCTGCACAGTGTCCTCTGCAACAATGGCGGTATAATCCAAATAACAACCGATGCTCCTCGTCTGAGTCAATCCACCGAGCTTTAGTTTGATTCCAACTCCTCCGAAGCCTGTGGCCTTGTTATAACAGTGAACTCCTGTGAGGATATTGGCTTGACCTGTCACTGCAATCCCCACAGCAGCCGAAAAGATGACAACGTCCGTTACAGCGTTGTCGTTGCCCATGAGGCTTATGCCCACGCCGCTGAATTTCTTCTCGTCGGGGCTTCCGCCGGCGGTAATGCGCTGCCCCAGGAAGGAATTCCGGATATATGTCTCGTGCCCGCCCTGAACCATGATGCCAGACGACTTGAAATGCGAGATATAGCAATTATCGATGTTCAAATTTTGAATTTGGGCGGGGCGGGTTCACCAGTTCAAACTTCGAATTTGGCGGGGCGGATTCACCAGTTCAAATTTCGAATTTGAATTTGAATTGTTCGGTTAACATGGAGTAACATGCTTGCTCAGCGCGTCACATCTCAGATGCCCCGTCCAGATGCATAGCATAGCATGGTATGGTTTTATGTATTGTACATGGCAGTTATCCATGGTATGGTTTACCGGAAAGCGCTTGCGGTAATGCGCTGCCCCAGGAAGGAATTCCGGATATATGTCTCGTGCCCGCCTTGAACCATGATGCCAGACGACTTGAAATGCGAGATATAGCACTTATCGATGTTCAAATTTTGAATTTGGGCGGGGCGGGTTCACCAGTTCAAACTTCGAATTTGGCGGGGCAGATTCACCAGTTCAAATTTCGAATTTGAATTTGAATTGTTCGGTTAACATGGAGTAACATGCTTGCTCAGCGCGTCACATCTCAGATGCCCCGTCTAGATGCATAGCATAGCATGGTATGGTTTTATGTATTGTACATGGCAGTTATCCATGGTATGGTTTACCGGAAAGCGCTTGTCTAGAAATATTCAGGTGTGTCAGCGTGATTGTACTACCTTCTATGCCCCCGGAATATAATGTAGGGGAGCATTTATGAGACGTATTAGTGTAAAGACATAGCATTTATAATGCTATAGGGTTGGAAATAGGAACTGTCGGCCTCCATCCCTACTCCCTCCTCTCCAACGTTCAACCGCCAACCTCCGTTGCATTAACTATCAGAGCATACCGCCAACCTCCCCCGCATTAACTCTATCCGCCACCTCCCGCTCCCGTTTAAATTTCATATACTACTCCCCTCCCGCACCATATCCACTATATCCCCTGTTGCAACAATCTGGAGCACATAGACTGAACTCGAACACAGAGCACCTGTTCACGCATTGCTTCACCCTTTTCAGCAGCCTTGCATACCATTCTCCCTTGTTCATGCAGGGTTCGACAACAAAGCAAGTACCACTCCCTCCTTTTCTCATACCAATCGACGAAATTCTCTATACACAAAATTCTTCGTTTATTCTCCCAGCATCCGTGTCCTCCAACTTGGATCACTGCAGAGAAATGACAATGTTGACTTGAAAGTAGCCATGCCACCTATGGTATTTAACCAACGAATTTCAAAACTAGCTAATTAAATTTCTAATTTAATTTGCATGAAGTTGTAGGGATTAATACCCTAATTCCTTAATGGTTGATCAAACCCTAATGCTAGGACGATGATAGTATAACTTGATTTCAATATTTTGGATGGTGTTGCATAAGACTATTAATTATTCCATGGGCCAACAATGACAACAACTAAAATGTATCGAAAAACAAATTATGCAATTCTTTGTGAAATTAGCTAGTTCTGATTTACACCATCAACATTGTATTAAATTAGAAATGTCAACATTGTATTAATGGACATTGTGAAATTAGCTAGATTAACACTATCAACAATTTGTGAAATATTTGGCTAAATTATAATAATAAAGGAACATATTCTAACCGGCTGCAAGTTTGAGAATTTTGAATGCTGATGTTTGTTAGGAAGAATATATGCCAAATAAAAGATACGATGTCTACTTTGCCTCTTGAATACTGATTAAAATAGGTGTTTCAGATTGAGATTCTTAATTTTACTGAATTGTGAAGAGTAGGAAGAAAAAAATTCATTGGTTTGAAATTTTGAGATCAAGAACAAAACAAGTAGCTTATCATTGGAAGTGGGTTAGTTTACTATCCCTATCTTATTCTTAATCCATGTGGCTTATCATCCTTGTATGTATGGACACTCGTTATCCACTGGTTATCAGAGTATCCACGGGTTATCAACTGGTTGCACCTAGAAAACATAGTAGTCTATAATGGACTATTTTTACATAGGACTTGGACCTCCAACAACTAGCTTAATGGACTCATATGCCTTGAGGTCATTCCCTTGCCTATTTATACCATTTAATTCATCTTTGAAAAGACTCTTGGTGTTTTGAAACTCCTTTGGAAACCTATACCTTGGAAGCCTTATCCTACAAGGAAACACTTGAATAAGAAACAAATCTCGATCTTCCACCTCATCCATGCTCTTAGGTTGCTTGCATCTATCATTTTCATCAACTCTACGAGGGACCTATTATGGTTAGCTTAGCTCCAACCTTAAAGACTAATCAATTCATGTGAGGACATTTTTATTGACATAGTTTATCAATGTTGACTCAGTATTATGGGTTTATTAAGACAATGTTGTGTGCTTTCAATCCCAAATTGATTCTTTTTTACACATGTTGCCGAATGTAGGTGTGGTTCCCTCTTAGGAGCTTGTAATGCACTTTATTTAAGAGACCAATTAGGGTTGATGAATTTTAGGTTATTGCAACTCCATAAATATAAAAAAAAATCTAAAAAATGGATTTGGGTTGATGTGGACTTGAAATTAGGAATCCTAAGAAATTATGGACCCACTTAGGGGTTTCTACCCTCAAGTGAACCTATAAATTTAAGAAATAGTCCAAGTGAGTGTCTCAAGGGTCAAAGTGAGCCAGACTAGTGACCAAGAGCTAAAAATCGAGCAAAAATAGATATTGACCAAGGATCCTACCTAAGCATTAAACATCCTTACAAGTTCACATATCTAGGCAAAGATAGGGGTATTTATATAGAGAATCGATATCTTATTCTTATTCTTAATCCACCTCGCTCATCATCCTTGTATGTATGAACAAGGGTTATCAAAGTATGCATGAACAATAGAGTCCATATTCATTTGGGAATGTAATA
The DNA here is from genome assembly GCA_031772625.1 of Pinus tabuliformis. Lineage (NCBI taxonomy): Eukaryota > Viridiplantae > Streptophyta > Pinopsida > Pinales > Pinaceae > Pinus > Pinus tabuliformis. The sequence goes on from CM062820.1 coordinate 691,145,653, forward strand.
TATCATTGCGTGCAAGTCCAATGTTCATTATTAGTGAAAGCTAATCTCATAGAGTTGCAAAAAAGAAAAAGCAATTGTAGAATTTCCCACTGTAGATCACCTGATAATGCAATATACTAAAGCAAAATACTTGATCTACTCCTACTATCAAACTTTGCGGAAGCTTAATCGATTTGAGCAACATCAATCGAAACACATATAACAAATAATGAGAAAGCAATCACACATGAACACAAAAGAATACTCTGGGGAAAGCCTCAACTAAAAACCCTGATCTCTGTATTATCATACAAGTGGAAATATATCTAGATTACACAAAACTTCAGCTCACAACCTATCCAACACTCAGTACAATCCCTTTACTGCTCATAGACAGTCAAAGGCTTCTCACAAACCTTCTCCTCTACCCTCCAAGCCTCCTATTTCCTTGCGCAGTTTCTCCTAGGGTCCAATGCTGCCACCTGTGTGAATTGCCCTCTCACACTGCTCACTAAACTCAAACGTAAATGCGCAATCCTGAAGGAGATAATTCCTTCTGCATGGATGAGTTTCCTTTATAGGAAAATTCCTCCAACTGATAGTACATTGTCCCATCATCTGATCTCAACTGGGTCTCTGACTGAACTGACATGCACGAGTTATGTATGAGAGAATATTCAGTTATATGAAGTGCAGCAGTTACATGCATGCATGCATTAACTAACTGAACTCACAATTAATTCCACAAACTGTTGGAACTAATCTAACTAGACTTAACTTAGCTAACTGAGCTAACTAATTACAACTCAAAGTACAACTCATCCTGATCTCTTTAATTAAGGGATAACTTCCTCAATCAAAGGGATAACTGTTGCATGTCTTCATATAGACTTCATGTTTGATTTTCTCCAACTAATTAACTCAATATGAATTAATTAATTATTTTACAAACAGCTGCTGAGACCAAATTCAAATTTTAATTCTCAATTTTAGTTAAGGGACTAACTAAAATTGGAATCTATCCCAAAATGCTATTTATAGCAATGTTGTTTTTAGCATTTCTATTTTATCATTCCTTGTTGCTGTATCCAACACTGGTACCTAAAATGTTATTTATAGCATTTCTATTTTTAGCCTTTCTTGTTGCCATTTTCAACACTCCCTCTCAACAAGAAAGGCATTCAACTCGAACCCGATCCTGAACCTTTGGAATGTTTTGCATGCAACACTTCTCCCTAGTGTTGTTGCTCCAACAACTCTAGAAACAAAAAAAATATCCAACCTGAATTAGAATGATGCCTCTGTCATCAAAGTCTCTGACTACTATTGCCTCTGTCGACTGAAAACTCTGCACCTCTGTGCTCTTCAGTATCTGACTGCTCTAGCCTCTGTCACTTTGATCTTTGACTGCATCAATCACACTGATTCCTGCTGCTGCATCTGTGTTGTTGCTGGTCCTATCTCCCAACACTGCATCTGCACTGCACCTCCTCTCATCATGTTGCATCGTGCTGCCCACTACTGCACTGCAACTCAGTTACTGAGAAGTAAGTAACTGATCTCCCAACTGACCTCCCTATTGGGATAGAAACATCCTCTGATGTTGAAGCTTCCTCTGCCGCTCCATACGCATCTGTCTCTACCCACTCATCCAGTCCTACTACTCCTCGTCGGGGATCCCGTAGCAAGGTCTAATAAAAGAGGTTGGGTACTTCAATGATCCTGCCCCTATTTCAGCCTTCTTGAGACTATCACTCCACATCGCCCCACCTCCAACCTGGAGGTATGGATGCATGTGATCCCTCTGCCCACTTGGCTCGAAATTTCCCCCTACTGGAGGTCTCTGCATGAGTGGATGCCTCCACTTGATCTCCTCTCGGCTTCTCTAGTTGTGGTTGCTCCACAACCTCCTGAAGCAGTTTCACCAATTGTGGCTCCTCCATAATTGTCTGAGACTTCTTCTGGTGCTGCATGTTGAGAGGTAATGTACTCTCCCTCTCAACCACCAAGTCTCTATCAGTTGCCTTGTTCCTCAAGGCTTTACAGGCATCTTGAACATCAAGAGCGTACAGGTTCTTAACTCGTGAACCGATCTACTTCACCTATCTCGTGGTGACGTGTCTAAGGAAGACCTTTCCCTTACTGAAGACTACATCATAGCCTTTGTCTTCCAGCATTGCGATCAATACCAAGTTTTTCCTCACTCCTCGCACAAACTTCACATCCGTCAAGGTAATGCGAGCTCCATGCTGCCTCTGAAAAACAACTGTGCCTACTCCCGAGACACTATACTTTTCATCATTACCCATCTCTGTGAGTATTTGGAGATCTTTGTCCTCCAAGGTACTGAACAAACTCTTATCGCCGATCATGTGGAATGAAGCTCCACTGTCAAGAAACCAACCACATCCCACAATAGATGAAACCATGCATGTGATGAGGGTGAAATCCAACTCGAACTATGAGGCCAATGCCTCACCTTCTGATCCTTCCTCGGATCCCTTCTTGGATTTCTTCAGTGAACAATTTGTAGCAAAATGGCCCACCTCATGACAATGAAAGCATCGCACTTTCGTTTTGTCAAACTTCTTCCCACCATAGGAAGAACTCGATTTGGGATGAGAATCCTTCTCCTTCCCTTTCTTTGCCTTACTCGCTAAGGCACAATTTTCTTCATCCTCCTTGGATGAAGAACCATCTCTGGTGCTTCTCCTTATCTCCTCCTGCATCAGATCCGACCAAAGTCGTTCCCAATCTGGCAGTTTCTCTCTTCCATTTACCGAGTCTTGGTATCTATGTAGGAAGACCGAGGAGAGCAAGACTCACCATGTCATCATCAACTGTCATGATCCCTACACTTCCAAGCTCATCCCTACAGGTGGTGAGCTTGTTCAGATATGTAGAGATCATGTCACCCTTGTCACACTTGATTTTCCGAAGCTTGTCTTTCAGCGCCAGCTTCCTCTGATCACTACTGTTCTGATATAGATCTTTCAATGTTTTCCACATTGAAAACGGTGTCTCCTTCCCATGGAGACTTGAGACTATGTGGTCTCGAACTCCCTCCAGAAGGATTCTCCTCGCTCTAGCCACACATTTCTTCCATTCCGCCAATGTTGTAGCATTAGCTACTAGTGGCTTGGGGACTTCTTGATCAATGAAGTCCTTCAACCCATTGTCCTCTAATATTGCTTCCATGCGATCCTTCTAGGCTATATAATTCGAGCTTCCATCAAGGGCATACTCGAGTCTTAAACCGTTGAACACCACTGGTGAAATTTGAGATGTGATAAGAATTCGAATTCTATAATCAAGAACTTGAAACTTCGAATTTCTCCCTTCTTTGAATATTGTTCTTCTCTTTGATCACCTTTGCTCTGATACCATGTAGAATTTCCCACTGTAGATCACCTAATAATGCAATATACTAAAGCAAAATACTTGATCTACTTCTACTATCAAACTTTGCAGAAGCTTAATCAATTTGAACAAGATCAATCGGAACACATATAACAGAGAATGAGAAAGAAATCACACATGAACACAAAAGAATACTCTAGGGAAAGCCTCAGCTAAAAAGCTTGATCTCTGTATTATCATACAAGTGGAAATATGTCCGGATTACACAAAGCTTCAGCTCACAACCTATCCAGCGCTCAGTACAATCCCTCTGCTGCTCATAGTCAGTCAAAGGCTTCTCACAAACCTTCTCCTCTGCCCTGTAAGCCTCCTATTTCCTTGAGCAGTTTCTCCTGGGGTCCAATGCTACCACTTGTGTGAATTGACCTCTCACATTGCTCACTAAACTCAAAAGTAATTGTGCAATCCTGAAGGAGATAATTCCTTTTGCATGGATGAGTTTCCTTTATAGGAAAATTCCTCCAATTGATAGTACACTGTCCTATCATCTGATCTCAACTGGGTCGACTAAATTGACATGCATAAGTTATTTATGAGAGAATATTCAGTTATATGAAGTGCAGCAGTTACATGCATGCATGCATTAACTAATTGAACTCATAATTAATTCCACAAACTGTTGGAACTAATCTAACTAGATTTAACTCAGTTAACTGAGCTAACTAATTACAACTCAAAGTACAACTCATCCTGATCTCTTTAATTAAGGGATAACTTCCTCAATCAAAGGGATCACTGTTGCATATATTCATATAGACTTCATGTTTGATTTTCTCCAACTAATTAACTCAAGATGAATTAATTAATTATTTTACAAACAGCGGCTGAGACCAAATTCAAATTTTAATTCTCAATTTTAGTTCAGGGACTAACTAAAATTGGAATCTATCCCGAAATACTATTTTTAGCATTTCTATTTTATCATTCCTTGTTGCAATATCCAACACTGGTACCTGAAATGCTATTTACAGCATTTCTTGTTGCCATTTTCAATAGAAACAACCAATAGGACAACATACATAACAATCAATAACACTGATGTTGCACCTCAAAAACAGAGTGTCCAAACAAGGTGTGTTACAGTAAAAGTAGTTTGTTCACTGGTAGTGGAAAATAGTTAGCTTTGATCAATAACAGGATTGCACATAAGCATTATGATCATGTGAGCTCAAATTTAGAAAACCAACACTTACAAACAGGGAAAAAAATCCACTGCCAAGCACCAATATCACATGGCCATAAACTATATGAAGTTATGTGATAATTATGAGGGAAAGTAACATGTTATATGCAATTCAAATATATGAGCAGGGTGGAAATAACAACCTTATATGATACAACCATCTTTGCAAGAAGGAAAAACCTCCAAGTGGGTCCAAATGAGGCCAGGTTCATGTCCTAGGTGACTTTGACAACATAAATACACATCTCATAGCATGGAAGCTTAGCCACAAATATTCTAATAGTATTTGTTAAAAACAAAACGTAACCCTTACATTTTGAACAACAATATAGACCTTTTAATTGAAGTGACATCTTGCTTCATTTTCATAAGATATTTTCCTTGAAAATGGTGTTTCGATAGTGAAAAAACTAGTATTTTACAAAGATAATATTAGTTGGGGCTATTACAATCTCTGCAAAAAGGCCAAAAAAGTGGACAACCTCATACTGAGCATCCTAAACCATTAGTATGTAGGTTCAAATAGACAAAACAAAATTGACCCTCCTATAGTCTAAAGTTCTAAACTATATGGTGACAAAGAGTAACCAAAAATTAGGACTGAAGTCCAAAGTTTAATTGTCCAAAGGCATTAAACCAGATTAACCCCCTTAACAACAACCAATTGTACTACATTTTGCATGCACAAAAATTTCGACATTAGGTGCATCACTACCCCACGCCATAACCACTTCTTGTCCATATCTTCTTGAATTGATCCCAAAACCTGTCATAAGATCAAATTGTTATATTACTTGGAAAAAACCCCAAGGTTAAAAAAAATCGAGCTTCCCCTGTTTTAGTTTTCAATAACCTCTGCTGCCTCTGCAAGGATTCTCAACTTGTCCTTCTTGGTCAATGCCCTACTGATTCTTCTACCCTTTTTCTGCATGGTTTTGGGAACTGTTTGAGGTTGTGGTTCAGATTCTACTCGAAGCCCCTGCTCAACTCTAGCAAACCCTGCTTCTTCCTCATCGATAATGAAAATTGGTTCCTTTAGCTTGGGATTTAGTTTAGCTTTCAACCCTAGCCTCAATTTGTTTGTGGGCCTGGTTCGTGGCCTCCTTGAGTATTCTGTTGCATGGTGAAATTCTCCAAGATCTTCACCCTTCTTTCCACCTTCTCCAATGGTTTCATATTTCTTGTTATCTTGTACTTATGTCTGGTGTCCTCTACTCCTCCTGCTATAAACCCTAGGGATTTTCCTCCTGTTAGGGTTTTCTGTGGCTTCTGTAGCAGCTTGTTGATTGCTCTCGACTTGTGTATCCAGAGCCCTTTCCTTCTTATGTTTTCTAGGAAATGGTTGTCTCATTACCCTCTTCCTCGATTGTTGTGTTTGCTTGTTTAACTCATGTAGGTACAAGATTTGAATTAGGCCGTGGTGGTAGATATCATGGGGATATAAAAACTTCCTTTTTCTTGCACATGCCACAATTTTAATTAAGCTTTGATGCAGGTAAAAAGGGAGATTCATCCTATTGAAACCAACCATGTGTACCAGAAATCTCATGTGATATAAAAAGACCTTAGAGAATCAACCATCACATGTCAGATAAAGTTGAATCAGTCGCATTGGTTGAACCCACTCTGGTTTTAAAATGTTATAGTGGACCCCAAAGCTCTAGCAAGGGTCACGAAAATCGTCTTTTAGGAAAAAATTAAGGTTCACCCCCTGTATTGGCTTCCTTTTGAACCATCTCTCCCCCTCAGCTGGTATTTTCGTTGCTTCTGCAATGCTTTCCTCTGTTACTGGAAACCCTAGCCCCTGAACCCTAGCGCTAGTACCATCAAAAGAGTCAATGAAATCAGAAGAGAGTTTAATGTTATACCCGATGAACAGGTGAATAATAGGTTCCCAACCCACTTCTCTGAAAATTTGAAATTTGTCAGCACCATAAACCTCAAACACGGTTGCTCCATCCAACTCATAGTGTTTTAGGTTTCCACTCTTGTCCATTTGTCTGATTATTGCCACGTCTTGAGAATTGACTGAGTAACTACCTCATTGTCTGTTGGAGATCAGCGTTTGTGTGCTCCATCGCTTTGGAAATGGTTACCACTACACCGCCTTGGACTATAAACGCATAGATGGTTACCACCGTTTCAACATATTCAATTTGTCATCGCCTTACTATTCACTTTACTTTTCTCTTTTTCCACATGAAACTCAAATATTTGTGATATCCAAAGTTTTAATGTTGGTAGACAAAATAATTGTTTTATGTTTGTGGAAAAACCTGTGAACAGTTTTTTGAAACCAACGTTTCGAAGTAGCTTAGTGAGTTCATCATCAAGGCAATGTGATTTGTATTTGAGAAGAGAAAGCGTGAAATTATGGAGCTATTAATAGTTATTTGAAAAATATTTGATGTCTCTTTCTTTTCTTTTTTAATGTCGACCTAACTGATTAATAATTATTTATTTATTTAATTAATGATTGATTATATTTAAATGTATTTAATTATTATTATTATTATTTATTAGTGAATTGATTATGTATATATTTAAATTTATTTATTAATTTATTAATTTATTTATTATTATTATTATTAATTTTGGATTCTATGTTATATATATAAGTTCTTTGCTATGTATTAAATGATTTTGAAGTAATAGTTTGAAGGTTTATTTATGTTGACTTATTAAACTATATTTAAAAGAGAGTTAGATAGGGTTGGTTATATTTATTTATTTATTATTCTATTAATTTGTATTTACTGCTTTTTTATTTTACTTAATAAGGGTTTCCAGGTGCTACTTAATTTTAGTCCGTCATCTCTATTCATGTTGTTGGAGGATTTCTCAATTTCAATTGCCTCTTTCACCCTTCTTTTTAAATAATGGTCTTCCCTGTGAATTAATTTTTCTTGTTCCATGCAAATATAGTATGAGGAAGAACATGCATGCTCTGCCAAACCTGACTTCTCTTACCTGTTTCTTGTAATATCATTAATGTGTTCTTTTAATCTTATGTCAAAGGATCTCCCTGTTTCACCTATATATACTTTTCCGCATGAGCAGGGAATCGAGTATACTCCTTTGTGATTTTTTGGGTCTATTAAGTCCTTAGTAGAATCAAGCATGTTTTTGATAGTGTTAGGGGGCGTAAAGGCAACCATGATGTTATGCTTGACGAGGATTCTAGCAATTTTGTCTGTGGTTCCTTTTATATAGGGTAAGGAAATTCTAGGGTTTTCAAGAGTTTTCCTTTTTTGGGTATTGGTTGTGGATTCTTTAATTATTTTTTGGATAATGTTTTTCTGATAGCCACTGTTCAAATTCCCACCACCATCCGAAGCAAAAAGTCGGTGTCATCAAAACACTATTACCAAGAAAAAAGGCAAACTAAGCCACCAGGGCTTCAGGAAACATACTCACACTGAAAAATATCTTCATTCAAATTCCCACCACCATCCGAAGCAAAAAGTTGGTGTCATCAAAACCCTATTACCAAGAAAAATGGCAAACTAAGCCATCAGGTCTTCAAGAAACATACTCACACTGACAAATATCTTCATTCAAATTCCCACCACCATCCGAAGCAAAAAGTCGGTGTCATCAAAACCCTAGCTACTAGAGCTTCCAGAATCTCTGACCCTGAACATCTAGAGGAAGAACTTCCAAGCATAACATCACGGTTGCCTTCATGCCCCCTAACACCATCAAAAACATGCTTGATTCTACTAAGGACTTAATAGACCCAAAACATCACAAAGGAGTATACTTGATTCCCTGCTCATGCGGAAAAGTATATATAGGTGAAACAGTGAGATCCTTTGGCATAAGATTAACAGAACACATTAATGATATTACAAGAAACAGGGCATAAAAGTCAGGTTTTGCAGAGCATGCATGTTCTTCCTCACACTATATCTGCATGGAATAAGCAAAATTAATTCACGAGGAAGACCATTATTTAAAAAGAAGGGTGAAAGAGGCAATTGAAATTGAGAAATCCTCCAACAACATGAATAGAGATGACGGACTAAAATTAAGTAGCACCTGGTAACCCTTATTAAATTTAAAAAAAAAAAACAGTAAATACAAATTAATAGAATAATAAATAAATAAATATAACCAACCCTATCTAACTCTCTTTTAAATATAATTTAATAAGTCAACATAAATAAACCTTCAAACTATTACTTCAAAAGAAAAATAATAATAATAAATAATTAAAATATATATATATATATATATATATATATATATATATATATATATATAATAAAATAAAATAAATAAATACATTTAAATATAATCAATCATTAATTAAAAAAATAAGAAGAATTAATAATTAATCAGTTACGTCGACATTAAAAAAAAAAAGAGACATCAAATATTTTTCAAACAACTATTAATAGCTCCATAATTTCACGCTCTCTTTTGTCAAAATATAAATCACATTGCCCTGATGATGGACTCACTAAGCTAGTCCGAAACGTTGGTTTCAAAAAACTTTTCACAAGTTTTTCCACAAACATAAAATTCTACCAACCTGTATGGCCTCTCTCTTTAACAAAATAATTGTTATAACATTAAAATTTGAGAATTCCAAGAACTCTTTTCTACTTTTGTTTGATTTTCTTTCAACCACTTTTGTTACATGCATATGTTTCAAACTTCTTTGTCCACATGATTAATAAACCACGTGTAACTTTGTAAGTGGAGTCTGAGTCACCATAAGACGTAAATGCTCATGACTGTTTAATTTCATACCGACCATAAACAACAAACTAAATTCATCTATTTGGAAACACAAAAAATTGCACTGCCTTGTACTATCAACATGTAGATGGTTACCAACATTTCAACACATTCACCTTACCACCACCTTAACACATTCATTTACCTTTTTCTTTTCCACATGACACTCAAATATTTGTGTTATCCAAAGTTGCTTTATTGACCGTTTTTTACTCTTATAACAACGTTTCTCAAAGTTGCAAGACTCAAATTCACACAAATATTTTGGCCTCATTGTTTTTCAACAGTCCTGTAAGCGCTAGAAAATCATTTTCCAGTGCTTCCTATATATGAAGCTACATATTTGTCTTTACTCATCTGATGTGAAACTACGGATTTGGGTCCTATTGGAATCCCTTATTTCATATTTCACATTGAAATAATCAATTTCCATTAAGGCCTTCCGTGTCAGTGCTATCACTTCCACATATAGATCAGGAATTCCAAGGATATTTCTCTTCTACATCATTATGCCATGTTGTTGCTACATAGAGGAATTATTGAATGATGTTGAGGACTACTAGACTGCTCCTCTATCTCCACCCATGGAAATGATGTAAGAAACAATGACACCCTTACTACAAGTAGTAGAAGTAACATTTGATTCATAGTAGTCATGTTAGATTACTAGGTATATATTCTCTAGGACCATTTAGGTGATGCTAAAATGCTCACATGATGCACTAAAGCAAGTATGCTAGAATAATCCATCTAATGCACCACACACTTCTTGGTATTTTGCATTTGAAGACAATGTTAATTATCATGACCGAGTTGAGAAAAAAAAGTCCCATGCATGACATGCCATTGATACAAGAGTGTTCAAATAGGTTGTATGAGTAGGTGATGAGACTCCTAGATGCAATGGTGTGAATGCATTAAATAGCAGAGATTTCTAGAAAAGGAAAAGATCACGGAGTTATAAAATACCAGCCTATGATACCACTGATGAGAAAAGGGAATAAATCCATCATTGAATGATTTTCATTAGCTCATGTCATACATATACAAACTACAATTTGGGCCATGTCCACCACTAAAGTGGTGACCTTTGGTTTAATCTTCCAAGAGATATGAATGACTCTTCCTATTCACCTATGCCTCTTCATATATCTCGTAATCTAATACTACAAAAATATTTACGTTATACCGCAACCCATAAAGATTAGGTTTCTAATACTAAGAAGAAAATAACAAGGCAGTGTTGCCATCTTCTAGTTATATTTTACTATATTGAGTTTCTTGGAGTACATGTAGCGTTCATTATGTAGTCGTTGTATAATATTTTTAGCTTCTCTTATTTCCATTCTCATCTTATTTCAATTTTCTAAATACTATGTTAGTTATATTAAAGTTTAATTTTTTAAAATTTTGCACAATAAATATTTTGAAATACTACAAAATGTTCCAATCAAATATCAATGCCAATTTAGAGAGAAAATGCATGTAATGAGGCCTTTCACTCTTTTAACCATATTATTGGCATAGAAACTCTATATGTGGTTTCTTTTATTTGTGTTGTGAGCTTTCTAGATAAACTTTGTCAGGTATCTTTTGCTTAGATGTTTTATTAAGTACCTTGGTGGAGAAACCTTTAAGTAATTCTTGTGGGTCCCCAACTAATATTGTGATAGTTATAATGGAAACCTATTTTCTTGTGTGTATGACTTTTATCAATTCTTTATATATCTTTACTCATATGATGTGAAGCTACAAATTTTTGGGTGCTCCTATAGGCGCTGGAAAATGATTTTCCAATGCTTTTCTGAGGTAGATTTGCAAGGCTTAGGGAAAGAAAACTAAGATTGGGCTGACATTGCCAACAAGATAGATGATTAGTCATGATGAAATGAAATAAATAATCTAACCCCTATAGCCTTATAATTGGTAACCCATACAATTATTACCTTAGGACTTTCAAAGAAATTTCAGACTCAGTAAATAAAACTAACCTTTTCAGAGCAATCATGGAGTTTTCAAGAATAAGGACATAACCATAATTGGATAAGCCTAAACATAATCATGAAATTTGCAAGGACAGAGCATGGTGAGAAAGTACAAAAACCAAAGTTCTTTACCTAACCTCGGTGAAACTCCAAAGGAACTAACCCTTCAATATCAGTGTCCATACATAGTATTGAAGTGACCAGAAGGAATCTTTCCTTGTATAGAGGATTTCTGATTCTATAGCTCTGACATTTGTTTAGCAAACAACTCGATCTTCAATACAAACATATAAGAATAAAGACATATCATAGTGAGAATTTATGTGACTATGATATGTTTTAAATTTACATTTTGGCTATTTTCTCTTTCCCAAAAATTGAGGGACAATATAAATTTTGAAAACCAAAGAACCCATTACAGAGGAACAAAAAATAACAGATCTTGCAGGAAGAATCTGACTTTTCTAATTTGTAAAACTCATTTTGTAATCTACTTCTTTTATTCAGAATTTTGGAGAAAATTCAACCATTCAATAGCAAGGGCTCATTGTAAATGACCAATTTACAATTTAACTTACTGGTAGAACCCCTGTACCAATTTAGTTTCTGGCATCAACTCGAATTCTGAGCTCATCAACTAAAATAAAAGGATGTCTGATTTTTCCTTAATATGTAAGACCTATTATACGAAACTTTTATTCCTAAAGGTGCAAATATCTGGTCCAACTGTGATGTTTACATTGATCACTTGATGTGGTTTGTCCTAGCACCTTGGGGCTTGTTTGGCTTTATATTGACATTTTCATTAATTTAATAATATTGGAGCCTTGGTGTGAGAATGCCTTTGCTTGCATGGAGACATTTGGAATTTATATAACATCTTAACATGATGGGTTATCATTATGGATGGATCTCACCTTGTGCACATATATGGATGTAGCTCACATTTGTATCAAAATAAACTTAAGAAATTTTAAATTGTTTAAAGTGTGTTTTGACCTATGCTATAGATTTGCATCCATTCAACTTCCTAATATGTTTCCACATTTTTTGCAGACATTGAGACAACATGGAAAAGAAATGGAAGACTATCATGGGCCTTGAGGTGCAAGACCCTAAAGAGAATATCGTATTTTTTAGTAAAGATTTAGTTTGGCTTGAGGTATACAAGACAAACATGAATATTGACTGGGTTACAAAAATCCCTACACAAAGAATAACTGATTTTATTAAAGGAGAGGAATTGAATCTAGATGCTCCATGTACCTTCCTATGTCGAAAAAGCAAACCCCCAAGCTCAAGGCCTATTTTTGCCTTACAATGGAAATTGTAAGTATTTTAGAAAAGCCTTGTTTAGATGTTGATATTAATAGTGATTTATCATTTATCAGATGTCCTGACATTTCAAAATTTATTTTGTAGTTATACTTGCTCATGTGGTCTAGAGGACAAGAGAGAAGAATGGAAAACCAAACCAAGGCATTCAATTGCCAAAACGAGGGTTTGCTAATGCCATTTTACTGTAAAGGTTATGGTTCATGATCTCGACACAACAACAATAACATACAACATGCATGTTCATGAAGATGGGCAAGGATGGCCTTGTCATGACAAACACAACACTTTAGGTGATGGTGGTCCTCAGAAGAAGCCAAGACTTTCAAGGGACATGATTTCTTATTTAGAAAGTTGTTTTTTTCTTCAAGTGTCAATTGACTCTGTTTGTAAAATGCATATTAAGAAATATCTTGAAATAGATGCTACAACTCGAGATAGGGATTTTTTCTTACGCAAAAAATATTGTAAACATGTATAATCCTCTGACGAAATAAAATTACCAATTGCATAGCAAAGATGAAACGAGTGTAAATCTCTGGCATGAAAAAAACCATAATGATTTCTTCTTCTACCAGAAGCCCAATGGTGGAGAGATCCCTTTTATAGCTGAAATACAACCAAAATGGATGTTGGAAACTATGGTCAAGTTATCCCAAAATAGCTTGATAGCCATGGACTCAACATTCAGTACAAATAAATATGGGGTGAATATTTTTCCAATGATTACTTTAATAAAATCATTTTGGTTATAATGATTCAATATGATTAATGACTTAAAATTAACTTCATTTTATTTAATATGACAATATCAGTTGTACACGCTCGCGGTGTTTGATGAGCAACAAAGTGGACTACCAGTTGCATGGGTGGTGATGTCACGTAATATATCACAAGATATAACACTATGGCTGGAGCACCTCATGCATAGGTGCTTTCAGCTTCATCTTGACTGGAAGGTCAATGCCTTTATGGTTGATGATGCTTTGAATAAAATCATTGCTTTAAGTTAACATCAATATTCTTATTTGACATTGCAAGTTGCATTCATTCTAAATATTTCTCACTTAAAATGAATTAAATGTGGCAAGAGAATCACCGGATGTGAAGTGGTCTTGTGTATTTAACATGTAAGGAGGGCATGGCTAAAGAATGTTAGTCGGTTGGTCAGTAGCTCAGAAAAGGCAAAAGAGATGTTCAATGAACTTGGTCATATCATGAAAAATTGTTTTAGTGATAATGTGGATAATGCAATCAATGGATTTTTCACCACATTTGCAACAGAGAAGTTTTTGGACTATTTCCACAAGAATTGGGTTGTTGGTGACAAGATTCATAAGTTTGCATATTACTTCTTATGTTTGTATGTTTTTTGTTTCATAAGGACAATGTATATTTACTAATTGAGTTTTTACATTTAAAGATATGGGTAAAAGGATGTCGTGATTTTCCTCATGCAAACCAGGAGACAAATAATGTTGTGGAGTCATACCACGATTATCTGAAGTCAACCTTCCTATGTGATAGATGAAAGAAATGTTCTCGTAGGATGTATTGGATATTCTATACTCTCCTAAAAAATGTTGAGCCATGTTGAGCCATGTTATTTCACGCTTATTAGGTGAGGAGTCAAAGTAAACCTGATAAGAAATATCTTATCATATGGCATCACAAAATTTCTATCACTTGTGATTGCCCATGGTCTATTTGTGGCAACATTTGCAAGCATGCCATAAAGGTAGATTGGTTGTATTCCCCCTTAATAGATTCATACCATTTATTGGATCTTGATACCACACCCAATACATTGAATGCCCCTCCTAATATAAGTATAGAGGCACCAAACCTTAATGAAGATGCTAGTACAACTATTATGGTTGACGACAATATTGAAGAACTTAATTTGTTTAGAGAGGAGTTGTTTGGCTATCTAGACCTATTTCAACATAGTCCTCCTACTTTGAGCAAGACAAAACATTTGATTGATTTGGTTAAAAAAATTGTGAATGATGCTAATGATCTTCATATTATGGATTATAACTTCACCCTTTGGTTGGGTGTTTATGAGTCATCCGTGAAGAGGAAGAAGAGTTTCCTTAGCCCTAAAAAGAAAAATAAAAGAAGCAAAAAACATGTCAGCGTGGATATTGATGAATGTCCCTACATCTGAAGATGAACCATTTTAGTTTCAACACCTCAACAAGCGAGGTCGTCCTTGCTTCAACAATGCATCCTCTATCGTCCCAAGTAAGTTCTATAGGGAGATGATATCAATATGTTTAGATCAAAATGTCATTATTGATAGGCTTGTTGTTATGTCTTTTCTCTTAGCTTTGTGCACAATTGTTGATGTTTTTAATGTAGTGTTTGAATGTTTGCAGGGGTGCAACATCTCAATATTGTGCCTTCACTTGAAGCACGTAGATAACCCCACCATCGCTCTATTTATCACATCAGTGAAGGTGCATTTGATGGGACTATTAATTGATGTAGTTTGTACTCTGACGCATGTATTAATTCACATGATATTATTTTATCTGATGAAAATTGCATTGTCACCAACAACTTCTTCAATGGATCCCCCTCCATTTGAACATGATTGGGTCATTGAAAACATATGAATTGGTGATTCTCCACGTTTGTTGCTATGTCTTTTCTCTTAACTTTGTGCACTAGTTGTTTTTGATGTTGTTAATGTAATGTTTGAATGTTTGCATGGGTGAAACATCTCAATATTGTGTCTTCACTTGAAGCACGTAGACAGACCCACCATCGCTCTATTTATCACATCAGTCAACATGTATTTGACAAGACTCTTAATTGATGTAGTCTGTATTTTGATGCATGTATTAATTCACATGATATTATTTGCTCTGATGGAAATTGCATTGTTATCTTACAGATACAACAACTTCTTCAATGGATCCCCCTCCATCTGAACATGATTAGGTCATTGACAACACACAAATTGGTGATTCTCCACGTTTGTTGCTATGTCTTTGCTCTTAACTTTGTGCCCTGATTGTTGTTGATGTTGTTAATGTAGTGTTTGAATGTTTGCATGGGTGCAACATCTCAATACAATGCCTTCACTTGAAGCACGTAGACAGGGCCACAATCGCTCTATTTATCACATCAGTGAAGGTGCATTTGACGAGACTCTTCATTAATGTAGTCTGTATTCTAATGCATGTATTAATTCACATGATATTATTTGCTCTGATGGAAATTGCATTGTTATCTTACAGATACATCAACTTCTTCAATGGATCCCACTCCATCTGAACATGATTGGGTCATTGACAACACACAAATTGGTGATTCTCCACGTTTGTTGCTATGTCTTTGCTCTTAACTTTGTGCACTAGTTGTTGTTGATGTTGTTAATGTAGTGTTTGAATGTTTGCAAGGGTGCAACATCTCAATACTATGCCTTCTAGAGGCCTCCTTGACTCCATTTCTCCTAAAGGATTAAGCATTGATCCTCCATAATGATCATCTAAAGGCATATTTTTCTCACCCTTCTCTTTTTCATTCTAGGCCTAGCTTCCATAGGTGACCTAGGACATAGTTTTTCTCACAACTCACCCATAAAAAAAATTCGATCTCTTGTCCTCTACTACGTTGTTGTGTCTCCTAGGAGCCCTCCAAATTTGAGGCAATTCCGATGGTGGGATCTTGAGATATTCCAAGCCCTAGCTCCGAGATCTATTCTTGCCCTTGGTTTCCCTTGGCTAGTGACCTCATTGGGATCATTGCATCAAAATTAGTGAAAATTTCCTCTTTGATCCCTTTCTCCTCCTCAATGGGGTCAAGAACACCCTTGATTGAGCCCTTGACCTAATTCTGGGTCTACTTGGTCTCGTGTGGTCCCACAACTTACTGAAGATAATTTCACGAAGACCATTTGGGAACCAAGTTTTCACAAGGGTTTCTAGGACTAGATTCCACCTTTACAAGTCTTATTTGCAAACCTTAGCCCTCGAAATCCCCTTGGCCCTTCTTAGAGAGCTTTACACCTTGCTTCTCAAGCAAATAAACCATGCAGTTGAGTCTCTCTTGTGAATAGGCCTTAGGAATCACTCTTTATCTCTTCATTGATTCATCCATCTAGTGATTCCCTTCATATCGGGTCTGCTCCCATCGGTGAAAATCCGTAAAGAGCAAGGAACCTTGGCTGAAGTGACAGTAGACTATCACTTCAATGTTGCCCTTGACCTAGTAGTTGCCTTTAAGATCCCCTCCTAGGACACCTGTTAGTTTGAGCGGTAACAACCCACACAGACCCACAAACTTCTCTGCGTCCACTCTCTCTTTGTCTCCATCGACACGCACCTCTCCGTCTGCGGCTCCACTGACTCACTCGATGCAATTGCACAGTCAGCAAAATGAATGTTGGTCAAACGCCTCCTCACGGTGGTCCAACAATGTTTAGATTTCAACAACAAAACAAAAACGGAGGAAACAAATGTTCCTTGGCTCACAATCACAGATGCACACACAAAAGCACAACATCAACACCCTCAATCCTGGTACAACATCTGTCTTGTATCAAACTCAGACACACCAAAAAAATGGAGGTTGCAACTCACCAGCGCTCTGATACAACTGTCAAACAGGCCCAGAATAAACTTCACAAAAATGAATGATGTATATTATTGATCGAACACATAAGATTTATACAAATGAAAAACAGAGGGAGACAGTTATGCCTGAATAATTTCTCAATACAGGAAAAACTGAAAAACTAATTAATCCTAGTAATGTACAAAATTAATGTACAAAATCCCGAAAGATTAGTTTAACCCTCTATTCCATGGGATCACGCAGGTCTCATTTTTAAAAGATTCTCATAATAGAACCAGATCCGTTGATGCCATGTTTTGGGCGGTACATGTCTCTTATCCACACTTACACGTAGTCGCAACACAGGAGGACCAACAAGAATGGTAACAGATTCTTATTGTAAGCAATCCATTGCGCAAGCTCTAGATTTGTGTCGTTGTAATATAAGGTGGATTTAGCCCTGTTAATGTGCAGACCGGTGGCTGATTGGAATTTCAGGAAGATACCTGAAAGACATGTCCAACTAGATTTGCAGAGCATGGCAAAAGTTAGAATGTCATCGACAAACAAATTATGAGACAGAAAGATATTCTTGCATATCTTGATCGGGGTATATCTATGCTCTACAACAGCTTTGTTGATCTGCGAACTGAGAGTGCTCATAACCAGAATAAAGAGGAGAGGAGAGAGAGGACATCCCTGACGAAGTCCTCTTTCCGCTTTGAAGGGAGCTGATGGGGAGCCATTAATAATGACAGAGTATTGAACGTTCTCTACGCAGGCCATCACCCAATTAATACCTTGAGGATTCAGACCAATTTTTGCAAGGAGGATGCGGAGGAAACCCCAGTCCACACAATCATAAGCCTTTTCCAAATCAATCTTTAGAATGGCAGCGTCTGTATTCTTGGACAAAACCGAGAAAAGACATTCTTGGGTCGAGGCAACAGCATCCAGGATATTTCTGTGTTTTAAAAGAGGATGTTGCATAAGGCTATTGGCCTGAAGTCAGCAAATGAATCGTTCTGTTCCTTTTTAGGGATCAGTGCTATAAAGGTTGCAGAGAGGGCGCTGTTGATATTCCCCGACATACGGGTCGCATCTGCCATGCTCAGCAAGTCGGTTTTGAACAAGTCGAAGAAGTGTGAAAAGAATTCTATCGGCCATCCATCTGGCCCAGGACTTTTGTCCTTATGAAACTTTTTTATGACTTGACAAAGTTCCTCTTCCGAGATGGCCTTAAGAAATTCTGTATTGTCGGCTTCGTTAAACATAACAGGTACCTGTTCAATCATCCAGAAGACATCGTTTATCTCATTTGGCCGCCTCTTATATTGTTTCTGGAAAAACTTCGTTGCCTCCATCTCAATTTCCTGTTGGGAATGAACGAAGGATCCATTTTCGTCCTTAATCCTCCAGATCGAATTCCTTATCCTCCGGCCATTTGCAAAATTGTGAAAGAATCTTGTGTTACGGTCACCTTCCTTGAGCCAAATCGCTCGACTCTTTAGCCTCCAAGATGATTCCTCTTTGAGCAGCAATTCCTGTTTCATTTTCTCCAAAGATCTGAAGTGGATTTTTTGGTCAAAAGACAGAGAGTCGAAGGGAACCGAGTCCGTTAAGCACCGTAGATCATTTTTTATATCATCAAGCGCCTTTTTGTCCGATTTCCTCTTTTTAATTAGCCAGTCCTTGGCCGCCACCCTCAGCAATTGGATCTTGTCGCGGAAGGTGGAGAAGGATGTCCGCTCCGCCAGTTTTAATTCTCCCCATTTATTGGTGATAAATACCTGGGCTTTTTTCTCAAACCAAAAGCGTACCAGTATCAGGACTGGGTTTGGCTAATCGACCGTTTTTACAGGAAGATTTCAAGATGGGAGTACAGATTTTTATCCCTTGGAGGCAGATTAATTCTTGTCCAATCTGTTCTCTCCCAGCTGGCGGTTTATTGGGCTCACCTATTTCATCTGCCCGCTGCAATCATAAGGAAAATGGTCTCCTTATCTGCAAATTTTCTTTGGGGAGGACGCTCTCATCAGTCTAAGATCCATCTGGTCAAGATGGACCACATTTCCAGGCCTAAACAATCAGGCGGTTGGGGCATCCTACATATGCGGTCATTTGGCCGGGCACTCTTATGCAACTCTCTTCGCAGGGGCGTTTTTGGTACCGGCACTTGGAGTGCCATAATCAATCAAAAATATTTGAGGGGCAGGCCTATGGTATATTGGTACAGGAATAAGACTCTCGGTTCCATGAGGGGATCCGCTATTTGGCTTGGTTTTAAAAAGGTGCAGGCACTCTTCTTCGATTTTCTCAGATGGCGCTTTTCCTCTGGCTCCAATATAATCATTGGTGTAGATGCTACTGTTCATGATCTGGAAAAAAAGCTATCTCCTCATATGATATCTTTTCTTCACACTCGGGGTATATTCACTTGGGACAAATTGATATTGTCTTGGTCATCCTCCTTGCCGATTTGGAAGAGTGCTGAGGATCTTGGGCTTCCTCCTTCGTTGCAACAGCCTTGGGAGCTGGCCACTAAGTTTTTTGCAGACAAGGGAATTGTTCAGACAGGTGATGCCGATGAACTGATATGGTCCAAGCCAAATTCAACTCAGCACATTCGGGTCACCGATCTATATGTAGCTGCCTTGTCCAATCTTCAGCTGCGGCTTTTTCCAATCTTCCCCTACAAATTTTGGAAAGCCCACTGCCCGCTCAAGGCAATTTTATTCTCCTGGCTGCTTTTTTCTGATCGAAACCTCTCATGGGAGGTTTTACAGCGGAAGGGATGGTCAGGACCAAGCAGATGTGTTATGTGTCGACAAGCGCTGGAAACGAACGTCCACATGTTTTTTCAATGCCCAGCAACTGCACAAATCTGGTATGAACTTTCATTATCTCATGGATTTGCTCTACAGGTCTTCGCTTCTGTGCAGGAGGGTTTCAAGTGGTGGTCAGCTCAATGTCAAGAATGGCGAACTTTATTCATCATTACCTGTTGGTGTCTCTGGAAGTGGAGAAATGCATGCATTTTTCAGGACTCCAAAGAACCAATTCTCTCCTCTCTCATTTACATATCGGCGATGCTTAATCCAACATGTTGATGTAACTGTTCTTTACATGTCTTTTTCTCTCTTCATGTTTTTATGTCTTTGCACAGGTTTTCTCTCCATAATGGTCGATGGTTTTTGGCACTGTTTTGTACCTGGCCATGCATATATCTCGGGTTCCTCCTCGATGAGCAATATCAGATGGGATTTATCCTCCCGGCTTCAGGATTCCCCTCCCTTTTCTCTGCATATGGTTCAGCAATTAATTGTCTGGCCTATGCTTATATTCTGTCTATTTCTGCATACTGTATCGTCTTGTGGATTTCTTTTTGGTCTTAATCGGCTCCTCTGCCTCTTCATGGCCTGTCGATTCCTCTGGAATGTTATTGGACTGACAGCTTTCGCCTGCTATATTGGCTCATATGTATATGCCTTATATTTCCTCAATATATAAATATGCTGATTTTCACTCTGAAAAAAAAGATTCTTATTGTAAGCAATGAGGATTGGCGTCTCTTGGCATTCTGTGGGCAGACAATTCTTCTCCAGGGAGAGGAAGAAGCAATACCGAATGACCAAATAGAGAGAAACAATCAAAAGGAAAATTGATTTAATTAAGAGAAAATTGATTCGCTGAACCAAAAGAAGTCAACTTGTCATTATAGAAAGCGTTTCAGGTGAAAGTAAGAATCGATTTGCAAAGTAAATACTAAATTTGACCATTAGCTGTAGAAATCATTCTGGCTGAAAGGGAAAATGGCTTTGACAAAGGAATTGATTTAGCAAGGGAATTAATAGAAACAATTGAGAACATACCACTGTTCAGAAACAGCTGAGTACGGAGGAATCAAGTCCACTGTTAAAATTGACTTGAAGAAATCAATATTCAAGATTCAACGTGGCATAGGAAAAATCGATTCCGCGTGAAGTGAAATCATGACAGCTAAAGTGGAATCAATTAACCTGTTGAAGAAGAAATCGACATGCCCAGTAAAGAAAGTAAACGATTCGTTTGAATGAATCGACTTGTTCTAAAAAGAAAAGTCCACTGCAATGGAATCGACATGAGCAGAGGAGAAGTAAATGGCCGAAGAAAATCATCCTGAACAGAGGAGAAAACAACTCACTTGAATGGGGATTCGTCTTATTGAAGAAAGAAATCAGTTTAGGACAAGTGAATTGACCTGCTAAGCTGAAATCGACTATTGTGATTCCAACTGAAGGGAGTCTTTGGGCACATAGTGGATCAAAAGAAAAATTGAGTTCTTTGGCAGAGGAATCAAATGCCAAACCTGTTCTGAACGCCCTTCAAATCTGTCTATTTGTAAATCAAAAGTTTGTAGCTAAGAAGCAATGTTGAGCGCTGAACCAGAGCGATGCCATATTTTGGACATTTTTAAGTTAAAAAGCAGACCAAGATTTGAAGTCAAGTGGAGTTTTGAGGACAAGGAAAGACTAGGGAATGCTTCCAGATTTTCCAGGAGTTGCAGAATGGAGAAGAGTTGCAAGCTAGTAACCATGAACAACTCGAATGCTCTATAAGAGCGTCTCTTGAAAACTGAACTGGAATTGTCATCTGAGAGATTAGGCACAAAGTCTAACGCGGAATTCATTTGACGTCTTGCACAAACAGATCTATGTACCTACTTGGGAAATGGCATCAAGGTCCTTAGCTCATTTACCCAGTGTATTGTTCTGGACATGATGAACCTAACTTAGATCGATTGATCCAAAAGGACAAGAGTTTCACCAGCAGAATGAAAGAGATCATCACCAGTTCCGACTCAGGAGTAGCTATAGACAAAACATGTACTCTGCATTTTCAGAATTCACAAAGAGCTGAGCAACCCTTCTATTGTTGTTGGTTTTCCAGCATTTAGTTTGAAGGGTAAATTTTTGTTTCTGTGCCGTGTGTTATTGCTGTCTTTCTTGCACTGTATTTTTGGTTTGACACACAGTAGCATTGAGATATTAAAGCATAGTCATAGCTAATTACACAGCAAAAACAAAAAATACAGACAGTAAGTGACAATTTTTTTTTATCACAGACTCCATATTTGTGAATCATATTGGCCACAGGCTGATTATGGATCATCAAGCATATGTATAATAATATTAATCTTTATAATAATGTATTTTTTAGATGGTGTATTCATTTAATGAAATAAATACTGTACTGTTCAAAACGGCTGGTAAAAAGTACTAGCCAATTCAGGATTTAAGCTTCAACTGCCACAACAGTCTCAACATTTCCTTGGGTGAGTTTGAGAGATGTGAGTTAGAAGGCTGCATAGCTGTTGTCATGCCACCTGTATGCAACTGGTGAAAATAGTTATTTTATTTTATGCTATGGCAAAACAATGCAGATCAAGATACAAAATATAAAGCAGCCTTTCTGCCTCTCCCAGCCCTGCTCTTCCAAATGCACTAACCATTGTTTTAAGAAACGGCCGTTTCGATACCGAAACGGCCGGGTTGATCCGAGCCATTACCCTCTGCTGTGACCCGGCCCTTGGAACGGTTCCACTGGCCGAGTCAGCCATGACTCGGCCGAGTCAGCCATGACTCGGCCGAGTCATTCAATGACTCGGCCGAGTCATTCAATGACTCGGCCGAGTCATGGCTGACTCGGCCAACTCAGCCGTTTCTGTATTGACTCGGCCGAGTCATAACCAGTGGCCTGTAACCCCATCAAAACAGCGATTTGACATTTTTTTAATGAAATTTTGAAGTGTTTGCTGACTAGTTTGAACTCCAATGTGTTTTATGAATTAGTTAAATGTTATTTGGGGTCCATTTCCCCCTCCCAAACCCTATTTAACACACTCAAATGCTCTCTACTATTGATATGCTATTCAAATTTGTTAAATTTGGACAACTAGGTCCAAACTCCATGTTCTGTTGCTCAGATTAAGAGGCTAATATTTTTGTTGGATTCCTCTTTCTGAGAGGTGTAAAATCCATATAAAAATAGTCTTAATCCGATGAGCAGAACTTATATTTTGAATTTATTATTCTTAATAAATTATATGTGCAAAGGTCAGCCAGTTTTGTAATGTAGGCTCACATGCCCAACAGATGTGTCACACACCCTCATTGATGGATATATATATACAGGAAAAGTTGGAGAGAATTTGATCACAAAAACAACTCACATCTTCCTCTCTCATCCTAAAAGTACGAGCTACCTGGAGGACGAATTTCAGCCACACGTGGGAAGGACGAAGAGGATTTTTTTGCTGCTAGGGTTTCTGCTGCTAGGGTTTCGCAGAAGTTTGACCAGCGTTGACTTTGGTCAACGCTTGGTCCAAACAAGCTGAAAACTTGTGGGAGGTTCGATTTTTGAAGGCCATACTACCTGGCACAAAAATCGAGGTCAAAGGGTTGACCGTTTTGCTGTTGTGTTGACTTTTAGCTTGCTGCCCATGCGTTGACTTTTCAGGACAGCGTTGACTTTTGTAGAACTGACTTGGGTTGACTCATCTACTGGTTGGAGGGTTGTTGTGACACATGCTGGGCTGGCTGACCAAAGGAGACTTTGCTGGTTGAAGCATCCTGTTGACCGCCGAAACAAACACATACATTTTTCTTGTTTCTGATTTGTCTTCTGTAAGATCTGCTTATATGTTCTATCTGCATTTTGCTTATCTACTTGTATAATTGCTGTGAGAAAAGTGAAATTGCTCTTAGCATAGAACATCTACAAAACTTTACAAAATTTCATGGTAATGTTAAATTCTTAAAGTAAAAGTGACATTCTCCTTAATCTTCATTTTCATCCTTTTACTTAAATTTTTAACATTACCATGAAATGACTCAGGATGTTTGAGAGTGGTTTCGGCCTCATTGGATTTCATATGGAGAAAGTAGAATTTTAGATTTCATTCAAAATCCAGCAGACTTATCAGTTTTTCAGGATTTCAAGATTGGAGGATTGCAATGTTTCCATTGAATTTTGTCATGTATTAGGGTATGGAACTCGTATTTAATCAAGAGCACCAATCCCTCTATGTACCTTGATGTTAGTGACATTGGTTGTCGAACTCCTCTGGGATTCGCTCCCAAACCAGGAGCTTCTGAAAATGTCGCTCCCGCTCCCGTTTTCGCTCTCGCTCCCCACTTTCGCTCCTGCTCCCAACTTCCAAGTAACACTGAGCCAGATGATGTTGGCAACTCTAGCAGTAGCCAGTAGTACTGGTCACAAACTTTTGTTGTAGAGGCCATTTATAGCCTCCTTGGTTATGTGTTTTTGTTTTGATCTCTATATCATCATCGTGTATGTATTGGACAATGCATTGGGTGCCATTTTGATATAATGGATATATTCATGAGCCTACTTTGATCATATGTTGTCTTCTATCTATATTCTAATGTTGTGTGTTTGGAAACATGAATGAAAATCTTTAAAATTATGTGTTTTTATAAAAAATAAATATTTAATGTATTTTTTACAATGACCGAGTCATTGAAATCGAGCCGGCCGAGTTGATACCGAGTCGGAGTCGGAGTCGGAGTCGACCCTCAGCCAAGTCGGAGTCGGAATTTTAAAACATTGGCACTAACTTATTTGTATCTTACTTCACCCATGAAAAGGAAGTCAGATTTAGCATATGGTTCTCTTGCTCCCATTCTTATCATAGAAAAGGTATAAGGTCCTTGCTTTATATATGGTCTTACAAAAATATGCATCCTTTTATCCTCATTATTGAAATTATAAATCAATGGAACTTGAATATTGTTTGTCTATGCTCCTGAAGTGGAATGTCTACTTGAGTTACTTAACCATCAAACTGAAAGGGTTAGCACTCAAGGAAACATGACAAGATACCCACATGGAATAAATCATACTCGGATCATCAACGACCCTTGATCAATACTCTACTTCATCCAATCCTTTCAGACAATCAAACTCAGTCCTCATGGAACAAAAAAGGCCCATGCTCAATCTGTCCATCAACCTCCTAAAATCTGATCAAAGCATCAAACGGTCAACATGCAATAAGGCTGCCTCCAACACTTGAAGTTTTCACTCAAATCGAGTGTTTAAATCTCATTTCACTGTCTCAAGTTGATCTTAAGCTATGTTCATTGAAAGTTGAAACACCCTTTCTCTGTGACTGAAAGGCAGAATGTCATCTCCTATGCTTTGGCCAGTAACACAAATGGGCATCTAGGCTTTATGCAATGATCAATTGTTACATTATTTTTCTTTGTACACTTTACTACCTAGTATCAAAAACCAAAACAATATGTTAAAACACAATCATATTGCGATGTTAGTAGTTGTTTGAATTAGTATCACCAATAATCCCCACAATTACATATTCCATCCTTAAATGATGGAAACGACTGGTGTCCCTCAAAATAATTTAGTAGTAGTGAGACAATCACCCCAAACGTGAAGTTCCATGCTTAATGTTTGCAGGTAATTGAGCTCAAACATTTTCTATGTCAAGTACTTCGATAACAATCATAACTATTTCTTTGAATTTCATATAAACAAGGTGGATCTCCATATTTATGTGGCGATCAAAAACAAACTTCAGTGAAGCTATCCAGAAATATACATTTTGTCAATATAATTGATAATTTACTAAACTATAAACTATCAAGAAAAAAAAATTTTGTCAATCTAGTTGATAATCAGCTAATTTACCAAATGAAATGATCTCCATAAGATTTTAAAATAAAATTTCTTAAAAATATCAATCCAAAGACAAGAACATGGTATTTCATTTGAGGTGTAAATTCTTTAAACTGCTTATGAAAGTCTAATCTAAAACTTGAGTGGATACCTAAACCATCTTAAGTACCTTAAAAAGCAATTGGCATTAACACTATAGGTCGAAGAATCACTCAATAGGTTGCTGCGCTCGTTACATTGCTTGCAGCTTTCTCCGAAAAAGTTCGCAGTCATCTTAATAATTCAATTAAGCCCAGTGTTGCAAAGGTTTATGCATCCGTCTTGCAAAATTATCAATCATGTGAACGTGATTACATCCATATCACAAACTACTAATGCATAAGGGTGTAAGGAGTTCATTGACATTGCAAAAACTATGATCCATATTCACTTAAGTACATTTCAAAAAATGTTCTTTACACAGTCTCAACAAAAGACAGATGTCCCAGCACCATATATTAACAATGTTTCCCAGTAACTTTCAAATATTAGTCATAAATTGATTTAGTCCAAGCATGTAACAAGTAGAAAACCAGAAAAGAGAAACAGAATATATTGATATATGGAGAAGAGAGAAGAAACTTTGATGGAGCTTTGCTGAAATAGAAGCTAATGTATACGTAGCCCAGCTCTCTCATTCTCCTTGCTTGTGGGGTGCAGAACGCTGGATAAATCTCTCTCTATGAATCTCTATCTCTCTGAGGTTCTTTGTGCTGTGTTCATGCAGTTCTTACATAGGTTGGGTTTCAAAAATTAAAAATTACTTGCATTTGCTTCCCTAAAGCAAGAATGGTATCCAAAATTTGTTTTTCCAAAAAATTGCATTATCAAAATAACAAAATGAAAATTGTTTTTCTTTCTCTCACCAGTGAAAAATGATATGTAAAGGAAGTGAATTCATCTTTCCCTGACCTATTTTGCAGTGTGAGCTTGAACCATCGAACGTTCATCCCGCAACCCTGCAACGCGATGCCAACGTCTCGAATCTATCTCCCTTTCAAGATTTTGTTGTTTTTGCCAATTGACCTATAATGTTCGAGACCTGGGCACATCCAACATTGGAGGCTCCAAGTATAAATAATCCTCCCGGTGAAATTGCTGGTTGTCTTCAATCGTCTGCCTCCAGTGGCCGCAGAACTGCTCTAGGGAATTGCTAGAAAATCACCTCAATGTTATATCCACAATTGTCGATTCCAACGAACGAGGACTGCTCCTTGTGAATATAAAGTTGAGGTGATTTCTAGCAATGCCCTAATCAGGATGTAATGATTTTCCACAATATTTTCCCATATTTCGAAAACTCAATCATCATAGCCCTGGCTTACTTTGCTGCAAGAAAAGGGTTTACGTTGGTGCTATCAATGCCCCATTTGATTTATTACAGGATTTCCAACGAAAAAAATATTATTTCTCGCCGTATAATCACGGGATGTCTTCAATTGGCTTCTGCCTCCACCAGCCGCAGGACTACTTGTCGATATAAGGTTGAGATGATTTTCAAGCAGTGCCCTGGTCCTGCAGAATGCTTTTTCTTGATATTTTTCACATTTTTAGAAAACTCAACCGGCAAAATCTTAGCTTCCTTTGTTGCATGTTGTTGCATGAGAGCAGCCGAGCTGTGTGCTGTCAATCCCCATTCGCTTTGTTAAAGGGTTTCTAGCCAGTCGAAGAATAAATTATCCTCCTGGTAAAATCGCCACGTGACTGTTTCTTTGGCATATAAGGTTGAGGTGATTTTCAAGCAATGCTTTAGGAAGGGCATAAAGATTTTCCACCATATTTTTCACATTTTTAAAAAACTCAATCATCACATCCATACCTTCCTTTGTTACATGAAAGGAATCCACCTCCGAGCTATCTGCCGCGAGTACCAATCTCCACTCAATTTGTTACAAGATTCTCAAAAAGCTGTTCTTGGTCAGCCTCCAATTGGTCTCCTGCATGAACAGGAAGCTGCTCCTGCTCAGCTTCCAATTGGTCTCATGCATGAGCGGGCTGCTGCTCCTCGGCAAGCTGCTCCTGCTTAGCCTCCAATTGGTCTCCTGCATGAGCGGGTTGCTGCTCCTCCTCCTCAGTCTCCTGCATGAGCGGGCTGTTGCTCCTCGGCCTCGGCACTAGGATTATACCATGCACTTCTTGAAATCTGGAAAAATTTGCCATGATATGAGTCTTTCTATCGAAAACCAGGGTTGTTCATCTTGTGCATATAACATTGAGGTGATTTCCTAGAAATGCCCTAGTCTGGGCGGAATTTTTTTTTTTCAATATCTTTCACATTATTAAAAAAATCAGCCATCACCCTGTGTTGCATGAAAGGGGTCGACCTCTGTATTATCAATCTTCATTCAATTTATTACAGGATTCCCAGCAATAAGTTGCTCCTGCTCAACCTCCAGTTGATCTCCTGCATGAAAAGACTGCTGCTCCTCAGCCTCAGCATTGAGCTCAGCCATGCACTTTTTGAAAGCTTAAACATTTTGTCATGCTATGACTCCCTATATTGAAAACCAGGACTTTTCATCTTTCCCATCCTAATTTCATATTGGCTCCTAAAATTTCTTATTGCTAAATACAAGCTGATTCCCAATAAAGCAATGCAGAATCGACCCTATAACATTTTTTATAATTCGCGAAACATTTTGAGGAAACTGAACACCCTTTTTCATATACTCCAGTCATGCTTGCATTACGATGATATATCTTCCTTCTTCCAAACTAGGACTGTCTTCTTTTGCGCTGTATCCATATCCTTGACAGATTCCAGCGACTTGTTCTTCCTCCTTTGCGCTGTATCCATATTCTTGACAGATTTCTGTTAGCAGGGCCAGAAGCAGCGATTTCTTAGGTTTGGGCTCTTTGGATACTCTCTACTTTTTTTCCTCCATATTAAAGATTTGCAAAGGCAAAGGGGCTCATTAATTTGCAGTGGGTCTGAAGGCCAGCCATTTGGCCCTTCAGGTTTAGGCACTTTGATACTCTTTGTCAGAATTATTTCTCAGAATTATTAGCTCTACCGATTTTCTCAAAATTATTAGCTCTTGCATTTTTAGCTAGTGTTAAATGTTGATTTACTTCATGCATTGTATCTCTCTGATGTTGCTTTGCATTTTATTTTTTATAAAAAATTATTTGGTTCTTTTAGTTTTGGGCATTTTAGATATAAGTTGTCAAAATTATTTTTCAAAATTTTGCCAGAATTATTAACTCTTAAGATTTTGTCAAAATTATTAACCCTTGGATCTTTTTAACTGGGTTAAATGTTGATTTATATTGTATCTTTTATAGTAAACTGTTTGGTTTTCTTACTTTGGCCCTTCAGATTTGGACACTCGGGATACTTTTTGTCAGAATTATTTTTCAAAATTTTATCAGAATTATTAGCTCCTGGATCTTTTTTGCTAAAATTAAATGTTGATTTACTTGACGCATTGTATCTGCCAAATATTAATTTACATTGTATTTTTTATAGGCACCGTTTGGTTCTCTTATTTTGTATGGACATTATTTTACTCAAAAGTGAAGATAATTATCTTATCTTCTTTATTGTTAATCTTACGGTAAAATTCAATTTTTCAAAATTCAATATTTCACAAGAAAATTAGTGTAGTGAGAAAAGGAAGATGGAACACTAGCGAAAAGGAAAATCAAAATTTTCAAAAGAAGATTGGTGTGGGACAGGGACGATGGAACAATAGCACAAAGGCAAACAACTGTAGTGGATGCTAAGGCCTAGACGCTGGGTGGGATTGCGACTTGGAGAAGGCAACAAACAAAAATAAAAAGGACACAATTTTAAGCATTATTTTCATTTCATTTTAGATTAAGTAAAAGAGTTTTTCATTTTAGTTATCTAGGTGGGATTGCGACTTGGAGAAGCCAACACAGAAAAAGAAAAAGGACACAATTTTAAGCATTCTTTCATTTAATTTAAAGAAGTAAAATAGTTTTTCATTTTAGTTAAACAAGTAAAAGAGTTTTGTGTTTTTGGTTGAAAAATACATTTGCTTATTTAAACATGTAAATATTGATGTACATAATTTACAATATGCATTAAAATGTTTAGTTTATTATATATTATATATTATTAGTTTATTATATATTATATATTATTTAAATTTTTAAAAAAATTATAAAAAAAAATTATTTTATTATTATTATTTATTTTAAAAGAAATATATATGATTTAATTATTATATTTAACTGGGAGATTTTCATTAAATAAGTTTGTTACAAAATTATAGTTTATCCATACTAAATGTTTAAAAAACACAAAGGTGTTTTGGTTGCTATATAAACAACAACTAGAGATCACTGTTGTTCAGAGGCGTAGACTAGAAAAGGAAGAGAGGATGCACGCTAATTGTTTGACGAATCAACTGTATAACAACTGAAGTTACAGTTCCTGTTTATGCAGTATTTTTATAGGACTTCTGATGGATCTATACATGGACATTAACCAATTCCTTGAAATCTTGTCAGAGCCTCCAGCGTCGCCTAAAGTAACAGTGGCTGAAGGTCAAGGGGTACAACTTGAAACTGGGGTCTATGAAAAATCCATGGAGTCAAATTTTTCATTTTGGACAGCGCAAGTAAAACAAATTTTGTAGAAAATGGAATTTCTGGAAACTTAAAACAAGAAGCTTTGTTCTGAAATACACACCCTCTCTACCAGAATTTCGGAGGTGGAAGGGGATAATTTATCCCTTAAGAAGATATTACATGAAAGCAAAAAGCAAGAAAATATCCATCCTCCAAATGATACGTTGCATGCAGAAATTCTCGACCTTAAAAGCAAGCAGGAAGAAATCCAATCCCAATAGGCCACCTTCAAACAAGAAACTGAAACACACATCAATTCTTGGGCAAAGGACAAAACTCCTACCCCTCTTGCAGTAGCTGAGGAGGTGATGCAAGCAAAACTTGTGGAAGAACGCACCAAACGAGCGAGAGAATTGAATCTCAAGGTGAGAGGTCTCCCCTTACCTCACTCCTCTCTAGATCCTATGGAAGTGGGGGCTAGGTTCCTTCAAGATACTCTTAGCCTCCCTAATATAGCCCTAGATAAAGCCTAGTTGGGTTATGACTCCACTCTCTTCCTCAAGTTTCAGGCTGCATCCGATCGACTTTGCACCCTCAAGGCTAAGCGGAGATTGTTTTCTCTCCCCAGTAGGATTTTCTTGGATGAGGACCTCACCCGAGCACAAGTTGCGGAACTTAAACAATCTAGAGAACAGGTTATGGCAGCACGATAGGCAAGGAAATGGCTAGTTATCAGGAATCTTTGGGTAGTCATTCAGGACTCCTTCCCACTTAGGTGGGAACCTCGAATTTGAGGTTCCAAATGACGGGCCCGCTTGGGGTGGCGACAAGGTACATGCATCTCTATTTGTTGTTGGAATTGCAATGGATCTTTCTGGTCATCGTCAGGACTTTTGTATGACGCTCTCGGATCAGCGGACATCCTCTTCATGACCAAGATTCATGCAAGCCATGTTCGACCTCTCCCAGATATCACAGGTTACCATTGGTTCTCAGTGTGTAGGCAATAGATGAGGAGCTCAGGAGGGGTCAGAGGATCAGGTGGAGTTGCTTGTTTGGCTAGTGACTCACTTCATAATAGGGTATCTGTGGTAGTCAAAGACGAGTTTTCCAGGTTTATGTGGATTCAGATTAGCATCGGAGTCTCTTGTCCGAGGGACATCTACATTGCAGTCTGTTACTTTCCACCAGCCTCTTCACCATTTTCCATCCATAATTTCTCAAATGGGGACCCCTTTATAGACTTGTACACTAGCATCACCCAATACTCTGTTATTGGGGAAGTCATCCTCCTAGGTGACTTCAATGCTCGTACTAGAGATCTCCAGATCCCTCTCCACGATCGATCAGAGGACGTGTTGTGTACCTAGGGGGTAGATCCAGATTCAATTGGGCTTCATCGAATATTAGATGATGCTTTGGGTCCTACAACAGTTTTTGGTAAGCATATATTGCAATTGGGGGAATCACAGAAGTTGTTAATTCTAAATGGTCTTCCCTGTTTCCCAGATTCTCGCTTTTTCACGTGTCGGCCATATGGCAGAGGTGCGAGTGTAGTTGATTATGTCCTCACTAGCCAGAATTTTCTCCCTTTTATTTGCCATCTCTCGATCTCCCCCATCCCCCTTGTTGATCATGCACTTCTTTCCTTCTCTCTCCGGTTTGACCCTCCCCTTCCACCCCATCCTTCCCCTCGGGGCCCACCCTGAACCACCTTTCAATTTGACGAAGGCGACCCTGACATCTTCTCCTCTACTCTACGCAAGATGCTCCCATCAGAAACCTAGTTCTCCTTGCTTGATTTTGCTTCCACTAAATACACTCGTCTTTCATCTGCCATTTGGGAAGCAACACTCAAATCCTTCCCTCACTCCACTCATTCCACTTTCACCTCCCGAAAAGTTGGATCTTGCCCCATGAACAAATGGTATGATGACGAATGCAAGACTCTACATCAAGAACTTCGATATGCTTTCACCCACTCTCAACCCTTCTACCCTGACATCAAAGCTTCTTACCATCGTCTCCTTCGTCGCAAGAAACGACTCTTTGTCTCTCATAGAAGACGGGAACTTTCTACTCTCCTTGCCCACTCCCCTAAACAATTATGGCATACCATCCTTCCTCGACGCTCCCCTCTTCCATCTGACCTCGACCCTACATCCATGTTCTCTCACACTTCCAACCTTTATGATATTCCGGGGTAGGGCCAAGTTCATGTTACCTCCCCACCCCCTTCCTGTTACCTATTCTCAGACAAAGATATTAGAGAGGCCATTTGGGTGATGAACAGCAGCAAAGTAGCTGATGAGGAAGGCTACCAAGTAGAGTTCTTTAAACACGGTTTCTGTGCTTTGGTTAGTTACTTGGCTGATCTCTTCAACCATGTAGTCCGTGAAGGTTTTCCACCGACATGGTCACACCACATCATCCATCCGATCCACAAATCAAGCTCCAACTCAAATCCTAATAACTACAAAACGATCATGGTGGGCCACACGTTCTCGAAGTTGTATGCTACTGTTCTACATAGGAAGCTCTCCAGTGACCTTGAGCAGAGACAACTCAGAGCTAGGGGATAGGCAGGTTTTCGACTAGCTCATCAGACCATTGACCACATCTTCACCCTTCATGCCATGATTGAGGAGGCACGACATCGCTCTTCGAAAGTCTACTGTTGTTTCGTAGATTTTCAGAAAGATTTTGACTCTGTTTTGAGGGAAGCCTTACTCCAGAGACTCAGAGATATTGGCATCTTGGCGACCCTATTGACAGCTATTACGCGCCTATATGAGTCTGTCCTTGGTCGTCTTCACATGGTTCATGGGGTGACTGATTTCATCTGAAGCACTATTGGGGTTAAAACAACGTTGTCCATTGTCCCCTACTCGGTTTGGGATCTATATGGATGAGTTGGAGGCTTTTCTACACGAGCATATCCAGGACACTGATGGTTGCCTTCTTCACTAGGTCATGATATCTATTCTACTCTTTGTTGACGATGTGGTCCCCCTCTCCTCATCTCCAGAAGGATTACAGAGGCAGTTGGATGCCTTAGCTTTGTTTTGTGATCTTCAACAATTGATGGTCAACTTGGGTAAAACCAAGGTTATGATCTTCAATGGGGTGAAGAAAACTTCAGACCTTCACTTCATATTCAGAGGGGAGGAGGTTGAGATCACCATCATGTATACGTACTTTGGGGTGCAATTCTCAGGTCCCCGCTTCAGTTTGCAACTAGTTCTTTAGCTTCGGATCAACAAAGGATATGGATCCTTAGCCCTTCTTGAGAAACAATGCTTTCAACATCACTTCCAAGACATCTCATCCAAGATGAGCCCCATGGACACCTTGATTCGTCCCACTATTCTATATGGCTTAGAGATTTGGGGGCTGTCTTTACTTGAGTCGGATTGGGCTTCAGTTCAAAGAGTCCAGACTCTTCTTCTCCGCCACATCATTAGATGCAAACAGACAATACCTTAGCACATCATCCTTGCAGAGTTTGGAGCTCAACCCTTTCAGCTTGAGACAGTCTTCAGTTTGGTCTCATTCTTGCATCGTGTCTGGGGATTTGCAGACTCGATAAAGAGTAGGGACCGTTACCCTTATTTGGAATATTGCTCGTTCTACTCCCTCGGGTTGGGCTAGATGTTGGTTTACAGGAGTTTCAAATATCTTAGAGTCAATGGGCATTCAGTTGGATCGTCTCCCTCCTTTTTGATATTCCTTGGATGCTCCTAGTCACCTTCTACCTACTAGACAAGAGTTGAACAAGATCATCAGGGAGGACATCTATAGGCAGTTCGTCTAGGTCACCTGGGTTAATCCTCCGGGAGGGTTGCGCCCAAAGATGGCCTTCTACGCTAAGCACTTCTTGGAGTTGAGAGACAGGCTCATTATTCGACCCCAATATACATTTCACCACTGGATGCATGCTCTTCACATTCCTCTAGGCCAGTTCAGAGTAGGTTCTCATAGACTTCAGGTAGAGATAGACCACCAGATTGATAGGCCAGACAAAATCTGTCAGGTATGTCATTTACAACAAGTAGAGACCAAGGTGCACTTTATTTTTGGATGCCCTATCTACTACGAGATCAGAGGAAGGTTCCATTGCTTGTTCAGAGGCTCTCGGTCCCTCACAAACTTTTTTAGGTATCCTAATCAGATATGTTTGGCCTTATATATGCAGGAAGCTCTTAGGTTCCGAGTGCATATTCTTCAACCTCCCATCAGACCAAACCCCACATGGAGGATCATGACATTTTTCATGGTACTACCTTTAGACAAGGGCACAAAGAGAACGATTGATACCATTTCATATCTAGACTCTAGACCAATGAGGATTTGTGGGACCTCACCCTGCCACACGAGACCTCAACAACTAAACTGTCTCAAATTTGTCCCTGGAAGACGGACTAGGTCCTCCAGACCTCAGCAGTGCACAAACTCCCCTAGGCAATGAGTTAGTGGATAGCCTATACCTCCCACTGGCCCTTCATCAGGTCGACAAACTTTGTGAAATTTTTTTAGTTCTCTTCAGTTAGTCTCAGATGTTAGGAGAGATTGGTCTGATCCTCTTCGTCAGGGCATTCCCTACATTGTATCTTTTATGTTCCTGCATTGTATCTTTTATATTCATGCATTGTATTTTTTATAGGAGATCATTTGGTTCTCCCGCATTTTATGGACATCATTGTACTCAATAGTCCCTTTGACCTACTTTGTGGTCATTAGTTAAACATAAATATAATTATCTTATCTATCTTATCTATGATTATTTTAAGTAAAAAAATTAAAAAAAAAAAACATAATTATTTTTGACAGAAATCTCAACTTGTAACCACTATTAAGAATATCTTGAATAGTTTTGGCTTTACTATTTTGTACACATATATGAATTTAATTGGGTCTTTATCATTTATAGCTTTGTCTATATCTTCACCACAATTACTTTCGAGCTTTTCAGCAGTTATGTATATGATCAAACACTAAATATTATCATGATAATATTCAAACTTGTTTTGTAAAGGCTTTTTTTTTTGCCTGCTAGATGTAAAGATATGGAATATGTAATGTCCATGAGGGATTAACTGGCCCAAGGAACGGAATAGCGTATAGATCTCAATAGGCTATAGTCCTCGAGGAAAATTCCAAAGTACTCAACAGTTTGGTGCAGCTAGGGCAAAAAGTTGGGGTTTGATGTGAATCTCACTCAACTAATTAAGAAGAAGAATCCCCTAAAATATATTTGTATTTACAAGGTTAAATTCATTATTTGGGTCATCGTTGAATTGGATCATTTATCTCTGTTTGTCTTTAAACTTGAGACTGTAAGTGTTTTAAGACCCAATTTTTCTCCTTGATCTAATTTTAATGGAGGTGATCCCACCCTACCTGGTCACTTTTCTTTGCCCATTTTATTGTTATTATTTTTTCTGGCCCATCAACGAAAACTGTGAGGAAACATTGAAGGAAAAGGTGAGATTGAACTCGTTTGAGGCTACAATAACTCTCTGGAAGCCAATTGAAATTTCTCCGAGGCGGCTTTATAGCAAAGTCTCGTGTTATTCAGTAGCAGCGAGTTTTGTCCGAGTGTTACGTAACAACAATTATGTGATTATCGAGGGTTTCATGATCGAAATGGTGGAAGGGTAGTTGTCGTTTATTTTGATGAGATAGGATCGCTTCGTTTAGTGGCATGGGGTCAAAGGAGTTCGAATGAATTATTCTAAGATGATCTCTCTAAAGCTGGAAATCTATGCAAGTACATTCTTGAGGCAGCAGAAGTTTCTAAGGTAGTTGTAGATCCTCTGAAACAAAGAGGGAAAAACATTCCCGAGGTTGAACGCAACTATCTGAGTCTAATTTCTAAGCAAATCGAAGTTTTCTGAAGCTGTGATCAACCAAGATTTGCATAATTGTGAAAGGAGGCCCTTACCAAAGCTAAACACAGTTTTCTGAAGCAGGCTTGAAGCACCTAAAAACATACTCAGAGATATTGAGATGCATTTGGAGGAGTCTTGAGCGGGAATTGTGAGTTCCACCACCGTTCAAATACATCACACAACCTGCATCCCCTCTCTGAGTATCAGTAATGTTCCAAGAAGGGTTTTGGAAGACAGAATTGACCAAACAAGCAAAGAATAGTCCAGTCCATTTGAGTTAATTAGTGATCAAGTCTTGAATTAGATTAGCCTTGTTGGACTATTCTGGAATTGATTAGTTTACACATAAGTTTGAATTAGAATAACACTGTTGGGAACTATTCTAGATTGGTTGGTTTATACTGAAATATGAAATTGGACTATGTTAAAACTGTAAATTATTGAATTATTGAATTACATGGTTGACTGTGTTGATAAAGTAATAGTATCAGTTTTCTGAAGGATACATTTACATTGGAACAACCTTTATTTTCTCTAAACATTAAGGAATCTCAAGGAAACTCCAAGCAAAATTACCCTAGTATATTACAGTATACATGCAAGACATGTATAAGTAGAATGTAATTTTATTCTAGTTTACATTGGAACAACTTGTGTTTTTTCTAAACAGAAAGGAATCTTATGGAAAGCCTACGCAAAATTACCCTATTATATTAGAGAATACATGCAAGACATGTATAAGCAGAGTGCAAGACATGTATAAGTAGAATGCAATTTTATTTCCCCAATGGGGGTGCCTCCACCTACGTTCAGTCTATCATTAATGCAACCTTTGGAGTGTTTAACTAGGGTGGACATTTGGTGCATGGAGTAGTGGTCGTGGCATAAGGTAAGAGCGAGGAGTCGAGAGCGGGCGTGGCATAAGGTAAGAGCGAGAGGTCGCGCCTGGTCTTGGACGCCCCTTCACGTTAAATTCCCCTGCATGGGGTGGCGAAGAACTTGTGTGTGATACAAGGGAGGTGAGGTGCGCCACCACCTTCCCCCAAATTTGTGGCTTCACGATCAGTTTCCAGGTGAATTCAATGGTGATGTACGATTCAGTTTTCATGTCATTTTGAGTGTGGTGGTTTTGCGAGGCATTATCCCTTCACTGCTATCCATGGTGTTTTGTGAGGGACACCAATGTATTTTGTGCTTTTCTTGCACTCAACAGAGAAGGGATTAGTTTTTGAACTGGTGGTCGTATCGCCGAATTCGATTCTAGTGGAGTCTGAATTCTCAGGTATTTTTTACCCTTGCCTAGTGTTGGCATACGGTTTTAAGTATCCTGGTCATTTCTGCATTTGCATATGAAGCTTGTTCTTTATTTATGAAATGGGTGCAATTACATCATATAAGCTAGGTCCCATGTAATGTCTGGTTGTATTTTTTTCCCCGTTATTCAACTTGTCTTCTGGTCATATTCTGATAATGGGTTGTTAGAACACTAGGATTGTATTGGGGTTCATTGGGCAGTAGCTATTCCTTGGCACCCTTCAATTGTCACTTGGGTTTCATACAGACCTAAATTTCTCTTCCTGTGGTTGGATCCATTTTACTATCCTCTTCTCTGGTCTTTTGGGGATGATACTATTGTCTTTGTTAGTCTGAAGTTGTTCAAGCAGTCTTGGGTCATTGTCTTAAAGTATCATTTTTTTCTACTTATTTCTCCCTGGTTCTATTGGTGTCTAAAGTCATGAGTCGGTGGGGTGGTACTCGTTCTGTTGTGGGACAACGGAACCGTCGTTCTGAAGTTGGCTCCTTTTCATCCTTGTTCAATGTAGTTCCACTCGAGGTGCACATGGACATTTATTCTTGGAAGCCATGGAATCCAAAGAACTTTCCTATTCCTCGGATTCATAGATCCTCAAAGAAAATTTAAAAGGGTTTCCAGACCTTGGTAAGATGCCCAAAAAGAGGTTGGTTTTTCTACACTCCTTCGTTGAACGGTTACAAATGGACGCTTTGCTTCTTCTGTTTATGATGAATAACAAGGTAACCAAATACAATTTGTTCTTTATCATAGATGACATAAAGAGGATTCTAAAAGATATCAGGTGTAAGGTAAATGATTTGGATGTCCATATGCCTTTTGTAGAGAGAGCTTTGTATCGGATTCTGATTTTGGGGACCTTACAGACCCTTGAGGAGATCCCACCGCAACACTGTTTGCTAGTTTTTCGGAACCCTTTGTTCCTATGTCAAATTAGTTGATCTATGGCTGAATCTCTCCTAGTGTAATGATAGTGCGTGTCTAGCTTAATTCTTATTTTGGTTTTGGGAATATTAATGCATAGACAGTAGTGGTCCCCAGATCATGTGTCTTTGGTTGATGTGTTTAATGTTCATTTTTTCACAATAGAAGATGATGGGCGTTGTTCATGCTTACTCTCCTTGGTTGATGGTGGATGCATGGTTATTGTCCTGGTTTTTTGTTTATTTCATATGTGGATGGTCATATCATTTTGTAATGGCTCCAACTTTGTGGCTAAACAAAGTAGTCTGAGCAATTATGTATTGGAATTTTGATGGGTGTTTTCACTTAGCAAGCAAGCTCAAACTATGATCATGTTTCTCTATGTACCCATGTAACTTGGGTTTTGTAATGCACTAGAAGGTGTTTATTTATCTACAAAAAAAATGCAATTTAATTCTAGTTTGAAATAAAATTACGTTTTTTCTTTCCATGAAAAAATAAAAATACTAAGAATATTTTAAAATATAAATATTCAGTGATACATGAATTAGGAGAGCCTATGAGGGAGGAAGAGTGGGAGCAGCTAGGGTTTGGGCATCACAGACTTTGCCTAACAAACCTGCAAACACCACAGCCTGAGAAACGATAGGGGCAAAGCGACAAAGGATATTGCTGACAGTTGGAATGAGTGGTATGGCATGGGGGGGAGAGATCCCCTCCTACTAAAACGTCGTTGTAGGGGAGATGAGTCTTCATGGCGCAGCCGGAGGCAACGGAAATTGCGGGAAAGGGATACCGGTTTTGGGAGCTAAATGGCAAGCGGGGTTGGGAGGAAAATGCCTACCCAGAGCAACCAAGAAACCCCGATTTGTAATACCCAACAACAAGCTGGAGGAATACAGAAGATATATGAAGGACCATGCCCTGATATGCAAGTTTATTGGGGCTTGGCCAACCAAGAAGGAACTGATCAAATGGATCCAGCAATGATGGCAACCAAAGGGGCATATAGACCTCAAGCTGGGGGTGAAAGGGTTCTTCTCGGTAATATTTTCCAACCTAGAAGACAAGGAGAAGGTTTTCGAAGATGGGTCGTATTTCTTCAACAATGCTGGCCTGTTTATGAGACACTGGGAGGAATGCTATAACCCAGACCAAGAGAAGCTTCTGGAAGCACCCATCTGGGTATGGCTCTTCGGCCTACCAATGGACTTCTGGGACCCCGAAATCTTGGAAGGAATAGGCAACTCGATCGGAACCTTTGTCAAAGTGGCAAACTCGACAAGAAAAGGTAGGTACACCTCCTACGCAAGAATCTGTGTGTACATGAATATCACTGAGCCGCTACCAGACTACATAGAGCTAGAATATCATGATGAGATATGGAAACAACCCCTAGACTATGAGCATATCCCATTCAGATGTAGGCAATGCCATGAATATGGCCACCTGTATCGAGCTTGCCCATTAAATAACCCAGAAAATCAGTCGAATGAGAAGAAGGCAGGAGAGGCAACGACAAGAGAGGATGGGGACGGATTCTAGGAGGTGCACAGAAGGAAAAGAAACCAAAAACCAACTAGGAACCAAAAAAAAAAATCAAAATGAGAAAGAGCAGCGCAACCATAACAGATTCGCCACCCTTCAGGTGGACGAGATGGGGGAGACAAGCAGGGAGCACACCAAGGAGATGGAAAGCATGCAGATGAAGGAGGCCAAAGGAAATAAGAAAAAGAGACAAGAAATAGATGAAAACCAAAGAGAGGAGAATACCATGCAAATGGTAGAGAAAAACCCAATGGAGATCGACTCCTAGAAAGAAGATCTCAGTGTGGAAGAGCAAGTGATGAAACGACTACTACAGGAGTGGAGACATCTGGACGAATGCTTTATCCCAGAGGATAAAAAACAACTCTACAAGGAAACCTTTCAGCAATACAAGATAAAACAAGGATCGGCTATTATCGCACAACCAGAGCACCTAGGGTCCCATGGCGGACAAGGGAAAGAACCAGGAACCTTAGGAAAAGGGGGAAAGAAACAGGGTAGAAGACCAATGAATGAATCCATACAGATGGTGGGGGAACTACTAGTAAACTCAGGGAGAGTAGTGCCATTATCAGAGGTCTTTCAACAACCCCCAAAATTGTTGAAATGATTATTACAACATGGAACATAAGAGGCCTCAATAGCAGAGGCAAGCAGAGATACCTCAAAGAGAGATTGAAAAAAGATAGACCTAGTATAATGATAATACAGGAAACGAAAATCAGTGAAAGCAAACTGAAAGAGATTTTGGAAAATATCAAACCCCAGTACCAAGTTATCGGACAGGACGCAAATGGCAGTGCAGGAGGGTTGGCGATCATCTGGAACCCAGGAGAAATATGGTTTGAAGAC
The DNA here is from genome assembly GCA_031772625.1 of Pinus tabuliformis. Taxonomy (NCBI): domain Eukaryota; kingdom Viridiplantae; phylum Streptophyta; class Pinopsida; order Pinales; family Pinaceae; genus Pinus; species Pinus tabuliformis. Next base: position 691,186,672 of record CM062820.1, read on the forward strand.
TGGGTCAGCATCCTAAGAATCCTCTCAGGAAGATTCAGAGTCATTGGATCGAAATATTGGGTGCTCCTCACAGGAGTATATGGACCCCATATCCCGGGAGAAAGAAGGGCTTTCCTCCAAAACTTAGCAAAAATGAGAAGTATATACCCGGACGACCTGTGGGTGGTGGGAGGAGACTTCAACATGATCACTTCACTGGTGGAGAAAAGGGGAGGCATGAGAAGAATGGACATAGACATGGAGTTATTCGGGGACACCATAGCAGAGCAATGCTTAGTAGACATCCCAACAATCAATGGGGTGCACACCTGGAACAACAGAAGAGGAGGGAATCACCAAATTGCTTCCAGATTGGATAGATTCCTAATATCTGAGCAGGTTATTAGCAAAGACATATTCATAGAAGCATCGATTCTTCCTGGGATGGGATCAGACCACTGGCCGATACGACTGGAAGTGGATTTGAAAGCGAGCCCGAAAAATTAACCTTTTAGGTTTTTAGGTTCGAAGCCTTTTGGCTAAGAGACCCAGCCCTCATTAAAAAAATTGAGGCCTAGTGGATGCAGAGCGATCAACAAGGGAGGAATTGTATGTATACGTTCCAATTAAAACTCAAGGAAATCAAGAAGAAAATAAAGAAATGGAACAAAGAAGAATTCGGGCATATCATGAAGGACCAACAACAGCTTAATCAGAGAATGATAAAGGTGCAACAAAAAATCATCCAGGAAGGGAGATCAGAAGAGCTAGCAACAAAGGAGGGCCAATTAATAAGTCAGCTAGAGGAAAGGAGAAAACAGGAAGAGATTCTATGGAAACAAAAATTGAGGGTGAATTGGTTAAGAGAAGGGGAGCGCAATACCCAGTTTTTCCACAAGGCCATGGTCCAACACCGCCAGAACAACAGAATCTTCTCCCTAAAAGATGAAGAGGGGAACCGTAGAGTACAACATGAGGAGATGGAGGGGATCCTAGTAAACCACTTCAGAGATCTCCTATCAGAACCACAAGAAGACAAAACGGAAGAAATTCAAAGAATTTCTCAACATATACCTCACAGGGTCACGCAGGAACAAAACCTTGCCTTGATGAGAGAAGCTACGCTTGAAGAGGTGGAAGAAATCGTCAAGGGTATGAAGAAAAATAAGGCCCCCGGTCTGGATGGGTTTACAACAGAATTCTACCAAGCCACTTGGCACTTCATGGGAAGAGACATTCTGGAAGTCGTGGAGGAATCAAGGCAAAATCAAAAGGTATGCCCCAGTCTGAACTCCACTTTTATAACTCTCATTCCTAAGACATCGAAATCGGAAGACCCTTAGGGATTCCGCCCCATAGCCCTATGTAATGTCATATATAAAATTATAGCCACTCTCATTGTAAAGTGGCTAAAACCTCTTCTGCCGAATATCATATCCCCGAAGCAGACGGGATTTGTCGAGGGAAGGAAAATATTGGACGGGATGGTAACCTCTCAAGAGGTAGTTCATTCCCTCAAGGAAAAAAAGCTAGCTGGAATGATGATTAAGCTTGATCTATCAAAGGCCTACGATCGGTTAAGTTGGGAGTATCTGAAGAGCATCCTTAGAGCCTATGGATTTAACCACAAATGGATAAACTGGATCAGTGCCATGATATCCACCCCTGTCATCTCTATTCTGCTGAACGGGACCCCTACCCAAACCTTTAACCCTACCTGGGGGCTGAGACAAGGTGATCCATTGTCACCCTTCCTGTTCATTATTGTTGCGGAAGGTCTGGGCAGATACATCAAAAATGAAGCCCAGGAGTCTAGGATTAAAGGCCTTAGGATTTGGGGGAATGACCTTGCCATAACCCACCAACAATTCATTGATGATATCATGCTTTTTTGCCAAGTATCGCTTAGAGAAGCCCGCAGAATCAAAGAAATCTTGAACACCTTCATGATGGCATCAGGGACCCAAATAAACAATGAAAAATCATGTACCTTCTTCTTCAACACCCAAGGGAATGTTAAGACCTATCTTGCTAGGATCCTGGGGTTCAGTACAGGAAACCTCCCCACTAAATACCTGGGCATGCCTCTATCGGAAAACTCTCTAAAACTGTCAGGATGGCAGCAGATCCTCTAGAAGCTACAAGGAAGGCTGGGAAGTTGGGCCTTTAGATTCCTCAACCTAGCAGGCAAAATTGTCCTCCTCAAAGAAGTGTTGTAGTCAATTCCAATATACCAACTGTTAGGCATGGCGGCCCCTAAGGGGGCTTGTACCAAAATGGTTGATATCTTTAAAAAAATCCTGTGGGGAGGGGCTCAAAAGACAAGGAAATGGGCCCTTATATCTTGGCAGGTCTTGGTAAAAAAAAAAGAAGGAAGGAAGGATTGGCCTCAAGGACCCATACACTTTAAACCAAGTAATGGGAGCTAAATTATGGTGGAGATGGCTGGGGGGAGGAAGGGACTTATGGAAACAAATATGGACAAGAAAGTATAACATGCCGGAGAGAACTGAGGATATACTACGGTATAGAGACCCACCCAAAGGATCAGCAATATGGAACTTGGCAAGCCAAAATAGAGACCTTATTAACCAACATGCTTTTTGGGAAATTCGAAATGGCAGAACAACAAGATTTTGGCAGGACTCATGGCAGCAAAGAGAAAGACTTATAGATAGGCAAGATCTCAGAGACATATATAGAATTACTAATGATAACAACATCCAATATGTAGAGAAATTCTAAAGAGAAGAGCAAGGAACAGGGAACTGGAGGAGATGGAAGAAGAAGGAAGATTGGGGCCAAGGTATAGAGACAGAGCAATGGGAAGAATTCGAAAAAGAAATGAGATCAAGACAAATCACGATTAGGAATGACCCGAACATTCTGAGATGGGGCCACTCCACAAAAGGTACCTTCACCAACAAAGAAGCGTATGACTTGAGAGCAGAACAAGCCCAAGATGGACAAGGACTTCTTTGGAAAAAAATCTGGAAGGGGGGATGGTGGCCAAAGGTAGCCCATTTCCTATGGTTGGTATGAAAAGGGAGGATCCTAACCTGGGACCAACTTCAGAAAAAAGGAATTCAGGGCCCGTCCTTATGTTGGATGTGCCAACAAAACAGAGAGGATATGGAGCATATGCTAAATTCATGTCCGTTTGCAGAACAGAAATGGGGCCAGCTGCATGAGTCTTCGAAAGGATGGATCGGGACTGCCATAGCATAAATGAAACAATCCTTCTATGTCACAACAATATTTTCTCAAGTCCAGTATTGAACCGAGCATGGGGACTGGCCTTAAGTTTAAACCTATGGGCCATATGGAAAGAAAGAAACCGCAGAATTTTCAAAAATAAAATATCAAACCAAGAACAGGTATGGGAAGGAATAGTTAGAAACATCAGGGAGACTATATTAGCAGAACAATGGAGCCCCGAAGATTGGCAAGTTCCCCCCCAGGAAGCAAGAATCCTTTGAAAACTTAACCTAACAATGGAAATGTTGGCTCCAAATGCTTGGAAAAAAGATAGGATGGATATAGGCTCTTCAGTTCAATTCACTACCCCTGGAGAAGGTTTCATAAAACTTAATTTCGACGAGGCTTCAAAAGGGAACTTGGGAGCAACAGGCCTTGGTGGCATCTTCCGAGACACTCAAGCTAACACGTGGCTCATTTATGTAGACTCGTGTGGGATAGCAAGCAACAACGAGGCAGAATTCACTGCAGCGGGTCAAGGACTTCGAATAGTTGTAAGAATGGGATACCGAAATGTCGTGGTGGAAGGAGATTCTAGTATGGTCACAACCACCTTGGTGAAACTCAACAACGACACATCATGGGACAAATTGAGCCAAAGTTGGAGGACAACACACCTTATACAAGAGATAGGGGATCTTATTCACAAGTTTGACTATATAATGGTCCGACATGTAAGAAGGGAAGGGAATAAAGCGGCTGACTTCTTGGCCAACTGGGGTTGTAATCAGCAAAATGGCTCACTGGAAAAATTATGGCTGATACAACCCAGGGATGACAGGTTCAAAGCTCTGGAGGAAATACTGGCCCAAGATCATAGGCAAAGCCAGGAAAATGGGAATCCAAACAACCAAAACCCCGATCGGGGTGTGTGCCGAAGGATGGCAGGGACAACACATAGTATGAGGAGTAAAGGATGGGTACCATCCACCGCCCCCCACACGCTCATGGCGATGGGTACGGTGGCCTTTCACATGAATACATGCAGGGGTGGTGGGAAAGGTGGCAGGCATGGAAAGGACAAGGCGAGAGGCGCAGTAGGTAGGGAAAGACATGGGAATGGCAATTGCATTGTTGATTGTGGAGTTAAGGCAAGATAGGGGAGTGTTAATTTCATTGTTGTGTGTGAAGTTCGGAGCTGGAGCACTGGAGCAACGAGGCGGAGGCATCATCGATGACATCTGCGGAGCAAGCACGGGTATGTATCTTGGTCCTGCAACCCTCTTGAAATGGCAACATGGTTTGTTTCTTGCTAGAGGGATCGAGAGAAACCTGGGGAGGGGAATTGGGGGACTTGTTGGGGAAAGCGTCGTAGGCATTGTATGGTTGTTGTCTAGTTCTGCGTCCTGGCTATAAGGCACCCAAGTTTTGACCTGGCCAGTGGCCGGGAAGCCCCTCTTGAGAGCTGCATTGTGACCTTGCGTGATAATTGGGGTGGAACGAGAGAGGTTATGCACTAGGGATGGGTAGACTATAAGGAAAGCAGAGGAGTGACACAGTTTGAATAGGTAGAGGGGAATGGGAAGGCTCACCTGAGCATGGGGACCCTTGCTTGGTCGAGAGAGGGGACTGTCAACCACTCGGGGTATGAGTGACAATGGGAAGGGAGAAGTGAGAAGCATGCTAGGATAAGGAGATTGGCCTTGTCTTCCGATAGGGCTGTCACCCAACATCCTGGAGATTCCTAGAGATTGGCCTTGTCTTCCGACAGGGCCGTCACCCAACCTGCATCTTGCTCGGAGAGTAATTGGGCTAGGAAAAGGATTAAGGATAACGACATCAATGAGATTCAAATCCAAAGGTTAATACCTCATTCCTATGAACATGTATTATATAAAGTGGAGATGGCTCGTCCTACGAGAGGAAGAGGTCACAACAGACTTGGGAGGGACCCTGCAAGGGCCAAAGATCCGAGCACTTCGGAACTGCGTAGAGGACGGAATTCTGTTGAGCACCTCATCAGTGAAGCTGCTGCGGCTTAAAGGGAGGGAACGAATGTTGGCATTTGTAATTTGCTGGAAGAATGGGAGGAAGAAATTAAGAAACACAACGAGACAGAGTAGGATATAGAGAACTGGAGGACCTTAGTCCCAGACCCTGGGAATACCAGAGGTAGAATAACTCAGTTTAAGTAGACCCTTTATCTCTATTGCCTTATGAAAATCCTGCTGGGGAAGGCCATGGAACAAATATCAGTGGGGATGGCTCTATCCCTCCAAGACATGCCCAATTACAAACAAGATTTGTAGCGAATCCAATTCCAGCTCCATAAGCAGGACATCTGCCTGGATAGAATCCAAAGGCACATCCCATGCATCATCGAATTAACTCAGATGCCCAGTGAAACTGTCAAGGATTTGACGTCGGTCGAATTGGCATCGGAAGAGCAACATGAATAGTTAGTTAATATGGTCTCTTTTTGTTTTATGCGGGTAGCATTTACTTTACATTATGGATGCTTGATATATATACATATAGCATCTTGCCATGAAACTGAGACATATTTAGCATGGTTAAAAAGACTAATACTTTATTGTTTTTGAATGTCTTATAATGAGGATAGGTGGCCAACAGACTTGGTTTCCCATCAGGAAAGTTGAGGCCACCTATCTCACATAAGTGGTGTAAATTTGTCGTTTATAAATAGAAAATGAAGGATCCTACCAAGCTTAACAATATATATATATATATATATATATATATATATATATTCAGTGGAAGTTAAATCTCTACTATCCACTTGAGTGGTAGTTTAGTCCCTACCACTCAAGTGAAAAGTTATGTAATAAGAAAAATTGCATAAAAAAATTGTAACCTACATTGGTCAATGTTAGTTAAATTAATATTGGTTATTGGTTAATAGACAAATGGAATCCTATAGTCTTGCTTTGGGAGGAACTAATAAATTGTGGTTCCAAGTGGATAAATTAATTGTGTGCTTAGGCACATGGACTTGCACAAATTTTGGTGGTCAGTAACCACTAGCAAGGTTACACATTTACCATTTTACGCCTACATAAGTGACAAGGAAAACATAAATAGTGTTGAGAAGTAACTCCTAGTGAATATATTTATTTGCATCTTCTTCCTATCCATTTTTTATGCAAAGGCTTCTTAAATTATGGCGGGAAGTAAAAAATATGTTATTTACTTCCTTTAAATCTTAAGAATAAAAAATAATTACACAAATATCTAAAAATAATGCATGAATTTGCAACAATATCCCTAAATTATGGCATAAAATATGTGAGATAGTTATCCACATGGCATCATCTTATCCAAAGGCTGCAATAAGACTCTCATATTATGGTCTAATCAAATGTTTGATTTTTTTTTTAATAATATTGAAAAATGAATATTTATTTTTCAAAGTTAAACATTATAAGTGTTGTAAATAATACTGAGAGGGGAAGTGAATTAGTATTAGCAAATAAATAATATTTTCATTTCCATTATCAGATTCATATATGCTACTTTAGTTAAGGATACTCGCGTGTATATGCAACTGCGTTTAATGCAACTAGCGTATATACAGTAAACTTACGATTCAGTTAGTTGATCTTCAATAAGTGCATCAGAACATTATTAACCATATGAATAGTAAACTGGTGCAGTAAAACAGAACAGATCATCACACATAAGAAGCACACATGAACACCATGATATAAGGTGGAAACCCAATGTGGGTGAAAACCACCTGCTGCAATTCGTCTCTATCTTTTTTTAATAAGAAACTTATTTTTACAATATTTCTATACTGGTGTAGTCTTATACTAGTACGCAGGCTTCTACCTGCAGAAGGCTACAACCTTCTCTCGTTCTCCAGCTTCTCCTGGAAGGGAGCTACAACCCCCTTAGCTCTTGTACTAGCTGATGTACTAGTACGTAGGTGCTGACCTACAGAAGGCTACAACCTTCTCTTTTCTTCCAGGGACCACGTTTCATAAATTTTCAGACTAGATCCATAAATACAAAACAATCACCACTGCAATACAATCATTAACTCTGAATCACCCAACAACTGAATCACTGAAACCCTGTCATCAAAACACAGTCACCAGAACACAGAGCAAAGCCCAGAACTCTGCAACAACCACTAGAACCAACAACAACCTCAAACATCAAATCTCATAATGTATACGCTACTTGACTGTGTTGAACCAGCGTGTATATGCCCTTTCACCAGAGAGAACCTGCATACAGATCTGAAAATAATTACTTATACCTTCGTTGCAATTTTCAACTTTAGATATACCCAGAACATAAGATATAAAGGATAAAACATGCATCAGTATTCAGATCTATTCATGATCATACCATATAATGATAATGCATTTTAGTCTTCATGATCCCGGTCCATCAACCTTTATCAACTGCATAGGTGCCTCCTAGGTTCAGATCAAGCAAAGCATCACAAACCCATAACCAACATACTAGATCTCACACTTCATCAGATATTCATCACTTGCACACTTTTTCCTCTTGGCCTAATGATCTTCTCCTTATATAGGTTTAGGCCTCTCTCAATACCATGGTCCAAAACCACGTAGAACCAATACCTTGGACCCAATACCTGGGGTCAACACTTCGGACCAAATACCATGGACCAAATACCATGGACCAAAACTTAGATTCCCAACATGTACACGCCTTTCCTTTTGTAAATGTGTGTGTGTACATATACGCGACTTGGTATATGGTGAACCGGCGTGTATACACTTCTTTGTCACATCACACCTGCGTATACCTCTCTGATCATTAATTCTTTGCTATTTACTAGTTGTGCTATGATCTATCATCTGAGTGAGTTGCCATCAAGGACAACCCCTGTATCATAATGCCAACAATAAGTTGTATTGGTTAATGCAAACTAATAGTGGTCAACAAGAAAATCATAAGACTTTGAGAATTTCAATTTAATCCTCTATGGAATATGTCAAAATATTCTTAATAGTAGTCTCAGATAAGGGTTAAGATTTATCTCCAAGTTAGTTATCATCTTTTAATTACCAACATAGATCCATTCTACATGAGCCTAGAGGTATAAAAATTCTTCAAGTGCAAATTTCTTTAGAGTGCAAAAAACAATGTCCAAATTTTCATTGTTTAAATTGTATTTTTAAATGCTATATAGAGTCTATATAGGACCAAATAAACGTTTTAGCCATAAAACTTACTTTTTTTCATGATATGTATATTTTTTTAAAATGATATATAATATATACATATTTGACATTAAAATATTTTACATAACATGTACATTGAGACATTTTATAGCACAAATTAAAATGGTTTTTTTATTATTAATACATTTTTAAGTATATGTCAATATTAATTTGTATTAAAGCATTTTATTGGTAACCCACAAAAATACTTTTTTATACCACATTAAAATGTTTTATTTTAACAATAAATAAATAAATATATATATATATAATGATTAGCTAATTATACTTTGAATTAAAAATTCATATAATATTTAATTCATATTGGATATTATATATATGATTATGATTAGATATTATTGAGATATCTATAGTTTTTTAATTAAAATTTAAGTAATGTTTAATCTAGAGAATTAGTTGATATATAGATATATATATATATATATATATATAAAACACATTTTCATAATAAAGAAATATTTAAAACTAAAAACTAAGGAAATAAATTAATGGCTTCAAATTTAATATATAAAAATATTTAAAAATGATAATTTATCGTAACAATCTTTAGTAGTCTAAAGAGCTGACTTTTTTGGTGCTTGAAATCTAGGGAAATATTGAAAAAATATTAATTTTAAGTTGTTTGGTTTAGTTTTTACTTTACAAAATGAAGAAATCTTAATTTTAAATCGTTTGGTTTGCATTAATAAGAATTTTCCAAGATATTGAATACATTTAAAAATACAATTCAAACCACAAAATATTGTAATCTCACAAAAAAAACCCACTAAATTACGACAAAAATTATAAAAATAAAATAATAATAAAATAAAATCTAAATTATTCGGAATTAAATGTCGTTGAACAACTTTGTTTATGCACTTAAGATAGACAATAAACCTTTGTATTATAAGAGAAGAAAGGTAAGACACATATTGAATTGATGTGATATAGATACCCACATTATAGATAAGACACATATTGAATTCATATGATATAGATACTCACATTGTGAGATGAAAACTTTAAACTAAAAATTGAAATGATCCAGCATCATAGATTATTCAAGTTGATTTGTCACTTCTACCACATAAGCAAAGTCACACCCCTTACATATTTGAACACTTCCTTCTCAGCAAACATGATTCGTCAAAGCCCGGCAACTTATGGATTAACAATGAGGACTTCATATGTTAGAACAACGTCATTATACGTAAATGTGAATCAAAATAACTTATGAAAGATTCCATGGTACAACCAACCCAAAAAATTATGATACAAATATAATGAGAGCTTTGTACATTGCCCTCAGAGCTTTATGATCTGTTACTTTTATTGTACAAATATGCCACACTTACTGCTACGGAACAATGGAAATGTTCCTACCAGGATGAATTGAAGGAAGGACCAAGCTTATATACAATGTTTTATGATCCATTACTTTTATTGTACAAATGTAATAATAACAAAATAAGAAAGTAATTAAAAGAAAATTATTAAAATATAGCAAATTTTAATTTGTAATGTTAATATAAGGTTATAAATTTAACTAATTACGCCGCAAGATATTCCCCTCTAAAATCAACTCCCCTTTAAGTCGCAAGATATTCCCCTCTAAAATCAACTCCCCTTTCAAGTCGTGTACATTCGTAGGCCCTTGATATTCCCCTCTAAAATCAACTCCCCTTTCAAGTCGTGTACATTCGTAGGCCCTTGATTTAGGTGTTATATGATTAAAATAGTTTGAGCTATCCGATTGATTCGACCGATATTAAGTTAGTTACAAATTTAGTTACAAAATATAAGACTCACGATGCAGCAGGTTGACCTCGCCCTTGCTCGACACTACTTCTAGGTGCTTCTCTTTACCATGGTACGTGAGTGGAGTGGAATTGATCATCCGTGCTTAGACAAATTCAATCTCATTTGTGTAAAGTTTGCGCTGGGCACAACTCGAGTTTTAGAGTAAGTTGTATTTTAAATTGGAGTTTCTCCTCAGCAGATCAACAGAAGATCAACAGAATGCAGATAAGTACTGAAAATTGTTAAGTAACAGGAAACTGAATGTTATTCATCTGAAGTGCATTCATAGCATTACATTGTCTGGGTGGTTTATTCTCTTAAGAGAAGTTGTTCTTGTAATGGTGAAATGAGTTAAATTATCACACACTAGAATGTTGCTTATGAGAAATTTATACCGAATGTGATCCCAGTTTATTGTTTAAATATATATATATATATATATATATATATATATATATATATATATTATAAATGAGACAGAGTAGTAACAAGACTCTATATGTATTTATATATATTCATATAACATTACTCGGAATATTAGTTAGGGGTAATTGGTCACACCGTGGAGGAAAGATCCACAGTAAGAAATTGGAAGAAGTAGAGTACCGACATTAATTATTAGAATCTGGGTTATGTAACTGGTATAGGAGGTGGGTTAGTCTCAAAGGCTAAGCCGTTGCTTGCCATCAGGAATAGTCCCAAGACCGTTAAAAGACAAACCTACTAGAAATTATAAAGTGGTGAAACAAAAATCTCTGAACAAGACGACAAGTAGTATTAAAGAAAATGCAACAAATAGTGTTGCAATTAGCAAATGTAACTTTGGACATGCACCCTTGGACATACAAACACGGTATCCTCGATAGCATAAATAGAACCTTTTTTAGGAACCCATAAGCCGAGATATCGCAAGTACCACCCCGTCCTGGACCATCGCAAGGAAAACTATAACCAAAATCTTTTTTATCTGGCATTAACCTGGAACCACGCGCATCCAAAGCACCTTTAACTAGGATCAATGTAGTTGTATGCAAACCTAGAGCAATAGCATGATGAACCAAAAAGTCTCCAGGACCAATTGTTGAGAACAATGAATTATTATTATCATTAATAGCATTTAACCAACCGGGTAACCATATGCTCTTACCTGCATCGAATGCTGGACCACTTGTTGAAGATAGGAGTATATCGAAACCATATAACGTCTTACCATGAGCAGATTGTATCCACTGAGCAAATATGGGCTCGATCAAGATTTGTTTTTCTGGAGTACCGAAAGCAAGCATAACATCATTATGGACATAAAGTCCCAAGGTATGGAAACCTAGTAATAAACTAACCCAACTAAGATGAGATATTATAGCTTCTTTCTGCTCCAACATTCTCGCCAATACATTATCCTTATTCTGTTCCGGATTATAATCCCTAATGAGGAATATAGCTCCATGAGCAAAGGCTCCTGTCATAATGAACCCGGCAATGTATTGATGATGAGTATATAATGCAGCTTGGGTGGTGAAGTCTTGTGCTATGAATGCATAAGCGGGTAAAGAATACATGTGTTGAGCTACCAAGGAAGTTATAACCCCCAAAGAAGCTAAAGCAAGACCCAATTGAAAATGAAGAGAATTATTGATTGTGTTATAAAGACCCTTATGTCCGCGTCCTAATAGGCCTCCTGGAGGAACATGTGCCTCCAAAATATCTTCCATACTGTGGCCAATCCCAAAGTTGGTTCTATACATATGACCAGCAATTGAAAAAACAAGTGCAATAGCTAAATGATGATGAGCCATATCAGTCAGCCATAAACTTTGAGTTTGTGGATGGAATCCTCCGAGAAAAGTTAGAATAGCAGTTCCCGCCCCTTGGGAGGTACCGAATAAGTGACTACTAGAATCAGGATTTTGAGCATAGAGATTCCACTGACCTGTGAAAAGCGGTTCTAAACCTTCGGGATGCGGTAATACATCCAAAAAATTATCCCATCTGACGTGCACTCCCCTTGATTCAGGAATAGCGACATGAACTAAATGCCCTGTCCAAGCTAGAGAACTGACTCCGAAGAGTCCTGACAAATGATGATTGAGACGAGATTCGGCATTTTTGAACCATGAAACACTTGGTCTCCATTTAGGTTGTAGATGTAACCTACCCGCTATTAAAAAGATGACAGAAAGAAATAGCAAGAAAAGAGCTCCAGCATAAAGATCTTCGTTAGTGCGTAAGCCAATGGTATACCACCACTGATAAACACCGGAATAAGCAATATTGACCGGACCGGGAGCACCTCCTCGGGTAAAGGATTCTATAGCTGGTTGACCAAAATGAGGATCCCAAATTGCATGAGCAATGGGTCTTACATGTAAGGGATCGCGTACCCATGCTTCAAAATTGCCTTGCCAAGCCACATGGAACAAATTACCAGAGGTCCACAGAAAGATTATTGCCAACTGACCAAAGTGGGAAGCAAAAATTTTATGATAAAGGTGTTCTTTGGTAATATCATCATGACTCTCAAAGTCATGTGCGGTCGCAATACCGAACCAAATACGACGAGTAGTTGGGTCCTGAGCCAAGTCTTGGCTGAACTTTGGAAATCTTGATGCCATATACTTTTCAAATCCTCCTAGCCTTTATCCTATTGCAATAATTCTTGCCAGGAAGAACGCCCATGCTGTGACGATTCCACCCAGAAGGTAATGAGCTACTCCTACAGCACGTCCCTGTACAATGCTCAAGGCTCTGGGCTGGATAGCAGGAGCAACCTTCAATTTGTTATGGGCCCAAACAATAGATTCAATGAGTTCTTGCCAATACCCACGGCCGCTGAATAAGAACATTAAACTGAAGGCCCAAACAAAATGAGCACCTAAAAATAAAAGACCATATGCAGATAATGAAGAACCATAAGATTGGATCACTTGAGAGGCTTGTGCCCATAGAAAGTCACGGAGCCACCCATTAATCGTAATGGAACTTTGTGCAAAGTTTCCTCCCGTAATATGAGTTACCACTCCCTGATCACTTATATTACCCCAAACATCGGACTGCATTTTCCAGCTGAAATGGAATATTACTACCGAAATTGCATTGTACATCCAGAATAAACCAAGGAAGACATGATCCCAGGCAGATACTTGACATGTTCCTCCTCTACCAGGTCCATCACAAGGAAAGCGAAAACCAAGGTTCGCTTTATCAAGTATTAAACGGGAGCTACGGGCAAATAGAACACCTTTAAGTAGGATTAAAACAGTCACATGGATAGTAAATGCATGAATGTGATGTACCAAAAAATCCGCGGTTCCTAATGGAATTGGTAACAAAGCCACTTTGGAACCTACTGTCACCAAACCACCACATCCCCAGGTTAAGCTAGTACTCGCTGTTGCACCAGGAGCTGTTGAACCAGGTGCTGAAGCATGAGTGTTTTGTATCCATTGCGCAAAGATAGGTTGTAATTGTATAGCAGTATCTGAGAACATATCTTGAGGACGTCCTAGAGCGCTCATAGTATCATTATGAATATACAGACCAAAACTATGGAAACCTAAGAATATACATACCCAGTTGAGGTGTGATACAATTGCATCACGATGTCTAAGAACGCGATCTAATAAATTGTTGTATTGAGTAGTCGGGTCATAGTCTCTTACCATAAAAATCGTTGCATGTGCAGCAGCGCCAACTATGATAAACCCACCAATCCACATATGATGTGTGAACAGAGAGAGTTGGGTACCATAATCAGTAGCTAGGTATGGGTAGGGAGGCATCGAATACATGTGGTGAGCTACAACAATAGTTAAAGATCCTAACATAGCTAGGTTAACAACTAGCTGAGCATGCCACGAGGTAGTTAAGATCTCGTAAAGACCTTTATGGCCCTCCCCCGTAAATGGACCTTTATGAGCTTCTAAAAGGTCCTTGAGATTATGGCCAATGCGCCAATTGGTCTTATACATATGACCGGCTATCAGGAAAAGAACTGCAATAGCCAAATGATGATGCGCAGTATCGGTCAACCACAGACCCCCCGTTACTGGATTTAATCCTCCACGAAAAGTCAAAAAGTCTGAATATTCCGACCAATTCAGGGTTAAAAATGGGGTCACTCCCTTAGCAAAACTGGGATAAAGTTGAGCCAAAAGATCGCGATTGAAAATAAATTCATGAGGAAGTGGTATCTCTTTAGGATCCACTCCAGCGTCTAGAAGTTGGTTAATGGGTAGAGAGACATGTATTTGGTGTCTTGCCCAAGATAGAGATCCAAGTCCTAGTAACCTTGCTAAATGATGGTTTAACATGGATTCTACTTCCTGGAACCAAGCCAATTTTGGGGCAGCTTTGTGATAATGGAACCAACCAGCAAAAAGCATTAACGCTGCAAAGATCAATGCACCAATTGCAGTGCAGTAAAGTTGTAATTCACTGGTTATTCCAGATGCTCGCCAAATCTGGAAGAACCCAGAGGTTATTTGTATCCCTCGAAAACCTCCACCTACAGCCCCGGAGAAAGCAGAAACAGTAGGGATTGGACCATCATTAGCGTGAAATAGTTATTGGGCAGATCCAATCATTGTAGCGGCAGAATGAGTCAACTATGGATCGGGAGTAGAATCGGCTTACTTGTAATCAGCAGGGGCTTCGTCACCAAGTGCTTCATCATAAGTTCAAGTTCCGATCGGAGCTATATCGAATTGAATTCGACCCTAGCTATAACAAAATGATTAGTTGCAAGGAGGAGAGGAACCAATAGCAGAGTCAACAAGTGCAACCGAAACACCAACCATTTACGCATTACGGAGAGGAAATTCTCTCATTGGCGAGCACAGATAGGCGTATCAGTAGCATTCATTATTATGATTCTGATTCTATCCCGGTCTCGGCCAGTGGCATCTCACACAGTATGGTGTCCTTTCTTATTGGCTAGCAGCGGGATCCCCAAAACAAAACACAGATCGACTATGATTGGCTATCAGCTATGACTTCCTTGTGTCTATGATTGTCTATCATCTATGATCGGCTACCGGGTATCGGCTATAACTGGTGGTTATGGGGGCTATGTCTGGCGGATCATCGAAAAGTTCATTAACGTATGTAACGCATCGTCATTCCTTCCGACCAGTAGAATAAGGAGTGGAGCAAGTTAATGAAAAGAAATAAATATCAACATTGTGCTTTATTCCACCATCACATGCATTAACAATCTCTAAATAATTATTTTCCTTTACAGAAGAGTAGAAATTCTGGCAAGCAAATCTTGAAAAAAAATTGAGTTACAAACTTACATTGTGACAAACTGAAGAATCAGAGATACAATAACCTGATTCAGAAATCCATAAATGCATGAACGTTATATTGCTATAATGTATACATGATTACACCCAACGGTTTGTGCGTTGGGTAAAAAGACTACAAAGTGTGTAACAAGAACAGTTGGGTAGGAAGTTAAGGAAAATTCCAGAAAATTTTTACAGCCGCATCTTCCAAGGGAAACAAGAAAATAACACATTAACGCGCTCAATCAAGTACAAAGCAGTTTTTCTTCAGAACTGCTGGCAGCAGAGGAAGTTGTCCCTCCCTCACTATTGTATACAAGAAAAGAGAATGTAATTAGACAAGGAAGGTACAAGGAGTGAAGCCAAGTCAGATGCTAGCAATTTAATCTAGAATTCCTTAGAATCATTGGAATGATTCTGGAAAATCTAAGATTAGACTCTGCCTAGGAAAAGTTCTGGAGAAAACAACTCAACAATATAGAATTAATAAAATTCAGGATTAAGGTTGTAGGGGAGAACTGCGCTTAAAAGGAAAGAAATTAACAAAAGAACCCTTGTATGATTGAGCGTGTTGAGCATGGAACTACAGAGGGGTTTCTCAGCAAGAAGAAAAGAAGGGTTTTCTATTAACAGAAAACTCACAGATTGATATGATTTAATACAAAACAAGGAGAGCTCTGACGCGTTTCTGATCTCGGCAAACATGAGTTCCTCTGGTGCAATAGGAGGCCGTGGGAAGGCCAAGTCTTCAAAGCCGCAGAAGGCCGGCTTACAGCTCCCGGGAGGAAGAATCGCCAGGTTCCATAAGGCTGGAAAGTATGCAGAGCGTGTGGGGGCTGCAGCTCCGGTGTACCATGTCGCTGTTCTTGAATGTCTGGCTGCTGAGATTTTGGCGAACAGGATGGCTAGGGCAAATGCTTTACTCAGAGCCGCCGACACAAAGCATATCACCGAAGATGCAGCAATCGCAGGGAGTATCAGCACGATACCACGCTCCAGAATAGCCGAATCGATTTTGCCATGGATCTGGCTCCCCTTCACGGCGGATCGGCCTTTCGCGGCATCTCAATCATTCTCCAGGTTTCGGAAGAGGCCCCTATGCCTGCACAAGGTTTTCCCATTCAATGCACAACATGCTTTTCATTCAACAGGGCAGGGCAAGGTCGCTGCAGACTACCACCGCCCAGATCTGCTAATCAAAACACGGAGGCTCCGCAAAGTAATCAACGAGAAGAGATCTGAGTCTTCTCACACAGATCTGCTAACTGAAAACAAAGAAGGGGTCATGCATGTAGCAGATCCGACTCCTTTCATTACAGACCGGGTCAGATCTTACAGATCCGGGATGGATCTATCAGATCTAGGGTGGTATAGGAGCAATCCAATGTGCAGGGGTACAAATCTGACTCAAAAAAGACTCCACAGGACCGATCTAATTCATACAAATGCAGATCTGATTCAGATCTTCATCAAATTGATTGAAGGAAAACACTACTGCGTGCGGCTCAGAATGACAACAAGCATCCATGAATTAAAAAAGGAAATACAGGGTCGCCATGGAATCCCAGAATGACTACAAAACCTCATTTACTCAGGGTTCAGTCTGCAAGACAACAAAACCCTGCAACATTATGGCATAGCCAATGATTCAACTATCAATCTAACTCTTCGACTGCGTGGCGGAAGCTCTGGAACCAGCTCTAAAAATACAGGTTCCTTTCGGGATGCAGTAAAAGGAAAGGGAGAAAAAATGAAAAATAAAGCAGCACCAACATCAGAACTGCCAGGACCCTACATCGTCGAACAAAAGCCAGAATCACCAACTCTGCAAGTCTCTATACCGGAGGTAAATGAACTATACACTGATTTATCTAATACTGCAGTTATATGTAGATTCAATGGCTTCTGGCCAAAATCAGATGCCCTGCATCAATGGATCTACTCAACCTGGACACCTAACTGTGAAATTTATCTCTGCCCTAAAGGGTTTTTCATAGTTAGATTTGATACAGAACAGGAAAGGGACAGCATTATCAAACAGGGGCCTTGGTTCTGGGGCAGTGCTGGCCTCTTCACCACACCCTGGTTCTCGGACTTTGATGCTACTACAATGATAGTCTCAACCATGCCAGTATGGGTGAGGCTACATGGGCTCCCATTGCACTTCTGGCATCAAAAAGTGTTAATCGCCATTGGGAATTCTCTAGGGAAATTCCTAAAAACGGATGAAGACAGAGCAATCAGGGGAATCTTCACTTTTGCCAGAATATGTGTAGAAGTGGATTTGAGTCAGGGGCTACCTGACCACATCATGCTAAACTTCAATAATACTCAATGGAAACAACAGCTTGACTACGAAAACACAGCATTCCGTTGCAGGAACTGTATGCAGACAGGGCATCTTCAATATGATTGCCCAACAGCTCGAAAGGACCCTAGGAAAAAACAACAAAAAAAGCCCAAAGGCTGGCAACACACAGAACCACCGGAAGAAGAGGGCATAAAGGAGGAACCCACAGAGAACCAGATGGAACCAGAATCTCAAATGGGACAGAAACAAAATCAGGAAGCGAATACCCTTTCTACTCATACGGGGCTGATCATTACAGATCTACATCAAGAGTTGAAAATGGAAATAAGCGGCATAAAGAGAACCCATGGATCGGAGGGCTCAGAATCAGACAAAGAACAACAAATGATCACAATGGAAAACCAGCTAGCTACAATTACACCCACAGCTGATTCGGGAGGATGGCGCCGGGTGGAGAAGAAGAAGGGAAGAAAAGAATAGGCTTGCTGGAACATAATTTCTTTTTCTGTTACTCTGTTGGATCCTGTCCTTACAGGAATTGTTCATTTGCTATTTAGTGTTCTTTCTTTGTTTGCTGCCTGTTAATACAGGTTCAGCCATCTGCATATGCCTATGGCATCTACAAAATGTAATTTTATCAATTATGAATAAAATTACGACTTTTTCCTAGGGGAAAAAGAAAACTCACAGATTCTAACCAAACATCTGCCAAGTTCAGCTAATAGTCATGTAGATACCACGATGAAAAATATAAACAAAACGTTACTTTGAAATTAGCCGTGAGAACATGCAAACAAATTATAGGAAGGATTTCCTATCAACTATAAACGAGTAGAGAGGAATACCCTTAAGCGAGTACAATAACTTGTTCTGCATATGGCATTAAAAATGGCAAAGAATTAAAGAGTATCAGGGGTCTCACTGAGTAAATTAAACACAGGTTCCCTTTACTACATTAATTTCAACAGAAACCCTCACTGTATATTTACATATAGCTATGAAATTAATTCCTTTACAGGAAAACGAATTCCAGAAATTACAGCATGCAAGAAACGCTGATAATAACACAGCAAACAAACATGAAACACATAGTAGCCAAACAACTTGGAATCAACAGTGTGTTAAACGACCTGAGAATAAACTTGATAACCGAAATCCTTGAATGGGATATGAACAATAGATTCCAAGTTAACAGGGTAACATAACCCTCTCCTAAATATTGTACGAGTCCATTTACATTTGGGATCTGAAAACCCTTAACCATAAAACAACACACATGAAACAGGAAGTCTAAATAGGTAAATCCGAAAACCTGGAGACTCTGGACCGATGAGGTAGCAGGGTAAGCCAAACTCGCCTCACAATTTTGAAGAGGGACGCCGAAGAGCCTCAGAATCTTCAGCCAGTTTTGTAGAACAGACCTGCACAGTGGACCAACTCGCACCAATGAGTAAACTATAGGTGATTCATTAGAAAAAAAATAATGCCAGCAAACAACTGGAAAACCTTCACTGAAATTACATGGGGATCATTATCTTACAGAGTTGAAAACCTTGGCACCTCCTTTTGAACAGATGAATATATTTTTTGGAGGAGAATGTTGTGAGGTACGCATGAGGAAAAGCCCAGAACAACTCTGAAACACAAAAACCCGAGAGGAACCGTGAAAGATAGAAAAAGCACTAAAAAGCACCAAAATGAGAGACAATAAACTCCAGTGCCAGCTCCATTTACCTATTCATCTGAAGGAGAAATCATAGTGAGGGTTTGGGGTAGTTGGGCTACCTGAGATGAGAATGACTTGCAAAGAAACGAAACTCTGGTGACATGCAGGGGAAGCCATAACTAGAGCCAGAACCAAGAAACATGAATGCAGGTAAGTGGTGGAGGTAATACCTAAATACACCCTTCTCTTCGTCCCAGACAGTGCGTATCAAGAGGAGCTGGATCGTCTACCAGGGGGACTGGGATAATCCTAGCACAATGAACCCACTTAAAAACCAACATAGTACATGAGTAAAGTACAACTTATATTAATGGATGATGTAAAACAATGTGCACACAGGGCCATTGTGATTATTTAAAGTATTAATTGATTAAGGAGTTGTCTATAATGCGATTTTTTGGAGATTCCGATGACGGAATCCGGCGGAAGAAATCGAGGTTAAATCTTGATTTGTTGCAGTTAAAATGGTTTTTTAACTGCATATTTGGATTCAGCACCCTGAAAAACCCCTGGGATGTTTTCATTGTGCAGAAACTAGCTATCAAACTTGCGATTCCAATAAATTCCTACCAGATTTCGACCGAAAAAACCCGCTGAAAAAACTTTCAAAAAATCGCGTTATAAACAATTGAAGCAGTCGCGTTATAGACAATTGCATTGATTAATGACTTCAGAGTATCAACCACGTATTAATGCCTTGTTGATGAGGATTGACAAAACAAGAAAAGAAAAACATGTTATATGTTTAAAAAAAAGTTACATTATGTAATTTTATCTCGAGAAAGATAATTAAAGGTACAGAGGTATGTGACAGGTGTGGTTACCCTAACGAACCCCAATCGAACTGGAACCATTCGATCAATCCACGACAGATCAACGAACGACATTAACCCTAGCGCCAACATTAAGGAGGACTGCCAGTGGTGGGGTGGATGAACCTCGTTACATGTGACAGATTGAAAATAAACAATGTGTACAGTGTAGTGGGTGATGTGTTGTCAAACCACCACGGTACCATGCTAATTCAGTGTGGAGAACAGTTATATTAAACCACGAATGAACCCTTTCCTCAAGTTGCATTAAGTGCATAGGTCTCGAAGGTGTATAACAGGATTAATATACCTATTAAATGAAAATAATGTGTAGATGTTTACCACATAATCGATGGGTAAGGGTTAAGTGCTATAACTTTATGTATAGTGTTATAAACTTTGTGAATAACATATGAAAGATTGAGAACATAAGTTTGCCCTTGACTATTGTGACTCTAGTTTTAGGGTTTGGGTTGACTATTGTGACTCTAGTTTTAGGGTTTGGGTATTGAGTTAAGCTTGTATTATATAAGTTTGAAAAAAAAAGTGTGACATGTTACAAGTGGTATTAGACATGTTATTGTTTGTTACAAGTGGTATTAGACATGTTATTGTTTGTTACCTGCATTTTTTTAAAATCTATCAAATATTTTCTATTGGAACTTGAAAGACTATCTTTAGATATTAAGAGGCAATCTATGTTGGAAATGATATAGAATCTGTCAATTTGGCATAATGTAAGTGTTTTCTCTTTATCTTCTACTTTTGAAAGGCATTTTGTTTACTAATTATGTCGTAAGGCGTTCCCTTTGAGAAAGACTCTCCCAGGTGCCACCTTGCACCACTCTGCACCTTCAGATTTAATGTTAGACGATTGAACAAAAATCAGTCATTAGATTAATAATCAATTAATAGTTAATAATAATTTCAAATTAAAAATCAGTTAATAGTTAGTAATAATTAACATAGCATTTAACTAGTGAAAACTCATTTTAACTTTTTTTCTTTCGTATCTTAATATTGAGAGAGGGAGATAGCAAAAATAAAAATAAAAAATTGGTTTTGGGTACCCTGTATTCTGGAAAAGGTCGAATACTTCTTGTACGAGTTGGCTTTAATGTCGTTTTATGCTAGAAAGAGATCATTTATATTATCATGCTTCCTCCGGACAGCCAGCCAGGTTGGCACGTAGGTGATGCGCCTCCGAGAAAACATTCAAAGAAAGGGAAAAGGTGCCTTACCTATCAATAAAGATGATTAGACTATAAATAAGCCAACGATTTGCAGGCACCGGAGTTGGAAAAACTCTGTGTGGCTTGGAGAGCACCCAAAATGGGGAAGACGAAGATGGAGATGAAACACATTCAAAACCCTAGCCGTCGCCAAGTTACTTTCTCGAAACACAAGAATGGATTGCTAAAAAATGCATTCGAGCTTTCTGTTCTCTTGGATGTTGAAGTAGCCCTTATCATTTTCTCGGAAACTAGCAAGATCTGCGAGTTTGCAAGCCACGACGAGTAAGTTGCTTTCTTAAAAGTATGTATTTGCTTGTATCTACTCTTGGCGAAATAAGTATTATGAATTTATCGGAACAAACCATTGCACGGGGTGGAAACTGATTAAGATGGGTATCTCTATAGGTATCTTCATCATACATAAAAAGTGTTCAAATGGTTATGTTCCAATATGAAGTTCAGGTATTGTGAGGATTTTATAGGCACTTAAAGATATGGCATAATATTTATCTGATTGGATAAAATAGACAGTTTAGATCAATGCTTCTTTGGTGGATATGTATTAACAATCCTCTTTTTTCTGAGCATTGGGTATTACTAAAAACTATCAAACTATTTTTTGGACTCACCTGCTTTTGGGATTTTCCCAGGCTTTATGGATGCCCCTAGTTTGTCGTGATACATGGTTCATAATATTTTTCATCTGTGTTCTTCCTTTACAAGATAGTAGTTATTGTTCTTCCTCACAAGGTAGTAGTTATTTGAGTTTACAAGATAATAGTTAACCTACTAAATAGGTCAGGCTTGTTTCCGGGCTGTGCTTTTACCTTCCAAAAAAATACAATATTGCTTAGAAATGTTTATTGCATAGTCTATTACTGGTTTTTTTTTTAAATAGCCACATCTTGGGTGCAACATAAAAATGATTTGGAAATATTTTTTTTATGTTTCCTTCATTGTTATGTGTTTAAATAACTACATTAGGTTTACCATCATGAAATAGCCACATGCTCGGTGCAACATAAAAATGATTTGGAAATAATTTTTTATGTTTTAAAATTGTTTTAGATATTAATAGGTGGAAATTGGAAAAAAAAATGATCGGAGATAAACTTTGTAAATGTCATTAAGTGAAATAAAAATGGTTTTAGATAACTTGTTCTACCTTAATTGTTATGTGTTTAAATAACTACATAATAATTTTCATCTCACTGTTCTTCCTTTACAAGATAGTAGTTATTGTTCTTCCTTCACAAGGTAGTAGTTATTTGAGTTTACAAGATAATAGTTAACATACTAATAATCTCACGCTTGTTTCTGGGTTGTGCTTTTACCTTCCAAAATAATATATAGTTATTGTTCTTCCTCCACAAGATAGTCCCTCCACAACTATATTAGGTTTACCATCATGAACACTATTATTAATCTTCCCATCTTCAAACTATAAAGTAAAATAATGCTTAGGAGGGGGGTCATCGTCTTATTTATTTTATTTTCATACATGTAGTCCAATAAGAACCATAATAAATTGTTTGATAACTTATCTGGCTCCCTATTGTGAATTCTTTTAACATGAATAAAGTGCAATTATCTACATTGTTCAATACACACACACACACACACAAGAACAATGAAATTAAAGCCATGCTTTTCTGACACAATGGGCCCTTCATGCACTCAAGTACCACCTTCACTCACCACCACCTTGCTAATTCTTTTTCTTAGTCCTAACAAAGTTCTACCTAATTGTTGGTCCTTGATCCTATGCCTAGTTTAAATGAATAAAATGGTTTCAAACATATATAACATCCTTCAAATGAACAGGGACTTCAAATGAAGGGAAAGATTTATCTTGAAACATATATAACATCCTTCAAATGAAGGGAAAGTATATCTAGAAATAAGATTGTATTTATAATAATCCATGTTTCTCATGACACCACACATGGAAGAGATCTAACATTTTCTAAAAAAAAGCCTTCCATACACTATTTGAAGAATTCAAGGAAGGAAGGGTCATCCTATTTTCCAAGCTTTTTCCTATACGAAAATCCCTTTGCACTTGAAAAAGGACATTCCCTCAATGAATATTTAATGCATTCACCATCAACCCTAAACAACATAGGAGACAATAACTTTTCATGTTAGTTGTAGCTAACCTATAATATACTATAAAAGTTAAGAGACAAAATTAATCTAATAACGTAGAGACAAGTATGGAAACACCATAATTAACACAGACATTCATGGTGGACAGTAATCATCTTTATCCTAACAATTGAAGAGAATGCAAAGGGGATTAATAATAATGATTGAGATCTTATTCTTTCTAATACATATTTTATTAATAACGAGTAGAACCCTATTGTGAATGTAAAAACATTAATCATCTTTATCTTAACAATTGAAGAGAATGCAGAGAGGATTAATAATAATTATTGAGATCTTATTCTTTCTAATACATATTTTATTAATAATGAGTAGAACCCTATTGTGAATGTAAAACACAATTATATTCTTGATGTAAGTTCCATATTAATAACGACTTATGTGTTTTTTCTAGACATATATTATCGCTTGTTTTTGTTATTTGTAATTTATTTTTCGTGCATTCTAACTGAGTTTTTGAGATTAATGGTTTAATTGTTATTGTGTAAAAATCTTAATAGTTTTTAAGACTTTTAGCAAATTGATTGTTATTCAACTATGATACTTTCTTAATAATAATAAAAAAGGATTTGATATTTTGTTGTAAAATAATTTACATACATAAGACTTAAAATTATCAATCTTGTTTATATGTTATGTTATTAATGTTCATCCCAATTGTTGTTGAAAAGAGATTTCCCATATGACTTTAAAAGATTGTTAAATATAGTTGTAAGCAATATCCCATGTAATTGTGCAACTTTGGTCTAAGAAGAGTTTTGCCAATTTTTGTAGAAAATGGTGGTTATATTGGTTTTATTATATCATGCATAGTACTCATAAGAAGTATGACACTTAAGGTAGTAAGAAGTATGGTCTTGATCTTATCCACCTTGGGTATGCTATAGTTCCTTTCTCGCATATTAGCAAGTCCAATGATAAGATCCATGTGATAATTTGTATCATCATCTTGCATTGCAATGAAGCAACAACCAAAATTTTAGACTGAGTTTTCTTCCAATGGATAGTGTTGAATTGAAATATTTTATTTAAGGGAGGAGAAGTTGTGTAATTAGTAGAGGATAATAGGGATCATTAATGAGGAAAATTAGAGAATACCTTTTCAAAATTAATAGGATTCATGTGAAATCTTGAAGGTAGATTTTGAACACCATGTTGCAGTGTGGTGATTAATTTGTCAATCAGTTCATCATCATCATCATACAATGTAGAAGAAGGGTTCACATCTGTAGCTTTCTCATTTGTGACAATCTTCACCCCTTCTTTTGGCTCAAAAATTGGAATATGCACTTTATCAACCACATGTGCCAATCTGCTTGAATTTGGATTTGAAGTCCAATCGGGAATGGGAATGCCATATGTATTAGCTTTTAAAATGGAGGTTGTAAGAATCAGGGACATGTGACTAAGATCATGGGAAGAAAAGTGGAGGGGCTTTGGGAAATGCTTGGGAGAAGACTAGAATGGTGCACCTTCTCTTGTAGTTGCATCCTCACGGAAGTTGAAAGTAAGTTGCTAAAAGTGGAGGGATTTGGGAAATGCTTGGGAGAAGACTAGAATGGTGCACCTTCTCTTGTAGTTGCATCCTCACGGAATTTGAAAGTAAGTTGCTTCACACTATTTGAAAATAAATCCTCAAACATGAATCCTCAAATGAGTTAGTGATTTGCAAATCTAGTTTACTGAAATTTGATATTTTTGTAAATAGTAAATTGTGCTAAGATTTGTTGCAATGAAAGATGGAAATGAAAAGTATATAATCATGGAAAGGGAAGGGAAGGGAAAAAGGAAGGGGATTTAATTACTTACTTGATTCTAGCCCAAGAGACGCAATCTTTAAATGTTAGACATTTGTGTGAAACCAAACAATCGACAATAGACTCTAGAAGTTCTCGGGCCTTAGTATCCCCTGCAAACTTGATTTATGCTATGTATTCTTCTAATTTTAAAATAAAAGTGTTTGCCTCAGTTGGAGTTTTGTCTAAGAGATCTTCAAATTCGGACCTTTCCCATGTGAGACAGTGGTGAATATGACGTGGAAATGAATGAAGCGTGCACATGGGTGCCTACTTTTTAGGGGGATCTCGTGATGCTCCATAGTTCTCAGTCAAGTGAGGGATAACCATTTGGGTGTTGCACTTGGTTCCCAGTGTTCCAAACTAGCAATGGCTTCTAGAAGTAAACACACCTTGAATCTACATACAACATGGCAATGACATTGTCCAGAGTATTCAAAACAACATCAACCTCACCATTCTAGAAGGAATCACCAAAGACATTTTCGGTATCTAGGCTCACACGATTCTCCATTGCTTGAACCTGCAAATGTGGGTTGATTGCATTGGCTGCTGATGCTGCCACTCTTGACATTGCCTGCCTAATATTCCAATCCCGAAAGAGGAATTGTCTACTAATATTTCTCTTCTCAATAACGTTATCATTTGTTATAGTTTTCTTTCCCTGGCTCCCATGAGGCTAAGTTCTTTAGAAGCTCACATCCCAGAGCACCATCCCCCACAACAAATAATTTTGCATCTTCCAACTTTTTATGCACCTTTTTTCCAAATACAAAAATCTGAGCATCATAACGACTATTCAAAGGTCTCACATCCTCTAGCCCAAGGGGTTCTACAGGAAGAGATTCCAATGAATCGAAATAGAAGAACTGCACAAGTAGGAATATAGAAATTGATATTAGACAATAAATAATTGAATTCTCTTCTACCTTGCCCTTCCTTGCCTATATAAAAGGGTACACTTCCTTTTATATTTAAGAGAAATACATAAAAAGAGTAAGTAGGGTGCCAAAGAAATAAAACTTGCAAAAGTGGATGAAACTTGCCATAACAAGATTTCACAACCTCCTACCCAATGATTCCACCAAACATAGCTGCCATGGGATTCAACACTTGATGGGAACCACTTGCAAAATGTTTGAATACATTTACAAAAAAAATTGATGTAAGGAAAAAGATAATTTATATGATTTCTGATAACAATACATAAACAACAAACTAGCAAAAGACTACCTGTCTCTTCAAGAAACAATGGAGGAAAGAGAATTGGGACAATTAGGCATGTAAAACAATATCAATAGTGAAATCCTTCCTTGAAGACTTATATGCAAAGGTTTACTCTCACATGATTATTTGCGGCAACACCTTTTGGAAGATATTTCAACAGTTATTGGGTTGTCAGCTTCATTTCTCTACTGCCTTTCATTTGCAAATGAATAAATGGGTAGACAAAAGTAATAAATTGCAGTTTGGTACAAGGCCTATGTGTTTCTACACCAAAAATAAATAGTGGGATTCTTCTTTCCATGCACATTTATAATCAGGTTGTTATGGTTACTAGTGGTTGGCCCTTACATGCTACCCATCTCTCTTCCTCTAGTTGTCTCCCATCACCAACACAAGAAGCAGCACAAGGCATCCTTCTTTGTTTAGAAATTGGCTTGCATCCATTCCCAAGTATTTGATGATCTTCACACCCCCTAGGCTTGCTATAAATCACTCCAGGACAAAAACCAAATGTTCAGACCTAAGTAATAAATTGCAGCCTGTTACAAGCCCTTTGTGTTCACTACACCAAAAATAAACAGTGCAATTCTTATTTGCATGTCCTACAACATAATTATAATCAGGTTGTTATGGTTACTAGTGGTTGGCCCCATACAAGCTTCCCAACTCTCTTCCTCCAGTTGTCTCCCATCACCAGCGCAAGAAGCAACACAGGGCATCCTCCCTTGTTTAGAAATTGGATCGCATCCATTCCCAAGTATCTGATGCTCTTCACACTCCCTTGCCTTGCTACAAATAACTCCATAATAGACATCAATTGTCTGTACAATTTTACATAGGTGACTGAGTCTAATTTTATCTAGATAAACTGTGTCTTAAGGGGAAGTGACATCATAAACTCAAGCACATCTACTATAGTCCTTGTAATATTCTCAAGCAGGTTGGTGTGAAGGCATGTCATTTAGATTTTCCTTGTTAGAATTGCCTCCATAATGTGGATATGTTAATCATCTCAAGCCCTATGAACCTCCTATTCTGGAAGAGGGAGTTCACATTTCCCACCCACCTCATAAAATTCTGGATTTCCAGCAGTTGTTGGAGGAAGACACACTACTAGACATGTTGTCCTGGGTTTCTTTTGAACATAGCTTCACACCCCTTGTTGAGAAGCTGAGGTCATTTTTGCTAAAACAGTGAAGAATTGATGTGCCACATCTGGCAATCATTTATAGCTAGTCTTAATAGTTAGTTGTAGGATAATAAAGGCATGGTTAATCTTGAGCACTATGCATTTTTGGTTTATATTATTTCTTAGTTAAAGATGACTTTGTCAAAACTAATCAGATCTCATCTTAGGTAAAATATTATAAAAGGAATTTGCTAAGAAGCATAAGATACAAATGTTTTGGGAATCAATATTCTTGTGCATTTTATGTTTGCAAGTTTCCGTCTTCAGCGTTTGAGTGTTATGTCTTATCAATCAGTCAACCATCTGATGAAGGGAGGCAGATCCAGGGGTCTAGTAGTTTGCAAATGGGAAAGAGGTTGATATGACCTCCCAAGCTCCCAAAATATGCAGTAATTTGGTCGTCAGATCCAAGAGGACAAATTAATGACAAAGTATGCACCTGCATAATGGATTTTTATATGTCATGATTCTTCTCCAATTTATGCTTTACGGTGTTTCCTTTGCAACATTTGGAGCAATCGCTAGTTTGTATCTTCAATGATTCTTTATATGTCACAATGCTTCTCGAATTTATGCCTTACAACGTTTCCTTTGCAACATCTAAGACAATTGCTAGTTAACCTGTCAAACAATAAAACTCAATGTTATATTGCATAGGCAAACACGTATAATAATAATAATGGACTCAATGTTATACTGCCTAGGCAAACACGTATAATAATAATAATGGAGCCGCCTGCCTATTGTGAGCGATTTTAAAACCAATGACGTCCAATAAATAAAACAACTATGATTCCCCACCAAAAAAGAAAATCCCACTAAATTTGGAAATAACAACGTTATAGCCTAGATTTAGTGAGGGGAGAATCACACTCACAAAATAAAACATGCATTTAAATTAAAGTAGTTAATGACATAGTTGAGGTAGTTATATAAATATTTTATAAATGATGAAATATTCGTTTTTGAATGTTTTGATTACTATTAAAAACTTACTTTTACACAACTTTTTCCTCCTTTTCATTCATCATCATAACTGTAGCTTTACGTATAGTGCCATTGGTTGAATTTCTTTTAAATGTAATACATTTTCAAATGTTTAAATTAAAAATTTATTTATATGAGTAGTGTATTGATTTTTTTTAACCATATAATCAATACAAATCTCAAAAACAAATTATAATTCATTACAAAATCAAAATATTTTTTATAATTCATTACAAAATCAAAATATTTTATTTTAAACATATTTTATGTTAATTTGAAAGCAGTTGTCTATAACCCTACTTTTTGAACGCAGTTGTCTATAACCCTACTTTTTGAAAGCTTTTCCGGCGGTTTTTTCCAGTTGGCAGGAATTTATTGGAATCTCAAGTTTGATAGGTAGTTTCTGCACAATGAAAGCGTCCCAAGTGTTTTCCAGGGTGCTGAATCCAAATATGCAGTTAAAAAACCATTTTAACTGCAACAAATCAAGATTTAGCCTCAATTTCTTCTGCCGGATTCCGTCACCAGAATCTCCAAAAAATCACATTATAGACAACTCCAATTTGAAATATATATATCTATTATCAATAAAATTAATATTATTTAAAATTATAAATAACTTTTTCCAATATATATATATATTATCAATACAATTAATATTATTTAAAATTATAAATAACTTTTTCCATAAAATACTAACCAGCTGCCTTTGCGCTATCCCACTTCCCTCTCCCATACGACCAATCCTCTTTTGGCAGTCAGACCTACTGAACCCAACTTCGCCTTTGCGAATCAATACGGAGGTGAAACAGTAGAGAAAGGGTATCCCAAGAGCCCAAAAGCTAAAAATGGCTGCTTCTGACCCTGCCAACAGAAAGAAGAAAAAGAAAAGTGGCAGGAAGAAAGGGTATCCAAAGAGCCCATAACCTAAAAATGGTTGCTTCTCTCCCTGCCAACAGAACGAAGAAAAAGAAAAGTGGCAGGAATCTGTCACTGAGATGGATACAGCACAAAAGAGTACAGCCCTGGTTTGGAAGATGGAAACCTATATCACCATAATGCAAGCATTACTGGAGTATATGGAAAACGGTATTCAGTCCCAGCGAAATGTTTCGCTAGTTACAGAAAATGCTATAGGGGCAATTCGGCATTGCGTTATTGGAAATCAGCTGTATTTAGAAATAAGAAATTTTAGGTGTAGATATGATATTACGATGGGGCAAACGAAAAACCCTGGTTTTCAATACAAGGACAAAATATTCGAGCTTTCAGAATGCGCATGTGGTGAGCTCAATGCTGAGGCCAAAGAACAGCAGTCTGCTCATGCAGAAGACCAACTGAAGATTAAGCAGGAGCAACTTCTTGCTGGGAATCCTGTAATAAATCGAACGAAGTTTGATATTGATAGTACCAAGGTCGACTCCTCTCATGCAACAAAGAAAGTTGGGGTCGTGATGACCGAAGCTCTTAAAAATGTGAAAGATAGTGAGGAAAATCTTGACGCCCTGACTAGGGCATTTCTAGGAAATCACCTCAACGTTATAAGCACAGGGAACAGACTTGCGGCCGTGGGAAGCGAAAGCGGATTAATGACTGTACATTGGAGAAAATGAAGAACACTGATCTTCAATACAAAAAAATTCATATCATGACAAAATGTTCATGCTCTCCAAAAGTGCATGGGGTAAGCCCAATGAACCCCGATATTCAATACAAAGATTCATATCTTGACAAAATATTCCAGCTTTCAAAAAAGTGCATGGGGTAAGCCCAATGCTAAGGCCGAGGAGCAGCAGCCCACTTATGCAGGAGACCAACTGGAGATTGAGCAGGAGCAATTTTTGTTTTTGGGAATCCTGTAATTAATCGAATGGAGATTGATAGCTCTGCTGTGGACACCTTTCAGGTAACAAAGGAAGCTAGGGTTGTGATGACTAAGTATTTTAAAAATGTGAAAAAATATTGTAGAAAATCTTTATGCCCTGCCTAGGGCATTGGTTGAAAATCATGAAAATCAACTCAACCTTTAGATGTGCAAGGAACAATCTTGCAAGCATTGGAGGCGGAAGCGGATTGAAAACAACCAGTGATTTTAGCATGCAGATAATTTATTCTTCAACTTGTTAGAAACCTTTTAACAAATCGAATAGAGATTGATAACACAGGTCGGCTGCTCTCATGCAATAACATGCAACAAAGGAAGCTAAGATTGTGATGATTGAGTTTTCTAAAATGTGAAAAATATTTACTAGGAGACATTGGTAGTTTATAGTGCTGGGACGTCTATCTTCGTTATCCTCATTGAGACTGTAAAGAACACTTTGCAATGTACTTCAGTGAATATGGATCATAGGTTGCAATGTCAGTGAACTCCTTATACTGCTTCATCTTTATCCCCTTATGCTTTTAGTAGTTTCAAAGTTTGTGATATGGATGTAATCACATTCACATGGTCTAGCTTATATTAATTTTGCAAAAAGGATGCATACACCTTTATTAAGATGACTATGAGCTTTTTTCTGGAGAATACTGCAAGCTAACGAGTGCAGCAACTTATTGAGTGATTATTCAAACTATCGTGTTAATGCCAATTGTTTCTTAAGGCACTTAAGATGGTTTAGGTATTCCCTCAAAGTTTTAGACTTTCATAAGCACTTTAAAGAATTTACACCTCAAATGAAATATCATATTCTTGTTTTTGGATTGTTATCTTCTGAGAAATTTTATTTTAGAATCTTATGGAAGTCATTTTATTTGTTAAATTATCAATTATGTTGACAAAATGTATATTTTTTTATAGTTTATTATTTAGTAAAATCAATTATATTGACAAAACGTATATTTCTTGATAGCTTCACCGCAATTTGCTTTTGATGTCCACATAATCATGGAGATCCCTTTATAAAACTAGTAGCTTGCTTATATGAAATTCAAAGAAACAGGTATGATTGTAATAAAAATATTTGACCTTCAAAAATGTTTGAGTTCAATTACTTGCCAACATTAAGCATGGAACTTCGCGTTTGGGATGATTGCCCCAATGCTACTAAGTTCATTTCCAAGGTTACAAGGAGAGAAATTATTTTGAGGGACACCAGTTGTTTCCATCATTTTAAAGATGGAGTATGTAATTGTGGGGAATATTGGTGATACTAATTCTAACAAGCTACTAACATAGCAATATGATTGTGTTTGAACATATTGTTTTGGCTTCTGATACTAAGTAATGTAGTGTTCAAAGAAAAAATCTGTAACAATTGATCATTGCATAAGCCTAAATGCACATTTGTGTTTACTGCCCAAATCATGGGAGATGACATTCTGCATTTCAGTCACAGAGAAAGGGTGTCTGAACGGACATACATAGCTTAAGATCAACTTGAGACAGTAAAATGAGATTTAAACACTCGGCAACCTTTATGCTATGAGTGAAGTGAAAGCTCCAAGTTTTGGAGGCAGCCTTCTTGCATGTTGACCGTTTGATGCTTTGATCAGATTTTAGGAGGTTGATGGACAGATTGAGCATGGTCCTTCTCTGTTCCATGACTGAGTTTGATTGTCTGAAAGGATTGGTCAAGGGCCGTTGATGATTTGAGTATGATTGTATGATTTATTCCATGTGGGCATATGGTCAGTACAATGTTACATATTGTCATGTTTCCTTTAGTGCTAACCCTTTCAGCTCGATGATTAAGTAGCTCAAGTAGACATTCTATTTGAGGAGCTTAGACAACAATATTCAAGTTCTCATCGATTTATAATTTAAATAATGAACATAAAGGGATGCATATTTTTGTAAGAACATATATAACGCAAGGACCTTATACCTGCATCTTTTCTATGATAAGAATGGGAACAAGAGGACCATATGCTAAATCTGACTTCCTTTTCATGGGTGAAGTGGCATCTGGGAGAGCGGGACTGACGGAAGGCAGAAAACGTAGTTTTATTATTTTTTATCTTGATCTACATTGTTTTGCCAAATAAAATAACTAGTTCAATGGGTTGATTTTGAATCTTAGCCCCAAGGGTTAGTTTAACTGGTTGAGTTCTGGTTAGTAAGTATCTTGTCGATTGCGAGGTTACAAGGTCAATTTTCTTTCACCCCATTGGAGTTAGGCCCTGCTAATTTGGCTTACGGGATTTGATTCCCTTCGGAATTGATATGCCTAGATTTTCCAGTGGATATAGTGGCCACCCAATTTCCCCAAACCACCCATAAATCAAAACCCATAAACCAAAATTCCCAAGTTGTATATTGAAGATTGTTCGATTATCTTGACTTCTTCAGAACTTGGTCAATTTCAACAGTGGACTTGATTTCCCTTGCTAAGTCCATTCCTTTGTCAAGTCCATTTTCCTTTCATTCCATTTTTCCTGGAGAATTGCCGGCCATTCTTACAACAAGAATCTGTTACCATTCTCGCAGGTCCTCCTGTGATGCTACTGTTCGTCAGTGTGGATAAGAGACGTACCGCTCGTCAGTGTGGATAAATCAGAAGAGAAGTGGCATCAGCGGATCTGGTTCACCTGAACAATTCGTCATGGCGTGATCAGGCCGATTCCCAGTGCTCTTTTTGTCAATAACCCATCCCCAGTTCTCTTTTTGTAGCCTTTTATGAACTTTGGAATCCCATTTGTGAACTTTTTCTACCTATGTAAGCACTCATATAAACCAACTGAATTTAAACTGACAATTTACTGCAGTTTCTTGTGTTGATTATAGTGAGTGCTTGAGTTATAATTTTAGGGATTCTGTAAAGTCATGATATTAAGGAATAGCAGAACTGGCATTCATTCGACTCACGAGGCATGTTTGAATCAAAAGCCTTAGCTTTACAATATTTCTTGCTGCAGAATTACTCTTCCTTTTTTCGATGAATTTGCCCTGTTTTAAATACATCATAGGACAGGGGTATAAGAGTCTAAATCAAGCTTTAGAAGCCATGTTTGAATTGTAATTGTTATTCATTACTCCTGTGGTATGTGGGAATATTTGGAAAAATCAAAATATTATTAATTTTTATAGGATAATGCAGTAAATAAGATAGGTAAGGTTTGAAAATTGATATTTAACATTGTTATTATGTGATGTTTTTCCTTTTCAAAAATTTTAAATTTAGAAAGTAGGTTCTAATTATCATATAAATAAATTAAGTTGATTTCTTTTAATAAAAAAAAAATTTAAGATAACAAGGTGAGGCAAGTAGAGGGTAGTTCAGAGGTAACACTTGTTGATAAACATAACACTAGTCAATGTTCCTCTTTACCTAATTCAAATGCAATATATTAAAGGGTGAATGGAAATGTGTTAAATTATGGTATGTTCTATGTTTAGAGCAGTTTACTTATTTTTCTTATTATTATCCACAGATTAACAATCACATGTACATAAGTAAAGTGCAGATAGAACATTAAACGATCAACAGAAAACAAGCCAAGACAAGAGACACAAGATGTGGCAGCTGGCCAGGGACAAACCCCAATATGGGGAAACCCTTTGATCAAATCTTCTTTTATCTTCAATAATTCAGCAGAGAGAAATAGTACAAAAGTCTGATTTATATTAGCAGCAGCAAACCCTAGATCAGCGGCATCAACATCATCGACATCACCAGCATCAGCATCAGCATCATCGGCATCAACGGCATCACCAGCATCAGCATCATCGGCATTACCGGCATCACCGGCATCAGCATCATCGGTATGACCGACATCAGCGTCACCGGCATCAACATCATCGGCATGACCGACATCAGCATCACCGGCATCAGCATCATCGACATCACCGGCATCAGCGGCATCGGCATCATCGACATCAGCCCCAAAACTAGGGCAGTCAATATCTTCCAAAACGGAGGTCAGATCACCTCGATTCCTGTGCCAAAAATTGCGGATTTCCAAGGAGAGTCAACTTCACCTACTGCGCAGTCAAGAGAGAGAATGTTGGTCAACGCTGGTCAAAATTCCAATATGCAGTTTGTAAACCCTTAGAAAACTGTGTCCTTCCTTCCCACATGTGAGAGAGAGACCTATCTGCGCAGGAGAGAGAGAGAGACTCTTTTCTGCGCAGAGGAGAGAGAGAGATGGATGAGAAGTGTGTGTTCAAATGAGGAGGAGACATCCTGTATTTATATGCAAACGTTGATGATGAATAGATGTGTCTGTTGGGCTTCTGAGCCTACATAAATTGCTAGCCGATTTTGACAATTTGTCCATAATCAAAATAAATTCATATCTTCATAAATACTTATCGGAATCGGATGCTTTAGATCAATCCTACACCTCTCGACGAGAGGAATCTAGATAAAATATTATCAGCCATGAATAAGGTGATCCTCATGGAGTTTGGCCCTAGTTGCCAATTTTAACAAAATGCAAACAACTTTGTTTCATCAACCAAAGGAGGTAATCACAGTGTTACTTATTTTTTTAATATATGTCATATGAACAATCTTAATATTTTAATTCATTTTTGGATAATAATATGAAATATTCGAATTCAAGCTTCTGGTGATCCATATCATAATGTATAAAATATTTTTTTTGGATGAACCACACTTGTTGGTTTGAAAGCGTCGACCAAAATCTTCAATGTGACTTCTTCCGAAAAAAATATTTTATACATTATAATATGAAATATGTCCCTCTTTCTAATTGATATCCACTTTCAAACCCATTATAGTGGTCAATGCAATGAAATAATATGCCATATTGATTTGATCCATTTCAAAGCTATAAGATCATGCCCGAATCAACAACAATCTTGGTCGCAACAACAAAGTTGGGCAATGCCAACAACAAACTCCTTTATCCCCCAATGAATAATCCTATTCAACCCACTGCCCTACCCAACTTGTGTTAAATTCCAATAAAAAGTGTGCTCAATTAGTATATAATAATTAGATGAAAAGTTTCCCTATAGTCATTAACACTCATGGATTTTCAAGAATTGCATTTCATTGAGGTAGAGTGGGAGAAGCTCTAATTTGATTTCTTATCATCGGATAAGAAAGTGGAGCAATTATAAAATTCTTTTGCCAACTTATTAACCTAATTAAAACTTCTCCTTCACCAGAGATGATACCAACAATTCCACACCATGTGACCAAAGAGATGATACCAAGAATTCACCAGAGATGATACCAACAATTCCACACCATGTGACCAAAGAGATGATACCAAGAATTCCACACCATGTAGAAAGGCTTGACCAAAGAAACTCTCGACTTCAACTTGAATTTGATTTTTTATAGGGTTAAAAAACCTACTCTAGAATTTCTTTATTTCAATATATTAAAGATTTGCCTCTATCTTAAGAAAACGAGGAAGAAAAGTGACCCTTAGGTGGTCCATTAGTTTTCCAACTTTATGCTCGGAAACTCTTTTACTCCTAAATACCTTGAGCCATGGATCCTTGTTGTAGATGTCAAAATAGGGAAAAATATTAATTCAAACTATTTTAATTGATATAAAAGTAGCCATAAATATTATGACACAAGGGGTAATGGAAACTTTAGGTCTACAAATATAAGGAGTATTGGAAACTTTAGGTTTACAATTATAATTGTGACAAATATCAATTCTCTTACAAATAATCAATATATCCATAATTGAACCAGATGAGGTCTTAGAAGACATTATAGTTAACATTGATGGAATTAATTGTTCTACAAATAAAATTTAGTTTAAGTGGGTATCTTTTAATATTTTAAGTAAGCCTTATCTTGCGACAATTGATGCTCATATTAGTTGTAGGTCACGGGATGTGATAATTTGCCTAGGATTTTCCATTAAAAATATTATTTTATGCTTTCTTATAAGACCATTCCTTGAATTAGAAGAACCAATATTGGTACATAATGAAGATGATCAAGTATTATATGAGGCATCTATTCATCTTCTTGCCATTGTTGAGGAAATATTGGCTTTAAAATACCTCAACAATGATATAATAATATCTATCTTCTTGTAAAACACCCATCTTTTAGGGATGCCATTATGATGAATTAGATGAAGAAAACGTAAACGAAGAGAGTTCTACTAATGCATTTGTGCCTTATTATGAGACAATAAGTCCCAATAAGACAATATTGGCCTTTAGTTATTTGGATGATTACTTTGTAGCCAACATTTCACTTCCAAGCTTTAAAGCTATGTTGGAAATAATACTGAGAGGGGGGTGAATCAGTATTATCTAATTCTTTTAATAAATCTTCCTTATTTGTTCTTTGAATTAGTTTTGCATGTCAGTACCATAAAATAATGAGCATGAACAAAGAAAACAGATAGTCACACCAAAGAACACAAGATGTAAGGTGGAAACCCAATGTGGGTGAAAACCACCTGCTGCAATATGTCTCTATCTTCTTTCAAATTAGAAACTCCTTTTACAATGGTTTTGTACTGGTGCAGTCCTTTACCAGTACGCAGGCTGCAACCTGCAGAGAGCTACAACTCTCTCTCGTTTTCCAGTCTCTCCTGGAAAGGAGCTACAACCCCCTACTTCTTTTCTTACAAGGACCACTTTTCATAAATTTTCAAACTGGATCCATAAGCATCAAATGATCATCAAGTATAAGAGAATCACCCAATCAACAGTAGTAACCAGATCAACAATAATAGGACCAAACCCAGAGCACAACAATAATAAACAAAGATTTTAAGAGAAGTAAGCACCCTGCTCAACTGCTCGCCTGTTTACGTAAGCACCCTGCTCAACTGTTGGCCTGCTTACAGTACTCACCCTGCTCAACTGCTTGCCTGCTTACAGTACGCACCCTGCTCAACTGCTAGCCTGCTTATGTACGCACCCTGCTCAACTGCTAGCCTGCGTACCTCGCTCTGAGTCCATTGAACTGCCTGCGGACCTCCGCACCTGCAACCCTTCTGTGCCTGCGTACCGGCGCACCTGAAACCCTTCTGTGCCTGCGTACCGGCGCACCTGAAACCCTTCTGTGCCTGCGTACCAGCGCACCTGAAACGCTTCGTTCCTGCGTATGTACGCACTTTTCTCTCACTGTACCTGCGTACCTTTGGGCATAGATGATTTCAAAACTTCAGAAATAACCCAGACAGTCAGATCTACAGATCTGAACATGCGCCGAAGAGATCTCGGTCCATCAGTAGATTCGTCTTTTTTAGATCTAGACCAGATCTAGCCCTCATAAGATATTCAACCAAAGACATGCTCAAGCCAAATGATCTCCTTTGCTTTATATAGGAAAGCTCTTCCTTAAAACATGGATCAATACCACGATCCGACACCATAATAACCCAATACCGTCGGCTAAATACCAAGAGTAAAACATAAGAAAACCCCACATGTGAATTTCTTTGCCTTGAAATGTGTGCACTGGGGGTACGCACCTCCTGAACGGCTGACCTGCGGGTATGTACGCACTTTATGTAACTCCGACCAGCGTGTACGCACCTTATGTAAGGTGTACCTGCGTACCCCTAATTTTCTTCAATATTTGATAGCTGATCATCAATCTCTGCTGCTGACTTGAAGTACTGTGATCTATCACCTGAATGGGTTGCCATCAAGGACAACACTTTAGCCATAATGCCAACAATCTCCCCCTTTGGACTTGATGGCAACCTCAAAACTTCAGCTTCATTCTCCCCCTTTGACATCAAGGGCAAAGGGTTATGCTCCCCCTAAGAACATGCTCCCCCTGAATATGAACCAGATCTGTAACGAAGAACCATAATCCACCATAACCCCCCTAAGAACATGCTCCCCCTGAATATGAACCAGATCTGTAACGAAGAACCATAATCCACCATGAAAGAGATAGAGACATATTGCAGCTACTTCCAAGATCTCCTTCTGCACATCCTCCATAATGCCAACAATGCATTATATGCTCCCCCTGAACCTGTACCATCAATGAGAAGAGGTTCAGCAATAAGATGATGCATCAACAACCCCCAGCTTTTGCCTGAGGTATTCAAAAGTGTCCCTGGGCAATGGTTTGGTGAGAATATCAGCAACTTGTTCCTTAGAAGGAACATACTCCAACTTGACCTTCTGTTCAAGCACTTGTTCCCGGAGAAAATGATACTTGATTGGTATGTGCTTGGTTTTTGAATGCATAACCAAATTCTTTGAGATGCTGATTGCACTTGTGTTGTCACATAAGATGGGGATAGGTGGTGTACAAGTGATTTGAAAATCCTGCAAAGTCTGCATCATCCAAAGGAGTTGGGTGCAACAAGATGCAGCAGCAACATATTCTGCTTCAGCTGTAGACAAGGCAATCGAACTCTGTTTCTTGCTGAACCAAGATACCAGTCTGGAACCCATAAAGAACGCACCACCACTTGTGCTTTTCCTGTCATCCACGCTTCCGGCCCAATCTGCATCTGTATAAGCATGAAGTGTAAGATCTGTATCTCTAGGATACCATAAGCCATAATTTTGAGTCCCTTGAAGATATTTGAAAATTCTCTTCACTGCCTGAAGATGAGTCTCCTTCGGATTTGCCTGAAATCTTCCAACTATTCCAACTGCATGCATGATGTCTGGGCGGGTACCTGTCAAATAAAGTAAACTTCCAATCATAGATCTGTAGGTTGGTTGATGTACTACTGCAGATTCATCATTTGCACTGAGGGTACATCTTGTGACCATGGGTGTACATACTGGTTTTGCATCTTCCATACCATATTTCTTCAAAATCTGTTTGAGATACTTGGTTTGAGATAAAAAGATTCCTCCTTCTTTTTGTTGAATTTGCAAACCAAGGAAATATGTCAGTTCTCCTAGCAAGGACATTTCAAATTCTTTCTGCATGACCAAGGCAAAGTTTTGACTCATAGCTTCTTCATTGCTCCCAAAAATAATGTCATCTACATACACAACAAGTATTAGCAATTTGTCATTTTCAACTTTTATATAAAGATTGTTATCTGCCGATCCTTTTGAAAAACCTTGTTGATGAAGATATTTGTCCAAACGGTAGTACCAAGCCCTTGGAGCTTGTTTGAGACCATAGAGAGCCTTTTTCAATCTGCATACAAGATTTGGATCATTTCCAAGAATGAACCCATCTGGCTGTTCAATGTACACTTCTTCTTCCAAGTCTCCATTCAGAAAGGCTGATTTCACGTCCATTTGAAATACTTTGAAGTTTTGAAAACTTGAGAGAGCAAGGAACATTCGGATGGCCTCAAGTCTTGCAACAGGAGCAAAGGTTTCTTTAAAGTCTATTCCTTCTTGCTGCGCATACCCTTTACAAACAAGTCTGGCTTTGTTTCTAATTACTTCTCCATTTTCATTCAATTTGTTTTTGAAGACCCATTTTGTCCCGATAGCATTCTTATCTTTTGGTCTAGGAACCAGCTCCCAAGTGTTGTTCTTTTCGATCTGCTCAAGTTCTTCATCCATTGCTTTCACCCAACATTCATCTTTGCATGCCTCTTTCACATTTTGTGGTTCAGTAGAGGAGAGTAATGCCAAATAGCTTGAAGCTTCTGCAACTGTTCTTCTTGTTTGTACACCTGCTTCTTTCTGCCCCATAATCTGAGATTCTGGATGATTCTTCTGAACATATCTGGATGGAGTCTTTTCTTCTATTCTTGTTTGCTCCTCTGGTTCTTCTTGAGGTTCTTCTTCTTCATCATTCTGTCGTTGGGGGTAGCCTTCATCTTCTTCTTCATGATGTACTTGCCTAGGAATGTATCCCTTCTCATCAACCACTACATAAATGCTGTCAACAATTCTGCCAAGTCTTTTATTGTAGCATTTGTATGCTTTGCTATGTGGAGAGTAACCAAGAAGAATGCCTTCATCTGCTCTAGGTTCAAGTTTGCCAAGCTGCTCATCAGTATTCTTGATATAGCATTTGCTCCCAAAGATTTTGAAGTGCTTTACCGAAGGAGTCCTACCACTCCAGAGCTCATGAGGAGTTTGAGTGCTGTTCACCCGGACATTTGTTTTGTTAAGAATAACAACCGCAGCATGTGCAACTTCACCCCAGAAAGTTGCGGGAGTTCCTGACTCATCAAGCATAGCACGAGCCATTTGTTGGACTGTTCCGTTCATTCTTTCCACAACTCCATTTTGCTGAGGGGTTCTTGCTGTAGAGAATTCTCTTCTTATCCCATGTTCTTCACAGAAATCGAAGAATTCATTTGAAGTAAATTCCCCACCTCTGTCGGATCTGAGGCACTTAATTTTGTGACCTGATTCATTTTCAACCAAGGCTTTGAAGGATTTGAATTTTTCGAATGCTTCATCTTTGTGCTTCATAAGTCCTAACCAGACAAACCTGGAGAAATCGTCAATGAATAATATCAAGTATTCTTCTCCTCGAGGTGTTCTTTTCCTGAATGGACCACATGTATCTGTATGTACTAGCTCAAGAGGCATGCTAGCTGAACCTTCTTTCTCTGGAAAGTTAGTTCTGGTTTGTTTTCCAAACTGACATGATTTGCATATGGTGTTGTCAGGGATTTTGATATCTGAAAGATCGCGAACTGCCTGATATTTGCATGCTTTCCTTATTTGTGAAAAGCTTAGATGTCCCAACCTCCGATGCCATAACCAGTGCTCATCATCCTTGCTCAGATAGCATTGTTGTTGTCCTTCTTCAAATATGTACAGATTATTTGGAGTTCTTTTGCCTTTGATCACTGTTTTACCTGTATCAAGATCACGAACAAGACATCCATTTGATCTGAATATGACCTCGGTTCTTTGATCACACATCTGGCTGACACTTAGAAGATTATGCTTCAATCCATCAACATACAAAACATTTCCAGCCTTGACCTTTTCTTTTAACTGAGCAATGCCTTTTCCTTTTATAGTTGCAGGAGTATCATTTCCAAAAGAGACTTTCTTTCCTTTTTCTAGAGCAGAAAATGACTCAAGTTTTTCTTTATCACCTATCATATGCTTCGAACATCCACTGTCAATGTACCATAGATTTTCCTGTCCCTCTGCATAAAATGCTATCCCACATCTTTCTGTTTGTGGTTCCTTTATTCTCCATGTTTTGGTGCTTGAGGCTTGTTCCTTTTTCTGCTGAAACCTGCTCCTGCATTCAGAGTCTTCATGACCAAAGTTATTGCAAATAGAACATTCAACTTCATTTTCAAGAACCGAAAAGTTGTTATAGGTCCTTTTTGTAATCCCAGTCATACTTCTTTGTTTTTGAGCTTCCCTAGTCATGATTGTTTTATATGCAACACATTGAGCTGCTTTGTGACCAAAGTTATGGCAAGAAAAGCATTGTCCATTGAAGAAACTTCTGCGGTTATCGAATCTACCAGCCAATTGATTGTAATTTCTATTGTCATCTATTCTTGAACCAAATTGAGAAGATTTTACCTGTGGCTGGTTGTAGCTTTTGTTCACCCTTAAGATGGATTGCCCCTGATAGTTTCTGTTTGTAATTCGTCCCTGTTTTACCTGATGATCTTCATTGTGCTTTTGCTCATTTCTTCTCGCTGCATCAAGATAACTTTTTGAGGTGGATGCTTGAGAAGTTTCTCCATTATAGCCCAGACCTGTCTTGTTTAGTGGAGACCACTGCACATTGATAATCTCATCCAAAGTTTCAGATCCTTTGACAAACTTGAGATTAATAGCTTTTGTTTTCTCAATCTCTTTTCTAAGACCAACAATTTCACCTTCTAATTTTTCAAGATGTTTTTCCTTTTCATCAATTTGAAATTGCAGAGTATCAATGATCATGTTTTTTTCTTCTATACATCTCTTGAGTCTAGTAATTTCATCATAAAGGTTATCCACATCTATAGCATCCATATAATCATCATCTTCAAATGCCATTAACAACTTATATTCATTACCTTGTTCATCTTCATCACTGTTTGATAGACCATCACTATCTTCATGAGTGTAGTAGCTTTTCTTATTTGCATTATGTTTCTTGTTCCATCTAGCAGGTTCCTTTCCTTTATCCTTATAAGGACATTTTGCAACATAATGACCTACTCTTCCACAAGCAAAG
Source organism: Pinus tabuliformis (assembly GCA_031772625.1). Classification (NCBI taxonomy): domain Eukaryota; kingdom Viridiplantae; phylum Streptophyta; class Pinopsida; order Pinales; family Pinaceae; genus Pinus; species Pinus tabuliformis. The sequence goes on from CM062820.1 coordinate 691,229,599, forward strand.
CATTTAAAAGGTAACTTACCTCTGAACCTTCCAGAACCCCTTTGAAGATTTCTGACAAAATTTGATTCTTCTTCCTCTTCTTCTGGGACGTGGCTTGCTTCATAATAATCTCCTTTGTCTGATGCCTTGAAAGCAGCTTCTCTTCTGTCTGATGGACCTCCCTTTCTCATTTCATAAGCAGTTAGAATTCCATGTAGCTGAGACATAGTAAGAATTCGTAGATTTTCCTTTTCTTCTATTGCAGATACTTTAGATTCAAACTTGGGGGACAATGATCTTAGAACCTTTTCAACCACAATAGCCTCTTTTATTTCTTCACCCAAATTTTTCATACAATTAACAACCTCATCTACCCGAAGAAAATAGTTAGCCACACTTTCATCATTATACATTTTGAGAGTCTCATACTGAATTCTGAGAGTTTGAAGTTTAGCACGCTTTACCTGTTCATCTCCTTCATAGCTCGTGGTAATTTTGTCCCATATCTCTTTTGCGGATTTATAGTGCATTACCTTCATGAATTCTGATTGAGATATACATCCTAATAGAGTACTGACTGCTTTCGCATTTGTTTCATACTTCTTTTTCTCGGCTGCATCTGTAGGAGTAGCTGAAGGAAAAGCGTAGCCTGTCTCTACGATGTCCCAAACTTCTGTACCAAGAGATTGAAGATAGGCAGTAACTCTTACCTTCCAATAATTGAAGTTTGTCCCATCAAAAACTGGTGGCCTGATTGATGCTTCTCTCTCGTAGTTGCTCATGATGAACGATCTACCTTCAAGCGATCAAGCTTCTCTGAAGGACTTGCTCCGATACCAATTGTTGGAAATAATACTGAGAGGGGGGGTGAATCAGTATTATCTAATTCTTTTAATAAATCTTCCTTATTTGTTCTTTGAATTAGTTTTGCATGCCAGTACCATAAAATAATGAGCATGAACAAAGAAAACAGATAGTCACACCAAAGAACACAAGATGTAAGGTGGAAACCCAATGTGGGTGAAAACCACCTGCTGCAATATGTCTCTATCTTCTTTCAAATTAGAAACTCCTTTTACAATGGTTTTGTACTGGTGCAGTCCTTTACCAGTACGCAGGCTGCAACCTGCAGAGAGCTACAACTCTCTCTCGTTTTCCAGTCTCTCCTGGAAAGGAGCTACAACCCCCTACTTCTTTTCTTACAAGGACCACTTTTCATAAATTTTCAAACTGGATCCATAAGCATCAAATGATCATCAAGTATAAGAGAATCACCCAATCAACAGTAGTAACCAGATCAACAATAATAGGACCAAACCCAGAGCACAACAATAATAAACAAAGATTTTAAGAGAAGTAAGCACCCTGCTCAACTGCTCCCCTGCTTACGTAAGCACCCTGCTCAACTGCTGGCCTGCTTACAGTACTCACCCTGCTCAACTGCTTGCCTGCTTACAGTACGCACCCTGCTCAACTGCTAGCCTGCTTATGTACGCACCCTGCTCAACTGCTACTGCGTACCTCGCTCTGAGTCCATTGAACTGCCTGCGGACCTCCGCACCTGCAACCCTTCTGTGCCTGCGTATCGGCGCACCTGCAACCCTTCTGTGCCTGCGTACCGGCGCACCTGAAACCCTTTTGTGCCTGCGTACCGGCGCACCTGCAACCCTTCTGTGCCTACGTACCCGCGCACCTGAAACCCTTCTGTGCCTGCGTACCGGCGCACCTGAAACGCTTCGTTCCTGCGTATGTACGTACTTTTCTCTCACTGTCCCTGCGTACCTTCGGGCATAGATGATTTCAAAACTTTAGAAATAACCCAGACAGTCAGATCTACAGATTTGAACATGCGCCGAAGAGATCTCGGTCCATCAGTAGATTCGCCTTCTTTAGATCTAGACCAGATCTAGCCCTCATAAGATATTCAACCAAAGACATGCTCAAGCCAAATGATCTCCTTTGCTTTATATAGGAAAGCTCTTCCTTAAAACATGGATCAATACCACGAGCCGACACCATAATAACCCAATACCGTCGGCTAAATACCAAGAGTAAAACATAAGAAAACCCCACATGTGAATTTCTTTGCCTTGAAATGTGTGCACTGGGGGTACGCACCTCCTGAACGGCTGACCTGCGGGCATGTACGCACTTTATGTAACTCCGACCTGCGTGTACGCACCTTATGTAAGGTGTACCTGCGTACCCCTAATTTTCTTCAATATTTGATAGCTGATCATCAATCTCTGCTGCTGACTTGAAGTACTGTGATCTATCACCTGAATGGGTTGCCATCAAGGACAACACTTTAGCCATAATGCCAACAAGCTATACAACTTTTACAGGAAAGTTTTCTAGTATTTGTACTCAATTGTAACCTATACAACATAAGAAGTTAATTAGTCCTTTATAGGTCCACAACTGTGCTTTTGCATGGGAATATCTAGCCATGAGAGGCATCAATCCTTAGTATTTGCACACATCACATCCATATTTAGGATAACTCTCATTCTATCTACCAAACTAAATGAAGAATCAATCCAACACTGAAGGATATTATCAAGGAAGAATTAAATTTTTTATGGAATATCAATTTTAGTTAGCCAAATTTGAACAATGGATGGGTTTCTCCTCTAGCAATAGTTCTGAAGAAAGGGAAAAAATGAAGGATCTTTGTTAATTACAAGGAGCTAAGCAATAATACCATGAAAGAACATTTCCCATTCCCAACCTTTGTTCAAGTTATAAATGATTTATCCAGTAAGAAATATTTGTCCTTCATGATGGTTTGAGTGTACATAACCAGAGACACATTGCTCTTGGAATTGAGATAAAACTCCATTTACCTACCCATGGCGAGCATTTTCCTACAAGGTGCTTCCTTTTGGTTTACATAATGCACCTACCATCTTTCAACATGATCTTTAAAGCTTTTTTCAGACTTATCCATGATTTTGTTGAAGTATATACATATGATTCTATAGCTTATGGTGACTCTTTTGAAGAAGTTATGGGTAATCTTAAAAGTTTCTTTACAGATGCCAAGGAATGAATTTGTCTTCAAATAATGATTTTTTTTATGATGATGACCTAAATTACCGCGTTCTAGGACATCATATCTCCTATATTGATATTGAAGTCGACTTTGCAAAAATTATCGTGACGTGGGCAAAGTGTATTTCAACATATTGGGGTACTCCCTAATATGAAGTTTCAATTAGACTTCACTCCATTTGGGATAGGATATCCATCCAAAATTGGTCTGACAACCATCACTTAAAATGAAAGGGAATGATTATGACATATAGAGTGTAATATGTCATTTTCTTCTTTTGTTTTTGTTTTTTGTTTTTGTTTATATTACTCAAAGAAGTTGATTGACATGGATATCAAATTGAGCACACAGGTATGAAACCCCTCAACATTATTTTGTTATCGCCTAGGAGAAATAAAAGACCTTTCAGAACAAAATACATGTGGATCAAGGCCAAAAATGGCATGGATATCTCCCCATACATTCTAGACACATATACAAAACAAAATTGTCCACAAAGGGATGAGTACTAACTCTAAACATCCAGACAAAAATTCCCCCAGAAAATCATAAATATTTGGCAATTACATGACGCTTGGAGAACCTCCAAGTACTTGGAGACTGCCAAGTCGTATCCATCCCAAACGCTACTTCATTGACAATCGACAGGTGTGATGAGAACCTAGTAAAGTCAGCCCAGAAACATCGCCTTCCACAAAAACCATGTATGTCGCATGCAACCATTAACATATACCAAAAGATATATATGATAAAACTAGTGTCCAATAATACCTGCTAGAATCAACCCATAGAAACACAAGGTCGCGACAAAAATATGTCGTCATTATCTAAAGACCAAAATTCCAACAAGAAACATGCAAAGAACAAAACTAGAAGCATCGGATAATCCCCAAATTGCACCACCCGCCACCCATGCTCAATGATCATTATCTGATGACAAAATATTAGTTGAAACCCTTGCATTGGAGCCAGTAGGATCCATCAGGTCCCCACCATCCAAGTCACAGGTTATATGATTGTCCACATGCGCCAAATGAGCGTTAACTCTATCCAGGAAAAACATCTAATTCCCAGGCATTCTCTTGACATCCTCTAGAGAGGCGAAAATATCATATTTCTCCACTTTCTTGTCCCCCAATACCAAGCCCAATAAAGTCTTCATTTTCCAATGAAGAGCCATTAAGTTTAAATACTATTTTCTCTTGCCTCTAGTGTGCCCAGGGTTCAGCACCCAAATTGACACATCCTCTAACAACTCAGAATTCGAGTGGGACCACCTTTCCTCTCATACATTGGTCTCAAGCTCGCAAATTTCCTTATGCGTTTCAGGCATAACTGAGTTAAAATGAGTTGTCGTCAAGTCATGGGAAAAGAGTCTTGCTCGTCGTTGGCTAGGGTGAGTTCTTCCTCCACTTCCTCTCCTACTCCTCATCCATTGCCTTGGCAGCGTCATCATGTCTAGGGGAGGAGATTCATTATCATTGTAAGGACTTCCTCTACCTGCAAAAGAACATAAAGACCGACTCAACACACCCTCCACAATACCAGGAAACCAAAAAAATAATTCGTCACAATAGCACCATACAAAACACAACCTTAGACAAAGACCCACCAGAGAGGGCAGAGCATAAAACTTCCTCAGCCAGAGACTCTACCCTCTTAACCATTGAACAAGAAAGGAACCACCCCGAGACCAAGAGAATTCGACACCCAGGAGAACACAAACAATTACCCAATTCCCACACCCAACACTTGACTTTCCACACATGTAAACCACACAAGCAAACCCTCGCAAACACTTCCAGCTACACCTAGCAAAACCCTCCTTACATCGAGAAAAAAAGGACCCAATAAAAACCCCGACACTAAATTAAACCAACATTCCCCATGTTATCCCAGACTAAATTAGACAAATTATACACAAAGAAATAGAATCGAGACTCTTAAGATCAAACCCTCTAGAACATCTAAATAGGAGACTTAAGAAAAGCAAAAGTGAGACCTAAGTTAGCACAAAATGCTTACAGATTGAAGACCCCAACAAGACCTTTGGATTGGGCACTTCCACCTGTCGACAACACCAGGGTTCACAAACATCCTATACAACCACACCCTAAATTAATTAAACAACTAGAATTCCTTTCCGACCAATGCAACTCTTCACTACCTACAACACCAACACCTTCACGCATGCCAAATTCATATAAAATTTACTCCAAAAGGTTGAGGACCTTACCTCGGCTCCTTCCCTCTCTTTGCAAATGAATTTGTAGGCCATCAAAACCCATAAATAAACCCTCAACCAACTATAGCACTGCATGTGAGGTTCTAGTTGCATCCTACTAGCATTAATGAGTTATTATGGGCTTGAGGGTGGTGGTCGCATTGCCCCATGCCCGTTCCATTTGTCATTACACCATCATCAGGGAAGAGTGTACTATGTTTTTATTCTATATATATGATGCAAATTAATTGATATATTTTTGTTTTTTATTCTTTTTTGTTTTCTTTTTAGTTTTTTTTTTTTGGGTGTTTTTTAATTAATTATTATTTTTTAATAGATTTTTTAATTATTGTTTTATTTTAAATCATTTAAAAAAAATTATAATTTTGTTTTTAAAATAATTGTTTTTTTTGTAAACATTTTTTATTAATTAAAAAAGGGATTGGAAAAAGAGTTTTTTTATTATTTATTTATTTTTAACAAAATTCATGTTTTTAATTAAAAATAAATAAAATTTTGCATTATGTCATTTTTAAGGGTGTTTTTCACTATTTTGTGTACATTAATATTTCACAAGTCGTATTTAAAAAATATTGCAATCTTAGTGCCCAATTTAAAATGGGGCAAGTTGTCTTAGCCTAAGATTTAAAAGAGCTATAAGTTTAGGTTTTACAAAGAAAACTTGCTCTTGGTAGAGTGATTCTTTGATCTAGGTGTTGATTTTTAAGGTTTTTTGTTTTGTAGTCATGATTTTTGGTTTAGAATGTTATGGTTGAAAAATGTTGAAATTTTAAGTTTTCTTTTTTTGTATTCATGATATTTGATTTAAATTCATGGTTGAAGAATGTCAAAACTATTTTAAGTTTTTTTCTGCGTCATGTTAGTTAATATTTAACGACATGGTTGAAAATTGTTGCAATTTTAAGATTTTCAATGATCATGATTTTGGATTTTAATGTTGTGGCTGAAAAATATTGGAATTTTAACCTAGGAAAAAAAAGTGATGCAACATCGCCACTTTTCGATTTCAGAGTGTTTTCTCATGTTTTTTGCACAAAAATAAGGGTTTTTGGGCTAGTATTCTATTTTTGAGGTTATATTTCTTGTTAAGTTGGCCACATTGTTCCATATATAGCCACTTAACTACCACACATGCATGTCAAGAAGTCGTCCAAAGTAGTGTAAAAACCTGCAACCAACTCTAACCAACCCACACATGTGGTCCTTGATGATGTAACTGTTGAAAAGTGTAACTAGGTTTGGTCTTCATAATAACATGTAATTGTGATTTTTATATAAATGATGTAAAGGAAGAAAAATAAAATTATTATTGTAATGCTTGCCTCATGGGTTTCATGAGCAAGTAATTTTATTTTTAGCGATAGCTCCCATTGTGAGCCTTTAGGATTTGTCATCTAGTCATAAAATTCAAAGAGATTCAATATCATGTATGAAAAACCCTTCTTGGGCATGTTACAAATGTATATGAGTCTTTAGGATTGTCAAGTAGCCCTCCAAGACAAGCACAAGTTATCCCTCTTCAAGTTGGCCTCAAGATGAAATGAAGAACTCATGTTGGCTTCACCTAAAATGGAGACACAACTGTTCAAACTATCATGTCGGCTAATATACATGGAAAGATTACTATAAATAGGCAGCTCAACCTATTTCACAATCAAGAAGTTCGGATCACCTTTGAAATTCAGATGACTAATTGCAGAGACAAGTTCGGTGAAGGAGCTCGGATAAGGGTACAGGAACTCGAGCTAATTGCAGAGGCAAGTTTGGATAGGATTGCAGAGATAATTTCGATAATCACAGTAAGCAAACTTCAGTGTTATCACAGTGATATGATCTCACAACAACAAGGAGAATTTGGTGCTATCTCACAATCAAGGGAAATCTTTGTCTCGGTACAACAAGGAGAATTCGGTGCTATCTCATAGTCAAGGGAAATCTCTGTCTTGATGTCATAAAAAGATGGAGAATTTGGTGCCACCACAGTACGAAGGATTCAGTGTCATCACAGTAGGAGGATCTCAATACTACTACAATAAGAAGATCTTAAAAATAAGGTCTCGGTGTTGTAACATCTCATTGATAATACAGGAAGAAGACTTTGGTGTCATGACAACGGTGATAATGTCTCATTGCTAAGAAGGTCAAAGTGGAAGAGGACTTGTGCCTTGGTCTTGAAGTGGAAAATAGGTCAAGGGTCTTGGTCTTGGTATTCGTTAATTGGGATCTCTATAAGAAAAATTTGTGTGAGTTTTCCTCTTAAAGAGTGACAGGTTTTGGCCCTAGATGATAGCCTATATTTTGTGTCTCTTGTCTCTTTATTGTTTATGCATTGGTAAATGTTGTAGAAATTCCCACTGTCGATCAACATATTATGCAATAGACTAAAGCAAGGTCTTCTCTTGCAAGGTCCTCCTTGCAAGACTGTATCAGTTGATCATCACCTGTCCAAATTAGATCATCGACATAAAGAACAATGATCAATGGTTTACCTTCTACCATGATGTGGTAAAGGTTCACATCTGCTTCACTCTTGGTGAAGCCCAACCCGGTGAAATAGTTGTCAATCCTGGTGTACCAAGCACGGGGTGCTTGCTTCAGCCCATACAAAGCCCTCTTGAGTTGGCACACATGCGATTCACGATCGAAGGTCTCAAAACCCTCTGGCTGCTCAATGTACACCTCCTCCTCAATCTTCCCATTGAGGAATGTTGTCTTCACATCCATCTAGTGGATCTTCCACCCCATCTGAGCTGATAGTGCCAATATCGATCTAATCGATGAGTACCTTGCTACGGGAGCAAAAGTCTCATCGTAGTCGATCCCCTCGACCTATGAGAAACCTCGGGCAACAAACCTTGCCTTATGTTTCTCAACACTGCCATCAGCTGCCTACTTTACCTTGTAAAGCCATCTGGAACTCACCACTGACTTACCCTGAGGTCTTGGGACAACATCCCACACACTGTTTCGAATGATAGAGTCGTACTCCTCTACCATTGCATCAACCCAGACTGGTTGTTGCACTACCTCCTCGAATGAAGAAGGTTTGGTATCTACACACTCCCCAACCAGGGCCATGTACCCAGTGTACCGCTCAGGTGACCTCCTCTGTCTGCGCTGAGAAGATGGCTGTCCCACATTCTCCCGCACATCCAGCATCAACCTGTCAGCTTCCCTTGAGCATTTCCGCCCATCTCTAGAAGTATCAGCATGAGTGGATGTCTCCACTCCCGGATCCTCTGCATGCAGCTACTCCACATCAATCTGAGGCTCCTCCTCCTTGGGAACTGAAAGTTCCTTCTCTGCATTCAACTTGAGCTCCCTCTCAAGTGATAATTTCATGGCTTTCTGCTCGTCGAACTTCAGATCCCTACGTACCACAGTCCTCTGAGTGGAAGGCAGGTACACCCGATAGTTGTGGGGTGTATCCATGTACCCCACAAGTATTCCCAACTCAGTTGTTGGGTCTAGCTTCTTCCTGGCATCTTTGGTCACATGATAATAAACTGATGATCCAAAGATTCAGAAGTGACTTACATCAGGTCGCTTCCCGGAAAATGCCTCCATAGGTGTCTTCATCCCCAGTATACAGTGCGGGCTTCTGTTCTGCAAGTATACTACTGTATTGCATGCCTCAGCCCACAAATGCAATGGTAGGCTTTGGTCATGCAACATCACTCGAGATGCTCCCACAATCGATCTATTCTTCCTTTCGGCCACCCCATTCTGTTGCGGGTTATGGGGTGCCATCAGTTCCCGTTTAATTCCTTCTACAGCACAGAAGTCTTTAAATTGTTAGGAGACATACTCTCCACCATTGTCGCTAGGCAAGGATTTTATTTTCTTTCCAGATTCTTTCTTTGCCAAGGCTCTAAACTCACAAAACCTCAAGAAGGTATAATCCTTATTTTGCATAAAGTAGATCCAGCATCTACGAGAAAAATTATCAATAAAGATAACATAGTACCTTTGTTTAGCAGTGGAGGCTGTAGAGAAAGGTCCACAAACATCTGAGTGGACTCGTTCCAGGATTGCTCCAGCTCTACTGTCTCGATCCGGAAAGGAAGATTTCGCATACTTACCCAAGGTATAACCTTTGCATGTATTCGTCTGCTCAAGTTTTCCCTTGGGTAATCCAGTAGAAATCTGTTGCATGATCTTCAGGGCTCCATGGTGCAAGTGGCCCAGCCTTCTACGCCATAGCTCGCCAACATCTTAGCTCTGCACCATCTCAGCTTTGGAACTCAAAGCAGCACAATCGTCTACCTCCAGCTTGTAGAGATTCTTAACTTGAATCCCTATTCGCTTTGTTTGTCCAGTACCGATATGCCTCAGGAATACCTTTCCTTTACTAAAGACTACACCATAGCCTTTATCTTCTAGCATAGTGACAGACACAAGATTCTTCTTCAAACTTGGTACATACTTTACATCAGTCAGGGTGAGGGGAGCTCCATGCTCCCTCTGAAACACAACCGTACCTTCACCTGAAACACGGTACTTTCCATCATCGCCCATCTCGATCTGCATCTGGAGATCCTTCTCCTCCAAGGTACTAAAAAGATTCTTGTCACTTGACATGTGGAATGAAGCTCCACTGTCTAGGTACCAAACACATCCCACCATGGATGAAACCATGCATGCGATAAGCGAGAAATCCAGCTCAAACTGTGAGGCCAGTGCCTCACCATCAGATCCCTTCGAGGATTTCTTCTGTGGACAATTCGTAGCATAATGGCCCACTTCATGACAATGAAAGCATCACACTTTCGATTTGTCAATCTTCTTCCCACCATGGGAAGAACCGGATTTGGGATGGGACGCCTTCCCTTTCCCTTTCCTCGCCTTACTCGCTAAGGCTAGATTTTCCTCATCATCTTGCTTCGATGAGGATCCATCTCTGGTGCTTCTTTTGATTTCCTCCTGCCTCAGATCTGACCAAAGTCGTTTCCAATCTGGCAGTTTTTCTCTTCCATTAACCGAGTCTTGGTAGCTATGCCAGCTCTTAGGAAGACCGAGGAGTGTAAGACTCACCATGTAATCATCAGTGGTCGTGATCCCTACACTTCCAAGCTCATCCCTGCAAGTGGTGTGCTTGTTCAGATATGTAGAGATCGTGTCGCCCTTTTCACACTTGATCTTACGGAGCTTGTCTTTCAGCCCCAGCTTCCTCTGATCACTGCTGTTATGATATAGATCTTTCAATGTTTTCCACATCAAAAACGGTGTCTCCTTCCCATGGAGGCTCGAGACAATGTGGTCTCGAACTCCCTCTAGGAGGATTCTCCTTGCTCTAGCCACACATTTCTTCCATTCCGCCAATTGAGTAGCATCAGTCGGCTTGGGGACTTCTTGATCAATGAAGTCCTTTAGACCATTATCCTCTAATACTGCTTCCATGCGATCCTTCCAGGCTATATAATTCGAGCTGCCATCAAGGGTGCACTCGAGTCTTAAACCACTGAACGCCATTGGTGAAATTGAGATGTGATAAGAACTCAATTTCTATATTCAGAAACCACAAACTTCGAACTTCTCCCTTCTTGTATATTGTTCTTCTCCTTTGATCACCTTTGCTCTGATACCATGTAGAAATTCCCACTGTAGATCAACAGATTATGCAATAGACTAAAGCAAAATACAAGATCTACTTCTACAATAAACTTTGCGGAAGCTTAATCAATTTGAGCACAATCAATGAGAACACATATAACTGAGAATGAGAAATCAATCACACATAACACAGAAGAAATAACCTGGGGAAAGCCTCAGCCTAAAACCCCAATCTCTGTATTATCATACAAGTGAAAATCTTGTTCAAGTTACAAAAAGAATCAACTCTCAAGCTATCTTGCTCTCTCTGCAATCAAACAATACAACTCACAAACTGAATAGACATTGTATATGTCCTCCTCAAGCCCTCCAAGCCTCCTATTTCCTTGTGTAGTTTTTCTTGGGGTCCAGTGAAGCCACATGTGTGAATTGGCCTCATCACACTCACAAAACCTGAAGAAGTAACTGCACAATCCTCAAGGAAAGAATTCCTTCTGCATGCAAGGAATATTCACAATGGAATATTCTAGCAACTGATAGTACACTGCCCCTCCATCTAATCTCAACTGGGTCTCTGTCTGAACTGACATGCATGAGTTATTTATGAGAGAATATTCAGTTATCTGAAGTGCAGTAGTTACATGCATGCATGCATTAACTAACTGAACTCACAATTAATTCAAAAAACTGTTTGAATTAATCTAACTGGACTTGAATCAGTTAACTAAGTCAACTAATTACAACTCAACATTACAACTCATCCTTATCTCTTTAACTGATGGATAAATTACTCAATTAATGGAGAAACTATTGCATGTCCCCACATAGACTTCATGTTCGATTTTCTACAACTAATTAACTCATGGTGAATTAATTAATTATTTTACAAATAGCTTCTAAGATCAAATTCAAATTTTACTTCTCTATTTTAGTTCAGGGACTAACTAAAATAAGAAGGTATCCTGAAATGCTATTTATAGTAGTACTAAATTTAACACTTCTATATTTATCATTTCTTGTTGCTATTTTCAACAAATGTTTGATGAAAGAAGAAAACAATAATAATATAAAGAGAAGAATCTAATCTAAATGGTAAAAAACATTCACAAGCAGTGATCTTTCAAGAAAAATCACCTAATACTTGATTCCCTAGATTTCTCAACATGGTATTAGAGCTAAGGTGACAAAGTCAAGGAAGGGCATCTTATCAAGGAACACTCAAGGATCAAATCTCGAGGAAGTCATCAAAGCAAAGATCATCTTTAAGACAAGATATACAAAGGAAGCATTATAACGCTAGATCAAAGGAGTCTACAAATAAGTCTTAGGATCATCATCAAGAAAACATCATTGATCTTCATCAAAGGATCCAAAGAGATCTCACACTCGGTGGGAACAAGGATCACACCTGAAGAAAACTACCTAACTCAAAGAGAAGTTTTCTACTCTCCATATCATTATAAACATCAACAAAGCAACAGGGAGAAAGGAGCATCCTATCAAGTAAGTATATGACCTTATTTGAATCTGTCAAAATGTATTTTTGCAAGGAAATCAACAAATTGGTTGGGGCTTCAAACTATCTTGCATGGAAGAAAAGGACAGATCTAATTCTCATTGAAAATGAGGTCATGGATCATGTCAAAGGATCTATCACCAAACCAGGAGAAGCATATGCTTAATAAATTGCAAAGTATATGAAAGGGGAAATTAGGGCTCAAAGGATTATCATTGAATCCATCAAGGATCCCCTCATCCCATATGTATCTAAACTCAAAACTTCAAAAGACATGTATAACAAACTGGTAGAGTTGTATTTCGTAAGCACTGTTGGAGAAGTCATCTCATTAAGGCAAGAAATTTACAAGCTGAATATGTCTAGGGAAGATGGAATAACCTCATACTTTATGAGGATATATGAGATCCGAGCTCAATTACAAGATCTGGGAGAAGGCATGTTTGATAGTGAAATGACTACATTTTTATTAAATGCACTACTGAAGGAGTGGGGTAACTTTGCTTCAAGTATTTATGGGAAGAAAGAAGCTACTCCATTCCAGGATCTATGGTCACTATGCAAGATTAAAGAATCTAGACTAAAGGCCAAATATGATGTGGGAACGGGTGAGCAAAATCAAGCTTATGATGCAATGACAAGAAGAAAGGGACAATTTGGAAAGTTTGGTCCTCAAAAAAGGAAAAAGAACATGGCTAAAATCCAATGCTATGGGTGCCAAGAATATGGACACTATAAAAGAGATTGTCCTAAGATCAAGAAGGACAATAACAAAATAACAAGAGAAGAACCTCATATCAGCGAAGAAGTGGAGGAAGTTGAAAAGAAGAAGTCCAAGATAGAGGAAGTAAGAGATCTCTACTATGACTGAGATAGTCTTCCTCATCTAAGTTCTTTTCAAATTCCTAAGTCTTATGTTGTAAGATATGGATATCATAATTCACTAAATGGGATGCATGAAGGCATCATAGAAGTATTGGGAACAAGAGATCGAGACATCATCATAGAGAAGCATGAAAGATGGTTAGAATCTATGGAATTCAAGGATATATATCTTGAGAATCTTATTGGGAACACAAGTGGCAAGGTTATAAAGTACAAGGTTCATCATACATCTGTCAAAAGGAAACATATTCTAATGGGGATACTTTAGATCCTCAAGAATCTTTGATGGAATCTTCATTGAAAGGTTCACCAATCATGAGGGGAAGCAAGTGTTTCATCAAGAATTTCAAACTTGTGGAATTCATGGGATAATGGTATGATGACATAAAAATGAAGCAGTTCAAGGGATTGAAGCTCTTTCAATCAAGGAAGTTGTTGCAGGAAGTCTGGATGACCCAAAGGAAAAATGAGGTATGTATGCTTACATTTGATATTGTGGAAGTCATGTCATATGGTTGCAACTAACATGGATCAATGCTCTATCTTGAGAGCATGATAAAAAGTAAGGATCTCCTCCCTCTAAGGTATGTAGGAATGGATGGGTACATATTCACTAGATGAAATCAACATAAAATGTCCTCATATGAAGTATTAGGTGGTTGACTACAATTGAGGAAATTTGATTGGAAGCTCCTGTGAATTTAATGTGCGAAGAAAGGAAGGAAGAGATCATGGAATATGCAACCATGGTAAAGGCAATCAACATTCGAAAACCCAAGAAGATTTGACTAGGATATCTCCATGAAAGATCTGAATACTCTGATGAAGTTTCAAAGGAAAAGAGACCCTTGGCTATATATATCTTTGGGAGATGTGTCGATATATATGCAGGATGCTGATACAAACTAGAAGATGTCATGATGAAAGACCATCACAAAGGTAATGTTGATTTTAATGCTCATTCCTTTATTTTATATCTGGATGGGTTTATGCAGGGCTGCCAAGAGAATATATATGGATGTCTTCCACCACTGATGCACATGTAGTAGGATGAAAGGTCCTTAAGTAAACATGGCATGAAGGAAGGCCAAATATGTACTAATGGATCACTCTTCGATGATATGGTTGATTCATGGATGGAAGTGATGGATGGTCAGTGCCCTATGTAGAAGTCCCAAAGATCAAGACTCCTAGATAACAAAAACAAATTCATGACATCGTGAAGAGGAGTTCTTCAAACAACTGGTTGTCCCATCATCTCCACCTAAGGAGATGTTGTAGGTCCCTAATTAAGAGGGAGCCTGGAAACAAGTTTCTTACTTGGAAGAAACTTGGAAATTCCTAAGCCAAGAGGGAGATTAGGTACATTCTTTCTGTAGGAATGAGTACATTCCTTTATTAGAATAGATATTTCCTCCCTAATTAAGAGGGAGAGATAGACACATCGTTCTTGCCTTCACTTGGGAAGACAGACTAGAGGATTGGGTAAACATTTGGCATCTAATAGTCTTTAAGGATGAGTTAGGGCATCCAAGATAAGAGTAGTCATAGAGGACAAATATTCTTTGAGCACAAGGAATCCAAGATAAGAATAGTCATTGTGGAACACACCCTGAGAACCCAGGTGGGGTATGTTCCGAGAGAGACAATGATGAGGGTGTGTATACGTCATTGGTCTCGCCAGCATTGTGCTCGGATCTCATGGGGAGATAGAGTTTTTATTCAAGGCCTTGCTATGCGACAATGTTGGTTGATATGATGTTATATAGATGGGTTACCAATCTGATTCTTCTTATGAGAAATTCTTCAGATTGAGAATGACCAAGTACCATTATGAATACCTCCCTAGTTAAGAGGGAGTGTTGAAAAGTGTAACTAGGTTCGGTCTTCATAATGACATGTAATTGTGAATTTTATGTAAATGATGTAAAGGAAGAAAAATAAAATTATTATTGTAATGCTTGCCTCATGGGTTTCATGAGCAAGGAATTTTATTTTTAGTGATGGCTCCCATTGTGAGCCTTTAGGATTTGTCATCTAGTCATAAAATTCAAAGAGAGTCAATATCATGTATGAAAAACCCTTCTTGGGCATGTTACAAATGTATATGAGTCTATAGGATTGTCAAGTAGCCCTCCAAGACAAGCACAAGTTATCCCTCTTCAAGTCGACCTCAAGATGAAATGAAGAACTCATGTCGACTTCACCTAAAATGGAGACATAATTGTTCAAACTATCATGTCGACTAATATACATGGATAGACTACTATAAATAGGTAGCTCGACCTATTTCACAGTCAAGTAGTTCGGATCACCTCTGAAATTCAGATGACTAATTGCAGAGACAAGTTCGGTTAAGGAGCTCAGATAAGGGTATAGGAACTCAAGCTAATTGCAAAGGCAAGTTCAGATATGATTGCAGAGATAATTTTGATAATCACAGTAAGCAAACTTTAGTGTTATCACAGTGATATGATCTCACAATAACAAGGAGAATTCAGTGTTATCTCGCAGTCAAGGGCAACCTCTATCTTGATACAGCGAGGAGATTTTAGTGTCACCACAGTAAGAAGGTTTCAATGTCATCATAGTAGGAGGATCTCGGTACTACCACAGTAAGAAGATCTCAGAAAGAAGGTCTCGGTGTTGTAACATCTCAGTGATAATACAGGAAGGAGACCTTGGTGTCATGACAGTGGTGATAATGTCTCATTGCTAAGAAGGTCAACATGGAAGAGGACTTATGTCTTGGTCTTGGAGTGGCAAATAGGTCAAGGGTCTTGGTCTTGGTATTCGTCAATTGGAATCTCTATAAGAAGAATTTGTGCGGGTTTTCCTCTCAAAGAGTGAGAGGTTTTGGCCCTGGATGATAGCCTATATTTTGTGTCTCTTGTCTCTTTATTGTTTATGCATTGGTCATTGTTTGATGAAAGAATAACACAATAATAATATAAAGAGAAGAATCTAATCTAAAAGATAAAAAACATTCACAATCAGTTATCTCTCAAGAGAAATCACCTAATACTTGACGCCCTATATTTCTCGACAATAAGCAACAAAACAAACTCACACCTGTGAAGGAATATCTCCAAGAAAATGACATCCCCTCCTAAATATGTTATAGAAAGCACATGTGATGATGTGGACTCCATGTCACATTAACCAATGCATTATCACAAATCCCAATGCAATGACACCTTTTTGAATGAAAGTACTCATCGCAATGCAAATACATGAATCACATGTTGTTGTCATGGATACCAAGGCGGATACATGGACATTAATGAAGTGTCACAAATCCCAATGAGTTGTCACATTTATTATTGCAAGTACACAAATCTCAAAGGCAAGTGTCACTAATCCCTATGTGACATGGTTCGGGTTCGAATTTGAGTTCGACAACCATTAATTTCGATTCGAATTTGATATTTTTTTAAAGTTAGTCATTAGGTTCAACCATATATATAATTATAATTTGGTATATATAATGTATTTAGAAATGATTACTTTTATTTATATTGAATAAAGACATTTAAATAATAAATTAAGTTGTATTAATAAACTATATTTAAAGTATTAAATTATTTTATTGAAGTGTATATTATAATTAAAAATATTAATTTTATTTATTATAATTTTATTTATATCATAAATAATTTTTAATATATTTACTATTTATAATTACTTATAAAGTTACAATAAAATAATTTAGTATTAAAATAAATTATATTAACAAAACATATTGTAATTTGTAATATTATTTACATTTCAATCAATTAAATTTAAGTTTAGGATAAATTATATCAATAAAGTATAATTTAAAATTAAATCATTTCATATCCATTATAATTGTTACCCACCACATGTGGGTAGGGTCTATAGGAAAAAATTCTCCTAAATTGTCCTCAGCCGACAGCTAGCAACCCCTTGTAGCCATAAGATAGCTCGATGTACCATTTTCTCTGCGACCTGATCCAACCATGTGGTCCCTCGCTCACTTGTTATGATTGCATGTTTGAAGGTGGGCCTCCCGACCCCGAAGGTATGGCTTTTCATTCGTATGGTTAAGTAAATTTTCTTACTTGTCATGGGCAGTTTTGGACATGGATTGGTGGGGGGATTCAATGGAAAGAGTGGGCTAGGTCTATACTCTTGTCTCGCTGCCCCATTTCATCGTTAGGCCTGTTTCCTAGTCATGTGAGATCTCCTTCACTGGCCATTAGCTTTAGGGTTGGAATTACATGGGAAATCCTAATTTTCGTTGTGTGGTCCCGCTTCCCAACACCATTTACATCACTTCCTTACACACATTTTAGCTCCATTCATCTCTTTTCCCATCCGGGTCAACATGTGTCCACTGGGTCCACATAGGGTTAGCCTCCCCCTCCCCTTACCCACACCTTGGGTTGGGTCTGGAACAATGCCTCTGAGGTTGATGCAATTAAAAAGAAAATAAAAAGCATAATTTGGCCACTCTCAACAGGAAATATACCACAAAATTCAAAACATGGTTGGGACATACAAATTTAGCACGTGGGCAAAAGCCAAACATGAGATCTACCTTTATTCATGGTCATCACATTGGTTCATATGGACCCTAGATAAGCCTCATTTACATTAAGGAACTCATGATTGTCCAAACCCCTGGTGGGAAATGAAATGCCACACCTTAAAAAGGGATACCTATTGTTATATCCTACACATCATGCTCTCATCCCCTGGATCCTTGAGCAGTTATGAAGAAAAATCAATCAAAGGAAAAACACATATGAAGAAGGGTGAAAAACAAAAGTTGGGGTAACTTATGTACCACGATTTTCTCCCTCCACTCACATACCTAGGTGTGGGCTTCCCTTATTATAACCAGCCTTGTACCATGGCATGTGGCCTAAAGCATTCCCCTCATCCCCACTTTGTTCCATCACTATTTCACTTGCCACCTACCACCTAATGGATGTACCATGGAAATTTTGCCCCATTTAAAGCTTGAAACCACCTAATAGGGTCCTTGATTAACCCCCTTATTAAGCTTGGAGACATTTGTAATGTCGAATCCCACTATGGAAGGGCACGCCACCATGAAGTACCCCATTGATTCCATGACTTGTAAGTTGTTTTACTTGATTATTATGATGATTTGTTGTATTGGAGGGCAATGGGATGCATTGGATCTCATGCAGGATTGCAAGTAGGTCTCCATTTAGGGCTTGGTCTTCATATACGGGCCCTAGCCCTCTAGAGGGCCAAATTGGCACTTTTAGGGTGAACGTTGAGAACCATGGGCCTCTACCATAGCAGAGAATACTTCATGGATCCCCAACACCACACATTGATTAATTGTGTTCCACCTTTTGGATGAAGATGATGCACCTGGTTCACCATGCCCAACCCGCTCTACACTTGCATGATACACTTGGCAGATGTTCCAAGGTCCAAATGAGGATGTGTCTCACTGCACGAGACAAAGGGAAGGCTTATATCATCATCCTAATTCTTATAGATGGTTGACAGACGTTTTTGATCCACTTAGATACCCATGAGGATGTCCTTGTGCCCCCACATCCACGTGGGAGAACCACAAGTTCTTGTTTGGAAAGCAAGGGACCAACCCCCTTGTCCACTATGTTTGGAGCCCATTTTCACATCATGGCACACTTTGGACTTCATTAGGCCTTCTAAAAGGCCGAACAACTCATTATATTGATCATTTTGCCCTCTTGGGAGGCTTATTCTTAGGTTATTGAGCTATCATGGTGGTCATGTCACCAAGGGATATTATTATAGCACATTATTTTATTATATGGGGCTTAATTAGGCCAATTAGGAAAATCGAACTCATTAGGGATTGTATAAATAAATGAGAGGCCATTCATTTCTCTCATCATCACTTGGATTGGGTTGTTGGCTCTTGTGATAATTTCACATTCCCTTTTGGAGGACAAGTTTGGTTTCATGGAAAGCATTTTGATGTTTGGATTCTATCTTCTTGGTCTTGGAGCTTCATTATTGGCATAATTTGATGATTGGATATACTCATTTGTACATGTAAGTCATATTTTTCATGTTTATTCTTGTTATTTACTTTTTCACATGGATGTTGTTGGGATTTTCACTATATAGGTATGAATTTTACTGTTATTCTATGCGAAATTGTGGAAATTTTGGTCTTTTGAAGTGTTGCATCATTGCATGTGTCATGTATGAATGGATAAATGTTCCTATAGGTTATTTGTGTTGAAAATACCTTGATAAGTCATCAATTATTGCATATCTAAGTATAAAATATTCTGGAAGCTACTATCATGCCCTAATTTCCATGTGAAGTTATCTAGATGTCTCCTTGATTGGGTGAAGTCTCTCCAAATCATAAGTTCGTATTGACTCCATCTCTCCCAAAGGAAAGGCACTAATCCATCACTGGTGGTCACCTAAACTCTTATTTTTCTTGCCTCTTTTATCTCTTTCTAGGCCTAGCTGCCATAGGTCACCTAGGACATCAAATAAATCTCATTGTAGCCATCAAAACACTTCAATTTTTGGTCTATAACTACATTAGGGTTTCCTTTAGAGGCCCTCCAAATTTGAAGCAATTCTGAGAGGGGGATCCCAAGATATAACAAGGCCTAGCCCAAGGACCATTTATTGCCCTAGGTTTCCCTTTGTTATTTTCCTCATTTGGATCTTCGCATTCAATCCTCAAAAGAAAATTTTTACTTTGATCCTCTTCTCTTCCTTAGTCAAGTCAAGCCCCTCCTTGGTTAATTAACTCCATATCCTTGACCTAGTTTTGGGTCCACTTGGTCCTTTGTGGTCCCGCAACTTTATAACTCTAATTTCACAGAGATAACATGAAAGCCAATTTTCCATAAGGATTTTTCGGCCTAGGAATCATCTTTACCAGATATGTTCCCAAACCCTAGCCTCGAGAATCCTATTATCCCTTCCTAGAGAGCATATCACCTTGTTTATCTAATAAGAAATCCATATAATTGAGTTTCTCTTGATGAATAGGCCTTAGGAATCACTCTCTATCCATTTATAGATTTATCCTTCCTAGTGATTCCCCCTATACCGAGTCTCCTCCCATCAGTGAAAGTTTGTAAAGGTCATGGAGCCTTAGCTGAGATGATAGTGGGCTATTTCTGCATTGTTTCCCCTTGACCTAATAGTTGCTCTATAGGATCCCCTCCTAGGACCCCTTCTAGTTTGAGAAGTAACATCTTTAGCGTCATTGTTAGGGACACGAAACATGTGTCTTTTTCTCCATACGAAAGTATCGATATATCATTCTTGTCGACTCCATTGGAAGAACGAATCCCTAGTTCTTCATTGGTCTTTAAGGTTAACGCTTGTAGGTTGAAACAAGCATTTTTCAAGGCAATTTCATTCACCCTAACGACTCCCATGTCATTAAGGACCCAACAACATGTTGACCACATATATTCTCGTCATGGATATGATAGGGAACCCAAGATATCCCTCATTAGAATCCATGAAGAATATGCCAATGTTCGATGGGGATCCACATTCCATAGCTAATCATGTTATAAGGTTCATAAGGTATCTTTCAAGGAAAAATATAACCCAACCTTGTGACCAAATGGAATTTTTTGTCCTACCCATTTCCCCCAATACCAATTGGCTTGAGTCATGTGAACCTAAAAGCTTCCTTCTCTCTCAATGTTGGTTTTGCACTTCCTTTTGCATAAAGGGTTGAGTTTGCAATCTCATGAAGACATATGCCAAATGTTTGGCGTGGCCCTTTGTGAGGAGGAAGTTATTGAATATGGTTTTATGCCTGAGGAAAGATATCATAATCATCAAGATCAAGTTATTGATGCATACATCTATGATTGTACTGAAAAAGAGACTCATGAATAAGAAAAAATATCCACTGAGGATGACGAAGAGTTTGATCTTGAAATCCTGCAAGAAAGAATGGATGAATATAGTAGGTCATGCAAGGGGCTAGTAAGGGAATATAATGCTAATGACTTATTCTTCCATTTATACAAGCAAGAGGAGAAGCTCTATAAAATGAAATGTGAATATAACAAGAACCCTACTAACGATCTCCTCCTAGACGCATTATACCAAACTCATGTAACATGTACCTTATTTACTGTTCTCCAAGAGAAAAGGAAAGAAGAGAAGTCTCGCTTGCCTAGTAATGAGGACAATTTTGAGGAAAATAAAGATAACCTAGCAAGCAAAGATTTTTTGAGAAATCTTGATTTGAGAATGGGGTATGGTTATAAAAGTGAAGACACCATAACATCTCGAATCCATAAGAATGAGCCCATGGAAGAAGAAAAAGATCCACCCCTTCCGAATGACAATGGAGCACTTCCTAGTTATTGGAGGGGTCTCTTCTTTATGTTCCAAGATGATTCAATCAAAGAAGATTCTTCCAAAATTGTGTCTAATTTTGATGACTTTGAGGAAGATGCTTCCTTTTTCCATGCCACTGATAAAGGGTTTTTATTCATGTTTGAGCATTCCTACCCTTAATATGTCCATATACCAAAAATAGATGTTTGTGATGAGGATCATTCCCCTAGTTTTGATGAACTAGTTTCCCCTATGAAAAACTAGGAATTTGAGTTTTTCCAAAAATGTGATGATGATTCCACTTCTTGTTTTCCCAATAACCAAATGAAATCGTCTTAAATATGTCTGGGTCATTCACTCCCTCTGAGGATGATAGACTCAAGATAGTTCTTCATAAAAGGTTCATGCATTTGATCATTGAAATTTCCATTTTTTGGTTAGAGGATAAAGTTCAATCTTCTCGGTTGGTGTCTATTCCTTCTTCCAGGGTTCCTTTCTATGCCATATGGGTCTCTTGTTTTCCCACCTCCCGCCCTCGAAATCCCTCATACTACTCTTCCCATTTTTTATTTGGGATTTGTTGCATAAATAATCATAGAAGCACATGTTTTTATATTGATCAATTGACATGTTGGTATCATTGGATCTATGATTATACTTGGGACTTGAAATTGTATCATATGCATGTTAGGGTAGGATGCATTGCATATTGATTTTCTCATTAGAACTAACATCATATGATATTATCATGGTATATTAGTTGCATTTATATTAAAAAAATCATTTTATATTCTTGTTGATTTTATGGCCTAATACTAACCATGGGAGATCACAAGACACCAGAAAATTATGTTGCCCCATGTACTTGGTCTTTGATATGTGCAAGTAACAGGTTTGTGATACCAAGTGATTGTTGGTGTTATCATGACCTCCCGTTCGAGTAGCTTCACACACCCTTTTGATATTTCACGTGCCAGTTGGAGCAAGATGTTACCCACCACCTATGGTAGGGTATATAGGAGAAAATTTTTCTCCTAGATGCTCCTCAATCGATAGCCAACAGCCCCTTGCACCAGCCAGATAGGTCAATGTGCCATTTTCTCTGCCACCTGAGGCAACCATGTGGTCCCTCGTCCACTTGCTATGATTGTATGTTTGAAGGTGGGCCTCCTAACCCCGAAGGTAAGGCTTTTCATTGGTATGGTTGATTAAATTTCCTTACTTGTCTTGGGCACTTTTGGGCATGGATTGGTGGGGGGATTCAGCATAAAGAGTGGGCTAGGTCTATACTCTTGTATCCACTACATAATTTCGTGGTTAGCCTTGTATCCTACTCCTGTGGGATCTCCTTCACTGGCCATTAGCTTTACGGTTGGCACTACATGGCAAATATTGATTTTGGTTGCGTGGTCCCACTATGCAATACCATGTACATCACTCCCTGTTGGAAAATGCAATTAGGTTCGATCTTCATTATTGTACTTGAATTCAAAATGTAATATATTTGTCAAAAGAAAGTAAAAACAATATTATTATTATTTTATTTGACTTGTTAAAGAATGGGGTTCATGCTTGGGTTAAATGTATAGGTCAAGCCTCCATTGTAGGCTTTAGGTTATTGTCTAAATCAATGTTTAAAGACTCCTCCATCCATAAAAGTCTCCTTGCTACCATCATCAAGTCGACTTTCTGCAAATATTCTCATGTCGGCCTAACTACAGTGACACAACTCTTCATCAACACATGTCGACCCAACTACAGTGACACAACTCTTCATCAACACATGTCGACCTATTTTCGTATGGAAACAACTATATATACAAGGATGAGGACTTTGCATTATGAACAAAGATTTTCAGATCAGAATTTCAGAGCACATGTTTCGGCGATACAAGTTCGAATGAGGGCAAACATTTCGGTGTTATTTCAGAGAGTTCGGATAGGGCATCAAGATGATCTCCATGCTCTCATAGATCAGTGTTAGGCCTCCATAGTTTGGTATGTTCTCACAGGATTAGAGGCTATTACAGTGACCTTTGTTCGATGCTCTCACATTACCACAGTGACCTCATCTTAGTGCTTCTACAACGACTTCAGGTTGATGTTATTACAGTGGTGCTTTTGTTGAAAAGTGTAACTAGGTTTGGTCTTCATAATGACATGCAATTATGATTTTATGTAATGATATGTAAATAAGAAAAAATAAATTATTATATTGACTTGCTTCATTAGTTTCATGAGCAAGGGATTTTTTTTTGAGTCAAGACTCCCATTGAGAGTCTTTAGGATTTATTTATCATCTAGTCATAAAATGTTTGAGTCGTCATGTAAATGAAGTCATGTTTCACTTTGTAAAAAGTCAACCTTGTATATGTAAAGTATCCTCCAAGAACTTGTCACCTAACCTCTTCAAGTCGACGTACAAACGATGAAGAAACTGCTAGATAAATTCAGCCTAACGTAGTTGTCAAATCGGCCTAAAGACCTAGTGAAAAGGTGTATATATAGAAGAACTCGACCTCCATTCAAAGCAAGCAATTCGATCTGAATTTTGTCTAAGAGAAGTGCGAAGAAAAGGTGTGAAAGTGTTAAATTTGGAAACTAGGGCCAAACTCCATCTTGGACAGCTCATATGATGCAACTAATATTTTTATTGGATTCCTCTTTCCGAGAGGTTTAGGATTGATCTAAACATCATCTCATTTTGACATGTACAAATGGAATTATGAATTTATTTATATTATGGACAAATTGTTAAGGTCAACGAGCAATCTAATGTAGGCTCAGAAGCCAAAAAGACACGTCTATTCATCCTCAACATTCCATATAAATACAAGAAATGTCTACCTCATTTTGACACTCATCTCACACACATCTCTCTCTCATCTGATTGGGTCGTACACATTTCTGGGCAACCTCTCTTTCCACACCTGGGAAGGACAACACTGTAATTTTCTGTTTTGGGCGTTAACAGAATTGCAAGAGGGTTTGCCCAGCGTTGACCAAGCTGCAGTTGAATGAGTTTGACTGAGTTTTTCTTGGGGAATATTTTGTTTGGGTAGGCCGCATTTCTGGGCATAGAAATCGAGGCATTCAAAGTTGTTTAACCAATGTTGACCGCAGGTTTTACTCTGTGTTGACCAAGTTTGACTGATACTTTCAGAACTTTTTTGGGCTGATTTGGACTAGTGTTGGAGGCTGAGTTGACTGAGTTTAACAAAGATTATTTTGAGGAGAAATTATACCATGTTGACCAGTGTTGACTTTCTGGTTAGGGCTTCCTGTGACTGTTGTTTGACTGGACAGATTTGACTTTGATTGGGCAAGTGAATTTTGTATATTGTACTCTCTCTGTTGAACTTTTGAAGAATAATAAGAAGAATTAATCAAAGGTTTTCCCCACATTGGGGTTTGTCCCTGGCATGCACCACGTCTTGTGTCCTCTTGTCTTGGCTTGTCTTCTACTGTTTCTATTTATGTTCTATCTGCATTTATTGTCATGTTAATGTGATTGCTGATCTGGAAATTGATATTGGGATAATAAGAAAAATTGAAGTAAATTTCTCTTAATCATAGAACATACCATTGATATCTAGAATTAACATGGTATCAGCGCTGAGGTGAAGATAAAGCCAAAGCAAGAGTGAAAAGAGAAATCACTAAGATTTTTTGGAAAAGGACAAGAGTCAATGACCTCTGCATCTTCCTTCAATCCTGATGACAAGCTCAATAAAAAGTTTTATTAACATGCATGGAATATGTCTCTTGATTTGACTTTGGAAGAGCATGATGTCATGAACTATGTGCAGGGAAAGATCATTGAACCTCCTTCAAATGCATCGACTGCCACTAAGACAAAGTACAACAAAGGTAAAGTCAAAGCAAAGAAGATCATCAAGGATTCTATTAACAAGAATTTGGTTTCATACATCTCTGATTTGTACACATCCAAGGAGATGTATGACAAGTTGTTTGGCATGTTCAAGGTTAGCAATGCAAACCAAGTTCTCTTCCTCAAGAACAAGTTGAAGGACATAAAGAAGGGAAGAGGTGAAGATATCCAATCCTACTTCATGAGTATTACCGAGATAAAAAATGACCTTCTTTCAATTGGAGAAGTTATTGTTGATAGGGAGCTCACTCTCATTTCCTTTGGAGGTCTCCCTCGTGAATGTCATGTGTTCAACACTACTATCCTCAACAACGACACGATTCCAGGTTTTGAATAATTGCTTACTAGATGTTCTCAAGAAGAGACAAGGATGATGGAAATGGACATGCCTTCAAATAGGAATGATCCTACTGCATTCCCAGCTCATGCTAAAAAGAAGAACAATGCAGGTTCAAAGAAACAATGTCAAAGAAGATTGGGATTCAAAGATGGAAGGATGGGAAGATGCTTCATTTGTAACAAGTTTGGCCACTATGCTATGGAGTGTCCTAATAGAAGGGATACACCTCATGATGATGACAACCACAACCACAATAATTTTAGGGGAAACAGCAATCAAAGGAATGACAGGTTCAACAACAAAGGAAAAAGGAATGTTCTCGCTACTCAACATGGAAATGGTCAACCTCCCAAAAGATCAAGAAACTCCAGGTATGATGAATCTAAAGTTGTTGATAACAAGCAAAAACAATTTTGTCTTATATCTTCCCTTTCTACTGCCTCTCCTCTGGATACCTTGGGAATTTGGTTGATTGATAGTGGTGCCTCAAGGCACTTCACTGGGTACAAGGAGGCTCTTTCAAATCTGATAAAAAAGGATACAAATTTGGAAATTATCCTTGCAAACAATGCCACCTATCCCATGAAGGAAGTTGGAAGTGTTACTATTCAATTGAATCAAGGTAACACCATTCATCTACAAGAAGTTCTATATGTACCTGATCTAAAGAAGAACCTGGTATCTATCTCAGCGATGGAGGAAAAAGGATTCAAGGTGGCATTCATTGATGGAAAGATATGTGTTTGGAATAGAAATTTCAAAGAAGCATTTACTCTTGGATTCAGGGTTGATGGCCTATATCAAGTTGGAGGAAGCCCACTAAGAGCTAAGTCTTGCGACACATCTCTTCAATCCAAATTATGGCACCAGAGGTTTGATCATCTACATTATAAGACTCTACCCGATGTGAGGAAGATGGTGACAGGTATGCCCAAATTTAAAGTAGAACATGAAGGTTTTTTTCAGGGATGTGCTGAAGGAAAACATACAAAGGGACCATTCCTCTCAAGTGATAGCAAGATTACCGATAGTTTACAATTGGTTCATTCTGATCTATCTGGTATGATGTCTGTGACATCTTTGGGAGGATGTTTATATTATGCTATCTTTGTGGATGATTTATCTCATAAAACTTAGATATATTTCTTGAAGAAGAAGGACAAGGTATTCTCATGGTTCCATTCTTTCAAAGCTTTGATAGAAAATAAAACATGGAAGAAGACCAAAATATTGAGGACCGATAATGGAACCAAATATGAATCAAATGAGTTCAATGACTATTCTAGAGAAGCTGGAATTAAGAGGGAGACTACTATCGCATATACTCCTAACAAAATTGGTGTTGTTGAAAGGAAGAATTGTTCTATTATAGAAGCCACTCGTTCCATGCTTCATGATCAAAGCCTTTTGAAGTTCTTATGGGCAGAAGCTACCAACACTGCTGTGTACATTCAAAATAGATGCCCTCATCAAGCGTTGGACTCCAAAACTCCCGAAGAAGTTTTCACCGATAAGAAACATGATGTGTCTCACTTTAGGATTTTTGATAGCCCTATGTAATTTCATGTGCTAAAAGAAAAGAGAAGCAAATTGGATGCATCTGGGAAGAAAGGAACATTTGTGGGCTACAGTGAAACTTCTAAGGCATATAGAACCTATGTGCCCGGTCAGATAGAAGTGGAGATAAGCCATGATGTCACCTTCGAATAAGATGTTGCCCTTGGAAAGATTAGTAACCTTCCTATTCCAAGGAAGGACAAAGAAGCAGATTCAGGAAAGCAGCGAGAACCGCAGGGTGAGCTGATGCTCAATGTTGAAGGACCAATGAATTCTATTGATCCACCTCCTCATGATCCCTCCTCCTCAAAAAGGAGACCCTCATGGCTTAGGGAAACTCTCAAAGATGCCAAGAGACATATTGCACCAAGGGGGACATTTCGTGAAAGTAAGAAGCCGAATAGGTACCAAGGGTACTTAACTGCCATGAGCACCATTGTTCAAACTGAACCTGGCACATTCGATGAAGTTGTGAAGCACCAAGTTTGGAAGGATGCTACGAACAAAGAGTATGAGTCGATTATGAAAAATGATGTTTGGGATGTGGTCCCTAAACCCAAGGACAAATCTATTGTCACCTCGAAATAGATCTATAAGATCAAGCATGGAGTTGATGGAAGTATTGAAAAGTTCAAGGCCAGGTTTGTTGCTCGAAGCTTCTCTCAAAAGGGAGGTGTGGACTACGATGAGATATTTGCACCTATTTCTTGATATACCACCATCCGTTCGATTATAGTCCTTGCTTCATCAGAAGGATGGAATCTACACCAGATGGATGTCAAGACCACCTTCTTGCATGGTTCAATTAAGGAAGAATTCTATGTAGAACAACCTGAGGGGTTCGAAGTTCAAGATTGTCAGACACATGTATGCAGGATGAAGAAAGCCCTTTACGGGTTGAAGCAAGCTCCTCGAGCTTGGTATGAGAGGATCGACAACTATCTGATGAAGATGGGTTTTACAAGAAGTGAAGATGATTTGAACCTTTACTTTAAGGTTGAGAATGACAGACCTCTCATATTTGTACTTTATGTGGACGATCTCTTTCTGACAGGTGCAAACCCTCTTATTCATCAATGTAAGAGGGAGCTGGCTTCCGAGTTTGAAATGAAGGGCCTAAGACTGATGCATTATTTTCTAGGGTTGGAAGTTTGGCAAAAGCCAGGTGAGATTTTCCTTTCTCAAGGAAAATACATTGTGAAGCTACTTGAAATATTTGGGATGGTGGACTGCAAGTCTGTGACTACTCCGATGTAACTTAACTTCAAGAAGTTATGTGGAAGTGTTGTTGGGCCTGATTTGGGAAATCCTTGTGAGTATCGTCAACTCATGGGGGACTTGATGTTCTTGTTGAAATCTTGTCTAGAGATATGTTTTGCAGTGAATACATTGAGTCAGTTTATGGTCGAGCCTCATCATATACATTGGATTGCTGCCAAGAATCTTTTGAGATATCTTCGGGGCACAATCACCTATGGATTGAGATACACCATCGGGAATGTGAGGCTCCATGGTTATTCTGATGCTGACTGCGCTGGCAGTGTGGTGGATCGTAAGAGAACATCTAGATGTTGCTTCTCTCTAGGTTATGCTTCAATATCATGGACGAGAAGGAAGCAGAAGTTGGTTGCTTTGAGCACGCTGAGGCCGAATATATTGTTGCTAGTATGGCCTCCTGTGAAGTTTTTTGGTTGAGGAAGCTCTTTAGTGAGTTATTTGGACATGTGTTGGATATCACTGTGATCTATTCCGACAACCAAAGTGGGATTCGTCTTTCTAAGAATCTTGTGTTTCATGACCGCTCCAAGCATATTGATATCAGGTACCACTTTATCGAGGATATGGTACAACGAGAAGGAATAAGGCTCCATCATATTGGATTGATGATCAGGTCACAGATATTCTTACGAAGCCCCTAGGGAAGGTCAAATTCTTAACCTTCCGTGAACAACTTGGAGTTGTGGAGAGACCCTCTTATGAGGGTCCCCTTTGATTTGTATATTGAGCTCTGGGAGCTGTAGGGGGCTTGGGGTACTTCTTGGAGCGATGAGCGACCATAGGGTGCGTGGTTCACCTTCCCTTAGTGGTTCGTTATGTACAAGGTGAGTGGCTCACCTTCCCCTGTGATACCCCATGTTGATATATGCATAGGATGAGTGGTTCGTCTTCTCATATGGCATATGAGCAGGATGAGTAGTTCACCTTCTCCTGCCGGTACACGCTACACATGCAATCTGGGACTCATGGGAAGTACCTCTCATCTGGCCAATGAGTAGGAAAATGAGGTTAGGGACCATAGTACTATCGATGGACGCATCGTGTACTACCGTACTCCCTATGCTAGGATGTTTGATATTGATATGGGATCAATCTGGGATCAATCGAGACTGACTTCGGGTCAGTGGAGAGTAGTATGAGACACTCTCGATTATTGGAGACTGACTTCGGGTCAATGGAGAATGGTATGATACATTCTCAATCATTTCTTCTTCATTATTTCTTCATGGTTCAGCAGAGCAGAGCAGGAATGATAGGGATGGTACAGATTGTTAGATGATTTTTCAGGTGGAGTTCTTCCTAGTTGAGAGGGAGTGTTAAATTTGGGAACTAGGGCCAAAATCCACCTTGGACAACTCATATGATGCAGCTGATATTTTTATTGGATTCTTCTTTCCAAGAGGTGAAGGATTGATCTAAAGATCATCTCAGTCTAACATGTACAAATGGATTTATGAATTTATTTCTATTATGGACAAATTGTCAAGGTTGGCTAGCAATCTAATGTAGGCTCAAAAGCCCAAAAGACACGTCTATTCATCTTAAACTTTTCATATATGTTGACACCTAATCCGAAATGGATGGGTGAACTGGACAGTCATCTAGAAGATGAACTGATCCGTTGTATTTATGTATATAAATATAAGTTAGCTAATGAATAATATCATCAATTTTCTCTCCCGCTCATTCTGGAGTTACCCTGGCCTGACATGGTATCAGAGCTCAGGTCCCAGTCCCTAAAATAGTTGTAACTCCTGTCCTGAGAGCTGCTCAGTCCTGAGCGCTACTCTGACATTGATTCCCTGGCTCTGCCTCTGCCTGGCCTGCCAGAGACTGCGCATTGTTTTTTATAAACGTTTGTCTGACATTGTCCACGTTGCTCCTCTCTGCGCATGAATCCATGAATGTATCAGTTATGTTTTTGAGAGCTCCCTTGCGCGTTTCAGATGAGAACGATTGACCTTCTCACAGATTCGATTAAAACTCTTTGAAGTGATACTGAATGTATCGGTTATACCTGAAGTGATACCCTTAATGCACTGCAGATTGATGGTTCTCTCATCCCTTTTTTTTTATCACGAGATGTTGGTTCTCTTACCCTTATTGCTGACAGTGTTCTATGTTATATTGTAAAGATTTTCTGCCGCTTTGCACAGATGTATAGCTTCAGGTGCTCAGTGAGTGGTAAATGATATCTTTGAATTTATATCTTCATCTGTTTTGTGGAGAGTATGTTTCTATGGTTAATTGTAAAGCTTTGATAAATACCGCTTTGCACAGTTGTATCGCTTCAGCTTGATAAATACCGCAGTCCAGTCCCCAAGTTGCTCATCCGGAGGCCTATCTTTGGGCATAATGGTGAAGCGCTTAGCGTGAATGGCGCAGAGATATTCAGCTCGCCCGCCGAATCAGAAGCAAGAAGGCTTGATTTATTGAATCTGAATTCATTCATTTTTTTGTGCCGGTGTTTTACATTGTTTTTACATTGTTGGAGCCCTCAAAACTCCCATCCAGACAAAGGAGCAACCTGTCAATATACCACTGCTGCAGAAAGAGATCTAGACAAGATAACACAGATGGTTCAACGGTAAATTCAACTGTCAAGTATATTTGCTATGAAATTCCCATGCCTGCCTGATGCATTCCCGTCTGCGGATGTATGGATGATGCATCTCATTTTTTATTTGGCTTCTTCTCATAGACATTCTTCTTCTCATAGACATTCTTCGGCTTCTCATCATCACTCGCAGTTCAAGGCATCGAGTATTGATCTCTGCATATGTAATCTTTGATTACCTTGGTAATCAAAATTTGAAAAGGTCATTTATTGCTTTCCATGACATTGCTCGGAGATGGAATGTGAAGTATCAGAGGATTTAAATAGGCAGCGCATTTAAATAGGCAGTTGCACAGTTTTTTATAATGCTGTATTGAAGGACATGGTAACAGAGGATTTAAATAGGCAGCGCATTTAAATAGGCAGTTGCACAGTTTTTTATAATGTTGTATTGAAGTATAAAGTGATATAATATTTCAATGAAATTCTGATGCCTTCTGTCACATATTAGAGGGATTTAAAGGGTGTAAAGTGAGGATTTTTTTAGCAGAAGTAATTTTTATCAGCAAAATTATTTTTCTATCAGCAGAAATAATTTTTGTTACAGTATGCATTCAAGAGAAAGAGGAAGATATTTCAGAGGCAGGGGGGGCAGACATTCTCAAGCAGAAAAGGCAGATCTGCATTGCATTCGCTGCAAACGAAATGGATCACATGATGCTTCTACATGCAAGCTACCATGGGACAAGATTGAGCAGAGAAGAAATCAGCAGAAAGGTAAAACTGATGCCACAGACAAAGGTAAAGCACCTGAATCTGCTCACTATATTGAGGCACAATGTAACATTGGAGTAAATGAAGATTTGTTTAATGCTTCACTTACTTTTTCGAAAAATCACTGGTTGCTTGATTCAGGAGCAACCTGTCATATGACTCATAGGAAAGATTTTTTTGAAGATTTCACTGATAATGTTGATGGAGCAGTATACTTTGCAGATCAGTCAAAAATCAAGCCATCAGGGCTTGGCACAATCAGGCTTAAACTGCCTGGTCTTCCAGACTTTCTTCTGGATCATGTTCTATATCTCCCATAGCTCAAGAGAAACTTATGAAAGCTATATTGCATCCATAAAGAAAGAATTAGGAAAAATTTTTGAAATGACTGATTTGGGCTATGTTCATTACTATCTTGGCATTGAAGTAACCCAACATCCAAAGTCCATATTTCTTTCTCAAAAGAAATACATTGGAGATTTGTTAAACAGATTTGGAATGACAGAGTGCAATCCCCTTTCTACTCCAATGGAACAAAACTTGAAGCTCACATCTATTGAAGGAAAGGAATTTGAGGATGCAACAAAGTATAGACAGCTTGTAGGAAGTCTCATCTACCTCACTACTACCAGACCAGACATTTCATTTGCTGTTGGAATCCTCTCCAGGTTTATGCAAAAACCTTGTGAGGGACATTGGTCTGCTGCAAAAAGAGTTCTAAGATACTTGAAGGGAACTCAAGACCTTGGAATCAAGTATACACAGGTGGACGACTTCAACTTGATTGGATACTCTGATTCAGACTTCGATAGAGACAAAGAAACTGGAGTATCTACTTCAGGATATGCTATGAGTCTTGGATCGGGAGCTGTCTCCTGGAGATCACGCAAACAATCAGTACCAGCAGATTCCACAACAGAAGCAGAATATGTGGCAGCAGCTGAAGCAACGAAAGAAATTGTGTGGCTCAGGAAAATTCTTGAAGATTTGCAGGTAAAACAAATACAATCAACTCCACTCATGATTGATAACACATCTGCAATAAAGTTGGCCAAGAACCCAAAGTTCCATGATCGTACTAAGCACATCAATACTAAATATCATCTGATCCGACATCATGTTGAGGCCAAAACAATCCATCTCCGTCATTGTTCCACAAACGAGCAAATTGCAGACATCTTCACCAAAGCGCTTGGAAGAGAAAAGCTTGAAAGATTCAGAACGATGCTTGGACTCACCAACATCCCTTCAGATTAAGGGGGGGAATGTTGACACCTAATCCAAAACGGATGGGTGAACTGGACAGTCATCTAGAAGATGAACTGATCCGTTGTATTTATGTATATAAATATAAGTTAGCTAATGAATAATATCATCAATTTTCTCTCCCGCTCATTCTGGAGTTACCCTGGCCTGACAATATAAATAGAAGGATCATCTACCTCATTTGGACACTCATCTCACACACATCTCTTTCTCATATGATTAGGTCGTACACATTTCTGGGCAGCCTCTCTCTCCACATGTGTGAATGACAAGACTGAAATTTTCTGTTTTGGGCGTTGAGCGAATTGCAGGAGGGTTTAACCAGCGTTGACCGAGATACAGTTCACTGAGTTTGACTGTGTTTTAATTTAGGAATATTCTTTTTGGGCAGGCCACATTTCTGGGCACGGAAATCAAGGCATTTAGATTTGTTTGACCAACGTTGACCGCAACTTTGACTCTACGTTGACCAAGATTGAATGATATTTTCGGGATTGTTTTGGGCTAATTTGGACTATAGTTGGACGCCGAGTTGATTGGGTTTTACCGAGATGATTTGGAGAAGAAATTATGCCACGTTGACCAGCATTGACTTTCTGGTTAGGGCTTCCTGTGACTGTTGTTTGACTGGACAGATTTGACTTTGATTGGGCAAGTGAATTTTGTATATTGTACTCTCTCTCTCTGCTGAACTTTTGAAGAATAATAAGAAGAATTGATCAAAGGGTTTCCCCACATTGGGGTTTGTCCCTGGCATGCGCCACATCTTGTGTCCTCTTGTCTTGGCTTGTCTTCTACTATTTTTATTTATGTTCTATCTGCATTTACTGTCATGTTAATGTGATTGCTAATCTGGAAATTGATATTGGGCTAATAAGAAAAATTGAAGTAAATTTCTCTTAAGCATAGAACATACCATTGTTATCTAAAATTAACAAGAAGAAAGCATGAAGTAAGGACAGTGAAAGGGTTTCTTCTAGGGATGTGAAAGTCATTCTTTTGGGACAACGAAGAAGGGATCTTTTAGATCAGCGAAAGAGGCATTCTTCTGGGGCAGTAAACATGATTCTTCTGGGCATATGAAGAAGAATTCTTTTGGGACCTGCGAAGTAGGGTTTATTTTGCGATTAGAGATCGAGATTCTTCAGGGAAGTTGTGAAGGAGCTTTGGAAAAGATAGAGACTGGGTTTCTCTAGAAGGAGCTGAGGAGAAGCAGTTCAAGATAAAAAATAAAGGTGAAGGAAGGGAGAGGTAGAGAATCAAGGTTAGTGCCAAGGTTCTTGAGAGGATACTAGAGTTAATGGTCTATGTCATGGTCTTGGTACTTATCAATTAAAGATCTAGAAGAAGAATTTTGATCGATTTTTCCTCTCAAGAGGTGAGAGGTTTTGGCCCTGGCTGTAGAAGCCTACATAATGTGTCACTTGTCTTTTATGCATATTGGTAATTGTCTTGATTGAATAACACATTAATAAGCTAACAAATAAAAGACTATCAAATTAAGAAGTAAAAGTGCATCACAAGAAATTATCAAGCAGAGAAATTGTTATCTTTGAATGCCCTAGATTTCTCAACATGGTATCATAGCTTAGGTGCTGAAGACAAGAAGGGGCAGCGAAGAACAAGTAAATACAAGAGAATCGATATTCAAAAGAAAGGCATCAAAGAAAGTCAAAGGTTATCAATGCAAAAAGATCAAGATATACATGAAATAAACCTAGACCAAAGAAGCACGCAGGAAGAAAGACCGAAACCCTAGGAGCACTTCAGATATCTTCACATCATCAGAGTGAAAGCTCTTCAAGCAAGGAGGAAGACTAGAATGTTCAATAAGGATCGTGAATCAAGCTCTCTCTCATCAATCAATTGAGAAGAAGATCCTCTATCAACATCGAGATTAAGGAGGAAGCAAGCAACAATCACTCAAGTAAGGCTATTACTATATCTGATAATATCAAAATGTATTTTTTCAAGGAAAGCAATAAATTAAAGTCAAACCAAGACAAGAAGACACAAGATGTGGCGATAGCCAGGGACAAACCCTAATGTGGGGAAACCCTTGAGCAATTCTTCTTATATGTTCTTCAATAGTTCAGCAGAGAGAGAGATATAGTACTTTTACAACAGAAGTCAACACTTTGACTTATCTAGATAAGAGCATAGATCATCTCTAAGAATATGATACATGAGATTAGTTGAAGACATGTTGCTTCAAGTAATTCTCCAAGGTGACTCCTTCACCTATCGTCATTGAAAATTTTAGGGGAGAATTTTCGCCCTTGGGCTAAATTAAGGGGTTTTATATTTTTATTGGACAAATATTTTGTATCATAATACATTGTTACAAATCGCCTCAAATTTATTTTATAAAAAAATTAGGTATGGAGGTTAGCCTACCTCATTTTAAGGGATAGGGTAAAAAAAGTAAATTTAGCCCTTGAAATTAGGAGTTACAATCTTCCATTCGCCCTCATTTTCAAGAAAATGTATTTATGATAGTTATAAATAAAAATATAAATACAGTAGAGGTATGGTAAATAAATAAAAGCTCTTTTTATACTTACTCCAAAGGTATGGTAAATAAATAAAACCTATTTTTATATTTAGTCCATAACCCTCTTTCTATATTTATGATAGTTATAAATAAAAATATAAATACAATAGAGGTATGGTAAATAAATAAAAGCTCTTTTTATACTTACTCCAAAGGTATGGTAAATAAATAAAACCTATTTTTATATTTAGTCCATAACCCTCTTTCTATTTAAGAAGGCTCAAAAATGAGGTTTCATTTAAGTGAATCTTATGGTCCAAATACCATATTTATAAAAGAGGTATGGTAAATTAATAAAAATATAAATAAATGAGAGGTATGGTAAATAAATAAAACAATTTTTTATATTTACTCCATATGTCACCTTATATTTATGAACACGCAAGCGTGTAAATAAATAAAAATATAAATAAAGTGGAGGTATGGTAAATAAATAAAACCTCTTTTTATACTTCAAAGGTATGGTAAATAAATAAAAATATAAATAAACTATAGGTATGGTAAATAAATAAAACCTCTTTATATAGTCCATAACCCTCTTTCTATTTAAGATGGCTCAAAAAAGAGGTTTCATTTAATTGAATCCTATGGGCCAAATACCATATTTATAAAATAAGTATGGTAAATTAATAAAAATATAAATAAACGAGAGGTATGGTAAATAAATAAAACATTTTTTATATTTACTCCATAAGCCACCTTATATTTACGAACACTCAAAAGATGTGTTATATTTAGGTGAAGCCTATGGGCCAAATACCAT
Source organism: Pinus tabuliformis (assembly GCA_031772625.1). Taxonomy (NCBI): domain Eukaryota; kingdom Viridiplantae; phylum Streptophyta; class Pinopsida; order Pinales; family Pinaceae; genus Pinus; species Pinus tabuliformis. The sequence goes on from CM062820.1 coordinate 691,266,144, forward strand.
GGGCCAAATTATTATTAATACTATGCAAAAAAACATTATTAACGCTAATATTAGTATTAATAAAAATAAAGATGGCACATGGTATTGACCCATGGTATTCACATGGAATGCAACCTATTTAAAGGGGGGAATTAAACTAGCATAGATCCATCTTTACTCTGGATCAAATATCGTGATATGCAAACCATGCAAAAAAACATTATTAATCCTAATATTAGTATTAATAAAAATAAAGATGGCACATGGTATTGACCCATGGTATTCACATGGAATGCAACCTATTTAAAGGGGGAATTAAACTAGCATAGATCCGTCTTTACTCTGGATCAAATATCGTGATATGCAAATTAACATAGAGTGAGAAAATATTTGATCCCTCTCGGGGCTTGGTAGATCAAGAGTAAAAATGGATCTTGTAATTTAAAGTCACTAAAACATTTTAACTTGGTTAAAATAAAAATCAATTATTATTTTTATTAATTTTTATAAATTACTAATAGTAGTTTTTAAGCTCCAGGTTTATGATAACCCATGGTAATACCATGGTATTCATGTGAGCATAGATTATTTAAAGGGGAAATTCTATCAGCTTAGATCCATCTTAATTCCGGGTCTACCAAGCGCTAGGAGGGATAAATAGATTTCATCCCTCTAAGGGTGGCAAATGTGGAGTTAAGATGGATATAGGTTGGTTTTTATGATAATGAAGATATTAAATAGACTTAGGAAATTATATTGTAAACAAAAATCTTAAGGTGAATGGTTAAAGCTACATTTAGTCACTTAACAAAATTTAGTAAAATATACCGATATCTCCATTAATATTGGTTTTTTTTATTTAACAAAAAAAAATTCAAAACAATGAAATCTTAACTCTTTCCGCATCACCCTCGCAGAAGAGAGATAGTCACTGCCCAGATTTCCCACCATTTTTCAAACATTCCCAATATGATATCTTCCTGAAAAAGTTAAGGTACTGACCTTGGATTAGTTGTCCGCATCACCCTCGCAGAAGAGAGATAGTCGCTGCCCAGATTTCCCACCATTTTTCAAACATTCTCAATATGATATCTTCATGAAAAAGTTAAGGTATTGATCTTGGATTAGTTGTTTGAAAAATATGATGGTTTGTACAACCTTTCATCTTCTCTGCTATTCTTAGTTTGTCATAATGATCTGTAGGTGTTGGGTAACTGCACCATATTGTCCTAAAAGGCAGAGAATGTGCACCAAAAAGGAAATTAATCCACATGTTACAACGTTGTTAAAAATGGTATGAAGGTAGTGAATTATGCTAATAAGAAATTTAGATTGGGAGAGACGTAATTAAATTTTATTATTTAATTGAAGATTTCCAATTAAAATAATAATAAATCTACATTTATATATTTATATATTGATTGGAAGGCTGCGTTGTCACTTCTTTCCATTAGATCCCCTTCAGGCCTTTGGGATACCTACTACTTCATTATATTATATATTTGGGGCTTGCTACTTGTTGGCATGTTGGGGTAAACAAACTTGATGTGGTTTTTGTTTTGTTTTTGTTTTTTTTTTTTTTTCGCAGTTGGAGTCTATGGAATAAGAAAGAAATTTGATAGCTTGGAAAAAGTGGTAGCTTGACAAAAGTGGTAGAGAAAACATTAATCTCTCCTATCATGACAAACATGGCCACTAAAACTTGCAACATTGTTTGTAGGAAGTGAAAATTATGTTTCTTTTTTCCAAACATGTATGTTAGTATATTACAGTTTAATGAATATGTTTTATTATTATCATATATAGTTTCATACTTTAACAAAAAATTCGCCAAGACTTCACAATGTTTTATTATTCAGTGAAAGATTTTCCAAGATCTTACAAGATTTTATAATTTAGTGAAAGATTTGCCATGACTTTACAAGATAATATAATATGGTGAGAGATTTGCCAAATATATATATATATATATATATACATATTATATTAGTGATAAAATCGCCTCTCATTTTTCCTATGTATCATGGGGATTCTCCCATTTATTATACATATAAATTTAGGGTGGTTCTTAAAATTTTCCCTGCCTATCGTTGTGCTGCATTTCGTCATCATGTTGCACCTCATCGCGCTGCACCATGCTGTACCCATCATCACTATGCTACATCTCATCACGCTTCATTAATCATGACTGTACCCATCACTGTACTGCATTATGTGCCATTGTTGCACCATGTTGTCATCCTGACCTATGTGTTGGTTGCACCTTTCTTGCTTGTTGTCCCTTGCTTGCTTGTTGTCCTTAGCATGCTTGTTGTCGCATGCTAGTTGTCCCTTGCATGCTAGCTGTAACATTACATGCTTGGTTTATTTACTGCTAAGTACCATACAACTATCCCAATGTTAGTTAGTTGTCCCTTGCATGCTACTCTCCTTCGGAGACAGATGCTCCGGCTGTTTTGGCAGTTCCCGACAGTTCCAGTTGTTCCCGACAGTTTCAGCAGTCCCAGAAGTCCCAGATTTTCCAGAAGTTCCGACTTTTCCAACTTTTCCGACAGTTCCAGCAGTTCCGACATTTCCGGCTTTTCCGACTTTTCCAGCAGTTCCGGATTTTTTGGCATTTTCGGCTTTTCCAGCAGTTCTGGCTTTTCCGTCTTTTCTGGAAGTTCTGACTTTTCCGGATTTCCAGCTTTTCCGACAAGTCTGGCATTTTCGGCAGTTCCAGCTTTTCTGGATTTTCTGGCAATTCCGGCTTTCTGCCCTCTGGATCACGGCAACATTATTCCTTAGGACCTCTCCTCCTACTAAAACCCAAAGACAAGTAGAAAGAGGAAGAGATCCCAATTGTGTTGAAATGACTTGAAGGCCACCTCTATTTATACTAAAACGTTGAGCACATGTGAGGTTTATTTGGTTGTTGGTCGACCTTGACGAATTGTCTTATAACACAAATAAATTCATAACTCCATGAATACTTATCGGAATAGGATGATCTTTAGATCAATCCTACACCTCTCGATGAGAGGGATCCAAGAAAAATATCAGTGGCCATAAATAAGATGACCCATATGGATTTTGGCCCTAGTTGTCAATTTTAACACTTCCTTTCAACTAGGGAGAACTCCATCCGTTGATCCATATGTCTGACTTTACTATCTCTGCCATTAGTGCCCTGCACTGCTCTAATCTGTTGAGCTCTACTATGCTGAGTTCTACTCTGCTTTGATCTGCTGAGCTCTGCTCTGCTCTGCTTTGCTTTGATCTGCTGAGCTCTGCTCTGCTGAACCATGAATAAGAAGAATTGATCAAGAATGTCTCATACCATTCTCTACTGACCCGAAGTCAATTTCATCTAAAGAGAGTGTGTCACATCACTCTTACTGATCGGAGTTAGTTTTATTGATCCCAGATCAATATCACAAGAGAGTGTCTCAAACCACTCATACTGATCCCAGATCAATGGAGGTCATCCTAGCATAGGGAGTATGGTAGATACAGCAATACATCCATCGATAGTACTATTATGGTACCTATCCTCATTTCCCTGCTCATTGATCAGATGAGAGTTACTTCCCATGAGTCCCAGACTGCATGGGTAGGATGCCTCGACATGAGAAATAATCATCCTATCCATAGGAGAACGAATCATCCTGTCAGTGGATGCCACAGAGAACTAATCATCCTGGCTCACAGGAGAACTAATCATCATGTTCCACAGTCGCCATGGAGAACAAATCATCCTAGCCCATAGGAGTACTAATCATCCTGTTCCATAGTCGCCACAGCGAACAAATCATCCTGGTCCACAAGATAACTAATCATCCTGTTCCACAGTTTCCACGAGAGAACTAATCACCATGTTCCACAGTTTCCACGGGAGAACTAATCATCCCGGTCCACAGAAGAACTAATCATCCTGTTCATAGCGCACCACCAGGGGAGGGTGAGTCACCCTATGGTCGTATGTTGCTCTAGTAAGTACCCCAAGCCCCCCAGAGCTCCCAGAGCTCAATGCATGCAACATGCAAGACCCTTATAAGAAGGTCTCTCAATGACTCCAAGTCGTTCGAGAAAGTCACAAATTTGACCTTTCCCCGAGGCTTTGACAAAATGTTTGCTACCTGTACATCAGTCTCAATGCGATGGAGCCTCCTCGCTCATCGACTTACCATATCACAGATAAGGTAGTATTTGATGTCTATCTACTAGAGCAATCATCGAATACGAGATTCCTCAGTAATCGAATTGTCACAGAGAATCACAGTGGTATTCATCATGTGTACAAACAACTCACTTAAGAGCTTCAACAACCATGCAGCTTCACACGAGATCATACTCGTAGCTATGTATTCGGTCTCGGTGGTGCTTATAGCAACCGACTTCTGTTTCCTGCTCATCCATGATAACGAAGGAGAATCTAAAGAGAACCAGCACTAAGAAGTGCTCTAGTGATCCTCCACACTGCCTGCCCAGTCAACATTCGAATAATCATGCAGTTTCATATTTCCGAAAGTGTATCTCAATCCATGAGAGATTGTGCCCTGAAGATATCTCAGAATATTCTTGGCACCAATCCAGTGAGGCTCAACCAAATATGAGCTTACCATGCTAACTGCAAAACATATGTCTGGACAAAAGTTCACCAAGAGCATCAACGCGAATGAGTTTATGAAACTCAGAGACATTTCCCAAATCTAGTCCGACTTCACTACCATATAACTTCTGAAAGTTAAGATCCTTGAGGTAGTCACAGGATTGCAGTTTATCATTCCATATCCGAAATCCAACTCCCTCTTACTTCTGCAAATGAGAGGATCTGCACCTATCAGAAATAGGTTGTCCTCATAAGGTGTCAATATGAGAGGTTTATCATCCACAACCTTCGGTAATGGTTTGGATCGGTTTCACTCCTAGTGAATCTCAGCTTCATCAGACAGCTATCAATCCTCTCATACTACGACTGGGGTGTTTTGCTTCAAGTCATAGAGGGCTTTCTTCCACCTGTATACATGAGATTCCCAATCATGAATCTCAAACTCCTCAGGTTGTTCCAAACCTGTGGACCTGCTGCATGAGGGGAATGGTCCCCTTATAAGAATTTCCTTCGGTACATCTCAGACATGTACCTTCATGCTCTACTTGAATTCAGGCATCCCTGTCACCATCGGACTCACAGATCTCCGGTGTTGTGTCAATGGACATGGTCCCCATTGGACTTCCTGCAACTTGATACAACCTTGAACTCAAAAACATCTTTGAAAATTCTATTTTCAAACACGTATCTTTCCATCGATGAGTGCCACCTCGTAACCTTTGACTTCCATTGCTCAAATGGACACCAAGTTCTTCTTGCGATCAGGTACATAAAAGAGATTTTGTAAATGAATCGAGTTACCCTCATTCAATTGAAGGGCAACATTCCCTGCACCTTTTCCAGGATAGGTGGCATCGGATCCAAGTATAATCCCACGATTGTTTCCATCTCTACCAAATTAGAGAGTGCACCCTTCTATCCGATGAAGTGCCTTGAAATACTACAATCAATAAGCCAGATTCCCAAAGAATCTGAAGGAGAGGGCCAATACAAGATAACGCTTCTTTATCTTATCAGAAACAACATTTGATTCTTTATACCTGGGGTTCCTTGCTTTCTATGAAGAGTCGGCCATTTCCTTGATGACTTGCATTACCTGTCATTCCTTTGATCATTGAAGATGTCCCTGGAATGATTGTTATCATCATCAAACGATGTGTCCCTGCCATTCGAACACTCCTTCGCATAATGGCCGAACTAGTTATCTGCCTTTCCTTCCACCCTAAGATCCGGTCTTCCAATGAAGTGATCTTTAGGTAGGCCATATTCCATTGCACCATTCTGATAATATTCTCTGCTTTGACTTCACCCTTGGTGAATTTGAAGAGGGATGAGGAATCCACTTATCCTTTTTTCCTTTCCCAAATGTCTTCGGTGATTTCTCTTTCACTCTTGCTTGGGCATTGTCTTCACCTCAGCTCTGATACCATGTTAATTTTAGGTATGTTCTATGATTAGAGCAATTTATTTCAATTTTCACAGTTAGCTATGTATCTTTTCCATATTAGCAATCACATTAGCATTAAAGTAAACTGTAGATAGAACATAAACATAAATCGCAAAAGACAAGCCAAGACAAGAGGACACAAGATGTGGCGCTAGCCAGGGACAAACCCCAATGTGGGGAAACCCTTGATCAATTCTTCTTATATGTTCTTCAATAGTTCAACAAAGAGAGAGAGATAGTACGTTTGCAATAGAAGTCAACACTTTGACTTGTCTAGATAAGAGCATAGATCATCTCTAAGAAGATGATACATGAGATCAGTTGAAGACATGCTGCTTCAACTAATTCTCCAAGGCGACTCCTTCACCTATCATTGTGCTGCATTTCGTCATCATGCTACACCTCAACGCGTTGTACCATGTTGTACCCATCATCACTATGCTGCATCTCATCACGCTTCATTAATCATGATTGTACCTATCATTGTACTACATTATGTGCCATTGTTGCACCATGTTTCCATCCTAACCTATGTGTTAGCTGCACCTTGCTTGTTTGTTGTCCCTTGCTTGCTTGTTGTCCCTAGCATGCTTGTTGTCCTTAGCATGCTTGTTGTTGCATTCTAGTTGTCCCTTGCATGCTAGCTGTAACATTGCATGCTTGGTGTATTTGCTGCTAAGTACCATACAACTGTCTCAATGTTAGTTAGCTATCCCTTGCATGCTGCTCTCCTTCGGAGACAGATGCTCCGGCTGTTTCAGCAGTTCCCGGAAATTCTGGCAGTTTCGGTTGTTCCCGACAATTCCGGCAGTCCCAGCTTTTCCAGTAGTTCCAGCTTTTCCAGTAGTTCCGGCTTTTCCGGCTTTTCCGGCAATTCCGACATTTCCGACTTTTCCGACTTTTCCAGCAGTTTCGGATTTTCTGGCATTTCCGGCTTTTTCAGCCTTTATGGCATTTCCGGATTTTCCGGCATTTCCGGCTTTTCCGGAATTTCCGGTTTTTCCGGCTTTTCCGGCAGTTCTGGCTTTTCCGGCATTTCCGACAGTTACGACAGTTCCGACCTTTCCGGCAGTTCCAGATTTTTTCCCTCTGGATCAGGGCAACGTTATTCCTTAGGATATCTCCTCCTACTAAAACCCAAAGACAAGTAGAGAGAGGAAGAGATCACAAGTCTGTTGAAATGACTTGAAGGCCACCTCTATTTATACTAAAACGTTGAGCACATGTGGGGTTTATTTGGTTGCTGGCCAACCTTGACAAATTGTCTTATAACGCAAATAAATTCACAACTCCATGAATACTTATCAGAATAGGATGATCTTTAAGTCAATCCTACACCTCTCAATGAGAGGGATCCAAGAAAAATATCAATTTCCATAAATAAGATGACCCACATGGAGTTTGGCCCTAGTTGCCAATTTTAACATATAGAATCTATAAAAGGCTCTCTAATCCCATATGTATCAAAATTGGAGATTGTAAAAGCTATATATGACAAATTGGTAGAGTTGCTTTCCGTAAGTATTACAGGAGAATTAATCTCTCTAAGGCAAGAACTCTACAAATTGAAGATATCGAAGGAAGATGGAATAGCCACATACTTCATGAGGATATCATAAATTCGAGATCAACTACAAGAACTAAGAGAAGTTATGTCTGATAGAGAGATGACCACAGTGGTACTAAATGCACTACCAGAAGAATGGGGTAACTTCAATTCAAGTTTATATGGGAAGAAAGAGACTACTCCATTTAAATATCTATGGTCACTCTGTAATATCAAAGAAACCATACTGAAGGCAAAGATTGATGTATGAACAAGTGAGCAGAATCAAGCATATGTTGCGATGACAAGAAGAAAAGGAAAATTTGGAAAGTTTGATCCTCCAAAGACACAGATAAGATAAGATGTTATGTATGTCATTAACTTGGACACTATAGAAGAGATTGTCCTAATCGTAGAAGGATAAGAGGAATAGGGAAGAAGCCCACATTATTGAAGAAGTGAAAGAACCTGAGTCAAAGAAGCATAAGAATGAATAAGTACAAGATCTCTATAAGATAGGGTACAATGTAAATAATATATGATGCATCATATTAGAAAAATATCATTATAGAAGCATTAAAAGTAAGAGCTCGTGACATGGGAAGTAGAAAGTATGTCTCGTATACAAATCCTACTGATTACAAAGAATAGGAAGCTCTTAGGAAACCTCATTAGTACTTATAAAAAGTAGCAGAGGTCATCATCATCTGGGACCATCATAGTAAAAAAAATAAAACATATGACGGGTGAGGATATGAAACACACTCGAGTTTCTCTCATGAAATACTAATCAAAGGATTCATCGATGTAGAAAGAAAAGCAAGGTTTTCATCAAGAATTCCAACTCATGGGATTCAAGGGGTGATGGCATGATGACATAACAGGAAAGTAGGATAAAATCCTTTCGAATGAAGCTGCTACAGGAAGTTTGGATGACCAAAAGAAAAATGAGGTATGTATGCTTACATAGATAATTATGAAAGTCATGTCATATGGTTGCAGATAATATGGATCACTATTTCCATCTTGGGAAATATGATCAAGAGAAGAAAGGATCTCCTCCTCTGAAGAATTGCAGCAAAGCATAAGTCGCACTAGATGAAATCAACATAATATGTTCTCATATGAATCATGAGGAAGCTGACTACAATCAAGGAACTATGATTGGAAGCTCTTGGGAATGAAGTGTGAAAAGATAGGAAGAGATCATGATAATATGCAACAAAGGTAGAAGACATTCAACATCCAAAGTTCAAGAAGATTTGACTAGAATATCTCCCGGAAGGATGTGAAGACTCTGATAGAAGTCGGAAAAAGATAGAGACCCTTGATAATAGATATATGTGGGAGATATGTCAATCTGCATGCAGGATGTTGATACTTACAGGAAGATGTCATGGTGAAAGATCATCACAAAGGTAACCTTGATTTAAAAGTGTTCATTATTTTTGAACTAATATCTGGATGGGCTTATGTAGGATTGCCAAAGAGAAATCTATGGATGACTTCCAAATGAACCATATATAAGGATGTAATGTCCCTCCAAAAATTATGGCATGAAAGTAGAATGACATGAAGCAAAGCCAGATGGAAAATATGATGGATCACTTTCTGATGAGTTGAGGACATGACTGACTCATGGACAAAAGTGATGGATGATATGTGCCCTATGTAGAAGTTTCCAAAAGATGAAGGCTCCTTGACAAAGAATAAATTCATAATATCGAAGGAAGGAGCTCTTCAAGCAGCTAGTTGTTTCAGGATCTCCACGTGACAAGCTGCGATGGTCCCTTGTTAAGAGGGAGCCTGAAAAGAAGTTTATTACTTGGAAGAAACTTGGAAAAATCTTAAGCAAGGAACTTAGGTACATTCCTTTGTGATAAGAATGAGTACATTCCTTTAATGGAATATGTCCTCCTGGTTTGAAAAGGAGAGATAGATATGTCATTTTTTTCTTCACTTGGGAAGACAGAATGGAGGATTGTGTAATCATATGGCATCTGATACTCTTATGGGATGAGACAGGGCATCCCATGAAAGAATCTTCATGGAGGAACGATATTCTTTGTGGGATTGGGGAGTCCAGGAAAAGAATATTCCTCATGGAGAATATCTTGAGAGAACTCGGGTGGGGTATGTTCCGAGAGAGACAATGATGAGTGTGTCTATAAATCATTGGTCTCGCCAGCATTGTGCTATGATCTTGTGGAGAGATAGAGTTGTTAGTCAAGGCATTGATATATAACAATGTTGGTTCAAATATGATGCTATACAAACAAGTTACATATCTTAATTCTTCTTATGAGAGGTTCTTCATATTGAGAAAGTCCAAGTACCATTATGAATACCTCCCTAGTTAAGAGGGAGAGTTGAAAAGTGTAACTAGGTTCGGTCTTCATAATGAGATGAAATTATGATTTTATGTAATGAGATGTAAATAAGAAAAATAAATTTATTATATTGACTTGCTTCATGGGTTTCATGAGCAAGGGATTTTTTTTTTTAGTTAAGACTCACATTGAGAGTCTTTAGGATTTATTTATCATCTAGTCATAAAATGCTAGAGTCATTGTCATTTAAATGAAGCCATGTTACACTTTGTAAAAGGTCAATCCTGTCTATGTAAAGTATACTCCAAGAACTTGTCATCTAACATCTTCAAGTCGACCTACAAACGATGAAGAAGCTACTAGATAAAGTCGGCATAACTCCAATTTTCAAGTCGACCTAAAGACGAGTGAAGGGGTGTATAAATATAAGAACTCAGACTCCATTCAAATCAAGCAATTCGATCTGAATTCGGTCTAAGGGAAGTGCCAAGAAAAGGTGCAGAAGAAAGTGTGAAGTAACAACAGTGAAAGAGTTTCTTCTAGGGTTGCGAAAGTCATTCTTCTGGGACAACAAAGAAGGGATCATCTGGATCAGCGAAAGAGGCATTCTTCTAGGGCAGTAAACAGGATTCTTCTGGGCATACAAAAAAGAATTCTTTTGGGACCTGCGAAGTAGGGTTTCTTCTGGGATAGCAAAGGAAGGTATCTTCTGGGGCAACAAAAGAAGACTCTTCTAGGCGATCGAAGTAAAGACTGATTTTCTCTAGAAGACTTAGAGACCAAGATTCTCTAGGGAAGTTGTGAAGGAGAAATGGAAAAGATAAAAACCGAGTTTCTCTAGAAGGAGTCGAGGAGAAGCGGTTCAAGATCAAGAAGAAAGGTGAAGGAAGGAAGAGGTAGAGCATCAAGGTTAGTGACAAGGTTCTTGAGAGGATACTAGAGTCAAGGGTCTGTGTCATGGTCTTGGTACATATCAATTGAAGATCTAGAAGAATAATTTTGATCGAGATTTCCCCTCAATAGGTGAGAGGTTTTGGCCCTGGCTAAAGAAGCCTATATACTGTGTCACTTGTCTTTAATGCATATTGGTAATTGTCTTGATGAAAGAACACATTAATATTCTAACAAAGAAAAGACTATAAGATTAAGAAGTAAAAGTGGATCACAAGCAATTATCAAGCAAAGAAATTGTTATCTTTGAATGCCCTAGATTTCTCAACAAGTTCCACAATTCATTCATGTCTCGATGTTATTATAATGTTGCCTTGATGGATCGAGGTAGTCTTGATTCTAGATTGTAAGGGCCATGGTTGTCTCATCTTTTGAATCTATTGAAAGAAGAATTTGTGACTGGGTTTTCCCCTCGAGGGGCGTTTTTCCCTGGCAACGTGCCTATATCTTGTGTTCTCTTCTTTTGTTGCTTGGCATTAATCTTGATGATAAGAAAAGATAATTAAGATATCTAATACTAATAATGAAAACATCGCAAGTTAATGACATAATAAGGGAAATCATTTTAACTGCCAATTCCTTGGATTTCCCAACATGGTTATAGAGCTATGGTCAAAGGACATTTGAAGAAAGGAAGTTTGAAGATTACAATGAGCATATTAAATACACCAAGAATGAAGGAGAAAGTAGTTGGATCATTCCATAAAGTGAGCTTGTAAAAGTTTCAGTGATATAACAAGTTTGGATATTTTCCAAGATGGATTCATGACATTTTCGGTAATGGCACAGTCTTAATATTTTTGGTGAAGATACAACGTCGCTATATATAACAAAGATACATACTCTCAATGCTATCACAGTTGGGGAATGCAGATTGGGATCAGTCTACCACAGTTTCGACGCTACCATACCACAATCGTGGTGCAATCATTTTCTTGGTGTAATTACAATGATGAGGGTTCAATATTCCCACAATGAGAAGGCCTTGGTGCTCCTACAATGACAAGATCTCAGCGCAATGATAACAATCTTGATGTTGTTAGAGAAATGTTTTCAGTGACTACAGAATTCTCGCTACAATATGTTATCACTCAGGTTGTTCCCAAAAGTTGTAAGAAGGGGAATACGGCTGAGGTAACCACAGACCAATCTTTTAGATACAAATTCTAGCCAATTTGCATCCAGAGAGGGCTCTCTCTTTATGATTTAACTTTGTTTTGATGTATATTAGGCTAGCTATGAAGTGCAAGGGTTTTGTTTTGGGTTTGGTTGGAGGGATGGAGGTTCAATAGAACACTGAGGTAAAACTGAAAAGTTTCAGTCCATTGGGCATGATGGAGTCAAAGAAAGATAGCTTCCTGGATTAGGTTTCTTATCAGAGGAGGTATCACAGAGCAAGGTACTCAAATATGGAACAATTTATAGGTTGGAATCAGATGGAATGGAGTCAATTGGGTGAAGGGCAATTAAGAATCCTTCATCATATTTGACAGAGGGAAAATGGATGATTACTGCTAAGGAGCAATTAAGAATTCCTTAGCAAATATTCAAGATGAAAGAATCAGGGGAAACAGGAGCAATTAAGAATTCACTGTTTATTCTAATTCTGAAGAAAACATAGAAAATAACAAAGACTGAAGACAGAGTGCAGTCAAGCAAATTCTGAATTATTCTTTTTCTTTATTATTGAGATCATGAAACATAGATGATATAATAAACATAGAAACTGTAAAACACAAGTTAGAAGGGACTTATTGATCCATAAGATGATTCAAGAATTCTGTAACATGGTCCTCAACGTCAATTCCTCATTCAGTAAGCCAAACAAAAATGGTTCCAACAGCCTTTTATTCCAGAAAACTTCAGTATTACAGTCAGAAACTATGAACACCCACCAACCAACCCCAAATACTTCGTCTGGGGGGGTATTTATACAAAAATATCAAATATCTTACAAAATATCTGATAGAAATAATATCTGGTGATGATTAATGTGTTTTACAAAGATAGAGACAAACAGTCTCAAAAACAAGGGAACAATAAATTGATGTTGTGCTGGCTGTTCCATCTTTATGAGATGTACCGGAGGTAGGTGATACGAGTCGTTTACGACCGTCTTCCACTGATACTCTGTGCTGGCTGCTCCGTCCTGCGTCGGATGTTCTTCAACTCTGATGTGATGCGCTTTGACCCACATGACTCTGATTCATTTCTGTTCTCCGCATTATAGTAGATGGTCCAAAATTTTCAATTGACCAAAGATAAGTTTATAGAATCTCTAACATACTTTGCCACCACTGCGGTCCTGGTAATTTATGTCTCTGAAGCTTCCTCAAAGTTTCGTCAGTCTCTGTGTATCTGAAGAAATTAGGTGGGATGGTGAACAGATGCTCTACCTCGTGCTCAATGTAGAACAAATTTTCCAGGCTATCATATAGGGCTTGGCCAGATGGAAGTGCCTTCTCTCCTGAAGTACTTGATGATGTATTAACTTGATCAGTAGCATATTTATTCAACTTGTGCGTGTAATCTACATGTCTCATCAGACGATCATTACTCCCCAAAGGACTTGGCAAACCTTTTTTATGCAAGACTGTAAACTTTTCTGTGAAAGAATCAATCTCCACCTTCATGTCCTGGCATCTCCTTTCCAAATTGTGCGTCAAAGTTCTCGTGGTTAGAACTCTCTTGATTACTAGAATGGTGCCTGTTTTGTCTCTGATATCCAGTGCCTCCAGTTCTTCACTGGTCTTGGTGTTCAAAAAATGTATTAGCCGGTTAGCTTGTTCAGGCATCTGTCCCAATAAAGCCCTTGCCTTTTCAATCTCTACTTGGACCGCTCTTACTAGGTCAATCTACTCATAGATGACTTGGATAGATCTCCACACATTTCTACGGGATTGATTGATGTTGGTCCACAAAATTCCTTTGATTTCTGCTAGAGGTTTATCCAGAGAGAGATCCTTTTCTAATGCTCTCACCTTGTTCTCCAATGTTTTAACTTCCCTTGTTTTCTCTGCCACATTCATTTTAGATTTATCATAATTCTTTTCCACCTTTGCCAATTGCTCGTTGACTAGTTTCAATTCTGATACTTGTAGCTTTAATTCTTCCATGGCTTTTATCAGCTGTTCTGTACTCATAGTGGTACTGCTCCCTAGTGCTGTTGCTGTTGCTGAGGTACTTGTGATGATCTCTGCTGTTGATGCCAGGACAGTAGGAGGCAATGTTGTTATAAGTGTGGAGGGGGTAGTAGTGACTGTTGGGACTACTTCAGGTGGCTGGGAGGTCGACTCTCCCCGCTTTTCTTGTAGAGCTTTCTCCAATCGCTGCTTTGTCTCACTCAATCTCTCATTTAGTCTCATGAGCAGTTCCATCATGTCTTGTTCAGATCTTTGTTGTACAACTTCTGCAGTCTGTGGATGCATAGAAGGAGGCAGTTTCAGCTGTTTTCTGAGGGCAACAATGTCCTCTTCTTTCTTCTTCATCAGTGCCTTTATGCCTTTGGTATCTTTTGGATCATGTCCCAGTTCAATGATAATTTCTTCCAAGGATTTGATCCTGTTGTCCTTTGCTAGAGAAGAAGCTTTCTCCAAATCTAACTGAGCAGAGGTATTATTCAAGGAGTTTTGCAATTTATGAGCTAACATAGCTTTATCAGCTAGTGTGGAGTATACCATCTCTCCAGTCCGTTTTTGAAGCTCAATCTGGTCCATTGGATGAATATCCTTGGATAGGACCTCCAGATTTGTCCTGATGTAGTCAGCTGCTGATTGTGGTTGTTGCACCTTGGGCTTGAAATAACTCATTATCATCTTTCCTTCTTTTATGTCATATGCTGACATTAATCTTTGTTGCTTTGTGGAGGCCATCTTAAGATACTGGTTATAAATCTGAAGCCTTAGTGGGTCGTTTCTAGCCTTTATCTCTGTGAACGTCCTTCCGATGTTAGAGGGCTACTTGCCTTGTGGCCTGGTAGATGACACTTCAACACTATGCTGCCTTTCTAACTCCTGCCTATGTGAGCTAGTTGATGTTTCCACCACCGGGGATGTCTGCTGGCTGGCTATCTTTTCCCCTTTTAAACTTTCAGTTGTTTCTTCAAAGATTTCCTCTTCTGACAGAGGATTGAGTCTTTGCCTTTTTTCCCCTGGTTGTTCTGTAGGCCCACTGATAGGTGTGGCTTCTTCCCTGTCTCTTTTCTTGCCTCTTTCCTCATTTAGAGGAGTCTGTAATGCAGGAATCTCTACTGCTTTGGTTTGGACCGGAGGAATTTGCCCCTGCTGATCAGTCATTGCTTGCTGCTCTGTATCTGCCACTTCCTTGCCCTTAGAAGACCCTGTAACTGGTGTGCTGGTTTTTTGTACAGGCTGCTATGAAGTTCCAACAGAGGATGTATCCACTCTGGTTTGCTGAGGCAGCTTGAAAGATACCTGTCCAAAAGAGTCCAGGTCAAGGGTCTTTTCAAGATCTTTCATAGCCTTTTCCATCCTTTCTTGCTCACTAATTTCTTCTATTAAGGTCCCTTCTACCCATTCTTCTTGATTTGCATACTGTTCAATTTCTGGGACCCTATGATGTACATACACTGATAGCCTGTATTTTACCCTTCTATCACTTATGAAACTACATGGGTCATATGGCACCCACCCAAAGCTCTTCTTCAATCTGAGGTGGTCTTCTAAGATCTGTTCTGCATCTTTTCAGGCATCCCTATCATGGATAACATAAGGGCCTAACTGGTTTTTTATTCTCAGCTGAGCCTTCTTCTTTGCATTACAAAAGTGAGTTAGGCCTGCATTGATAATCTTCCTGAAGTATTCTAATGCAAATAACCTCATGGGCACATATTTGGGCAGCTTAAAGGGGCAGAGTTCACAGCCATACATTCTGATTTATGTGTGATTCTGGTAGAGGTACCAGTCACCTATTCTGTAGTTCTTGGAAAGCTGCAAAATCTTCCTCATGTCACCAGAGATTCTAGGAGGAAGGGCTCCTATCAACAGAGTGGAGGTTGGGTGTACAAACAAGTCAATGAATTCACTATAAGGACACTCATAGATTTTGTGAAAGACTGAGCTCCAGAAGATCACATACCTTCGATTTCCCTTTGAATCTAATTTTCTAATGGGAAATTGAAAGTTGTCTGGCTGATAATATAACAACAAATGGTATATAAAAGATATGTATTTAAGCACTCCTTCCCTCTCCAGATTCATGAATTGAGTATGGATCTTGTTGGCAATGAAAGTGGCATAGTCATACTTGACAACAGGAGGCTGTCCTGGAGTAAATATTGATAACAGAACCATGGTGATATCATCCACATATTCACTGGATCTAAATCCCAAGACAGAGGATATCATGTCAAGAATGAGTTTACTAGTTTCCGTGAAAAAAGCATGCAAATACGGAGGAGGGCCTGTAGGTTGATGCTTTGGTGACATGAACATCTGAGCAATACGAGTTATCTCTGTGTTGGGAAATTGAGAAGCTTTTTCTAGCAAAAATCCCATGGAAAGAGGAGCAAGGGGCTCAGTGGAGTGGAAATGTAACATCTCATTGATAGATTCAGCAGTTATGTGAAACAGGATAGTTTGGGAATGTGACATGACTGCCTTATGGACAGGGTCATAATTGGCACAGCATTGGTGAATGATATCTGGGAAAATATGAACGGAGGGAAGAAAGTATATGGGCAGATTTGATTCCCAGAGTCCAAAAATGTCAGAGTTGTTTTGATAACTATCCTTAATTTGGCAGAAGGCTTCAAGATGATTATAATCAGTGGTTAAGTCCTTTATTTAGAAATCTTTGTCTGCAAGAGGCAGATAATTCAAGTCTTTGTGAGGTGCATTTACAGGCGCGACATTCAGGGCTGCGGGAGCTTCCATGTTTGGTTCTTGTGTTTTCAAACCGGAATTTCGGGCTACTGTGAAAAATGGGCAAAACAGTTGTTTTGGGTGTATTTCTGTGAGAGCTACAAACTGATTTTACTTGAATTTGGCCTTTTGGGTAAAATTCACAGAGGAAAAAACGAAATTACCGGTTCGGGAAGTGAATTGGGGTAAATACCTGTTTTTAAAGGCGAACTATGTAATTCGCAGGTTGCAGGCCGAGCTGCAGAGCAGGATGCTGGAGATTTCGGGCGGGTGGCGGACTGGACATAATTTGTAATCAACCGGACGTATTTTGCATGAAAACAGTGCGCAGAGAAAATGGACGAAAATGACATTTTTTCGTGATTTTAATAAAATTTTGGCTTTAGCGGGTGATTTTGGCATTAATTAGCAGATGATGTCAGCATGACGGGACAGTTTGTCGCATAGCGAAGGGTACGGAAGGGTGACGTGGCGGTGACGTCAGCGGGGGGTCAGCGGGAGGGCGTAAGTGTTTTCACCCCGCAACGCTTACGAGCTAAAGTGGTTTTGATGGGGAGGGCCGCGAAAAGCGCGGGCGATCGACACGCGTTCAAGGTACGGGCGCGATACCGCCAATCCCCCGAGCGCTAAATTGCAACGGATAGGTGGGTTGCGATATGAGCGTGGACTGTTGGATGAGCGGGCCCAGATCTGACGGTGGGCGCTCTTCAGAGGCGGTGGAGGTTTAATGTGCGGGCCCCATATATCAAATCAAATGTTTTAATGGTTACGGGGCTTGTTTGATTGGTCTACGGGGTGAGTTTAGTTAGGTTATTAATTAACCCGGGTGGTTAATTAAATCCTTTGAGCGCGCGGCGGGTTAGGTTATTAAAGGTTCCAAATGAACCATTAATCCCAAATCACATAATGATATGGTTTATATTTAAACCGGGGCGGGATATTAGAATATAGGGGTTTTTAGTATATTAATAATATACGGGAAGGGCAATTTACACAAGGGAGTTATATAATAAAGTTATTGGTTAATATGAATACGATGGAAAGCAAGCGTTAAGTCTAGTGTTAAGAAACTTAGGCTAAGGGAATGAAAAGGGTTTTACACAAGAAATGTGGCTTTGTGCCTAAGTAAAAATGTGGTTTTATTCAGGCCTTTTATGAAATGAGATGAAGTGATTTAAGAGGGATGTTAAGCAGATCTTAATATCTTTGGGGGGAGGTTAGTAAGTGATTGGGGAAAGATGAAGGGGAGTTAATCATGCTTCTGCCATAGTACTTATGATAACAATAAGATAAACATCTTGAGAGACAAAATTAATCATAAGCATGCTTCTGCAACACCAAAACTACCTACCCAGCCTACAGTACCTAACATTTTTTCTTCTTTTGCCATTGGGTGCACTTGGACAGGCAAACCCTTATCCATTTTCTTTTCTTTGCATGATAAGCCTATCTAAGTCTACACTTATTTCTTCCAAGGGCTCAGATTAAACTGTTGAGCTCCTTTGCTTCTCTACCTATCTACTTATCTACCAAGTTTAAACAATTTGGACAGATTTTATTCTCTATTACTAAAACAAGTAAATTCAGGCATGAACTAGCCAAGATTGAGCTTTTTGGCCATTCATTAATGGTGGCATAAGTCAGCAAGCTGCACACCATCAGATTATTGCAACAATAGAATAGTAGTGGCATTTTGAACTTGCACATTTTCCTGGTCTTTTGTTTGGGATTCATTTTTTCATTTTTTGACCATCTTATTCTTTTTTCCCTTTGATTTTTATTTTAGGGCATACCCTCTTTACATTTTTTAAATATTTTGATTTCTTGAAAATATGGAAAACCTTGGAAACCAGACAAAACGGTATGAACATATTGCAGAGCCCATCAATGTCAATCATGAAAAATGACACCTATTAGTATAGGAACCTAACAGTGGCTCCACTTGGGGATGGCTTTCCCTGGTGGAAAGTCAAGAACAACAGGTCAGACAGCCTTCTCCATAACTTTGATTGTGGTCTGAAATTTCCTACTGCTGGTTGCTTTATTTATATGTATGACAGTTAAACTTATGAAGCTTAGGGCCTTCTCTTCGGGCTTCAACTTCAGCCATCTGTTGTCCAATCCAAACTGAAATATTACTAAAGATACAGTATGTACATCACAAGGCAGGAATGCATCAAACAGTTGGATCAAAATAGTGTTTCAGCATCCGACCATTAACTGGTCCTTCTTCTGTTTTTGTGCCCTCCAGGTTCTTTAAAAAGTAAGTATTGTTTCCTTGTACAGCCTGGATAATAAAAGGTCCCTTCCATAGGAAGTCAAACTTCCCATGTTTTCCCTTGTCTTCTCTCCTAGAATCCCATTTTAGAACTTTGTCTCCAATGTAGAAATATTCTGCCTTGGTCCTCTTATCAAATATTTTCTTGAGTTTTTCTTGTAACACTTGGGATCTTTGATACACTTCCTCCCTAGTCTGCTGCAAATGGATGGTCTGATTTATTCTTCTCTGAATGTCATTGGGTTCCACCTGAGCTTCTTGCAGTAGCTTCATTACAAGTACTCCCAAAGATGAAGGAAATACAGCCTCCATGCCATAAACCAACTCATATGGGCTAGTTCCAATAGATCTCTTTGTAATTAATCTGTCTGCCCATAGTGCATTTGTGAGTTTCTTGTGGCAGTTTTTCTCGTTTTCTTCCAATACTTTCTTAATAATATTGATCAGGCTTTTATTGGAGGACTCAACTAGACCATTAACTTGAGGGTAATAGGCTGTGGAGTGGCCTAGAGTGATATGGTATTTGTGACAGAAACTTATCATTTTCTTAGATCTGAAAGCAGCAGCATTGTCAGTTATGATTTTTTCAGGACATCCAAATCTAGACAGTATGTTGGTTTCTAATAATTGTATGATCACTGAATCATTGGCTTGTCTACAAGGGATGGCTTCTATCCATTTGGTGAAGTAATCTGTGGCAGTGAGGATCCATTTATGTTGGCCAGAAGAGGGAGGATGGATTTCCCCAATGAATTCGAAACCCCATTGTTGAAATGGTCTTTCAGTGGAAATTGGTCTCAAAGGTAAGGGTAACAGTTTTCTTTTGCCTTCAAAAATTTGACATTTATGGCAAGCAGTGACAAACTTTTTGACATCAGCAAACAAGGTTGGCCAGTAAAATCCAGCCCTTAGGACTTTGTCAACAGTTGATTTCCAGTAAAGATGTCCACCACAGTCCCTTGCATGAAATTCTTTAAGTAACTTATCAGCTTCATCTTTTATTAGACAATTTAATAGAATACCTTCATGATTTTTCCAAGAAAGAGAACCATCTAAAATACAAAATTTGAAAGCTTTCATTTTTAAAAACCTTTTCTTTGTTTTGGATAACCCTGGAGGAGCCTGCAGGTTTAATAATACATAACATATATTAGCATACCAAGGAGATTCTAGGAAGATCTGGCTGATTTGTGGAGTCGCCATCTTCTGTTCATTATCCAGTTGATTGATGTCCAGGGCTTGCAAGTTTGTTTCAGTCATAAGTTTAGCTAATCCCTGTCCTTTTATAAGTTTTGTAGGTTTTATTTCAATATCATACTCTAATATAGTAGCAATCCATTTACCTCTTTTGCCTTCAATCCCCTCTTGGGTCAGGATATCTTTGACAACAGTGCTTGGCACATAAGCTATTATATGAGAGTATAATATGTAGACTCTGAAATCTTTGATGGCTTTCACAAGTGCATAAGCCTGTTTTTCCATGATTGGGTATTTTAACGGTGCATCTCTGAGAGCTTTACTAAAGAAGGCTATGGGTTTTTCACATCCTTGATCATCTTTCTATAGTAAAACAGCATCAATAGTGTGTTCTGATGTAAATGAAAATATTATGAAGTCTCTGTCAAACTTTGGGCTTGTAAGGACTGGTGTTTTGGTCAGAGCTATTTTGATTTCTTCAAATGCTTGCTTAGCTTCTAATGTCCATTTGACCTTGGAATCCTTTTTTAGCATATTGTTCAGCAATCTAATTAATTCAGCCAAATTAGGTATGAATCTTCTTAAAAAGTTAATTTTCCCTAGGAAAGCTTGAAGTTCTTCGATATTTCTAGGGTGGGGTATTTGTAGAATGGCTTCTATTCTGCCAGGATCAATTTTGATGCCATCTTTGGAAATGATATGGCTTAACAGTTTTCCTTCCTCCAGACCGAATAATGACTTCTTTGGATTTAAGGAAATACCATACTGTCTGCATTTTAAAAAGACTTGCCTCAAATGATCTAAATGCTGCTAATCTGATTTGGAAAACACAGTAAGATCATCTAGGTATATGACCAGAAAATCATGGATCTCCTTTGCAAAAGCTATGTCCATTGCTCGTTGAAAAGTTGCCCCTGCATTCTTGAGTCCAAATGGCATTTTGACATATTTAAATGTTCCCCATGGCGTTGTAAAAGTAGTCTTTTCCTGATCATCTGGATGAACTAGAATCTGGTTGAAGCCTGAGAACCCATCCAAAAGTGAGATCCTAGAGGCACCTACTGCCCTTTGTAAAATGTGGTCCATCTTAGGTAAGGGGTAGTGGTCTTTCAAAGAAACTTTATTAACATTCCTTAAGTCAACACACAATCTAATTTCTCCTGTTTTCTTCTTAGTGGGCACTAAATTAGACACCTACTTTGAAAACCTGATAGGTGCAATTATCCCAGCTTCATACATTCTTTTGATTTCTTCTTCAATTAAGGGGAGTAGTACAGGGTTAACTCTTCTGAGATTTTGCTTGAATGGTTTTTTATT
Organism: Pinus tabuliformis; assembly: GCA_031772625.1. Lineage (NCBI taxonomy): Eukaryota > Viridiplantae > Streptophyta > Pinopsida > Pinales > Pinaceae > Pinus > Pinus tabuliformis. Next base: position 691,287,662 of record CM062820.1, read on the forward strand.
TTTTTTTAGGGGTATTGTATATTGAATTACAGAGGTGTCATAAGATTTCAGATCTTCATAGCTCCAAGCAAAAACATCTTGGAATTCTTTGAATAGTTCAACATATTTAAGCTTTTGATCAGGGGGTAAAGTCTTGGATAATTTTATCATTTTGGGCTTTTCTTCAGTTCCTATGTTACAGTCTTCAATGTCTGCGTTTAGAGGTTGCATCTTGGGTTTCTTTGGGATATCATTAGAATCAAAGAAATCTTCTAAAGGAGTTAATCTTGTGGGCAAATAATTGTCTTTTAAATCAATAACTTCAGATTCTCCTTCAATAACCTCATCAACCTCTACTTCTTTAAGACCTTGCAACTTTTTATTGTTAAATTTCGTTGGGTGAAGTATTTGAGTTGCAGTTTCTGCTGAAATATTTGTTTCAATTTTATCTATTTGATCCACCTCACTAATAGTGTCTGTGTCTATATTAGTGCTAGAAAATTCTTCTGCAAGGGTCAAGAAATTGTTAATCTGAATATCATTGTCAAATACTTGCCAGTTCTTTACATTGTCTGGTATGGTTGGCCTGTGTCTAATCTCAGCTATAAACTGATGATTGGGCTCAAATGGCCATTTACAAGTGCTGGCAAATGTTGCCAAACTGTGAGTATGCAAATTATGTTTCCTTGGAATCTTGGCAGGCTGTGTTTCCATAAATGTATTGAGGATCTCAATCGCTACTCCTTTGTAAGATCTTAATCTTGGATCAGTGGTTAAGTCCTTTATTTGGAAATCTTTGTCTGCAAGAGGCAGATAATTCAAGTCCGTGTGAGGTGCATTTACAGGCGCGACATTCAGGGCTGCGGGAGCTTCCATGTTTGGTTCTTGTGTTTTGAAACCGGAATTTTGGGCTACTGTGAAAAAATGGGCAAAACAACTGTTTTGGGTGTATTTCTGTGACAGCTACAAACTGATTTTACTTGAATTTGGCCTTTTGGGTAAAATTCACAAAGGAAAAAACGAAATTACCGGTTCGGGAAGTGAATTGGGGTAAATACCTGTTTTTAAAGGCGAATCGTGTAATTCGCAGGTTGCAGGCTGAGTTGCAGAGCAAGATGTTGGAGCTTTCGGGTGGGTGGCGGACTGGACATGATTTGTAATCAACCAGACGTATTTTGCATGAAAACAGTGCGCAGAGAAAATGGACGAAAATGACGTTTTTTTTGTGATTTTAATAAAATTTTGGCTTTGGCGGGTAATTTTGGCATTAATTAGCAGATGACGTCAGCATGACGGAACAGTTTGTCACGTAGCGGAGGGTACGGAAGGGTGATGTGGCAGTGACATCAGCGGGGGGTCAGCGGGAGGGTGGTAAGTGGTTTCACCCCGCACCGCTTACGAGCTAAAGTGGTTTTGATGGGGAGGGTCGCGAACAGCGCGGGCGATCGACACGTGTCCAAGGTACGGGCGCGATACCGCCAATCCCCCGGGCGCTAAATTGCAACGGATAGGTGGGTTGCGATATGAGCGTAGACCATTGGATGAGCGGGCCCAGATCTGACGGTGGGTGCTCTTCAAAGACGGCGGAGGTTTAATGCGCGGGCCCCATATATCAAATCAAATGTTTTAATGGTTATGGGGCTTGTTTGATTGGTCTGCGGGGTGAGTTTAGTTAGGTTATTAATTAACCCGGGTGGGTATTTAAATCCTTTGAGCGCGCAGCGGGTTAGGTTATTAGAGGTTCCAAATGAACCATTAATCCCAAATCACATAATGATATGGTTTATATTTAAACCGGGGCGGGATATTAGAATATAGGGGTTTTTAGTATATTAATAATATACGGGAAGGGCAATTTACACAAGGGAGTTATATAATAAAGTTATTGGTTAATATGAATATGATGGAAAGCAAGCGCTAAGTCTAGTGTTAAGAAACTTAGGCTAAGGGAATGAAAAGGGTTTTACACAAGAAATGTGGCTTTGTGCCTAAGTAAAAATGTGGTTTTATTTAGGCCTTTTATGAAATGAGATGAAGTGATTTAAGAGGGATATTAAACAGATCTTAATATCTTTGGGGGGAAGTTAGTAAGTGATTGGGGAAAAGATGAAGGGGAGTTAATCATGCTTCTGCCATAGTACTTATGATAACAATAGGATGAACATCTTGAGGTACAAAATTAATCATAAGCATGCTTCTGCAACAGCAAAACTACCTACCCAGCCTACAATACCTAACATTTTTTCTTCTTTTGCCATTAGATGCACTTGGACAGGCAAACCCTTATCCATTTTCTTTTCTTTGCATGATAAGCCTATCTAAGTCTACACTTATTTCTTCCAAGGGCTCAGATTAAACTGTTGAGCTCCTTTGCTTCTCTACCTATCTACTTATCTGCCAAGTTTAAACAGTTTGGACAGATTTTATTCTCTATTACTAAAACAAGTAAATTCAGACATGAACTAGCTAAGATTGAACTGTTTGGCCATTCATTAATGGTGGCATAAGTCAACAAGCTGCACACCATCAGATTATTGCAAAAATAGAATAGTAGTGGCATTTTGAACTTGCACACTTTCCTGGTCTTTTGTTTGGGGTTCATTTTTTCATTTTTTGACCATCTTATTCTTTTTGCCCTTTGATTTTTCTTTTAGGGCATACCCTCTTTACATTTTTTAAATATTTTGATTTCTTGAAAATATGGAAAACCTTGGCAACCAGACAAAAAGGTATGACCATATTGCATAGCCCATCAATGTAAATCATGAAAAATGACACCTATTAGTATAGGAACCTAACACAATAAACACTCTCAGTAATATATTATAATAAGGAGATCTGGTAAGATTATAGTGAAGAAGTATCACAGTGAAGAAATTTGGATCAACCTTCAGAAAATAAGGATCAATAAATTCACAATTTAGAAGATATATATATATATATATATATATATATATATATATAGATTCAAAGGTTTTGGGTCATGTGACTTCAGTTCAGAACCATCACAATGACTTCTTTTTGGTAGTATTACAACATTAGTTCGATGCTCTTTATAAAGGTCTCGATGGTATTACAATGATAAGGTAAAAACAGTCAATCTTGCACTCGTTAAAACGAAATTTTGTCACAACTATCAAGCACAAGCATAAGGTTCCATCTCAAAGGAAATCAAGTAAGTATTTAACAAGATGCACCTTCAACAAGTCTAATAAGCTATAAAATCAAAGGTACGTAAAACACAAGGTACGTATATTCATAAGTTTCTTATGGTTCATATAATTCTTATTTATAGCCAGTCTAGGGTAAAGATTGTACTTCCTAGATAACACACTAAAATCTTATATTAGAATCTTAATCTTTATCTTCTAGGATTTACAAGTAGTCTAGGATTTCAAGAAAAAATACCAATGTTGATTGAAAGAGTGAATATCTTGATCTTCATAGGATTCCATCTAACTTAAGAAATTAAATCATGTTCTTGGTATCATATGTCTTTGCTTGAGAGTATGTATTACAGATCATGGTTGAATACAAGAAGAACACTTCAAGGAATACTTATAAGGTTTGACCATCTCCAGGTATGTCTTAGTCTATACACCTTATAAATTCTCTTGAAAGGTATGTTCATCTTATTTTGAAATTTGCATTACATTACTAATATCATTATGTCTAGTAGTCTTGAATCACAATGATTCTTGTTATGGGTGATTTATCTCTTGATAAATCTACCCCTACTCATATTCTTAATTGATTTTATAGAACCCTAGACAGGTTCTCTGGAAAACCCTAACCTAAGGGTATGTTGACAATGTGTGAAACCCTAACCTACTTAGGGTTATTATGAAATGCTATTTGAAGTTTTTGTTGATGATGTCATGTTTGGGATTTCGGTATGATCATGAAATCTTAACTTGTTAGGGTTGAATGATGTTTGTCTGAGATCTCGAACCTTTGAAATTTTGGAATAGTAGGGTTTTCTTTTCTATGTTATGAAACCCTAGATCTTTAGGGTTTGGTTGAGTCTATAAGAAAAACCCTTAGAGTCCTAGGAATGAAACCCTAGGTATGTGTTCATTTGGTTGAAACCCTATCTTGTTCTAGGTTGGTATATGCCTAACATATTAATATTGCCTGACATATGATGTGTTGATGAATTCCTAGATATATGTATTGACCTAATTGTTAATGGTCATGAGTTCTAAGGTTTGGAAACACACCCTAGTCAAAGTTTGATGGTAGAGGATGATGTTCAGAAAATCTAGGATTTAGCAGCTAAAACCCAAGTAGTAGTTAAAATTCTCTAGTATGTATAATTGTCTGGAATTTATGAATCTATATAGTGATTGTTGAGAATTTGAATATGGAAATCTAGGGTTTACATCAAACCCTAATAGATGTCAGTCATAACGATAATTAAGTTGTGATTGGATTGATTGAAGCTCATGTATGAAATCTTAGTGAAGAGTCTAACATATAAATTCAGAAAGTTGTTAGATTTATTGATTTGATTTTCTTCTAGGGTTTTCTATATGAAGGAACTTTCCATTGAAATAATATTGAAACCCTAGATATAATGAGCTTAATATCTTGATGAGTTGTGGATGTGATTTAGGGTTTGTAACAAAACATGGGCAAGAAGTTGAAGTATTAAAGTATAGTCTCTTGTTGATTATGTTTGTAAATGTTTCCACTATTATAAGTTTTTGATATGGCTCTTCATGCTTCTATAATTTTGGTTGTACTTGTTATATAAGTTGTGAAGGTACATCATCTTCAAGTTGGTGAAGATGATCGTAAGTAAAATTGATGACATAAGCGTGATATATGAATGACTCTGATAAGAAGGATGGAAGCCATGAAATATTATCTAATGTCGTAAATAAAAAGTAGAACTCCCTAGGTTAAGAGGGAGTCTGGATGAACTCTCCCAAGGATAAGAGGATGATTGAGAATATTCCTTGTACATGAATGATTAAATCCTCTCTGATTAAGAGGGAGTGACAAATATGGTTCCCTACTTCATGTGTCATGCACTAGACCAGGACTAATAGTCCTAAGTTTAATGAAGGCCATGAGTGAGAAAAGGAAATTGGAGAATACATTTTGAGGTGTTGTTGAAAGAAGGAAAGCAAGCTCTGATGGAAGAATATGTTGTTGCATATGAAGTAAGAAAAGGAAAGTGTATGATTGAGAAATCTTCTGTCAAATATTCGGTTGGAGTCCTACTATGAAAAGTTGATAAGAAACATCAAGTTATCTGGAAGACCCTAGAGGTTTGTATTTGATTATGTACATATATTATTGATTAGGGTTGTGTTTGTATAGGGAAATATATCAAAGGTTTTTGATAGCATGTTGGTTACCGATCAATTCGATCAGGAGAGATTTGTTGTCCTTGATCTGCTAGATCAAGGGGTGATGAGGCTTTGTGAGTGAAGCATTGCCTGGGAGGACATTTGGCTGACACTTTGTGTTGATGTCTAGGTCCCGAAGTTGGAAAGGTGACGTTGGTCATTGAGCTCTGACATGCACCTAGATATTTGGGTTGATGGTTAGCAAGTAAGCCTGATGGTACCTAAAGAGACTAAAAGCTTGAGTCCATCTTAGTCCAACCCAGATAGATTTCCCTAGTCAGGAATCTAGTATGTGGCATTATGGTGCCTAAATTGTTGAGACACAAATGGATAGATTGCCCTGGTGAGGAATCTAGTTTGTGGCATTGCGGTGCCTAAAATTGTTGAGAGACCAATGGATAAATTTTCTTGGTCAAGAATCTAGTCCATGGCATTGCAATGCCTAAACTTCTTCATAGATGATGTGTTTAGATATTCCATGTGCCTCATTGATTATATGTAAATATGAATACCTCCCTAGTTAAGCGGGAGAGTTGGAAAATGTAACTAGGTTCAGTTTTCATTATTTACTTGAAGTCAAAATGTAATATATTTGTCAAAAGAAAGTAAAAATAATTTTATTATTATTTTATTTGACTTTTTAAAGCATGGGTTTCATGCTTGGGTCAAATGTATAGGTCAAGCCTCCATTGTAGGATTTATGTTATTGTCTAAGTCAATGTTTAAAGACTCCTCCATCCATCAAAGTCTCCTTACTGCCATCATCAAGCCGACTTCCTGCAAATATTCTCATGTCGACCTAACTACAGTGACACAACTCTTCATCAACACATGTCGACCAATTTTCGCATGGAAACAACTATATATACAGGAATGAGGACTTCGCATTATGAATAGATATTTTCGGATTAGAATTTCAGATCACATGTTTCGGTGATACAAGTTCAGATGGGTGAAAACATTTCGGTGTAATTTCAAAGAATTAGAATAGGGCATCAAGATGGTCTCCATGCTCTCACATATCAGTGTTAGGCCTCCCACAATTCGGTATGCTCTCACAGGATTAGATGATATTACAATGACCTATGTTCGATGCTCTAACATCACCACAGTGACCTCATCTCGGTGCTTGTACAGTTATTTCAAGTTGATGTTAATACAATGGTATTTCCACAGTTTGTTCATGTCTCGATGCTATTATAATGTTCCCTTGACGGATGGAGGTAGTCTTGAGTCTATATTGTAAGGATCATGTTCGTCTCATCTTTTGAATCTATTGAAGGAAGAATTTGTGACTAGGTTTTCCCCTCGAGGGGGGTTTTGCCCTGGCAGCGTGCCTATATCTTGTGTTCTCTTCTTTTGTTCCTTGGCATTAATCTTGATGATAAGAAAAGATAATTAAGAGATATAATACTAATAATTAAAATATCACAAGTGAATGTCATAATAAGGGAAATCATTTTAAATGCCAATTCCTTGGATTTTCCAATGCTCCCTTCAGCGAATTTTAGCCCCATTCATCTATTTTCCCATCTGGATCGACATGTGTTCACTGGGTCCACATAGAGTTAGTCTCCCCTTCCCTTGCCCACACCTTGGGTCGAGCCTCGAACGATGCCCCAGAGGTTGATGCAGCTAAAAACAAAATAAAAAGCATAATTTGGCCACTCTCAACAGGAAATGTACAACAAAATGCAAAATATTGTAGGGACATGAAATTTATCACATGGGAAAATCCAAACATGAGCTCTACCTCTATTCATGGTCATCATCCTGGTTCCTACGGGCCCTAGATGAGGCCCCTCCACATTAAGTAACCCATAATTTTCCAAAACCTTGGTGGGAAATGAAATGCCCCACCTTAAAAGGGGGTACCTACTGTTATATCCTACACATCATGCTCTCATCCACTAGAGGCCCGAGCAGTTATGAAGAGAAATCAATCAAAGCAAAAAGGTATATGAAGAAGGGTGGAAAACCAAATGTTGGAGTAACTCATGTACCACGAATTGCTCCCTCCTACACTCATATACCCAGGTGTGGGCTTCCCTTATTATAGCTACCCTTGTACCATGGCATGTGGCCTAGAGCATTCCCCTGATCCCCACTCCATTCCATCAATATATCATTTCCCACCTACCACCTAATGGATGTACCATGGGCATTTCATCCCCTTTAAAGGTTCAAACCACCTAATAGGGTCCTTTATTAACCCCCTTATCGAGCTTGGAGACACTTGTACATGCCAAAGCCCAATATGGAAGGGCATGCCACCATGAAGTGCCCCATTGGTTCCATGACTTGTAAGTTCTTTTACTTGATTATTATTATGATTTATTGTATTTGAGAACAAGGGGACACATTGGATCTTATGCAGGATTGCAAGTGGGTCTCCATTTAGGGTTTGGTCTCCCTATACAGGGTCCTAGCCCTCTAGAGGGCCACATTGGCACTTGTAGGGTGAGCATTTAGAGCCATGGGCCTCCACCATAGAAGAGAGTACTTCATGGATCCCCAACACCACTCATTGATTTCTCGTGTTCCATTTTTTGGATGGGAATGATGCACCTGGTTCACCATGCCCAACTAGATCCACACTTGCACCATATGCTTGGGAGATGTTCCAGGTTCCATATGAGGATGTGTCTCACTATAGGAGAAAAAGGTAGGGCTTATGTCATCATCCTATCCCTTACATATGGTTTACAGACATTTTCGATCCACTTCGAGACCCATGAGGATGTCCTTGTGCCCCCACACCCACATGGGAGCACCATAAGTTCTTGTTTGGAAAACAAGGGGCCAACCCCCTTGTCCATTATGTTTGGAGTCCATTTTCACATCATAGCACACATTGGACTTCCTTAGGCTTCCTCAAAGGCCCAACAACTCATTATGTTGATCATTTTTCCCTCTTGAGAAGCTTATGCTTACGTTATTGAGCTATCTTGGTGGGCTTGTCACCAATGGATGTTATTATAGCAGATTATTTTATTATTTGGGGCTTAATTAGGCAAATTAGGAAAATAAAACTCATTATATATTGTATAAATATATGAGGAGTGATTCATTTATCTCATCATCACTTGGATTGGGTTATTAGCTCTTGTGATAATTTTGCATTCCCTTTTAGAGGATGATTTTGATTTCATGGAATGAATTTTGATGTTTGGATTTTATCTTCTTGGTCTTGGAGCTTCATTATTGGCATAATTTGATGATTGGATACACTCATTGGTACATGTCAGTAATATTTTTCATGTTTATTCTTGTTATTTTCTTTGTCACATGAATGTTGCTGGGATTTTCGCTATATAGGTCTAAAATTTACTGTTATTCTATGAGAAATTATGGAAATTTTGGTCTTTTGAAGTGTTGCATCATTGCATGTGTCGTGTATGAATGGATGAATGTCCCTAGAGGTTATCTATGTTCAAAATACCTTGATAAGTCATCAATTATTGCAAATCAAACTACAAAATATTCTCGCAGCTACTCTAATGCCCTAATTTCCATGCGAAATTGTCTAGAGGTCTCTTTGATTGGGTATAGTCTCTCAAAATCACAATTTCATCTTGACTCCATCTCTCCCAAAGGAAAGGCACTAATCCATCCACTCGTGATCACCTAAATGCTTATTTTTCTTGCCTCTTATCTCTCTTTCTAGGCCTAACCACCAGAGATCACCTAGGACATCAAATAAATCTCATTGTAGCCATCAAAACACTTTGATTTTTGGTCCATAACTATGTTAATGGTTTCTCTAGATACCCTCCAAATTTGAAGCAATTCTGACGATGGGATCCTGAGATATAGCAAGCCCTAGCCCAAGGACCATTTCTTGTCCTAGGTTTCCCTTTGTTAGTGACCTCATTTGGATCATTGTATTCAATCCTCAAAATAAAATTAGTCCTTTGATCCTAATCTCTTCCCTAATCAGGTCAAGCCCCTTCTTAGTTTATCAACTCCATATCCTTGACCTAATTTTGGGTCCACTTGGTCCTTTGTTGTCTTGCAACTTTATAACTCTAATTTCACAAAAATCGCCTGAAGGCCAATTCTCCATAACGATTTTTTGGCCTACGAATCATCTTTACAAGATATATTCCCAAAACCTAGCTTCAAGAATCCTATTATCCCTTCCTAGAGAGCATATCACCTTGCTTCTCCAGCAAGAAATCGATATAATTGAGTCTCTCTTGATGAATAGGCCTTAGGAATCACTCTCTATCCATTTATAGATCCATCCTTCCTAGTGATTCCCCCTATACCAGGTCTCCTCCCATTGGTTAAATTCCATAAAGAGCACGGAGCCTTAGCTGAGGTGACAATGGGCTATTGCTCCATTGTTTCCCCTTGACTTAGTAGTTTCTATATAGGATCTCCTCCTAGGACCTCTTCTAGTTGAGCAGTAACATTTTTCGGGCCGTTCGCAGGGACAAAAGATGTGTGCCTTGTTCTCCATATGACAATATCAACATAAAATTCTTGATGACTCCATTGGAACAACAAAGCCCTAGTTCTTCATTGATCTTTAAGGGCAATGCTTGTAGGATGAAGCAAGCATTTGTCAAGGCAATTTCATTCACCCTAGAAACGCCCATGTCATTAAGGACCCAACAACATGTTAACCACATATATTCTTTCCATAGATATGACAAGGACCCCAAGATATCCCTCATCGGAATCCATGAAGAATATTCCAATGTTCAATGGGGATCCACAATGCAACTAATCACGTTGTAAGGCTCATAAGGTATCTCTCAAGGCAAAATATAACCCAACCTTGTGACCAAATGGAATTATTTGTCCTATCCATTTCCCCCAATAACAATTGGCTTGAGTCATGTGAACCTAAAAGAATTCCTTCTCTTTCAATGTTAGTTGTGCATTTCCTTTTACATATGGTTTTATGCTTGAGGAAGAATGTCTTGATCATCAAGATCAAGTTATCAATGCATACCTCGAGGATTGTACCGAAAAAGAGACTAATGAATTAGAAAACATCTCCTCTAAGGATAACGAAGAGTTTGATCTTGAAAGCCTCCAGATCCACCAAGAAAGAATGGTTGAATATAGTATGTCATGCAAGGGGTCAGTAAGGGAATATAATTTTAATGACTTATTCTTCCAGTTATACAAGCAAGAAGGGAAGCTCTATAAAATTAAATGTGAATATGACAAGAACCCTATTGACGATATCCTCCTATAAACATTATACCAAACTCATGTAACATATACCTTAGCTATTGTTCTCCGAGAAAAATGGAAAGAAGAGAAATCTTGCTTGCCTAGTAATGAGGGTGATCTTGAGGAAAATCAAGATAACCAAGCAAGCAAAGAAATCTTGAGAAATCTTGATTTGGGAATGGGGTATGATTATAAAAGTGAAGGCCCCATAACATATCGAATCCATAAGAATGAGCCCAAGCAAGAAGAAAATGATCCACCCCTTCTAAATGACAATGGAGCACTTCCTAGTGATTGGAGGGGTCTCTTCTTTATGTTTCAAGATGATTCAATCAAAGAAGAGTCTTCCAAAATTGTGGGTAATTCTAATGACTCTGAGGAATATGCTTCCTTTAGCCATGCCACCGATAAAGGGTTTTTCTTCATGTTTGAGAATTCTCCCCCTTAATATGTCCATATCTCAGAAATAGATGTTTGTGATGAGGTTCATTCCCCTAGTTTTGATGAAGAACTGGTTTCCCCTATGAAGAACTAGGAATCGTGGTTTTTCCCCAAATACGATGATGATTCCAGTTCTTGTTTTCCCAATAACCAAATGATATTGTCCTAAATATTTCTGGGTCATTCACTCCCTCTAAGGATGATAGACTTGAGATAGTTCTTCACCAAAGGTTCATGTATTTGATCATTGACATTTACATTTTCTGGTTAGAGGATCAAATTCAATCTTGTTAGTTTGTGTCTTTCCCTTCTTCTAGGGCTCCTTTCTATGGCATATGGGTCTCTTGTTTTCCCACTTCCACCCTTGAAATCCCTCTTACTACTCCTCCCATTTGTGCTTTAGGATTTGTTGCATAAATAATCATAGAAGCACATGATTTGATATTGATCAATTGACATGTTGGTTGCATTGGATTCTTTATTATACTTGGGACTTAAGATTGTATCATATGCATGTTAGGGCAAGATGCATTGAATTTTGATTTTCTCATTAGAACTAAAATAATATGATATTATCATGGTAGGTTAGCTGCAGTTAGATTAAAAATTGCATTTTATTTTCTTGTTGATTTTATGGCCTAATATTAAGCATGAGAGATCACAAGGCACCACAAAAATATGTTTCCCTGTGTGCGTTGTCTTTGATATGTGCAACTAACAGGTCTGCGGTACCAAGTGATTGTCAGTGTTCTCATGACCTCTCGTTCAAGTATGTTTTCACACCCTTCAGAGATTTCATGTGGTATATAGGAGAAATTTTTTATCCTTGATGGTCCTCAACCAGTAGCCAGCAACCCCTTGCAGCCACCAGATAGCTCAAAGTGCTAATTTCTCTGCTACCTGATCCAACTATGTGGTCCCTTGCCCAATTGTTATTATTGTATGTTTAAAGGTGGGCCTCCCAACCCCGAAGGTATGGCTTTTCATTGGTATGGTTGAGTAAATTACTTTTCATGGGCACTTTTGGGCATGGATTGATGGGGGTATTTGGCGGAAAGAATGGGCTATGTCTATACTATTGTCTCCACTACCTGATTTCGTAGTTAGCCTTGTATCCTAGTCCGTGGGATCTCTTTCACTGGCCATTAGCTTTAGGGTTGGAACTACATGGGAAATCTCAATTTTGTTTGTGTGGTCTCGCTTCCCGAAACCATGTACATTACTCTTTTTTGCTCCTTTTAGCCCCATTCATCTCTTTTCCCATCTAGGTCAACATGTGTTCATTAGGTCCTCATAGGGTTAGCCTCCTCCTCCCCTTGCCCACATCTTGGGTTGGGCCTTGAAAGATGCCCTGAAGGTTGATGCAGCTAAAAAGAAAAGAAAAAGCAAAATTTGGCCACTCTCAACAGGAAATGTACCACAAAATGCAAAAGATGGTCGGGACATACAAATTTAGCACGTGGGAAAAATCCAAACATGATCTCTACCCCTATTCATGGCCATCACCCTGGTTCCTATGGGCCCTAGATGAGCCCCCTCCACATTAACGAACCCATGATTTTCCAAACCCCTAGTAGGAAATTAAATGCCCCGCCTTAAAAGGGGGTACCTATTGTTATAGCCTACACATCATGCACTCATCCACTAGAGCCCCGAGCAGTTATGGAGAAAATTCAATCACAGGAAAAAGGCATATGAAGAAGGGTGGAAAAACAAAGGCCAGGGTAACTCATGTACCACGATTTTCTCTCTCCTACATTCACATACCCAAGTGTGGGTTTCCCTTATTATAGCTACTCTTGTACCATGGTGTTATCACTAGGCTAGAATAGGTTGGGCTGTGTCAAACTCCAACCAAGTGTAACTATTTCAAACCAACTTTTGACTGGAAGTTAGCCCTTCCAATCTGAGAGGGCTCTCTCAATGTACTTAAAAATTTGACTATAATAAGCTCAAAAATTCAGATGGCTAACTCTGTTTTTTCATGTGATTTTGCAGGTGAAGGAAAATGTGATGACTGTCACCATTGGGCATGGAGTCAAAATACATAAATGGAAAACAACTGAGTTTAATGGAAGTTGAGGCATCTATGGCTTTAAAATTAATATCAAATGAACATTCACAGTCATACATAGTATGTGAAGGAAATTGCAGCACTTAACAAGAATTCCAAGTAACCAAAATACTATGAATACTGATAATAAAACAGAAAAAAACATATTAAGAGCACAAGAAGCTGTCAGACCAGGAGGTGACTCCTCAAATGAGATTATATTACTCATTTAGGTTGTTCATAGTGATATACATGAGGGAGTGACTGTTGAGTTTCATCTCGCAATGACTCTCCATTTTCTCTTATTATTTATTTACACTATTTACAGTTGTTCACCCAATCCCTATGATTAGGTGTCAACATTCCCCCCCTTAATCTAAAGGGATGTTGGTGAGTCCAAGCATTGTTCTGAATCTTTCAAGTTTTTCTCTCCCAAGCGCTTTGGTGAAGATGTCTGCAATCTACTCATTAGCGGAACAATGGCAAAGATGGATTGTTTTGGCCTCAACATGATGTCGAATCAGATAATATTTTGTATTGATGTGCTTCGTTCGATCATGGAACTTTGGGTTCTTGGCCAAGTTTATTACCGAGGTATTGTCAATCATGAGTGGAGTCGAATGTACTTGTTTTACCTGCAAATCTTCCAGAATTTTCCTAAGCCACACAATTTCTTTTGTTGCCTCAGTTGCTGCCACATATTCTGCCTCTGTTGTGGAATCTATTGGAACTAATTGTTTGCATGATCTCCAGGAGACAGCCCCTGATCCAAGACTCATAGCATAACCAAAAGTAGATACCCCAATTTCTTTGTCTCCATCGAAGTCTGAATCAGAGTATCCAATCAAGCTGAAGTCGCCCACCTGTGTATACTTGAGTCCAAAGTCTTGAGTTCCCTTCAAGTACTTTAGAACTCTTTTTGGGGTAGACCAATGTCACTCACAAGGTTTTTTCATAAACCTGGAGAGGATTCCAACAACAAACGAAATGTCTGGTCTGGTAGTAGTGAGGTAGTTGAGACTTCCTACAAGTTGTCTATACTTTGTTGCATCCTCAAATTCTTTTCCTTCAATGGATGTGAGCTTTAAGTTTTGTTCCATTGGAGTAGTCAAAGGATTGCACTCAACCATGTCAAACCTGTTCAACAGATCTCCAATGTACTTCTTTTGAGAAAGGAATATGGACTTCGGATGTTGAGTTACTTCAATACCAAGATAGTAATGAACATAGCCCAAATCAGTCATTTCAAAACATTTCCTCAATTCCTTCTTTATGGATGCAATGTAGCTCTCATTGTTCCATGTCATCAAAAGATCATCTACATATACCACAAGATATACAACTTTTTTTCCAACTTTCTTGACAAACAAAATTGCATCATCATGATCATAATGTTTGAAATTGAGTTTCAGAAGATGCTCAATTAGTTTTTCATACCAAGATCACTGTGCTTGTTTGAGGCCATACAAGGATTTCACAAGTTTGCATACTTTATGTTCATGTCCTTTCACAACAAATCCTTTAGGGTGGGACATAAAAACATATTCTTTTAGATCTCCATTCAAGAAAGCAGTTTTTACATCCATTTGATAGACTTTCCAACCGTTCTGAGCTGCTAGGGCAAAGAGTGTCTTAATGGTAGCCCATTTTGTTGTGGGGGGCAAAAGTCTCCTCATAATTGACCTCTTCCTTCTGTGCAAAACCTTTTGCCACAACACTGGCTTTGTGCTTGTCAAGTGATCCATCAGCTTTATACTTGTTCTTGTAGACCCACTTGCAGCCAATTGGTTTGGTTCCCAATGGAGGATCAACCAGCGTCCAAGTGCCATTCTTTATCAAGGCATCATATTCATTTTGCATCGCTTATTTCCATTCGTCATGAGGAGCAACTTCTTTAAAGGAAGTTGGTTCAAAATCTGTAGATAAATTCAATTCAAAATCATAAGAAACATCCATATCAACAGGGGAATCAGAGTCATCTACATCACCTCCATTTTGTCGGGTTGAATTTCTAGTTCTTGTCTTTCCAACCTCATCAGGATGAACACTTTCAAGTGTCTTTGTCAGCCACTTTGGGGGACCTTTCTAAGATGGTCCAAGTTGCTCAGTTGATTGAGTTGGGACTGAATCAAGATTGAGTCTCCCAATTCTGTCAATCACATCACTCAAAGTATCATCCGTTGTTGGAGTTTCA
This sequence comes from Pinus tabuliformis, assembly GCA_031772625.1. Lineage (NCBI taxonomy): Eukaryota > Viridiplantae > Streptophyta > Pinopsida > Pinales > Pinaceae > Pinus > Pinus tabuliformis. The sequence goes on from CM062820.1 coordinate 691,302,876, forward strand.
TGCGGGGGAGAGAGAGCTTCAGAAAAAGATTCCATAGGTTGATCTAGTATAGGGATCCCCCCTTCAAGATGTGGAATCTGATTATCAAATTCTTGAAATGATTTTGCATTCGCGAATCTATCCAAGAGATCAAGTTGTTGCTCAACAATATTGTCAGCTTTGGATGATTTAAGAAATATTACATCTCTAGATACAACAAACTTTTTATTGACTTCATCATAGAGACGGTATGCTTTGGAGGTGTTTGAATACCCCAGCAAGATACACTTACGACTCCTTGCACCAAGTTTGTTTCTATGTACCTTTGGTATCAAGGCATAGCATGTTGAACCAAAGACCATGAGATGCTTTACCGAAGGAATGTGCCCATACCACATTTCATAAGTAGTCTTGTTTCTAATAGCATTATATGGACATCTATTCTTTACATATATAGCACATAGAACTACATCAGCCCAAAACATCAATTTTACATTCTTGAAAAACATCATGGAGCGCACCATATTTAAGATTGTTCTATTCATTCTTTCAGCTACTCCATTCTTATGGGGATTATAAGGCACAATTGTTTGATGTTTGATCCCATGTTGGCGAAGATAGTTCTCAAATTCATTTGAAGTGTATTCTTTTCCATTATCAATGCGAATAGAGACAATATGAGATTGTTCATCATTTTCAATCCATGTATGAAAGTTCTTGAATGTTTGAAAAGCATCAGATTTAGTCTTCAATAAATAAACCCAGCACATTCTGGTGTAGTCATCAACAAATGTCATCATATATTTATTTCCATTTGCAGATGGAACAAGCATTGGACCACATAAATATGAATGAATGAGTTCAAGTTTTCTATGTGCTCTGGAATGTGAATCATGAAAACATTGTTTGCTATGCTTTTCTAAAATGCAAGCATCACATTGCTTAAGGGAATTGTAGGCAAACTAGTAACACCATTTTTCTTCAACAAACGGAGGTTGTCATAGTTCAAGTGTCCAAATCTAGCATGCCATAATAAACTTGATGGAAATGTACCTTCTTCATAATGATAATTGTATGAGAAATTTTGTGCATGAGAAGAGGTACCTTGCAGTTTGAGAAGCCTTTCTTCTTCTATCCCCGTCATGACAGGTGAGTGATCTGATGCTTTTCTCACCTCAACCTTGCCATAAAACATATGAATGGAGTGTCCTTGCTGGCGGATGTGGACCAAGGACAACAAGTTTCTCCTTGGCTGTGGGAGATATAAAACATGATGCAGAAGAAAGTCTGGAAGACCAGGCAATTTAACCCTGATTGTGCCAAGCCTTGATGGCTTGAGTTTTGAGTTGTCTACAAAGTATACTGCTCCATCAACATTGTCAGTAAATTCTTCAAAAAAATCTCTTCTAAAGGTCATGTGGCAAGTTGCTCCTGAATCAAGCAACCAAATATTTTTCCAAGAAGCAAGTGAAGCATTAAATAAGTCTTCATTTACTCCAATATCACAGTGTGCCACAACATAGTGAGTGGATTCAAGTGCTTTACCTTTCTCTTTGTCATTAATTTTACCTTTGGGTTGGTTTCTTTCCTGCTCAATTCTGTCCAAAGGCAACTTGCATGTGGATGCATCATGTGATCCATCTCTTTTGCAACATATGCAATGAAAATCTGACTTTTCTCCTTAAGAGTGTTTGCCCCCCCGCCTCTGAAATTGCTTCTTCCTCTTCCTCTTCGACCACCTCTTCCTCTGGAAGAATCTTGAGCAAGATTCTTCTCTCTATGTGCAAGACACATAGTCTCTTCAGAAGACTAAGGAGTTGTCTTCTTCCCAAAAGCTTTCTCTCTTTCAGAAATTTTTTTCACAAGGGAGTCAAAGGTAATTTCTTTGAGGTTTACATTTTCTTGCAATGACTCAAGATAATTTGAGTAAGTGGGATAAATTTCCTTGACAAAAGCTATCAGAGGAATGTTCAATTCAACATTACTGACTTTGATATCATGCATAATAGATTTTACTTCTGATGCAAGAGCAAGAGGATCATCATTTTGTAATTCAAGGCTGAACAATTTAATCACGAGTTGAACAACTTCAAGTGCAGAGTGTGAGTCATAGAGTTCCTTCAGTTTTGTAAGGCTTCGAAAGCATTTGAAAATGGCGAAATATGGCGACTCACCTATTTATTTATTGATGCTGCAATCAAAGCATAAGCCTTGTTGTTCTTATTTTCCCAAATGGTGAATTCCTTGTCTGAGGTAGGTTGTTCTGGTTCTTTGTCTCCATCTCCAACACACACTCATTTCCATAGCTCATTAAAAATGAGTGTGTTTGATTTTCCATGACCATTCTGGATAGTTCTCTTTGCCGGTGAGAACCACTCCAACAATAGATATCAATGAATGCATTTTTTTTAATTGTGCACTGTAAAAAAAATATACTTTTGCTGCCAATATATAAAATATTTTCACTTCTGATGTTAATGAAAAAACTACACTATAATAGAAATATTCTGAAAAAAAAATAATAATAATTAAAATATAAAAAAAAAAAAAAAAAAAAAAAAAAAAAAAAAAAATAAATAAAATAAATAAAAAATAAATAAAAAAATGCAGTTTTGGTCAAAAATGCAGTATGGAGGGAGCAACGTACTGGAGGGAGCATCTTACTGGAGGGAGAAGCGATAGCGTGGAGAGGAGGGTGGTATGGAAACAACGTGTATTACACAGTAGAGAGCTGCTGGTGGAGGCTAGAGATATCAGTGTATACACTGAGTCGCATTCGAAATGCTGCAAGAATGCTTCTATGGACCAGATAGCGCACGAGGATTGTTGGCGGCCTCATAAAACAGTGTGCTGCGAAGTAAGGAGAAATGTAAGCGGAGTGGTATGGGAGCTGCAAGGGGAGGTACACCAAGCTTTACACCAAGCGTTACACCAATTATCACGTAAAGGGCAGAAAACTGAAGAATATGGCAGACTGCAGAACAAATTTCTGAAAAATGGCAGAAGGGAGTTACAATGGCAAAATGCAATGCCAAAAATGGAGCTGGCTCTAATACCATGTCAGGCCCGAAGGTAACTCCTCAAATGAGATTATATTATTCATTTAGGTTGTTCATAGTTATATACATGAGGGAGTGACTGATGACTCTCCATTTTCTCTTATTATTTATTTACACTATTTACAGTTGTTCACCCAATCCCTATGATTAGGTGTCAATAGAAGCCATACATGAATCTCAGGTACAAAAACAGAGTTGCAACAATATTTATATTAACTGGATCAAAGGGTTACATAGGGTCAGCTTCTCACATTATCGATCAACCTCCTTTAGAGTCAAGGAACTACAAATATATAGAGTAAGACCATCATCATGTCATTAATTACAAAAATCTGCCACTTGGGCTAGATTCGATCAAACAGTTCTGAGACCTTATCCTACTTGACACCTATTGAGAAAACCTAGGGATTTCTGTTTTACATAATTTGAATACAAGTAGGACTCTTCCACCATAAATGAACTCAACCAAATTTTGTTTGATGGAGCTTATCGAACCAAACTAATTTTCTGAATGTGTTGGAGTTGATGTGTCTCATGCCACGTGGATGTGCTGACCTAGTTGACTTTGCTGAGCTAGACCTCCACCAAGTCGAATTTCAAAATTTCTGGCTAGGAAAATTTTTGTAAAATAGGCCTCAAAGACAAGTGTGTATTCTCCAAACCATGATAGTTGTGTAAAAAATGAGAGAGGTTTTTGTATATGAGCCCGTGATGAACAAAAACCTCCTTCATATTTCCAAAATTCCTTTTCATTTGGTCAGAAAGTGAGCCCGAAGTTGACTACTAAAACAGTCATTTCCAGAATTTTCGTAGCAAATTTTGGTAGCAAATTTCAAAAACCACCCCTATGTTGTCATTTTGATGCCTTTGCTGATTCTGAGGTGTTTAGTAATGTTTTTTTATTAAACTCATGCTATCAAAACTCTCTCAACTGAAAAATTTTGCTGGATTTTCTTTCCATGGAAAGCTACAACAGTTTCGTAGCAAACTTTGGCATTAAAGAAGTTTTGAGTTCTAAAATGGGCCTCCTAAGAAAAATGTACAACCAAAATAAGCTTTATAAGAACCAAAAGGATTCAAGATGATGATGTCAACCATGGGGGATGATTCACCATTTTTGGAGTAAAAAAATAAAAAAATTAAAAAATAATAAAATAACAAAACTACTTTTTGAACTTGCATTTTCAACTTATTTCCTTAAGGTTTTACTCAAATTTCGAGCAGGAGTACTCATTGGATGCAAAATTTAATTCCTGATCCAAGGCGTACCCATGTTGCATACTTTTGATGGACCCTGCTATATGAAAAATGAGAAATACATGAAAAAACGTGATTTGAATAATGTTTTTCATGTATTTCTCATTTTTCGTGTATTAGGGTCCATCGAAAGTATGCAACATGGGTACTCCTTGAATGAGGAATCAAATTTTGCATCCAACGAGTGTTTTCGCTCGAAATTTGAGAAAACCCATAGGGATATAAGTTGAAAATACGAGTTGAAAAAATAGTTTTTTTTTTCTTTTTCCCTCTAAAATTTGATGATGTAATCTAATCTTATTTTATTATTTCCACTATTATTTTATAATTTTCTTAGGAGACCCCTTTTAGACCTCAAAATTCCCCTTATGTAGCAACTTTCAAAAAACACTCTTATGCTACCTCTTTTCTCTCTCTACTAGTTTTGAGGTCTTCTTTGATGTTTATAAGCTAAACATGGGCCTTTACAACTATCTTTGTTCAGATTTAGACCAGCCTTAACCTCCATGGAAAGCTACAACAGTTTCGTAGCAAATTCTCAACTTCATTATGGGTAGTTGCTACGAAAGTTCCTAAATTCTGAGTTTTTATAGTTTTCATGATTCTTAATGCCTCCTTATGACTCCTAATATCATGTTGACTATATATATGGCTGAGTTGACTGGTTTAGGTATAGTGAAAACAAAATTTGAAAATTTACCATATCATGGAGTAGCATTTACTTGTGCTTGTAAATCTTTGACTTGAGTTTGCAACTTCCTTTTGTCAGCTTGCAACCACTTGTTCCTTTTATACATATGCTTTAGCATCTTTTGCAGTGGTAGAATTCTCTTTGTCTTTTCCTAGCATTTTCTGCAATTTCCTCATCGAAATCTAGTTGTTCCAACACCTGCTTCTTCATTTCTTCAACTTCCAATTTGGCCTCTATCAGCTCTTCTCATGAATTTTTGTTTGTGTTATGGCTGCAACACGTAGGAGCTCCTTCTTGCCACCTACAAATCAATTTGAGAACACCTAGACCACACTATTATCGCAAAACCAATTCAAAGTGAAAGGAAAACAATGGAGAATGCTTTGTTGTGTGAACGTTTTGGGGATTAAAAAAAAAAAAGGTGAACTCTGACACGTAATGATACTCCATCGTGACTCAGACCCATGATTTCTTTTTAACCGTTACTAATCAGCAGGGTTTCGATTTCATAGCAAAACAGGTGGCAAATGTGATAGATTTGCTACAGAAGTTTCAAGCACTTTCGTAGCAAATACTCTGTTTTCATAACTAAATTTGCTACGAATTTGGACAAAAGTTCCTTATTGGCTAAATGACAATTATGAACAAGTGAGACTGACACAAACGATGATTTGGAACCTGACTCATACTGTGGACCTCACTTAGGCTCATGTTGACTCTACACACTAACTAGGTGACCAAATAGACTTTTTTGTAAATGAATTTTATTTTAAGAAAACTGAAAAACCCTAACTAATTTAACCAATTGACTCAAAAAATAACTCCAAGGGTTATCATGGATAACAGTGGCTCCAATGGGGATGTTGCGCCCCTGTGGTGCAGCAAAGAACCAATAGACCAGTTGCCTGACCATTGGGCTGATCCCAATTTGAAAACTGAAAAGCACACTGCAACCCAATTGGAAACCAACTACTACTGCTGCAACATGATATCAAACTGTTGTACAAACTAAAACTGACAACTGCAAAATGTAACCTAAAGCTGAAGGAAATGCTTGCCCAACAAGCTTATTTATGTACCAATAACCCTACTCTAACATTTGAAAATCCACCTGCTTAATTCAAGCAATATGAAACCTCCAGTATAACTAGTCAAAAAGTTGATCCAACACTAGGGCTCCTTAACTGTTCTTAAGTGGACCATCTATCGGTAACTCAGAATATAATCTGAATCCATCACCTGAGCTTATAAATGAAGAAAAATCCACCTTCATTGATGACTAGAATAGACTTACCAAACGATCTTGATAATCATGAAAAATCACCTCTTCTTGATGAGTAAAACCATGAGGGCTGAATTCATTCATAATTGATGGCTTTTGTTGTCCTATGTCTTCAATTCCAAGAACATCATCAAATAAAAAGGCAACAATAGATTTGTCTTCCCTTCCATGTAAATCAACAAAAACATCCATGCATCCTTGAACACCTTCAAACATGACATCCATATTGTGTGCATCAAAACTAATCTTTTGATTATCAAACAAATCAAATATAACCTTTGGTAGTTTTGCTTGAGGAATGTCATCTTGAGTCTGAACACTAACAGCTCCTATACAAACAAATTTATGCATATCATCCATGTCATTTTGATGATCCTCAAATAGAATAGGTAAAACCTGTATATTCAGCTCTTCATGTAACTCGGGTTTACCTAAAAGTGAACTTTCATGCACTTTAACCAGGACAACATCATTATGATTTTCAACAGAAAAAAGTTCTTGTCTAGGTAGACAACTTTCATCACATGTTACCTCATTGTTCAGAATTTTCATGCATGTATTTTCAACAACCTGATCTTGAGGAGTTTCTTCTTGACATAAAATCTCAGAAAAGGAATGGGCTGAAAAACAATTTGAATGATTTGGCTCATACCTTTGACTGCATATAGATTGACAAGGTTGCAAATCCTCATGGATTTCATGTACTATGACTTGACTATCAAATTGTTGATCCATTTCATCTTCAACTAAAGAAGAGACATCTGCTTGTTGGAAAACTTCTTGATCATCATGACAAATAGCTTGTGAAGAAAATTCATAAAATTCCTCTAATATCTCATCATCATCCATACATTCTACATCATCATTAATACTTTTGAGATATTGAATGAAACATTTCCAAAAATTACAACAGTCTTGAAACAATGATGATGAAGGATGAGACTTCCCATAATGTCCAAAAATATTCTATGGAAATATTTAAGAGAACACAAGCTTCTTGATGGAAACCCTTCATACCATACTCTAGCTTTGTCTTCTAGGGTAGCCATAAACATCTTCATGAGACAATCCTCAGGAAACTCAACCCTCAGTCTACATACATGTATATGGAATTTAACCAAATGTAGACCAGCATCATCTTTCTTTTCATCTTTGAACATGGGAAGATGGGTTGACCAATCAACACAAGGCATAGGATTTGGAAAACCATAGATGTGAGACCGATCCATAGGAGCATACCTAATATTTCTTCTTGCAGTAGAACTCATCTTGGAACTTCTTCAAGCTACTGATCTTCAAGCAGTGGAGTCACCATGAAGTTTTGATCTTCTGTATCTTTTGAGATTGGAGTCGCCAACACCTACTTCTTTATTTCTTCAACTTCCACTTTGGCCTCTATCAACTCTTCTCATGAATTTTTGTTTGTGTTATGGCTGCAACACGTAGGAGCTCCTTCTTGCCACCTGCAAATCAATTTGAGAACACCTAGACCACACTATGACAGCGAAACCAATTCAAAGTGAAAGGAAAACGATGGAGAATGCTTTGTTGTGTGAACGTTTTGGGGATAATAAAAAAAAGGTGAACTCTGACACGTAATGATACTCCATCATGACTCAAACCCATGATTTCTTTTTAACTGTTACTAATCAACAGGGTTTCGGGTTTCATAGCAAAACAGGTGGCAAATGTGATAGATTTGCTACAGAAGTTTCAGGCACTTTCGTAGCAAATACTTTGTTTTCATAACTAAATTTTCTACGAATTTGGACAAAAGTTCCTTATTGGCTAAATGACAATTATGAACAAGTGAGATTGATAAAAACAATGATCTGGAACCTGACTCATACTATGGACCTCACTTAAGCTCATGTTGACTCTAAACACTAACTAGGTGACCAAATAAACTTTTTTGTAAATTAATTTTATTTTAAGAAATTTGAAAACCCTAACTAATTTAACCAATTGACTCAAAAACTAACTCCAAGGGTTATCATGGATAACACATGGCATGTGGCCTAGAGCATTCCCCTGATCCCCACTGTGTTCCATCACTATATCATTTACCACCTACCACCTAATGGATGTACCATGGACATGTCACCCCCTTTAAAGGTTTAAACCACCTAATAGGGTCCTTGATTAACCCCCTTATTGAACTTGGAGACACTTGTACATGCCAAAGCCCAATATGGAAAGGCATGCCACCATGAAGTGCCCCATTGGTTCCATGACTTGTAAGCACTATTACTTGATTGATATTATGATTTGTTACATTGGAGAGAAAGGGGATGCATTGGATCTTATGCAAGATTGCAGGTGGGTTTTCATTTAGGATTTTGTCTCCCTATACGAGGTCCTAGCCCTCCAAAGGGCCACATTAGCACTTGTAGGGTGAACGTTGACAGCCATGGGCCTCCACCATAGCAGAGATTACTTCATGGATCCCTAACACCACTCAGTGATTGCTTTTATTCCACCTTTTGGATGACGATGATGCACTTGGTTCACCATGCCCAACTGGCTCCACACTTGCACCATACACTTGGTAGATGTTCCAGGGTCCAGATGAGGATATGTCTCACTACATAATACAAAGGGACAGATTATGTCATCATCCTAGCCCTTATAGATGGTTTACAGGCATTTTCAATCCACTTGGAGACCCATGAGGATGTCCTTGTGCCCCCACATCCACGTGGGAGCACCACAAGTTCTTGCTTGGAAAACAAGGGGGGTTGGCCAACCCCTTGTCCACTATGATTGGAGTCACATTACGACACACTTTGGACTTCAGTGAGCCTCCTTAAAGGCCCAACGACTTGTTATATTGATCATTCTTCCCTCTTGAGAGGCTTATTCTCATGTTATTGAGCTATGTTTGTGGGCTTGTCACCAAGGGATGTTATTATACCACATTATTTTATTATTTGGGGCTTAATTAGGCCAATTAAGCAAATCGAACTCATTAGAGATTGTATGAATAGATGAGCGGTTATTCATTTCTCTCACCATCACTTGGATTGGGTTATTAGCTCTTGTGAGAATTTCTCATTCCCTTTTGGAGGATGAGTTTGGTTTCATGGAATGAATTTTGATGTTTGGACTCTATCTTCTTGGCCTTGGAGCTTCATCATTGGTATAATTTTGATTGGATATACTCATTTGTACATGAAAGTAATATTTTTCGCGTTTATTCTTGTTATTTACTTTCTCACATGAACGTTGCTAGTATTTTCGCTATATAGGTCTAAAATTTACTATTATTCGATGTGAAATTGTGGAAATTTTGGTTTTTTGAAGCGTTGCATCATTGCATGTGTCATGTATGAATTGATGAATGTTCCTAGAGGTTATATGTGTTCAAAATACCTCAATAAGTCATCAATATTGCATATTTAAGTATAAAATCTTTTGGAGCTGCTCTCATGCCCTAATTGCCATGCAAAATTGTGTAGAGGTCTCCTTGATTGGGTATAGTCTCTCCAAACCATAAGTTCATTTTGACTCCATCTCTCTCAAAGGCAAGGCACTCATCCATCCACTGGTGGTCACCTAAACACTTATTTTTATTTCCTTCTCTCTCTTTCTAGGCCTAGCCACCATAGGTCACCTAGGAAATCAAATAAATCTCATTGTACCCATCAAAACACTTCGATTTTTGGTCCATAACTACGCTAGGGTTTCCTCTAGAGGCCCTCCAAATTTGAAGCAATTCCGACGTTCAGATCCTGAGATACAGCAAGCCCTAGCCCAAGGACCATTTCTTGCCCTATGTTCCCCTTTTCGAGTGTCCTCATTTGGATAATTGCATTCTCCATAATCTTATTAGCTCTTCCTAGAGAGCAAAACACCTTGTTTCTCCAGCAAAAAATCCATATAATTGAGTCTCTCTTGATGAATATGCCTTAGGAATCACTCTCTATTCATTTATAGATGCATCATTTTTAGTGATTCCCCCTATACCGAGTGTCCTCCCATCGGTGAAAGTCTGTAAAGAGAAAGGAGCCTTAGCTGAGGTAACAATTGGTTATCGATCCATTGCTTCCCCTTAAACTAGTAGTTTCTCTATAGGATCCCCTGCTAGGGACCCTCCTAGTTTGGGTGGTAACATTTTTGGTGATGTTATCGGCGACACGAGACGTGTGTATTGTTCTCCATACGATAATATCAAATATATCATTCTCAGAAAATTCATTGGAAGAACAAAGCCCTAGTTCTTCATTGATCTTTAAATGTCAATGCTTGTAGGGTGAAGCAAGCATTTTTCAAGGAAATTTCATTCACCCTGGCGACTTCGATGTCATTAAGGACCCAGCAACATGTTGACCACATACATTCCCACAATAGATATGATAGGAACCCCAAGATATCCCTCATCGGAATCCATGAATAATATGCCAATGTTCGACGCAGACCCACATTCCACAACTAATCACATTGTAAGGTTCATAAGGTATCTTTCAAGGCTAAATATAACCCAACCTTGTAACCAAATGAAATTGTATGTCTTATCCATTGCCCAAAACACAGATTGGCTTGAGTCATGTGAACCTAAAATCATTCATTCTCTCTCAATGTTGGTTGTGCACTTCCTTTTTCATAAAGGGTCGGGTTTGCAATCTCATGAAGACATATGCCAAATGTTGGATGTGGCCCTTTGAGAGGAGTAAGTTATTGAATATGGTTTTATGCTTCAAGAAGGATATCATGATCATCAAGATCACGTTATTGATGCATACCTCGAGGATTGTACTGAAAAAGAGACTCATGAATTAGAAAACATCTCCTCTTAGGATGACAAAGAGTTTGATCCTGAAAGCCTCCAGATCGTGCAAGAAAGAATGGACGAATATAGCAAGTCATGCAAGGGGTTAGTAAGGGAATATAGTGCTAATGGCTTATTCTTCCATTTATACAAGCAAAAGGAGAATTTCTCTAAAATGAAATGTGAATTTGACAAGAACCATACTGACAATGTCCTCCTAGAAGGATTATACCAAATACCTTAATTATAAAAAATACCTTAGTTATTGTTCTCCAAGAGAAAAGGAAAGAAGAGAAGTCACGCTTGTCTAGTAATGAGGATGATTTTGAAGAAAATCAAGATAACCAAGCAAGTGAAGAATTTTTTAGAAATCTTGATTTGGGAATAGGGTATGATTATAAAAGTGAAGGCCCCATAACATCTTGAATCTATAAGAATGAGCCCAAAGAAGAAGAAAATTATCCACCCCTTCACAATGACAATGGAGCACTTCCTAGTGATTGGAGGGGTCTCTTCTTTATGTTCCGAGATGATTTAATCAAAGAAGAGTCTTCCAAAATTGTGGGTACTTCTGATGACTCCGAGGAAGATGCTTCCTTTAGCCATGCCACCGATAAAGGGTTTTTCTTTATGTTTGAGCATTCATTTATGATGTCCATATCCTGGAAATAGATGTTTGTGATGAGTTTTGTTCCCTTAGTTTTGATGAGGAACTGGTTTCCCCTATGAAGTACCAGTAATCGTGGTTTTTCCCCAAATACGATGATGATTCTAGTTCTTGTTTTCCCAATAACCAAAATGATATCGTCATAAATATGTCTGGGTCATTCACTACATTTGAGGATGATAGACCCTAAATAGTTCTTCATCAAAGGTTCATGTATTTGATCATTGACATTTCCATTTTCTGGTTAGAGGATCAAGTTCAATCTTTTCGGTTGGCGTCTTTCCCTTCTTCTAGGGTTCATTTCTATGGCATATGGGTCTCTTGTTTTCTCACCTCCCGCCCTCGAAATCCCTCATACTACTCTTCCCGTTTGTGCTTTGGGATCCGTTGCATAAATAATCATAGAAGCACATGTTTTTATATTGATCAATTGACATGTTGGTTGCATTTGATCTATGATTATACTTAGGACTTGACATTGTATCATATGCATGTTAGGGTAAGATGCATTTCATGCAGATTTTCTCATTATAACTAAAAACATATGATAATATCATGGTACCTAATGCTATATCCTACACATTATGTTCTCATCCACCAGAGCCCTAAGAAATTATGAAGAAAAATCAATCAAAGCAAAAAGGCATGTGACGAAAGGCTGGAAAAACAAAGGTTGCGATAACTCATGTACCACGATTTGCTCCCTCCTACACTCACATACCCAGGTGTGGATTTCCCTTATTATATCTAACCTTGTACCATGGCATGTGGACTGGAGCATTTCCTTGATCCCCACTATGTTCTATCACTATATAAGTTTCCACCTACCACCTGGTGGATGTACCATGGACATGTCACCCCCTTCAAAGGTTGAAACCACCTAATAGGGTCCTTGATTAACCACCTTATTTAGCTTGGAGACACTTGTACATGCCAAAGCCCACTATCAAAGGGCATGCCACCATGAAGTGCCTCATTGGTCCCATGACTTGAAGCTCTTTTACTTGATTATTATGATTATTTGTTGTATTGAAGGGCGACGGGACGCATTGGATCTTATGCAGGATTGCAAGTGGGTCTCCATTTATGGCTTGGTCCCCTATATGGGATCCTTGCCTTCCAGAGGGACACCTTGGTACTTGTAGGGGGAACGTTGAGAGCCATGAGCCTCCACCATAGCAGAGAGTACATCCTGGATCCCCAACGCCACTCATTGTTTGCTCGTGTTCCACCTTTGGATGAGGATGATGCACCTCGTTCACCATGCCCATCCGGCTCCACACTTGCACCATACACTTGGCAGATGTTCCAAGGTCAATATGAGGATGTGTCTCACTACAGGAGATAAACAGGGGGATTTTGTCATCATCCTAGTCGTTACAGATGGTTTACAGGCATTTTCGATCCACTTGGAGACCCGTGAGGGTATCCTTGTGCCCCCACACCCACACAGGAGCAACACAGGGTCTTGCTTGGAAAACAAGGGGCCAACCCCTTGTCAACTATGTTTGGAGTCACATCATGACTTCACTAGGGCCTCCTCAAAGGCCCTACGACTCATTATATTGATCATTCTTCCCTCTTGAGAGGCTTATTATTATGTTATTGAGCTATCTTGTTGGGTTTGTCACCAAGGGATGTAATTATAGCACATTATTTTATTATTTGGTGCTTAATTAGTCTAATTAGGCAAATTGAACTCATTAGAGATTGTATAAATAGATGAGAGGTGAATCATTTCTCTCATCATCACTTGTATTAGGTTATTAGCACTTGTCAGAATTCTGCATTCCCTTTTGAAGGACGAGTTTGGTTTCATGGAATGAATTTTGATGTTTGGATTCTATCTTCTTCATCTTAGAGCTTCATTATTGGCATAATTTGATGATTGGATATAGTCATTTGTACATGTAAGTAATTTTTTTCATGTTTATTCTTGTTATTTACTTTGTCACATGAACATTGATGGGATTTTTGCTATATAGGTCTGAAATTCATTGTTATTCTATGCGAAATTGTGGAAATGTTGGTCTTTTGAAGCGTTGCATCATGGCATGTGTCATGTATGAATGTTCCTAGAGGTTATCTGTGTTGAAAATACCTTGATAAGTCACGAATTATTGCATATCAAAGTATAAAATCTTCTGGCAGCTACTTTCATGCCCTAATTGCCATGCAAAGTTGTCTAGAGGTCTCCTTGATTGGGTATAGCCTCCCAAAATCACAATTTCATCTTGACTCCATCTCCCCAAAGGCAAGGCACTAAACCATCCACTGGTGGTCACCTAAACGCTTATTTTTCTTGTCTCCTCTCTCTCTTTCTAGGCCTAGCCACCATAGGTCACCTAGGAAATCAAATAAATCTCATTGTAGCCATTAAAACACTTCCACTTTTTTTCCATAAATACGCTAGGGTTTCCTCTAGAGGCCCTCCAAATTTAAAGCAATTCCGAGAGTGGGATCCCGAGATATATCAAGCCCTAGCCCAAGGACCATTTCTTGCCCTGGGTTTCCCTTTTCTAGTGTCCTCATTTGAATCATTGCATTCAGTCCTTGAAATAAAATTTGTCCTTTGATCCTACTCTCTTCCCTAATCAGGTCAAGCCCCTCCTTGGTTGACCAACTCCATATCTTTCACCTAATTTGGGGTCCACTTGGTCCTTTGTGGTCCCGCATTTTTATAACTCTAATTTCACAAATATCAGATGATGGTCAATTCTCCATAAGAATTTTTCAGCCTAGGAATCATCTTTACAAGATAGATTCCCAAACCCTAGTGTCGAGAATCCTATTAGCCCTTCCTAGAGAGCATATCACCTTTCTTCTCCAACAAGAAAGCCATATGAGTCTCTCTTGAGGAATTGGCCTTAGAAATCACTTTGTACCCATTTATAGATCCATCCTTCCTAGTGATTCCCCCTATATCGAGTCTCCTCCCATCAGTGAAAGTTCGTAAAGAGCAAGGAGCCTTAGTTGAGGTGACAATGGCCTATCGCTCCATTTTTCCCCTTGAACTAGTAGTTTCTCTATAGGATCTCCTCCTGTTATCCCTGCTAGTTTGAGCGGTAACAAATTTGGTGTCATTGTCGGGAACACGAACATGTGTCTTGTTCTCCATACGACAATATCGATATATCATTCTTGGTGACTCCATTCGAAGAATGAAGCCCTAGTTCTTGATTAATATTTAAGGGCAATGCTTATAGGGTGAAGAAAGCATTTGTCAAGGCAATTTCATTCACCCTTGTGACTCCCATGTCATTAAGGACCCAGCAACATGTTGACCACATATATTCCCGCCATAGATATGATAAGGACCCCAAGATATCCCTCATCAAAATCCATGAAGAATATGTCAATGTTCGATGGGGATCCACATTCCACAGCTAATCATGTTGTAAGGTTCATAAGGTATCTTTCAAGGAAAAATATAACCCAACCTTGTGACCAAATGGAATTGTTTGTCCTATCCATTGCCCCCAACACAGATTGGCTTGAGTCATGTGAACCTAAAAGTATTCCTCTCTCTCAATGTTGGTTGTGCACTTGCTTTTGCATAAAGGGTCAGGTTTGCAATCTCATGAAGACATATTCCAAATGTTGGATGTGGCCCTTCGGGAGGAGGAAGTTATTGTATATGGCTTTATGCTTGAGGAAGGATATTCTGATCATCAAGATCAAGTTATTGATGCATACCCCGAGGATTGTACTGAAAAATAGACTCATGAATTAGGAAACATCTCCTCTGAGGATGATGAAGTGTTTGATCCTGAAAGCCTCTAGATCATGCAAAAAAAATGGACAAATATAGTAGGTCATGTAAGGGGTTAGTAAGGGAATATAATGTTAATGACTTATTCTTCCATTTATACAAGCAAGAGGAGAAGCTCTATAAATGAAATGTGAATATGAAAAAGAACCCTATTGAAGATCTCCTCCTAGAAGCATTATACCAAACTACCTTAATTATTTTGAATCAGTGATCGGAGAATCCACAGTTTGAACATCTTTATACCAACGTTTCAAATCCCAAGTGGGATCCATCATCAGGGTTGAAGAAGGAAAGAAGAGAAGTCATGCTTGCCTAGCAATGAGGATCATTTTGAGAAAAATTAAGATAACCAAGAGAGCGAAGAAGTTTTTAGAAATCTTGATTTGGTAATGGGGTATGATTATAATAAGTGAAGTCCCCATAGCACCTTGAATCCATAAGAATGAGCCCAAGGAAGAAGAGAATGATCCACCCCTTTTGAATGACAATGGAGCAATTCCTAGTGATTGGAGGGGTCTCTTCTTTATGTTCTAAGATGATTCAATCAAAGAAGAGACTTCCCAAATTATGGGCAATTGTGATGACTCCGAGGAAGATGCTTCCTTTAGCCATGCCACTGATAAAGGGTTTTTCTTCATGTTTGAGCATTCCTCCCCTTATTATCTCCATATCCCGAAAATAGATGTTTGTGATGATGTTCATTCCCCTAGTTTTGGTGAGGAATTGGTTTCCCCTATGAAGAACCAGGAATCGTGGTTTTTCCCGAAATACGATAATGATTCCACTTCTTGTTTTCCCAATAACCAAAATAATATCGTCCTAAATATGTCTGGGTCATTCACTCCCTCTGAGGATGATAGGCCCGAGAAAGTTCTTCATCAAAGTTTCATGTATTTGATCATTGACATTTGCATTTTATGTTTAGAGGATCAACTTCAATCTTCTCAGTTGGTGCCTTTCCCTTCTTCCAGGGCTCCTTTCTATGGCATATGGGTCTCTTGTTTTCCCACCTCCCTCCCTCAAAATCCCCCATACTACTCCTCCCATTTGTACTTTGGGATATGTTGCATAAATAATCATAGAAGTACGTGTTTTTATACAGGTCAATCGACATGTTGCTGGCATTGGATCTATGATTATACTTAGGAATTGACATTGTATCATATGCATGTTAGGTTAGGATGCATTGCATAAGCATCTTGTTAAGGAATTAACTCAAATGATCAAAGACATGCAATCTAGTCAAGCAAGATTAATAGCAGATCACACCAGAGAAATGAGTTCCATGGAGAACAGGTTACAGGCTATGGAAGTTACTCAGTATAATCAAAGCATCAGTTTTCAGAACACGATAGAGACCATGAAGGATGATCACGCACAACAAATAAGAACAATGGAAGAAAGGCAATTACAGGTAATCAGTGCCATGGAGGTTAACTACTCTGACAAGATAAAGACCATGGAGCACAATCACACACAGGAAATGAAAGCCTTGGAAGCTAAGCATTTCACTCTTCAAGACAGATTCGTGAAGACAAAAATCGATCAAGCAAAATTAATAGTAAGACATGCCAAGGAAATGAGTTCCATGCAAAGGAGGTTGGAAGAAATGGAAAAATTACAAAAGATGGAAAGGTCGCAGGTGCAAAAATTTCAGCATAGATCAGATGATGAGAGAAACAAAGAACTTTCGACAGATCATAAGCCTCCCAGTCTGCCAGAACGATTCTCATCTCACTGCAAAGAGGTCTCTTGTCCCATTGGAAACAAGTTGACTGGAAATGCCATGATTGCAAAAGAAATTGAGGAAGATCAAAATTATGTGTCACCTTTGACAGAGTATATTTAGAATACTATTGGGCATACTTCAGATTCTTTAGATCTTCCATCTGAGCACCTTTAAGATCAAGACAGGAAATCTACATTGGTCCCATTATTGACATCACAACCCACCGAAAAGAAAAGTAAAAAGCGGAAAAGAAGAAGGAAGAGGTCTGATGCATCCGATGGTTGGGAGCATCTCGATATTCAAATAAACCAACGTCCTAGCATTTTCAAAATTCAACATGGTACATCCAAGAAGCAGCCCACAGACTTGCCAAAAAGTCGGCAAATGCTCAATATGCACTATGTTGAAGACATCTGATACCATGGGGCATCTTGCGTATAGTATCTCTAACCCTACTCCTTTCACTTATGTCATTAGTTTACTTCATGCATTTATGTTATCTATCTATCTTTATTTTCTAGTTTGTTAGAGTAGATGTTTTCTATTCTAACAAATTATTCTATGTATACATGATGATTTGAATTTTGAATGGATATCTATTTGATGGACTTTTGTTTGCTTGGATGCAGGATTCTGGGATTCTCACATTACTTCATGGAAGCAACATGTCTCCATATGGAGCCAGATGTTGTACACATTTATTTGGTCACAATTCCGAGAAAGCAAATGTGCCAATTTTTTAAAAGTCAAAATCATCTGCCACCATGTCATATGTTGTATTATTGTAAACCCATTCTACAAATACTCTTGTAGATGACTAGTATGACCATTTATTTATGTAACAACACTTAGGTATGCCTCTGATTTTGTCGAGAATTTCATTCTCGGAGATTTTTCATCTCACTGATCTATCTGTGTTTCTAAACATGGATGTCGACAGAGTTTTTCCCTCCGACCTCAACCCCAAATCTAGGGTGGAAACTGTCGAAAAGTCTTAGGTAAGTCCTAGTGTTCTTAGTCAAGTCTTTTGTAAAAGTGATTTGGGAATAATTTAAGCTAATTGGTTAGATTATTTTATTACAAATCACTTGGTCTATACTAGATCATATTATGTCGCAGAATTGGGTATATTTTATGGGGGTCTATAACGAACGGGGATTCCCCCTTTGAGGGTTGAATTTGTAAAATCTTATGTAAAAAATATTTTGGTACATGGTCCCTCATACTTAGAAACCATGGCTAAAATATTTGAGCGTGAAAAATAATTAATCCCCTCATTTATCAATTAATTAGTTTTTCTAGCAAAAATAAAATTAAATCCAAAGCCAGAAAACTAATTGATTACAGTCAAAAATTAAAATGTTAGAGAAATTAAATTCTCCAAGTGGAAAAATTTGTGAATCTAAAATAGATTAATTTTTGGAGGTCTCCCACTAAGGGAATATTGGATATTTCCATAAAAATTGAACTCTTGGACCTTGGTGGTTAAGTCAAAGTCAAAATTTTGAGAAAATTAGT
This sequence comes from Pinus tabuliformis, assembly GCA_031772625.1. Lineage (NCBI taxonomy): Eukaryota > Viridiplantae > Streptophyta > Pinopsida > Pinales > Pinaceae > Pinus > Pinus tabuliformis. The sequence goes on from CM062820.1 coordinate 691,321,598, forward strand.
CCAAAATAATTAATTCTGGACTAATTAAAAATGGTTTTAATGAGAAATTCGAAAATCCCTCAAAAATTATTATTTTCAACAAAGGAAATTAAAAGATGATCAAAAATTTATCAACGGTCAATATTATTTTGACAAGGATCAAGCCAACTAGTTGTTATTTTCCACTTGGAGGATTTTCTCTATAAATAGAAGGCATTTTCCTTCTATTCTTCTTCTTTGACTGATGTAATTTTTGAATGTTGGTGTGAAGCCACTGTCCCACTGCGATCATTTGAAATACATAATAAAAGGCTTTGGGGTTTAGTTCATGGTGTCTTTATCTCATTGATATGTGGTATATGTTGGATACGGGATTTCCTATATTGTGCTTCAATTTGTAAATAAAATTGTTGTTTCATTTGTAGATGATAGGAACATTCTATTGGTAAGTTTTGGGTTTATCTTAGGTGATCTGATTCATTGTATGATCTAACAGTTCTTCTCTTAAGAAACATATAGAGTTTGCAAGTTCCCCAACCCTTGGGCTCCAAGTTAGCAGACTGTGAGCAGAGATTGACCTTGTTTGAGCACCAGGAATTTTATATGTTTTTCTTACTTCGCTAAGGTTGTGGTTTAATATCTATCATTCGAAAATACATCTAGCCATTGTTTAAAAAATTAAAAAATTATCTCAAGCATTGTACATTTCTATATTTGTAAATATATTTTTGTAGAATAATTTTTTGTAAATTATTTTTCTAACGCTTGTATTTTAAATCATAACCCATTTTAATTCTTGTATAGGGTTTTGGGGTTTTGAAATTTAAATTTTTTATATTGCGTATTTGTGTTTCTATTCTAAATTTGTTTCAGGATTGAGAAAGAAATTGGCGTTCTAGACCTCAAAAACCCTAGAAGTCTAGGGTTTCCAGGCTATTTTTGCAGGTTGTTTATTTTCAAATTAGGGAAAAAACTCATTTTATGAAGGCCCTAGCCCTTACCCGTAACCCAACGTAAAAGGCTAGTGTTTGAGACATATTTTGCAAGCATTAAGAAGGCCATAAGCCCTACAAGGGCTAGATCTCATTGCAAACAAGGGTTTCTTCAGAGGATTGGCATTTTATCTCTAAAAAATTGTTTTGCAACAATTTTGGGGTTAACATTGTGTTTTTAGGTGGTCACCTTCATTGGAAGTCTTCCTACTAGAAGCCATTTACAAGGCCCCAAGACCTCTTGGTTTGCTCTCTAACCTTCTTATTCCACCTCTGTCCTAAAATTGAATTCTGAAGTAATTTATGACAGCAGTATAATTAAGGCCTAAACACACTTTTTATAAACCTAAGTTCGTCAATAAATCACCTAAGGCATTTGCAATTAACCTAAAGTTCAATTTGAATGCATAGAAGTGATTTTTTGTGGACTGTTGGGTGAATTTCAGACCTGATATGTTTGTTATAGCCACCTAAAAACACTTGCAGCAGTCATAAAGGTCTGATCTTTGAGTTTTGAGCTAACATTTTGTGAGTGCAAGTGATTTCTCTCACATCTCCAAGCTTGGCATAGGCCATCAGGCCTTGGGGTTTGTTTCTATTGCCTTCAACTCTCATTTTAATTGACTGCATAATTTATATCAGATCTGGTATATTGATATAACAGTGGCAAAATCTTATTTTAATTGGCCTAAATAAGCTCATAAATTGTCTAACACACTAGGAAGTTAATTGCTTAAGTTGGGCATGAATCATTAGGCATGTTTCATGTTTTATTGTTGACTGTAATTGGAGTAATCAAATCTGATATATCACTGGTAAACACATTTAAGAGGCATAAAATTGATTGGTAAAGCATCTAGCACATTGTCAAATCTTTCAAACAACTTGGGCATTAATTTTTTGGCATAAATCTTCAAGTTTTCATGACTGATATCTCTGCATAACAAGTGTGATCAGATCTGATATAATTCTGAAACTACATCATAAGAAGGCTTGTTAACTCACAATTTCATATTGGCAAGTTTGGTTTGGCATCTAGAAGTATTTTGGCATATTTTGACATACTAATAGCTCATTGTTTCATAAGTTATCTACTGCTGTCATACATAATCTTACTGTTGTCCTAAAGGATTAATAATTGCACATTTAAATTGAAATGCAATTCATACAAGTGCTCTCATTGTTTTAAATGCTATTGTGAAGAAGGATTGTTGAACATTGGAATCTAACATTTGTTTGTCTTGTGTAAGCTCTAAAAAAATCTCTCTTTGCACCTAACTCACTCATATAAGCACTAAACTAAGAATTGAATATCATTGTTAAGATCTAAGTGCTCTTTGCTTGAAGTCTTTGAGTTGGCATTAAAGCATCTTGTTTCTCTTAAGTAGCAATCTAATTGGCAAATTGGTACTCTCACATGATCATTCTTGCTTTAATAATAATATCCATTAATGAATGATAAGTACACATTGGCATTGAAATTCTAAGTGTCTTTTGGTTCAAATCTAATCGAGCATCTCTTGATTGTTGGCATTAAGTAATATTGGCATAAAATCATCATTAGCATTTACTTTGGAAGATTTCAAATTGTCTTAAGCAATTGTCATTATTGAATCATTGTTGTGGATAAGTGCTCTAAATTGCTATCAAGATAATTTTATTCTTCAGTTTAAAGAAATATATTGTTTGGTATTGGCTCTTGATAATTTGGCACATTCTCAGTGATAAGATTGTTTTTCCATTTATTGTTAAGTACTATTGTCATAAAAGCTAATCACAACTAAAGTACTTAAACATTAAGCCATCTTAACCTAAGAAATCACTCGTACACCTTGCACAAGCATTCTAAGTCTAGTTGCATTAATAACTTACCTCCAAGCATAAGCTTGGTTGATAGACTTTTAGAGCCACCCTTCTCATCTAGCTTGAGGGGCTTAGCAACTCTTTGGTGGTTAACACGGTGACCTTGCAGTTGTCAGAGCCACAGTGTCTGTAGCACCGGAGTCATCGAGTGGTTAGAGCCTAACAAAAGGTATCGTTAATCAAGCCATTGCTTGCTTCCTGTTGGCCTCTTTCCCACAACCTACCTTGGAGACTAGCTTCAAAATAGTTAAGGGGAAGGTTATACTTAGAATAGGCATATAATTAAAAGTAACCAAGATTCTTGCATCACACCTAGGTCTTAGGACTTGCATAGCATATAAGTTAGTGAAGCATCCAAGCAGCGATTGTCCATCCGATTACTTGGTCTCTAATTGATAATAAGCAAGAAGTTGACTCCATAAGGCACTAGTCTCACATTTGAATTTAATCTAATCCTTAAATCTTGCTAAAATTAACCAAATAGCTAGGCCACTCAATCGTGTCTCGTGGACTCGTTGGTTGCCAACTTGTCCTTCATCTTCACATTTCCATAGGGACTACCCCCCATAGCCTACTATTGGGAGACAGCTAGAACAAAGAAGTCGAGGATCGGGGTGACAAACCCCACCCTGAGTCGTTGTCGCAGTGCATGTACAATTTGAGCAACAACACCCCTAAAACTAGAAACCAAACAAAATCTGACTCGAACTAGATAAAAAAAGGAAAAAAACAAATGGCCAAATAATACATAAAATATTTAAATTTTGATTAAAAATATTTATTCATGGTTATCCTTGTGAAACCAAACCATTAAACACAAATATGTAAAGTTCTCTCATGTATATAGCAAGGGCAGCCTCGAGGGTTAGCTCAATTGGTCGAGTTCCTATTGCTAAAGCACCTTGCTAATCAGAGGTCACAGGGTCAATTTTCCTCAATGCCCTTGGGGTTAGGCTCTGCTAATAAGCCAGCAGGAAGTGATCCCTTCAAGTGGATCTACCTAGATATTTTCTCAGGAAAAAATATAGCAAGGGTGCATATAACCAAAAATAGTATAAGTGCAATCCGAATTTGAACCAAAATACATGAACAAAAAGGCTCTAAATGGCCTCTAAATTCCACAAGAAAAATCATGCTACAACAAATAACTACATATCATCAAAATCATTGTCTATGTTGAGATCCTTTTAGATTTTAACATTGTACAATTAATCATTGCAAACATATTCTTAATAATAAATAAATAAATAAGATGCAATGGAAAACACACACATTAACACAAAGCTTTTACCTTGGAAACACATTCCCAAAAAACTAGAAAGATTTTTCAGTATATATCATTTTACAGTATTACAATACTATATATATATATATATATATATATATCCTCCAACATTCATAAACCACCAATCCATTTACCCTGGATTAGAATACAACCGTTGTACATGTACCTGAACCACAAAACCTTGGGCTAAACCACCATGCACTACAAAATCACTAAACGCTAAAATCAAGTACCAAAATTAGATGCAAAAAAAACTACCCAAAAAAAAATGGGGCTTTACCCCCCTGTGATCCCCCCGTTGCGCTTGACAAAACGTACAACGTATAGGGATAGTGTAGAAAAACCAAGTACAAGAGAATTTTTGAACTACTAAGAATTATTTGTTAATGTATTAGGCCTTCTTTGCAATTTAATTCACTTCATCAAGTAATTACACTTTAGAAATTAAGTGAAGAGTAAGACGAAAGAAGAGATCACAATTCACAATAACAAGACACCGGCTAACTTGCACGAAGCGCCAAAACGTTTCGGATTTTCCGAAACGAGTACGTTTAGCAACGTCACCTGCCAAAAATGGAAACGTTATCTTAAACATCAACCGAAACATCATGTATATATATATATATATATATATATATATATATATATATATATATATAAAGAAATTTATAAATAAGTAATAACCCGTTATTTTGCAAGAAAAAGGGGAATAAGACCCCCATAGATGACAATTTAGTAGGAAAACCAAGTCTATATTAACTCTCAGATGATTACATGTTGGTCAAGTTTCGAGCGAGTTTCAAAGTTTCGGATACGGATACGGCTCGAAACGTCGAGTTCCTAGAAGTTTCGTGCAACATCACACTAGGAATTAGGTCAAAGACCACGGCAAAACCCCACAAAGGGGAAAACCCAACCAAATATTTCTTAGAGAGATCCTTCAACAATACATCAAGACAAAGATTATATTGACCCAAGAAGGCTTCCACAAGTGCTAAGTCTCCACAACTGAATGTCCAACAAAGATCACCAAGGAGAGGTTGATCCTCTCATCATATCATAGAAGATAGTCAGATTAGAACTCAAATCTAGGCTCAAATCTCGGACCTAGACTTCAGATCACTATAATAATAAGCAGATCTTGGACACCAGACTTCAAATCACAATGATAATAAGCAGATCTCAAATACCAAACTTCAGATCTCGATGATAATAAGTAGATCTCGAATACCAGACTTTAGATCTTGACTAGCAGACTTCAAATCTCGATGATAATAAGTATATCTTGAATATCGGACTTCAGATCTCAATGATAATAAGTTAAGTCGCCTGATGCAGGGACACGCAGGACATGGGGATACGAGAGTCCGACACAAGACACGAAGACCACCCGAAACAAGACACGTAGGACACGTTATATATATATATATATATATATATATATATATATGAAAAATTAATAGATACATCATATTATGATATTACGCAAATTCTCATGATGGTACAAGTAACAAATTCAATAGATTGATAGATGTACATTGTAAGTTTGTAACATTATGCATACAATCATGATTCATCAATAAAACAAGTTTACAACTATAAATTAACCATAAACTGCAATTTTCGCATTGTAGGAATTTACAGGGTAAGTTCCTCAGAAAGAACACCAAAAGGACACCGCTCACAACCAGATCACAGATCAATACACCAGTATTTTTGACGTGGTTAAAACCCTCAAAGAGGGAAACAGTCCACGGCCTGTGCCAACGTGGCTACTACAGGCAATTTATTAATCAAAGAATAAAAATTTACATAAGCTTCTCTCATGCACGGATTACCCGAACAATGACCCTCCATGCGCTTTAAATAGAACTCATGGACCAATCGGGTGTCAAGCCACGGATCAAGTGTCGGTAATACCGAGGAGAGAGTGAACCGTCGGATCACTACATATCGTGACCGTCGGATTGTAAGTTACAAAATGTACAACGGTAAAGAAACACACTTTACCTAACTCTATACCTAACTCTACACTAGACCAAGTTGAACTTAACTATATCCTATGTGTCGGAATATCCTAACATCCCCCCTTAAGAACAACTTGGGATAGGATTGAAGGATTTACAAATATGACACAATAGGAGAAGGAAGGAGGCACTAGAGCCTATCCCCCCTTAGTGACAACTTCCTGAACTCCAAGCATATATCGAAGTTTAGTGAACTTCGCCTCTGTGAGAGCCTTTGTGAAGATGTCTGCAACCTGATCATCTGTTGAACAATATTGCACTTCAAGAACATGGTCATGAATGAGCTTTCTGATGAAGTGCATGTGTAGTTCAATGTGTTTGTTGCGCTGATGCTGGACTGGATCTTTGCATAGCTGAATGGCACTTTGATTATCACACCAAAGTGTGGTTGGATGTTGCTGCTCAAAGCCAAACTCTGATAGGATCTGACGAAGCCACAAGGCTTCCTTACTGGCTTCCACGGCACCACGATACTCTGCTTCTGCTGACGAAAGAGAAATGGCAGCATGTTTCTTACAAGCCCATGTAATAGGTCTTGAACCAAGAGTGAAGACATAACCGGCAGTAGACTTCCGATCATCAGGGTCACCAGCCCAATCAGAATCAGTGAAACCAACTAATAGAGGAGCTGCTTTGGCACTGTAATGAATCCCAAACTGTATTGTACCTCGAACATAACGAAGTATTCTTTTAGCTGCTTTCCAATGACTTTCACGGGGGTTTTCCATAAAACGAGCAACAAGGCCAACAGCAAAGGAAAGGTCAGGACGAGTATGGGTTAAATACAAGAGTTTTCCTACAAGTTGACGGTATAAGGTAGCATCAACTTCAGGAGAAGTACAAGAGACTGAAAGTTTGACTCCAGACTGAAAGGGAGAAGGGGCTGGCTTACAGTCTTCCATGTGAAAATGACGAAGAATATCACAAGCATACTTGGACTGGGAAAGGGAAATACCCTCCTTGGATTGCAAGACTTGAAGACCGAGAAAATAGTGTAAGTGTCCTAAGTCTGTCATTTCAAATTTCTTTATAAGGCTGGACTTCACATGGTTTATAAAGTTGGGATCACTACCAGTATGAATAAGATCATCAACATAAAAAACAAGGATGATAAGAGAGTTGCCCACTTTCTTGGTGTAGACAGTATTGTCAGAATAACACCTAGAAAAGCCAGATTCTAAAAGAAAGCTATCCATTTTGGCATACCAAGCCCGAGGAGCTTGCTTGAGACCATAAAGAGATTTCTTAAGTCGACATACAAGGCTGGAGTCTGTTTGGATGAAGCCAATGGGTTGTTCCATATAGATTTCTTCATGCAAGTCCCCATGCAAGAAGGAAGATTTAACATCCATCTGATGGACTTCCCATTTTAAAGAGGCAGCAAGGGAAAGAACAAGGCGGATAGAGTTCATTTTGGCAACAGGGGAGAAGGTTTCAGTGTAGTCAATGCCTTCAACCTGTGAAAAGCCCTTAGCAACAAGACAAGCTTTATGTTTATCTACTTTCCCATCTGGTCCATACTTGGTTCTGTAAACCCATTTACATCTAACAAGTTTGCGTCCCTTTGGTAGAGAAACAAGATCCCATGTATCATTTGTCAACAATGAATGATATTCTTCATTCATAGCTGCTTCCCAATGTGGATGGCCTAAAGCTTCTGCAAAAGTGTCAGGATCATGATTTACTGGAGCTTGAGCCAGTAAAGAAGAGGCTCTTTCAAACTGAGAACGTGTACGTCGCTGATCTGTAGGATCACTGGCAAGATCACCTGCTGCATCCCGAGTAGCACGGACCCATCTTGGAAGTTGAGGATCCTGAGAAGGTGGGGGAGGATTGTCATCCTCACTTTCATCATCTGAAGAAGAAATGTTTTCAAAAGTAGAAGAGATAGGAAGAGGTGGCACATCCGCCGGACTAGGCTCGCAGGCCGATTTATTTTCATCAAATTTTACATCTCTTCTAATGATAACATTTTTGGACTTAAATGGAATAAGTCTATAACCTTTTACATCTTCAGAATATCCAACAAAAGTACATTTCTCACTCTTAGGTTCTAAAGCTTTATGCTTTTCATCTGGAATATGGGCCCATGCTTCACTTCCAAAAACACGAAAGTGACTTACATCTGGTTTAATGGAACTCCAAGCTTCTTCTGGAGTGATATTCTTTAGAACCTTAGTAGGAGTGCGATTGATTATATAATTTGCACAATTAATTGATTCGGCCCAAAAACTAAGACTGAGTCCTTTAGATTGCAGCATACAATTAGCCATTTCCTTTAAGGTGCGATTTTTCCTTTCAGCTACACCATTTTGTTGTGGAGTGTATGGAACAGTATGTTGCATTTGAATTCCATTTTCGGTGCAAAAGTTGATGAATGTGTTTTTAACATATTCTCCACCATTATCAGTTCTTAGCTTAAGAATTTGATGTCCAGATTGTTTTTCAACAAAGGCTTTGAAGGCCAAAAAAGTGTTAAATACTTCGCTCTTGAGTTTTAAGAAGTATACCCAAGTGCGTCTGGAGCAATCATCAATGAAAGTTAAGAAATACTTGCAGCCAGAGAATGAAGCAACAGGAAGTGGACCACATAAATCACTGTGCACAAGCTGTAAAGGGGCTGAGGCGTGCCAAGAGGCACGTTTTTCAAAATTGTCCCGATGATGTTTTCCGAGTACACATCCGGAACAAACACCATCTCTACAAAATACCATAGGAAGACCTGTCACCATATTTTCTTTACATAGATGCTGAAGGGAGCGATAGTTTAAGTGACCAAATCGCTCATGCCAAAGTTTGCTCACTTCATCATTATGAGCAACAAATACTGAGGGAAGATTTGATGACCCAAAGTTGTAAAACTTATACAACCTTGTGGAATCATCAGCAATACCAGTAGCTAGAATCTGTTTAGGATCTCTCAGAACCTTGATTACAACATCATGAGGTGAAAATTCAACAATTTTACCTTCACCTGAATGAGTTATCTGATATACAGATAGAAGGTTGCAGGATAAGGTTGGAACACATAATACATCATTAAACTGACCATTGTCTAGATGAACAGTTCCAGACCCTACAACATTAAGAGATCTATCATCACCAACATATATATTTTTGATGTTACAATCATTTAAAGAAGAAAACATGGCTTGGTTTTTGGCCATGTGATAAGAGGCTCCAGAATCAATGAGCCACTCATGAGAATGAGAAGAAGAAGATACATTTAATGCATAACCAGACTGAGATGATTGACAGCGACATGCAGAAAGTGCCATTCCTGAAGTTGAAGTTGAAGTATGCTCCACATGGATGTTATGTTTCTTCATTGCGGCTTCCAAGGCTTCCATCTTCTTAAAGCATTTAGATTCTAAGTGGCCATCTCGATTACAAAAGTTACAATGTCTATCAGTCTTCTTCCATTTGTTTTTATTGGTCTTATCATTTTGCTGAAATGATCTTTCATTTTGAGGCTGAGTTTGCTTAGGACCCTTGTTTGGTTTAGGACCATTCTTTTTAGGATATGACTTCTTAGGATTCTTTGAATTTGGTTGCTGCTGGGCGGCTAACGCTTTCTTGGAAGAGTTTCCAAGATTAAGAAGACCAAGGTGTAAGAGTTTTTCTTGTTCTCTTATTAAAGAATCACAAAAAGAATCAAAGGAATGGGCCTTGTAGTCTTTTCCTTGACAAATGAAAGCTTCCCTTGTAGAATGGAAGGTGGAAACAAATACAGAGTAGGTTGGTCCCAACTTAGTAAGGATGGAATAAATAAGGTTACTATCTTCTTTCTTAACCTTAACACCTTCCAAGAGATATCTAAGGGTCTTGAATTTGGACAAGAAATCTTCAATGCAAGAAAAATTATTAGGATCCAATGTAAGCAACTCATTTTCAAGTTGATGGGCTCTAATTTCATTTTTAATCCCAAAAACTTTAGTGATTTGTTCCAATGCTTCATGAGGAGTTTCAAGTTCTGCAATATGGAATCTAAGATCAGGAGAAATAGACATCCCTATCAAACCACGTGCTTGATCTTGTCTATTTTCCCATTTTGCAGCCTTGTCTTCATCTTTTGGTTTCTTCTCTTGGCCTGTGGCTATTCTGTAGAGACCTTTACTTCTAAGTAAATCTTCCATGTAGGATATCCATTGGAAGTAGTTAGTGCTGTCAAGAATGACTTGGCATGGACTTTCCATTTTTTAAAAAACTGAAGCTGAAGATGCTGAAAGTGAGTGTTCCAATGGATAGATCTCGAAAAATTAGGCTGTTTTAAAAAAAACGGCTCTGAAAAAGGCTTCCGGATGAAGAAGTTATGGCTTTTTGAAAAAAATTTGTTGAAGTTGCTGGCAAAGTGTGCGAATGTGCGGGAATGAAAAAATCCGCCCCCACAAAATGGAGACTTGAACCCAAGACCTCTACTCTCTTAAAATAGCTTTGAACCAATTGATCTATACAAAAAATTTGAGAGAGAGAGAGAGAGGGGGGGGCCTTGGTTTGCGTGCTTGCCTTGAGAAAGCTCTTTTTCCCTACAAAACACAAAACACAGAACCCAACACGAACATGCAAAGAAAACGAACCTTATGGCTCGAAGTTAGCTTTAGCCAAAAAACTAGATATTTTAAAAAATGAACCTTGCGGCTCAAAGTTAGCTTTAGCCGAAAAACTAAATATTTTTCTCAATGTTTCTGATTTTCCGAGATCACACTAAGGTGCAGGGAAAAGAGCATACGCATGAGAAAAATCCTTCCTTTCTGTTTCTGATTTGCCCAGATCGCACAGAGTTGCAGGGCAAAGAGCATACGCAGAAATGAAAGGTATAGATTCGGTAAAAAAAAGGTAAATAAACCGAAACCGAAATAAGCAGAGAGAAAATAACAGTAAACTGCAAATAAAGATTGTATACCTCCAGATCTTAAAAATGACGCAGCTAGGGCTACCGAAAACCTTTTCGCGTGAAACGAAAGGGGTTCCTCACTGGAACAGATGCTCCGAACACAACAGAGCAGTCCTCTCGGCCCGAAAGCAGTCAGAAACAGCAGATCTAGGAAACGGCAGTCGGATGCAGTTCTATCGGCTTCAGATTTGGATCACCAACGAACGCGGCCCTCAAATAGCTCTGATACCATGTAGGAATTTACAGGGTAAGTTCCTCAGAAAGAACACCAAAAGGACACCGCTCACAACCAGATCACAGATCAATACACCAGTATTTTTGACGTGGTTAAAACCCTCAAAGAGGGAAACAGTCCACGGCCTGTGCCAACGTGGCTACTACAGGCAATTTATTAATCAAAGAATAAAAATTTACATAAGCTTCTATCATGCACGGATTACCCGAACAATGACCCTCCATGCGCTTTAAATAGAACTCATGGACCAATCGGGTGTCAAGCCACGGATCAAGTGTCAGTAATACCGAGGAGAGAGTGAACCGTCGGATCACTACATATCGTGACCGTCGGATTGTAAGTTACAAAATGTACAACGGTAAAGAAACACACTTTACCTAACTCTACACTAGACCAAGTTGAACTTAACTATATCCTATGTGTCAGAATATCCTAACACGCATTAAGTCATCAAAATCAAAATGTATTACATAGGTACTAAGTCATGAGGACTCCTGACTAGGAATGCCAATGGAAAATAGCAAATACAAAACAAGGGAGATACTAGAACCCAAAACCAAAGAATCTCATAGGTTGTTGGTTGTTGCAGTGTTGCCTATAGCTCAAAGCCATCAACATCAAAATCAGCATCAGTACCACCACTACTGTCTTTTGCATGCTCCTCTGTATCCAATGTAATCTTTGCATCTGCTGGTGTCGAGGATGACCCCTTAAGAGTATTTCCATTATCAAAAGTGGCAGGCTCTAACACTAAGTCATTAAGACCCAAGTTGGCCAATGCCAACTCAACACTATTGGCCAAACCCATGTCATCGGGAAAGGCAACCCACATCTTTGTCTTTCCCTTCAACCACTCCTCGCTTTGCCTATAAATAAGACGAAGGTTGGTGTGCACATACACCATTGTCTCTGCCATGGACTGCTCAAGCCTACTCTTCTTCAAACTATACAAATTCACATATCTGCTCCAACTCCTCTTGCAACAAGAAGATGAAGTAACCTGAGAGAGGAGCCTCATGTCTAACTGTTGTAGAGGAGGGCATGTTGCTCCATGAGTTGCCCATCAAGAATAGGGCTTCTTAGCCCCCTGTCTCGAATAACATCATAACATACAAACCACCCAGAGCCACGAGAAAACTCTACAAAGGCATCATCCACCTCATCAAGGGATGATCTATCCTGAAATATCTGTCTCAATGCATCCTTCATCCCCTATGAAATCTCACTATCCACATGAGGAGGTAATTTGTGTGAAGGTCCACCATTCAACCACTCATGACTATAGTATTTTGGATTCAATGAGTGAGCCAAGCAATGCAAAGGTGTGCCCTGCTAACAAGAATAGTGGTGAACAAGGCCTCCGCTAATGTCTCATACTCAAGGCACTCACTCTGAAAAATAATGGTCCTTGTCGACCCTGCCGCCTACACCTACCTACAAGTTAGTGAGAAAAGCCTTCAACCCCTCAAGGTGTGGTTGGTGGCAGGGAACTCAGAGAAGGGGTTGTCACACTAAATCCCTTCTCTCTCTGTTTAAGCTATCTCCTAGGTTAGCTAAGGGGGGTGGTCCCTAATGATTAGTTAAGTTAAAAAGGATGTGAGTTTCTAGGAGAATTGTTAGAGTTAAATAGATTCTCTCTTTAAGATTTATAAGCAAAAAACTAATATGAGCAATAGCCATCATAAGGTAAGCATGAAATACATAAACAACCACTTCCTTCCAAGTATTTGCTCTTTAAGAAATGAAATTGTATTTTTCTTAAAATGAAGTGAAATGCTTTCAAATGGAAAGCCAAAATAACCTTGGACTTTCCAAATGGAAAAGGGTTACTTAGTTTATGCCTCAGCTCCCTTTCTTCAAACCTGAATTGCCTCCAAGAACACCTATAGGAAAGCAAGCAAAAGAGTTAGCATGCAAAAGAAATAGCGTTGAAATATGTGAGATGAAATCACATGGATGAGAAGGAAAGAGTTAGGAATAAAATACACTTTATATTACAAATTCCCTCACTAAGATCAGCTTGAAAGAGTTGATTTTAATGAGTGAGAATTAGGATTTAAATCCAACAACTTAGCCTCAAATGCTAAATAAAATCAATATGCACACAAATGAGAGAAGAAAATATATGATAATTTTCAAGATGGAAAAGAAGCAAAGGGCTCATGAAACCCCCTTTTAAATAAATCTTTTGATGTCTTATGAGATTGTTGGCTTGAACAACTTGTGGGATCTTTGATATCCTTGGAGGTGACTATTCCAACCGAAGAATTCCTCACACTCCAATAGACTTGGCAACCTATCCTTTGAACACACAAATGCATGCAAACCAATTGTTAGTGCAAAAGAGACTTGGCATATAGAGGCCAAGTTGAGTTTGTCATTCAACCGAAAATAACAAGCTACAACAAGAGCACAAAATATACCAAGCCCAAAGGAGATTTGAGATAGTTGCAAATCTCTCCTCCCTAGACAATAGTGCCCTCAGGCAAATGCACAAAAAAAACAACTAGATAGCAATGTAAAATCAAATGAATAATAACATCAAATGAAACAAGTATACCTCATCAACCAAAGAATGCACCACAAGAGAAACTAGTAACCCCAAAGACTTTCACTTTATTTAGCTCAATAACAATTTCAGTATAGTAACAATAAGCTCAAGCTTCACAAACTTTTTCACAATGAGAGTTGTGTTACATTTATAAGAACCTGGGAGAAAATCCCAATGAAGAACCAAATGCCAAGTGGTGAGAGGGAGGAGATCACAAGGCAAATTCAAATTTGCTTAGTGGTTGTGATATTTGACCAAGTGTCCAATGAATCTCTGAGTGTAGTAGTGAAAATATCCTCTCTGGCTGAGCATAGATCCTTGTGGAGCAGCTGTGTAACAAGTGTGAAGAAACTAAAGTAAATTGGAGACAAATCATCCAACAAATCTGGAAATAACAACGACTTCAAATTTGTGAATAAACTGTTGTGCATGTTCCTTCCTCCTTGTTGTACGTGTCTCTTTAACTACTGGTGACTTCCTGTAGACTGATCTAACTGTGTGTTGACTGTTGCAGACGTTGGCTGCTTGGTACGTGTCAAGTTTGGTGGAGACATATCTCCCCAAATATCTTAATCAAAACCCAAACAAATCAACCACATGTACGCTGATTTTTTCTTGCTGCGTGGAGCTTTGAGTGACTGTGCAGTTTGTTATGCGTAGAGGTTGATATAACACGCTGAGTGGACAAGTCTGATTTGGCAGCCAATCACGTGGAAAAATTCCCTCAAACTAGAATGCTCACACCCAAATCTATCTTCAATTCTCTGCTGGTAGTTTCGTTGACCATTGATGGGCCTACGTGGAGTTACAATTGGTCATGTGCGTAGAGTTCTTTTAATGAGCATGTGCATAATTGTTGTTTAGATTGCCTCATACGTAGACCATGGAGAGTGAGGTGGGGTCCATTCCCCACTCACTAAACTTATCATATTTTAATTTCTCAACATTTGAATGAAATCAAAGTTATAACTTCAAAAATTCCATTGCCTCATGAACTCAACGTGGTGCCTGTTGACTACCTTTTGACTTGCTTTGACTTGAATTTTTGACTTGATCTTGTTGTGCCTTATGAGGTGGGCCCCACATGCTTGCCACATCACTCTTGACTCTCCACATAATTTCCATGTCAAAATTTGACTTATTTTGATTTTGGAAAAAATTCCATTGCCTCATGAACTCAACGTGGTGCCTGTTGACTGCCTTTTGACTTGCTTTGACTTGAATTTTTGACTTGATCATGTTGTACCTTATGAGGTGGGCCCCACTTGCTTGCCACATCACCCTTGACTCTCCACATAATTTCCATGTCAAAATTTGATTTATTTTGATTTTGGAAAAATTTGTAAATTTTTCCTATTATTCATTTTTTGAATTTTTTCCTCATTTTTGCTACTGTCATTTGAAAAATCGGCTTTTGAGAGACTATAAGTCATTTTTTTACCCCCAACGTGGATCCTTAGATATTGTTGGGCCTCTGAGGATGAATTTTGAGTAGTCATACGCCCTAGACATTTCCTAAGGCCACTTATTTATACCATTACATAGAAAATAATTTAAAAAATCTCGTTTTGCGGAAAAAAATTTATTATTAAAAAATCCTACTTAGACCTAGCCAAATTCCACGAAATTTTTTGTGATCTAGTATGGTAATATACATCGACTGTAGACACTAAGATGTGTTAGAGACTCAACCTTCAAACCGTCACCTCGGCTTTAGGGTAAAAAGTGAGTGAAAAAACCTAGAAAATTCTCTGCTTCTGATAAAGAATGTATAATTAACCAGATTAAAAAAAAAAAAAAAACACTCCAAGGTGTACTCGTTTGTTGATCGAGTCCCAACATCCTAGGCCTATTACAGACTCAAAAACTCATCATTACTAGTATCACTCATTACAATTCCCCACAGGGTGTGGAATCTGGGTACAAGAAAGATGATGAGAAGATAGAAGTAGAGTTAAAAAACTCTGTTGACTGATGATATCTGAAGTTACAAGTGTCCTCTCGATCATCCTTGGGCATGGAGTCTTCATATAATCATCAGGTGCCTCTCCAGTGATCAACCGACCTCATAGACCCAATCATGGAATCCCATCCCTCATAAACCTCTCCTAGGATGGGTTGGTCTATATCTGCAAATCACAACAAAGCAATGATAGGGTTCATGATCTTAATAGTAAGATCTACCCTCTCCCACCAAGCATCATCTATTATTGTGTCTTTGATTCTTTTTTAGGTTATTTGATCTATCTTTCTCCAGTAAGACCAAAACTTGGAAATAACCATGGACCAAAGAGCGGTCTTGACCTCCCTCAACCTCTTCAGCATGATGAATGCAGAGGCAAACCGTGTATCTGCAATCTTCAACAATGATAGATGTGTGTACTCTTTGTAGATTATGAGGGCATTGGTATGATTTTGTACAAAGTTGTGGATATGTTGTGCATCCTCAATAAGAGTTCCAATCCAAGGTACATCAGAAGCAATAGATTTGAGTGCTAAATTCAAGGAATGGACAATGCAAGGTGTCCAAAATACTTGTGGATATTTAGCTTCCACAATCATGCCAGCAACCTTGCAAACAGGTGCATTGTCTGTAATGATTTGCACACAAGAATCAACACCTACATCTTCAATAACTTTAATGAACAACTCACCCATATATTGTGCATCTTTGTATTTTCCAAGAGCATCCACTGCTTTCAAGAAAACTGGTCCATTCAAGGAAGACACCATGAAATTGATGATTGGATGGCGTGCTACATATGTCCATCCATCAGAAACAATACTAACCCTAGATGTTGGCCATGCTGATTTAATAGGCTCAAGCATTTTATCTACCTCCTTCTTTGCCTTGCTCAACAATGTAATTCTAAGATTCTCTAACCCAAGAGACACATACCCCCATGGAGCCCCTTGAGATAGAGCTCGGCACATCTCAATAAATAAAGGTGATCGTGCAACATTAAATGATATGAAGTTGAGATAGAAAAAGAAGGCAATGGTGAGATCAATCTCTTCTCGCCTCTCTTGCTGAAATATCTTATCCATTGGACCAAGTGTCTTCATTTTTGTTGCTTGACTTACACCCCCACCGCAACTTCCAAATGGACAACTGGCACAACTTTTCCTCAAGAATGGAAGGGAATTCTCATCCTTGTTTTTCTTAGATGATGCAGCGACCATTGCCACACCAACATTGGCCTCTCTTTCTAATTCTTTCCTCTTGAATGCAATCACTCCTAAACATGCTCCAATTCCACAAGATGGTAAGCCCAACAAATGTGCTTTCACACAGAAATAGGTGCTCTTGAATTGGGTGTTGCAAAGTTTCATTTTCAAAGAACATTGCCTCCTCCCTTTAACTTGTTGCCTGGCCCTTATCTCTTGTAACATGCCAGGGATATTTACTTTCTTGAGCTTGTTGTCTTGCTAAATTGATGTTTCTCTCAACATTTGTGTTGTTATTGCAGCCCCACTTCCAACAAATAGAACACTAGCAGACCAGGATGAAATTGAAAGAGGGGAGGCATCACCAATGGGGATATTTCTCCCCATTTTTTGCCCCTTCCCTACTACCCTTGATTGAGCCATGACTACTGTAAAAATAAATAAAAATTGTAAACAAAATGATAGGCACATTGTTGTAGCAAAAATAGAAAAGAAATGGAAGAGAAATCCACATACTTGTTGCTTGAATCACCTCCAAAACATGCCAATCTCCTTTGTTGGTCGCTCCCACAGTCCCACATCTCCAAAACCACAAATGCAAGTGAAGAAAATCGGCCCAAATTGGCCTTTTATCAAGTGCGTGGATCCCTTTTTATCGGACGTGTCCGAAAATCGTGATTCACTATGGGAGAAAATCTGATTCTCATGGGACACGAATCTCGGTCTTTTGACACGCAATTGCCTCGAATCCTCATTCTCCTATAACGGCTATTGTACTTGACTCAGGGCCTACAACCCTATCCAAGTCACAGTACAGGGCTCAGGAGAATGGTTATTTTCCTTTAGGTTACTAGCCATAATGCCAGTTGTAGGAAAACGTCCATCTTCCTAACCAAGTCAATGTATTGACACAAGGATGTTAAGCCCTATACAAGTCAAATACATGACTCAGGAAGATGCCCATCTTTTTATACAAGTTAATGTACTTGACACAAGGATGTTAAACCCTATACAGGTCAAAGCACAAGACACAGAAAGATGCTCATAGGATCATTCTCCCTATACAAGTCAGTGTACAAGACTCAGGGTAAAAACCCTATACAGGTCATACTACAAGACACAGGGAAAATAACTATCCACAATGTTGATCAATCTATCAAACCATTCTCCCTCTTCATATCACATTAACTCAGGGACTACAGCCCTATCCAGGTCAGTGTGACACAGAAAGAATAACATGATCTAAGATCATTGCTCCCTCTCAGCCAGAGAGGCAATCTGCACAAGTCTCAGCTTATCTCTAAAATATATAAACTTCCACCAGGGAGAGGTTTTGCCAAAATATCAGTTATCAACACATCAGTGAAGATAAATCAGAGCTTCACCACTCATTTCTGCCCCATGTCACGGATGTAGTGATGCTAGGTGCCATCATGCTTTGACTTTCCATGTTACAGTGGATTCTTATACAGCTTCACAAAATATCACTGTGGCATCCAAAGCAAGGATAATTTTAGGGGCGAATGTTCGCCCTTTGGCGAAATTAAGGGGTTTTAAATTTTTAGTGGGCGAATATTTTGTATCATAGTACATTTTTACAAATCACCTCAAATAGCCCACCTTATTTTAAGGGAGAGGGTAAAAAAGGTAAATTTAGCCATTGAAATTAGGACTTACAACCTTCCATTCGCCCATTTTCAAGAATAGGTTTTATTTAAGTGAATCCATTTGCCCATTATCAAGAATAGGTTTTATTTAAGTGAATCCTATGGGCCAAATACCATATTTATAAAAGTGGTATGGTAAATTAATAAAAATATAAATAAATGAGAGGTATGGTAAATAAATAAAACATTTTTTATATTTACTCCATAAGTCACCTTATATACATGTAAGGGTGTAAACAAATAAAAATATAAGTAAAGTGGAGGTATGGTAAATAAATAAAACGTCTTTTTATACTTACTCAAAAGGTATGGTAAATAAATAAAAATATAAATAAACTCGACGTATCTTTTTATATTTAGTCCATAACCCTCATTCTATTTATGAAGGCTCAAGAAAGAGGTTTTATTTAAGTGAATCCTATGGGCCAAATACCATATTTGTAAAAGAGGTATGGTAAATTAATAAAAATATAAATAAACGAGAGGTATGGTAAACAAATAAAACATTTTTTTATATTTACTCCATAGGTCACCTTATATTTACGAACAATGAAAAAATGGGTTATATTTAGGTGAAACCTATGGCCAAAATATTATGGGACAAATACCATGGACTAGATTGTTATTAATACCATGCAAAAAACCATTATTAACCCTAATATTAGAATTAATAAAAATAAAAATGGCACATGGTATTGACCCATGGTATTCACCAAAATGGCACATGGTATTGACCCATGGTATTCACCTGGAATGTAGCCTTTTTAAATGGGGAATTAAACCAGCATGTAGCCTATGCTAAGATTCACTAGGACTTTACAAAGTTTTATTATTTAGTGAAAGACTTGCCAAGATCTTACAAGATTTTATAATTGAGTAAAATATTCGCCATGCTTGGTGAGAGATTCCGCAAAAAATTATATATACATATTATATTATTGATAAAATCGCCTTTCATTTTTCCTATATACCATGGAGATTCGCTCATTTATTATATTTATAAATTTAGGGGGGGTTCTTAAAATTTTCCCTGATCCAAAGTCATACCAAACAAATCGGTAAGCAATTTTTGAAGCCAAATTGCTTCATGAGTCACTGCACATGTTGCCATACATCCTTCCTCAAAGTCATACCAAACAAATCGGTGAGCAATTTTTGAAGCCAAATTGCTTCATGAGTCACTGCACATGTTGCCATACATCCTTCCTCAGCAAAGCTCAGTGCCACAAAAGACTGAATTCTGCTCATTATAGGAAAGACCAAACAAAAACAACCTTTGGTTGTACATTTCCCATCATCAGTACTTCTGGCATTGTCAGAGAATCCTAATAATTGGATCTTACCATCAACAACACACTTCAGACAACAGTCACCAGTGTCACAAAGGCATCTAAGCACATGGTTTGTTATAACCATAGTTTTAAAAACCGGCGGAAAAAACCGGTAACCGGCCTAACCGGTCGGTTGGAGGCCTAACCGGTCGGTTGGAGGCCTGGCCGGTCCGAACCGGCCTATCTAACCCGGTTTACACCCTCATTCGCCCAAAAAACGACCCTAACCGGTAAAAACCGGCCGGTTTAGGGCGGAACCGGCCGATTTATAGCTAACCGGCCGGTTCCGTCCTAAACCGGCCGGTTTATGGACAGCATCTTTGTTACTAGGTGCGACAACATCTTTGTTAATCATAACACCCCTGAGAACCTTTGAATCTTCCAACTGGCCTCCAGGAACCTT
Source organism: Pinus tabuliformis (assembly GCA_031772625.1). Classification (NCBI taxonomy): domain Eukaryota; kingdom Viridiplantae; phylum Streptophyta; class Pinopsida; order Pinales; family Pinaceae; genus Pinus; species Pinus tabuliformis. The sequence continues at coordinate 691,341,993 of CM062820.1, forward strand.
CTCTACTTTAACATATTTCTTTATATCAACTTCATGCAACCCATTCCCAAGATCAACACCCACGGTAGTTGTTGCATCAATTGCCATATCCTGAAAATGGATGCTGTGTATTAGCAAGTCTTCCACACCATCAAACAGAACTAAATCTAAAATGTAATTTGTAAATTGTGCGAGCAAACATAGCAAGTGAAGAAATTTGAAACTTCTTTTACATATATGTCGACTAAATCTTATTTTTCTAAAAGGAAAACGAAAAGATCTTGGATTAGTGTAATGTCGAAAACTTAGTTTAACTACATAGTGAAAAATAAACTCACGACTAAGTACTCTGTTATGCCCCAACCCTTCTCAGTAATGCGTTTGTATAATAAGCATAAAGTGTGGTATAAAAGAATTCATAAAAACAAGAAAGCAACTGCATCGAACAAAGTAAAAGAGCATTGCAATGTCGAAAACTTAGTTTAACTACAAAGTGAAAAATAAACTCACGACTAAGTACTCTGTTATGCCCCAACCCTTCTCAGTAATGCGTTTGTATAATAAGCATAAAGTGTGGTATAAAAGAATTCATAAAAACAAGAAAGCAACTGCATCGAACAAAGTAAAAGAGCATTGCAATGAACTGACTCTGTAAGCAGTTGCTCATTTCACAACTCCAAATGTATGGTTCTTAACATTTTCATAAAGCTATTTGAATATAAATGATTTTGAACAAAGATTGCAAAATTACTAAAAGGTGAAGGTTGAATGAAACATTGATCATGTGTACACTGTAGACTTGTAGTAGGCCAATGGCCTCATAGCTTGCAGCATTGTTTTTGGACTTTATAGGCCATTTAGAGCCTCATTTCTTATGTATTTTGCTATTTTGTCAATGATATGTATTGCACTCGGTGCCATTTTGATATATTCACCTTTGCATGGTATATAAATGAGCAAACTTTGCATATTTTGTCTCTATTGGCTTGGAATCATGGTTTTACATCTTAAAAATAGTTTTGTTTCATTAAAAATTAATTATTTAATGTATTTTTTAAAAACCGGTTCGTTTAGACCAAACCAGTCCCGGTTAGACCGGTTCCGGTCGGTAAACCGGTTCATTAGGTGGACCGGTCCGGTCACCGGTTCCGGTTTTAAAAACACTGGCTATAACCCAAAGATCATGCTTGGGTTCCATCTGACTCAAGGTGTTTATTGCAAAGCAAAAGTCAAATCTAATATGAATCCATTAGCTACCTAAACATAACAGAGAATCAGATTCTTTCATCTTCCTCATGTTTGTTACCATGGGAGTTGTCATGGGCTTGCATTCCAGTTATTCTAACTTTTGCGGGATCTTGATAAAATCCTTCCCTTGCCCAAGAAAACTTCAACAGGTTTCTACCAGATTACCTGTCCCAAGAAATAATGTAATAACCCAAGATCCTTCATATCCAAATTTGTAACCAACTCTTTCTTTCATTGAGGAAACCGGTCTTCAAAACCTATCAGAAGTAGGTCATCCATATAAGGAAGCAAAATCATAATCTTGACATAAAGGTTGGAACCAACTTCACTGAGCCTTGTTAGATAAGCGTTGATCCGGGGGATTTTCCAATTCAATAGCAGAGCTTCAAGTTCCACATCATAGAGACGATACAATCTGCAAGGAGTTTATCAAGCTTCATGTCTTCGATCTTGGATTGAACCAGACTTCTTTTGTCAGCTCCCTCTTTCATTGAGCATATGGATCAACATTATTCTTCATGGGCTTCAATTTGCTTTGGAAGTCATAATGGACTTTTATACTACATAAGTAGAGCAATACTCCAATCAAGCTAGTCTAGTCAGCTCCCTATGAATCCAATGCTCATTAATTTTGTTCTTCCATCGATAACCACAACCAAGGCAATCTTCATTAAGTACCTGCAATCTCATTAGTAAGCCAAGGAAGAACAAATACAACCAAGCAAGATATAGAAAGACAAGAGACAAAAATGAGACAATAATAAACATAATTAAGAAAGTACTTATCTCTTGAGAGTATATTAGCTCCCTCTTGATTTTGGTCTTCTTGCATCCAGTCAGCAAATCCTTCTTGTCCCCATCATCATCAAGGAGCTAGGGTTTCTTCTTCTTTCAACAGAGCTTCTAAATATTTCTCATCATACACATGTTTATGGACATACAGTCCATAAAGTTAGATCCCAGTGATTTGCATATTTAGAGAAAGAGTGCCACAAATTTTAGGTATAAAGAGTAGGTTGTATTTCAGTGATGGTATGTGAACTCGGACTTGTGGATGCCAAAAAGGTGCCACAGAGCTTCTTGCTAGAGAAGCCTGCTATGAGACTGAGTTTATTGCAATTGGAGCATACTTCAGATTTTGGATAGCAGTTCACAAACCACAGATGAATGTTGCCACAGAGACTCTACTATTCTTCGGCCTTCTTTTTTTGCTAGAGCGAGGTCATACAAATCTCTTCTTGTCCTTCTGAAAATTCGAACCGTTTTCTCAGACTTTGGACTGTCACCATAGATTCATCAGATCTCTGTCACAATAGACCATAAACTTTTGTACCAATGCAGATTTCAGTTATACAATAGACCATAGATATTTTTACCGGTTCGGATATCTTCACAGCTATGGATTTGTTACAAGTTCGGATCTCTACACAGATTCGGATCTCTCACGGGTATCACCACAGAATTTTGTGCTTAGGTTCAGATCTTTTTCCAATCACACATTCGGATCTACTCACAAATAGTACACAGGGTCGGATCTAAGACAAGATATAATCTTCGTCATGCAAAGCGATAATTTGTAATCTAAGGAACTTCTTGTTATCTACTTATTTTTCCTAATTCAGATGCCCAGAACGATGTATATGCTCAAAACAGGAGACTTTCTTCACCTTTTCATAAGGGTATAGAGATATCATAGAGATTTGATGGCTCGGTTTGGCATGAACTTTATCCTTTCTCTACTTAGGTAAATGGGGTTTTTTCAGAATTTTTAAGACCTCCAGACTTCAGATCAGATCTTGATCTTCCATATATATTTGATCTTGACAACTTACAACAATCATACATGAGATAATTTGATTGATAGTACTTACCAGAGATAGAGCACAAATCTCGACTTTGATTGCTAGATCAATATTTAAATGTCGTTCGTATATCCCTTAGGGTAGAGATTAATGCCTTATGTAGCTTGACTTGCAAATTTTCAGTGATGCAACTCAGATTGACTTTGTCACCGGATTCAAACTAGAAGCCTGATTATTTCATTGCCTTCTTCAAAACATAATTTGAATTAGTCCTTAAACATGCTCGGACTTTGACAAAGGTTACCTTTTATGTATGGAGACATATTCAAATACATGATTCCTTTAGCCAAGTACTAAGCTGTGAGAACAGATAAATCACCACAGTCCTCTCAAGAGATTTGTGAAGTATCACAGAAAAGTGATGCTACTGCAAGATTCAAAAATGATGCAGATACATTTCAAATCTTTAGGTCTTCATATAGTATACCTTTGTGAATCGAATGCTTAATCATGAAGACAATAACCTCGGTCAACAGCGATGGATGAAGATTTGAATTGCAGTAGTAAGTAGTGTAATGAAAGCATCCTCAAGCTAGGGTAGAAATCATACCTCTCAGGAGTTTCTTTCAAAGGTATGTCCTAAGAGGTGATCCACAACTTTATTCCTTTACTCCTACTCTGATACCATGTTGAAAAACCAAGTACAAGAGAATTTCTGAACTACTGGGAATTACTTGTGAATGTATTAGGTCTTCTTTGCAATTTAATTCACTTCATCAAGTAATTACACTTCAGAAATTAAATGAACAGTAAGGAGAAAGAAGAGATCACAATGCACAATAACAAGAGACACCAAAATTAGGTCAAAGACCAGGGCAAAACCCCACAAGGGGGAAAACCCAACCAAATCTTTCTTAGAGAGATCCTTCAACAATACATCAAGACAAAGATTATACTGACCCAAGAAGGCTTCCACAAGTGCTAAGTCTCCACAACTGAATGTCCAACAAAGATCACCAAGGAGAGGTTGATCCTCTCATCATATCACAGAAGACAGTCAGATTAGAACTCAGATCTTGGACCCAGACTTCAAATCACTATAATAATAAGCAGATCTCGAACACCAAACTTCAGATCACAATGATAATAAGCAGATCTTGAATACCAGACTTCAGATCACAATGATAATAAGCAGATCTTGAATACCAGACTTCAAATCTCGATGATAATAAGCAAATCTTGAATACCAAACTTCAAATCTCGATGATAATAAGCAGATCTCGAATACCAGACTTCAGATCTCGATGATAATAAGCAGATCTCGAATACCAAACTTCAGATCTCGATAATAAGCAGATCCTGAATACCAGACTTCAGAACTCAATGATACTAAGCAGATCTCGAACCTATGACATCAAATCACAAGTATAATGAGCAGATCTCGAACCTCTGACTTTAGATCATAACGAGCAGATGAGTAAGGTATGTGTTCCAATAGCAGACAAAGGAGAACTAGCCATCATGTGATCCGAATGAGCGAGTTTCAAGGCAAGCCAACTAGCCATCATGTGATCCGAACGAGCGAGTTTCAAGGCAAGCCAACTAGCCATCATGTGATCTAAATGAGAGAGTTTCAAGGCAAGCCAACTAGCCATCATGTGATCCGAATGAGAGAGTTTCAAGGCAAGCCAACTGGCCATCGTGTGATCCAACTTAGCACTTGTGGAGCCACTTGAAAATATGAATAAAATAATAATACATCAAAAGCATGAAAAACATGCTAGAAACTATAATAAATTCGTTCTTTTCAAGTACAATGATAATTATGAAGACCGACCATAGCTACACATTCTTCAACTGATACTCGTGCAAAGAATATAAGATATGTCCAAAAATCCTCATCATTATTAGGCAAGCCAACTAGCCATCATGTGATCCGAATGAGAGAGTTTCAAGGCAAGCCAACTGGCCATCGTGTGATCCGACTTAGCACTTGTGGAGCCACTTGAAAATATAAATAAAATAATAATACATCAAAAGCATGAAGAACATGCTAGAAACTATAATAAATTTGTTCTTTTCAAGTACAATGATAATTATGAAGACCGACCATAGCTACACATTCTTCAACTGATACTCGTGCAAAGAATATAAGATATGTCCAAAAATCCTCATCATTATTATCACCCTCTAAGCACTAAAATAATGCAATGTTCCTCTCCAAATGATCACTTATGGAGAATGACTCAATAGCCTATTTGCTTCTCATAGGCTATAGTCCGTAAAAAGGGGATCAATTAATTTGATTGTTTAAATGTCACTTGGGTGAAAAACCAACATGTAAAAGTGACATTGAATAATTAAATTAAAAAGTTGTTGTTATGTGACTGTGGGAGAAAAACCAACAAAAACTTTATAAAGTCACTTTATATTATTTAATTAAGCGGGAAAAGGTAAAAAAGGTAAAAGAATGGGTCAAAGGGAAAAAAGGCTATAAAAGAGATACCCATGGTATAGACCCATGGTATTCTGATGATAAAAGAGAGAATGGAGCTCACTCTTTCAACATGCCTGATTATTTCTCAAGTCGATTTGGAGAGGTTTTGTAGCTTGCGTGTGTAAGGGGTAAAACCCTTAAGAGAAATGGTTTCAGTGGTGAAACAAATCCATCCTAGCTGATCATAAGGAAGAAACATTCAGATTCTTCACAGGAATTTATTGCTGAAGGCGATTCATCTTTTGGCAAAAACAAGGGTTCAACCAGAATTCGTGTGGATTTTGGGTGGATCGATTTAGCTATCAGTTGTTCGTGGAAGTTAAGGGAGGTCGAGCTTATCAATGTATCAACATTCAAAAGGTTGTGTGGGACTATTTAGTCATAATTGTCGGGCGGTGGCATCAAGAAGGGAGGTTGAATCAGCTCAATAATTTAGTTTTGACAAAGTCATCTTCAGCAATTTGTAAGGGATATTTCAATGTTGTCATCTTCACCTTTGTTCCCAGCCAAACCATGACAGGTTCCGAGAAACTAATTTTTTCTATCTAAAAAGGGTTTCCTTGCATATTAATAAATCAAATTTGATCCATTGAGTTGTTTTTGTGAAAATTTTGTTTGTTGGTTGTGTTATTATTGTTACTATGGTAATTTTGCTTGTCCTATATTTGTTGTAAAGGCTTCATATTTGATCACATGCAAAATTCTTGACAAAATGTGTTAGAAATGCTTCATGTTTGTTTACATGCAAAGTGTTCAATGAAATGCCTGCAAGATAAAAATCAAAGAATTGCGAGTTTGGTTAGTAAATTTTAGTAGGGGACATTACAATGGTGTTAGAGTTGTGAATCCTGCCAGCCTGTGGAGTTTTCACTTTAAGATTCATTCTCAGAAGTGCTTCCAGTTGACTGCAGCTGGGAATTAGTTCTTTAAGTGAAAAAAAATGAAAACATTTAACGAGTGCATTGGTGTGCTTGTCATAATTGTTGCAAAACTTTGAAAACTATGACAAGAATCTAACAAAACTACTGGAGCATTATGGGGCGTTGGAATCTCCATTATGAATTGATACAAACAAAAAGAATTATTCCAATACAAAAAATAATGAAGGCGACAGGAGTAAACTTAGGAGACAAAATTTTTGTCTTTCTTGCAAAGGACCTTGGGAGTCTAGTCACCAATGCATGATGCACAGGAAAAATGATAAACATGCCAGTAAGGAATAAGGACCCAAAGATACATTTCAAAGAGTTGGCACAGCTCAGACAGACAAGTACAATAGATTCTTACATTTTAGAATTCCAGGTGGAAGACCCTACATGGCATTCAAAGGTACCAAAGTTTGCACCTAAGCCAGTGGTGGAAGTGGAAAAACTGTCCAAGGAACCAACTACCCATCATGACAATTATGTTTGTGTTCCTAAAGACACTACCATTGACAATGGAAGTTTTGTAGAGAGACAAGCAAAAATATGGATAGAACAAGTTTTAGAGAAAAGATTTTGTGACGAGGACGCTATTGTAGATTTACTTGTTGATGGAGAAATTTTGTTTAAAGTATCTAAAATAATTAGTGAATTGATGCGAAGGAGATTTCGTGCAAATATTGATTCTCTAGATACATTATCAAATGCAATTGCTTTCGCAAAGCATGGTGGGAAATATGTACCTTATTCAAATATTGATGCCTTTCTGAAGGTCTATCAAGTATAGATCTATTCTCTCCACCCAATGTTGAGAAGAGCAGCACCCAAGGGTTTGTCTATGCATTCATGCATTTTCAAAAAAATGCTTGTTCAAGGAATTTAGATGTGCCTCATTTTGATATCGTCACTCATGGCTTATCCAAGCCTACAAACATGGTGAATAGTATTCGAAAATCCTTAGGGACGACAAGGTATACCATGTCCGAGAAAAGTGAATACATCCTCGGTCCAAGTTCAAAGGGACCATTGGGAAATAACAATGAACCATTCTTCACAAGCTCATTTGAACTATCACCCGCCCTAATGAAGCAGAAAGTAAGCTAAAATCACCAGATTCTGGAATTATAGGTTCTCCTTTAGAAGGAAATGTTGGTTTAACTATAGGCATTTATTCAACATCTCCAAGAAGCCCAAATTTTAAAAAGTGAAGATTGGTCTTCCCAAAGTTCGGAAACAAGTGCTTCACCTATGAGGAATTCGCTTGTTGAACTCAACACTCCCTTGACTCTAAAAGGTATTGATGAGAAAAGTTCTAATGAAGAATGTAAAATCACAAATACTTTCATAACAGATGTCGATAATGAATACACAACGAAGCCAATCTCATCCATATCTAATGAACATTTCTCTGATAACATTCATGAAGAGCTAACTAACACATATGTTGTTTCAAATTCATGAATTAATTCTTCCGCTCATAAAGGAGAAAACGTGGATGTTGACAATGTCTAGGGCTTTGTACATAAGGCCTTTGCCTATAGCAAACTTAACTACCCAAAAGATCAACAATTCAATGGAAATTTTAGTGACAGCCCTAAACTTACTAATACTGGCATGGCAAACATTGTAAACGGATTTACATGGAACTCGGTACTTTGCATCTCTGATAAACATGCCAGTAATGGCACTTGTAAGGAATGTGTAAATTCTACTTATGTGTCGATCTGCCATGGTTTTAAGGAAGCAGGAAAAAATGAGGTGGTGGTGGGTTGCCCCACAACTATATCAAAATTAGATAATTTGGAGGTTGGCTCTAAAAATCCATTGTAATTAGGCTGTGTGGATGTTGACTGCACAGATACTTTACAAGTAGATAAGGTTGGCATGGATCACATAATTGTGTCCAATGTAAATGATGATGACTATTACATGAACAAACCAAAGACAAGTAACATGGACATGGCAGATACTTTACAAGTAGATAGTGTTGACATGGATTGTATTATTGTTTCAAATGTAAATGGTGATGATTATTACATGAACGAACCAAAGACAAGTAGTGTGGACATGAATTTTTTTTAACAACCAAAATCGAATTTTGTGAATATCGATAGTGGTTACATGTTAGAAGTAGATTGTTTTGACATGGCAATTGCAATTGTGCCAAAAGCAGATAGTGTGGATATCAACTGTGCAAATGTGCCTAAAGAATATAGTGTGGTCAATGTTATGAATGGGTTAGAAGCAAATATTGTTGGTGTTGACTGCATAATGTTGAAGAAAGTGTAACTAGGTTCGGTCTTCATGACATTGTAATTACGATTTTTGTAAACAAGAAAATGAATTTATTATTATTCCTTGTTGCATGGGTTTCATGAGCAAGAAGTTTATTTATTAGTAGCTCCCATTGAGAGCCTTAGGATGTCACAGAGTCAATGTCATGCTCTTCTTGAGCCTATGTGTAATGTATATAAGTCTATAGAAAGCTCTAGAAGCCCTCCAAAGATGAGCACAGTCACTCTTGAAGAAGGCAGCAAACTAAACGATGTAAAACATAGTCATGTCGGCCTGCAAATGAATTAAATAGCTAAAAGAGTCATGTCGGCTCACATATGGAGACACAATTGTTCACTGGTTCATGTCGGCTTAAATACATGGACAAACAACTATAAATATGCGGCTAAAGTCACCACAAAGAGACAGAATCTCAAACAATTATCTCTGCAACTTCAGAGGTTCAGGAACTCGGATTTCTCTGTTATTTCGGATGGGTACAGGACTGAGTTTCCTCGCATGACAGTAAGGTTCAGACTTTGGATGGACAACATCACTGTAATCTCGGATGGGTGCCACTAAAATGGTTACAATCTTAGCATAGGTGTAATGATAAGGGTCTCAGTGCAAGAAGGGAACACTCTGTCTCAACATACTAGACAGTATCACGAAGGTCTCGATACAGGAAGAAAAATGCAGTCACAAAATCTCGGCATAGCAGTAATCAGGGATCCCACAGTAACATACACAGTCTCAGCATAACTCGAATGGAGAAGGTCTCATAGTAACACACTCAACAATCATGATATCAAGAATAGATATGATCTCAATCTTAATGGAGATACTGTCACAAAGTTATGATCTCATGATGACCCACAAATTGGTGGTTGCTATCTCAGCAGCTTACAGTGTTGTTACAGGAGGAACAACAATCATTGCTCTCTCAGCAAACTATAGTGTTGTTACAGGAGGAACAGCAAATCATTGCTCTCACAGCAAACTATAGTGTTGTTACAGGAGGAACAGCAAATCATTGCTCTCACAACAAACTACAGTGTTGTTACAGGAGGAACAGCAAATCATTGCTCTCACAGCAAACTACAGTGTTGTTACAGGAGGAATAGCAAATCGTTTTTTTCCAGCCGCGCAATCTGTAAAAACACAGTTTAAAGATCCCTTCATAACTCCCCAACCAAGGATCTTTTTGGAAAATCGCTCGTGATTTACCAAATAGACCCTGCTCTACACAAAACCAAGATGCCAGAATTTCAAATTTCGTCTTCCTTTTGTAGAAAATTTGTGATAGGTTAACCCGATAATGCAATATAAATCGAAGCATAATACTATAACCTACTTCTACTATCAATTTGCGGAAGCTTAAAGATCGAGCTAAACAATATAACCAAAAAAAGAAGAATCAATGGCACAATACACATGAAAATACTTTGGGGAAAGTCTCAGATAAAAACCCCACACTATTGTATTATCATACATGGTGGAAATACATAGGAATTATACAAAGCCTTAGCTCTCACAGTTAGCCAGCTCTCAGTACAATCCTCACAGATGCTCACAGGCAATCTTGGCTTCTCTCCAGCCTTCCTCTCTACCCTCCAAGATCCTATTTCCTTGCGTTGTTCCTTGTGGATGATTTTCCTATTACCAAGTGGAAAAACAAGCCTTCAAAATTGCACAATCTTCAAGGATGAATCCTTGACTGCATGCATGAGTTTTCTCCATGAGAAAACACATGCAACTGATAGTACATTGTCCTTGAACATTAATCTCAACTGGGTCTTTCTCATAATAGACATGCATGAGTTTCTGATGAGGGAATCTTCAGTTAACTGGAGTAGCACTAGTTGAGTGCATTAACACATCAACTGACTGTTAACTCACTATTAGTTCCTCAAACAGTTTGGAACTAATTTAACTGGACTTAACTCAGTAAACTGAGTTAACTAATTACAACTCAAATATAACTCAATCTTATCTCCTTAATTTAAGGGATAACTCTTGCATGACTTCAGAAAGACTTCTAACTTGAATTTCTCCAACTAATTAATTTAAAATAAATTAATTAATTATTTCCAAGTAGCTGTTAAGACTAAATTCGATTTTAATTCACAATTTAATTCAAGAACAAATTAAATTGGAATATTCTTGTTGCCATATTTCAACACTCCCTCTCAACAAGAAAGGGATTATCTGCCACCCCGATCTTGTCTCTATGGAACTCAAATTTACACTTTGACAATGCCTTTGTCAAAATGTCAGCATCTTGCTCCTCTGTTGAAATATACTGCAGCAACATGATCCTCCTCACTACACAGTCTTTGAGATGATGATATCGGATGTCGATGTGCTTGGACCTATCATGAAATACTGGATTCTTAGAGAGTTTGATACAACTCTAATTATCACAATAGATCACAGTTGGATCCATCCTCTGATCAAACAAACCAACTAGGATTTTCCGCATCCAGATGGCCTCACATGTTGCCTAACTTGCAGCCATGTATTCTGCCTCTGTCGAGCTAAGTGCAACCGACCTCTGTTTCCTATTATACCAAGAAACTGTCGCTGACCCAAGGTTGAAAATCCCTCCTGATGTGCTCTTCCGATCTGATGGACTCCCTGCCCAATCTGCATCAGTGAAGCCCTATAGCTTCACTCCCTCTGTCTGTTTGTACCATAATCCATACTGAGATGTGCCTCTGAGGTATCTCAATACATGCTTTGTCGCCTTCCAAAACATCTTGGTAGGCTGAACCATCGCTTGACTCAGCTAATTCACCGCATAGCACAAATCTAGTTGTGTGTTCATTAAGTACATCAATGAACCCACAAGCTGCCTATACACAGTAGCCTCTACCACTTCTCTTGAAGTAGCAACCTCCTTCCTCCAGTTACCTGCTAAAGGAGTCTGCATGGGCTTGCACTTCTCCATGTGGAATCTCCTGAGTATCTCATTGGCATACTTGCCCTGAGACACAAACAACTCCCCATCCTTCTGCCACACTTCCATGCTAAGGAAGTAATGCATGAGACCCATGTCTTTCATCTCGAATTCTCTTGCAAGGTCCTCCTTGCAAGACACGATCAACTGATCATCACCAGTCAATATGAGATCATCAACATAAAGTATGATGATCAACAGCTTACCTTTCACCACGATGTGGTACAGGTTCGCATCCGCTTCACTCTTTGTGAAGCCCAACCCGATGAAGTAGTTGTCTATCCTGGTGTACCAAGCACGAGGTGCTTGCTTCAGCCCGTACAATGCTCTCTTGAGTCGGCACACATGCGACTCACGATCGAAGGTCTCAAAACCTTCTGGCTGCTCTATGTACACCTCTTCCTCAATCTGGCCATTGAGGAATGCAATCTTCACATCCATCTGATGGATCTTCTAACCCATCTATGATGATAGTGCCAACATAGATCTGATAGATGAGTACCCTGCGACAGGAGCATAAGTCTCATCATAGTCAATCCCCTCGACCTGTGAAAAGCCACAGGCAACAAATCTTTCCTTATGCTTCTCCACACTACCATCAGCAGCTTGCTTTACCTTGTAAAGGCAACGGGAGCTCACAACTGACTTGTTCTCCGATCTCGAAACCAGGTCCCAAACACTGTTACGAACTATGGAGTCATACTCCTCCACCATAGCATCAACCCAAATCGATTGCTACACTACTTCCTCAAAGGAAGATGGCTCGGTCTCAACGCATTCCTTAGCAAGGGCCATGTATCCAGTGTACCTCTCAGGTGACCTCCTCTGTCTGCGCTGAGAAGATGGTGCTCCCACATTCTCTCTCGCATCCTCCAACAATCTGTCAGCTTCTCTTGTGCGCTTCCGTCCATCTCTAGAAGACTCTGCTTGAGTGGATGTCTCCACTCCTGGAACCTCTGCATGTGGTTGCTCCGCATCAGTCTGAGGCTCCTCCTCCTTAGGAACCAACAGTTCCTCCACAACCTGTAGTTGGAGCTCCCTCTCAAGGGAAACTCGCATGGCCTTCTGCTCATCAAACTTGAGATCTCTGCGAACCACTATCCTCCGATTGGTAGGCAAGTACACCCAATAGTTATGAGGTGTATCAGTGTACCCCACAAATATCCCCAACTCTGTTGTCGGCTCAAGCTTCTTCCGTGCATCCTTTGTCACATGGCAATATATCGATGAGCCAAAGATCCTGAAGTGACCCACATCTGGTCTCTTACCGGAGAAAGCTTCCTCTGGTGTCTTCATCCCAAGTATGCGATGCGGGCTTCTATTCTGCAAATAGACCGTTGTGTTGCATGCCTCAGCCCACAAGTGAAGTGGTAGGCCTTGGTCATGCAACATTGCCCGTGCTGCCCCTACAATAGTTCTGTTCTTCCTCTCGGCCACCCCATTTTGCTGTGGGTTATGAGGTGCCATCAACTCTCATTTAATTCCTTTCGTTGCACAGAAGTCCTTAAACTCTTGAGAGACATATTCTCCACCATTGTCGCTTCTCAAGGCCTTGATCTTCTTCCCTGACTCTTTCTCGACCAAAGCTTTGAACTCAAAAAACTTTGTGAAAGGTTGGTCCTTCTTCTCCATGAAATAAATCCAGCATTTACGAGAATAGTCATCAATGAGAATCACATAATACCTTTGCTTCGATGTGGATGTCGTTGAGAATGGTCCACACAAATCAATATGAACTTGCTCTAAGATAGCCTCTGCTCGACTGTCTCGATCATGAAAGGAAGACTTGGTGTACTTTCCCAAGGTACAACCTTTGCATGTGTCAACTTGCTCAAGTTTACCTTTGGGAAGTCTTGTAGATATCTGTTGCATTATCTTCAAAGCCCCATGATGCAAATGGCCCAATTGCCTGTGCCACAACTCGCCAATGTCTTGGCTTTGCACCAATTCTGCTTTTGTACTCAATGCTGCACAATCATCTACCTCTAGTTTATAGAGATTCTTCACCCGAATCCCTATCCTCTTGGTCTGACCCGTGGCTATGTGTCTTAGGAACGCCTTTCCTTTACTGAAGACAACATTGTAGCCTTTATCCTCCAACATTGCGACCGATACCAAGTTCTTCTTCAGTCCAGGCACATACATCACATCTGTCAAGGTGAGAGGAGCTCCATGCTCCCTCTGAAAAGCAACCGTGCCCATTCCTGAAACACTATACCTTCCGTCATCACCCATCTCTATGTGCATTTTGAGGTCTTTCTCCTCTAAGGCACTGAATAAATTTTTATCACCAGTCATGTGGAATGAAGCTCCATTATCAAGATACCAGACACAACCCATCATCGATGACACCATGCATGCGATGAGGGTAAAGTCCATTTCGAACTGAGAGGCTAATGCCTCACCTTCCGATCCTTCCGAGGATCCCTTCTTGGACATCTCCGATGGGCAACTAGTCGCATAATGTCCCATCTTGTGACAATTAAAGCATCTTACTTTAGACATGTCACTTTTCTTCCCTCCATGAGAAGAATTCGATTTGAAATGGGAAGCCTTTCCCTTCCCTTTCCTTGCCTTACTTGCTAAGGCCAGATTTTCTTCATCATCATTCTTGGATGAAGAACCATCTCGTGTGCTCCTCTTGATCTCCTCTTGCATAAGATCTTACCACAGTCGTTCCCAATCCGACAATTTCTCCCTTCCATTCACAGAGTCCTGGTAGCTATTCCAACTCTTTGGAAGGCCAAGGAGAGCAAGGCTCACCATATCATCATCGACAGTAGTTATTCCCACACTGCCAAGCTCATCTATGTAGTATCGCCCTTCTCCATCTTGATTCTTCAAAGCTTATCCTTGAGCAACAATTTCCTCTAGTCACTACTGTTTTGGTAGAGGTCCTTCAATGTCTCCCACATTGAAAATGGAGTATCCTTTCCATGGAGACTCGAGACAATATGGTCTCGAACTCCCTCAAGGATGATCTGTCTCGCCTTCACCACACACTTCTTCCACTCAGCCAACTCTTGTGCATTAGTTGAAGCTGGCTTTGGGATTTCTTGATCAATGAATTCCTTCAAGCCATTGTCTTCTAATACAGCCTCCATTCTATCTTTCCATGCTATGTAATTCAAGCTACCTTCCAAGACATACTCGAGTCTCAAGCCATAGAACGCCATTGGCCAACCTTGAAGTATGATATGGATTCGATTTGCACCTGCAACCCCGAACTTCAAACTTCGAATTCTCTTCTCAGTATACTGTTCACAGCGCCAATACCATGTAGAAAATTTGTGATAGGTTAACTCAATAATGCAATATAAATCAAAACAGAATACTATAACCTACTTCTACTATCAATTTGCGGAAGCTTAAAAATCGAGCTGAATAATATAACCAAAAGAAGAAGAATCAATGGCACAATACACATGAAAATACTTTGGGGAAAGTCTCAGATAAAAACCCCACACTATTGTATTATCATACATAGTGGAAATACATAGGAATTATACAAAGCCTTAGCTCTCACAGCTAGCCAGCTCTCAGTACAATCCTCAAAGATGCTCACAGGCAATCTTGGCTTCTCCCCAGCCTTCCTCTCTGCCCTCCAAGCTCCTATTTCCTTGTGTTGTTCCTTGTGGATGATTTTCCTATTACCAAGTGAAAAAGCAAGCCTTCAAAACTGCACAATCCTCAAGGATGAATCCTTGACTGCATGCATGAGTTTTGTCCATGATAAAACACATACAACTGATAGTACACTGTCCTTGAACACTAATCTCAACTGGGTCTTTCTCAGAATAGACATGCATGAATTTCTGATGAGGGAATCTTCAGTTAACTGGAGTAGCACTAGTTGAGTGCATTAATGCATCAACTGACTGTTAACTCACTATTTGTTCCTCAAACAGTTTGGAACTAATTTAACTGGACTTAACTCAGTAAACTGAGTTAACTAATTACAACTCAAATATAACTCAATCTTATCTCCTTAATTTAAGGGATAACTCTTGCATGACTTCAAAAAGATTTCTAACTTGAATTTCTCCAACTAATTAATTTAAAATAAATTAATTAATTATTTCCAAGTAGTTGTTAAAAATAAACTCAATTTTAATTCACAATTTAATTCAAGGACAAATTAAATTGGAATATTCTTGTTGCCATATTTCAACACCTTTGATCAGAAATTGACCCGCAAATTTGATGACGGTTTTCCTTTACAAATTTTCTTTCTTCTGTTGGCTTGATACAGAGTGCTCTGTATTCTCGAATCTATAATGTAAAATGACTCTTTCCAATACACAATCTTGGATGCAAAAGTACTGGATTAGAAGATTAACTGAAATATGATTCTCCAGGTTCTCATTTAAATGTAAATAACAGAGAAAATACAGTGCAGGAATTCCTCATTCAACACAACAATTTAAAGACCAAATCAATTTCAATCTCCAGATATTAATATTATGGTTCACAAACCTCACAAACACATATGCAAATAACTGTCTCACACACACTTACAAATTCGATTTGCTGATACAAAAAGCCACTGGTCTAAGAAATGTTGTTCAATTAACTTCAATCTCACACCAAAACTTCCAGCACCCAAAAATGTTCCTCCTCCCTCTCCAAAAACTAAAAACAACTGTCCAAGAAATGAGTTCATGGATGTGAACCAATTTCCCTTAGCCCTAACTACCTACTAGCTATAAAATCATTTCTTTTAACTAGATATTCCTAACTAATCTTAACTAAATATCAAAAACTTTTCACAAATAAACTTTAAATGTTCTAGCCTTGACATGTGATCAATCCATCACATTGCTAGGCTCTTGGTCTGACTTTAATAACTTATCATTTTTATGTGCTCGGCCTAATGCACCTGCATCATCTCAATAAAGGTGCAACTATGGTGAAACAGTGATCTAAGTACAGACCTCATGGAGATCTCAATGGTATGTTGAAGACCTCGGTGAAAAACAACAATAAAGATCTCAGTGGTGCAGTAGTGATGGCCTCAATGATGATGATCTCAGCAATGACAAAAAAGAGGATTGGTGTCTTGGTCTTGGAGTGGCATAATAGGTCAAGGGTCGTGGTCTTGGTATTTGTCAATTGGAATCTCTATAAGAAGAATTTTGTGCAGGTTTTCCTCTCCAAGAGGGAGAGGTTTTGGCCCTGGCAGAAAGCCAACATCGTGTGTTCTTGTCTCTTTGTTTTGATAGCTATTTGATGAAGTAAGAAATACACACACTAATGATATCAAGAAAAGATTGTGCTAATAAGCTAAAGATAAAATACCTCACAAATAGTTATCATGCTAAGAAGAATCTCATTAACTACATTAACCCTAGATTCTTCAACATGGTATCAGAGCTAAGGTGTTGAAGTCAAAGGAAGGGCAGCAAAAATAGACATACAAGGATCAGTTTTCAAGAAGGGCATCAATGCAAGTTGAAGGGCTCTGTCATGATTGAAGGATTAGTCTACAACAAGCAGTCTAGAATGGCAAGGGTTTTTGTCTACATAATCAAGGAGACAATCTACAAAAACAAGAACTTTTGACTCCACAATCATCATCAAAAGGCCACCAAGGCTCTCATCAAGATGTCTACAAGGCAATGAAGTTCAAAGGACCTCAAAATCGAAGATCACATCATCTTGAAAAAGGTTGAAACCCTAGAAGCAGTCATGATCTACACTACAAAAGAAGGCAAAGCATATTGAAGGCAATAAGGCAATGGACATCTTCAAAAGATCATCGCCTTGCCCTAGAAGAAGATCATCTAAGGAAGCAACAAATCATCCTCATCAAAAGGAGCAACCTTTTCTATTGAAAGGCTCTCTCATTTGAAAGAAGATCATCCAAGAAGAAGCTCTAATATATCTTCTTCAACCATCATCAAAGCAATTAAGGTGAAGATTTCATCTTCACATGTCAAGTAAGTATCTTTTCATTCTATAATCAAGTTTGGTTAAATGACTTCGTGTTTGCAAAGAGATCTATAAATTGATTGGGTCATCAAGATTCCTTGCATAAGAAAGGAGGATAGATATAGTCCCCAGAAGAGAAGTCATATGAAATCAATCCTAGGTCCTCTCATCCCTATGTAGCAGGAGAGGTGACATAAAAGAGAGATATGAAATAAGATATACTCTCTGAAATACAATGAAGAAGGTCATATCACTTAGACCTGATTGAAGGTATCAAAGAATGAAGGAATATCTTCATAAGATGTCAATTGGGAGATGAAGATAATCATCATTGTTCTAACTGATAGGCAAGGTAACAAATGTCCATGAACAAAAAGGTTACCTCATTCAACAATTTGTGGTCTCTATGCTAGATAGAGAAAAGTTGATGGCAAAAGTATTGAAGGTTAAAGGACTCAAACATGTGCAGAAAGGAAAGGGAAGTTTGATCCTCAAATAGTATAGCTAAGATTCAATGCTATGGAAAGATTATGGAAAGAAAACTCATATCGCCGGAAGGATGGAGGAAGCTGAAGAATAGGACAAAGGAAATAGGGAGTGACAAATCTCTACTATGATTGAGATGACATCCCTCACAAAAGGATCCTATCATAAGCTCCTAAATATTTTGTTACAGATGACCATGATAATAAGATGTATCGTGTCATCATGGAAGCATTAGAAATAAGAGCTCGTGACATCACCATGGGAATCATGAAGGACAAAATCCATGACAATCAAACATGAAAGATATAGCTCTTGGGAACCTCATTGGACATTAAAGTAAAGGAAGAAGTCATCTAGGACAAGGCTCTTCATACATCAAAGGAAACATTTGCCAAATGGGGATATGCAAGATCCTCAAGATTCTCTGATGGAATCCTCAACAGAGGGTTCACTAATCTAGAGAGGAAGCAAGTGTTTCATCAGGAAATCCAACTTATGGAATTCATGAGATGATGGTATGATGACATGAGAAATGAAGCAGATCAAGGGATTGAAGATCTTTTCAATCAAGGAAGTTGCTAGAAGAAGCCTAGATGACCTAAAGTTAAAATGAGGTATGTATGCTTGTATTTAATATTATAAAGTCATGTCATATGGTTGCAGGTAACATGGATCGCTACTTCTATCTTGAGAAGCATGATCAAGAGAAAAAGGATCTCCTCCTCTGAAAGGATACAGGAAGGCATAAATCACACTAGATGAAATCAACATAATATGTCCTCATATGAAGTATGAGGTGGTTGACTACAATCAAGAAACTCATATTGAAAGCTCCTGGGAATGGAATGTGTGAGGAAGAAAGAGATCGTGAGATATGCAACCATGATGAAGGCAATCAACATCCAAAAGACCAAGAAGATTTGACTAGGAAATCTCCCGGAAATATATGAAGACTCTGATGGAAGTCTGAAAAAGATGAAGACCCTTGACAATGGATGTTTTTGGGAGATGTGTCAACATGTATGCAGGATCAGTGTTGCAGGAAGCGTCCCCCACCCCAAGAATCCAAAGGCAAATCCGCGTCCCGTACGGATCTGCCACTGATCCTTTGGCGGAACCGCGGATCAAAAAATCGGATCCGCAGATCGTCCTTTTTTTGGCGGTTCCTGCAAAAATGGATTCATGGGGCCCTGATCCGCGGCTCCCACTGCCCGATCTGCGGTTCTTATTTCCCGATCCGCGGATCCAGAAAGGATCGAGTGCGGATCTGTGGAGGTTCGGGCGTGTATCCACCGCGGATCGCGAGCGGATCCGAAAGAAGGTGGACGGTTTCGTGGGCCTTTTTTTGTTTTTAGAAATTTCAAACTGTTCTGTGAGGAACTACACTTTCCGAATACTCCAAAGGCGCTCCCTAATGGTAATGTTAAATTCCTAAAGTAAAAGTGACATTCTCCTTTATCTTTCATTTCCATCCTTTTACTTAAATTTTTAGCATTACCATGAAATGACTCAGGATGTTTGAGAGTGGTTCCAACCTCATCGGACTTCATATGGAGAAAACAGAATTTCATATTCCATTCAAAATTCAGCAGACTTAACAGTTTTCAGAATCAATGGGATTGTGGCGTTTCATTGGATTATATCATGTATGAGGGCATGTGATTGGCATTTAATCAAGAGCAACAAGCCCTATATGTACCCCCCCTAGTGTTGGTGTTATTGATTGTTGAACTCCTTTGTCATGGCCTTAGCAATTATGTACCCTTCACTCAAGTCAAAATCATTGATCAGGCATGTTAGGCTTTCTCTACCATATTATAAGGCTTGGATTAAGTTGTTTGATCAAAATTAGGCAATGTTGACTAAAATCCCTATAGAATTGAAGTAGAGGCAAAGGCTAGACAAGAGAAGAGGAATCTAGATTGTAGATGGTTGATGTTGGAATGATTAATCATTGATGTACAATGGATGCCATATCTATCTTGATTTATGTAAAAATATGCATGTTTTCATGTCTTCTACAAATAATTTGGCATTTTGGATGTTTTTTTAATATAAATGCAAACAAATAAAAAATAAATATATATATATATATATAGTAGACGCTTCCGAGACGCTTCGCTTCCTAGATTTTTGGAAAATGACGCTTCCGCGTCCCCTCTTCCAAAAAACGTCCCCGTTTTGTCCCCGATTCGTGCAACATTGTGAAGGATGTTGATACCTACAGGAAGATGTCATGATGAAGAGCCATCTCATAAGGTACTATTTGATTTAATGTTATGTTTTGATTTCTTGAATAATATCTGGATGAGTTCATGCAAGGCTACTGGAACAAGAGTTGTAAGTACAAGTAAAACTAGCATTCATGTGGTGGATGGAAATCCCTGAAAGAAACATGATGAAGAAGAAGTAGCCATATGACGAAGGTTCCAGATATGTATCAAGAAGGCCACTTTCCATGAAGAAAGGAATGACATGACGAACCAAGAAGGAAAGTGATGGATGGCTAATGCCCTACAAGGAAGAAGCTCGACTGAATTTCATGACATCAAGGAAAGAAATTGATCAAGCAGCTGAAGGACCCACAAAGAAGAAGTTGTTGATGAAAAGGAGAGTCCTTAGTTAAGAGGGAGCTCTGACAAGTCCCTAATTAAGAGGGAGCTTGGACAAGTTCCTGGTCAGAGGGAACTTGGGTACATTCCTTTACAGGAATGGGCATATCCTCCCTAGTTGAGAGGGAGAGATAGACACAACATTCTTGTCTTCATTTGGGAAGAAAGAATGGAGGATTGGGTAATCATCTGGCATCCAATGCTCTTTGAGGATGTGTAGGGCATCCAAGATAAGAGTAGGCAAGAGCACTGATATTTTTTTTGGGTTCGAAAACCAAGATAAGAATGGTCCTAAAAGATCATACTCAATGAACACCCGAGAGGGTATGTACCTTGAGAGACAATGTTGAAGGTGTCTATAGTCATTGGTCTCACCAACATTGTGCTCTTATCTGATGAGAGATAGAGTTGTCAGTAAAGGACTTGTTGTGGAAACAATGTTGGTTACTATGATGCTATACAGATGGGTTACCAATCTAATTATTCTTATGAGAAATTCTTCAGATTTAGAATGACCAAGTACCATCATGAATACCTCCCTAGTTAAGAAAGTGTAACTAGGTTCGGTCTTCATGACATTGTAATTATGATTTTTGTAAACAAGAAAATGAATTTATTATTATTCCTTGCTGCATGGGTTTCATGAGCAAGAGGTTTATTTATTAGTAGCTCCCATTGAGAGCCTTAGGATGTCAAAGAGTCAATGTCATGCTCTTCTTGAGCCTATGTGTAATGTATACAAGTCTATAGAAAGGTCTAGAAGCCCTCCAAAGACAAGCACAATCACTCTTGAAGAAGGCAACAAACTAAACGATGTAAAACACAGTCATGTCGGCTTGCAAATGAATTAAATAGCTAAAAGAGTCATGTCGGCTCACATATGGAGACACAACTGTTCACTGGTTCATGTCAGCTTAAATACATGGACAGACAACTATAAATATGCGGCTAGAGTCACCACAGAGACAGAATCTTGAACAAGTATCTCTGCAACTTCGGAGGTGCAGGAACTCAAATTTCTTTGTTATTTCGGATGGGTACAAGATTGAGTTTCCTCGCATGACAGTAAGGTTCAGACTTCGGATGGACAACATCATTGTAATCTCGGATGGGTGCCACTGAAATGGTTACAGTCTCGGCATAGGTGTAATGATAAGGGTCTCGGTGCAAGAAGGGAACACTCTGTCTCAGCATACTAGACAGTATCATGAAGGTCTCGGTACAGGAAGAAAAATGTAGTCACAAAATCTCGGCATAGCAGTAATGACAAGGATCTCAGGGATCCCACAGTAGCATACACAGTCTCAACATAACTCGGATGGAGAAGGTCTCATAGTAACACACTCAGCAGTCATGATCTCAAGCATAGATATGATCTCAATCTTAATGGAGATACTGTCACAAGGTTATGATCTCAATAAAGGTGCAGCTATGGTGAAACAGTGATCTAGGTACAGACCTCATGGAGATCTCAGTGGTATGTTGAAGACCTCGGTGAAAAGTAGTAATAAAGATCTCGGTGGTGCAGTAGTGATGGCCTCAATGATGATGATCTCAGCAGTGACAAAGAAGAGGATTGGTGTCTTGGTCTTGGAGTGGCATAATAGGTCAAGGGTCATGGTCTTGGTATTCGTCAATTGGAATCTCTATAAGAAGAATTTTGTGCGGATTTTCCTCTCTAAGAGGGAGAGGTTTTGGCCTTGGCAGAAAGCCAACATCGTGTGCTCTTGTCTCTTTGTTTTGATAGCTATTTGATGAAGTAAGAAGTAGACACATTAATGATATCACGAAAAGATTGTGCTAATAAGCTAAAGATAAAATACCTCACAAATAGTTATCATGCTAAGAAGAATGTCATTAACTACAATAGCCCTAGATTCTTCAACACATAAATACGTTAAAAAAAGAGATTATTGATGTTCATAATTCTCCAAATTCAAAGAAAGAATATGATATCAAGCTTGGCCAAGCAAATTTACTAGAGGCAGATGGTTCGGAAATTGATATGTCAAGTGTGACAAAAGGAGATAGATGGACATTGAATACCTATATATCCGGCAATCTAAAACTTTAAATACAGACCATGCATTGAGCATCGATGAATCTATAAATCCACTTCTTCACTTGGATGAATATTCTAGCCATGTTGACAATGAAGAAAATCAATGTGAAATTGAACAAATAATCCCAAGAAAAGATGAATCAGTGGAAAAGTTGAGGACTTGTAGACATAACAAGAGAAGGCTATGGATGCCATTTCTTGCAGGTGAATACAATGTTAGGATGTAGGGAAATGAAACAGACACTGGGTTGAAGTCTTCAAGTAATGGGAATGTCAGTTTCCCAATGTGACCTTGGGATCCAAGGATTTTTATGAGGGATGGTTTATATTAGAGTTGATTGCTTCACAAATATATGTTGGAGCATTCTACGCGCATATTTGGGATCCTGGTATTGATATGCAAGTTCTAGATTGCTTGAGAGCAATCAATCTCGGGAAGGAAGGATTGTAATGTCCCTTTCTGAATGATCACTTTTGCAGAACGAATCAGTGGCCTATTTGATTCTCGTAGGCTATAGTCGGAAAAAAGGGGATCAATTAATTTAATTTTTTAAATCTAATTTGGGTGAAAAAGTAGCATGGAAAAGTGGCATTGAATAAATAAACTAAAAAGGTGTTATTAAGTGATTATGGGAGAAAAAGCAAGGAAAATTGTACAGTCACTTTATATTATTTAATTGAGCGAGAAAAGGTAAAAAGGTTAAAGAAAGGGTCAATGTAATCTCCCCAAATTTTTGAATTCCCTGGTGAGGTAGTTATGAGGGTTTTCCAGAGCTTGTGTCAGCCTAGTCATAGGAGCAAGATTACTCCATTGGTGGGCCCATAGGGTTTTAGAGGATTTTTATGGGTCCGACTGGGATTGCTTACCATATTTCATCATTAACATCAATTCTGCACAGTTTGCTCTTGGTTTTGTTGCATTTCGACGATTTCCGTAAAATGGCATTATTAACAGGCATATTTTAATTAATTATGCTTAAGGTGTTGTTTCGGGTTGATTACTTGGAGAAACACCTTAGTGTAATAGCTCGTTGGAATCGGGGCAAAAAGATCTACAGGGCAGAATGATAAAAAGGGGCTTTGGGTGGCCAATGTGACCACAGAGACGAATTAAGCATTTCCTAACATTAAGAGTGGCTTTAATTAGTTTATAGAAGTCAATTTATTAAGTAAAGGAAGGAAAAGTGTTTTTAAATATTTAATTGGAGGGAAAAGGTAAGTGAGTTATAAAAAAGGGAAATGAGGGGGTCTCTCCTCATTTATTCGTGCATTTGGGCTTTTGGAGAAAGAACTCTTGGAGAGAGTTTGAACGAGAAGCTTAGGGTTTGGAACCCTATCCGCCATAACAGACTTCGGTGTTGAAACTAGACACCTTAGTTTAGATTTGAGAGTGAAATCACTCAGATTTCACTGTCGGAATTCAAAGGAGAAAAAGATTTTCCAGAGATTTGAACTAGAAGAGGTGTCATTAGTTGAATCTCTGACTTATTGTTCTTCATTTAATATCTTTCAAGTTGAAGAGTGGAGCCAAAGACTCAAGCTCAGGTAGCAGTCAAAGCCAAATCTGATGAACAAGCTTGTTGGGTAGTTATTCCACAGAGAAATCGAGTTCTGGAACATAGCTATTGAAGAGTCAGAGCTGACAAGAGACCCAGCTTCCCACCATTTGTTGCTAAACGAACTTATGGTGCCTTGGGTCGATTTTCCTGTGTGAATAAGGGAACGCAGACAGTATCCATTCCTGGTCAAGTTTACAGCTGATAAAAAGAGGCAAAGATACCAGTGAGACAAGTCGAAATCCCTTGCTGCGTTTTGGAAAGGCTTGAACCTAAGTTTCATGCTGATGTGAACTGTCTAAAGCCAAGATTGCTAACTGTTCATGTGGTTTAGGGAGCAGTAACTCTTACGCAGAAATATCTATTGCCTTCAAGGGCCACAAAGTCTCTATTCTGGGCTGCCAAGGACCGATTCATAGTGCTGGGTGATACGTGGTCAGATTGTGCATGCTCGAGAGGTCAAAACAGCGAAGGAGGGCACACAGTTTACTCACCACTGGGCCATTGACTGGATGTGGAGGTCTTACATTGAAGTCTGGGTTATTTCTTCACCAAAACGAGCAGCGTATGACTAAACTATGGGCTGGAATGTTGCTTAGATGGACTGATAATAAAGTCTGTACATTTTACTAAGGGACTGCCATTAAATAACAGGTGCTACTCCTGTTTGCTCATTGTATACTTAAATTTTAAATGTGAGAGGGCTGTTAGTGGCTTATTTCATTTTGTATCAACTGTGTATTAATTTCTGAGCTGTCACAAGGAATATATGTGTGTGTGTGTGTTTGTGGGGGGGCTTTTGGAAAAAGAACTCTTGGAGAGAGTTTGAAGGAGAAGCTTAGGGTTTGAAACCCTATCTGCCATAGCAGACTTCGGTGTTGAAACTAGACACCCTAGTTTGGATTTGAGAGTGAAATCACTCAGATTTCACTGTCGGAATTCAAAGGAGAAAAAGATTTTCCAAAGATTTGAGCTAGAAGAGGTGTCATTAGTTGAATCTCTGACTTATTGTTCTTCATTTAACATCTTTCAAGTTGAAGAAGAAATTGTGGAGCCAAAGACTCAAGCTCAGGTAGCAGTCAAAGCCAAATCTGAAGAACAAGCTTGTTGGGTAGTTATTCCACAGAGAAATCGAGTTCTGGAACATAGCTATTGAAGAGTCTGAGCTGAGAAGAGACCCAGCTTCCCACCATTTGTTGCTAAACGAACTTATGGTGCCTTGGGTTGATTTTCCTGTGTGAATAAGGGAACGCAGACAGTATTCATCCCTGGTCGAGTTTACAGCTGATAAAAAGAGGCAAAGATACCAGTGAGACAAGTCGAAATCCCTTGCTGTGTTTTGGAAAGGCTTCAACCTAAGTTTCATGCTGATGTGAACTGTCTAAAGCCAAGATTGCTAACTGTTCATGTGGTTTAGGGAGCAGTAACTCTGACGCAGAAATATCTATTGCCTTCAAGGGCCACAAAGTCTCTATTCTGGGCTGCCAAGGACCATTTCATAGTGCTGGGTGATACGTGGTCAGATTGTGCATGCTCGAGAGGTCAAAACAGTGAAGGAGGGCACACAGTTTACTCACCACTGGGCCATTGACTGAATGTGGAGGTCTTACATTGAAGTCTGGGTTATTTCTTCACCAAAACGAGCAGCATATGACAAAACTAAGGGCTGGAATGTTGCTTAGATGGACTGATTATAAAGTCTGTACATTTTACTAAGGGACTGCAATTAAATAACAGGTGCTACCCTTCTGTTTGCTCATTGTATACTTAAATTTTAAATGTGAGAGGGCTGTTAGTGGCTTATTTCATTTTGTATCAACTGTGTATTAATTTCTGAGCTGTCATAAGGAATATGTGTGTGTGTGTGTGTGGGTTTATGTTAGTCATTGAATGCACTGCCCAGAAATTAAAATTTTACAATAAACGCCTACAGCAGAGTGTAGACTAACTTTTTGAAGGAATACCTCACTGAAACCCAAACTTAAAACTCAGAAATTTCAAGGAAAAATCAGAAATTTGTCAAAGCAGAATCTTATAGTGAAAGGGAAAAAAGTTATATAAGAGAGACCCATGGCATTCTAATGACCCATGGTATTCTGATGATGAAAGAGAGATTGGAGCTCACTCCTTGGGCGTGCCTGATTATTTTCTCAAGTTGATTTGAGAGCCCTTGTAGCTTGTGTGTAGGGCATAAAACCCTTAAGAGAATTGGTTTCAATGGTGAAACAAATTCACTCTAGCTGATCATAAGAAAGAATCACTCAAATTCTTCACAGGAATTCATTGCCGAAGAAGGAGATTCATCTTTTGGCCAAAAAGAGGGTTTAACCAGAATTCATGTGGATTTTGCATGGATCAATTTAGCTATCAATTGTTCGCAGAAGTCAAGGGAGGTCGAGCTTATCAGTGTATTAGCATTTAAAAGGTTGTGTGGGCCTATTTAGTTATAATTATCGGATCGTGGCATCAAGGGAGCTCGAATCAGCTCAATAATTTTGTTCATGCAAAGTCATCTTCAACAATTTGTAAGGGATAACGAATATTTCAGTGTCGTCAACTTCATTTTTGTTCCCAACCAAATCATGCCAAGCTCCCAAAAACTATTTTTTTGTATCTAAAAGGTGTTGCCTTGTATATTAATAAATAATATTTAATTGACTAAGTTGTTGCTGTGAAAAAATTATTTGTTGGTTGTGTATTATAGTTACTGTCGTAATCTTGCTTGTGGTATATTTGTTGTAAAGGCTTCATATTTGATTACATGCAAAGTGTTTGACGAAATGTGTTGGAAATGTTTCATATTTGTTTACATGCAAAGGGTTTGATGAAATATCTACAACATAAAAATCAAAGAATCACAAGTCTGGTTAGTATATTTTAGTAGGGGACATTTCAAATAAGGTAGAAAAAGCTTAACATGCCTAATAACTTAATAAGTTATCTTGCTTGAGTGAAGGGTACATTTTTACTAGGGTCATGACAAAGGAATTCAACAATCAATGCCACCAGCATCACGGTACAGGGATTGGGGGTCTTGATTATATACCAGTTCCATACTGTCATACAGAATAGAATTCAATGGAAACGTTGCAATCCTACCAATCTTGAGATACTGAAAACTATTGAGTCTGTTGAGTTTTGAATGGGATCTAAAATTCTCCTTTCTCCATATGAAGCCCAACAAGGTCAGAACCACTATCAAACATCCTAAAACAATTAAGGCTAATGTTAAAAGTTTAACGTTCTCCTTTACCTTTCCTTTTCTATCCTTTTACTTAAAAGAGACTTTTAAAGGAAAGGTAAAGGAGAATGTGTAATATCCATGAGGAAAAATTTTCACTTAGGGTCATTGGAGCACAAGACAATATTATACCAATATCACAGCATCCCATTTCAATTCAGCGAAGATGACAGTGAATGCACAACAATGTAAACAAGTAGATGATCTTCAACAATACCAACAGTACACATCAAAGTTACAATTCCCACGGATTCACTTCCTAGGGCTGATACACCAGCAGAGTCTACTCTACGGCATTCAACAATTAAGAAACAGTAGCACTCTTTTTACAGAGATCACAATACAAATTAACCTAACAACAACACAACTAACTAGCTTACTAGTTCTTCCCATCACTGCTCAGCTTGCCTTCACAACTTTGCTGCCTTGTTGCTCTGTTATCATCAAGAGCCCTAATGAACCCTGTTGTTGTTCCAGAATGGCAAGTTGTTTGGCTATCCACTTTTCTCCAATTGGGCTTCACTTTGCTAGCTCCAGTATGCTTCAGCAAGGAGCCTCTGCCACTAGAAACGCTCAGATGTGGCCCACAACCACAAAATAGGCCCGTCACTAATAGTACAATTCGAATGACCTTGCTGCTATAGAGATACAGCCTAAGAGGCCCTCACTGCCTTAGGTAGGAGGCTTCGCTGCCTTGGGTGACTTCGTTTGCCACAGAGAACTCACTTTCCAGTGGGCGACTATCACAGACCAGAGTAATAGCCCTCATTTACCCGCACTATTGCAGGGAACCTCCTCTGCATGCCTTGGATTAGGGCTTATTTTGCTGCTGGCAGCCTCCAACTGCCCTGCAATGGCCGTAATAGGCTTACGCTGCCACAAAAGAGCTGCATGCTACTCAGGTAAGGTCTTCGTTGCCCTGGAATTGTATTAGATAGACCTCGGTGCCACAAGATTACTCCTCAGACCAAAAATTCCACAGAAGTCTTTGCTTGATTGCCAAAATCAGATGAAAGATGCCTCAAAATTATGCCAAACAGAATAAAGAGAAGTGATTGTCTAGGGTGGAATCTTTCACCATCGAAACCAATCAGAAAGAAAAGGAGTCCTAAAACCCTCAAGAGCCTCAGCTCACAAATTAGAAAGATCACCAATCCATGATGAGAAAAATGATTCCCCTCTCTCCTATTTATAGATTCCTTTCAAGGTCTCTTCTTCTAATTTTAATTTGAGGGCTTCACAAGTTTCCCTCCATTTGGCAAATTTGGCTTATTTCACAAGTTTTCCTCCAATTTACCCAATGTTACCCCAATAACATTGAATAATGATTTTCCCCCTTTATAAATGACTATAGCCTACAAGGTTGGATAGGTTATTTCGTCTTGCCTTAGGCAATTTAATTAGAAGAGGACAATACAATCCCCCTTCCCGACATTGCTTGCCCTCGAGCAATTGCAAATCAGGGGGCCACCATGTCTTAACCATATGTCCAGTCATCTCCTCAATCTTTGCTTGCCTGGAACACTTCTGCAGTCCGGAATTACCGTCCTTTTCATACTCACAATGGAAGCCTTTTGGACCCTCATCTTTCTTGACAATGTCATTCTTTGCTTGCTCCACCGCAAATATCAATGATTTGTCCACCATTGAAAATATAGACCTGTATCTTCCAGCCTTCTCAAATATTTCATCCAGACTGATCCCTCCCTTACAAAAGCTAAGATAAACCATGTACTCCAACTGTCCAATCCACTAATGTTGGAGCATTGTAATTTGTAACCATTCAATGCTCTGCATGGAATCATATGGCAAGTGATGTCATATCGATTATCTGATTCCAAATCTGCGACCTTGTGGTTTGGACTTCCAAGCAGATTTTGCATCCTTTTGATTTCAGCCTTGGAAAGCTCTTGATTCTTCAGAAGCATTGCAACCTCTTCCTGTAGTTGCTCCACTTCGAGGTCTCTTGAACACAGCTTTTCTCTCACAAGTCTGGAAATCAAAGTTTGGGCTTTAAGCTCATCTCGCAGTTTACTCAACTCCAAGTATCGGTTCCCCAACTGCCCAGCTGAATCTTTCTTCCCATTCATGTTTTGCCTGAGGGCTTCTTTTGCCAGCAAGAAGGGTGTTTTCTTTCAAAATACCTTTTACCACATTGACACTTTGAAAAAATAAGCCGCCTTCTCCAACATATGCACATTCATCTCATGTTCATTAACCACTACATCATTGCTTTTATTTCGTTCAATGACCAGTGCAGCATTACTTTTATATTTCAAGGTTTCTAGTAGCTTAGAACAAAGCAGGCTATTTTCATCAAACAATAACAATGGCTGAGTCTGGACTTTATAGCTCATCAAGCCAAGCGCATAGCTCTTCGTCTAGCTTCATTAAACCATGCAAGCCATTGCCAATACCTTTCTCTCTTTTGCTTCTGAGTCTAGACCCTTGGAGGGCATTAGTATTTTCCTCCTGTCTCAAACATTCATGATAACTTTGAGTCCTCTTACAGTTGATCAGTTTATCCTTGCATAGAGTAAGCTGATCTGCACTACCACTCATCCTTATGAGTTCTTCTTGTTGAAGCTCAGCTGTGCTCAGCTGTCATGTGTTCATTATTTTTCTATGGCATATCATTATTAATATCACCCTTTAGCCATGGATTATTTATAGCCCTTTCATGATCTTTCATCAGCCATTGAAGCCTTGTAAATGCTTTCTTTAAAGCATAGCTTTCCTTTGTTTTGCATCATAACATCTTTCGATGGACTGTACATTGTCCTCTGCTTTCTTAGTTCCTATTTCTGATTCTTTGAAAGCTTGTCTTAGTTGTGCAATTTCATTGTCAGAGTCCTTGAGTTTTATATTGAAACTATCCATGTAAAGCTCAGACTCTGTCAGCTGACTTTTTAATTGTTTTCCTTGTTTTTCTCATATGTGAGACTTCTCTTTGTAAAGCAACATTCTTCTCTGCAAGATCTCTGATTCTGTCCCTCTCCTCTGCTTTTTCGTCACTTTTAAAGCTGAACGTTGCTCTGGTTGCCTTGTTCTGTAACCTGCTTGTAGTGATAGATCTGTGAGCCCCTGCAAAAGTTGAAGCACATGTATCTTCTTCCATTTTTTATTCAGCATGTTTGTCCTCCACTTGTTTTTTTGGCCTTTTTGTACTCTCTTCCTGATGCCCAATATTCTCAATCTTTTCACAATTTCCAAAATCCTCTTTCAAGCTAATCCAAATATCATTCTCTTCTTGATAGTTGTCAAATCCCAATATGAGTACTTGGCTTCATCTTCTGTCCAATGAACTCTCCTTTTTTCCTGAGCAGCCAAACTACTGCCGACCTTCATTTGTTTTGCAAATGTTTCACCATTTTCAGAGTTAGTATTCGATAATGCCCCCTTTCTAAACACATAGTCTAGTTTAGTCTTCTTCTTTCTGGATTCTCCAGATTTGGTATGGCCATTTTGTTCCACTATATGTGTGTTTCCCTCGGTTGCTTGATAAGAGGGAGTCTCTGACGGCATTGATTGCATCACTTCAGCAACCAATTCAGCGTAATTGTCAATATCAGACATGCTTGATGACTTTCTACAAATTGGACCTTTTTCCATCTGTTGTTCAGAAACTTCTCCAAAATTCAAGGTTAATTTCTCACTTCTGGCATTTTGTTTATCAGAAGCAACATTCTGGTTCCTGTGAAGATCCCGTGCCTCAACTAGTTGTAAGTTTGTAACCTCTCTGAATGCCTGGAGACCTTAGCAGATTCTGACTTGCTCGCCCCCTTAGATAAGGTAGCCTTTTCTCCTTGAACTTTGGTCCCCACTTCAATTTCTTGTCCATGTAGCACATCAAAAGGAACGGTCATGTTAGAATCTGGGTTAGCTAGCTTTAGCAAGCCCTGTGACAGAGGTTTGCTTTTGTCTTTTCCAATCTTTACATCCTTACTTTTTGGGACTGAAGCATCATTCTTACCCTTAGAAAATTATCGATTGATTTGCTTGAATTCTGTTTCAACTTTATCCTCACGAGTTTCAGATGATGGAACAGCCAAGCCATTCCTACAAAAAACTGGCACCCATCTTTATCGTGTTGGCTGTCATCCCAATCAAAAACTTCAATTCTCCCCTTGGGCCTTTGTATTCCACCAAGTGAGCAAGATTTTGAGTTCACATTGCACTCGGAGGCCAATAGTATGTCATTTCAGTCAAGTTTTCAGGCTCAGGTTCTTGGGACAACCCATTTGTATTGAGCCATACCAATTTGACAACCATATTCAGTGCATCAGCTTGGGATTGTTCACCTGGTTCCTGAGAATCAAGATAATTTAAACCAAAAGAGATAGGGTGGTCAGTGATTTTTTATAAACAAAAGATCATATATTCCTGTTGAATTAAGCTTGTTCATATTTACAATGTTGGAATTCTCTTGTTCTTTTGGAATTCCACCTTTGTCATTCTTGACTCTTGCAGTCAGTTCAGTATCTTCCTTGTCAATAACCTGGGCTTCCAGTTCCTCACTTTCATCATTACCACCAATGGCCCATTTTTTATCTTGCTCATTTCTACCCAATGCTCTTGGTTCATCACCTTCCTCCTTGCTGCTGCTCTCTTCCTCCACAACCTTAGCAGGGTTTTGGCCCTCAGCACCCTTTACTTTAATAGTATGTTGCTTAACCTTCAGCTTAGCATCATTCTCAGTTGAGCTTTCATCTTCATCACTGCTACTCTCCCCCTTTTACCATTTTTGCTGGGAATCAGGTCTTAGTTACCTTAGCACTTTGTTTCTTTGCCTTTGGTTCATCGTCACCCTCATCTGAAGTGTCATCTTCACTGCTTTTAGAGTAATGATCATTCTTACCATTGCAGACATTTGAAGGGTCTGCCCTCTTCGCTCAGTTCTTCAACAGCTGCTCTAAAGAAGGGATACTTATGAAAATCATGGATAGGACTAGTCCAAAACTCATTCCAATTCCTCATGACTCTTTGGGAGGATCACCGCTCTAATTTGGAAGTGTTGAACACTCACCCAAACAATCAGGATTTCATTGTTAACCCCTCAAGCTGGCAGGATGCACAGCTCCGATACCACTGTAATATTCCTAAGGAAACTTTTGCCCATCGGGTTATTGGAGCATAACACAATATTGTACCAATATCACAGCATTCCTTTTCAATTCAACAAAGATGACAGTGAATGCACAACAATGTAAACAAGTAGATGACCTTTGACAATATCAATAGTACACATCAAGTTACAATTGCCACAGATTCACTTCCTAAGGCTGTTACACCAGCATCCTTAATTAAGAAACCTTTTTCCTTCTTGTAATAACATACTCGTGCACTTAATTCTCTTCTTTGTCTAGTTTATCCTCTTATCAAATTCCTTTAACCTTCGTAGCTGTCTGACTATCTTGACTGATTGATTTAGAATCACCTTCGATTTCTGATATGTTCAAAGTTGTTGCATCATTCCTATTTATTTCATGTTCAACATTTTCAACTTTTGTAGGATCCTCCATGCTACATTTACTCTCTGCTTCAAGTCATGCGGAAATCCTCTTATCAGAAGCATCAAGTTCAGTCGCATCTCGACAACCGTAGTCCACCTGTTTAGCTTCCAGTTCAGTTCCAATACACTGTTTTCTAAAATGAACTATATTGGCCTCTTTTAGCTGCTCGTCTTTTTGTGAATGGGGAGTGCTTACATTCAGACTTTCTTTATCTGATAGAATACTATATAGTTCCATATCTTGATCAGCACTCATTGCAACCTGAATATTCACCTTTGACAACTCCACAATAGAAACTGCAGTAACCTTAGTTGAATTGTTAGTATCACTGTCTGATGTCTTTGCGCTCGCTACATGTTTCTTAGCAATAGTTTCTCTATCTGCAGTGCCTCCATCCTTTATATTATCTTCCAAGATTACATATTGCTTGTTGCCTTCTCCCATGTCAATGGTATCCTCATGAAAACCTGGTCATACTTTTTCATCACTTACATCCTGCCCAAATTTTGCACTGTCAAGCTGTCTCAATGCACCTGAAAGCTCAACCTTCGTTGTTGAATTGAACTTATCATCTGGGCCAAAGAGCACTGCCTCGGACTATTCTGCAGCTTGATACAGAGGGCCAACATCTATTCTACAAGAATCAGACTTGTGTTCAAGGTGAAAACCTGTAGATGGAAGATTTATCATCATGCTATCAAAGGGGGCACCAGTGCCTGAAATAGTAACAGGAACCAGTGCAGAAAAGCCAAGCTCATCAATCTACTCCTGAGATTGAGCTATACAGTGACAAATCATTGCAAGTGGTGACTGGAGAATCTTTGCAGAGTCCAGACAATACTGTCGTTACCTTCCTCTATACCAAGGATATTTTCATTCCCTGAATCATCAGGATGGAAAGAGATAACGTCAGGATAGCATCTCCATATGGTCTCCTAATGCAATTTATTCTCTCCTTCAATATTCAACAAATCACATGCTGAATGATTATTACTGTGCATAAGCAAATGAACGCTATCCCTCACCTTAAGAGTTTTATATGGGGCATTAATTGACCCTGCTTGTTGATCGAGTGGTTTGGGTGATGACATGAGTACCTGTGCCCATTCAACTATGTGGTGGTTCCTGCCTACGGTATCTACTAATAGGTATATCAATTTC
The DNA here is from genome assembly GCA_031772625.1 of Pinus tabuliformis. Classification (NCBI taxonomy): domain Eukaryota; kingdom Viridiplantae; phylum Streptophyta; class Pinopsida; order Pinales; family Pinaceae; genus Pinus; species Pinus tabuliformis. Next base: position 691,376,237 of record CM062820.1, read on the forward strand.
CTTATTATTTGTTGTTGGTATGTATGCAGTAGATGCCAGAGAATGATCAGCCTGTTGAGTAAAAAGTATCCTTTGGTTCCCCTTTGGGATGACCCCGACATCTGCTTTTGGAGTCAACAGAGATGTTGCCCTTACTTGCACAAATTTTTCATTAATGGCCAAGCTAGATACTCCATATTGAACAAAAGGAGAAGACTACCCTCTTTGATCAATAGTCATTTGTGGCATTGCCTGAAGAGTGCCAAAATGACTTTGTTACATGTGATGTAGTGACCACTGCATTCTGTTGTGTGCCCTTACCACCATTTTTGGGCCTACCTTCGTACTTAATGTCACAGAACTCCTGAAAGGTTAGGGCTGCCCGAGTACCCTCTTCTAGCATTTGGTACTCCCTCCAATAATCTAAAGCATCTTTGTTCTATTATGGTGGTCCACAATTCCCTGTTTTCCGCCCATCTAGGAATTGGGAAGCCAAGGTCTCAGAGTCTTCTGACTGGCTGTCCCAGTGCTAGTCTGTCCATGGGTATTAGGTTGAATAGGAACATGGTGATTGCTACTCACATTATTGCCCCACTGGACAAGAAGTTGAGTTAGCAGTTGTTGGTTCAGCTGCCATTGAGCAGCTATATTTTGTCTGGTCTTTTCCCAAGACTACTGCCAATCCTCCATTGAAGACTTCCCTGACAATTCTGGGTTAGTGATATCAACCCAATTGCTCACAGGTTGGCAAGGTGAGCCAGCTCTAATATCACTGTAATGTCCCTAGGTAACTTTATGCCCTTAGGATTTTATTTATGACTAGGGTTTCCGATAAATCAACAACAGAATTCATTCATTCATATAGCAATGGGCATTCATCTATATACGAATATGAAAGATCATTCAACAGTAATATAATTCCTCAACAACACTTCAACAAGCAGGGTTAGTAGATTCCTCCAACCAATAATCCACAGTATAATTCTGATCTGCCAAGTCAATTCAATAAACCAGCAGTCAACTGTGACTCATGCTAGTACTATCTAATTCTATTGTTACTATACTAATTGACTCACTCTCTATTGCGTTGCCAATGAACGTGTTTGCTATGAGGGGGGCTTGTGGCAGCCTTGTCCAATTCCAAGCATACACCGTTGTTGAAGCAATTTTGTTAACCTTCCCTAAACCGACCCTGTGGTTGCCTTAATCACCCATTGGATGCTAACCAAGCTCACCTCTCTTGTGGGCTTCAGGATTTGATATAATCTCTATACAACTGAGATGGGAACTCGCTATTGCTTCAGAAAGCAAACCAAATATGATTGGATCCCTTCTTTAGGACGGACACTTGAAGAACCAACAACGAATCTAATGAAAGGGCCTAGCTATCACAGATAAGATCTTTCCACACCCCTGCTTCACTTTGATCAAAGACTCAACCTTAGATGGTACTATGGGCAATCACAACCGGAAACCCTCAAGGTTTAACCAGAACTCAGTGGCTGGGTAACTAAGGAAATAACGTTGCAGTCAAGACTACAGTCTCACCAACCTCTACTTGCCTTCAGTGCCTCAGAGGGGCTTCTCCAGCCTCTGTTACAAGCCATATGCCTCAATTCCTTCCTTTAACTTCAAACAAAAACTATTGCTCGTGTAGTCAAGGACTCGGTGGCTTGAACAGACCCTAGGACAGGAGCTTTGCTCCCTAGATGGGGCCTCGCTGGCCTATGATTAGCTTCGGTGCCTCAGTGAGGCCTAACTGCAGCTCAACTCTTCTTGACTGAACCTCTAATGGCCCCAAACTCTTCGTTGATTTCAGAGGAAACTAGTTGACCAGATGAATAGCAATAAACAGTTGCTTCCAAGACATATCGAGTTGCTTCAAGACAATTTGCTATGTCAGAACAAAGAAAGAACTGACTAGCTAGGGTGGGATCACTTCCACCGAAACTAATCAAGAAGAAGGGGTCTTAAAACCCTAAGAGCCTCAAGATCAAAGAGAAGAAAGACAATTCAATCCAATTTGATGATGAGAAAATGATTTCATCACTCCTTTATTTATAGATTCCTTATGGGGGGTTTCTCTTCCTTAATCTAATGTGAGGGGTTCATGTGCAATCCCCAATTTGGGCTCTTTGCCCCAACTACCCCAAAATTTACCCAATGTTTCCCCAAAACATTGGATAATGGGTTTCCCCCCTCTATCGAAGACTATAGCCTATGGGGTTGGATAGGCTACTTCATCCTCCCTTGTGTTGAAAAGTGTAACTAGGTTCGGTCTTCATAATGACATGTAATTATGATTTTATGTAATAGACGAGAAGAAGAAAAATAAAATTATTGTAATGCTTGCATCATAGGTTTCATGAGCAAGAGTTTTTATTTTTAGTTGAGGCTCCCATTGAGAGCCCTTAGGGATATTGCCATCTAGTCATAAAAGTCTAAAGAGACATTGTCATGTAATGAAGACGTTACACGTTGTAAAGAATCATATTTGTCTTTGTGAGTAATCCTCCAAGACCTTGTTACTAGCCCTCACTCAAGTCGGCCTACAACAAAGGGATGATTCTAGAAAGGTGAAGTCGGCCTACTCCAAGAGATCATGTCGGCCTAGCTGCCATGGACAAACAACTATATATACTAGTGCTTGGCCTCATTTGAAGGCAAGAAATTCGGAAAAGAAAGTCTCTCATAAGAAGTGTGCAATTCATCTTAGAAAGAGCCTCTAAGCCAGCGAGGAACGAAAGAACAAAGCGAAGGAGAGAGGCATCATTTAGGACTGTTTTGGGCTAAGTCTACCCTCACACGTGCAAGAATTGCAGGTCCGAAGTAGACATCACATAAAGGTGACCTTGTTTGGGTGAAGAGCTTCGCTGAAGGAAGCCGAGTAAGAGAGGAAAGAATCTCCTTCTAGGAGGAGACTATTCAAGAGGAAAAATCTGATCTGGGGTTTTCTGCTGTCAAGAAAGGAGTTGCAGAACTATAAGGAGAGGCTGAAATCACCTAAGAGAGGAAACAATCTCCTTCTAGGAGAAGACTATTCAAGAGGCAAAATCTGATCTGGTGTTTTCTGCTGTCAAGAAAAGAAGTTGCAGAACTATAAGGAGAGGCCAAAATTCTGAAGGTAGCCGAGAAGAGGAAGAGGATGAGCAGCGTTCAAGAGGAGGCTAGTGACTTGGTCTTGGGAGGACTCTAGTGTGAAGGGTCTTTGTCATGGTCTTGGTATTCGTCAACTGAAGGTTCTATACGAAGAATTTGTTTGGGTTTTCCTCTCAAAGAGTGAGAGGTTTTGGCCCTGGCTGACAAGCCTATATACTGTGTCTCTTGTCTCTTTATTATTCATGATTTGGTAATTGTCTTGATGAAAAGAACACTATAACAACTGCAAGAAGAGAAGATCATAATCAAGTAGTAAAAGACACACACAAGCAATTATCATAAGTAGAGAAATCACCTAACTATTGATGCCCTAGATTTCTCAACACCCTGGGCAATTAATCCATGCGGACATTATAGATAGCAACATAATACAAAGGTTGAGGTATAGAATCTTATCCTTATACCTCTTTAGCAATGGGTATGTTCTTACTTTTTCCAAGGAAAAACTCATCAAAAGGCCTCCAATTACTTCCCCTGATCTGTGAATGGTAGACGGGGTAGTAAAATATTGGCCCTAATTATGAAGCCTAACCCCGAAGTGATCAGGCAAGTTGAGCCTATGACCTCCCCAATTTCAAGTAACAGGCATGTCTTTATCAAGACATGTATTGACATTATAATTTTTTGCTGTAATTGACTTTTAACAATTCTAATTATGAAGATAGAATATTACAAACAATAAGTGCAACAAACGCATATAAGACATTTTGTCACATTTCTATTAAACATTCCATATTGGATAAGGAAGTTTATCCAAAATAGTTATAGATGCTTGCAAAGGCTTACAATGAGGCAAAATTTGTACTTACTGATGATGCAGAATATATGCATACCTATGAATACATTTACAAAGAATTATGATCCTTGGGGACCAAATATTTGTAAATTTTGTCAAAATAAACAAATCATGTCAGCCTGCATACAATCATATAAAAGAACAAATTCACAGCGTAATGTGAATTAAGCATACAATCACAAGGCAAAAGCAACAATCTTAAAGAGGCCAAACAAGTCATGACTTACACGATAGATTGCCTTGTAACTTCTAGTAAAAGAAAATAGAAAGAGCATTCAGATGCAGAGCCTTTACTCAGTGTACAGTCTGTTTCGAGCCAAGGCAGCTTCTGTTGCCTTACCCGGACGACCATTTCTGACCTCCAAGAAGGAATTGACTTTCACAACTCTCGTAAGACAGGTGGACATTCTTCTTGTTGGTGTGTTCTCCAACACGTGAGACAGGCCCACATTGTTGCATGAACCAATGCTCCTGAAGTAGCCATTGCACAAAAAGTGGGACATTTATTAGAAGTAAAATAAAACAAAACTACAATCTCTAAAACAAGAATTACTATGTGAACCTAAAAAGGTTGAAGGCTCAAAGAAATACATACTTGTGCATATTACTTCTCAAAATGTTGAATGATAGAATTCCCTGTAATTCCAGATAAAACGAATTGTTAATTTTTTTGCAAGAAAGAAATTGAGCCCCACCTTGGCTTCCAAGCAAAATGGCACAAAACTACAAGGCAAGTTCCAACTTCCAATACCACAAAATCAGATCCCTGCCTATAGAGAAATCAATATGGAACTGCTTTAAAACGTGGAAGATAAAGAAATGAAAAGTTCAAGAGCCCCGAAAAGCATGTCCTAGGATATATATCAATCAATTGCGAAAAAACACAAACTTACAAACAGATTCAAAAAGGACAACATTAAAAGTTTGCCTCCTATCTCCGGATTAAAAACTTAAACAAAGATAACCATGTGATACAAATAAAATGAATAACAGGGCTTGTTTCTGCCACTTGACATGACGAAATGCAACCCATTGTGCCTAAAACTTCTATCTAGCAGGTAGATATCAATCTAGATTCTTTAGCGTATCTGTTAGCATTCAAGTATTTTGCAACTATGAACTTACCAAAAGAAGTTGACAGAGTGTAAATCATTATGCATAAAATGTTTTATATAGCAGTTGGATACCAGTAAATATTCTTTGGCATATTTGTTAGTGGGGAAGTGTTCTGCAACTATGGATTGACCAAAGAAAGGCTGATTTCGATGTCTTTAACAATTAGAACCCTATCACCGATTCACCATATGCTATGATAAGTCTAAATTGGGTGCCAGTTTTGTAAATTGCAAAACTGGCAGGGGTTTGTATGAGAACCTTCCAATATCGTATTGATTCCTACCAAGGATCCACTTCCTAAAGATAGGGTCTACTTTTTTTCGTAATTATGAAACCCTGGCTCTTTCATTAAATTGGCTAGTCTTCCGAGAAAATTGGCAAGCCTATTTCTGGAAATCAAAGCCATTCAAAGAGGTTTGAGGGAAACAAGATTTTTTAATCTTTAGTAAGGTTGGTAAATAATCTGACATGACCCTGCAATTCTCAGACCTCTGGATTGAATCCAATGATTATAATCATGTCCACAACACCCAAAGATGTGTCTATGAAGTTTGCAGGGTTGTATGGTTCTCTTCCAAAGGAAGCTAGGCACAGTAGTTATTGAGGCAATAAATTATAATAGTTTCAGGAATGCGTGACAAATTGCTGGTGGATGAATGGCCAGAAACCCCAGCAGATTCCACTAATTTTAGAATTCCAAACATGCTTTATATTTTTTAAAAAGGAACGTGCTCATAATGGTTCAACAGATTGTGAAGGTATTAATTTTAGTGGTAATATAATTTTCGCATTAAATCAGGTTAGCACCTCAAATTTTGCTGGTCGATCATGTCACTGCTGCCGCCTTGCCATTCCATCTGCCACATTCATATTAATGATGATACTGATACTATCAATTTGTCCCCTTGGTGTCTTTAAGAGCTTTATCTTCGTTGTTAAATGATTGTTTATATTCATTAATGAACCTTTTTTTCTCTTTTCCAGGGGACAATATATACAGAAATAAAGACAATGGATATAAAATATATTGTGAATAACATAAGCATGTGATCAGTACCATATTTGTTCAAAATTATTTCTCTAAGCAAAATAATTACATATTGCACTCCAGATTTATGTTATCATACCCATTAGTCGTTCTCCTAGCAATACACAAATCATGCATTGGCTTATTAACCATCTATCCACACCAATTGTATTGTGGAGACATATTTCCCTCATTGGTAGAAAGTAGCCTAAGACCTTATGTTATAGTCTTGCAACCAGCATTAACTGTTGCAATTTGTTTTCTTTTCTTTATTATGTTCTTCACTTTATGAAATTCTTTAATAAGGGAAGTTTTGAACACCGTGATGCAAGCTTTGGATTCTTGCACCATTTTGTGGTCACTACTATCCATAGAGGCCAGATCGTCTTAATTTTGTTACATACATGTAAATCTGTTGTGTACCTCTCATATTTTAAGTTTCTGCTCCTTTTTGTTAGTAATGCATTTGCCATATGCTTTTACATGATACTATGAAGAGAAAACTTGAAGATCTGTGGTCCCATAGGTCAAAAAAGTTTGCAGACACTTATAGGTAAATACTCCTCACTTCCCATTCCCCCAACTGCCCCTGTTCATGTCTATGTTTGTTGGTGTTGTTTACTAAGACAACCTTGACTTCTACATAATATTAACAATACAAGCTAGAAGTAAATATACCAAAGTTTGACATAAGCATTTCTATAGTCTCTCTTCAATCCACTCCAATCTCAGAAACATGAGAAAAGTTGAATATTGACCACCCACTTTTAAAGCCTTACATGAGCTAGCACATGCTTGAGATGGTTTCATGCCATGGGTATATGTACATCCCATGTTCACAGTGTAGATAGGTTGAAGTTAACATGCTACCAACAAACTGCATGATAGTGCCCTTGTACTGTGCAGCAGATACATATTTCTGCCTCTTTAGCATGCCTGCAGGAAAAGTAACTGCTCCAAAACCCCAGGCATGACTGACAAATTTTGAATGTTGCAAAACACTATATGGAAAAACTTAACATAGCCTGCCCATGCACAATAAACGAATAGTGAGTAACATACTGCAAGATTAGCTCATTATTTGGTCCTTCATCTAAAATAAGGATAGAAATTTGTCTCGGTATCCAGTAAAACAGTAAACTATCAGTAGTGCACTTAAACATATTATGGTACCTATCATGTTTTCTTTTATCAATGTAAAACTGGAGAAGTCATAGACATATTTGCATGAAACTTTAATATATTTAGAGTTTATGCCCTTATCCCAGGCCCATTATATAATTGAGAACAAATAGGCAGCAAAGGTGTTACAGTTGTCCTAGAAGAACATCAGACATGTTCAAACCCTCCACTTCCCATGTACATGCCCAAAAAGACAAAGACCCATTTCCTTGGAGCGGGTTTCATCAAATGTTGTCTATGGAAGTAACATAATCCCCTGTAAATAGAACTAATGACCACATATTGCACAAAAAAAGCTTCATTCTAAAACCTTTGAGAGTTGCAGGACACAATTTATTATTATAACGTACTATTTAGCTTTCTGAAGTGCACGAGATACAAAGAGATTCCACAAGTTTGTTTTCTTAAATCAGCTCATTTTTCAATTTCTGAAGCAACTGAATACAACATGTTCAGAATAAGCAACGCTAATATCAGTGCTCGAATCAATGCCTCAAAGAAACGAAGAAACAAGAAATGGCAACTATGAATATCAACCCTGAGGTTTGCCTAGAAGAGGTAAAATTGGGATGGCCAACTTTAAACGATATATTCATTACAAATATTAATTAGAAAGGCATAAATTATTCTAACAACAAACCATTTGGCTTTCAAAAGTAAATGAGATACAGAAAGATTTCAGAATGTTCAGTTGAAAATCACAGCAATTTATAATATTATAAATTATAGTTATATAAGAAACAACAACTAAACAATAGAATTAATGGAAACTTTTAGCTATGTCCGCTTGGGGTAGGTCAATTGGCAATGGCCGTGGAAATGAAGTCTCACCGAACCAGAAGTCTTGGGTTCAAATCTTGTGTTACCTCCCCCCTCCCCCAATCGGGATGAGAAGTTGGACATGATGAAGATGTAGTCCTACCAAGCTTACAACAAAAAAAAATGGAAACTTTTAGCTACAATCCCCGGTGCAGACTTCATAGTTCCATACTTGTATAAAGTGGACCAATAAATGTACAAAGCAATGACCAAAGATGCACTGGATTGGCATTATGCAGTGAATGTCTGCAAGCAGTACAGCAAGGAAACCTTATGCAAATTGTCCAGAAAAGAAGGATGTCCCAGATTGCCATCATGCAGTAAATCTCTGCAGTCATTACCGTGAATGAAATCTTATTCAAATTGTCTAGAAAAGAAGGTTTCTATTTAGGGAATTCCTTCTTCATTGCATGACCAACAAAAAATAAATTTTGCAATTGTATGTTCATAGATTTGCATTGAACTTTTAGTATGATATAACAAACAGTAAAATGATTTAATGAACCCAGAAAATAAATAATAGTGACAGAATGAGTTACAGAATTCATAAGAGAGAGTCAGCATCACAGCCAAATGAATTGTAATAAGATTTCCTGGAAAAGCGATAATTTTGTGTCAGTTTTATAGGAGCCTGAAACAACATAAGACATTCTCTACGGCCCGTCTCAGTAAAGAGTGCATAAATAGCAAAAAGGAGCTTATAGATTATCATTGATTTTCATCATGTCTGACAGATTATGTTAAACAACTAGACCCAGAAACAAGCTAGATCAAACAGCAGTGTCAACACTGCCCCACCCAAAATTGTTGCTTTAGGTTGGACATTTCAATAGAAAATTAACAGACATTTTAAAGTCCGGGAAAACTTGCAAATCAAATTACTACAACTAAATATTAAAAATAAACTACTACCAAGAGGTTCAGAAACTATATACAATTACACAAACAAACGCAGACACATTTGAAGACAAAGTATTTATTTAACAGGAAAATGCATAACAAACATAAAGCAAAATATACATCACGAACATCAACTAATACTTGCAAACTATAATATAACTTCATGAAATTTAAAACTGATGCATCCTCTTGTGGGGTTGGACTTTTGACAACTTTGGGGCTCTTAGATGGTGGTTTCAATTCACGGAGTCGCTGAGCTATGTCCTTGAGCAATGTCAATTCTTCTTTCTCTTTTTTTAGGGAATCAATGGTCTATTTCATAAACTCTCTGTCACTCTCCAGTGCCTGCAGCCTCACGCTAAGCTGCTCGACTTGCCCTTGCAGAGGAGCAGGGTCAAGTTTTGACCCCACTAAACCACCAGAAGTAGCATTACAAAGACTATCACCTCCTTTACATAACTGGACATTATGCAGTGCAGACTGCAAGAAATTTCTTTCAGTCAAATCAGGGTCCTGTGAAGAACTATCTTCTTGACGTTTCTGTGGTAAAGGTTCTGGTTTTCCAAGTCGATCACCAACCACTATGTCAAAATTAAAAGTCGTTCCTTTATGAGAATCGTATCTTCTAGTCCTTTCACGTTCGTGCTGGACTACATAAACATCATGCACATTAAAATTTAAATCAATTTCATCATTGGCAGCTTTAACATCTGCGACATTCTTATTGGAACATGGCACTTCAATAACAATATTAGATACCTCTGCCGTTTGCTTATTTTTTGCAAAGACACTTGATGGTTGAAGATATTCTGCACTTTCTCCTCTAGCTGCTCTCATCAAGCCATCACAGATGCCAGTATTATCTGAAGAAAGCTTCCAAAAAGACCTCGCTCCTTCCCTTAAACTGACAGTGTAAGCTACTACTGTTTTCCGAAGCTCCCTGTTTGTTGCTACCCATTCATCATCCATGTGACAATTATGCGCTCTTCTTTTTGACAATTGCTGCAGCCTGTCCTCTAACTTTTCTATCTGTTCCCAGAGAGTAAGATTGTCATTGCTAAGGGCTGTCTCTCGCATATCCATTGCCATTTCACTGACAGCATCCTGTTCTTTCAATTGACTGGTACTAATATCAGGTTCTAGATCAACATCACAGTTATCATAACCTTGGGTTACTTTGCAATCAGAATCCATCTTGTAACTTGCATGACTTTTGCTTCCATTTTTTGAATACTCTTTTGTAGATTCTTTGTTTATTTTTTTGGAAACAAAGTAATCTTCTGCTTGAATCCTATGAGAGTTACCCAAGGTTCTATCTTGTCCACATGTAACTCTCTTAGAGCACACCTCTCCCCACTGGAGTTGTGGTTGACAAGAATCAACTGCAGCTGCCCCATCAATCCAAGTATCATTTAAGCATCTGCGATCATTCATGGAAATGTGTCTCGTTCCTTTCTTGTCTTGTCTCTGCAACATATCTCTGGAATGCAACTGCTCAGCATTATTTGGAGTCCTCCAACTAAGAGGATCATAGCCATCAAAGCCCTCCAATTTTTCTGTGCAGGAACTTGTCCAGCTATCACAATCTTCCTCTCTATCATTTGGATAAGACCGTCCAGGCCACCTAATCTTTCCAATCTCAAGGTCATCAAAACCAATACTCAGCAACCTGTGTCTGTATGCTTGTACTTCACACTCAAGAGCAGCAATTTCCTCGTCTTTCCTATGTATAAGATCTTCAAAATACGCCAAAGATTCCCGATCATGAGCAAGTTTTTCCTCAGCCAATCTTTTGTACTGATCGGCCTCTAGACGCACAGCAGCTTTTTCTTCTTGAAGCCGCAAAATCATTGCCAATGTTTCATTTGCTGCAGTGGACGAAGAATTTCTCTCCTCCTCTAATTCCGTATAAAGGTCCTGTAAAGCCTGGTGTTGGCTACGGAGAGCCTCTCTTAACGTAAAAACTTCATTTTCAACCTCTACCATACGAGAATGGCTTCCAGTTTCTCTATCAGCCATGTTTCGAGCAGCTCCTTTCTTCTCCATGAACGTTTTCTTTGGGGAAATACGATTGACAACAGAACTGAATGAAGAACACTGTGCATTGCTGCATAAGGAGTTGAGATCTTCTTTTTCCTCGGTCAGCCCAAAAGAACCATAAGTTCTACTGTGAGTTCGTTCAATTGATGTTCCTAGTATGAAACCTGTACAGGCATGTGCAGAATTTCTAAACGCTTCAGTAGGCTGAGATGGGGAGTCATTGCTCAAAGTGTCGCTGCATTTTCTATTGAATTGATTGCATTGAATATCTTCCGAGCCAACATCCTCTGTAGTATGCAATGTGCCCTCTTGGGCAGAAAACAGATTCTCATCACAAGAATGATTACATTCTAAGCTTAATCCCTCGAATTTCCTCTTAACAGAACGTTGCCATGATTTGTCTGCTTCCTTGCCTGAATTGCAAATACATTTAGTGGGAAGAGATTTATTTTCATTCCAATGACTGCAGTCAGTAGCCATTTACTTTTAGAACAAAGAGAAGCGAGCATTGGCACCAAAATGATCCATGCTTACAATGCGAATTTGAAACTTTATTTTTGCAGAAGTTCTCAAGCTGCATTATGTCCTTTACAAAAGAAAAATCCTAGTTATTCACACAAAGAATTCCGATCTCTCACTCAGGAAATGAAGCAAAAAGTATACATTGCAACAAGAGAAAAGCATAAGCCGCTAATAATAATATTTCTTCGAAGAAAAACAAGACTATCAACAACATTATACCATACACACACAAATCCCCTACCAAAGAAAATGCAGTTTCTACTCAACTGACTCAAAATGATGTCAAACCTTTCCAGATATTGCTAATATGAAATACAAAACAAAACGCTGGAAATGTACATATTTAGAACCTCGGTACAAAATACATTACCTCGTCTCATGCTGCAACAATTCTATGATCCATCTCCTCGAAAATGATGCGTCCACGAGCTTCAAACCCGCTACCTAGCCTGAGCCGGGACTCAGGCATGCGAGGCGAACGGCGCCCGCACAAAACCAGCGAGACTCAGGATTGAAGGGAGTCGTTTTCTTATAGGCTTTGTCAAAGCCTCTGCCAGGTCACAAAACCACTCACTACAGGTATGGATGATGCAGAATCATTCACATCCTCAGTTTAAACAAATCTAAAAGTCATCATGCCCTTATTCTTCGTCCTTTATTTAGCTTTTACGCGTCTACCGGATAATCTGCACTTGCACCTAATAAAGAAATTGAAAGAAGAAATCTTCCGTTCCTTTCCTTTCCTTTGGGATATGAAAGGCCGGTGTATCAACAATCTTTGCAGGTCGGGATTCGAACAAGTGACGTTGGAAAGGCATTATGGAAGAAATAATTACAATTTCAAGCTTTAAATTTCAGGTCCACATAGTAGAGCAGAGCAGGATACCTGGACCGGCCCTGTAGAAAGCGAGGGAGTATTTCTCTTTCCCTGTATTTGACGCTGGACGCTCTCTTTGAATCTCTCGCGCTCGCTCTTTCTTGAAAGTTGAAATTTTCAAGTTGTCCTTCTTTATCGGTGCCTGTGCAATTTTGAACAACCAGGTCCACGCTGGGCCACCGTGGATGTCTTTACCTTGGTTTTGCTTTCGTTTTTAATATTTTATCTCTCCGTCGGTCGAGCCTCCCAACAGCGAGTCCGGCCATTCAGAGATCCACAAATAGCGACGGAAAGTGGCATCTAACAATTATGGTCAGAACTTCTAGATCAAACATCATTTCTTACTAGTCGTTGGTTCCAACTAACTTTACAAAGTTTCAAATTTTGTTTTACGTGCATGGTTATATATCAATTTTTACCATGTTCATAACTCTATACTTTTACCATGTTTATAAGTGTATTTATTTGGGATAAAGAGTTAAGGGGAAAGGAAAATTATTATATTAAAGTGTTTAATTTTATTTATAATTATCAATAAATAATATATATTTTATTTATAATTATTATCAAAAAGCATAGAGGTTAATATTTCTTGGAAAGCTAAAATTTTTGTTGCTTAGTTAAAGATTAATTCTCATTAATTCTGTTGTGAAAAAATATTATATTGAAGTGTTTAATTTTATTTATAGTTATCATCAAAAAGTGTACATAGAGTTCAATATTTTTTGGAAAGCTAAAATTCTTATTGCTTAGTTAAGGATTAATTCTCATTAACTCCGTTGTGAAACATGGCGTTAGAAAAGACCAAAAAAAGTGTGGGAGGAAAAGTATGTATTTTTTGTTCTTACTGAAAAGTGGAAAGGTTTTCAAAGACAACACAGAAAGTTAAAGTTATGGTGAAGAAGACTTCTCATCCAAAGGTAGAAGGACAAACTAGAGGAGAGAGAGGAGCTAGGGTTTGCAGAAAATGGCTGCCGCAACTGCAGCTTGCCCTTTCATCGCTGGAATCGACGAGACAAAGGTCATCATCGTGCAGCTGAAGCAGATTAATCGAATCGGGAAGGAAGGTTACCCTCTTATGGAAGATGAGAGATCTATTGAAGATCTGGAACATGGTGCGACGGATCAAGCTTCTGAAGCACATAGGAGAACTGTCGCCGCTCTACAGTTGACTTTCCCCTCTCAATCCGTCGCAAACCTGACAAATCCGGCTCTCTGGGGCTGCAGCAATGACAAAAACAAGGAAGCACGGCCAGAAGCAATGAGGAGGGCATATGAAATCATCGTTTTGGCGTCCCCACAAGCATATAGTTATACACTGGCACAGATCCATGGACAAGAGACCCACGGCGACCAACTTACAGAGGCAGATAGGATATGCGACAACAATCCAGAGGTAAGGGAGCGTAAACATATCTTATACCTTTTATGCACAACAGAACTTGGCAGTGCTGCCTTTGGCTGGATCTAGAATGGATCTGGGTTAACTCAATTTGTCATGGTAGCTGGCATTATTGGTAGATCCGATATCATACAACTCAGACACACAAAGGACCAAAATACATGCGATATGCAGATCTGGGTGACCACAAAGGCCACAATACCCCACCTATATGGCACCTAGGGCAATAATATTGAAGAAAGAAGGAAGGGCAAGCTGATCAGCGGTGAGATAAAGATGCGATGCAGAATCTCAGGGTTAGATCTCTCGCAGGAAAATCCACATCATATAACGCCAGACAGGACAAACCAGGAGCAGCTGGAAACAAGATCTGGACCACTAGTAAATGCCTACAACTTCCAGGTTTGTGTCAAAACCCCGGAAGGAAAATCGAAATTAATTTGGGTGAAAGTGACAAACTCTGTTAAGCAAATGTAGAAACTCATTATGCAACAACTAGGATACCCCATTGTTTGGTCAATTTAGTGTGATCTAAATTGCTATTTATAATGTCAACCCGGGGTTCGTAAACTGACGAAGTGAAGTGTACTATATGTACTAGATAACCATTTCCTTAGTCTTTTGTCGTTTTTAGTTTTTTTAAGTTTGTTTTTGGATTTATCTTTCCCTAATGTGAGATGATGAAAAGGTGATAAAGCAAGTGAAATATGGATGATTATGGTGATCTCTAAGTGGTTTTTCAAAACTTAAAAGAAAGAAAGCTTTAAAATAACTGCAATGAAATCAATTCTTAAAAAGAAATAAAGACATCAAACAATGAACTAATGACATCGGCCCAGTATCTTTGTTGCTGAATGAAAATGAAAGTGAAATCTACACTAAATTCAATTAAAAGTAAGAACAACTATTCCACACTATTTCAACTCTTCAACTCAATCTTCCTTGTGAAAAGATATCATGAAATGTTAAGCAATGTGAAATCTAAAAGAAGTTAAACTGCATAAAAGAAACTAATCACACTACTTTGACTCTCTTGACCTTTTGCCTTTCAGCTTAATTTACCCTGTGAGAAACAATCATGAACCAGTCAAGCAATGTGAGATCTAAAGCAAACTAAATCAAGCTATAATGAGTGATATTCTGGTTCCTAATAAAGTTATTTGATTATGGAAAGAAACCGTTAACAGATGAATAGCATGATATCTAAGAGCAGAAAATAAATGTACAACTTAAGGAAATGACAGTACTGGAAATCAAACTTCAGAAAACAAGAGTCAGCGACAAAGACAAGATGATCTCGTATGCCAATAGTTATAAAAAGAAAAGATGAAAAATTGCCCCGGGCTGCCTAAGAAAACCTACAGAAAACACTGATCAGTTGTAACCATAAAAGAGCAGCAATGAAAATGTAAATCAACAGAAATCAAAAAGCTTTGTTATGTACAGCTAATATACATGAAGAAATAAAACGTAGCATTTAAATGACAACTGTACAACTAATATACATGAACAGAAAAAAAATAATGCAAGAGTTAAAGGACAACTGTACAAGGCTTTAGTGAGCAGGGGCCCTCTACCACTTCAGCCGATTCAACGAACAGCTACAAGCTTAAGTTTAAACCAGTCTTCTCATATATTAAACAGCAACGTAAAAGTGCAGTGGGGAAATACAACAACTTCGAATTACATTACCAAAAGATTAACTTTTACAGCGTTCATGGACGCATTATTTATAAGGAAAGAAAGCTAAACAAATTAACTAAATCTACGCTATTAACCACGCTACCAAATACACGTAAATCCTCTTCAGCCCGGATCTAGGTAACTGTCATCATGTTTATTAAATCTGAGAGGTATGGCTGTTGTATTCATGCTACCAGGATGTCTTCGTGGCTAAGGACTGTGCCACGTAGCTTCACGTGCTCAAAAACAGAGCTACGCAGAGCCGTGCCACCGCTGAACACTTCCGTTGACTATCCTTTGCCCCTTGTTTGACCGCGGGCTTTTATGGGCGTGCTGGATGATCTGGAGGGACACGTTCCATGTCCTTGACTCCTGTAACCTGCCCATGTGGCTCGTTTCTTCAGAGGACACCTGTAGCATGGTGTTTGACAAAACGGCTACGGAATCCTGTGCTGGCTGCAGAAACCTGGGTCGACTGCGGAAACCTGTGTCGGCTGCGGAAACTGAGAAGCTTCTGCAGCTGTCTGAACAAAATTCTAAACCAAACAACAGTCATCAGCGTAGTTAGAAAACCATGTCAAAAGCTCTTTTCTAAACTAAAATACAATAATTTAATCAACTTTGTGGATGAAATGAGTGGAAAAAGAAGGCTGAGAGGGTGTATAGGAAGGTGCAGGTTCGAGGCTCAACATACCCCCACTGTGAAGGTGTTGCATGTCCTCATGCAACCAAAACTTAGTTATTTTCCCTTAATCCATATGCTCTGAGGCTTCTGCAAGAACATCTAGCCCTCTTCTCTTTCTCTTTGATGCTAAAATGGTCCTTGGTTTCCTGACTAGACATTTGAACTTAAGATTAATCAATGCCCTTCTCAACTTTTTACACTTTTTCTTCAGCTTCCTGTTCTTCTTTTGCCACAGTCCTAAATGGAGCATAGTGTTATCATGGACAATCTTGTCTACCTTACTCTGCTCTTTGAGTGCTTCGTTTTCCTGTTTGATGTGCCTATTTAGGACTTCCAATTCAAACACTTCCTGTTTTAAAGACTGTACTTGTGCATCAAGTGGCAAGGTGGTGCTTGGTCCTGCAGCTGATTGTTCCAAGGACTCTAGGTAGTTATATGCTTCTTGCTGATTAGAATCTACCTCAGGTGTCTTTCTCGGCCTGAACTCAAATTCTGGTGAAGGAGGACTGCTTTCTCTTTCCGGCCGAAAAGGGCTTTCCTCATGTGGAGGACTTGGCTCAATGCTTGGCTGAGTTGGAGATTTCTCAAGTGTCTCTTTATCTAAATCAATAAAGTGAGACTGTTTTTCTTGGTTTACACTCTTCTTTCCTTTTAGCCTACTGCTCCTTCTCACGTGTGGACTAGTGCTCTTTTCCTGTGCACTCTGTTTTCCTTTTTGTTTCTTTGTTATGGCAGCAGCTTGAAGATGTACTAATCTTTCTGCCAAAGTTTGAGAATCTTCCTCTATGGATGGTTCAGGGGATGGATAGGTTTCTTGAATGGTGATTTTGCCTTTGTCCTTCTTCTGTTTCTTGTTTTTAGCTCCCTCTTCTTCTTCTTTCTGAATAGTTTCATGAATGTCTATTGTAGGAGAGTCTTGGGCTGTAATATTCTTTTCTTTCCTCCTACTTCTCTTTGGAATTTTTGGGGAACTGCTTCCAGAGGCTTCAGTCAGTTCTTGGAAGTGGTTTCTTGTCAAAAACTTTTCCCAAGTATCCTTAGTGTTTTTCAACTGATCTTCAATAAGGATTTTTATGAACCCGTGATGGTAAAGATGGGGTTCAATATTGCCTACGTGTTTTTGAACAGTAGAGCTCATTTTCTTCAAGCTTGATAACAGAAAATAAGGCAAATTAAGGGTATAACCTTCCATAAAATTCATCATTAGCCTGGCATGATACATGTACATGGAACCAAAACGACTCTCGCATGTGATAAATTTCTGGATAAGTAATAACAGAGTGGACCATTCTTCTTTTATTGCATGCACAGGGATTCCTTTTGTAAATACAGAGGTATCCATACCTGGGTTTTGGAGCATGATTCTCCATCCTTGATCGTCCACACTTCTGTTTTTTAACCACCTTTCACCTTCTTGTGGGAGACTTGTTGCAGCTGCTATTGTGGCCTCAGTCACTGTAAATTTTAGGTCTCCTATCTCCACTGCGTGTCCATTAAAGGACCGTGCAAAGGTTTTAGTCACTTCTTTGTTATAGCCCCTGAACTTTTGAATGAATCTCAGCCACCTTGCTTTCTTCAACGACTCCTTCATTTGAGGATAACGCTCCAGGTATTTTGGTCCTTCCGGTTCAGCTCTTAGTAGTTTTCCCATTCTCGGCTTTAAATTCCGACTGAAAATTCTACTGCGTATGAAGGTTCAGGAAAAAAAATGGGTTGATTACGGGATTCTTAGGGTAACTGGAGTGGCCGTAATCGAAGTTCAGGATGTATGTGGTGACTGTAGCCAGGGTTTGGAGCAAGCTGTAATGGATGCAGCGGAAATGGAGAACAGGGAATGGTATGAGTACCGAGGGAGTAAAGGGTAAGCAACAGTAACGAGTTCAACATCGAATGCATGCGGGAGTGAAGTGATAAATGGGCAGAATAACGGCTGAGTCCTTTTGGATCGGATGACTTGCGCACACGTCTCAGCAGACGGCTGCGGAAATTATGGTGAAGGAGAGCCGTAGTACAGTAGGTCACGTCTCAAAAGTACGGCCAATAAATGGGAGAGCAGTCCATCTCGAGTTTAAATTTAGAATGATCATGGGACCGTTAGAAATGAATAAGGTGTGTGTGGAATGACATCGTGGAAGAGGAGTGGTATGGGGCTTGCCGTATCAAATCATTGCATTTAGTGGAACTTGCCATGGTTTAATAACTATGCATAATAATGACATTGAATTGTTATTTGGTAGAGATTTTTTATCATACCTTTGGAAGTTTATCATTTCTTGATTAAGGCTTCTGACCCATTGTTGTTCTTTGATCTTGAAGATGCCCCATGTCTTTGCTGCACTTGGTGATGATGACACTAACCTTTGATTGTGATTTTTTTGAAAACAGAGTGATGCCGGTTGTAAAGACAGAGTGATGCTGGCTGCGGAAATCGTTTCTGGCTGCGGAAACGGTTCCCAGCTACGGAAACTGAGACAGCACCCCCTTTTCTGCACAAAGATAGTTAGAAAAAGAACTAACTGAGTGAAAATAGTCCTGAAGGGGACTTTTATTGATGGAGTGAAATGGAATGAGTGAAAGTGAAAATGAAGTGGAATGGAGATGAAAATGAGATGGAGGTGAAGTGAAATGACAAGTGAGATGAAGTGAAGATGGAAAGAGAAGGAGAGGAGATTTTTTTTTTTTTTGGAAAATATAGAGTGTCAGGTGCCCCTGATTTTCACTCTACATTTTCTGTATAAGACTGCCAATCTATGATTGGTTTTCAGGCTTATACAAAAGATTTTTTTTTCCTTTTTTTTTTTTTATTTTTTTTTATTTTTTCAACTGAAAGAAACAAAGACTAGGCTGATGGAGGAGAAAGATTCCTCTCCACCAGCCTCATTGCAGAATTTTCTTGGAACATTTTGACAAATTCCTCTTTTGAGAGTGGCTTATGATAAATTTTCAATCGGTGGCCATTCACAATGAGAGGAGTTTGAAACTCATCAATGGTCTTGACTCGAACTGCTCCATTGCTAAAGACTTCGTCAATCTCATATGGTCCAAGCCAATGAGTCTGAAATTTTCCTTTGAAGTCTTTAAACTTGGAATCAAACAGTAACGCCCAATCTCCCTTTTGAAACTTTTTCTCTTTGATATATCTGTCATGCCACTTAGTTCTTTGGTGCTGAACTAGATCAGTCCTTAAAATTGCATCTTGTCTTATTTCATCTAGCTCATTCAGCTGCTCCATTCTGTGCTTTTGGGCTTCTGATAGATTCATCCCCAACTGAACTGCCATCTTGAAAGTCTTGAGTTGGAACTCAATGGGGAGCAGGACTTCTTTCCCATAAACAAGTTCATAGGGAGAATGTCCTGTTGTGTTCCTCCATGTAGTTCTATAGGCCCATAAGGCTTGAGGAAGCCTTTCTGCCCAATCTCTTCTATGTAGATGAACAGTTTTGGTGATGATGTTCTCAAGGACTTTGTTTGTAGACTCCACTTGGCCATTTGCTTGCGGATGGTACAGAGTAGATTTTCTATGCTTGATTTTGTATTCTTCCATCAGCTTCTCCATCAAATTAGATGTGAATTGACTTCCCTGATCTGTCACAATTTCTCTTGGGACACCAAAACGAGTAAAAATATCCTCAAAAAGAAATTGAACAACTGAATTTTCAGTGGCAGAAGGCAATGCCTTGGCTTCTATCCATTTAGTAACATAATCAGTGCAAACCAATATATACTTCTTTTGTCTAGATGGTGGATTAATGGGTCCAATGAAATCTAAAGCCCATTTTTCAAAGGGTTCGATGAGTACCTGTGGCTGTAATGGCATTTCATTTGAAAGAGTCGGTCTCCCAATTCTCTGGCAGCTGTCACACCTTCTGACATATTGTTTTGCATCTTTGAAGAGAGAAGGCCAATAATATTCTAAAGAAAGGATTTTATAGGCTGTCCTCTTGTCAGCAAAGTGTCCACCGCATGGTTCATCATGACATGCCTTGAGGATGTCAGGCATTTCATCTTCCCGAACACATCTCCTGATCACACAATCTAGCCCTGTTTTAAACAATTCATTAGAAATCCATGAATAATTTGAACTCTCCTGAATAATTTTCCTTTTCTCATTAGGAAATAAATGTGGAGGTAACTTCCCTGTAACCAAATAATTAGCAATATCTGCATACCAAGGAGTTTTAGTAGTTACTGCAAACAAATATTCATCTGGAAACTTATCCTCTATAGGAGAATCTTCGTTAGTATTTTGGATTCTAGACAAGAAATCAGCTACTGTATTTTGTTTCCCTGGTCTATCTAACACAATAATATTGAATTCTTGTAAAAGTAAAAGCCATCTTGTAACTCTGCCATTAGAAACAGGTTTGTTCATGAGATATCTAATTGCAGAATGATCAGTATGGACAAAAGTTTCATAGCCTGTTATATAATGTCTAAACTTGTTGATTGCATGAACAACATCTAAGAACTCTTTTTCAGTCACAGTATAATTTAACTCAGTAGGAGTCAAATTTTTACTGGTGTAGTAAATGGCATAAGGAACTAAATCCTTTTGACCCAACACAGCTCCTAGGGCTGTATCTGAAGCATCTGTAGAAATATGGAAAGGAAGTTTCCAATTTGGCCCTCTCAAAATGGGTGCTTCAGATATTCTTGTTTTCAAAGTTTCAAATGCAGATTGACAATCAGGATCCCACTTGAATTCACAGTCTTTTGTAAGTAATTTGAAGAGTGGAGATGCTATTTTGGTGAAGTTTTCAATAAATCTTCTATAATATCCAGTAAACCCAAGAAAACTTCTAACATCTTTTTGACAATTGGGAATAGGCAACTTGGAGATGACTTCAACTTTTGATCTATCAACTTTAATCCCATCTCCTGAAATATGATGTCCTAAAACAATCCCTTCAGTAAACATCATAAAGCATTTCTCATGACTTAATGAAAGGTTTGTTTCTTTACATCTTATAAGGACTTTTTCCAAATTCTCTAATGCCTCTTCAAATGAATTACCATAAACTGTAAAATCATCCATATAAACCTCTACACAATCATGAATTAGATCAGAAAAGATTCCTAGTACTGCCCTTTGAAATGTTGCGGGTGCATTACATAATCCAAAAGGAAGTACTCGGTAAGCAAAAGTTCCCCATGGACAAGTAAATGTGGTCTTGTCCTGATCTTCAGGTGCTACCTGAATCTGATTGTAACCACTAAAACCATCCAAAAATGAGAAATACTTTTTGCCTGCTAAAGTATCTAATACCTGATCAATAAAGGGTAAAGGAAAGTGATCCTTTAAAGTTGCTTTGTTTAATTCTCTGTAATCAATGCAAACCCTCCATTTACCATTCTTTTTAGGTACTATAACCAAAGGAGAAACCCATTGGCTATCTGAAATGGGGTAAATGAAGTTTACATTAAGTAACTTTTGGAGCTCTTCTTTCACTATCTCCCTAAGGTTTGGATTCATCCTTCTTTGAGGTTGTCTGATTGGTCTACTGTTTTCCTCAATGTAGATGTGATGAATGCAAGTCTTAGGGTCAATACCTTTCATGTCGGTATATTCCCATGCAAATGCAGTAGAATGTTTTTGCAAGATTTTGGTTAGCTCCTCCTGTTGTGATTTTTCCAAGTTTTTGTTGATATTCAATGTTTTTCCTGGAAAAATCTCAATGGCAGAACTACCAAACTCTTCCATAGAGAAAAGAGAAATTTGTCTAGATGATAGACACTCTATGTCAGAATCCAACTGAAATTGTGTGTGGTCATATTCTGAAGATGGTTCAAAGTTTTCTAATGTGTTCAGAATTTGACTATCTTCACTGATCTCAGAAATGGTAAAGACAGGTTGTATAGTATCTTCATCATCAACCCACTCATTATCTCCTATTTCTGTAATTGCTTTTGCTGGAGGATACAGATTGAACTTCTTTGTCGAATTACCATCAGAAATATACATATCCCCAGACCTACAACTGATGAAAGCATCAGCTGTGGCTAGCCAAGGTCTTCCTAAGATAAGAGGATGTCCTCCTAGATTACTCTTGGGAGTTAAAATCATGAAATCGACTGGATATTCCCAAGAGTCTAAGGAGACTGGAATGTCTTCTAATACACCATCTGGTTTGATAATTGATCGATCTGCAAGTTGTAGTAAAGTAGGTGTAAAAAGAAGATTAGGAAGTTTTAGCTGTTCCATAGTCTGTCTACTCGTGATGTTGATAGCAGCCCCTAAATCAATCAAAGTATTTGGTATTTCTACCCCATTGATATGTGTTTTGACAATTGGACTACCGGGATCTACATATTTCTGCATGGTAATTTTTCCCATCATGATATCTGCAATTTTCCCTACCAGGTGGATTCTTCTTGTATCTCTTGGTTTCCTTCCTGGTCTTTTGAGACTCAACTCCTTTATTGTTTTTGCTAGAATATGATCTCTTTAATGGCTTGTAACAAGGGAATCTTGATACAGACATTCTTCAATTCATCTAGAAAATTATAGTCAGGCAACCAAATTTGTTTTTCCACTCCTTTGGCAATTTGTAATCTTTCAGGAAAAGGAGGTGTGGATAAAGATGCAGGTTGCTCAACTATGGGAGTTGTGGGGGTTAACTCTTTTTCTTTTTCTTTTTGAGTGTTTGGGTTTTAAAGAGATGCTTCAGAACCTTTATTGGCTTCAAGAGACTCTTCCTCAAAAATGTCTTGTTTTTGGGCATCTATAGAAGGCTTATCTAAAATTCTACCAGATCTGAGTTGTACTTCATTGAGAGGAACAATCATATAGGTAGGAAATTGTTGACCTTCCATCTGTAAGCATTTTGAGGGTTTTTGTTATTGGGGTTTGGTAATGGCTGAAAAGGAAGTTGATTTGACTTTTGTTGGAATGGAAGCAAGAGTTGAGAATTTGGATTCTGTTGAGAAGGTTGTTGTTATTGTGGAAATGGCAATGATAGTTGTGGATTTTGATTTGGAAGTTGTGGAGCTTGATGGTTTTGAAAAGATGGGGGATATTGATAAAATTGAGCAAATCTCCCATAAGGATTTTGCATACCTTGTACCCATGATTGAAAAGGATTTTGAGGTTGGGACCAAGGTTGTTGCCAAGGATTCCAATTTGGTGGGGGTTGAAAATTCATAGAGTTGCTAAACCCTTGATTTTGTTGCCCCTGCCAAGGTCTCCTTGCAACAAAACAGAGAGATTCGATTGTATTTGGATCTTCCTGAAAGACAGCTTTGAGCCCAGGAATTGAAGGACAATCCTTGGTCTCATGATTCTCTGAACAAATTACACATGTTTCTACAACTTTTGCATCCAAGGGACATTCCCTTAGAGCATGTTTCTTCCTACACTTTGGGCAAAAGATGGCCAAAGCCTCAGCTTCTGCTTTCTGCTTATTGTGAATCTTAAGGGTGTCTAGTTGCTCACTAAGACTACCTAAGATGTCAGTTTTGAATTCATCAAGCATGTTGCCAATCTCAGCCCTACTTACTGATCCAGTTGCAGATTTGTTTGCTCTGATGAGAGAAGGATCTCTAGGCCCTTTTTGAGTTTTAGATTTCCCCCTTGAGAGATGGACACATAACTCTGCTATATCATGAAGTGGAAGTTGAGATATGTTTCCTTTTCCCATCATGTTCAAAATATCTATCCATTCATCTCTAATGGCTTTTAATAGAAGGGCTTTCAAGGTCTCCTCATCTAAGTTACTCATTTTTGCTCTTTTCAGGTTGTATTGAAATCTTTCAAGTAAATCCTCCAAGTTTTCATTTTCTCTTTGCACCATTTTGAATACCTCATCCTTGTGATTGGTGGGCATACAATAGTCCAGGTACCTATCCAAAAATGTTTGTTTCATATCATTCCAAGTCCTAATGGATTGAGTGAGTAATCCCATGAACCATTTCAAGGCTGCTCCTTTCAATGTTGAAGGAAATAGTTTGAGTTTTTGAGAGTCTTCCAGATAATCATAAGTTCGACACACGACTTCAAACTCAAATAGAAATGTTTCAGGGTCCTCATTCCTTAACCCATGGAAGTTTGGGAGGACAGATGGTGAGATGTTTTTCATTGTGGCTCGGGAGTCCTCATCGACTATAGGAAATCCGAATGAGTTATCTCCATCCCTGTTTCCCCCAATGTTACCTCTACCTCCTCCATTGTTTCCTCCTCCTCCTCTACCTCTACCTCTACCAAATCCAGTTGCTCCTTCCTCTGTCATGGTAGTTTCCTTAGAGACTTCAAAGTCTTTTGGTTCTTCTACTAAGGGTGAACGAGAAGGAATTTCTCCCTCTTCTTCAGATGATTCTACTTCTTCAATTACAATTCGTCTCTCTATAGAAGGAAGGAAAGGATCTCTTTCTAATTCAGATTTGATGGAAGGTGTGGGAGAGTCGACTCCTGCCTCTTGAATTCCAGGAATCCTAGGGCTAGGAGTGTAAGTTGGAGATGATGGAGGTGTCTCTTGTCTATTCCTTGAAGTAGATGGACTTGTAAAAATCGAACTCTTGGTTCTAGCTAAAAACCTTCCCCTAGAATCTCTTGCTCTATGCATGTCATTTTTTATTTTTCTTCAAGTTGGGCTAATAATTCTCTTTATGATCTTCCAGGTCACTCTAGGTGCAAGAAGAGAGCATACTCAAGAAACTATTAAACCAATAATTTTCTCTTTTCTGATCCTCCAGATCACACTAAGTGCAAGAGGAGAGCATACTTTGAGAGGTTATCAATTTTCCTTCCTTGAAATTTTCTTGTTTTTTTTTTAGAAATTGACTACCTAATTTCACTTCCCCGGCAACGGCGCCAAAATGTTTGGTCAATTTAGTGTGATCTAAATTGCTATTTATAATGTCAACCCGGGGTTCGTAAACTGACGAAGTGAAGTGTATTATATGTACTAGATAACCATTTCCTTAGTCTTTTGTCGTTTTTAGTTTTTTTAAGTTTGTTTTTGGATTTATCTTTCCCTAATGTGAGATGATGAAAAGGTGATAAAGCAAGTGAAATATGGATGATTATGGTGATCTCTAAGTGGTTTTTCAAAAATTAAAAGAAAGAAAGCTTTAAAATAACTGCAATGAAATCAATTCTTAAAAAGAAATAAAGACATCAAACAATGAACTAATGACATCGGCCCAGTATCTTTGTTGTTGAATGAAAATGAAAGTGAAATCTACACTAAATTCAATTAAAAGTAAGAACAACTATTCCACACTATTTCAACTCTTCAACTCAATCTTCCTTGTGAAAAGATATCATGAAATGTTAAGCAATGTGAAATCTAAAAGAAGTTAAACTGCATAAAAGAAACTAATCACACTACTTTGACTCTCTTGACCTTTTGCCTTTCAGCTTAATTTACCCTGTGAGAAACAATCATGAACCAGTCAAGCAATGTGAGATCTAAAGAAAACTAAATCAAGCTATAATGAGTGATATTCTGGTTCCTAATAAAGTTATTTGATTATGGAAAGAAATCGTTAACAGATGAATAGCATGATATCTAAGAGCAGAAAATAAATGTACAACTTAAGGAAATGACAGTACTGGAAATCAAACTTCAGAAAACAAGAGTCAGCGACAAAGACAAGATGATCTCGTATGCCAATAGTTATAAAAAGAAAAGATGAAAAATTGCCCCAGGCTGCCTAAGAAAACCTGCAGAAAACACTGATCAGTTGTAACCATAAAAGAGCAGCAATGAAAATGTAAATCAACAGAAATCAAAAAGCTTTGTTATGTACAGCTAATATACATGAAGAAATAAAACGCAACATTTAAATGACAACTGTACAACTAATATACATGAACAGGAAAAAAATAATGCAAGAGTTAAAGGACAACTGTACAAGGCTTTAGTGAGCAGGGGCCCTCTACCACTTCAGCCGATTCAACGAACAGCTACAAGCTTAAGTTTAAACCAGTCTTCTCATATATTAAACAACAACGTAAAAGTGCAGTGGGGAAATACAACAACTTCGAATTACATTACCAAAAGATTAATTTTTACAGCGTTCATGGACGCGTTATTTATAAGGAAAGAAAGCTAAACAAATTAACTAAATCTACGTTATTAACCACGCTGCCAGAGACACGTAAATCCTCTTCAGCCCG
The DNA here is from genome assembly GCA_031772625.1 of Pinus tabuliformis. Lineage (NCBI taxonomy): Eukaryota > Viridiplantae > Streptophyta > Pinopsida > Pinales > Pinaceae > Pinus > Pinus tabuliformis. Next base: position 691,402,541 of record CM062820.1, read on the forward strand.
GATCTAGGTAACTGTCATCATGTTTATTAAATCTGAGAGGTATGGCTGTTGGATTCACGCTACCAGGATGTCTTCGTGGCTAAGGACTGTGCCACGTAGCTTCACGTGCTCAAAAACAGAGCTACGCAGAGCCGTGCCACCGCTGAACACTTCCGTTGACTATCCTTTGCCCCTTGTTTGACTGCGGGTTTTTATGGGCGTGCTTGATGATCTGGAGGGACACGTTCCATGTCCTTGACTCCTGTAACTTGCCCATGTGGCTCATTTCTTCAGAGGACACCTGTAGCATGGTGTTTGAAAAAACGGCTGCGGAATCCTGTGCTGGCTGCAGAAACCTGGGTCGGTTGCGGAAACCTGTGTCGGTTGCGGAAACCTGTGTCGGCTGCGGAAACTGAGAAGCTTCCGCAGCTGTCTGAACAAAATTCTAAACCAAACAACAGTCATCAGCGTAGTTAGAAAACCATGTCAAAAGCTCTTTTTTAAACTAAAATACAATGATTTTGTCAGGCCAGGTTAGGTCAGAAATTAATGAGCGCAAATCAACTTATGATATTATTCATTCAACTATTGTTATTTATACATGTACAGAAACGGATCAGTTCATCTTCTAGATGACTGTCCGGCTTCACCTCATCCGTTTCGGATTAGGTGTCAACATTCCCCCCCTTAATCTGAAGGGATGTTGGTGAGTCCAAGCATCGTTCTGAATCTTTCAAGCTTTTCTCTTCCAAGCGCTTTGGTGAAGATGTCTGCAATTTGCTCGTTCGTGGAACAATGACGGAGATGGATTGTTTTGGCCTCAACATGATGTCGGATCAGATGATATTTAGTATTGATGTGCTTAGTACGATCATGGAACTTTGGATTCTTGGCCAACTTTATTGCAGATGTGTTATCAATCATGAGTGGAGTAGATTGTATTTGTTTTACTTGCAAATCTTCAAGAATTTTCCTGAGCCACACAATTTCTTTCGTTGCTTCAGCTGCTGCCACGTATTCTGCTTCTGTTGTGGAATCTGCTGGTACTGATTGTTTGCGTGATCTCCAGGAGACAGCTCCTGATCCAAGACTCATAGCATATCCTGAAGTAGATACCCCAGTTTCTTTGTCTCCATCGAAGTCTGAATCAGAGTATCCAATCAAGTTGAAGTCGTCCACCTGTGTATACTTGATTCCAAGGTCTTGAGTTCCCTTCAAGTACCTTAGAACTCTTTTTGCAGCAGACCAATGTCCCTCACAAGGCTTTTGCATAAACCTGGAGAGGATTCCAACAGCAAATGAAATGTCTGGTCTGGTAGTAGTGAGGTAGATGAGACTTCCTACAAGCTGTCTATACCTTGTTGCATCCTCAAATTCCTTTCCTTCAGTAGATGTGAGCTTCAAGTTTTGTTCCATTGGAGTAGAAAGGGGATTGCACTCTGTCATGCCAAATCTGTATAACAAATCTCCAATGTATTTCTTTTGAGAAAGAAATATGGACTTTGGATGTTGGGTTACTTCAATGCCAAGATAGTAATGAACATAGCCCAAATCAGTCATTTCAAAAAATTTTCCTAATTCTTTCTTTATGGATGCAATATAGCTTTCATTGTTCCCTGTCATTAAAAGATCATCTACATATACCACAAGATATACAACTGTTTTGCCAACTTTCTTGACAAATAAAGTTGCATCATCAAGATCAAAATGTTTGAAGTTGAGTTTCAGAAGATGCTCAGTTAGTTTTTCATACCAGGCTCGTGGTGCTTGTTTGAGGCCATACAAGGACTTCACAAGTTTGCATACTTTGTTTTCATGTCCTTTCACAGCAAATCCTTCAGGCTGGGACATAAAAACATTCTCTTTTAGATCTCCATTCAAGAATGCAGTTTTTACATCCATTTGATGGACTTTCCAACCGTTCTGAGCAGCTAGTGCAAAGAGTGTCCGGATGGTGGCCCATTTTGCTGTGGGAGCAAAAGTTTCCTCGTAATCGACCCCTTCTTTCTGTGCAAAACCTTTTGCCACAAGCCTAGCTTTGTGCTTGTCAAGTGAGCCATCAGCTTTGTACTTGTTCTTGTAGACCCACTTGCAGCCAATTGGTTTGGTTCCAAATGGAGGATCAACCAGCTTCCAAGTGCCATTCTTTATGAGGGCATCATACTCCTTCTGCATCGCTTCTTTCCATTCATCATAAGAAGCTGCTTCTTTGAAGGAAGTTGGTTCAAAATCTGTAGACAAGTTCAATTCACAATCATAAGTAACATCCATATCAACATGTGAATTAGAGTTATCTACATCACCTCCATCTTGTCGATTTGAATTTCGGGTTCCTGTTTTTCCAATTTCATCAGGATGAACACTTTCAAGTGTCTTTGTCAGCCACTTTGGGGGACCTTTCTGAGATGGTCCAGGCTGTTCTGTTGATTGAGTTGGGTCTGAATCAAGATTGAGTCTCCCAATTCTATCAATTACATCACTTAAAGCATCATCCGTTGTTGGAGTGTCATGCAGGGGAGATTGTTCTTCAGAAGAAGATTCCACATGTTGATCTAGTATAGGAATCCCCCCTTCAAGATGTGGAATCTGATTATCAAACTCTTGAAATGATTTCTGTTTTGTGAATCTATCCAAGCGATCAAGTTGCCGCTCAACAACATTGTCAGATTTGGATGATTCAAGAAAAATGACATCTCTAGATAAAACAAACTTTTTATTTACTTCATCATAAAGGCGGTATGCTTTAGATGTGTTTGAATACCCCAGGAAGATACACTTACGACTTCTTGCATCAAGTTTGTTTCTATGTACCTTTGGTATTAAAGCATAACAGGTGGAACCAAATATCCTGAGATGTTTTACCGAAGGAACATGTCCATACCACAATTCATAAGGAGTCTTGTTTCTTATAGCACTAGATGGACATCTATTCTTTATATATGCAGCACATAGAACAGCATCAGCCCAAAACATTGTCTTTACATTTTTGAAGAAAAGCATAGATCGTACCATATTCAAAATTGTTCTGTTCATTCTTTCAGCTACACCATTCTGTTGAGGATTATAAGGCACAGTTGTTTGATGTTTAATCCCATGTTGGCGAAGATAGTGTTCAAATTCATTTGATGTATATTCTTTTCCATTATCAGTGCGAATAGACCCAATATGAGATTGTGCATCATTTTCAATCCACTTATGAAAATTCTTAAATGTTTGAAAAGCATCAGATTTGTTCTTCAATAAGTAAACCCAACACATTCTGGTGTAATCATCAATAAATGTCATGATATATTTATTTCCATTTGCAGAAGGAACAGGCATTGGACCACATAAATCTGAATGAATAAGTTCAAGCTTCCTATGTGCTCTTGAATGTGAATCATGAAAAGACTGTTTGCTATGCTTTCCTAGAATGCAAGCATCACATTGTTTATGTTTTCTAGGAATTGTAGGCAAACCAGCAACACCATTTTTCTTCAACAAGCGGAGACTATCATAGTTTAAATGCCCAAATCTAGCATGCCATAATAAACTTGATGGAAGTGTACATTCTTCATGATGAGAAATATATGAGAAATGCTGTGCATGAGCAGAGGTTCCTTGCAGTTTAAGGAGTCTTTCTTCTTCTATACCCCTCATGACAAGTGAGTGGTCAGATGCCTTTCTTACCTCAAGCTTGCCATCAAACATGTGAATGGAGTGACCTTGCTGGCGGATGTGAACCAGGGACAACAAGTTTCTCTTCAGCTGTGGGAGATATAGAACATGATCCAGAAGAAAGTCTGGAAGACCAGGCAGTTTAAGCCTGATTGTGCCAAGCCCTGATGGCTTGATTTTTGACTGATCTGCAAAGTATACTGCTCCATCAACATTGTTAGTGAAATCTTCAAAGAAATCTCTTCTATGAGTCATATGACAGGTTGCTCCTGAATCAAGCAACCAGTCATTTTTCGAAGAAGCAAGTGAAGCATTAAACAAATCTTCATTTACTCCAATATTACATTGTGCCTCAATATAGTGTGCAGATTCGGGTGCTTTACCTTTGTCTGAGTCATCAGTTTTACCTTTCTGCTGATTTCTTCTCTGCTCAACTTTGTCCCATGGTAGCTTGCATGTAGAGGCATCATGTGATCCATTTCGTTTGCAGCGAATGCAATGCAGATCTGCCTTTTCTGCTTGAGGATGTCTGCCCCCCCTGCCTCTGAAGTATCTTCCTCTTCCTCTTCGTCCACCTCTTCCTCTTGTAGAATCTTGAGCAGGCTGCTTTTCTTTATGAGCAAGGAAAACAGTCTCTTCAGAAGATTCAGGGATTGTTTTCTTTCCAAAGGCTTTCTCTCTTTCAGCAAACTTTTTCACAAGAGTGTCAAAGGTTATATCTTTAAGATTTCCATTTGCTTGTAAAGACTCAAGATAGTTAGAGTAGGTAGGATAGAGTGCTTTGAGAAAGGCAATAAGAGAGATATCCAGCTCAACCTTAGTGGATTTAATGTCATGCACTATAGATTTTATTTCAGAAGCAAGAGTAAGAGGATCATTATTTTTCAGTTCAAGAGTGAAGAGTTTAATCATGAGCTGAACAACTTCAAGTGCAGAATGTGTATCATAGAGTTCTTTCAGCTTTTGTAAAGCTTCAAAGGCAGTGGAATAGGATGAAATATGACGACTTACTTCCTCATTTACAGATGCTGCGATCAATGCAAAGGCTTTGCTGTTCTTGTTTTCCCAAATGGCGAGTTCTTTGTCTGATGTGGGCTGCACAGGGTCTTTGTCTTCTTCTCCAACACACACTCCTTTCCACAGCTCATTGTAGATGAGGGTGTGTTTCACCATCCGAGACCATTCAGAATAGTTCTCCTTGCCAGTGAGAACTATTCCGACCATTGAAATGATTGAATGCATTCTGTGAAGAAAAAAAAAAATCTCTGCCAAAATATACTTCTGTTTGAGAGAAAAAAAATCCTTATATGATTGCCTTATGCAACAGTATATATATAACAAGGGTGCTCAATACACTGTTCACTGCTCAAAGACTGCTCACATATATGACTGTATTACTGTTTAAAAAAAATAAGGACCCTCACTGCTTTTCCATATATCAATATCTGAGAAAAAAAATTAGCGCTCATATACATATCACTTCTCACATGTATATCACTGTTTTAAGAGAAGGGCGCTCATACATCAATGTATATCAGTGTTTTATCACTGTTTTAAAAGGAGTGCGCTCATATACATATTACTTTTCACACAAATGTATATCACTGTTCTAGCAGTAAAAAAGGGCGCTCACATATATAGATTGCATGAAAACGCTTTGATACCATTCATCACAGACATCTTTCCATGTTTCTGTTGCAGAGTTTCGAGGGTATCATCTTCATCTGAGTCCAATGTGAAATACCATTCTCGGCCTTGTCATTTACACAAACACATTTCTCGGCCTTGTCTTCACGGCATGGTAGCCGCTGTCCAGAACACAAGTGTCGGCCTTGTCTTCACACAAACACAGTTCTCATATATCAACTCAGTGTTAGCTTTATTTAAAAAATAGGCATTCAGCATTTAAAACACGCAGTGTTAGCTTGCCATTAAAGTAGGCATCCAGTTAAAAGAAAAAAAAGGCGCAGTCACTACCACCGTTCAGAACGTCACCACGGACTTCGTTTGCTTTCCACTATGAATCTCCAGAGACCCTCGGCGTCCACAAGTTTCATGTCTATACAAATCAGTTACTTCAAACAGGTGTTGGCTGCTGGTAATACCATAGACCCGCCAACGCTGCCAGACTCAAACAGAACAGCTACAAGAAACTACGCTGCTTTCACACAGCAGCATTCACCTTAGGGCTTACGCTCTACACAACGGGCTCTCTTCAACGCACACCGCCGAGCCTTCACCACATTTTTATTTGCAGGGGCTCATACCAGTGGTTGAGACTAGAAAGGCGCAGTCACCACAGCGTAAAGGCGCAGTCACAGTTTTATACCATAAACTCAGGCTTCAATAACATAACAGGTTTCAACAGAAGATACGCACTCAACCATTAAAAAATCTGAAAGCAGTCTTCAATACGTTTAAACCAGCTCTTAATATATTAACACAGCTTCAATACAGTCAATACCTTAACGCAGTTCTTCTTACAATAACACGTTACCGTTTCCTTGATAGTATGGTAACCTGGCGGAGACCTTTCCACGACTTCCACATACAGCAACGGACCTCAACGCAGCGAAAGGGAGGGCGTATGCAGCTATGTCAGAAGGGATGTCAGAAGAGCAGAGAGCGTATGCAGCGCTGGTGCGCCAGGGAGCAGAGGTTTTATGAGGCAGGAGGAGTTACGCTATTTCTGAAGCCTGGGACCTGTGCTCTGATACCATGTCAGGCCAGGTTAGGTCAGAAATTAATGAGCGCAAATCAACTTATGATATTATTCATTCAACTATTGTTATTTATACATGTACAGAAACGGATCAGTTCATCTTCTAGATGACTGTCCGGCTTCACCTCATCCGTTTCGGATTAGGTGTCAACAGATTTAATCAACTTGGTGGATGAAATGAGTGGAAAAAGAAGGCTGAGAGGGTGTATAGGAAGGTGCAGGTTCGAGGCTCAACACCCATCAGATCACAAAATCTGATACATGGGGGCAGAGTTCTTCAAGATTCAAAGTATCTATGGGACTACAAAATTGCACCCCTGTCAACAATCATTCTCAATCTGAGAATAAGAGGGGGTGCAACTGACAACAACAGGAATCCTCACAGGGGTGAAGGAAGTGGGATTGGTTCAACAAAATTCACAGGAACACAACAGGGGAAAAAAACAGGCAGTATATCCTTTAAAAACATACTACAAGGGAAAAATACAGATGGAGCAGCACCAAATCAAACAGGTATGGACGCAAGGCCATACATTGTGGATCAGCTGAATCATATCCCAGAATACAACATAGATATACCAGAAACAGATGAGTACTGCACTATTTATGAAAGACAAGCAATAATATGTAGATTCAACTGCTTTTGGCCCAAAACGATTGATCTATTTCATTGGATCTTCACGAATTGGACCACACAATGTGAAATACATCTCTATTCCAAAGGTTCTTCATTATGTACTTTTCTTCAGTGGAGGACAGAGACATAGTAATACAGGAAGGACCCTGGTTCTGGGGATCCACAGGACTATTCATTACACCATGGTTTCCAGAATGATTGTCTCTAAGATGCCAGTTTGGGTGCGCCTACACAATCTCCCAATTCATCTCTAGAATCATCAAGTACTAGCTGGAATCGGTAATACTATTGGGCGCTACATCAAAATGGATACCCAACGACTAGAGGAAAGAATTTACACTTTTGCACGAATATGTGTGGAAGTAGACCTCAGCAAAGGTCTGCCAGACCAAATTCAGCTGAAGCATAGACAGAGGAGCTGGACTCAGGTACTAGATTATGAAAACACTGCATTCAGATGCAGAATATGCCGACAAACAGGACACCTACAAGGCACATGTCCAGCAGCCAATAAAGACAACCGTAGAAAGAAGAAAACGGGAAAACAAGCAAAGGGGTGGCAAATCCCTCCACCACCCTCGGATCACGAGGAGGAGGAAGAAGAGGAATATGTAGTCCCCAATGAAACCAATCAGATGAACAAAGAATCAGAAGTAGAAGATACAAATCCACAGGAACATATAGTCACAGAACTGGCAAGGCCATCAGAAAATATGGATATGAGCAGATCAAAACGTCAACACATTTCAGACACATCAGACTCTGACAAAGAAAACCCAAAACCTGTGGTTGAAACAGCACTAGCACTTATAACTCCAACAGAGTCACAAGGGGGTTGGAGAAAGGTGGAGAAGAAAAAAGGGCGAAAAGTCTGATTTTTTCCCACCTGTACATTAATCTTGTTTTTTTTTTGTTTTTCTTCTGAAACTGAACACCCTGCGTGGTGATGAAGGACCTATGCATCTTTTTTGACAAAAACTGAGCACCATTTTTTAATATGCTTACAGAGATGGCAAAAGGCCAAAGCAGCATATGCCGAAAGGCATCTACAACATGTAATTTTTCAATCATAAATGAAAGATTACGATTTTTCCAATGGGAGGAAAAAAAACACAAACAAACAAACAAACAAAAAAACAAAACAAAACAAAAAAACAAAACACGGAAAGTTATGCAGATATACAGCGAGCTCATGAGAAAATCTATTTAGTGAAAAGTTTGTCAAGAAACTAAGAATGTTTATTGTGATGCTTCACATGAAAATAACCAAATACAACAACAAATATTGTGAAGCTTCACATAAAAAACTAATACAACAACCAACTAAAAAGCAATATATCCCGTAAATTATTTTTAACCTCATAGATATTAAAATAATTTCTATTTTTTTTTATTTTTATATTAGCAGGTCTAAATCTTGTTTCTTCTCGTTAAAGTTCTCCTTATATACATAAATATGCCTTAGTGATTCTTCCGAAAAGCATCATATACTTATTGTGGATCCTCTAGTTGCAGTGAATTAAAGATACATGATAGTTGAATTATCGTGAGGTTCAATGTCTCGGTACAAAGGTAGAAGGTAATGCTTATCTATCTTCAATGTCATAACTATGACATTCCATGGAAGTTATCAAAAACAATTGAAGAATATATTGTAGTTGTAAAAATATTAATTGCACCCATGCTTAATTGCGTTCATGTTTCTTCACTTTAATAATTATGCGACTTGTTGTACTGTAACGTTGTTTTTGCATCGTCCATTTGTAAAATAACGAGCAGTAAAAATGATTATAATTTTGTTTTATACTTAATATTATAAGTTCTTCTTTATAATCATAATAATAAAAAAATTCAATTTTATATATATCATATTAAAATAAAATTTAAAAATGATGATTCATATTTATAAATTTTATTTAATATATAATTAAAATTAAAATATTTTTATATATTAGAGATAAATTAACATCCATTTATTATATAAATTAAAATATTGATTATTTGTATTCATAATTATAATATTTTAAAATTTAATGTTTAAATTTAATTAATAAGTTTGATGATGCAATAATGAGCATCTTCATCTTATATATATTATATTAAAAAAAAATATTAAAAATGATGATTTATATTTAAAAAATTTATTTAATATATGTAATTAAAAATAAAAATATTTATATATAGTAGAGGCAAATTAAAATCCATTTAACATATAAATTAAAATAATGATTATTTGTATTCATAATTATAATATTCCAAAACTTGATGTTTAAATTTAATTAATAAGTTTGATGATGCAATGATGAGCATCTTGTGATCTGGATCTATAATGTGGGTGACGAGAGCTTTTAACTTATTTTTTTGTTGTTGGAAGGATGCGGATATGATTACAATGTAATCTATGTAAACTTTGCTTTGAGAATAAATACTAAGTATTGGAATTCACAAAAATAAAATAATAATCACTAGCAATTGCACCAGATGTTGCAAAGGAAACATCGCAAGGCATAAATTCAAGAATAATCATAACATATAAAAAATCATTGATGCTTGGTACATTAAAAAGACTTTGATTCCTCGTGCCTATTTCCATGTTCAAATTTCCTAACAAATGGTTGCCTTGGGGGTAAACAAGACATGTTACATGTCACTTAAGGATGGGGAAAAATCCCCTGCAGCAGTCTGTAAAATACTTCATCATATTTCTTCGATATTGAAAGAAAACAGTTACATCTGCATTCTAGTGCATCCAACAGGCAGTGATGACTGGACAAAGTTGATGACCAGATTTCTCAAGTGTAAGGACAAGGTCGACAGAGAATTCATAGTCATGGCTTTCGATGCCATGGAAAACTACATCGCTCACACTACAGAATACTCACTAGTAATAAGTGAATGCTTCAACATTTCCTCCTTCATAGTGTCCAAGATCATAGAAGTAATAGTGAATGTTGTATTAATTGTGTGGTTCAAAGTGGATGGTTTCCCTAGCTCTCTTATAGCAGAGGGCTATGAGAGATTATGTTGTTGACCGTAGAGAAACTGGGTTTATTGATGATGCATTTTTAAGGATGGGTTGGGTCAAGGCTAACTAGAGTAGCGTTTTCCAAAGGTTGTGCTTCATAGGTAGTGATGTCAATGTGAGAAACCTATCATATATAGTGGGTTGTCCTTTTTTTCCATTACAGGGAAGAACAGATAGTAACACAGTCTCCATCTACCATACATTCAGACTCTGGACTTTCACTGTCGTAGTGGCGTTATTGAACATAAATAGTTTCGCAGCACCATCAAGTGCCTATGTTAGATACACCCTCGATGCTATGTACTGCCTCCCACCCTGAGCATAGCTCTCCACGATCGAATGGTCGACCTGAAAAAATAAAAACCAGATCGCCCCCATTTCATTCTCAAAATTCATGGTTTCCGTGAAGAAAATGGGAATTTTGTTTTTAAATATGGACTTACCAGGGTTCGAACCGAGAAGCTTTCGTTTACACAAACCGAGATGAAGCTCCCGTGGACTCCCAAGACAAGATCAGTTGCCAGAGAGGACCTGCACATTACCATATACTTCAATTAAATTAACAACATACACATTTCAGTTTTCGATTATGCATCTGCCAGAGTCGTTTGTGCGGTTAGGAAAGTGGTTGGGAAAAGGATGACTTGGGACTGAGTAGCAACTGTCTTTCAATTCAAATCAACGGATAATAATAACCCAATCATCTAACAAAAGATCGAATGGCACAGATTATGACACGAAAGCAAATAGGAGAGTTATTTTCAGAGGGGAACGCCTTGCGATGTAATAAGTAGTAAACAAATAAAAACTCAAAACTTACAATAAACTATTTTTCTAAGACATATATATATATATATATATATATATATATATATATATATATATATATATATATATATGTATATGTATATATATATATAATCAATGTCATGTGTGTCACGTTATAAAATTGAAATCTAAAAATATAAAACATATCAAAGAAAAGTATCAAGAGTATAAGCTCGTAACTAAATGCATTATGAGGGTCTTAGAAATAAAATTAAAAATATGAATATTTCTATATAGAGAGAGATTTAAAAATCATATTTCTATATAGAGAGATGTGAAAATCATGTAACATATGCGTTATTAAGGACTAGTATAGATTCATCTCAATTCTAGATTTATCAAGAACCAAAAGAAATCAAATCTCTTGAGATATAAACATTTCTTCGAGTTTTACACTCAATAAGAGGTTTGCATATTGAGAGATTTGATTCATCTCGACACTTATAGATTCAAAGTTAAGATGGATCTATGTTGATTGGTAAACCTCCTCAAAAGTCATTGGTGTTTATTCCCATAACTTCTTTTAGGCTCTCAATAGAATGAATATTCATAACTCCTAGTTAATCTGCTTTGATATGTTATAAACAAAATAACTTTGCACATACTTTGCCACCATATTTGTCATTCATAGGATTCACCATTTTATTCTATAGTTTAAAGAGCCATGATAAAAAGTGTCATGAAAATTTTGAATTGTTTGCTTTGCACAACTACTATATTTTGTGATCTTCCATGAGAAGACAAAGCATGAGCAACTTGTAAAGATCTCATCTTTTAGCAAGCAGTCTCAAAGCTCGTTTACTTGTGACATTGAGGAGTTCTATTAGACTAAGTAGATTTGTGCAAATGTGTAAGCTTCTTTGACATTATTGGATTCAAACTGCTAAAATTGAGCAAATATTAGCAATCCAACTATTAGTGTTCTCGTAAGGAATCGTGTCATTAAATTTTGGGTTCCCTCATAGTGTTGGATCACAATGTTGTACTACAACAAAAATGTCAATTGTTTCATGTGATGAGCATTTTCAATACTATTGTGTCTAGAGGGATTGGAGAAGTTTATGGTTGTTGTGTATTATTGTTCTTTTACTATGTAAACAATTTGAGATTTGAGACTCATGCGACATGAGTTGTGTTTAGATACTTCCAGACCCATCACATAGGGTTTTTGTTTGTTCAATGTTTCAAACCATCATATGTGGCTCATCACCGATATGAATTTAAAATCAGAAAGGTTGATCTAACCACAATTAATATATATAACAAACCTAGAGGAATAATGAGAACGAAGTCGATAAGAAAAACCCTTAAAAATTCCAATGTATGATAAAAACTATTTAATATTGAAAGTTAATATTATTAATTAAATATTAATATATCAAATATTATATTATAATATTAAAAAATATTATATTTTTCAATATATTAATGAAATATTATGTTACATAATATATAATATTTATGTTAGTATAATATAAAATAACGTAATAATAAACCATGTATTATGGTGTAACATATAATATAATATAAAAGAATATAATATGATATGATATATTGAATATAATATGATATGATATATTGAATATAATACACTAGCATTTGCACTAGATGTTGAAAGGAAACGCCGTAAGGCATAAATTGAAGAATGCAAATATTTAATTTTTTAAATAAATGAGAAAATTATATTGAAAAATATTAATTAAAGTAACATTTTAAAGCTTAATCCAATTCAAGCCATGAGATGAAAAAGCTAAAACATGGACAGTTGACAGTACTTCGTAGGTCGGGGTGGAAATTTAAGTTTAAATGCATAGCAATGTAAATATTATTATCTCATCTCATTTTATTTTGCAGCATATGTTTGTTTGTAAATTCCATGAATTCCATTGCATATGTTCGTTTGTAAATTCCATGAATTGCATTCCATCGATTGTCTGAACCAATATTTAACTGTGCATATTATCATTTTTTGTTTTATGTACATTGTTATTATGAACTTCTCCTTCTCTCAGAGTTTGAAATGGAATTCATTCGTTCTAATTGCATGCTTCCAAAAAAATTGATAATTTGAGTAATTTGATTAGACTTACACAAAGGGGTCTTCTCTAGTTATGTAGGATCTTCTCTAGGATGTTATTCCAGTATGGAGTTTACTTTATATCGTTGTTAATACATTATTAAAAGCTATCACTAATTATTTTAATGAAAATATAGAGAAACAATTAATTTCCCCTTCTTGCACCTAAAAAATTATAGAAAGTAATGCATGCATCCCAAAAATTTATGAAAACAAGCATTTCGATTAAAAATGAATGCAATGTAACTAAAAAAACCTATTTGTCTCATCTCATTTTATTTTGCAGCATATGTTCGTTTTAAATTCCATGAATTCCATTGCATATGTTCGTTTGTAAAGTCCATGAATTCCATTCCATCGGTTGTCTGAACCAATATTTAATTGTGCATATTATCATTTTTTGTTTTAGGTACTTTGTTATTATTAACTTCTTCTTCTCTCAGAGTTTGAAATGGAATTCATTCGTTCTAATTGCATGCTTCCAAAAAAAATTGATAATTTGAGTAATTTGATTAGACTTACACAAAGGGGTCTTCTCTAGTTCTGTAGGATCTTCCTCTAGGATGTTATTCCAGTATGGAGTTTACTTTATATCACCATTAATACATTATTAAAAACTATCATTAATTATTTTAATGAAAATATAGAGAAACAATTAATTTCCCCTTCTTGCACCTTAAAAATTATAGAAAGTGATCCATGCATCCCAAAAATTTATGAAAACAAGCATTTCGATTAAAAATGAATGCAATGTAACTAAAAAAACCCTATTTGTCTTTGACCTCATTGGCTTGAGTCTGCTAGTGTTTTTATGTCCCAAGTGTTTGTATGTCCCAATTAATGACAGTTGAAACTTTTGACAAGAGTTCTACAAACTTGTAATTGAAACAGTCAGCTTGCAATAAAAGAATCCAGTTCTAAAACGCAGGGACTAATAATGATTACGCATGCTTCTGTTTCATATTTGCCCTTTCTTTATGCCTATGTCACACCCCTATATACAAGGAATAATACAATATGCTTGAGATAAATGTTTTATGGTAATTAAATATAAAAGTTCACCCTCTAATTATTCACAACAATACGCATACATTTGGTTTATTTATTGTGTTACAACTAACCATTGTAATTATGCAACAAAACCTTAGCTCTTAACTTCAACGCCGGTTGTGAATCACATAATACACGAGACCCAAGTTTCATTCATTAATAATCTATAAATTGTTTGATCTTCCGTATAGCGGAGGACAGGTCCTTATCCTCTTTGATTTATTGCCCCACCCCTCCAGCTTAGATTTCAGGTCTTATCTTGAGCTTGCCGTGACCGGGTTACCGCTGTCATACACTTCTCCGGACTAGCAGTGTTAATGCATGCAGTGGTGCTGTCAGTGAACCTCGGGATCATCTGTCTCATCTACGGTGGAGGTTGTCGGTCACTGATATGACGGCTCTGGGATATTCTAAGTGTTTTACCCTCTACCGGGTCTAGCTACACAGCTCATTCTGCCCATTCCTCCTTGTGCTGGCTCTGCTTCCAGTCCATGGCGGAGGTGCTTATGCTGCGAGCATGTCTCTTGTTGCGGTTGGATCGTTTCGTGAGCTGCTTGAGGGTTCCGCGCTCAAGTTAGGGAGTTCTTGGGAAATTACCCAGGTGAGTTCTTGGGAAATTACCCGGGTGAGTTCTTGGGAAATTACCCGGGTGAGGTTACCCTGTTTTCTAAATAATGTTGTTGTTAATGTCAGCTCAGGAATTGGTTTCAGTTTTCTTTTGTGTGCTAATATTTGGAATTATGCTCCGCAGATTTGGCAAGGGCTCTTCACCGCGTTGAGGGAAAATCCTCCCGAAGATTTCTACCTCATCCTTACGGGGCTTGCGCTTCTGGGGTTTTATCCGGGTAAGCTTGTAAGGCTCCCCTCCTATCCTAAGTTCGATGGCATCTCCTTCTTGCCTGAGATGTAATTTCAACGTTTGGCATACTGGGTTCTTCTACCAGGGTTTGACTCTTGTTGAAGTTTCACCAGGAAAAAAGTTTGTATTTGTTTAAGCAAGACCTATTCCGGCTTGCAAGGAACCTCTATCTCTTGTTGCGGTTGGATCGTTCCATGAGTTGGTTGAGGGTTATGCGCTCAAGTTAGGGAGTTATTGGGAAATTACCTAGGTGAGGTTACCCCATTTTCTAAATAACGTTGTTGTTAATGTCAGCTCAGGAATTGATTTCAGTTTTCTTTTGTGTGTTAATATTTGGAATTATGCTTCGTAGGTTTGGCAAGGGCTCTTGACCGCGTTGAGGGAAAAGCCTCCTGAATATTTCTACCTCATCCTTACAGGGCTTGCACTTCTGGGGTTTTTATTTGGGTAAGCTTGTAAGGTTCCCCTCCTGTCCTAAGTTCGATGACATCTTCTTCTTGCCTGAGGTGTAATTCCAGTGTTTTGGTGTACTAGGTTCTCCTACTAGGGTTTTAATCTTGTTGAAGTTTCACCAGGAACGAAGTTTGTATTTGTTTAAGCAAGACCTGTTCCGGCTTGCAAGGAACCTTTGTCTCCTATTGCGGTTGGATCGTTCCGTGAGCTGCTTGAGGGTTCTGCGCTCAAGTTAGGGAGTTCTTGGGAAATTACCCAGGTGAGGTTACCCCATTTTCTATATAACGTTGCTGTTAATGTCAGCTCAGGAATTGATTTCAGTTTTCTTTTGTGTGCTAATATTTGGAATTATGCTCCGCAGGTTTGGCAAGGGCTCTTGACCACATTGAGGGAAAAGCCTCTCGAAGATTTCTACCTCATCCTTACGGGGCTTGCGCTTCTAGGGTTTTATCTGGGTAAGCTTGTAAGGCTCCCCTCCTATCCTAAGTTCGATGGCATCTCCTTCTTGCATGAGGTGTAATTTCAATGTTTTGGCTTACTGGGTTCTCCTACCAGGGTTTGACTCTTGTTGAAGTTTCACCAAGAACGAAGTTTGTATTTGTTTAAGCAAGACCTATTCCGGCTTGCAAGGAACCTATGTGATTAATTTTTCGGTATTTCCATCAATACAATATAGGAAATGAAAATTCCAAGAGCATATGAACAAAATCCACTGTAACTCTATCATATAAATATATTACAGTCCAGTATGGAGTTTACTTTATATCACCATTAATACATTATTAAAAACTATCATTAATTATTTTAATGAAAATATAGAGAAACAATTAATTTCCCCTTATTGCACCTAAAAAATTATAGAAAGTAATGCATGCATCCCAAAAATTTATGAAAACAAGCATTTCGATTAAAAATGAATGCAATGTAACTAAAAATTCCCTAATTGTCTTTGAACTCATTGGCTTGAGTCTGCTAGTGTTTGTATGTCCCAATTAATGACAATTGAAACTTTTGACAAGAGTTCATCAAACTTGTAATTGAAACAGTCAGCTTGCAATAAAATAATCCAGTTCTAAAATGCAAGGACTAATAATGATTACGCCTGCTTCTGTTTCATCTTTGCCCTTTCTTTATGCCTGAGATATGCCTAATTCTAATAATATCTTGTTTACATAAATTTTTATATATAATTTTATTTTCTCCATGTTATTCTGAATATCAAGTATTTTGTGAGGCATTTGAATGGTTTAGTGAAAAAATTGTTTTTCCAGTTATATCTGGAAACTTATATTGTAACTAAAATAGTACTTTGCTGAGGAATCTGAATAGTTTAGTAAACAATTTGTTTTTCCAATTGCATCTAAAAATGCAGTGGAACTGAAATAATTAAATCTAGTGTTGTGACTCGTAAAATAGTTATATCTGATGTCGAGTAGAGTTTCCACCCACATGTTATTATCATTAGAAGAGCTTGTTACAATTTAATGGAAATAGTGAGCGTAAAATGAATATTGAAGATCTGGAGAAGCCAGCAACGTCTGATGAAGTGACTATGAATGATCGGCTTGTTGATGAGAGCAAGACTGGTGGATTGAGGAACGCAGTGAAGGATTTTCTGTTCCCTGATCTATTTCGACAATATAGGAATCAATCAAGGATGCGTAAATATATTACTAATCTTCAGTATGCATTCCCCATCCTCGAATGTTTGCCCGCATATTCTTTTGGTCTCTTCAAATCTAATATTATCTATTGCATTACCATTACCAGCTTTGCCATTCCACAGGTATAAGCTACCCAAAGCTTTGGCTTCTCTGCTTCGGTACAAGAGATACATATGTCTTGAAGGCATTATAGTATATTCACATTCTCTCAGACCATGTTAGATGTTTCTTAATGTTTTTTATTCATCTGATCTCGGCTTCAAATGAAAATGGTAAACAACTCATAATACATACTAAATCAATGGGATGATACTGCACAGAATTTATAGAAATAAACTGTAAATCTCATTCAAACTCTAGCTTTTTACTGCACGTTAAAAACTCTTCCTCTACAATTAACCAGAGTTCTGGCTTGAAACGCATTGGAAGAAACAGAAACTCCAATGTCCGAAATGTACACCTAGAAAGTTGCGTCGTTGTACTTGTCAGGCGTCACAACTCCATTTTTTCTCCTGCGCTCTGCGGCCACTGCTCTCCTCCTACGCTCTGCGGACACTGCGATGCCAAAAGTAACGAGATACCACGCTGTAATTGGTTATGCCTCCTACGCTCTGCAGCCACTGCTCTCCTCCTGCGCTCTGTGGACACTGCAATGCCAAAAGTAATGAGATACCACGCTGAAATTGGTTATGCTGACCAGTGCGCAAACCATTTCCCAAACGAATTTGTAACCATCCTGATCGAACGGTTGAAACTTTTGCAATCGTCTAACATAGGATCCTATGGCGTACGAGGATGACAGGTGGGCAGAGAGGGGAGTTCATTTAAGAGGGAATGCCTTACGGCATAAAAAATAATAATGAGAAATTATAAATGAATGTTATAAATAATAATGACCAATTTATTATGGAGGAATTTATTATAATTGGAATAATCTCAAATTCCCGGAAAATTGGTGGGATTTTTTAAATTTATTAAAAGTAATGAACCATTTTGCTAAATAATATTTTCTTATATATAAATAAATATTATAAATAATAATGAGGAACTAAGACTTTTCTGATCCATGATGTAAAGAATAGTCTTTCAGATTAATCACATGTAAGGATTGGGTCGAAGTTTTGAACCAACTAATGTTGTTCATCCTCAGGACAAGGTGAGAAACCAATGAATCTGAGAGAATTAATAGTAGGGATGCATCAATGTTCAGGGTAAGCCGTTCAAAAAATAGTTGTTGGTGAAGAATTATTAAGTGATAAGAAGTTTATTAAAATAATAATTATTTAGTTAGAAAATAGCCGATATGTAATAATTAATTATTTCATATCGAAAATGTAAATAAAATAATATTATTAGGGTTGACCTATTCAATGTGAGTTAGGTAAAAGATATAATAATCTAAAAATTAGTTAATATATTTATCGATTAAAATGACAATTATTTTATATAATATTAATATTATTTAAATAATAATATTATGTTTAAGATAAGTTGTTATGAATGAATTGGTTAGTGATAATATTAAAAAATATAATTTATTTACCAATTCAAATAATAATATTATCATTCTAAAAAATAAAATAATTCATATGACATTATTAGGGATGACTTGTTCAATGTGAGTTAGGGATGTCATTAAACTACATCCCCAATAGCCTTCATTATTTTGTTCAATTTTGAAGCCCCTTTCCAAATCTGCAACATGTCCATGTTCTCTGCCTGCATCATAAAACGGGTGCTCATCAGGAAACACAAAGGGGCCTTTCTTTAAGTTGAATACAATGAACTCATAGAGATTGCATGATGAAAGATTAATTGTCCGTCAAAATAAAAGATATGAGATTCACAATCAGATTCTTCATTATGTTCACATTCACTAGCAAGACAACCCTAATAGCTTCCTCCTGGATCTGGCACATTATTGTCTTCAAGATGGTGAGGGATAGTTTCTTGTAGAATATTTATCCCTAGAGCAAACAACATTGTTCAGTCCCAATTTTGGGCCTATGTTATCCTTCAGAGTAGTAGATTTATCACAAGGAGGTTTTCCAATAGTCTCCTTCAAGGTGAGCAAGAAGACCTTCCTTTTCTAAGCCTGCCAATAAGTGTTGGTGGGTGTCTCCAAAATATGCATTTCCGGGCCCCAACATTTGAGAAAACATTCAATGAGAGCTATCATAGAAGATATGCTCTTCAAGATGCATAAGTGCTTGAACCCGTCTTTCTGCTTGTACTCCAAACAAAGAAGAAATAATTTTATGATGGCATCTTCATGTCTTTCCTTAAATATTGAAATAGACCTCATAAATGTCAAGAAATAATTTTATGATGGCATCTTCATGTCTTTCCTTCAATTTTGAAATAGAACTCATAAATGCTAAGACATGTAGAACATCGCAAAAGAATCACCATTGAAATTTAGAGGCTTCTTATCATTTTTTGGAAGAGGCTTATTTGGTATCGAGGGATATTCTCAATGTCCAACAAAAAAAACAATTCATGCAAATCCTGAGGGGCTATCTTTCACCCATACAATTTCCACCATGAAAATTTAAATTTTATAACAAATACAATTTGTACCTTTTAACAATGGAGTTGCCATGGTGACTAATCAACACATTCACAATGGTGCCAGGACTTATTGGCAGCCCTACAAAAGGAGGACTGATTATGACAAAGATGTAGTTATAGAAAAAGATCCTATTCCACTCCTTGAAGATAGTGATGCCAACAATGAAGAGCATTTTCAGGACAACCCTAAATTTAAAGATAGTTTTGTTACTGGTTCCATTGAAGAAAGTACCACAAATCCAGAAGAGGATAATTTTGAGGATACTATGTTTTGATGGGCCACCATTTTTTTATGACAAGCATCATTATAAGGGGTATTTCTTGATAGACTTCATGTGATAGATTGTAGCCTAGGTCCCCTGAGAACTGTTGGCAGCTCTAAATTATTTAATATCCCCAACTGATAACAAAAAAAATAATAAATAAATAAATAGACAACATATGGTATTCGCCCAAAGGAACTAAACGCCCTGGTATTTGCCAGTAGTTTTCAAGGGCTTTAAAATGAGGAAGGAGTGTAAGGGCTTTAAAAGGAGGAAGGAAATCAAGAAGGGAACGGGAAGAATTTTGAATCTTTCTCTGGTGATTTTGATCCAGAGCTTAGGAAAGCTTTTCGTCTCTGAGAATTTCAGGCGAGATCCTCTCACTAGATTCGGGGAGAGCCAGTCTCACCCTAGCCAGCAACCCGCAACCCAAGCCAGTCTCACCCTTGCCAGCAACCCGCAACCCATTGCTGGTGCAATTTTAATCTTCTCTGGGAAAGGGGTTTCGTGGGGATTGTTTCTGGGAACAAATTCTTGTGTTATTGCAGGTCTCATATCATCTTGGGACTAGTATTGCAAACGCTACATAAATTTTCCACAGAGATCGCATCTGGCGGAGGAATCACGAGGTGGTTGCCAACAATTAGGGCGGTATATTGCCTAGCTCCAGATCGAGAAAAGAGAACCATCGCGCGGGGTCTGAGGACAAGGAATTCGTGGAGGTGAAGCACGGCACAAGAGATAGGGAGCATTGGGATAGACATAGGTTGCATACTCTGATCCCACGGCTGGAACGCGTCCTCACACCCGGCAAGAGGCAAGTTTACTGATTGGCGTAAGTACGGGACGTTGAGGTGGCCTTGAGGGCGAAGGCATAGTAACACAAGCATCGATCGCAGGCATGGGACAAATTTCTATTCAGCAGTAAGTATATTCGAGGCATGGTGTTGACTAGTGGATAAATTATGGGTGCACATATTCTTTGGGGTTTGCATTCAAACAAGTCCATAAAGCTTGACATAGCAAATGAAGAAAGGGTATCCAAAATTCTGATGTATCAAAGTTCTGTTGACAATTGGAACGCCCCCCAATCTAGAGGACGAAGGTGATACAATTGCCATATGTGATAGATCCTTGAGTATGTGTGATCTCCCTCCCAATCACAATATTGGTAATGCAAAATCTGAGCAGTTAGGTAAGGATAATGGTGATACAAACCAGATATATCAACTTCATGCCAATTTTTCAATCCATTTGGAAACTATGGGCGTAGGTTTAAATCATCCACAGTCCCAAAAATTGCAACAACAAAGATATTGAAAAATGCTTGTTTTAAAACAAACGGGGAATGATGAGTACATTGATAAGCCAAAATATATATTCGTGACAAACTATCATATAAAAATGGAAAGCTAGTCATATTATGAAATATGAAAACATAGAAAAAACAGCATAGCACCACTAATTTGCCATGGGTTCACAGCTCGTTCCGTCGGTGGCCTTTATGTGGTGGCATGAAACATTTTACACAACTCTGATCTTTTTTTCCCTCCATTTCCATTTTTTAAAACGGCCGTAATATGAAAGGCAAGGGATGTAAAATTTGAATTGATAATAACCATCGACATACAAAATTCCTATCTAGAGGTTGTTCGTCCCAAATGGAAGTCATGTTTTGGTTGTTGTGGCTCCTGAGTTTGCTGCGTTCATTGCCCACTCAGACACTGCAGCGGCCATGGCTTTGTACAAAGAACCCCCTTCTTTCAACGCACTCACGGCGGCCTCCTTCAATTCTTTCACTCTCGCCCTTACCCTCATCCCGCCTTCTCCTTCCATCAACTCCCTAACAACTCTCTCCACTTCTCCTCTCTTTACGAAATCATCGCTTTCCATCTTTGCTGGGATCCCCACTTTAAACTCATCAACCAGTAGAAGCCTGTTCATCCTCTGTTCCGCAAAAAGAGGCCAACAGATCATGGGCACTCCATGTGAGATGCTCTCCAGTGTAGAATTCCAACCGCAATGAAAAAGGAAACCGTTGGTGGATGGGTGAGAGAGAACAGGAATCTGAGGCGCCCATGAAGCAGCAAGTAATCCTCGGTCCTGGGTTCGACTCTCGAATCCCTCGGGTAAGAGTTGAGAAATATCTATTTCCTCTATAGACAGAAAGCTGCTCGACGGACTGCACAACACCCACAAGAAGCAATGGGCACTTGCTTCCAATCCCAAGGCGATTTCGATCACCTGAGCCCTTGGGAGACCGGTTCCCCTTCCGAAGGAAACGAAGAGAACCGACGAAGGCGGCTGCTTATCTAACCACTCAAGGCAATTTGTAACCATTTTGTAACCATCTTGATCGAACGATTGAAACTTTTGCAATCGTCTAACATAGGATCCTATGGCGTACGAGGATGACAGGTGGGCATAGAGGGGAGTTCATTTCAGAGGGAACGCCTTACGGCGTAAATATAATTTAATATTTAAAGAATATCACATATTATATTATTTAATATAATTTAGAATATTGTATTAATGACGAAAGAGTGAATATAAAATATTATATTTTTTAATAAAGTTTAAAGTAATATATTAATATTAATAACTAAAAAGTTAATCGAGTAAAGTTAATAAGAAAGAGGAAAAGACAAGGGGCTTAGTTAAATGTGGACATTGAGGTTAAGGTGGAGGTCCAGTTTTCATTGATCTTCCATCGTTCTTATTTATTAAGATTATTAGGGCGTTTATTTATTTAAATGGCTTCTCTAAAAAAATTATGGTGATAGTGATTAATTTTGGCAAGGATGCAAGTATTTTCAATGCAAATATGGTGTTTAGTCTTATTAAATTGTTCAGCTAATGCGAAAGATTTAAAACGATTATGTTTTATGTCAATAGAGTGTTCTTGAATCCTATTTTTTATGGAGCGCCTAGTTTCACCAACATATGGAACCCTGCAAGAACAAGGGATTAAATAAACTCATTTTTGACTTGCAGGATCGATGGGATATTTAATGGATTTAAGGCAACTTCGAATGGTTTTTATGGGTTTAAAAGTGATCACTATGTTTTTCTTTCTAAGAATTTTGGCAATCTTGTCTATAATTCCATGAATGCAGGGGAGGTGAACTTTGCCTAAATCATTGTTCATATGTTATTTTTCTTTATACCCTCTATTGGCATTTTTAATGCTTTAATACCTTGGTGTTTTTTATATCCATTATTTTTGAAAACCTCCATAAGCTGGGTCTTTTCAGTTTCAAAATGTCCATTATCAGAAATTCTAATAGCCTTGGTCGTTAAAGTGTTAAGAACACCAAGTTTTTGGTCATGATGATGATGAGAATTAGCGTGTAGGTATTGCTCAATGTGAGTCTTTTTCCAATAGAGTTGATGGGACATGGAATCGTCTTGATTTCTAGAAATGAGAATGTCAAGAAAGGGAAGGTTACCATCGACTTCAACTTCCATTGTAAATATGATAAACTCTAATTGATTATTGAGGTGTTGCTTGAAATTTTCTAATTTCTCTCTTCTGTGAGGCCATATGATAAAGGTGTCATCAACAAACCTTTTCCAAATTTTTGGTTTGAACAGAGCTAATTTAAGGGCTCTAGTTTCAAAGTCTTCCATGAATAGATTTGCAACAATGGGAAAGGGGGGTGAACCCATAGCCACACCACACATTTGTTCATAAATTTCACCTAGGAAACTAAAAAATGTGGATCTAAGACAAATTTCTATTAACTTGGTTGTCTCAGGATCAATAATTTTGCAGACAACTTCCATGGCTCCATCAATAAGAATATTGGTGTAAAGAGATACCACATCAAAATTCACTAAAATAGCATTATGATCAAGTTTTAGATCTTTAATTTCATTTATGAATAAAGTAGAATATTTGACGAAATAATTAGTATTTCCAACCAAAGGTTTAAGTTTCCAGGCAAGGTTTTTGGCAAGGCGAGATGTAGGTCCACCAATAGTATTAACGATGGGTCTAAGGGGCATGCCTTCCTTGTGAATATTAGGAGCACCATCAATCTTGGGAGCGTATGGGTGACTTTATATCAATTTCTTGTTGTCGTGTTCATTACTAACTTTGGTGGAGTTGCAAACATCTTTCGAGATTTTCATCAATGGATTCTTACTTGACTTTATCATCCATTATTGTTTAGGTGATCTAGCATTTTCTCATCATATTCACTTCTATTCATGATCACAACAACTCCCCCTTTGTCATATTTTAGAACAACAATGTTAGGGTTATTGTTTAAGGCTTTTAATGCAAGGTATTCTTGTCTACTAATGTTGCTCTTGGGAGGTTTTGTTTTCCTAAGAATAATAGAGTAATATTGTCTTATTAGCTCTTTAATGTTATTAGGTAGATCTTTGATACCATATTCAACATTGAATAAGATGTCTTCAATAGGAACATTGCGGGGAGTAATAGCGAAGTTCAATCCTCTTTCTAACAGACTTAGAGTGTGTGCATCCATCTGTAGGTTATAAAGGTTGACAATGAGTTTGCTTGTGAAGTTCATATTGTTCAAGGGAGAGGAGGTGGTCATAAAGTTTTCATTTATGGTGGGAGTATTAGAGTCAAATAAGGATGAAAACATTATGACCACCACCTCCCCCTTGAAAAATATGAACCTAACAAGCAAACCGGTTGTCAACTTTTCTGACCTACAAATGGATGCACGCACTTTAAATCTATTAGAAAGAGGATTGAACTTCACTATTGGTCCCTTCAATATTCTCGTTGAAGATATTTTATGCAATGTTGAATATGTTATTACAGATATGTCTAATAACATTAAAGAAATAATCAGACAAGATTTCTCTATTGTTCTCAGGAAAGCAAAACCTTGCAAGAGCAACATTAGTAGACAATAATACCTTGCACTAAAACCCTTAAACAACAACCCTAACATTGTTATTCTGAAAGATGAAAAAGCAGGAGTTGTTGTGATCATGAATAGAAGCGAATATGATGAGAAAAATGTTGGATCACCTAAATAATAGTGGATGATACAGAAAGTTAAGTAAGGATCCCTTGATGGAAATCTCGAAAGATGTTTGCAACTCCATCAAAGCTAGTAATGAACAGGACATTAAGAAATTTATAAAAAGTCACCCATATACCCCCAAGATTTATGGTACTCTTAAGATTCACAAGGAGGGCATACCCCTTAGACCCATCGTTAATACTACCGGTGGACCTACATACCACCTTGCCAAACAACTTTCCTGGAAACTTAAACCTTTGGTTGGCACTACTAATTCTTTTGTTAAAGACTCTACCTTCCTCATAAATGAAATTAAAGATATAAAACCTGATTAGAATGATATTTTAGTGAGTTTTGTTGTAATATATCTTTACACCAATATTTCTATTGATGAAGCCATGGAACTTGTCCACAAAATTACTCATCCTAACACAGACAAGTTAATAGAAATTTGTCTTAGATTCAGATTTTTCAGTTTCCTATGTGAAATTTATGAACAGTCGTGTGGTATGGCTATGGGTTCAACCCTCTCTCCCATTGTTATGAATATATTTGTAACATACCCCATACTAACCCTAGCCCCAAACAAAGGTTAGGAGGAGATAGTCACTATGTTGACCCGACCCCTAATGTTCAATTATAGAGATGGGGTATACCTTTTAGACCTCTTTCAACTTCATCAAAACTTAAAATAGATAACATTGTTGTCTTCGTCTCATTGAGACATTTCCAACGAAATAACATTTGCTCCAATCTGATTCCCAAATTAAAAGATATGGCTAGTTAAGGATTGGCCTATCATTGAATGTTGCGTCATCTTGACCTACCATGTGGCGCCCACATGACCGTTTGACTCAAATCACCTCATCAACATTTAGTAACACGACCCAAGTTGTCGACTTGCTCATGATTGGCCATGTTATCCACTGCCACGACTCGCATAATGGGTGCATACATTATACACAAAAGCTAAACTCTTTCCAACTATGTGCATACCATCCAGGGCCCTTATATGCCACCTCATCCCTAAAATTAAATCCTAGGAATTCCTATTACAACCTTTCATCAAATATGTTTGGGTGACCCATCTAGGATTGCGTGGATACTCGTGGACCCTACTGCGAACGTTTCTCAAAACCTCCGTTATAGTTGCACACTCGAGTCCAACCTTCCACATTACCCCATTCTTTCCCTTGGTGACACATTCAACACTGTTGAGATGACCTGGCCCCCCTTACACTTATGGGGTGACATGGACAGCCTATGAGGCTTACCTATCCCAATACGATGCATCCGTCGGTCCATCTGCCACATCCTTCCTGAAAAGAAAAGAAAAAAGATCTCGGAAGTTCCCACAATGCCTCCACTTGAAGCCACTAGTTAAAAAGTTAAGGGACACGTGGACGATATAAAAGCTTAGCTCAGTTCAACGACCCAGATTTCCCTTGCCTTCATGCTTTCTCATAACGCTTAAATGCATGGTCCAATAGACTCTAGCCTCTTGGCTCCTCCAGGCCCTAAACTTTTAGCCCTGCGTCATTTGTATTATGTGAATGCTTAGGATTTTCACTCGCCCTTAAAGCTCAGTCATGGTGGCCACACACATGGACAAGGGCCAAGACATTAATGCCTTGAACTCAACCCCACTCATTCCATAAGAGTTTATGTGTATGATTGTAGATCTCTTTGAGTATCCCTATTGACCTTATGTTTGGCATTAATGTCATTCCTCCTCGGCTTATAAGGGATTCAACCCAACCAAGTTATACATAAGTAATTTAGACATATAGACATATGCATTGAAATGATATCCTTCCTGAGTTAATAAATAAATGTCGACCAGAGATACAGGCCAGTCACTTGGTTCATTAAAACATAACAAGAGAATTTTAACAGCAAGGATTTGCTCATCCTTCATGCCCAGCTAATTAGATTGAATTCAAACTCAAAAGTAAACACAAGAATTGAAACATTCCTTCAAAATAATGATAAATATTATAGAGATCTACCCAACTCTCAATACATAGGCCATTTAGACCAATTTGTAGTCTTAGGATGAATGCAAGAATAAACCATTTCTAAGATTACATTTTAGGCATCTGCAATACATTTCCATGCTAAATTGGCCTCCCTAGTCATTAGCTTGAGTAAATTGACAACCTAATGCCAACATATAATAATAAATACATGAAAACATAAGCAATCATAAGTATATAAGTCCTCTAGGGATGAACCATTCCTCATCCATGGCACATAGCTTAGCATTACACAGGAACTCATTTCCTCAACATATCAATAAATTAACCAGCACAATGAACCATTATCACCACAGGTATTGAACCTATTGAGAAACCAAGTGTTGGATAGTTCATAGCTTTATTCTTCTTGATAATTACTTGTGAATATTAATTGTCTTCTTTTAAATTTATGTCCTTTTCATCAAGGAATTACATAAAAACTTCAAAGCATAAAGAACACAAAGAGAGAAAGAATAACAAAAATTAGGCTCCAAAGTGGGGCAAAATCCCACAAGGGGGAAACCCAAAAATCATTTTCTTATAGAATCATATCAAAGAGAGATATCCAAGACCTAAGACCAAGACCAAGACTATCACAAAGTTCCCAAGTCATCCCTCCTCCAAGTCTCCTCCAACAAAGTCAAAGTCAACAACCTCAACGTTGGTCAAATACTTTAAATTTTTGTCAAACCACAGAATTTTCCGACCTACAATAGATGCCCGAATTTCAGCCCTGTACCAACCTCAAAAAAATAACAGAAACTTCACACGTCTGTGATCCAGGTGGATGTTGGTGGCCACCCACCTATCCCACTTGGACCCCCATAATTGTCTCTTTCAGTTTTTCATTTTCCTTATTTGTATCACAATTTACTATTTTTAGTAGTTTTTTCGGGTCGTGAACTTTTGAAGCTGTTTAGAGGCCCTAAACGATGTTATTTTTGGGAAATCTAGGAGCAACATGGGTCCATGAACCGATGTTGCTCTTCCCAAAGTTGTAGTCCTTGGACAGATCTTTCTAACGAGCTATTTTATGTGTCCAACGAAGATTGTATGCCAAAGTTATGACCCCGGGAAGTTGATATACCAATTTACCCAAACGGGGCCCACAGTGTGGCGTTTCATCTTCTAGTGTTAGGTTTTTGGATGTTTAGGGTTTTCCATTGTTTCTCAACAATAAATAGGCCTTCGAGCCTTATTGTAAGAGAGTTTAGAGGCATGTAGCCACCACATCTCTTCTCAGAGATAAGCTACCATCGCCCTAACTGGTTTATTTCCATTTTTGTTTGTAAGCATATTTCAGTTATTTATGGTAATGAAATGAAGTACTATTTCCACTGCATATCTGCATTTATGGTTATCTCCGTAATTTGTTGCGTTCTTGTTTAAATCCGGATCAGTGGTATCAGAGCAGTCTGCTCTTTCTCTGTTTATCTTTGCATGTCCCCAACGAGGTCAGGATATAATGAGTTAGGGCTTGAACTGGTTGAACCTTTGCAAGACGAGCCTCGCAAATCTCGACGACCTCCCATGGCGGATGAAAAGAAAGACGAGGGGGAAGGAGATCTTATCAAAATCTTGCTCGAAAAGCCCCTCGAGCGACAAAGGAATGCAACAAATTACAGAGATAACCATAAATACAGAAATGCAGTGGAAATAATACTTCATTTCATTACTATAAAATACTGAAATATACTTACAAACAGAAATGGAAATAAACCAGCTAAGGCGATGATAGCTTATCTATGAGAAGAGATGTGGTGGCTACATGCCTCTAAACTCTCTTACAATGAGGCTTAAAGGGCTATTTATTATTGAGAAACAATGAAAAACCCTAAACATCTAAGAACCTAACACTAGAAGATGAAACTCCAAACTGTGGGCCCTGTTTGGGTAAATTGGTATATCAACTTCCCGGGGTCGTAAATCTGGCATACGATCTTTGTTTGACGCATACAATAGCTCGTTAAAAAGATTTGTTTGAGGACTACAACTTTGGGAGGAGAAAAATTAGTCCATGGACCCATGTTGCTCCCATATTTCCTAAAAAACGTCATTTAGGGCCTCAAAACGGCTCCGGAAGTTTAGGACCCAAAAAACTGCTAAAAATAGTAAATTGTGCTACAACTAAGGAAACTGAAAAAAAAAAATTCAATCTTCTCTCCCCTTTGACTTTTACTTCTTTTTCCTCTTTCCTTTTGCACAAAAATTGATATGTGATGATGAGTGATGAATCACTCTTGTTACATAGTATTTTGTCATGCCTCCTGCACTTCCCTATGTCATACCTTGAAGTGCCCGAAACTTGGCAATCATGCAGTGTACCCATCTTGATATGCAACTCAGATCCTCCCTGAAACACTGATGGAAACATGCCTTGAGCCTTCCCTGAAAAAGTAAGCTCTAAAACCCTAATTTCAGGACCAGCACGACCCTGACACTGGCAACTCGTGTTGATCACTAGTTGCACTATACTAGCCTTGCGATGCCAGCGCACTTTTTGCTTGGATACCTGCGTTGATCCCTAAAAGGCAAGTTTTCCCAAAGAGGACAAGAAGCTTTGTGATCTAGAGGCTTCCAGAACGACGAGCTGGAGGTTGTTCGGTGTGGATGTGGTCAAATTCTCCCAATATTTCCCTTTGATCTTATCCCTATGAGCTACCTCCTTGAGATGAGGGCCTTATCCTATCTTTGGAGAGATCTTAACTCCCCTTCCTTGCCTATATATTCATCCTCTCCCATTCCCAAATGGTCGAACTCTAATTATTTGCACCCTTATGTTGAGATAGTGCCTACATGCTACTCATTTGGCTTGGAGAAGGAGTGCTTGGAGAACTTGAGTTTGGACTTGGACATTCACTCAAGGAGAGTTTATTAACATCAAGGCTTAGTTGTATGCTTCCTCCTTTATTTCATTAATATATACAACTATTGGTTCACTTTCCATAAATGTTTGTGTTAATGCACCATTTATCTTAATGCTCCTTGATCTATTAAGTGGATTATTTTCGATTATGTTAGTTGTACTTGTATGCTTCGTTGTGTCTTTGATCTCTTGTGGAAGAATTCAAATGTTGTGAGCAGTAGAGCTGAGCCTAAGGCGCAAGCGATTAGAGTTCTTCAATGAACGAGTACATTATAACATCATAATGAGGTAGGTTGTCTTCCTCTTCTCTCATTTCGATTGTAATTTAGGAAAATGTCCTTGTAGATTGTCATGTAGGTTGCTAGTCCCACTCATTGGGATAGAGGGATCGTCTCTGTCAGTAGAGAGGATTTGCCTAGAAAAAAAAATGATGACTCCACTGGGGAAGCTATAACCCTTTCCCTCCAATCCTTTAATCAGATTCTCTAATGAGTTTGACCAACCGTCAATTTCTTGGCTTGTGTCTATCACTGTAGCTATTTTCAGTCATTGGTTATTGACTGAGGACATTTAGTTTGATATGGTCTTGAAGATTTTTTATGTTTTCCTTATTTTACTCGCCCAACTCGTTTTCTGCTCCAACAGAAGCACTGTCAGCGCTGATTTTTTAATTACAGTCACGCTAATCTGCCTTGCATCGCTCTTTCGCCTATAACAGGCGCGCTGATCTCAGAGGATAGAAGAAAAATTAGGGTTTCTTCTTGTTTTTAGCATTTTTTAACCTCTGTCAATGATTTTCTAGTGTACCTACAATGTATTTGTCTTGATTGTTATGCTTGTATGATTGCAATTGTCTCTTGGCTTTGTTAATGTGTGTTCGAAGCTTGATTGCCTTCTAGGGTTTCTAGGGTATCTAAGTCACCCTCTACTCATTGCTTGGTCTGATTCTTAGATATTGATTGCTTCCATTTAGGAGTCTTCTTGCAGTCAAGACATCTTTTTCAAGTTGCTTTCGGTTCGTTGATGTGAAGTTATTTTCCTTAGTATTGAGTCATATTGATGTTTTGAAGATTGCTTTACTCCATTGTCAAGCATAGATTATAGTTGTTTGCTTTAATAGGACTGAAAGTGAATACTTGTTTTAATTCCTTTGTTTCAGAAAGAAAAGTGAAATATTTCTTCATTTAAGTATTTTTGGAATGTTTTGCATTCGAAACCATAAGTGAAAGGAATTTTCATTTTCATTGTGTTAGATTGAATTTCCCTTTTCTCATTGCATTAGTTTGCATTGTTGAATCAAAGTGAAAAGAAATGATTAGTGCAACTTTGTGAAAGGAAAGTGATTTTCATTTCTCATAGGATTGCATTTTGGCATTGCATTTGTTAGTGAAAAAGAAATATTAGATTTCGTTTTTACATTTTGCATTGGAAGATAAAGAGTTGTGCTTTAATGTATTTTGCTTGATTCATGCATTATTTGGTTGTCTCTCTTCCTTCATTAGTTTAGCCTTCATCGAACGAAAATATTTATTTTTTAGCATTTAGTTGCATCGTAGATACAAGTGACATCGTTGAGTCATCAAAATGAAACTTAAGTGAAGATAAACTTAAAATTCACCTCAATTAACCTAAGGAGCATTTGTCTCCTAACGTAAACATCTGGAGGTCTAGGCTAAAGACGTGTTCTAGTGTCTTTAAACATAGCAGTTGTCATTAATTGCCTGCAGTGTATCCTAGGGGTGAAATCCCATTCTAGTATGGAAGCATATCGAAGGTTCTCTAGTACTTTCAGGTATATAGGAGGCACTTCAATATGATAAGTATATAGGGATGCTCTCATTGAACAATTTTGCATTAGACAACTATAACAAGGATTTGTTCTCCCCATACCGTCGAGTATATATTGGGAGACCCCACTAGGTTGTTATCTTTTAGCCACACGTAACTAATTCAGTCGCCTTTTAAACGTGATACATCGAACGCAACATTTAGGGAGATCGGTCATCGTACATCAAGTCCTTGGTTTCTGCTAAGGTGTATATAATGATTCAAGGATACTTGGTAAACCCTCTTGCCTAATACTACCCATTTTGATTTATTTATTGTTTCGTGTCATAAAATTAACTGCCAACTATAACATGTCGAACCCATACAGTTGCTTCTTAGCCTCATATTGAGTAATTCCTTGTAAATTTTAATTTTAATCAGCTCTCAACTCTTCTTCTTCTGCTCTTGAGAGAAAGTCACCATGGTTGAGCCATTGAGTTCACCCCACATTTCCCCTTCATTGTCTGATACTCAAGGGTCTTCACAAGGAGTTCCCCCAGAACTTTCACAGTCACTTGAAGCTCAAGGATTTTAACTTGGAATTGTCCCAAGCATCCAACCCCTTGCTTCTCGTCC
Source organism: Pinus tabuliformis (assembly GCA_031772625.1). Lineage (NCBI taxonomy): Eukaryota > Viridiplantae > Streptophyta > Pinopsida > Pinales > Pinaceae > Pinus > Pinus tabuliformis. The sequence continues at coordinate 691,434,622 of CM062820.1, forward strand.
TCCACCTCGAGATTCATCGTCATCTCAGGAGTCTGATCCAGAAACCCCTGAGAGTCCACAAAGGTTTGTTTTATGACCTCTCAATTTGTTATTTGATCCATTTTTGATATCTCCTCAACACCCTTATAGTCCACACGATCAACCAGGTGTTCCTTTGGAGTTATCTCCTCATTCGACTCGGATTCCTCCTCACTGGTTGTTTCCACCTATGGCTTCATAAGGTGAGATTCCAACTTCTCCTCGAGGTCCTCCGGAAGTCTTCGCTAATCACACTCCTGATGTTGATGATGAGTCTGAATTTGACTTTCCTATGAAAGGCTTTCCTTATGTAAGAAGAGTTCCATCTCAACCGTCTCCTAAAAACAGTGGGCCTATGCTTCTACATGGTTATACAACCTTGCCTCAATTAGTTTTAGGAACTCCCAGTGCTTCCTCTCTTTACCAAAATTCCATTTGGTCATCAAATGCTATGCCTACTTCTGGTACGTTTATTCCTAACGCGACCTCTCAGATACCTATGCAAACTATCATTACTTTAGTTCTGATTCAACCAACGATTCTATCACAACCATTACCGTCGTTTCAACCTTCCATTCCAGTGCAACCGACTATTTCAGTTCATGCATCTGTAAGTTCCTTAGTCCCTCCATTAAGTGGACAGAATGTACCACTACCTTATTCACAACCTGGGGGGGAATCCAAATATTCCTTTTGTGTCAGGAGGAACCCATGTGAGTGGATCACAACCTCACATGGTTGGAGTAAATCAACCTAATCCTAGTGGTATTCCTTATCCCATTGGTCCATCCAAGGCAGGTAATATCTAGTATCAACAGCCTTACACAGCCCATATACCCCTCCAACAGTCTTACGTTCCATATAGTTCACAAGCACTGGAAAATCCACCTTATTTTCCACAAGATGGTCCTCATGTGCAACCTGGTCAAAATTATATTCTCGGTGCATATGGTCAAATCCCATTTCGAACTCACCAATACCCACAAGGAATCCCTCAACGAACTGTCCAACAACCATTACTGCAACAAGGGCAACCTTTACAGCAGCAAGGAAAACCTTTGCAGCAACAGGGGCAACCTTTGCAGTAGATTCAATAGCCTTTGCACCAACAAACACAATTTGTTCAACAACCCAACCAACCCTTGAATCCGCAAGGTCGACCCTTGCAGCAACAAGGTTAACCCTTGCAGCAGCAAGTGCAACCTATATATCAACAGGGTCAAACCTTGCAGGGACAAGGTCAACCCCTACAGCAACAAGGCCAACCACTTTATTACGAGGGTCAACAGGCACAACAACCTCACAATCCATATGTTGCACATAATTTTTATTACCCTTATGCTTATCAACGGCCTATGGTAGGTCAATATCAACCCTACCCTGGATAGAATCCACCTTATGGTCAAGGTACCCCTCAGTGGGGGCAAAATCAAACCCCTTATGGTCAGAATCCTCCACTTTAGGGGCAAAATCCTTACCAACAAGGTTAGAACCCACAAACTGGGCCTTATCAAAGGCCTTATATGTTTTCTAATTTGCAATTGCCATTTTTAGCTTCATTGGAACTGCCCGATGTCTCGAGGCTTACTAATAATCCAATTCTTCATTCGCCTTATTGGCCTCCAGTTCCCACTAAAATTCCTAGTGATTGCCCCAGATTTTAAGGAAAACCTAAAGAGGACCCTCAGGTCCATGTGATGAAATATCACTTATGGTGTTCTTCCAATTCCTATGTTGGTGATTTTGTTCGTGTTCGCATCTTTTAGCGAACCTTGACAGGTACTTCCACAAAGTGGTACGTTGAGTTGCCTCGAGGTACCTATGCAGACTTCAACTCTTTGGCTATGGTGTTCCTCACCCACTTCTAGTTGTCGGTGCGTTATGAAACTGGTACTCATTTGCTCACATCTCTGAAGCAGGATACCGCGACCCATATCTCCAATCATATCCATGAATGGAGACGTCAATGTTGCCTCATCAAATTTGAAATCCCTAATGATTTGTTAACTGAATGGTTCACTAAGTCATTCGTAAACAAAATCTCTAAAGATATGGCAATGGGTGGTTGTGTTACCGAGGACCATGCTATTGCTTGTGCCTAGTATTTGGATTTGGTCTATTCCCAATCGGCACGCTATATGAAATGTTGCCTGATGCTCTAAGGACATATTCAGATCCAACATCTTTGAAGTCTCCTGATGTATCACCTATTGGTGGTATAATTGGATTAGTATCCCAAACTTCTACCAAAGCTTCTTCGAAGCAAAAATTTGTTTCGAATACTGATTCTAGTCATCCTTCGAAAAACCCATCGAATCCTGGTAAAACCTCCGAGGTCAATGTTGTTCAGTCTACCACGCCAGATAAAGCCTTAAAAGATAACAAGAAGGGTAAAGGTAAAGACAAATACGATACCTCGAAACAGGATCCTCCTAAGTCATCTACTGATGATGCCTCCAAACATTGGCTGAAATATCCTTGCCTCATTTGTGAGGAAGATCATTATACAAAGGATTGTCCCCGACGTGTTGAAGTTAGTCGTTTATTGAAAGGGACTCTGACTGTTTTGAAAGAGCCTTTCCCATCTTAGCAGACTTAGTTGGTGTAGGTTTTAACCCTGTACAGAAATTACCTGCATACGAATTCTTAAACAAAGAAAATAAAAAATGCGAGAGCATAACCCATAAAACACATATGCACAGAGATTTTTCCCTAGATCCCAAAACCGGGACTACCAGCTTGATTTTTCATTATGTTCCTTTCAATGTTACAATACATATTTATACATGCCGAAGCATCCAATACCATGGACCGAAAAACCATCGCGTCCAATACCATGTGCGAAAATCATGCACAAAACCATAGGTAGGTTCGCCCAACCTAATATAGGGTCCAAAAAAAAATTTCCCGGGGCGCTGCCCCGGACCCCATAAAGGGGGGCTACCCGCCCCCCTCAAACCCCCCGGACAGGGGGGGCTGCCACCCCCCCGCTGCGCAATCGGCGCAACGAAGGGGGGCTACCGCCCCCCTCTAACCCCCCGTTTAACTACGTAGGTTAGTCGTGGAAAGAATATAACACAACCCAACAATCTCCCACTTGTTGTTTTCTTTCCACAGGGGGCCACAGGAGAGCTTAGTCGTTTTTCCATCCCTGAAACACCCATTGTTTCTCTACACCAAGAGAACTTCTCAGAGCTCACAGATTTTGTCAATGCATCTGCAGTATTCTTCAAAGTGTCCACCTTTACCAGCAACACATTTTTGTCTTCTATCATATCCCTCACAAAGTGATACTGAACATCAATGTGCTTTGTCTTTGAATGATAAGCAGGGTTCTTTGCCAAGAAAATTTCACTTTGGCTGTCACAGTCTATTCTTATAGCTCCCTGTACTAACCCCATACTTGAACACAATCTCTGCAACCAAACTGCTTCCTTGCTTGCATGAGTGGCTGCCATGTATTCTGCCTCTGTAGTTGATAGTGCCACTACAGATTGTTTCTTACTCATCCAACTGACTGCACCTCCAAATAGGTTAAACACATACCCACTTATAGATCTTCTCTGATCCAGATCTCCAGCCCAGTCTGCATCAACAAAACCATGAATATCCAACACTCTGTCCAATCCTGGTCTTCCTTGGTAGCACAAACCATAATCACTAGTGCCACGCAAATACCTGAAAACTCGTTTCACTGCTATCCAGTGCTCCTTCCCAGGTTTTGACATAAACCTGCTCAATACTCCCACTGCATGTGCAATGCCTGGTCTAGTACAGACCATTGCATACATCAGGCTACCGACTGCACTTGCATATGGAACACGGGACATGTCCTCTTCCTCTTCTTGTGTCTTGGGACACTGTTCAGCAGATAACCTCACACCTACAGGAATAGGAACCTTCACCGGTTTACTATCCTGCATATTAAACCTCTGCAGTATTGTCTCGACATACTTCCTCTGGTTTAACCAGAGCTTCCTCTTTGCCCGATCTCTTTTAATTTCCATGCCCAAAATATAGTTTGCAGCACCAAGATCTTTCATGTCAAATTTGGAGGACAATTGGGTCTTCAAATCCTGGATAATTTCTTTGTCATTTCCAACCAGCAACATATCATCCACATACAAGACCAGATAAATAAAACGGTCACCAATTAATTTAAAATACACACAATGATCTGCTTTGCTTCTGGTGAAGCCAAGTCCCCGTATAAATGTATCAAATTTCTAATACCACATCCTTGGTGACTGTTTTAACCCATACAGAGACTTCTTTAACTTGCATACCAGTTCTTTCTTACCCTTCACCGTAAAGCCTTCAGGTTGCCTCATGTAGATTTCCTCTTCCAAATCCCCGTGAAGAAATGTTGTCTTCACATCCATCTGTTCTACCTCAAAATCAAAAGCGGCAGCAACAGATAAAAGTAATCTAATAGAAGCTACCTTGGCAACAGGAGAAAAAATATCACCAAAATCAATTCTCGGCACCTGGGAATAACCTTTTGCTACCAACCGAGCTTTGTATTTCTCCACCTTTCCTTCTGCATTAGTCTTCTTCTTGAACACCCATTTGCTGCCAATGGGTTTCCTTCCAGTCGGCAACTCTACCAGATCCCAAGCCTCATTTTTGTGCAAAGATGCCATTTCATCAACCATGGCCTCTTTCCAGAGTTTTCCATCCTCTGAATCCACTGCTTCCTTCACAGTTCTGGGATCATCATCGGTAACAGACAAAGCAAAATTTGAACTGAAAGCAGATGGACTATACCTTTCTGGCTGCCTTCTTTCTCGACCTGATCTTCTCACAGCCGGAGTTTGTGGCTCTTCGTCTTTTGATTCCTCCTCTGCTGCAGAGTCTGATTCTTCCTCCTTTGGCTCAAACTCTATCTTCTCAGATTCCTTTGGTTGGACTTCAGATTGAATAACATCTTTTACCTCTCTGAACACCACATCTCGGCTGTACACAACCTTCCGTGTGACTGGGTTCCAAAGCTTATAACCCTTTAAACCATCCTTATACCCAATAAAGATGCACTTTTCAGATTTACTATCCAACTTGGTTCGTTTCTCCTTTGGAACATGTACATATGCATCACATCCAAATACCCTCAGATGTGAAAGAGAGGGTTTCTTACCAGTCCATACTTCTTGTGGAGTCTTATCCTCCAACGCTGATGAGGGTGATCTGTTGATCAGGTAACGTGCAGTATCCACCGCCTCTGCCCAGAATTCCTGTCCTAACCCGGTACCACTGAGCATGCTTCTTGCCCTTTCCATCAACGTCTTGTTCATTCTTTCTGCGACTCCATTTTGCTGAGGTGTATATGGAGTAGTCTTCTGTCGTGCTATACCACACTTCTTACAAAATTCTTCAAATTCCTTGCTGCAAAATTCTCCACCATTATCTGTCCTCAGCACCTTTATCTTCTTCTCTGTCTGATTTTCCACCAGAGCCTTAAATTCTTTAAACCTGTCAAAGACTTCAGATTTCTTCTTAAGGAAATATATCCATGTATTCCTTGAGAAGTCATCTATGAATGATACATAGTACACAGACTTACCCAGTGATGGAACCTTCACAGGTCCAAACACATCACTGTGCACAAGCTCTATTATCTGTTTCGTCCTCTTACCACCAGAGGGGAAACTCACTCGATTCTGCTTCCCATACACACAATTTTCACAGAAATCAAAATCCAGAGAGCTATCATTCATACCTTCTACCATACCTTTACCATGAAGTATTCGAAGGCCCTTCTCTCCAATATGTCCAAGCCTTTGATGCCACAACATGGTCTTCTCTCCAGAGACCACTAGATTTTCTACTCCATTTTCAGGAACCATAGAACTATTGCACCCATCAACAACAGTGCTACCTTGCAGCTTGTACAGAGTTCCAATCCGAACTCCCCGCATCAATATCAGTGCTCCTCGAACCATCTTGCAGGTATCTTTCTCGAACACCGTCTTTACACCTGCATCATCCAACTTGCTTACAGAAATCAGATTTCTGGCCAATGCAGGAATATGTAGAACACCCGGAAGTGTTCTAACCCTTCCACCTTGCAACTTCAACTTTACTTTTCCCCGACCAATGATTCTAGCCTTCCTATCATCTCCTAAGAAGACATCACCACCATCGTATTTCTCATACTCGCAGAACCACTCTCTATGGGGAGTGAAGTGAAAGGATGCACCTGAGTCAATCAACATGCCTCATGATCTACATGTGTACTTGAAGAAGCCAAGTACACATCCCCACCTTCATCTGAGGTGGTTTTCGCCTCTGCAGAAGGAGCATCATCAGATCCCTTTCCTTTATCAGGAGCTTTAGATTTACAATCCCTTCTGAAGTGCCCTTCCTTTCTGCATTTCCAGCACACCACCTTTATAGGTTTTCCTGGAGATTTAGATCTCCCTCTAGATTTAGATCTCCCACTCGATGACTTATTTTTGTTTATGTTCTGGTACCGTCCTCATACAGACAAGGCATCACCATTCTGGTTGTCCATATTCTTCCGTCTCATCTCCTCCGTCAGCAAGGCTGAGACTATTTCATCAAACTGCAAAGCAGTTGCATTGCTACCTATTGCAATAACCAGACTATCCCACGAATCTGGTAGAGAACACAATAGACTGATGCACTTATCTTCATCTGAAATTTTGATATCAACAGATAATAATTGACTTACCACAGTATTAAACGCATTCAGATGCTCTGTCACCGAGTCTCCATCTTTCATCCTCAGGTTATACAGCTTTTTCTGCAGGAACAGTTTATTCACCAGAGACTTAGATTGGTACAAAGTCCCTAACTTGACCCACAAAGCCTTTGCCGTAGCTTCCCCTGATACATTCAGCAATACTGAATCTGAGACACATAATCGTATTGTGCTCTTTGCCTTCCGATCCAATTTCTTCCATTCTTCATCGGTCACTCCCGATGGTTTAGTACCCGGATCTACCGCGATCCACTGATCTTTATCGACCAACAGATCCTCCATCTTGAGTTTCCACAACTCAAAACTCTGACCATTGAACTTCTCAATCTCGATCTTTCCACAGCTCGCCATCTTTTTTCACCACCAAAATCGATCTCGCAGATCTCCCACTGAACAGGGTCTACCACAGGCCCGAGCGAAACCCCTCAGCAACAAAGGCGTCCCCTTGAAGCCAAAACAGCTCTGATACCAAATGCAGGTTTTAACCCTGTACAAAAATTACCTGCATACGAATTCTTAAACAAAGAAAATAAAAAATGCGAGAGCATAACCCATAAAACACATATGCACAGAGATTTTTCCCTGGATCCCAAAACCGGGACTACCAGCTTGATTTTTCATTATGTTCCTTTCAATGTTACAATACATATTTATACATGCCGAAGCATCCAATACCATGGACCGAAAAACCATCGCGTCCAATACCATGTGCGAAAATCATGCACAAAACCATAGGTAGGTTCGCCCAACCTAATATAGGGTCCAAAAAAAATTTTCCCGGGGCGCTGCCCCGGACCCCATAGAGGGGGGCTACCCGGCCCCCTCAAACCCCCCGGACAAGGGGGGCTATCGCCCCCCTCTAACCCCCCGTTTAACTACGTAGGTTAGTCGTGGAAAGAATATGACACAACCCAACAGTTGGTTGACCAACCGCAATCCTCTACCTCATCTGGTTCTCAGGTTTACATGATGTTGGGTTCATTACCTATCTCTATCGCCACTCGATTGAAAGATGATCAAACCTCTCAAAAGAAGACAATGGAAAAAGAAGCCACTGATATACCTTCTACTTCCGCCCCAACCAATTTTGGTCCTCTCCATATCAAGAGACCTAATAATGAATCCTTTATCTAACTACCTCCCAAAGGTGTGGTTCGGAATTCATCCTATAGCCTAAATGCTAGAGTTGCTCAACATTATAGTATTGTCGAAGATTTAGCTCAAGCGCCTTTGGCGATGTCTGCTTTTGAATTTCTCCAAACATGTCCAACGCAACGGAAATCATTATTATTTGCTATAGGAGGCATCGATCCTGCTGGTTCAAGCTTTATTACTTTCGATCTTGAAAACCATGTTCCTTGTCTTCCTCATCAGATTGCATTTTTTATTCAAGTCATTATAGAAGGAAAGATGATCCATCGGACTGTGATTGATGAAGGTTCTTTTACCTGCATCATGTTTGTTTCATGTTGGAAAGATATTGGCTCTCCACCTCTTAACCAATCCCTGAATACCTTGGAGGCCTTTGATAGCATAGGCTCGCGTCCTTATGGTATTCTCACAAGTTTACCGATCACTTTGGAAGGGAAGACTATCGAGCTAGAAGTGGAAGTTGTAGATGCAAATCTGAATTACAACCTTCTATTTGGGCGAAGTTGGTGCCATACCACGTTTTGTGTGGTTTCCTCTTTATTATGTGTGCTTCATTTTCCTCATGAAGGAAAAATTGTCATCGTCGATTAATTGTACTTTTTCTCTTCCGATGCGTCGAATGGAAACATCCCATATGTGGGAAATACTGATATTCCATATGATAGCGTGGGGGTAGGTCTTTTTAAAGATTCTGCTTTAATGGGAACTTTTTTTCTCCCACCTCCCCATGTCGCCTCGATCAACATATCTCTGATTCTAAAGACCCATGGATCATTCCTTCTCCAGATCAGATTGATTTGTTTGGTGACGCTATGCCACTAAGTCCTTTGGAACAAGCTTATCATGAAATTGTCTCGACCTTTGTGACTGCTTTAGAAAGTCATGTTGTTCTCAATATGTACTTGGATACCTATTCACAATCTCCTTGGCTTGGTTCTTGGGATTCTCCGAATCCCTTGAACGAGATATTCCCCACCGGCGAAAGTATTGTTGAGGTTATGTCTCTTGATGAAACTCCTTAGAATGATATCCATCATCATTTTGTGTTTCTTCCAAGCCTAAGTGAGTTTCCTTCGTGTCTTGAAGCTTTTGTTTCTCATAACCTGACACACCCACTTCAAACACCTATTTTAGTGTACGAAGTTTTGTCCAAGGGTAATATGGGAAATATTATTTCAACCATGCCACTCGACATTTCCATTAAACTTGGAATTGTTGAGAACATTCACATTGGGGTTTCCTATTCTCTTGAAGAGATCAGGGTTTACACTAACCTTTTTAAGGAATTTCGTGATGTATTCGCTTGGTCATATGAGGAAATGCCTGGTATTGATCCAGCTATTGTGGTGCATGAAATACCCACGTATCTTGATGCAAAACCTGTTCGCCAATGGATCCGTCCCGTGCATCCCAAGAAGACCACTGCTATTAAGGGAGAAGTTGAAAAACTTCTAAAGGATGGTTTTATTTACCCTATCCCATTGAAAAATTGGGTCTCTAATATCGTACATGTTAGTAAAAAGCAGGGAACCATTCAATTTTGTGTTGATTACTTCGAAATCAATCACGCATGCCCTAAGGATAACTATCCTACTCCCTTTATTGATCAAATCATTGATGAGTGCTCCGAGAGTGAGATCTTCTCTTTTATGGATGGTTTTTCTGGTTACAACCAGATCAATATATTACATGTTGATCAACACAAGACGACTTTCATCTATCCATGGGGGACTTTTGCCTATGAGAATCTCCCTTTTAGCTTGAAAAAGGTGGTGCTACCTTTCAGAGAGCAATGTCATATGTCTTTCATGATATTAAACACATTGTTCAACCTTATCTAGACAACTTACCAGCTCATTCTGCTAAGCATTGTGACCATCCAGACCACCTTCAAGCCATCTTTTTGTGTTGTCGACACTGTAATATTCATTTTAATCTGCCCAAGTGTGTCTTCTGCGTAGAATCTGGCCAGCTTTTGGGTTTTGTTGTGTCCCAAGAAGGTATATGAATCGATCCTGTGAAAGTTGAGGCTATTGTAAATGTAGCTCCTCCTTCATCACTGCACCAATTGCAGAGTTTGCAAGGAAAGGCTAATTTCCTTCATCACTTTGTCCTGAATTACGCTGAGCTCGCCAGGGGATTTACTCAAAAAATGGATCCCATTCGTTTGGGATGAAATTGCCCAAAACTCTTTCAATGCTCTAAAGCAAACGCTCATCAGTACTCCTTTATTGCACCCCTTGACTATCATCGTGATTATTTCTTATACTTGGTTGCGACTGACAGTACCATTACTATGGTACTGGTGTAGGATGATGATGATGGTAATGAACATGTGGTTTATTATTTGAGTAGAAATCTCATTGACAATGAAACTTGATATGCTCATGTTGAGAAACTTGCCTTGGTAGTAGTCCATGTTTTTCAATGATTTCGCCATTACATTCTTCTATAGTATACCACAGCAATTTCCGATTGTAACCCCATGACTTATATTTTGACTCGTCAATTTCTTGGGGATAAATACTCTAAATGGATTGTTACCCTGCAAGAGTTTGATTTGGAGTTTACTGCCGCCAAATTAAAGAAATCACTCGTTTTTGCCAAATTGATCTACACCCTTCCTTCCGCAAACACCTCCACCGATTTTACTGAGCAGATTACTGATGAAACTTTGTTTCTCATCAGCACTCTCGACCCATGGTACGAAGATATTACCGTTTATCTTCAAACCCAAACTTTCCGATCCAAGTTGTCTCGATCCAACCGACATCGCATCCGACATCAGTCTCAACCTTATTGGATTATTAGTGATACGTTGTACCGAGTCGGTGTTGATTCTGTTCTTCACATATGTCTAACACTTGAAGAGGTTGAACGAGTCTTAAATGTATACCACTTTGGGGCATGTGGTGGTCACATGTCAGCCTATGCCACTGCTTAGAAGATCCTTCGCGCCGATTATTTATTGTCTTCCATCTTCAAAGATTGTATTTTGGTCATTCAAAAGTGCATGAATGTCAGATTTATAACCATAAATAGCACACCCCACCAACACCCTTACACCTAGTCGTCACCATTGTCCCATTTGCTAAATGGGGCATAGATTTCATGACATGTAACCCTTGCTCGGCTGGGGGGCATGGCTATATCATCGTCATCGTCGAGTACTTCACTACATGGGCTGAGGCGATGCCTACATATAATGCTGACGTATCATTGTTTCTCCACTAGTTTTACTCTAATCCAACTAGTTTATGGTCTAGAGGCACCTGATCAAGTGTGAAATCCCTTCGTTAAAATTAGCTATTAAACTACTCCCCGATACCTCACCTGAAGAGGAACGATTACTTTATCTCGAGATACTTGATGAGACTCGTCGAATTGCTGCAATGGTGATCAAGACACAGAAAAAACGAGTTAAAGGATCAAACTATTTCTCCACGCATTTTCGTTGAAGGTGACTTGGTCTTATTGTATGACCAACAAAACAATAAGTTGTGAGCTGGGAAGTTTGAAACTATGTGGCATGGGCCATATATCGTTAAACGTGCCTTGCAAAAAGGTGCCTATGATCTAGTTGACGACGAAGGTAATGCATTGTCATAGTCCCACAAATGACTTTATCTGAAAAAAGTATTATGCGTGAATTCTGTGTAATTACTTTTGTACATTAATGTGTGAATTCATTGGTGTGCGGTTTTGATTTTTTGGTGTGATTGTTTGCTTTGTAGACATGTTTCCTCTTCTTACTTTGTGTTCCACTCGGTTTGCAGATGTCGTCAAACCATTATGTTGGTTTTGCTGATGGTACTTGTCATAGCGCATAGAACTTATCTTGCGCAACTTGGGCACTCTTTTCCCATGATGGCGAGTTGATCAATTTACAAGGTATTTGCCTGGGACGAACAACTAATAATATTGCCAAGTATAGTGCAATTATTGAACTGTTATCAAAGGCAGTTTCTCTTGGCATTAGAAATTTATTTGTTAAGTTAGATTCATAACTCATTGTGTTACAATTGAATAGTCATTACTCAGTAAGAAATCCACAAATATGTGTATGTATCTACATGTTTGATTACTGGAAATAAATTTTGATTATATCACATATCAACACATTCCACAGAATTTGAATACATTAACAAATGCATTAGCAAATTATGTTCTTGATAGACATTTGCTTAATTATAAAACTGATCATATCATCATGACACATGAACACATAAGTAGAAGATAAAAACATATATATATATATATATATATATATATATATATATATATATATATATATAGCGTTTGTCAAAGTTTTTTCATCAAAATCTCAAAAAATAAAGTGTTCCGGGACACATGGCTTTCAAAGCCTACAACAGTGCAAAAAACATGACTAGAAAGGCTATTCACCCACATGATACTCTCGATAGCATGAGACTGCTCTAATCACTCGGCCTAAAAGTCGACACAGTCTCGCAGTATTAGTATTGTAGTGGCACACCATCTATGGTCGCATACTCTAGAATCCCTCGAGTGATCACTTCCATATTTCGTTCCATATCTACCATAGGATCTGCTCTTTCCTCGTATGGAGCATCTTCTATCTGACATGCTACTCTTCGTGCTATTGGCAACATGCCAGGAGGCCTTTCTGGTTCCACATCTGCACATTTATCACAAGTAAACTCTCATATACACTTTAATAAAAAAAACTCATTAAACTTGAAAAATCCAAAAAACAAGTTTTACCTGCATCAGTCCACTGTTCACCCAGTGGTAGAGGCAGATTTGGATCCCATCTTAAGTTTGTGCCTGTAATTGCATAGTCATCCACCACGATCAGTTGTCAGCGCATCCAACAAAATTGCGAAGGGAAATGCATCTGTTGACCCCCTTCTCCACGAGGCATGAGCTCACTCCATCTCAGCAGCCTCAGATCTTGTGGATCAGGATCTGACACCTTTTTCCACTGATACCAAATTAGGGGCACACGCTCCAGAAAGAAAGTGACCAAGATCGAACCGAAGCCGAACTGCTTCAAGTTTCCCCGCTTGCCTTTGGTCAGTTGCCTCTTCATGTTGGCTAATAAACCCTCGCACTAGTTGAACATTGTTGGAGTAAGGAAACCTACCGCATACTGGAATTGAGATTTTGAAATCTCGTGTAAATATTGTGACCCAACTATACGGGCCATGTTGTGTAGAATTTTCCTCAAGGGAATATTGTCGATAGTCAGTATCTTCACCTTCCCGCTCATTCTTGTCTCTACACTCAGGAAATGCCTTCTGATTAGGGCAATGGTGCTCTCACATCACGCACGAGACCCGAAGAGTTGAACCCTTTCTCCTCTTTTGGACAATCTAGTAATGAAGTAAATGTCCACTACTTCCAGCTCCAATTCTTGGTCTCCAATGAGGAAGATCTCCCGATCAACATCCCATAAACTAATTAGGTAGTGTAGCAGCTCGTTTTGGGCTCTGAGTCCTAGGGTTCAGAAGAATTTCAGTAGCCCGCAGTTCCTCAAAGCATTGACGCATTCAGGATCTTGGGAAGCCTAGTGATATTCTGCCTCATGGCCTCTTTCCTTCCATTCAATGACCATGTTGTCGAAATCTCCTGCAAAACAACCATTAACAATGATTAAATGCTTTTTCATGGGACAAAAACTCAAAAATTTCACTCAAAGAAAAAGATTTCTCTTTAATTTTTCCACCCTGCGACCAGCGCGACTATTTTAATTAATCTCGTGCTAGCAGCGCGAGAGTCTTTCGGGGTCAGGGGTGATCAGTGCGATCCGATAAGCAAACCCACGTTGATCGCCCCCAATTTAAAAATTTTAAATCCTCTCTTCTGGCTGAGAAACCCTAAGAAACAACATGAAAGTAAACTAAAAGGCAAGAGAAAAGGTAAAGCTTTTACCTACGGCTGACAGTTCACGAAATGGTGCCCTGAATCTCCCACACTGCTCGCCTAAAAAATCGAAGAAAATGGGGTAAAATGCACTCTCCAATTTACTCCAAGTGAAATGGTAAAAATGATTTTACTTTTGGTCTATTTATAGGTTTTAAACACATTTTTCCAATATTTTATTATTTTCCTTGATATCAGTGATGTGTGGTTGTCTTTGTGCAATTACAAGTTCTTTTTGGTGATTACATTAATCATTTTTTACTAATTCAATGAGTTGTTGTTGTTGTTGTTGTTTTTTGTTTTTGTTTTGTTTTGTTTTTTGTTTTTTGTTTTGTTTTTTTGTTGTTGTTGTTGTTTTGTTGTTGTTGTTGTTTTTTTGTTTTTGTTTTTGTTTTTTTTGTTTGTTTTTTTTTTCTTTTGTTTTTTTATTTTTGTTTTGTTTTTTGTTTTTTTGTTTTTTTGGTTTTTTTTTTTTTGTTTTTTTTTTTTTTTTCCAGACTTGTTAAAAAAAAAACAAAAAAGGAACCCCCCCCCCCTGGAGTCATCTTTAAGCTCTTTTTTAATTCTTGAAATATGAAAATATTGTCGAGTACTTGTCCTTTCGAACTCGTTAAATTAAATGAATTGACGTCGTCTCAGTATACGTTTACCCCTTTTTTGGGTTGTGATTGTCTATTTACGAAAAATTTACACCTTGCTTGATATGGGCAAGAGGTTTTCTCAAATATTGTTTTCTACCTTTTTGGGTTCGAGAGACAAATTACGAAAAGGGACATGATGGATTTTTTTTTCATCTCTTTTTCAAACTCTCTAAATATGAAAAATATATAGAGTTATCCTTTCGTCCGACTCGTTAAAAATTTAATGACGAAAGACTCGTCATTATGATGAGATCGAGTTTCTCCTTCCTAGGACTGATAAAACTTACTAGGATGGATTCATTCGAAGAATGAAATTATATGATAAGCATATGCTATCCCCATCAAGTTTGTGATTTAAAAATAATTGGGGTACTCACTAGAAATAGTGGGGAAAAATGAAAGTGAGACATCTCTTGTATAGGCAACATGTCGTTCTTGAACATGACACTCATTTGTTTCTCGTGTCGGGTTTGGGATATCCTCGCTCAGTCACTTGTCCTTCCGGGTTTGGGTGATCCATTTTTCCTCTCATCTAACTATTCCATTTCGTCGTCATGACCCTTGGTCTTATGTTGAGTCAAATGTTGCCACACTTCAGAGTCCTGTCGCCAATGTTTAAGAGAAGTCCTATCTGCATTTATTACCTATACATTGTCTGAGCTTTTGCTACAGTCTCGGATCATACTCATTGATTTCACTTTATTCCTCATTTCGTGTCAATTATGGGGGATTCATTATGGCCCTCCTTCGATGGATCACTTCCACTTCAGCTCATTATCCAGGAAGATGACTTAGAGACTCCCATTCATTACCTTAGAGCTTGCATGCCTTAATGGCAAGTTCTTCGCATCCGACAACATGTTTACATCATTGGCCTTCGATCGGATGATTCCACATGTGTTTGACTTCAGCTTCATTTTCACATTCAGGGATTGTATTGTGGTACCTTGAGGGCCATTATCATTATTGGTGGTTCTTCTCGTGCTTGTTAATAGTCCACATCATTGGTCAGTAATCAGGTGGTTTTCTAGCATGTTCGTCTTCGACACATTCATTCGCATGTTAGAATTTGTACTTTGATTGGGTTGGGGTTGAGCGCAAGACCCTAAGTTTTGTCTGATATGACATAGGCTGCGTGGAGCTATGTATTGTTCATGATTGTACACATGTTTCTTCTATACAGATGGTTGTGACCATACCGTGGGATTTTATATTTATGATGATGATCCTTCTATATTGGATGGTTGTGCCCATGCCTTGGATCTTCAATTTACAGATGACCCTTTTCATTTGGATGGCTACGCCCATACCATGGATCCTTTCACACAGTCCTTTCTGTCCAGATGGCTGCATCCATACCGTGGATTCATGTTTTGATATCTGATATGTATATGTGTATGAATCCTTGATTTGCAGGTCTCCTGATAGTGTTTGTTCTTGTCCTTGCAAAATATCGTAAAGCATCTCAACCATCACTCTCTATTCTGACTTCATGCTTTAGGGGGCATCTGTTACACAATATTTTGTCATGCCTCCTTAACTACCCTATGTCAAACCGTGAAGAGCCTGAAACTTAGCAATCATGCAGTGTACCCATCCTGATATGGAGCTCAGATCCTCCCTGAAACCCTGATGGAAACATGCCTTGAGCCTTCCCTGGAGCAGTAAGCTCTAAAACCCTAATTTCAGGACCAACTCAACCCGGACACTAGCAACTCGTGCTCATCGCTAGTTGCACTATACTATCCTCGTGATGCCAACACACTTTTTCCTTGGATACTCGCGTTGATCCCTAAAAGGAAAGTTTTCCTAAGGAGGACAAGAAGCTTCGTCATCTAGAGGCTTCCAGAACGACAAGTTGGAGGTTGTTTGAAGTGGATGTAGTCAAATTATCCCAATATTTCCCTTTGATCTTATCCCTATGAGCTACATCCTTGAGATGAGGGCATTCTCCTATCTTTGGAGAGACCCTAACTCCCTTTCCTTGCCTATATATTCATCCTCTCCCTTTCCCGAATGGTTGGTCTTTGATTATTTGCACCCTTATGACGAGATAGTGCCTACATGCTACTCATTTGGCTTGGAGAAGAAGTGCTTGGAGAGCTTGAGCTTCGAATTGGACATTCACTCAAGGAGAGCTTATTGACATCAAGGCTTGGTTGTATGCTTCCTCCTTTATTTCATTAATATATACAATTGCTGGTTCATTTTCCATAAATGTTTGTGTTAATGCATCATTTATCTTAATGCTCCTTGATCTGTTAAGTGGATTATTTTCAATTATGCTAGTTGTACTTGTATGCTTCGTTATGTCTTTGATCTCTTGTGTAGGAATTCAAATGTTGTGAGCAATAGAGCTGATCTTGAGGCACAAGCGATTCAAGGTCTTCATGAAGGGGTACGTTATAGCATCAAAACGAGGTAGGTTGTCTTCCTCTTCTCTCACTTTGATTGTAATTTAGGAAAGTGTCCTTGTAGATTTTCATGTAGGTTGTTATTCCCACTCATTGGGCTAGAGGGGTCGTCTCTGTCCGTAGAGAGGATTAGAAAACAACTCTCCAAGTGGTTGAATGGACTTGTATTTATAGTTGTCCAAGAGGGTCGAAAAGGTGTCACATAGACCAATTAGTCAAGGAGGGCCAACTTGGTCTTTGTGATGACATTTTTTACTTTTGACTCAAAATAAAATTTCTTTTTCTTTTCTTACAAAAAGTCGAAATGGGATTTGACTCAAATAAATTTCTTTTGACTCATAAAATATTATTTTTGACTCAATTGACCCTATAAGTATGAAGAACATGCTTTTAACTAAAAATAAAATAATAATGAATGAATATAATAAATACATCAATGATATAGTTGAATTACATTATGAAGACCGACACTAGATACATTTTCAACACTCCCTCTTAATTAGGGAGGTATTCATAATGACACAACAAGGTACTCTCAAATTGAAATATTCATATAAGAAAGTATTTGGACTGATAAGCATCAATGATGATTTTTATCATCACAACCACCATTGCAAAAATAACAAGGCCTTGACTTTCAAGTTCTATCCCTCAAGTTCTATCCCTCCATTAGATGATAACACAATTACAGGAGGCATAAATTTGGACACCGCCACCTCTCAGGCACATAACCCATCCAGATGTTCACTAGGTATGTCCTCACAGGGCTATTTCCTAATCCACTAGGAAATATCGATCCTCAGGACTAATCTTATCTTGGATTAATGTACTTGACTTATGGCGGTTAGTCTTGGTCAAACCACATGACACATGGATAATATGGTGTCCACCGTCAATACCTCTCAACCATGGAGGAGATATCCACAATCCCAAGCTTGTCTCGCAAATAATCAAGCTTCGTTAATATGTCTACAATTTGTTCGTTAGTGGAGATGTATTGTAGCTTCACGACCCCATCCCGCACCAAGCTTTTAATATTGTGATATTTGATGTTGATGTGTTTCGTCCTTGCATGGAAAATTGGGTCCTTTTTCAACTTTATACAACTATGGTTGTCACAACATATTGTAATAGAGTCCAAAGGTTCTTCATATAGATCAACAAGCAACTTTCGGAGCTAAACTTCTTCTCGACCAACTTCACTAGCTGTTATATATTCTGCTTCAGCAGTGCTTAATGCAACTGAGTCTTGTTTCCTGCTCGTCCATGAAACCATAGCGGATCCTGTTAGCTCTGCTACATATTGGGACACTTTGAAGGTCAAATGTAGGCCTGGCTGGGTTGTTATGGCTAAAAAGGGACTTGTACCAGTTATCTTTCTCATTCCCTTTCACCCCGCTCACACTCTCATAACCCCGTATCTCTGTTTTTCCTCCAGAACTCGGCATAAGCCCCCGTTTCCCCAAGCCTCAAAGTGCTAAGTTTAAAGCTCCATAGCCCCGCCACCACATGACCGCGCGCCTTCGCAAACTCTTTCCCTGTCACATCCAACATAAACTCGTGCGATCAAACCCACACCGTCCGATCATCTTCGACGCGATCGGATGGCAGTCGCTCCTCCCGTGCCTGCAAACCAACCGCGCGTTAACTCGCGATCAAAGTGGTTTTCACATGTCCCGTCCGCCATGCATCGTGCGTTGACTGGAATCGCGCACCTTTGTACGATTACCACCCAAGCCCCAACAACGGTGCGATAAATACCGCTCACTGCCAAAACCAACCTCCCCGCTCATTAAACTCCGCACATCTCCTCTGTTCGATGACCGTTGGATCCATCCACTGAAGATCCAATGGCTCACGAATGTTTTTGCTCACACGTCCTCCCAATACCTTTTGTTGAGCGACCTCCGCCATCCATCCATTTGATCCAATGACTGATATCTGTTCCCGTCATGCTCATGTGTTCGCCATGCAGCCCTCTCATCCATAACCTGTCCCATGCATCCGAAGGATAAAGGTGGCCATCATCCAGTACTCGGCGTAATAGATCCTCAACAACCGCATTCAACAGGGAAGATGGTCAAGAAGAAAAGGGCATGCCTCGAGCAGTTAAAATACATTCAGCAGTTATGGAACTTCATCCATATGACACTTCACTTGCTCGAGAAGTACAACAGAGCATCCAAAGGAGATCAATTTTTTTCACCACAGAAAGCAATTGCATTTAGAAGTTCTGCCAAGCAGTTAAAACGATTGGTGGTCCATTATGACCCCTCCACGTCTAGAATAACAGAACATTTTGTAATCAAACTCTATATATACCCACAAAACATATGTAATCAGGGTTGATGGTTGTTTTTTTGATGTAAAGTTCAACTTCTGGAGACTGTAACTGCTTTGATACTTGCATCGTCTCGTCTTCATTTTCAGCTAATACAAGCTTCTTTTGCTATTAATTACTCACTTTCCATCTCTTTTCTGTTCTAGGTTATGCTTGATATGCATTTTTTCCTGAACTCTTGATGTATAGCATTAGAGGAGCTATCATCCTACCTCTGTGTTTGAATCTTGCATGTATCAGTGAATGTGTTAATCATGTTTCTTTTCGCTTAGTGGCAGAGAGCTATCATCCTGTCTGTGCACTAGGGAATTAGATTTACAGACCTTTTTACGGGTTGCAGCCGGCCATCACAGGGTCCTGTGCATCTGCTGGTGTGGTTAGTATTCTCCATATTCACCCAATCCTTAAACTATGAGTAGTTGGTGATCTAAAGCCTTGTAGTCTGGGGGTGTTCACGCATGTCTGGAGTCAAGCAAAGTAGGAGCGATTATCTGGTTTGAGCATGCATCATTCCTTCCATTCATCCATTTCCAACGTTATGTTGAGTTTGTAATGTTCCCGAGCATCTCCGAGCTACAACCTATGAGAGTTTCTTGGGGTGATAACATCGATTGGCGCCATTGCCAGGGAGAGGAGATTGAAGCTTAGCTTCCCTGGGAGAACGACACAGCTCCATGCTTTGATGATAGACAAGGTCTGGACACATTTATGGTTGTAATCATTTATCTGGCGACTGTACTAGAGAACCTACCTGGTGGCGACTCCACATTTCAGTTCTGGCTCAGTTTGTGAGGCATACCCGGAGAAATCCTCAGAAATCACTAGCTGACCTAGTGCCTGACCCTAAGAAGATTGCTAAGCAGAAGAAAACATCACAGAAAGGAGCATCAGGATCAGGTAAGTTTAAGAAATCTTATGCATCTCTGAAAGGAAATATTGCAGCTGAGGATGTACAGTTTGAAGATTTAGAGCCTAACACTGTTAGTAAAGAAACACCTTCAGAGATTCATACAGCTCCTTCTATAGTCAGTTCCCCTTTGGATCTCAGTCCAAAGGAAGCCTCCCATACAGTCCATAAATTTCCTTCATTTCTATCATCTATTTCATTACTTCCTACCATTCAATCTGCTAGTATCCTTCCACCTATCCCAGTCATGGCAGGCCAACAAGCTCCCACGAAGATGGAAAGAATTATAGCTGCTAGGTATGGACCCCTGGTCTTGCCTGTTCCTTTGAATGCTATGCCTGCAGGAGAATATCAGAAATATATGCCCAAATTCACTGGTACAGAGGGGGTAACAGCTGAAGAGCACCTTGAATCTTTCTATAGTTATGTTGATAACTTAGATATCAGTGAGGATGATGTGTGGATGAGAGTTTTGTCCAGAGCCTTGATGGAGAGGCTAGAAAGTGGTTCAGAGAATTGCCCCATAGGTCCATAACAGACATTGAGGCATTGGATGATGCATTCCTGAAGCAATGGGGAGATAGAAAAGACTTGCTCTACTACCATACAGAGTTTGGAAACCTAAAGAGGGAGAATGGGGAATCTTTGCCTGATTTTAATAAAAGATTTAACCGTATGTATAGTAAGATACCAGTTGAAGTAAAGCCTACCCCCACCTCTACCAAACTCACTTATGCCAATGCTTTTGACTCTGATTTCTACCTGCTTTTGAAAGAAAAAAGATGTGCCACCCTAGCTTATATGCAAGATGTAGCATTGGAGGTGGAATCAAATATCATGGCTGCAGAAAAGCTTAAAAGTCATGCTGACAGAAGAAGGCAGAGAGGTGAGGCTTCTTCTTCCTCTGCTTCATCTTCAGAACCTAAATTAGATAAAATGACTAAGATGACAGAGTCATTAGCTGTTGAGATATCTAAGCTGAAAGTTGAGCAGAGTTTTGGGAAAACAAGGTTTCAAAGCACATTTGCTCCTAAAAATCCAAATCCATTCAGAAGAGCAAATGAACAATTACAAATCCTTCAAAGGGGTAAAGAAGCAAATGAAGAACAGAAAGTTAAGGCCCCTTTCCAAAATGTAGTCATGGAGGAGGAGCAGTTTGAAGAGGAGGATGAAATTCATTGCATGGAAGATAAAGGTAGTGCTACCTTTTTTACATTGGCTGCATATGAAGAATCATTACTACTGGACCAAACCAGTCAAGAGTGGGACAGAGAGGTTGTTTTGTAGACTGGTGAACAACAAAGGTATAATCTGAGGTCAAAAGCAAACAATGTCAAGGAGAACCCTGCCCAAAGAGCTGTTGTCCAGACAGAGTCATAGAATATCAGACAGAAGAAGCCAGCAGCTGATCCAGTCATCCTCAAAGCACCAGCTCAAGAGGTAAGAGGTCCTGATAAGTCCCCTTCCCCTTTCAGTTTTGAATTAGAAGTCCAGAAATTAAAAATATCTGTGCCTCTGTTAGAACTTGTAAGGAGTGAAGTTTTTAGAGAGCCTACCCTTGAGGCTCTTGAGCTGAAAGCCACACAAACCTCCACTAACTATGTCAATTTTCAAGATGATAAACCCGCAGTTGTGCTTTAGCCCAATGATCGAACCTGCTGATAATAATTCTCCATCATTTTATGTCTCCTTGACCATTCATGACAAAATCCTCCGCAATTGCCTGCTAGACACAGGGGCTAGCCACAACTTGATGCCTAACACTTTCATGGAAGAGTTAGGCCTTGATATCACCAGATCATATCATGACTTATTCTCATTTGATTCAAGAAAGGTAAAATGCCTAGGATTGATCAAAGACCTGGCCATTACCCTAGCTCAACTGCCCATGAAGAGTATGATGATGGATATTGTGGTAGCAGATGTCCCTCCTAAGTTTGGCATGATGCTCTCTAAAGGATGGATTGAGAGACTAGGTGGGACAGTACAGAATGATCTATCTTATGCCACTGTCCCAGTTTTTGGAGGAGAAAGCAGGAGATTGTATAGAGAAGCACAACTGGCCTACATCATCAGTGATGAGAAGAACCCTTCCAGTCATCCCATATATGTCGTGGACACTAATTTTGGAGCTTGTATCCTCCAAATAGAAGAATCTCAGAAGGCCTCAATGTAGCTCAGGAAATAAATAGTTCAGTTCGAGGATGAGCAGGGAAGTCAGGTTTGGGAGATGTTCTTTGATGGAGCATGTTCCAGGGAGACTACAAGAGCAGGGGTGGTGCTGATATCTCTAGAACAAGAAAGCACACATATGTCTTTCAAGCTGGCCTTTCAAGTCACAAACAATATGGCAGAGTATGAGGCTCTGATATTGGACCTTAACGCAACCAAAGACGGAGGAATCAGGAACATAAAAGTGTTTGGAGATGTCGATCTCATCATTCAGCAAGTGAATAAAACATTTCAAGCAAAGCACCCAAGGCTGAAAGCATACAGAGATGAGGTATGAAGACTCAAAGGTTCCTTTGATAATTTTTGTATCTCATATCTCCCTAGAGCCAAAAATTAACTTGCTGATTCCCTTGCTGTGTCTACTAGCATGTTTATTCCTCCCATGCCTCCCAGATTAGTTTATGAGGTTCAAGTGAAATACAGACCATCCTTGCCTGATAATGTCCAACATTGGAAAGTTTTGAGGATGATGATGAAGTGAATAGGTTTTTGCAAGTCATTGATGAATTTTCCGAGATGCAAAATTGCCCAAGAGAATGAAGCCTTGGAAGAAAGTCCCCAATCCTAGCTTAGAAACAGAATTGATAAGGATAGCATTGTCCAACTACCCAACAATCAGATACCTAAGGGTCTAGTTCCTTTAGAGAAGTTGTTTGACCAGAATGATGTGCCTTATAATGCTGCCCAAAAAGAAGACCAATCTGCAGTCTGTAAGCATAACATAGGAAGTTCAGATCAGCCCAAATACATAAATCTGCCTGCTGACCAAAGTGCTGAATACTGCAATTTAATGAAGCAATTTGCTGATGTCTTTGCCTGGGAATATAGTGACTTGAAAACATATGACAAAAAGATTATCCAGCATAAAATCCCTTTAGAGAAAGACACCATCCCTTTCAAGCAGAAGCTAAGACCGATAAATCCTTTGCTCCTTCCTCTGATTGAAAAAGAAATAAAGAAGTTATTGGCTGCCAAAATCATAGTCCCTCTCAGATATTCCAAATGGGTAGCCAACTTAGTGGTAGTGAGGAAGAAAAGTGGAGAAATCAGACTCTGTGTTGATTTCAGAAACTTAAACAAATGCTCTAAGAAAGACAATTATCCTCTACCCAAGATGGAGCATTTGCTGCAGAAGGTCTCAGGGGCCAAAGTAATGTCTTTCCTGGATGGGTTTTCAGGCTATAACCAGGTTGCTGTACATCCAGATGACCAAGAGAAGACTGAATTCACCACTCCTTGGGGCACTTTTATGTATTCCAAGATGCCTTTTGGGTTGATGAATGCTGGAGCCACCTTTCAGAGAGCTATGGATATAGCATTTGTGAGGGAGAAGCACAAGTTTTTCCTTATTTACCTTGATGATATAACAATATACTCCAGTAGCCATCAATGACCATTTGCAGCATTTAAGGAAGGTGTTCCTGAAGTGCATAAGGTTTGGGATTTCAGTCAATCCTAAAAAGTCACAGTTTGCTTTAGAGGAGGGCAAGCTGTTAGGACATATCGTTTCTGCTACAGGTCTTCAAATTGACCCAAAAATAGTAAGAACAATACAAACCTTGTCTGTCTCGAGATCAAAGAAGGATATCCAGTCCTTTCTGGGCAAAATAAATTTTGTGAGGAGGTTTATCGCGAATTTTGCAGAACTTGTAAAGCATATTACCTCTATGTTGAAAAAGGGGTCAGAGATTAAGTGGACTGATGCAGCAAGAAAATCCTTTGAGTCCATTAAGAAAGCTATTATGGAAGCTCCCACTTTAATAAGTCCAGATTACAGCAAGGAGTTGCACATATTTTATTTACCTCTGAAGACACCCTTGTAGTAGTTTTATTGCAAGCAGATGAAGAAGGCTCAGAGCATCCAATGGAATTCTTCAGCAAAACCTTAAGGGATGTTGAGATGAGGCATGATATTATGGAGAAACAAGCATATGCCCTTATCAAGTCTTTGAAAGCTTTCAGAGTTTAACACAGCCTAATGCTGATGGAAGAATGGCTAAATGGATTGCGAAGCTGATCGAATTTAATATAGAATTGAAGCCCACCAAGCTTGTCAGAGGTCAGGGTCTTGCTAGACTGATGGCTGAATAAAATTGTAGAACATTAGATATAAATCTCATAAGCACAAATGCAGAAAGGGATCAAACAGAAGAAGAGGAAGCAACTGAACCAGGGAAAGAACAGTCATTAGCAGAAAATCTAGCTTCTTGTGATTGGTACTCTGCAATAGTTAAATTCTTGTTGAAGCTAGAAATCCCTCCAGGCCTTAGTTCAAGCCAAGCCAGAACTGTTAAGCTCAAGGCAACAAAATATTGCATTCATGAAAATCTGCTCTACTGGAGGGACCCCTCTGGAATTCTTTTGAGGTGCCTGGACAAAGAACAATCCATTGAAGTCATGCAGCAATTTCATTCCAGCATGTGTGGAGGGCATCATTATTGGAAAACTACAGCCCACAAAATTCTCAGAGATGGGTACTATTGGCCCACCTTGTTTTCTAATGTCTTTTCATTTGTTAAATCATGTGACAGGTGCCAAAGATTTGAAGGAAAGCAGCAATTGAAGTCCTTGCCCTTAAAACCAATACATTCTAATGGTCCTTTTCAGTAGTGGGGCTTGGATTTCATTGGAGAAATCAATCCACATTCCAGTGACCAACACAGATGGATCTTAGTAGCCACTAATTATTTCAACACGTGGATTGAAGCAATTCCTACTAGAAAGGCTGACCATAAGGTGGTCATGAGTTTTTTGACAGAGAATAGCTTTAGCAGATTTGGCTGTCCACATAAATTGGTCGCAGACAACGCAACAGCCTTCAGGGCAAAATAATTGGTGGACATGTGTGAATCAATGGGCGTTAAGCTGGTTCATCCCAGCTCATATTACCCTCAAGGCAATGGTCTAGCAGAATCTTCCAACAAAAGCCTGATAAGGATAATTAAAAAGTTGTTGGAAGACAAAAAAAATAACTGGGATTTTAAGCTTAAATATGCACTGTGGGCTGACAGAGTGACCATCAAGAAATCCATAGGGAATTCTCCATTTAGGCTGGTATATGGCACTGAGGCTGTGTTTCCAATTCAGTTAACTCTCCCTATGGCGAAGTTCCTACAAGAAGAACAAAATGAGGAAGAAGACATGGCAAAAAGGATCATTGATTTAGCAGAGGTACATCAGATCAGAGAACATTTGGTTGAGAAGTCAGCAGCACATCAACAGAAGATCAAGGAAGTCTTTGACAGAAAGACAAAATCAGATAATTTTTAGGTTGGAGCTCTGGGTCTGAAGTGAGATGCACTGAAAGAAAAGAAAGGCAACCATGGGAAGTTTGATGCTTTCTGGACAGGGCTTTTTATTATTTCTCAGATCCAAGGGAACAATACCTTCATACTGCAAAGTATGGGAGGGGAGATAGTTTTTGATGGCCCAGTTAATGGGCGTTTTCTGAAAATTTATGTGATTTAAGGTCTTTGGCCTTAAAATTGTAAATATGTTGTTTTGTCTACTTTAGTATAGGCTCAATTATACTCCATGCCCAATGGAACACAAGGAAATTTTGCTAATTGGTTTTCATAGGGAAGGCATTGATCTACAAGTTCTTGAGACCTCACAGGGAGGATCTCATCCCCAGAAGGAGCCAGTGTTAGCTCTGCTACATATTGGGACACTTTGAAGGTCAAATGCAGGCCTGGCTAGGTTGTTATGGCTAAAAAGGGACTTGTACCAGTTATCTTTCTCATTCCCTTTCACCCCGCTCACACTCTCATAACCCCGTATCTCTGTTTTTCCTCCAGAACTCGGCATAAGCCCCCGTTTCCCTAAGCCTCAAAGCGCTAAGTTTAAAGCTCCATAGCCCCGCCACCACGTGATCGCGCGTCTTCACAAACTCTTTCCCTGTCACATCCGACATAAACTCGCGTGATCAAACTCGCACTATCTGATCATCTCCGCCGCGATCGGACGGCAGTTGCTCCTCCTGCGCCCGCAAACCAACCGCGTATTAACTTGCGATCAAAGCAGTTTTCACACGTCCTGTCTGCCACGCGTCGTGCGTTGACTGGAATCGCGCGCCTTTGTACGATTACCACCCAAGCCCCAACAACGGTGCGATAAATACCGCTCACCGCCAAACCGACGTCCCCGTTCATTAAACTCCGCACATCTCCTCCGCCCGTTGACCATTGGATCCATCCACGGGAGATCCAACGACTCATGATTGTTTTTGCTCACACGTCCTCCCGATACCTTCCACCGAGCGACCTCTACCATCCATCCATTTGATCCAACAGTTGATATCTGTTCCCGTCATGCTCATGCATCCGCCATGCAGCCCTCTCGTCCATAGCCTGTCCCATGCATCCGAAGGACAAAGGTGGCCATCATCCAGTACTCGGCGTAATAGATCTTCAACAACCGCATTCAACAGGGAGGATGGTCAAGAAGAAAAGGACATGCCTTGAGCAGTTAAAATACATTCAGCAGTTATCGAACTTCGTCCATACGACACTTCACCTGCTCGAGAAGTACAACAGAGCATCCAAAGGAGATCAATTTTGTTCACCACAACAAGCAATTGCACTCAGAAGTTCTGCCAAGCAGTTAAAACAGTTGGTGGTCCATTATGACCCCTCCACGTCTAGAATAGCAGAACATTTTGTAATCAAACTCTATATATACCCAGAAAATAGATATAATCACGGTTAATGGTTGTTGTTTTGATGTAAAGTTCAACTTCTGGAGACTGTAACTGCTTTGATACTTGCAGCGTCTCGTCTTCATTTTCAGCTAATACAAGCTTCTTTTGTTGTTAATTACTCACTTTCCATCTCTTTTCTATTCTA
The DNA here is from genome assembly GCA_031772625.1 of Pinus tabuliformis. Classification (NCBI taxonomy): domain Eukaryota; kingdom Viridiplantae; phylum Streptophyta; class Pinopsida; order Pinales; family Pinaceae; genus Pinus; species Pinus tabuliformis. Next base: position 691,461,796 of record CM062820.1, read on the forward strand.
GGATGTGCTTGACGTGCATTTTTTCCTGAACTCTTGATGTATAGCATTAGAGGAGCTGTCATCCTACCTCTGTGTTTTAATCTTGCATGTATCAGTGAATGTGTTAATCAGGTTTCTTTTCCCTTAGTGGCAGGGAGTTGTCATCCTGTCTGTGCACTAGGGAACTAGATTTGCAGACCTTTTTATGGGTTGCAGCCGGCCATCACAGGGTCCTGTGCATCTGCTGGTGTGGTTAGTATTCTCCATATTCACCCAATCCTTTAACTGTGAGTAGTTGGTGGTCTAAATCCTTGTAGCCTGGGGGTGTTCACGCATGTCTGGAGTCAAGCAAAGTAGGAGTGGTTATCTGGCTTGAGCATGCATCATTCCTTCCATTCATCCATTTCCAACGTTAAGTTGAGTTTGTAATGTTCCCGAGCATCTCCGAGCTACAACCTGGGAGAGTTTCTTGGGGTGATAACAGATCCCAGACAAAAACAACTACCAACAATACATTTTTCATTCGCATCATTGCCTTCCCAATATAAATATGTGTAGCCCAATAATTGAATCTCATTACCTGCAATGTATCTTAAGCAATGGTGTATGGTCCCATGGAGATATCTTAAGATGTGTTTAGTTATTATCCAATGATCATGTATCAACTCCACTTGAAACTGGCTAAGGGTGTTCACGATGTAAATCAAAGAACCAATCAGTGGTCGGTAGATTGTTGGATCATTAAAACTTGATTTTGAACTCCTTGGCTTCTTCAAATTGGTGATCATATGTGTTGTCATAGGTTTGCTATCCATCATTCCAAATTTCTGCAAGACCTTTGAACACATATTTTCCTTGACCAAGATAAATCTCATCAGGTTTCTGCCAAACTTCAAGTCCCAACTAATAGTACATTAGTCCAAGGTCTTTTATATCAAATTCAGTTGTTAGTTCCTTCTTGCATTGATAAATACAATGCTCCATACATATTATTAGTAAATCATCCACATAAAGTAATATGATCGTTGTCTCATTCTTTACCAGCTTGATGTAGAGATTTGGATTTGCAGTACTTTTGATGAAACCAAGTCTTAATAGATAAGCATCCATTCTGGTATACCATGCTCTAAGGGCTTGTTTCAAGCCATATAGAGCCCTCTTTAACCTACAAACATGATTTTTTTTTCCATGCACTTAGAATCCTTGAGGTTTCTCAATGTAGACTTTTTCATCAATTGTGCCATTAAGAAAAGTTTTCTTTACGTCCACTTGATGTATGTTCCATCCCATAGTAGTTACAATAGAGATGAGAGATCTAATTGTAGTGCACCTGGCTGTTGGAGCAAAAACTTTTTCGTAATCAATTCCTTCTTGTTGAGAGAATCCTATAGACACAAATCTTGCCTTGTATTTATCAATACTCCCATCAGTTGCATGCTTTATTTTCTACACCCATTTGGAAGTCACAATTTGTTTGTCCTTAGGTCTAGGAACAATTTCCTAAACATCATTCTTCATTATTAATTGATATTCTTCTAACATTGCATTCTTCCATGATGTTCAACTTCCTTTTCGTATGATGTAGGTTGTGCTTCAATGATGTTTGTAATGTATGTTGCATATCCTGAATATCTCTTGGGTTTCTTGCTTTCTCTGAATGTTCTTTTTATTGTTGCTTGTCCTTCGACTTCTTGTAGAGTTGATCTTAACCAAGGTAGTATTTTCCAGTTTTCGGGAATGATGACAAGTTATATAGGCTCGCTTGGTCTTTCTGGTTCATCATGATGCTCGATTGTAGGTTATGGTGGATTTTCTTGCTCTAGATTCTCTTCATTGGGAAAGATAAGTCCTTCTTCTTCATCATAATCAATATGGATCCATTGGACTTCTTGTATGCAACACTTTCATTAAAAGTAACATATATGCTTACTTCAATACGATGATCTTTCTTGATGTAGATTCTATATGCTTTGGATGAGGTACTATAACCAACGAAGATTCCTTTCAAACATGTAGGATCCAATTTCTTCCTATTATCCTTGGGAATATGAATCTATACAGGAAAATTCTAAGGTGATCAACATTCGGCTTATTTCATGTAAATGCTTCTTTAAGGGTCATGTTCTTAAGAATTCAGTGAGGAATTCTATTTTGAATGTAAATTGCTGACATGGAGGCTTCTCCCCATAATAATTATGGAAGGTCTTGGTCATGTAGCATGTCTCTTACACATTATTCAATAAATTAGTTCTTCCTTTTAACTACACCATTGTGTTGAGGATTGTAAGGAAATATTAACTCCCTCTTAATTCTAGCTTATTTGCAAAAGGCCACAAGTTCTTTAGATGTATATTCCCCTCCATTATATGATCTTAGAGGCTTGATCTTATTTTCTGTCATATTCTTCACTTCTGCCTTGAATTCTTGGAAATTTTCAAATTCTTCATCTTTAGACTTCATGATGTAGGAGCATCTGGACTTAGCCAGCAATGTGATTGTTTGTTCACATGTTGTGGTTAAAAGAGTTGAATTTCATGACCTGAGTGGTCAAAAAGTCAGTTTTAGTAGAGGGGGTTGGACATCTCAAAGATAGGTTTTACTTCATTACTGTAATAGTTAGGAAATCACCTTATTTTAGACTAAGGCTAAGTTGTTAGCATAGGTGTGTAATAGAGCTTAAAGATAGAGATTTGATTGTTAGATTGATCAAAATAGAGATCGAGTTGTTAGTGCAGTTAGAATAGAGTATGACTCATAAAAAAAAAGAAAATGTAATGGAAAAATATTAACCGAGTTGAGATGATAAAGGTTTGAGTGAGAGGCGAGAGTTTGAGTGTTAGAGAGGGTTTGAGATTGAGACAGAGGTCAATATATTGTTGTAATTGAGCCAAGAGGGCCAAGACTCTGTAACAGATATTATATTAATGAAATTGATTCAACGTGTATTTGTAGTATTCCTGGTGTGGACTCTCGTTTACTCTGTGTATCCGCGTTCAGACATTTAACTGGGTATTTCCTTTATTTTCACGCCTTAAACGAAAATCTCAGTGGTTTTTTCTCATAAATCATGGTTATTTTGTGTTAAGGGCTAATTTTGTGATTAAATGCTAAAACCCTTGATCAAGCTCTTTGTTAAGTATTGAGTTAATGCACGTGGTTATATCCGAAAGGCGGGGTTTAAACAGTAAAGGTGGTTATTGGGCAGAAAAAGAGCTATAAATGGTATTTCGGGGGAGTCACTCGATTCCACTAACCAAGTGACACATAGCACTTGGTGGAGAGAGAAAACTGCCTTATCGGGAAGGTATTCTTTGTGCAAGTGGTTCACCTGATATCCTTGTGAACCATTGGATTTAGCGCACGGTTGATCGACGGTGGAGGATCAACAAACTATTTTGTTGATCGGGTTGAGTGTTGATTGTCGGATTTGATAGTGAAGAGATCTACGGTGTGGATTGAAGCGCTGTTTATAAAGCGAAAGCCAACGTGGGACCAAAGTTTTAAATAAAAAGTGGGGACCCTCTGTGTAAAGCTAGACACAAATAGAATCTGCTGAAAGCACCCAATTGGTTCTAAAGTAACCAATATTCTATCTAAAGATGTAACCTTGTTTTCACCAACCTGCTGCGTCATTTTTGGTAGCAGAGCACAGAGATTACGATTGATTGCGGTAAACATGCCACCGAGGAGAGGAGCTGGCATTGGTCGAGGAAGACCTGAAGCAAATGCAATTCTGTTGGAAGAGATCTGAAGTCTACGTACCAGGATGGAAACAATTGAGACTGCTCAGAGAAGAACACTTGATGAAGGAGCTGACAGTGCTAAAGAAGAATCTTTAGAGGAAGAAGAAGAGGAGGAAAATGAAACTACCAGAGTTATCAAGATGTTGGCGAAAGTAGGAGGAAAACCAAAGGTGGAAATTCCTATGTATGAAGGGAGTCTCAATGCAGAAGAGCTAATGGATTGGATCAGTTCATTGGACAATTTTTTTGACTATGAAGAGGAAGTTGGCGACAAAAAGAAGGTGAAATTTTCAATTACTAGATTGAAGGGTCGTGCAGCTATTTAGTGGGATGAATTACAAACATCCAGAACGAGAAAAGGAAAGTCCAAGATCAAGCAATGGGATAAAATGGTGAGTAAAATGAAAGCTAAATTTATGCCTAAAGATTATCAGTTAAATCTTTTCAAACAATTGCAGAATTTAAGGCAAAAAGGAATGTCTGTTAAAGAATATACATAAGAGTTTTATAGATTGAGTATTAGAGCAGGACATGTAGAGGATGACATGGAGAAGGTAGCCAGATATGTCAATGGCTTAAGGTACAACATCCAGGATGAGATCAACTTGTTGAGTCTGAAGACTATTGAAGATGCCTATCAAGCAGGTTTAAAGGTAGAAGAGAAGATGTTGAGAAAATAGAATCAGAGGAATAGGGGAAGCAGTTCAGTACAAGGTAGAGGAACTACCAGACCAAGGGGTCACCAACACCAGAATGAAGTAAAAAGCTTAAGTAGTAGACCACCACAGAGGGGAGACTTTAATAGAGGAAGATTTGCACCTAGAGGAAGAGGTCGAGGAAGAGATATTCAGTGTTACATATGTGGAGAATGGGGACATGGATCATGGGACTGTCCTCATAATAAAACAACAAGTCAAAGGAATGTGAATGTGGTTGAGGCAAAGGAAGAAAAACCTCAAGTTGCAGACAAGGAAGAATCACCTGAAGTAGGAGAATCCCTGTTGTTGAAAAGGGCATTGCTTAAAGCAGAGAAAAAGATTTGAGAACCAGCTCAGAGGAAGAGTTTATTCAGAACTACATGCAAATCTAAAGGTAAATGTTGTAAAGTGATAATTGACAGTGGAAGCACTGATAACCTTGTTTCTACAGAGATGGTGGACAAGCTAGGATTGGTAAAGACATTACACCCTACTCCTTACAAAGTGTCATGGTTGCAGAAAGGACATCAGATCATTGTGACAGAACAATGCAAGGTAGAGATACAGATTGGTACTTATAAATATGTGATATTGTGTGATGTAATGCCAATGGATGTATGCCATGTATTGTTGGGAAGACCTTGGCAGTTTGATCGGAGAGCTATTCATGATGGGAGGAGAAATACTTATACTCTGGAGAAGGATGGAAATAAACATACACTGTTGCCATTGAAGGATGAAGCTAACAAGGGAGCACCTGGAAACAGTGTTATGCTGATGAGTGGAAAGGAGTTGTTGCAAGAGGTTGAAAAAGGTGAAGAAATGCATTTTTTTGTCATAGGAGACCTAAGGTAATTTTGACTTCCACAAACTTAGATGATTTACTTGAAGAAATCAAAACTTTGTTGAATGATTTTTCTGATATTATTGTGGATGAGTTTCCAAATGCATTGCCACCAATCAGGAGTATTAGTCATCATATTAATCTAATACCAAGAGCAAGTTTGCCAAACAAAAGAGCATACAGACTAACTCCTCAAGGGAATGCAGAAGTTGGAAGACAAGTGCAAGAATTGATGGATAAGGGATTAATCAGAGACAGTCTTAGTCCATGTGCTGTACCAACAGTACTCCGTCCAAAGAAAGGAGGTGAATGGTGAATGTGTACAGATTCCAAAGCCATAAATAAGATCATTATCAGGTATAGATTTCCTTTACCACACATGGATGATTTGATGGATTGTTTGAGTGGATCAAAGTATTTTACTAAAATAGATTTGAAGAGTGGATATCATCAAATAAGAATTAGAGAAGGAGATGAATGAAATACTGCATTGAAAACAAATAGTGGGTTGTATGAGTGGTTAGTGATGCCTTTTGGACTCACTAATGCACCTAGCACATTCATGAGATTGATGAATTAAGTCTTGAAGGAATATGCAGGCAAGTTTGTTATTGTTTATCTTGATGATATTCTAGTCTTTAGTAGAAGTAAAGAAGAACATCTAGAGCATCTTAAGTTGGTTCTAAGAATTCTGCAGAAAGAGAAACTACTGATAAATCTGAAGAAACGTAGTTTCATGAAGGAAGAATTAATTTACTTGGGATTTGTAGTTTCTAAAGAAGGATTGAAAATGGATCCAGAGAAAGTCCAAGCAGTTTGGAACTGGCCTATTCTAAGGAATATATTTGAGGTAAGAAGCTTCCATGGTCTTGCAAGTTTTTATACAAAACTTATCATAAATTTTAGTCAGATTTGTTCACCAATTCTTGAAACAATCAAGGAGACCAATCAACCATTCAGGTGGATAGAAGCAGTAGACAAGAATTTTAAGTTGTTGAAGAGGAAAATCACAGAGAAACCAGTTTTGGCTTTACCTGATTTTGAAAAGGTATTTCAAGTTGAAACAGATGCTAATGGAGTTGTAATTGGAGCAGTTTTGAGTCAGGAACAAAGACCAATAGCATACTTTAGCGAGAAACTAAATGAAGCTAAGAATAAGTATTCTTCTTATGATAAAGAATTGTATGCTATTGTACAAGCCTTAAAGAAATGGAGACATTATTTTCTAGCAAAGGAGTTTATATTGTATTCTGACAATCATGCATTGCATTTGATAAACAACCAACCAAAATTGAACCAGAAACATGCCAAGTGGGTAGAGTTTTTGCAGAGCTTTACTTTTGTGATAAAGCACACAAGTGGTAAGTTGAACAAAGTTACTGATGCTTTAAGCAAGGTAAGTTTTATTGTGCAAGAATTCAAAGTTGGTGTTGTAGGATTTGAAGAAATGGTTGAAATGTATAAAGATGATGCAAATTTCAAAGATATATATATAGCATTTCAAAATCCAATAGTTCATAACAGAAGTCAATGGTTAGATTATCTTATCCAAGGAGGTTTATTATTTAAAGGTAACAAGTTGTGCATTCCCAAATGTTCTATGAGGGAAAACATAATAAAGGAGAAACATGGTGGAGGATTATCTGGTCACTGGACAAGACAAAACTTTTGCACAGGTAAATGATTTTTACTATTGGCCAAAGATGCAGACTGATGTTAAGAGATTTTTTGAGAAGTGCAGGATATGTCAGCATGCTAAAGGGAGAAGCCAGAATACAGGATTGTACCAGCCATTGCCAATACCAAACCGACCATGGGATGCAGTTAGCATGGATTTTGTTTTGGGCTTACCTAAAACTCAAAGGGGGAATGATTCTATTTATGTTGTGGTAGATAGATTTTCTAAGATGGCACATTTCATTGCATGTAAGAAGACTAGTGATGCAACACATATTGCTAATCTATTTTTTTTAGAAATTGTAAGATTACATGGATTGCCTGTAAGTATTGTGTCTGATAGAGATACAAAGTTTGTAGGGCATTTTTGGAGAACTCTTTGGAAGAAACTGGGAGCTAACCTTAGTTTCAGTTCAACATACCATCCTCAAACAGATGGAAAAACCGAGGTAGTAAACAGAAGCTTGGGGAACATATTGAGAAGTTTAGTGTATCAAAGTCCTAAACAATGGGATTTAGCACTAGCTCAGGCTGAGTTTTCTTATAATGACACTCCAAACCGAAGTACTGGAATGAGTCCATTTCAGATTGTTTTTGGGATGAATCCAAGAGGTGTGTATGAGCTCAGAGATTTGGGTAAACAGGAGATCAGAAGTGCAAAAGCTGAAGAGTTTGCAGAGCAGATGCAGAGACTACAAGAAGATGTCAAAGGCAGATTGTAGGAAAGTAGTGGCAAATACAAACAGAGAATAGATATGAAAAGAAGAGAGAAGGAATTCCAAGTGGGAGATTTAGTGATGGTGTATTTGAGAAAAGAAAGATTTCCTGCTAAGACTTACAATAAACTGAAAATGAAAAAGATAGGACCATGTAGAATTATAAGAAAGTTTTAAAGTAATGCTTATGAAATTGAATTGTCAGAAGGGATTGGGATATCACCTATCTTCAATGTTGCAGATTTGTATCCATACAAAGAGACAGAGACAAAGCTACAGGAGGAGACTACAAAAGATGAAGTTCAAACTTTGAACTGGGAAGAACAAATGCCAAAGACAGTTAAGAAAGAGGTGGAAGTTGTTTTGGAAAAAAGAGTAACCAAAAGAACTAGAGGACATGTTTGTTTTCAATATCTAGTCCAATGGAAAGGAAAACCAGTGGAGGATGCTAGTTGGTTGACAACAACAGAGTTGCAGAAGTATGGAGTAAACCCTGAAAGTCTGAGGGACGATTCTTTTCTTCCCCGGGAGTCTGATACAGGAGCATCTGGTCTTAGCCAACAATGTGATTGTTTGTTCACATGTTGTGGTTAAAAGAGTTGAATTTCATGACCTGAGTGGTCAAAAAGTCAGTTTTAGTAGAGGGGGTTGGACCTCTCGAATATAAGTTTTACTTCATTATTGTAATAGTTAGGAAATTACCTTATTTTATACTAAGGCTATGTTGTTAGCATAGGTGTGTAATCGACAACTAATCTTCCCATACAAGATAAATTGACCATCTGGTTGATGTAGCATGCTCTCTTAGCTCCTCCCGGTCATACCCTGTACTTGCCCAGTCCTTTGACTCTCGATCTACAACTCCTAACTCTATCAATGCTCCAAGTCCATTTGGCCACTGAACCCCGACTATCAATCTACTCACTAGTTGTGCCTTAGTCCATTAATGGCACAACACACAGAGACTCCTGTCGAGTTGTTCACAACTTCGTTTGTGAACAACTCTCAATTTTCCCACTGCTGCTTCTCAGCTACTCAGGGACTTCAACCCACTATGGTCTTCCTACGCTGCTCCAATGAATGCCAACATAGGACAGGGAAGGCCGCCACCTACCACTGCAAAATTTCCATCTCCCATAGTGAACACGGGATAGGAGGACTGCCTATCATCTGTTGTAGAAGTCCCTCTCCACACACAAGTCTAGGGTTGATCAACTACTCCTTTGGTTTGTCAACCCTTAGCTAAAATATTGCCACTATAGAAACTAGCTAGGTCCATGAAGATGGTTCACATCGGGTTCCAACTTGGGCACTATCACACTACCCTTCAAAAGACCATAAATTCCCAATCCATGTTCACACTTGGCCCACTCTCACGCTATCCTCCAATAGACCACGAGTGACCAATACTCGTTGTAGAATCTGCTTCTGGCAAGGGAATCCTCACACTTAGGAAACCCTCCTCTTGGCTTCCAACATAATTCACCAACAACCATCTCCTAGGACACCGATCCTCAATGCACAAACAACCAATCACTGTAGAAACTATTGCTGGTTAGGGCATCTAATCCAAGTTTTCCCCTCCTCGCTTAACGACTATAGGATACCAAGATATACCATCCAATTTAGTCAATGCTGGACCCAACACTTAGAAATAATGAATAATATACATACCTTGAAGACTATTGCTCATAACTGCAGAGATCTTATCACTGGTTAGGGCACAATTGTAGCCCTTGTCCTACCACCATCTATGGTCAAATCTGCCTCATAAAACTATGGCTCCTTCTCCTCCACAAGGCTGGTAACTTCGTTGTGTGAATAAGCTGCTATAAATCCCTATTTAGGGCTTGTTTGACCCTCAAAACAACCACCATAGGGTTGTGATGTAATCAACATAGTTTAGTCATCATCTCAGCATGTTCAGGGATGAATTACTACTCAAATTATCGCACAGAACAGTCCCATAGCTCACCTAAAGTCTGTGACTATCTTCTTAGGTGGTTCCTCCATTCTCCGTCGGTCCTTATGATAGGTTTGCACCTTGATTAGGCCTCTCGACCCCCTGTTCTAGGTTAGTACAGACCCTCGACCCCTCCTGTAGCTGCTGGTTTGAAGTGTGACCTTTTCTTGAGGTCTTTCCTGCTCAAGTCTGTCCCACAAACACACGAGAACAACCCACAAATACTCCTCTCCTATGCAGCCCTACTGCAAGGTTAACTCGACACCCAAAGTTAAATCAACAAGGTTAACTTGGTTGCTCCTAACATGCAACCCAAACAAAGATACAAGTGTATTCAAATCTCTTTCTTGTGTTGCTCTATGATGGTGATAAATGACTCCAACTTCATCTTGTATTTATACTAAACACAAAGGATCCAACCATTCATCCAAGCGGGCTTGACAACTTGTCATTAGGCCTCTTAACACTAGGCCGATTTGACTTCTTCTCATGCAAGTCCACACTCTAACTTAAAAAATTCATAACTCCATCTCTAGAACTCAGAATGAGATGATTTTCGATGTGTCAAAATCGTTTCGACGTGCACTATCATCCTCATCCATCACATATCGAAATCTCTCCATGGTTTTGTCCCCAACACCGATGGGTGCACAACCTCAAACTTGCGTTTCAAGCCGACAAGGCCACTTGTGGAATTCCTTCTTCCAAACCATGGATCCTCAAGTCTTGGAGTACCTCCCAGGCTACAAAAATCAACGTTTTAAACTATATTAAACAATATAATATTTTGTATTCACCTTTTGGTCATTAATATAATATAATATAACATTCTAGATTATATTAAAGAATACAATATTTGATATTCTTTAATATATTAAATTAAATTATATTATATTCAATATAACATATTACATTTTTTTATAGTATACTGTATGATATATCATAATACATCATCTTATATTACATTGTATTATTATATTCTCTACATAAATATTATATTATACCATATACTATGTAGTATAATATTTCATTAACACGTTGAAAATATAATATTTGATATATTAATATTTAATTAATAATATTAATTTTCAATATTAAATATTTTTTACCATATATTTATGTTACTGTTTTTTCTTGTCGGCTTTGTTCTCATTATTCCTTTAGGTTTGCTCTATATATTAATTCTAATTAAATCAATCTTTCTCATCTTAAATTCGTCTTGATGATGAACCACATATGATGGTTCAAAACATTGATAAACAAGAATCACTATGCAATAGATAAACAATGTCGTAAGTGCTTCATTGATTATACCAAAGCATATATCTAGTCATGAACCATATGTTTATAACTATGGCATAAAAGATTCTCTTAGTGGTATGCAATTCAACTTTGGTTCTATGATATCTATGTACATATGACATGTTCAAAACATCTACCTCATTATTAAAGGCTTATTGTGTGTTTAACAATGTGAGAATATGAGTAGTGGCAACTTTGAACTTTATCTCTTCAAATATTATATATTGTGCGAGCTCTTTGATGCCTAAGAGCATAGTGCTAGAAAAGTGTGAGATGATCTTACCTAAATAATTTACCATCCACATAAAATTATGTGGATGGTGCAAGTTATTCAATGGATGTTAATTAACAACCATTGCAATCTTTGTCATATCAATTCTCAAGCCTTCTTAATTCACTCAAAATCAAAGATATACTAACTCTTATAATCCAAATGTATAGCTCTTTAAGTCGCTTCACAACTTCTCTCTACATAAAGATATAAGTAGTTGATCAAATGGTGCAATTTCTCCTGACAAGTTCTATTGAACACCAAAACACCATTCAAACAAATAACACAAAGTAAACTAAGTAGGACCACAAGATGTCATTCATCATACTTGTGAAAGCCACAGGGGTGTTTGTGAGATCAAATGAAATTATTGAATATTCAATCAATCCATCACATATCTTGAAAGTTGTCTTTCAAGTTTATTTATCCTTGATGTGAATTTGGTGGTAGCCTTACTTCGTATCAAACTTAGAAAGTACTTTGCTCTTTTAAATTGATCTAACAAGTTGTCTATCCATTATAATAGCTCTCAGTTGGTAACAATGCTATAGTTAAGAATTTGACATCGCAAGCAATTCTCCATGTGTCATACTTATCCAAAACCATCATGATAGATGTTTCATACAAGGATTAATTTCCGTGAATATTCCATTTTTGTAATAACTCATAGACCCACCTCAAATAATTTCATCCTCCAAAAGAAAGCTTTTGTGTGATGCCTCATTCAACAAATCTACTCCTTGTTGAAACTAGGTGAAATGCTCAATTGTGTGCTAACAAGGCATCCTTTTGGTTTCTGAAAAAGTTTATCATAGTGTTGAATCATACCATTCAAGGTTGTTTCTCTTCACACAACAACTTATTTTTCGTCAAGTAAATACACAACTACAAAAACAAACTAGAGTAGTTCTTAAAGATTATTATCGTGGTGTTGACTAGATACTATAAAAAGGGTAGCCTTCTCTTCTTCCATTGATTGTAGAATATGCAATGTAATGTTCAATGAAGCATTCATGTTTGAGATTATATTGTGAAAACTAAAGTGAGTGACGCTGAATCTTTTTACAACATCATCACATAACCTTCAATCATTCACAATTAGTTTGGTAGAAAACATCTCGATCTAATAAGAATGGGTTGTCAAAGGTCATCTCACACCCATTCAATAGGAAGATGCTAAAGTCTACTAATGTACTTGTTGAGAAATGGCAACAAGAAATTCCAGTTTTATTTGTCCTCGAATTAAACTGTGAATTAAAATATAATTCTTTTCTCATAGAAATTTGAAAATAATTAATTAAGTTTAATTAACTTAATTAATTTAGGAAATTCAAATTGGAAGTCTTTTAGAAGACATGTATATGTTCTCCCTAACTTATAGGAGTTAAGGATGAGTTATGAATTAGTTGTAATTAGTTAACTCAGTTTATTGAGTTAAGTCCAGTTAAATTAGTTCCAATCAGTTTCAGGAACTAATAGTGAGTAAACAGTTAGTTGGGACACTAGTGACCTAATTAGTGCTACTCTAGTTAACTGAAGATTCCACCATCAGAAACTCATGCATGTCGATTATGAGAAAGACCCAGTTGAGACTAGAGTGCAGGGACAATGTACTAATTGTTTTGTCTTTTTCTGAGTTGCACTGACAGTGCATGCAATCAGAAACTGATCCTTGAGGGATTGCACTATTTTTAGAGGCTTTATTTCCCTTTAAATACAAGATATCCTTCATAGGAATTACACATTGGAATAAAGATTTGGAGAGCTTGTGAATTGGCTAAGCTTTGGCCTTGAGCTTTCTTATGAGTTGGGGATTGAATTTGCTGAGTGCTGGGATTGTTCTAGAGAGAATAAGCATTGTAATTTCATCTTGATTTTCTTGATTAATACAAAATAGATAGTGGGGTTTTGAGCTATGGCTTTGCCCGGATGTTTATTGTGTTATGTGCCTTTGATTATCTTCCTCTATTGATTATTGTTTGCTCGATGTTTATGGGCTTTTGCTGTAAAGAGTTTAAGTAGATTCTTGTCTCTTGTTTTAGTAGATTACATGAGCTTGTGAATCTATAGGTTGTTCTACATGGTATCAGAGCAAGGTTGTTTTTTGGGCCGAGAGTTTGTAGAGAAGTTATGAGAATTTATGTACAAAATTTTCAGAAACAAACTGCAGATTTTGATTCATTGGGAAAAGATACCCAAATTAAAAAAAAAATCAACCGAATTGGAGTTCAGATGAGGGAGATATAGTTGATTTAAAATCAACTCTAGAGTAGATTTCAAAGTTTTGAGTTTCTGGGTTACAGGTGAAAGTTGAATTTGCATACATACTTCAAGATCAACAGATGGTGTTCCGTGCGTTGAGGCTTGAGTATGCCTTGGAAGGAAGCTTAAATTTTATAGTCTAGAGGGATAGGATGGAGGTTGTGCTAGAAGATAATGGCTTGAAGGAATTCATTGATTAAGAAGTCCCCAAGCCAGCAGCTACGGATGCACAGAACTTGGCCGAATGGAAGAAGTGTGTGGCGAAGGCAAGACGGATAATACTTGAGGGAGTTCAAGACCGCATTGTCTCGAGTTTCCATGGCAAGAAACTCTGCATGCTATGTGGAAAACATTGATGAACTTGTATCAAAATAGCAATGATCAAAGGAAGTTGGTACTGAAGGATAAACTTCGTAAAATCAAGATGGAGAAAGACAAGACGATTCCAAAGTACTTGACCAAGTTCACTCAATGTTGGGATGACTTGGAAGTGTTGGAATCATAGTTTCCAAGGAGGATATGGTGAGCCTTTCTCTTCTTGGACTCCCAAAGAGTTGGCATAGTTATCAGGACTCTGTCAATGGTTAGGAGAAGTTGCCATATTGGGAACGAATATGGTTGGATTTGATGGAGAATGAGATCAGGAGGAACACTAGGGATGACTCTTCATCAAATACTAATGATGAAGAGAAGTGTGCCTTAGCGATTAAGGCAAGGAAGGGGATAGGTAAAATTTCTCGTTCCAAATCAGATTCTTATCATGGAGTTAAGAAGAAGGACATGATGAAAGTTAAATGATTTCATTGTCACAAGATGGGTCACTTTGGTACAAATTGTCCATTGAAGAAGTCCTCAGGAGGAGTGGCGAGTGAGGCTTTGGCCTCCCAATTCGAATTGTACTTTTACCTCATTGCATGCATGGTGTCTTCAATGATGGGAAGTGTCTGGTACTTAGAAAGTGGAGCTTCTTTCCAGATGATTGGCGACAAAGAGTTATTCAGTGAATTGGAGGAGAAAGATCTCAAGATGCATATCGAGATGGGTGATGACGGTAAGTGTAGTGTTACTGATGTGGGAACTATTACTTTTTAGAGGGAGAATGTGGCTCCAGTCACCTTGAAGAATGTTATGCATGTACCCGGACATACGAAGGACTTGGTATCCATTTCCATGCTTGAGGATAGAGGCTATGATGTGATATTTTTGAAAGGAAAGGCGTTCCTTTGACACATAGCCACGGGTCAAGTAAAGAAGAGAGGGATCCAAGTTCAGAATCTCTATAAGCTAGAGGTATAATATTGTGTTTCTTTGAGTTCAAAAGCAGAAAAGATGTTGAGCCGAGACATCGGCGAGTTGTGGCATAGGCGATTGGGCCACTTGCATCATGGGGCCTTGAAGATATTGCAACAAATCTCTACCGATCTTCCCAAAGGTACACTTGAGCAAGTTGATACATACAAGGGTTGTACTTTGGGAAAATACACCATGTCTTCCTTTGGAGATAGAGACAGTTGAGCATAGTCTATTCTGGAGAGAGTCCATTCAGATGTGTGTGGACCATTCTTGACAATATCCACCACCAAACACAGGTATTGTGTTATATTTGTAGATGACTATTCTCGTAAATGATGGATATTTTTCATGCAGAGAAAGGATCAACATTCACAAAGTTTTGTGAATTCAAAGCATTGGTCAACAAAGAGTTAGGAAAGATGGTTAAAGCTCAACAGAGTGATAAGCATGGAGAATATGTCTCCAATGAGTTTAAGAACTTCTGTGCAGTGGAAGGGATTAAACGAGAGTTGATGGCACCTCATAACCCTCAACAGAATGGGGTTGCCGAGAGGAAGAACAAGAGGATAGTAGGGGCATAAAGGGCGATGTTGCATGATGAGGGCCTACCACTACACTTGTGAGTTGAGGCATGCAACATAGTGGTTTATGTTCAGAACCGTAGCCCACGGATACTTGAGAGTAAAACACTAGAGGAAGCTTATTTCGGTAAGAGGCCAACTGTTGGTCACTTCAGGATTTTTGGGTCATCGGTTTATTGCCATGTGACCAAAGATGCACGGAAGAAGCTTGAGCCAACAACAGAGTTGGGTATATTTGTGGGGTACACTGATACTCCCCACAACTATCAGGTGTACATGCAAACCAGTCGGATGATAATGGTTCGTAGGGATGTCAAGCTTGATGAGGAGAAGGCCATGCGAGTATCCCTTGAGAGGGAGCTTGAGCTACATACATAGGAGGAAATTTTAGTTCCTAAGGTTGAGGAGCCTCAGATTGATGTGGATCAACCACATTCAGAGGTTCCGGGAGTGGAGACATCCACTCAGGCAAAGTCTTCTAGAGGGGGAAGAAAGCGCACTAGAGAGGCTGACAGATTGTTGGATGATGCATGAGAGAATGTGGGAGCACCCTCTTCTCAATGTAGATATAGGAGGTCACCAGAGATGTACACTAGATACATGGCACTTATGGGTGCATGTGTTGTGACAGAGCCATCTTCCTTTCAGGAAGCAGTGTAGCAACCAGTTTGGGTTGATGCGATGGTGGAGGAGTATGACTCCATAGTTCGAAACAATGTTTGGGATGTGGTCCTGAGACCAGAGGACAAGTCAGTTGTGAGCTCTCATTGGCTTTACAAGGTAAAGAAAGCTGCAGATGGTAGTGTTGAGAAGCAAAAGGCCAGATTTGTGGCCCGTGGCTTTTCATAGGCAGAGGGGATTTACTATGATGAGACCTTTGCTCCTGTTGCAAGGTACTCATCTATCAGATCTATTTAGTCACTATCTGCATAGATGGGTTGGAGTATCCGTCAAATGGATGTGACGACTGCCTTTCTCAATGGCATGATTGAGGAAGAGGTGTACATAGAGCAACCCAAAGGTTTTGAAACCTTGGACTGTGAGTTGCATGTGTGCCGACTCAAGACAGCGTTGTATGGGCTAAAGCAAGCACTTTGTGCTTGGTACACGAGCATAGATAGCTACTTCACTAAGATGGGCTTCATGAAGAGTGAAGCATATGCGAACTTGTGTCACATAGTGGTGGAAGGTAAGATTTTGATCATTTTACTTTATGTAGATGATCTCATACTAACAGGTGATGAGAAGCTCATCAAATCTTGCAAGGAGGACCTTGCAAGAGAGTTTGAGATGAATGACATGGGGTCATGCATTACTTTCTTGGAATGGAGGTATGGTAGGGAGATGGGGAGTTTTTTTTTTCTCAAGGCAAGTATGCCAATGAGATACTTAGGAGATTCCTCATGGAGAGAAGGAATCCCATGGAGACTCCTCTAGTTGGTAACTGGAGAAAGGAGGATGCTACTTCATGGGAAGTAGTGGAAGCTATTGGTTACATGCAACTTGTGGGTTCACTCATGTACTTGGTGAACACACGAACAAATATGTGTTATGTAGTTAACCATATTAGTCAAGCAATGGTTAGGCCTACCAAGTTGTATTGGAAGGCAGAAAAGCATGTATTGAGATACCTCAGAGGCACTACTCAGTTTGGGTTGTGGTACAAATAGACAGAGGGAGTGAAGCTTCAAGGTTTCACCGATGCAGATTGGGCGGGGAGTCCATCTGACAAGAAGAGCACATCAGGAGGGATTTTTAGTATTGGGTCAACTGAAGTTTCTTGGTACAACAAGAAATAGATATTGGTTTCACTTAGTTCGGCAAAGGCAGAGTACATAGCTGTAAGTCAAGCAGCATGTAAGGCTATCTGGATGAGGAAGATCCTGGTTGGTTTGTTTGGTAAGCAGATGGATCCGACAATGATTTATTGTGATAATCATAGTTGTATCAAACTCTCTGAAAATCCAGTTTTTCATGATTGGTCTGAGCATATAGATATCTAGTATCATCATCTCAAAGATTGTGTATTGAGGTGAATCATGTTGTTAGATTACATTCCCACTGAGGAGCAAGATGCTGACATCTTGACAAAGGCATTGCCAAGATGTAAATTCGAGTTACACAAAGACATGATCGGGGTAGTGGATAATCCATTTCTTATTGAGAGGGAGTGTTGAGAAATCACAACAAGAAATTCTAGTTTAATTTGTCCTTGAATTAAACTGCGAATTAAAACAGAATTCTTTTCTCATAGCAATTTGAAAATAATTAATTAAGTTTAATTAACTTAATTAATTTAGGAAATTCAAATTGGAAGTCTTTTAGAAGACATGTATATGTTCTCCCTAACTTATAGGAGTTAAGGATGAGTTATGAATAAATTGTAATTAGTTAACTCAGTTTATTGAGTTAAGTCCAATTAAATTAGTTCCAATCAGTTGTAGGAACTAATAGTGAGTAAATAGTCAGTTGGGACACTAATGACCTAATTAGTGCTACTCTAGTTAATTGAAGATTCCACCATTAGAAACTCATGCATGTCGATTATGAGAAAGACCCAATTGAGACTAGAGTGCAGGGACAATGTACTAATTGTTTTAGATTTTTGCTGAGTTGCACTGACAGTGCATGCAATCAGGAACTAATCCTTGAGGGATTATGCTATTTTTAAAGGCTTTATTTCCCTTTAAATACAAGCTATCCTTCATAGGAATTACATATTGGAATAGAGACTTGGAGAGCTTGTGAATTGGCTAAGCTTTGGCCTTGAGATTTCTTATGAGTTGGAGATTGAATTTGTCGAGTGCTGGGATTGTTCTAGAGAGAATAAGAATTGTAATTTCATCTTGATTTTCCTGATTAATGAAAAACATATAGTGGGGTTTTAAGTTGTGGATTTCCGGGATATTTATTGCGTTATGTGCCTTTGATTCTCTTCCTCTATTAATTATTGTTTGCTCGATGTTTATGGGCTTCCGCTGTAAAGAGTATAAGTAGATTCTTGTCTCTTGTTTTAGTAGATTACATGATCATGTGAATTTACAGGTTATTCTACAGTACTCTATGGGGATGGTGAACTTAAATTTACACTTATATGTGCAAATTTTTGTTCTCTATAAGAAAATCCAACAGAAAGTATTTAACATGTAACATTTTTGGCAAATGATGCTTCCATTACTAGGAAACAAACTTTTAGTTTAGTTTTTTTGCAAGCATTTTTAGTATTTATGTATTGGCCAAAATGATCATTTGAAAAAAAAACATATGCAACATCCCTCATAACTGGAAGTTGAGTTTTTTATAGAGGTTTTATGGAGGTTTTAGGTTGGTGAGAAAATACTTTGCAGGTTTTTTTTGGGTGTGTTGTTATGAATATGGTGCATTGGTGGGTTGTTGATATAGGGTCACCACCCACAACTAATCACCTCACGATGTAACCGAGCCTTTGTTTTTGAGGGTAAAATGAAGAGCTAGTACACATTGATTACATAGGCACATCGTAGGGCCAATAGATGTGGGTGATGATATACCATTTATCAAAATAACAATGCTCTTTAATATAAGTGACACATTAGTGCCTTTAAAGTGCTTTCACATATATAGGTTATCACACCATATATAAGGTGCATGTTTTAAATTACTCGTACAACTTCCCAAGATCATATCTACACAAATAGGAGATGGTGAAGCACAACAATAAAATTGTTGTTGTAAAGCATTATCAGTGAAAGTATGGAAGAACATTAGTGCAAAAGTTATGGTGGAATTACAGAAAATCATTATGCAAAAACTATGTAAAAGCATTGATTTCATAATAAACCATTATTTTATTATGTGGAGTGATTTTTATACTAAACCAAGCACATGCTTGTTTTAACAATTACATAGTTGTGATGTATAATATACAATCTTTAAACATATTTTTTAGGTAATAACAATTAATTAACTTATTACTACAAACTTGTTGGTTAATATGCTCTAATTCACTAAGTGTACATCTTTATTGTGTATTAATTACGTAAAATGTAAAATCAAACTAATAATCCTTGATATTCACATAATGTTAATGACATTTTATTTCATCTATAATCATTGCATTAGTTGAAAAACTCCACATATGAAAGATAAAATAACAAAAATATACAATAATGTGGTTTTTAGAAACATATAGGTTACTCAAATAATTTTGGGTTTAAGTGTATAAATAGTTTTGAATCCAATGTATTCTAAGTGAACCATTCACTCATAATGAGGGTGCAAATGATTATGAATGAATGATTCACTCATAAATATGTTGGTTCACAATCCTTTATATAGTTAAACCCAGAAGCATATGATTATTATGCCAAATTAAAAAAGACTCCATTATAAGGCGTACACATGTTCTGGGTCCAAACATGTCAACATACAATGAAGAATTAAAATTGAACATTTAAAATCTCCACAAAACAATCTCATTGACCATGGCCTGAACTTCTTTCATTGATGCTTGTTTCTTCACCTCTTGGGAATATTGTTCACCCAATTGTGGCTTTAATCTCTTCCCTTACATCTCGTTTGACTTCCATTTGTTCTAGCTACAAACAAACGATTTAAAATTAGTTTAGAACATTAGTGGTGAAAAATAAGATTGTGAGAAAATACAAGATATTTGAGAAGGTAGAGATAGGGTTGACAACTATGGCCCAAAGATTGTGAATTTTTGGGTTATTTTTTGGTATTTTCACATTGAAGATGGCACGAATGAATTGTAAGGTCATGGAATTCTAATAATAAAGTGAGAAGTGCTTGTTTCCTAGTAGTGAAAGCATAATATGCCCACAATATTGCATGTTAAATCATTTTTGTTGGCTTGACTTCTCAAGAACAAAAATTTGCACATTCAACACAAATGTAAATTTGATTTCACCATATTTGTATGGGGCATTAATGACATAGGTTTCAATATTGACCATTCAAAGAAGGTGCCAAGAACAACTCATGGTAATTATTCATCTTGTTGGATGCATTCATAGGTGGCTTATCCCACGTTGGAAAAGGCCCTTAGGAACTTTCTCTTTGCCAAGCCCAACTACAATGGGATTTTTCACAAGGTAGACTAAGAGCTTTGTTACACTCCATAAGAGTCCAATGGTTTGAATATCATTAAATCCTACCTTTGAGCATAAGAATTGTGTTCCAAATGGATGATTCAAGTTGTTGGGGGGACTGAGGCTTGGAAGGTCCTCCTTGTTCATTGTGTCAACCAAGAATTACCACTCAAAAAGTGGTTTTGGTAGGTATTTCCCTTTGAACCCCCTTTTTTACTCCTTCTCATGTTAAAGTTGTTGGCAATTTTGTCTTACAAACCATTTGGATGGCCTAAGAGACTACTAATCTTTCTTTTCATATAAGGAGCCTTCCCTTTGAACTAACCTCTCTTTCAATGCACATTGAATCTAGTGATTGCCTCTTGTTTTGGTTGAGGGTGAGCCTCTAGTAAAGACCCCTTAGTTTTCAACCTGAAGGCATTACTAAATGGGTGTTTACTCAGTATAATATCAAATTAATGATATGTTTTGGACCTCACTCCCTTGGGTTGTGATTAAGCGAAATTTATCTTTATTGATGTTGATAAATTGATTATCAAATGCATATAGGATCTTATCTTGATGAATTTATGCTCAAGTTAAACCCCTTTACACCTTAGGCCCATTTGAATGATTAGAAATGGGGAAAAGCCACAATTTGTTAGCATCCTAGTTTAACCACCTTAAGTACATATAGACCAGTTTCTATGTAGTAAGGTTATATCTATTAAATAAGGCCTTTGTAGTATATATAGTGTGAAAGCAATAATTGTAAGAAGTCTTACTTCGAGGTCCCACCCACTAGAAAGTTATTATTATATTAGATAGAAACCAAATAATGAAGTAGATGTAAGGTAATAGGAGGTCATGGGAAGCATATTGTAATCAGGGATTTACTTATCTAGAAGTTTCCCCTCAAAGAGTTAAGTGAATGTTGCTTTCATTAATAAAGGTAATGTATTTGTGGGATTATGGTTCTTCTACAATTGTATATTGTTATTGTAATATGTCATTTATGCTCCAAAACTTAGTATATTATGTTATTTTTGTTCTAAACCTTATATTCTACTAATAAACAAAACCACAAATGGCATTAGAGAACTTTCCTTATCTAATATTTCTAGAGAATTTTATTAGGCTAGAGACATATTCTAGTGTCTATAAATAACACAATGATCTATTGTTCAACAGTTAAATTTGTGATGGGGGGAGTATACACAAAATCAATATAAGTGGTTTCACTTGGTTAAACACCATTGTAACCCCTGTTGGTACCCCTTTCAAGTAGTGCAACATTAGATAAAACTTACATATGAAATTTCACCCCCACATACCCTTGGGTGTATTGAAAGTCCCCTAGGTTCCTCGAACCCAACTTTAGAAAAGCTAATGAACCATCATGTTGTTATAGTGCACCAAGAATAACACTTGGGAATATTACCCCCTGGTACTTGGGTAGAATGGAAAATGATATGATTGAGCATACTTAATTGGTGCCTTGATAGATTAGGTTGAGTACCATTATTAAGCCCTGCATGTATATTGAAGAGCTATTACACCTAACACTCCCTTGACCACAATAACCTTGGAAATCGTATCATTTACTATTGGTTAAATAAATTCCTCCTCTAGCAAAATACTCCACAGATATTTCTTGAGACATATACAGGAAAAAGGCGGTGGATCATACAAAAAATCCCCTTAGACCTATAATCTAAATTGCTTTGATATATGGAGAGAAGGGAGAGGATTGGTGCAAGATTTTCACCCTCAGTGTTTGATGTAGATATCGATTAATGTAGTTGTAGAGAGTCCTTCTGCAGTTCCTAGAGATCCCACCTCTAATACTTTCACTTGTATCCTACACATGTCACCACTGAAGAACCACATATACAAAGATTTATCGGAGCATATGTTAGATCCAAATTAATTCAATTCTAAATGAAAACATTGAACAAATGACAAACATTTGGGGAAACATATTGAATCCACATTAAAGAGAATGGAGTTTCTTACAAATGATACCTTGAATGTGAGAAATCCCTTCCAATCCCTTAGAATTGGCTCCTCCTTGGCTAATGGTCTATAGTCAAGGTCACTATAGCATGCAAAGAGCCCCCCCAAGAATTTCATTGGAATTTCCTTACTCTTTTCTTCCCCTTTCTCCCCCTAGGAATTTCCTCCTTATCTAGGTTTCTCAAGGATATGCGATGATGGATAAGTTAGCCTCATGCACCAATTAATAGACCATATGACAATCCATTATAGACCATAGAACTAGTCTCCTTGGAAGCACGCTGGTCTAGAAGATAAGACCTCCTTTGTTTTGTCATATAACATCTTGAGTGATGGTAGCATGTTCATGTATCCTTGTATATGGAAACAAAGCAATGCATTTATCTATGTCAATCAGAATGGAGTGGTGGAACTTTAATTACTACCTTTTGAGGGTCAAGAAGAGGTATCTCAACCTACTAATTAGGGTATGTCAAGGTAGGTTTCTCCTCCAACTCTAAGGTGTCAAATATGGATATAACAACAACTAGTCTACAAATTTCCTACATAAATTACAATATTATGAATTGGGGAATTCAATTGGTGTAATAATATTTATGTAGGTACAAAGAAAAAAATGGGTCCTAGCTACACCTTCATTTGAGACCTTTCTCAATAGAATCCTTGTGCAAATCTAATCATCATGGTACAACTCTCTAATAAGTCTTTTTGGTGTACCCACTCACCCCACTATTAGGCATCTATCTCGATAGAGCTAGGGTGTAATGTTGATCACATTAGTACCCGTTAGCTCTGCTACATATCTTTGATTTCTAAAGGTCGGAAGTGAGCTTGGCCCTGGGTCATGCTCAAAAGAGACTCACAATGTTCATTTTCTCCTTCCCTTGCATCACTCATTCTCCCTTCAGCAGTCCTAAAAAAGATTAATTCCTTTAACAGGTTCGGGTTTAATCGCTATCACAAGTCGCATCCATGTGTGTATAAAGGCCGCCCCCCTCAGCTTCCGCCGATGCGATATTGCAATGCGATCTGATTGCAAGTCGCATCCATGTGTGTATAAAGGCTGCGCCCCTCGGCTTTCGCCGATGCGATAAGATATTGCGATGTGATCTGATCGCACATTGCCATATGTAAAGGCCCAAAATTACAAAAAACCCGATCCGACGACTCCCGTCGCGCCCGATAAAGTGACTCGCCTGATCACTCCTCCGCCGTCCGATCAGCTTTGCCATGATCCAATGACCCACACTCATTCCGCTCCCGCTTCTTCCGATATCCCTCGCTAAGCCATCTCCACCATCTATTCTCTCGATCCAACGGTCGACCTTTCTCCCTCATCCAACTCATCCATCCGCCATGCAGTCCACGTCCCTTGACCATTTCGTGCACCTGAAGGACGAAAGTGATCAGCTCACCAGTACCAGTTGCAGTGGCTCTTCAACAACCACATTTAACAGACAACATGGTCGAGGAGGAAAAGGATAAAGCTTGAGCATGTAACTGAATTTAGCAGTTATGGAACTTCATGAATACGAACACCCTAGCTGCCTGAGAAGACAACAGAGCACCCGAGATGATCCGATTCACCCACTGAGACAAGTAAACACACTCAAAGATTCCATCAGGCAACTAAATGCGGTTGGTGGTCAATTATAACCCCTCCATACCTAGAATGGCCGAGTGCCTTTGTATTCAAACTCTATATATATGCAGAAACAAGATGTAATCAGGGTTGATAGTTGTTGTTTTGATGTAAGGTTCAACTTCTGGAGACTGTAACTATTTTGGCACTTGCAGCGTCTCGTCTTCATTTTCAGCTAATACAAGCTTCTTTTGCTATTGATTTCTCACTTTTCATTCTACTTCTGTTCTAAGCCATGCCTGATATGTTGTATTTCTGAGCTCTTGATGTTTGGAATTAGAGGAGCTGTCATCCTATCTCTGTGTTAAAATCTTGTATGTATCAGTGAATAAGCTATTTAGGTTTCTTTTCACCTAATGCCAGAAAGCTATCATCTTGTCTGTGCATTAGGTAATTAGATTTGCAGACTTCTTTACTAGTTGCAGCTGGCCATCACATGGTCTTGTGCATCTGCTGGTGTGGTCAGTATTCTCCACCTTCATCCAATCCTTAAACTGTGAGTAATTGGTGGTCTAAAGCCTTGTAGTCTGGGGGTGTTCACGCATGTCTGGAGTTAAACAAAGTAGAAGTGGTTATCTGGCTTGAACAAGCATCATTCCTTCCATTCATCCATTTGCAACAATAAGTTGGATTTATATGTTCTTGAGCATCTTTGAGCTACAACCTAGGAGAGTTTCTTGGGGTGATAACAATAATTGGCGCCATTTCTGGGGAGAGGAGATTGAAGCTCAGCTTCCCTGGGAGAACGACATAGTTCCAGCTTTGATGATAGACAAATTCTGGACACATTTCTGGTTGTAATCATCTATCTGGTGACTCTACTGGAGGACCAACCTAGTGGCGACTCCACATTACAGTTCTGGCTCAGTTTGTGAGACATACACAGAGAAATCCTCAGAAATCACCAGTTGACCCAGTGCTTGACCCTAAGAAGATTGTTAAGCAGAGAAAAACATCACAGAAAAGAGAATTAGGATCAAGTAAGTCTAAGAAATCTTATGTATCTCTACAAGAGAAGATTATAGCTGAGGATATATAGTTTGAAGATTTAGAGCTTAACATTGTTAGTGAAGAAATACCCTCAGAGATTCATAAAGCTCCTTGTTCATCCAGTCCCCCTTTGGATCTCAGTCCAAAGAAAGCCTCCCATACAGTCCCTCATATTCCTTTGTTTCTGTCATCCATTCCACTGCTCCCTACTGTTCAAACTGCCAGTATCCTTCCACCTACCCCAGTCATGGCAGGCCAGTAAGCCCCCACAAAGATGGAAAGAATCATAGCTGCTAGGTATGGACCCCTGATCTTGCCTGTCCCTTTGAATTCCATGCCTACAGGAGAGTATCAGAAATATATGCCTAAGTTCACTGGTACAGAGGGAGTAACAGCTGAAGAACACCTTGATTCTTTTTATAGTTATGCTGATAACCTAGACATTAGTGAAGATGATGTGTGGATGAGAGTTTTTGTCCAGAGCCTTGATGGGGAGGCTAGAAAATGGTTCAGAGAATTGGCCCCTAGGTCTATAGCACACATTGAAGCATTAGATGATGTATTCTTGAAGCATTGGGGAGATAAGAAAAACCTGCTTTATTACCATACATAGTTTGGGAACCTCAAGAGGGAAAATGGGGAATCATTGTCTGATTTTAATAAAAGATTCAATCACATGTATAGTAAGATACCAGCTGAAGTAAAGCCTACCCCCACCTCTGCCAAACTCACCTATGCCAATGCTTTTGACTCTGATCTTTGCTTACTTTTGAGAGAAAGAAGATGTGCCACTCTAGCTGAAATGCAAGATGCAGCTTTAGAGGTGGAATCTAATATCATGGCTGCAGAAAAGCTCAAAAGCCATGCTGATAGGAGGAGGCTGAGAGGTGAGGCTTCTTCTTCCTCTGCTTCATCTTCAGAGCCTAAATTAGACAAAATGACTAAAATGATAGAGTCATTGGCTGCTGAGATATCTAAGCTGAAAGTTGAGCAGAACCCTGGGAAGGCAAGGCTTCCAAACACATTTGCTCCAAGAACCCCAAATCCATTCAGAAGAGCAAATGAACAACTGCAAATCATTCAGAGGGGTAAAGAGGCCAATGAAGAACAAAGAGTGAAGGCTCCCTTCCAGAACGTAGTCATGGAAGAGGAGCAGTTTGAAGAAGAGGATGAAATTCATTGCATGGAAGATAAGGGCAGTGCTGCTTTCTTGACATTGGCTGCCTATGAAGAATCATTACTCCAAGACCAAACTAGTCAAGAGTGGGACAGAGAGGCTGTTCTACAGACTGGTGAACAACAAAGATATAATCTAAGGTCAAAAGTGAACAATGTTAAGGAGAACCCTGCCCAAAGAGCTGCTGTCCCAACAGAGCAATGGAATATCAGATAGAAAAGACCAGCAGCTGATCCAGTCATCGTCAAAGCACTAGCTCAAGAGGTAAGAGGTCCTGACAAGTCCCCTTCCGCTTTCAGCTTTGAATCAGAAGTCCAGAAGCTAAAAATATCTGTACCTTTGATGGAACTTGTAAAGAGTGAAGTTTCCAGAAAGCCTATCCTTGATGCTCTTGAGTTGAAGATCTCACAAACCTCCACTGACTGTGTCAATTTGCAAGACGATAAGCCTGCATTTGTGCTTAGCTCAATGACTGAACCTGCTGATAATAACTCCCCATCATTCTATGTCTCCTTGACCATTCATGACAAAACCCTCCATAATTTCCTGCTAGAGATAGGGGCCAGCCACAATTTGATGCCTATAGCTGTCATGGAAGAGTTAGGCCTTGATATGACTAGACCATATCATGACTTATTCTCATTTGATTCAAGAAAGGTAAAATGCCTAGGATTAATCAAAGACCTAGTTGTTACCCTAACTCAGTTGCCCATGAAGAGCATGATGATGGATATTGTGGTAGCAAATGTCCCCCCTAAGTTTGACATGTTGCTGTCCAGAGGGTGGATTAAGAGACTAGGTGGGACATTACAGAATGATTTATCTTATGCCACTGTCCTAGTTTTTGGAGGGGAAAGAAGGAGATTGTATAGAGAAGCACAGCTGGCCTACATCATTAGCGATGAGAAGAATCCTTCTAATCATCCCATTTATGCTGTGGACACCGATTTCAGAGCATGCATTCTCCAAATTGAAGAATCCCAGAAGGCCTCATTGCAGCTTAAGAAACCAATAGTTTAGGTTGAGGGAGAGCAAGGAAGTAAGGTTTGGGAAATGTTCTTTGATGGAGCATGTTCAAGGGAAACTGCAGGAGCAAGGGTGGTGCTGATATCTCCAAAACAAGAAAGCACACATCTGTCTTTTAAGCTGGCTTTCCAAGTCACCAACAATTTAGCAAAGTATGAGGCTCTGATATTAGGCCTTAACGCAGCTGAAGACAGAGGAATCAGAAACATAAAGGTGTTTGGAGATGCTGATCTTATCATTCAGCAAGTGAACAAAACTTTTCATGCAAAAGCACCCAAGGCTGAAAGCATATAGAGATGAGGTATGGATACTTAAGGAATCTTTTGATAATTTTCGCGTCTCATATATCCCTAGAGTAAAAAATCAGCTTGCTGATTCCCTTGCTGTGTCTGCTAGCATGTTTATTCCTCCCATGCCTCCCAGACTAGTTTATGAAGTTTAGATGAAATATAGACCGTCCTTGCCTGATAATGTCCAGCATTAGAAAGTTTTTGAAGATGATGATGAAGTGAATAGGTTTCTGCAAGTCATTGATGAATTCTATGAAATGCAAATTGATCAAGAGAATGAAGCCTTGGAAGAAAATCCCCAGTCCCAGCTTAGAAACAAAATTGGCAAACTGCCCCACAATTACATACCTAAAGGTCTAGTTCCTTTAGAAAAGCTGTTTGACCATAATGATGTGCCTTATAAGGCTGCCCAAAAAGAAGACCAATTTGCAGTCCATAGGCATAATATAGGGAGTCCAGATCATCCAAGATATCTAAATTTGTCCACCCATCTATCTACTACCCAAAGTTCCAAGTACTGCAATTTAATGAAGCAATTTACTGATGTCTTTGCCTGGGAATCTAGTAACCTGAAAACATATGACACAAATATCATCCAGCATAAAATCCCCTTAGAGAAAGACCCATCCCTTGTAAGCAGAAACTGAGACCCATAAATCCTTTGCTCCTCCTGCTGATTGAAAAGGAAATCAAGAAATTACTGGTGGCCAAGATCATAGTCCCTCTCAGATATTCAAAATGGTTAGCCAACTTGGTGGTGGTGAGGAAGAAAAGTGGGGAAATCAGGCTCCGCATTGATTTCAGAAACTTAAACAAATGCTCTAAGAAAGGCAATTATCCCCTACCTAAGATGGAGCATTTGCTGTAGAAGGTCTCATGAGCCAAAGTGATGTCTTTCCTAGACGGATTTTCAGGGTATAACCAGGTTGCTGTATATCCAGATGATCAAGAGAAGACCGCATTCACCACTCCTTTGGGCACTTTTATGTATTCCAAGATGCCTTTTGGGTTGATGAATGCCAGAGCCACCTTTCAGAGAGCTATGGATATAGCATTTGTGGGAGAGAAGGACAAATTTGTCCTTGTCTACCTTGATGATATAACAGTGTACTCCAGTAGCCATCAAGACCATTTGCAGCATTTAAAGCAAGTGTTCCTGAAGTGCAGAAGGTTCGGAATTTTTCAATCCTAAAAAGTCACAGTTTGCTTTAGAAGAAGGCAAGTTGTTAGGACATGTCGTTTCTACTGCAAGTGTTAGAATCGACCCAGAAAGAGTAAGGGAAATACAGACCTTGTCTGTCCCGAGATCAAAGAAGGATATCCAGTCCTTTCTGGGTAAGATAAATTTCGTAAGGAGGTTTATCCCAAATTTTGCAGAACTTGTAAAACACATTACCTCCATGTTAAAAAAGGGGTCAGAAATCAAATGGATTGATGCAGCAAGAAGATCCTTTGAATCCATTAAGAAAGCCATTATGGAAGCTCCTACTTTGATCAGCCCAGATTACAGCAAGGAGTTCCATATATTTTCATTTGCCTCTGATGACACCCTTGCAACAGTTTTGATGCAAGCCGATGAGGAAGGCTTAGACCATCCAGTGGCGTTTTTCAGCAAAATATTAAGGGATGCTGAGCTGAGGTATGATATCATTGAGAAACAAGCATATGCTCTTATCAAGTCTTTGAAAGCTTTCAGAATTTACATTCTACATTCCAAGATAATTGCATATGTACCCTCTACTTCAATAAAAGATGTCCTAACACAGCCTAATGCTGATGGAAGAAGGGCCAAATGGATTGCAAAAATTATTGAATTTAACACAGAATTGAATCCCACTAAGCTTGTCAGAGGTCAGGGCCTTGCCCAATTGATGGCTGAAGAAAATTGTAGGATGCTAGAGATAAATCTCCTAAGCACAAGGTCAAAAAATGGTCAGACAAAAGAGGAAATAGCTGAACCAGGGAAAATCAGTCATTGGTAGAAAATATAACTTCTTGTGATTGGTACTCCGCAATAGCTCAATTCTTGCTGAAGCTAGAAGTTCCCCCAGGCCTTAGTTCAAGCCAAGCCAGAACTATTAAGCTCAGGGTAGCTAAATATTGCATTCATGAAAATCTGCTCTACTGGAGGGACCCCTCTAGAATTCTTTTGAGATGTCTAGACAAGAAACAATCCATGGAAGTGATGCAGCAATTTCATTCCAGCTTATGTGGAGGGCATCATTATTGGAAAACTACAACCCATAAGATCCTCAGAGCTGGGTACTATTGGCCCACCTTATTTCTTGATGTCTTTTCATTTGTTAAATCTTGTGACAGGTGCCAAAGATTTGAAGGGAAGCAGCACTTGAAGTCCCTGCCCTTAAAACCCATACATGCTAGTGGCTCTTTTTAGCAGTGGGGGTTGGATTTCATTGGAGAAATCAATCCACATTCCAGTGGCCAGCACAGATGGATCTTAGTAGCCACAGATTACTTCACTAAATGAATTGAAGCAATCCCTGCCAAAAAGGCTGATCACCATGTGGTCATGAAGTTCTTAGCAGAGAATATCTTCACCAGATTCGGCTGTCCACATAAACTGGTTACAAACAATGCAGCAGCCTTCAGGGAAAAAGAATTGGTGGACGCGTGTGACTCAATGGGAATTAAGCTGGTTCATTCCACCTCATACTACCCTCAAGGCAATGGTCTAGCAGAATCTTCCAACAAGAGCCTGATAAGGATAATTAAAAAGCCGTTGGAAGACAACAAAAAGAATTGGGATTCTAAGCTCAAGTATGCACTATGGGCTGATAGAGTAACCACCAAGAAATCCACAGGGAATTCTCCATTCAAGCTAGTATATGGCACTGAGGCCGTATTCCCAATTCAGTTAACCCTCCCTGTGGCAAAGTTCTTGCAAGAAGAGCAGAATGAGGAAGAAGACATGGCAAAAAGGATCACTGATTTAGCAGAGGTACATCAAATCAGAGAACAACTGGTTGAGAAGTCTGCAGCACATCAAAAGAAGATCAAGGAAGCTTTTGACAGGAGGACAAAAACAAATAATTTTCAGGTTGGAGGCTTGGTTCTTAAGTGGGTTGCACTGAAAAAGAAGAAGGGCAACCATGGGAAGTTTGATGCTTTATGGACAGGGCCTTTTATCATTTCTCAGATCCAAGGGAACAATACTTTCATACTGCAAAGTATGGAAGGGGAGACAGTTTTTGATGGCCCAGTTAATGGCCGATTTTTGAAAATTTATGTTAGTTAAGGCATTTGGCCTTAATTTTGTAAATATGTCATTTTGTCAGTTTTAGTATAGGCTTAATTAGACTCCATGCCCAATGGAACACGAGGAAATTTTTGCTGATCAGATTGTTGAAGGAAAGGCAACGGTCTACAGTTCTTGAGACCTCACAGGGAGGATCTCATCCCCAGAAGGAGCCAGTGTTAGCTCTGCTACATATCTTTGATTTCTAAAGGTCAGAAGTGAGCTTGGTCCTTGGTCATGCTCAAAAGAGACTCACAACGGTCATTTTCTCCTTCCCTTGCACCGCTCATTCTCCCTTCAGCAGTCCTAAAAATGATTAATTCCTTTATCAGGTTCGGGTTTAATCGCTATCGCAAGTCGCATCCATGTGTGTATAAAGGTTGCGCCCCTCAGCTTCCGCTGATGCGATATTGCGATGCGATCTGATCGAACATCGCCATATGTAAAGGCCCAAGATTACCAAAAACCGAATCCGACAACTCCCGTTACGCCCGATAAAGCGACTCGCCCGATCACTCCTCTACCGTCAGATCAGTTTTGCCAAGATCCAAAGGCCCACGCTCATTCCACTCCCGCTTCTTCCTATATCCCTTGCCAAGCCATCTCCACTGTCTATCCTCCCGATCCGATGACCGACCTTTCTCCCTCATCCAGCTCGTCCATCTGCCACGCAGTCCACGTCCCTTGACTATTCCATGCACCTGAAGGACGAAAGTGATCGGCTCACCAGTACCAGTTGCAGTGGCTCCTCAACAACCACATTTAACAGACAGCATGGCCGAGGAGGAAAAGGACAGAGCTTGAGCGTGTAACTGCATTTAGCAATTATGGAACTTCATGAATATGAACACCCCAGCTACCTGAGAAGACAACAGAGCACCCGAGAAGATCCGATTCACCCACTGAGACAAGTAAACACACTCAGAGACTCCATCAGGAAACTAAATGCGGTTGGTGGTCAATTATAACCCCTCCATACCTAGAATGGCCGAGTGTCTTTGTATTCAAACTCTATATATACGTAGAAACAAGATGTAATCAGGGTTGATGGTTGTTGTTTTGATGTAAGGTTCAACTTCTGGAGACTGTAACTATTTTGGCACTTGCAGTGTCTCGTCTTCATTTTCAACTAATACAAGCTTCTTTTGCTGTTGATTGCTCACTTTTCATTCTTCTTCTGTTCTAAGTTGTGCCTGATATGTTGTATTTCTGGGCTCTTGATGTTTGGCATTAGAGGAGCTGTCATCCTATCTCTGTGTTAAAGTCTTGTATGTATCAGTGAATAAGCTATTCAGGTTTCTTTTCACCTAATGCCAGAAAGCTGTCATCTTGTCTGTGCATTAGGGAATTAGATTTGCAGACTTCTTTACTGGTTGCAGCCGACCATCACATGGTCTTGTGCATCTGCTGGTGTGGTCAGTATTCTCCACCTTCATCCAATCCTTAAACTGTGAGTAATTGGTGGTCTAAAGCCTTGTAGTCTGGGGGTGTTCACGCATGTCTGGAGTTAAACAAAGTAGAAGTGGTTATCTGGCTTGAACAAGCATCATTCCTTCCATTCATCCATTTGCAACAATAAGTTGAATTTGTATGTTCCCGAGCATCTCCGAGCTACAACCTAGGAGAGTTTCTTGGGGTGATAACAATACCACTCTCTAATAAACATTCCCTGATGGACCCACATCTATATGACTACCACTCAAGGCATAGAGTTATCCACCAAGTTTTCTTTGTATAAAATTTGTGTGATGATTTGAAACACAATATCGATTGTGACCACTCTTGTTCTCAACAAAATCTCGATACCATCTATGACAAGCTATCCAACTTGGAGTCACTACCCAACTAGATGTTTGAACTCCCGATGTTGAAATTAGATCCTCACTTCATAATCCTTGGGTTAACACTGGATGAATTAATAGTCCCAAGAGTAAGGGCTTGAATCATCCACACACAAACCCCCGCTGCACCCCTACGCCCCCCCCCCCCCCCCCCCCCCAAAACCAAACTTGTTCATGAAATTATGACATACGTATGGCACAAAATTCCAAAATTTGATCTCAACAAACTTGATGAATCCAACCCTAGAAGGTGGGTCACTCAGTTGGAACATTATTTTTCCCTACATGAACATTGGCAATGGTGGCATTGGCATAAGAACTCCCACAGGGGTTATATTGCACACGATTTTTCTTGGACCTCTATGCATACTTTAAAAACATATAATAATTATTTGGGATGATTAACCAAGTTTTTTTTTTTTTTTTTTTTTTTGAATAAGACTAATTCTATTAAGAAAAGGCATATGGTACAATCAGAGCTTTCAGAGAAGCGAAGCTAAAGAGCAAGAGAGCCAGAAATGATATGATATCAACCTCGGTCCCAAGGAGCTACCACGGCATAAGAAAAAGATGACAGAGAGGACAAAAGGAACGAGCTGGTCTAGGGAGTCTACCCAGCATGGGCAGAATCTTCCAATCTACATTTTTTACCTTTCTTTTTACTGACTTTGACCCAACCATTTTGATCTGGCTGGACCGAAACTACTTGCAGATTGTTCTGTGCTAAAGGAGGAGACTCCTTGTCTGAATCAGAAGGCGAAGACTCATGAGAACATTTCTGCGAGAACAGAGGCGCAGAAGGATCCTCGGCGCGGGCTAAGGGCGCGTCCTTCGGTTGCTCCAAATTCTCCTCTTCCAGTTCAATGTCCTCCTCATCAAAGCTAGAGGAATCTATGTCATCCATACGGGGTATATCACAAGGTTTCCAACTCTTGGATTTGGATTTGCGAGTGATATTCTTCTTTTTGTCAAAGAACGATGCACATGAGTTCTGGAGATGCCCCGTCTGATGGCAATGGCGACACCTGAAGGCTGTGTTCTCATAGTCCAAAGTTTGCGTCCAATGGAAGTCCCCAACTTTGAGGATGATCTGATATGGCAACCCTTTACTAATGTCTATTTCTGCACAAATTCTACCAAAGGTATATATTCCTTTCTCCGCCCTTGAGGTATCTGTAGCCAGGAAGCGGCCTAGGGTGTTCCCGATTCCTTGAAAGACAACAAAATGCCATAGATGCGTGGGGAGGTTTGGAAGCCTGACCTAGATAGGAAGCTTTGTGATGACCGCAGTGGAGGGGTCAAAGTCTGGGAACCAGGGGGAGAGGAAGAGTCCAGCTGATCCCCAGAACGAGGGGCCTCCCGTTAAGGCTTTCTGGTAATCTCCGTTGAAGGCAAAGGCTACAATAAAGAAGCCTTTCGAGCAGAGGAAGACTTTGTAGTTTTCGGTCCAATTGGAATGGATCCACTGAAATAGATCAGTAGTGCGGGGCCATAGGCCATTAAATCTGAAAATGAGGGCTGTTTCTGCAAATGTCTGGTATTGATCATCCAGAGATGGATGAGAGATTTCAATGGCAGGGGTTTCCTCCATTTTGTCCACCAAGAAAGGTTTGGGAGCCTCGGCAGATTGGGCAGACTTCTTGGTAGGCTGTGCATGCACTACGTCTTTGTAGGAAAAACCTTTGGAGGCCGAGGATTGCCCAACTGCACCTCCCCTTAGTCGAAGTGATAGGATCACTATGGCATTTCTTTCAATATTATAAAAGGAAAGAGGCAAATTGTTATCAAGCTGCTTACCTGCAAAGAGGAGCCGCAGAAGGGAGGAAGGGATCCCCAACCTTTGTTCGAGTATCTTTAAGAGATGGCTCACTGCAAAAGACGGCTGGACCCCAAGGAGCAGGGTTTTGCCTGTCAGAAGAATTATTTGAATCTGAAAATTCGCTTGCTGGAGATGAATAGGATCTCGGCTGCCTGAGTGAGGAATCGAGGTTGAAACAATGAGATTGCGGGACTGCAGAACCAACTCCAGATCCTGGCAATACTGCTGCTGCATGTGGAAGAGTGCGGTGGTTGCCAGGGGTATTTCGTCAAACACTTGCTGCGCATCCTCCGTGCTTTGGCTTTTTGCATACATGTTGAAAACAAGGTTACCCAGGGCTTTGAGGGCACCGTCAATGTGCTTAAAGGTGACGAAGCCGTAGCCTTTGCTCTTCCAAGTTCTCTTGTCAAGGATCACAAATCCTTCCTCCAGTTCCCCGAACTGTGAGAAGAGTGCCATAAGTGACTCTGTATTCGTATCCCAGTGGAGGCCTCGCACGAAGAGCTTTCTCTGCTCGGGGTTCTCGTCGGCTATTGATCGCACCAAGTTGAGAAAATTGCTGTGCTTCGTTGCTGCCTCCTGCACAACCTCCATCATTTGCTCGTGGCTGAAGGCTTCTTGATAGTCTCTGCCATCGAGCTTCTTGATGCCGTAACCCAAATACACCTTTCCGAGTGACTTGATATCTGTCACGACTCTGTTCAATGAATAAACTCACCTTCCCAAACGAGAGAGAAGCGCGACAATGGCCACCCTCTCCACCTGGGGTTTCAGCAGCAACAGGCAATCGAACAGAGGCATTCTCGCACCTCAAGCTCAAAAAAATAGTTCGTGTAAGCTAAGCCCAGATAAATCCCTCTCTTAACCCTCTAGTCCTGTTCGAATTAGGAAGCCCCTAACCTAATACATAATTTACTAATCAATCAGTGACTGTATTAAATTCTTGAGGAATGTGTTCATATGTAATAAACTCGATGATTAACCAAGCTTAAATAATATAGTAAAGTTGAATATTTCATATATGATTTCAAGCAACTAGCCATCTATATAAAAGTTATGTTTAATTATTTTCTTAAGGAATGCTTTATAAGTGGTTCAAAAGAAGAGATACCTACATAAGTCTCAATGGCTTGTCCTACTAAGTTGAAAGCCACTTAAAGAGCTTGGGAAGTCCCCTAGGTGGTGAATGCTCAAATTAAATAGGCACCACTTATTCCCCATCCCCATCCTACCATTTACCCCCCCAACCAATCCCTCTCCATCCTCTCTAGCTATCAAGATACACAAATTAACCTAATTCAAAATTACAAAGTGCCAACCTAAAGGTCTTTGTGACAATTGCAATGAGAAATATTTTTCCAAAGCATAGATTTAAGGAGATAATTTTTTTATCACCGTTTTAGACAACACTTATGGTGACGAAGTTGAAGCTATACCTTTGGAGGTTCTTCATCCATCCATTGAAGGCATTCCCCCATCTAATTTGCAATATATGGAACCATAAATCTCCCTTCATGCTTTGGCTATTATCTGTTCTCCTCGCGCCCTCAAATTGATTGGATACATTAAACATCACAAAATCTTTGTCTTAATCGATAGCAGTGGCACCCATAACTTTATTCATATTTGTGTAGTCTAAGAAACTCACCACTACAATCATACTATGAACAATTTCCAAGTGATGATTATTAATGGAGGTGCTATGAAATGTGATGGTCATTGTGAAAATGTGAAACTACAAATGGTTGATTACTCCATAAAAATCCACATGATTATTATTGAAATGAGTGGTTATGGAATTATCTTGGATGTTGAATGGTTGTGGACATTAGGCATAATCACTATGGATTTCCATGACTTATACATTAGTTTCCAGTATGAGTCACGTAGCTACACTTTTAAAGAAACTATAGTTTTTTCCTGGAAGGAAGCGGCCTAGGGTGTTCCCGATTCCTTGAAAGACAACAAAATGCCATAGATGCGCGGGGAGGTTTGGAAGCCTGACCCAGATAGGAAGCTTTGTGATGACCGCAGTGGAGGGGTCAAAGTCTGGGAACCAGGGGGAGAGGAAGAGTCCAGCTGATCCCCAGAACGAGGGGCCTCCTGTTAAGGCTTTCTGGTAATCTCCGTTGAAGGAAAAGGCTACAATAAAGAAGCCTTTCGAGCAGAGGAAGACTTTGTAGTTTTCGGTCCAATTGGAATGGATCCACTGAAATAGATCAGTAGTGCGGGGCCATAGGCCATTAAATCTGAAAATGAGGGCTGTTTCTGCAAATGTCTGGTATTGATCATCCAGAGATGGATGAGAGATTTCAATGGCAGGGGTTTCCTCCATTTTGTCCACCAAGAAAGGTTTGGGAGCCTCGGCAGATTGGGCAGACTTCTTGGTAGGCTGTGCATGCACTACGTCTTTGTAGGAAAAACCTTTGGAGGCCGAGGATTGCCCAACTGCACCTCCCCTTAGTCGAAGTGATAGGATCACTATGGCATTTCTTTCAATATTATAAAAGGAAAGAGGCAAATTGTTATCAAGCTGCTTACCTGCAAAGAGGAGCCGCAGAAGGGAGGAAGGGATCCCCAACCTTTGTTCGAGTATCTTTAAGAGATGGCTCACTGCAAAAGACGGCTGGACCCCAAGGAGCAGGGTTTTGCCTGTCAGAAGAATTATTTGAATCTGAAAATTCGCTTGCTGGAGATGAATAGGATCTCGGCTGCCTGAGTGAGGAATCGAGGTTGAAACAATGAGATTGCGGGACTGCAGAACCAACTCCAGATCCTGGCAATACTGCTGCTGCATGTGGAAGAGTGCGGTGGTTGCCAGGGGTATTTCGTCAAACACTTGCTGCGCATCCTCCGTGCTTTGGCTTTTTGCATACATGTTGAAAACAAGGTTACCCAGGGCTTTGAGGGCACCGTCAATGTGCTTAAAGGTGACGAAGCCGTAGCCTTTGCTCTTCCAAGTTCTCTTGTCAAGGATCACAAATCCTTCCTCCAGTTCCCCGAACTGTGAGAAGAGTGCCATAAGTGACTCTGTATTCGTATCCCAGTGGAGGCCTCGCACGAAGAGCTTTCTCTGCTCGGGGTTCTCGTCGGCTATTGATCGCACCAAGTTGAGAACATTGCTGTGCTTCGTTGCTGCCTCCTGCACAACCTCCATCATTTGCTCGCGGCTGAAGGCTTCTTGATAGTCTCTGCCATCGAGCTTCTTGATGCCGTAACCCAAATACACCTTTCCGAGTGACTTGATATCTGTCACGACTCTGTTCAATGAATAAACTCACCTTCCCAAACGAGAGAGAAGCGCGACAATGGCCACCCTCTCCACCTGGGGTTTCAGCAGCAGCAGGCAATCGAACAGAGGCATTCTCGCACCTCAAGCTCAAAAAAATAGTTCGTGTAGGCTAAGCCCAGATAAATCCCTCTCTTAACCCTCTAGTCCTGTTCGAATTAGGAAGCCCCTAACCTAATACATAATTTACTAATCAATCAGTGACTGTATTAAATTCTTGAGGAATGTGTTCATATGTAATAAACTCGATGATTAACCAAGCTTAAATAATATAGTAAAGTTGAATATTTCATATATGATTTCAAGCAACTAGCCATCTATATAAAAGTTATGTTTAATTATTTTCTTAAGGAATGCTTTATAAGTGGTTCAAAAGAAGAGATACCTACATAAGTCTCAATGGCTTGTCCTACTAAGTTGAAAGCCACTTAAAGAGCTTGGGAAGTCCCCTAGGTGGTGAATGCTCAAATTAAATAGGCACCACTTATTCCCCATCCCCATCCTACCATTTACCCCCCCAACCAATCCCTCTCCATCCTCTCTAGCTATCAAGATACACAAATTAACCTAATTCAAAATTACAAAGTGCCAACCTAAAGGTCTTTGTGACAATTGCAATGAGAAATATTTTTCCAAAGCATAGATTTAAGGAGATAATTTTTTTATCACCGTTTTAGACAACACTTATGGTGACGAAGTTGAAGCTATACCTTTGGAGGTTCTTCATCCATCCATTGAAGGCATTCCCCCATCTAATTTGCAATATATGGAACCATAAATCTCCCTTCATGCTTTGGCTATTATCTGTTCTCCTCGCGCCCTCAAATTGATTGGATACATTAAACATCACAAAATCTTTGTCTTAATCGATAGCAGTGGCACCCATAACTTTAGTCATATTTGTGTAGTCTAAGAAACTCACCACTACAATCATACTATGAACAATTTCCAAGTGATGATTATTAATGGAGGTGCTATGAAATGTGATGGTCATTGTGAAAATGTGAAACTACAAATGGTTGATTACTCCATAAAAATCCACATGATTATTATTGAAATGAGTGGTTATGGAATTATCTTGGATGTTGAATGGTTGTGGACATTAGGCATAATCACTATGGATTTCCATGACTTATACATTAGTTTCCAGTATGAGTCACGTAGCTACACTTTTAAAGAAACTATAGTTTTTTCCTGGAAGGAAGCGGCCTAGGGTGTTCCCGATTCCTTGAAAGACAACAAAATGCCATAGATGCGCGGGGAGGTTTGGAAGCCTGACCCAGATAGGAAGCTTTGTGATGACCGCAGTGGAGGGGTCAAAGTCTGGGAACCAGGGGGAGAGGAAGAGTCCAGCTGATCCCCAGAACGAGGGGCCTCCCGTTAAGGCTTTCTGGTAATCTCCGTTGAAGGCAAAGGCTACAATAAAGAAGCCTTTCGAGCAGAGGAAGACTTTGTAGTTTTCGGTCCAATTGGAATGGATCCACTGAAATAGATCAGTAGTGCGGGGCCATAGGCCATTAAATCTGAAAATGAGGGCTGTTTCTGCAAATGTCTAGTATTGATCATCCAGAGATGGATGAGAGATTTCAATGGCAGGGGTTTCCTCCATTTTGTCCACCAAGAAAGGTTTGGGAGCCTCGGCAGATTGGGCAGACTTCTTGGTAGGCTGTGCATGCACTACGTCTTTGTAGGAAAAACCTTTGGAGGCCGAGGATTGCCCAACTGCACCTCCCCTTAGTCGAAGTGATAGGATCACTATGGCATTTCTTTCAATATTATAAAAGGAAAGAGGCAAATTGTTATCAAGCTGCTTACCTTCAAAGAGGAGCCGCAGAAGGGAGGAAGGGATCCCCAACCTTTGTTCGAGTATCTTTAAGAGATGGCTCACTGCAAAAGACGGCTGGACCCCAAGGAGCAGGGTTTTGCCTGTCAGAAGAATTATTTGAATCTGAAAATTCGCTTGCTGGAGATGAATAGGATCTCGGCTGCCTGAGTGAGGAATCGAGGTTGAAACAATGAGATTGCGGGACTGCAGAACCAACTCCAGATCCTGGCAATACTGCTGCTGCATGTGGAAGAGTGCGGTGGTTGCCAGGGGTATTTCGTCAAACACTTGCTGCGCATCCTCCGTGCTTTGGCTTTTTGCATACATGTTGAAAACAAGGTTACCCAGGGCTTTGAGGGCACCGTCAATGTGCTTAAAGGTGACGAAGCCGTAGCCTTTGCTCTTCCAAGTTCTCTTGTCAAGGATCACAAATCCTTCCTCCAGTTCCCCGAACTGTGAGAAGAGTGCCATAAGTGACTCTGTATTCGTATCCCAGTGGAGGCCTCGCACGAAGAGCTTTCTCTGCTCGGGGTTCTCGTCGGCTATTGATCGCACCAAGTTGAGAACATTGCTGTGCTTCGTTGCTGCCTCCTGCACAACCTCCATCATTTGCTCGCGGCTGAAGGCTTCTTGATAGTCTCTGCCATCGAGCTTCTTGATGCCGTAACCCAAATACACCTTTCCGAGTGACTTGATATCTGTCACGACTCTGTTCAATGAATAAACTCACCTTCCCAAACGAGAGAGAAGCGCGACAATGGCCACCCTCTCCACCTGGGGTTTCAGCAGCAGCAGGCAATCGAACAGAGGCATTCTCGCACCTCAAGCTCAAAAAAATAGTTCGTGTAGGCTAAGCCCAGATAAATCCCTCTCTTAACCCTCTAGTCCTGTTCGAATTAGGAAGCCCCTAACCTAATACATAATTTACTAATCAATCAGTGACTGTATTAAATTCTTGAGGAATGTGTTCATATGTAATAAACTCGATGATTAACCAAGCTTAAATAATATAGTAAAGTTGAATATTTCATATATGATTTCAAGCAACTAGCCATCTATATAAAAGTTATGTTTAATTATTTTCTTAAGGAATGCTTTATAAGTGGTTCAAAAGAAGAGATACCTACATAAGTCTCAATGGCTTGTCCTACTAAGTTGAAAGCCACTTAAAGAGCTTGGGAAGTCCCCTAGGTGGTGAATGCTCAAATTAAATAGGCACCACTTATTCCCCATCCCCATCCTACCATTTACCCCCCCAACCAATCCCTCTCCATCCTCTCTAGCTATCAAGATACACAAATTAACCTAATTCAAAATTACAAAGTGCCAACCTAAAGGTCTTTGTGACAATTGCAATGAGAAATATTTTTCCAAAGCATAGATTTAAGGAGATAATTTTTTTATCACCGTTTTAGACAACACTTATGGTGACGAAGTTGAAGCTATACCTTTGGAGGTTCTTCATCCATCCATTGAAGGCATTCCCCCATCTAATTTGCAATATATGGAACCATAAATCTCCCTTCATGCTTTGGCTATTATCTGTTCTCCTCGCGCCCTCAAATTGATTGGATACATTAAACATCACAAAATCTTTGTCTTAATCGATAGCAGTGGCACCCATAACTTTAGTCATATTTGTGTAG
The DNA here is from genome assembly GCA_031772625.1 of Pinus tabuliformis. NCBI lineage: Eukaryota > Viridiplantae > Streptophyta > Pinopsida > Pinales > Pinaceae > Pinus > Pinus tabuliformis. The sequence continues at coordinate 691,503,011 of CM062820.1, forward strand.
TCTAAGAAACTCACCACTACAATCATACTATGAACAATTTCCAAGTGATGATTATTAATGGAGGTGCTATGAAATGTGATGGTCATTGTGAAAATGTGAAACTACAAATGGTTGATTACTCCATAAAAATCCACATGATTATTATTGAAATGAGTGGTTATGGAATTATCTTGGATGTTGAATGGTTGTGGACATTAGGCATAATCACTATGGATTTCCATGACTTATACATTAGTTTCCAGTATGAGTCACGTAGCTACACTTTTAAAGAAACTATAGTTTTTTCCTGGAAGGAAGCGGCCTAGGGTGTTCCCGATTCCTTGAAAGACAACAAAATGCCATAGATGCGCGGGGAGGTTTGGAAGCCTGACCCAGATAGGAAGCTTTGTGATGACCGCAGTGGAGGGGTCAAAGTCTGGGAACCAGGGGGAGAGGAAGAGTCCAGCTGATCCCCAGAACGAGGGGCCTCCCGTTAAGGCTTTCTGGTAATCTCCGTTGAAGGCAAAGGCTACAATAAAGAAGCCTTTCGAGCAGAGGAAGACTTTGTAGTTTTCGGTCCAATTGGAATGGATCCACTGAAATAGATCAGTAGTGCGGGGCCATAGGCCATTAAATCTGAAAATGAGGGCTGTTTCTGCAAATGTCTGGTATTGATCATCCAGAGATGGATGAGAGATTTCAATGGCAGGGGTTTCCTCCATTTTGTCCACCAAGAAAGGTTTGGGAGCCTCGGCAGATTGGGCAGACTTCTTGGTAGGCTGTGCATGCACTACGTCTTTGTAGGAAAAACCTTTGGAGGCCGAGGATTGCCCAACTGCACCTCCCCTTAGTCGAAGTGATAGGATCACTATGGCATTTCTTTCAATATTATAAAAGGAAAGAGGCAAATTGTTATCAAGCTGCTTACCTTCAAAGAGGAGCCGCAGAAGGGAGGAAGGGATCCCCAACCTTTGTTCGAGTATCTTTAAGAGATGGCTCACTGCAAAAGACGGCTGGACCCCAAGGAGCAGGGTTTTGCCTGTCAGAAGAATTATTTGAATCTGAAAATTCGCTTGCTGGAGATGAATAGGATCTCGGCTGCCTGAGTGAGGAATCGAGGTTGAAACAATGAGATTGCGGGACTGCAGAACCAACTCCAGATCCTGGCAATACTGCTGCTGCATGTGGAAGAGTGCGGTGGTTGCCAGGGGTATTTCGTCAAACACTTGCTGCGCATCCTCCGTGCTTTGGCTTTTTGCATACATGTTGAAAACAAGGTTACCCAGGGCTTTGAGGGCACCGTCAATGTGCTTAAAGGTGACGAAGCCGTAGCCTTTGCTCTTCCAAGTTCTCTTGTCAAGGATCACAAATCCTTCCTCCAGTTCCCCGAACTGTGAGAAGAGTGCCATAAGTGACTCTGTATTCGTATCCCAGTGGAGGCCTCGCACGAAGAGCTTTCTCTGCTCGGGGTTCTCGTCGGCTATTGATCGCACCAAGTTGAGAACATTGCTGTGCTTCGTTGCTGCCTCCTGCACAACCTCCATCATTTGCTCGCGGCTGAAGGCTTCTTGATAGTCTCTGCCATCGAGCTTCTTGATGCCGTAACCCAAATACACCTTTCCGAGTGACTTGATATCTGTCACGACTCTGTTCAATGAATAAACTCACCTTCCCAAACGAGAGAGAAGCGCGACAATGGCCACCCTCTCCACCTGGGGTTTCAGCAGCAGCAGGCAATCGAACAGAGGCATTCTCGCACCTCAAGCTCAAAAAAATAGTTCGTGTAGGCTAAGCCCAGATAAATCCCTCTCTTAACCCTCTAGTCCTGTTCGAATTAGGAAGCCCCTAACCTAATACATAATTTACTAATCAATCAGTGACTGTATTAAATTCTTGAGGAATGTGTTCATATGTAATAAACTCGATGATTAACCAAGCTTAAATAATATAGTAAAGTTGAATATTTCATATATGATTTCAAGCAACTAGCCATCTATATAAAAGTTATGTTTAATTATTTTCTTAAGGAATGCTTTATAAGTGGTTCAAAAGAAGAGATACCTACATAAGTCTCAATGGCTTGTCCTACTAAGTTGAAAGCCACTTAAAGAGCTTGGGAAGTCCCCTAGGTGGTGAATGCTCAAATTAAATAGGCACCACTTATTCCCCATCCCCATCCTACCATTTACCCCCCCAACCAATCCCTCTCCATCCTCTCTAGCTATCAAGATACACAAATTAACCTAATTCAAAATTACAAAGTGCCAACCTAAAGGTCTTTGTGACAATTGCAATGAGAAATATTTTTCCAAAGCATAGATTTAAGGAGATAATTTTTTTATCACCGTTTTAGACAACACTTATGGTGACGAAGTTGAAGCTATACCTTTGGAGGTTCTTCATCCATCCATTGAAGGCATTCCCCCATCTAATTTGCAATATATGGAACCATAAATCTCCCTTCATGCTTTGGCTATTATCTGTTCTCCTCGCGCCCTCAAATTGATTGGATACATTAAACATCACAAAATCTTTGTCTTAATCGATAGCAGTGGCACCCATAACTTTAGTCATATTTGTGTAGTCTAAGAAACTCACCACTACAATCATACTATGAACAATTTCCAAGTGATGATTATTAATGGAGGTGCTATGAAATGTGATGGTCATTGTGAAAATGTGAAACTACAAATGGTTGATTACTCCATAAAAATCCACATGATTATTATTGAAATGAGTGGTTATGGAATTATCTTGGATGTTGAATGGTTGTGGACATTAGGCATAATCACTATGGATTTCCATGACTTATACATTAGTTTCCAGTATGAGTCACGTAGCTACACTTTTAAAGAAACTATAGTTTTTTCCTGGAAGGAAGCGGCCTAGGGTGTTCCCGATTCCTTGAAAGACAACAAAATGCCATAGATGCGCGGGGAGGTTTGGAAGCCTGACCCAGATAGGAAGCTTTGTGATGACCGCAGTGGAGGGGTCAAAGTCTGGGAACCAGGGGGAGAGGAAGAGTCCAGCTGATCCCCAGAACGAGGGGCCTCCCGTTAAGGCTTTCTGGTAATCTCCGTTGAAGGCAAAGGCTACAATAAAGAAGCCTTTCGAGCAGAGGAAGACTTTGTAGTTTTCGGTCCAATTGGAATGGATCCACTGAAATAGATCAGTAGTGCGGGGCCATAGGCCATTAAATCTGAAAATGAGGGCTGTTTCTGCAAATGTCTGGTATTGATCATCCAGAGATGGATGAGAGATTTCAATGGCAGGGGTTTCCTCCATTTTGTCCACCAAGAAAGGTTTGGGAGCCTCGGCAGATTGGGCAGACTTCTTGGTAGGCTGTGCATGCACTACGTCTTTGTAGGAAAAACCTTTGGAGGCCGAGGATTGCCCAACTGCACCTCCCCTTAGTCGAAGTGATAGGATCACTATGGCATTTCTTTCAATATTATAAAAGGAAAGAGGCAAATTGTTATCAAGCTGCTTACCTTCAAAGAGGAGCCGCAGAAGGGAGGAAGGGATCCCCAACCTTTGTTCGAGTATCTTTAAGAGATGGCTCACTGCAAAAGACGGCTGGACCCCAAGGAGCAGGGTTTTGCCTGTCAGAAGAATTATTTGAATCTGAAAATTCGCTTGCTGGAGATGAATAGGATCTCGGCTGCCTGAGTGAGGAATCGAGGTTGAAACAATGAGATTGCGGGACTGCAGAACCAACTCCAGATCCTGGCAATACTGCTGCTGCATGTGGAAGAGTGCGGTGGTTGCCAGGGGTATTTCGTCAAACACTTGCTGCGCATCCTCCGTGCTTTGGCTTTTTGCATACATGTTGAAAACAAGGTTACCCAGGGCTTTGAGGGCACCGTCAATGTGCTTAAAGGTGACGAAGCCGTAGCCTTTGCTCTTCCAAGTTCTCTTGTCAAGGATCACAAATCCTTCCTCCAGTTCCCCGAACTGTGAGAAGAGTGCCATAAGTGACTCTGTATTCGTATCCCAGTGGAGGCCTCGCACGAAGAGCTTTCTCTGCTCGGGGTTCTCGTCGGCTATTGATCGCACCAAGTTGAGAACATTGCTGTGCTTCGTTGCTGCCTCCTGCACAACCTCCATCATTTGCTCGCGGCTGAAGGCTTCTTGATAGTCTCTGCCATCGAGCTTCTTGATGCCGTAACCCAAATACACCTTTCCGAGTGACTTGATATCTGTCACGACTCTGTTCAATGAATAAACTCACCTTCCCAAACGAGAGAGAAGCGCGACAATGGCCACCCTCTCCACCTGGGGTTTCAGCAGCAGCAGGCAATCGAACAGAGGCATTCTCGCACCTCAAGCTCAAAAAAATAGTTCGTGTAGGCTAAGCCCAGATAAATCCCTCTCTTAACCCTCTAGTCCTGTTCGAATTAGGAAGCCCCTAACCTAATACATAATTTACTAATCAATCAGTGACTGTATTAAATTCTTGAGGAATGTGTTCATATGTAATAAACTCGATGATTAACCAAGCTTAAATAATATAGTAAAGTTGAATATTTCATATATGATTTCAAGCAACTAGCCATCTATATAAAAGTTATGTTTAATTATTTTCTTAAGGAATGCTTTATAAGTGGTTCAAAAGAAGAGATACCTACATAAGTCTCAATGGCTTGTCCTACTAAGTTGAAAGCCACTTAAAGAGCTTGGGAAGTCCCCTAGGTGGTGAATGCTCAAATTAAATAGGCACCACTTATTCCCCATCCCCATCCTACCATTTACCCCCCCAACCAATCCCTCTCCATCCTCTCTAGCTATCAAGATACACAAATTAACCTAATTCAAAATTACAAAGTGCCAACCTAAAGGTCTTTGTGACAATTGCAATGAGAAATATTTTTCCAAAGCATAGATTTAAGGAGATAATTTTTTTATCACCGTTTTAGACAACACTTATGGTGACGAAGTTGAAGCTATACCTTTGGAGGTTCTTCATCCATCCATTGAAGGCATTCCCCCATCTAATTTGCAATATATGGAACCATAAATCTCCCTTCATGCTTTGGCTATTATCTGTTCTCCTCGCGCCCTCAAATTGATTGGATACATTAAACATCACAAAATCTTTGTCTTAATCGATAGCAGTGGCACCCATAACTTTAGTCATATTTGTGTAGTCTAAGAAACTCACCACTACAATCATACTATGAACAATTTCCAAGTGATGATTATTAATGGAGGTGCTATGAAATGTGATGGTCATTGTGAAAATGTGAAACTACAAATGGTTGATTACTCCATAAAAATCCACATGATTATTATTGAAATGAGTGGTTATGGAATTATCTTGGATGTTGAATGGTTGTGGACATTAGGCATAATCACTATGGATTTCCATGACTTATACATTAGTTTCCAGTATGAGTCACGTAGCTACACTTTTAAAGAAACTATAGTTTTTTCCTGGAAGGAAGCGGCCTAGGGTGTTCCCGATTCCTTGAAAGACAACAAAATGCCATAGATGCGCGGGGAGGTTTGGAAGCCTGACCCAGATAGGAAGCTTTGTGATGACCGCAGTGGAGGGGTCAAAGTCTGGGAACCAGGGGGAGAGGAAGAGTCCAGCTGATCCCCAGAACGAGGGGCCTCCCGTTAAGGCTTTCTGGTAATCTCCGTTGAAGGCAAAGGCTACAATAAAGAAGCCTTTCGAGCAGAGGAAGACTTTGTAGTTTTCGGTCCAATTGGAATGGATCCACTGAAATAGATCAGTAGTGCGGGGCCATAGGCCATTAAATCTGAAAATGAGGGCTGTTTCTGCAAATGTCTGGTATTGATCATCCAGAGATGGATGAGAGATTTCAATGGCAGGGGTTTCCTCCATTTTGTCCACCAAGAAAGGTTTGGGAGCCTCGGCAGATTGGGCAGACTTCTTGGTAGGCTGTGCATGCACTACGTCTTTGTAGGAAAAACCTTTGGAGGCCGAGGATTGCCCAACTGCACCTCCCCTTAGTCGAAGTGATAGGATCACTATGGCATTTCTTTCAATATTATAAAAGGAAAGAGGCAAATTGTTATCAAGCTGCTTACCTTCAAAGAGGAGCCGCAGAAGGGAGGAAGGGATCCCCAACCTTTGTTCGAGTATCTTTAAGAGATGGCTCACTGCAAAAGACGGCTGGACCCCAAGGAGCAGGGTTTTGCCTGTCAGAAGAATTATTTGAATCTGAAAATTCGCTTGCTGGAGATGAATAGGATCTCGGCTGCCTGAGTGAGGAATCGAGGTTGAAACAATGAGATTGCGGGACTGCAGAACCAACTCCAGATCCTGGCAATACTGCTGCTGCATGTGGAAGAGTGCGGTGGTTGCCAGGGGTATTTCGTCAAACACTTGCTGCGCATCCTCCGTGCTTTGGCTTTTTGCATACATGTTGAAAACAAGGTTACCCAGGGCTTTGAGGGCACCGTCAATGTGCTTAAAGGTGACGAAGCCGTAGCCTTTGCTCTTCCAAGTTCTCTTGTCAAGGATCACAAATCCTTCCTCCAGTTCCCCGAACTGTGAGAAGAGTGCCATAAGTGACTCTGTATTCGTATCCCAGTGGAGGCCTCGCACGAAGAGCTTTCTCTGCTCGGGGTTCTCGTCGGCTATTGATCGCACCAAGTTGAGAACATTGCTGTGCTTCGTTGCTGCCTCCTGCACAACCTCCATCATTTGCTCGCGGCTGAAGGCTTCTTGATAGTCTCTGCCATCGAGCTTCTTGATGCCGTAACCCAAATACACCTTTCCGAGTGACTTGATATCTGTCACGACTCTGTTCAATGAATAAACTCACCTTCCCAAACGAGAGAGAAGCGCGACAATGGCCACCCTCTCCACCTGGGGTTTCAGCAGCAGCAGGCAATCGAACAGAGGCATTCTCGCACCTCAAGCTCAAAAAAATAGTTCGTGTAGGCTAAGCCCAGATAAATCCCTCTCTTAACCCTCTAGTCCTGTTCGAATTAGGAAGCCCCTAACCTAATACATAATTTACTAATCAATCAGTGACTGTATTAAATTCTTGAGGAATGTGTTCATATGTAATAAACTCGATGATTAACCAAGCTTAAATAATATAGTAAAGTTGAATATTTCATATATGATTTCAAGCAACTAGCCATCTATATAAAAGTTATGTTTAATTATTTTCTTAAGGAATGCTTTATAAGTGGTTCAAAAGAAGAGATACCTACATAAGTCTCAATGGCTTGTCCTACTAAGTTGAAAGCCACTTAAAGAGCTTGGGAAGTCCCCTAGGTGGTGAATGCTCAAATTAAATAGGCACCACTTATTCCCCATCCCCATCCTACCATTTACCCCCCCAACCAATCCCTCTCCATCCTCTCTAGCTATCAAGATACACAAATTAACCTAATTCAAAATTACAAAGTGCCAACCTAAAGGTCTTTGTGACAATTGCAATGAGAAATATTTTTCCAAAGCATAGATTTAAGGAGATAATTTTTTTATCACCGTTTTAGACAACACTTATGGTGACGAAGTTGAAGCTATACCTTTGGAGGTTCTTCATCCATCCATTGAAGGCATTCCCCCATCTAATTTGCAATATATGGAACCATAAATCTCCCTTCATGCTTTGGCTATTATCTGTTCTCCTCGCGCCCTCAAATTGATTGGATACATTAAACATCACAAAATCTTTGTCTTAATCGATAGCAGTGGCACCCATAACTTTAGTCATATTTGTGTAGTCTAAGAAACTCACCACTACAATCATACTATGAACAATTTCCAAGTGATGATTATTAATGGAGGTGCTATGAAATGTGATGGTCATTGTGAAAATGTGAAACTACAAATGGTTGATTACTCCATAAAAATCCACATGATTATTATTGAAATGAGTGGTTATGGAATTATCTTGGATGTTGAATGGTTGTGGACATTAGGCATAATCACTATGGATTTCCATGACTTATACATTAGTTTCCAGTATGAGTCACGTAGCTACACTTTTAAAGAAACTATAGTTTTTTCCTGGAAGGAAGCGGCCTAGGGTGTTCCCGATTCCTTGAAAGACAACAAAATGCCATAGATGCGCGGGGAGGTTTGGAAGCCTGACCCAGATAGGAAGCTTTGTGATGACCGCAGTGGAGGGGTCAAAGTCTGGGAACCAGGGGGAGAGGAAGAGTCCAGCTGATCCCCAGAACGAGGGGCCTCCCGTTAAGGCTTTCTGGTAATCTCCGTTGAAGGCAAAGGCTACAATAAAGAAGCCTTTCGAGCAGAGGAAGACTTTGTAGTTTTCGGTCCAATTGGAATGGATCCACTGAAATAGATCAGTAGTGCGGGGCCATAGGCCATTAAATCTGAAAATGAGGGCTGTTTCTGCAAATGTCTGGTATTGATCATCCAGAGATGGATGAGAGATTTCAATGGCAGGGGTTTCCTCCATTTTGTCCACCAAGAAAGGTTTGGGAGCCTCGGCAGATTGGGCAGACTTCTTGGTAGGCTGTGCATGCACTACGTCTTTGTAGGAAAAACCTTTGGAGGCCGAGGATTGCCCAACTGCACCTCCCCTTAGTCGAAGTGATAGGATCACTATGGCATTTCTTTCAATATTATAAAAGGAAAGAGGCAAATTGTTATCAAGCTGCTTACCTGCAAAGAGGAGCCGCAGAAGGGAGGAAGGGATCCCCAACCTTTGTTCGAGTATCTTTAAGAGATGGCTCACTGCAAAAGACGGCTGGACCCCAAGGAGCAGGGTTTTGCCTGTCAGAAGAATTATTTGAATCTGAAAATTCGCTTGCTAGAGATGAATAGGATCTCGGCTGCCTGAGTGAGGAATCGAGGTTGAAACAATGAGATTGCGGGACTGCAGAACCAACTCCAGATCCTGGCAATACTGCTGCTGCATGTGGAAGAGTGCGGTGGTTGCCAGGGGTATTTCGTCAAACACTTGCTGCGCATCCTCCGTGCTTTGGCTTTTTGCATACATGTTGAAAACAAGGTTACCCAGGGCTTTGAGGGCACCGTCAATGTGCTTAAAGGTGACGAAGCCGTAGCCTTTGCTCTTCCAAGTTCTCTTGTCAAGGATCACAAATCCTTCCTCCAGTTCCCCGAACTGTGAGAAGAGTGCCATAAGTGACTCTGTATTCGTATCCCAGTGGAGGCCTCGCACGAAGAGCTTTCTCTGCTCGGGGTTCTCGTCGGCTATTGATCGCACCAAGTTGAGAACATTGCTGTGCTTCGTTGCTGCCTCCTGCACAACCTCCATCATTTGCTCGCGGCTGAAGGCTTCTTGATAGTCTCTGCCATCGAGCTTCTTGATGCCGTAACCCAAATACACCTTTTCGAGTGACTTGATATCTGTCACGACTCTGTTCAATGAATAAACTCACCTTCCCAAACGAGAGAGAAGCGCGACAATGGCCACCCTCTCCACCTGGGGTTTCAGCAGCAGCAGGCAATCGAACAGAGGCATTCTCGCACCTCAAGCTCAAAAAAATAGTTCGTGTAGGCTAAGCCCAGATAAATCCCTCTCTTAACCCTCTAGTCCTGTTCGAATTAGGAAGCCCCTAACCTAATACATAATTTACTAATCAATCAGTGACTGTATTAAATTCTTGAGGAATGTGTTCATATGTAATAAACTCGATGATTAACCAAGCTTAAATAATATAGTAAAGTTGAATATTTCATATATGATTTCAAGCAACTAGCCATCTATATAAAAGTTATGTTTAATTATTTTCTTAAGGAATGCTTTATAAGTGGTTCAAAAGAAGAGATACCTACATAAGTCTCAATGGCTTGTCCTACTAAGTTGAAAGCCACTTAAAGAGCTTGGGAAGTCCCCTAGGTGGTGAATGCTCAAATTAAATAGGCACCACTTATTCCCCATCCCCATCCTACCATTTACCCCCCCAACCAATCCCTCTCCATCCTCTCTAGCTATCAAGATACACAAATTAACCTAATTCAAAATTACAAAGTGCCAACCTAAAGGTCTTTGTGACAATTGCAATGGAAATATTTTTCCAAAGCATAGATTTAAGGAGATAAATTTTTTATCACCGTTTTAGACAACACTAATGGTGACGAAGTTGAAGCTATACCATTGGAGGTTCTTCATCCATCCATTGAAGGCATTCCCCCATCTAATTTGCAATATATGGAACCATAAATCTCCCTTCATGCTTTGGCTATTATCTGTTCTCCTCGCGCCCTCAAATTGATTGGATACATTAAACATCACAAAATCATTGTCTTAATCGATAGCGGTGGCACCCATAACTTTAGTCATATTTGTGTAGTCCAAGAAACTCACCACTACAATCATACTATGAACAATTTCCAAGTGATGATTATTAATGGAGGTTCTATGAAATGTGATGGTCATTGTGAAAATGTGAAACTACAAATGGTTGATTACTCCATAAAAATCCACATGATTATTATTGAAATGAGTGGTTATGGAATTATCTTGGATGTTGAATGGTTGTGGACATTAGGCATAATCACTATGGATTTCCATGACTTATACATTAGTTTCCAGTATGAGTCACGTAGCTACACTTTTAAAGAAACTATAGTTTTTTCCTGGAACATAAGCTCCCACAATATGGACCTTTTCTTTAAAATGGTAACTTGATGATATGAATTCCACGATGTTCAAACATTTGAGGCACCTTCTCAACCCATTCATCTTGAAATACAATTAGTATTATCCAAACACCACTTTATGTTTAAATCTCCCCAGGGAATATCACCCTTGTAAGGTGAGCATGGTCATTACATTCTGCTCATACTAGGTGGTCTCCCAGCCATTGTACACATGCGTCACCATCCATCTTCCAAAAACAATGAAATAGAAAATATAATTTATGAATTACTCACCATTGGTGTTATTCGTTCTAGTCCCAACTCTTATCTGTCTCTAGTCATCACGGTCCTTAAGAAAGAAAGCACTTGGTGCATGCCTCTTGATTTTGAATATTTGTATAATCTAATAATCAAGGATAAATTTCCCCTCCAGTCATTGATAACCTTTTGGATGAACTCAAGGGTGCTCAATTCTTCCCCAAACTCGATTTGCACTTAAGCTATCACCAAATTTGCATGAAAGAAGTGGATATGATTAAAACTACTTTTTACATCCACGAAGGCCATTGTAAGTTTTTGGTGATGCCCTTTGACATTTAGGATGCACCTTCCACATTTCAAAGTCTTGTGAACAAAATATTTGAACTCTTTGTGCATCATTTTGTACTTGTATTTTCTTATGACATAATAAAACTTAATAAGCCCATTTCACACATGTGGATAAAGTTTTATGAATATTTGTTGATACTCAACTCTTTCTTAAGTGATCCAAATGTGCCTTTCGTGTATTTGTAGATCCAAAGAAAATTGAAGCAATGAAGAATTGACCTCAACCCAAACTCTTGAAAGCTTAAGATGTTTTCTTAGTCTCATTGGTTAATATCAGAAGTTTGTCTGGAACTATGGCAAGTTTGTACTCCTCACAACCTTGCCAAAAAAAATGCTTTTAGTTGGATTGAAATTGCAAAATGAGCCTTCCAAGACTTGAAGAATACTAAGTGTGCAACCTTGGTACTTTCTCTTCCCAAATTCACTAAGGCCTTTACCTTGGAATGTAATGCCTTATGTAAAGGCATCTGATTAGTACTCATGTGAAAGGGACTATTGGTGGATTTTACAATTAAACAAACTCCATTAGCTGCCCTTTGAAAATTTATTTACAGAAAGGAGATGTTTTACATATTACATGATGTGGCTATCTAGTGCCTATACCTACCTGAGCAATATTTCCAAATTAAAATTGATCATTGTAGCCTAAAATACTTATTGGAGCAAATGATTTCTCCACCTTAGCCACAAAAATGGGTCAGCAAAATGTTAGGCTATGAATATGAGATACTTTATAATAAGGGTAGGAGAATATGGTAGTAGATGCTCTCTCTCAATAGTATGAATAGGAAGTGTCGCTCTTTTCACTCTCTTTCATGGTAGCATATTGGTTGAATGATGTCTAAAAAAATTGCTAATAAATCCCAATATCACTAGCATGATCCAACAACTCAAATGGAACCCCATGTATCACAAGGGTACACTTGGCTAGATGAAGAGCTTTGATATAAAGGACATCATTATTTGACCAAGTAGTCAACATTTAAGTCATGGGTGTTATCTAAACTACATTCCTCTCCCATAATAGGTCATTATGGGTTTCATAAAGCATATGAAAGGATTAAACATTTTTTTTTTTGAGAAGGCATGGATAAGGACATCCACATCTTTGTGGCAGAGTATAACATTTCCAATGATACAAGGGAGATATGGAGAAATATCTAGGTGTACTCCAACATTTACCCATTCTACAAGTTGTATGGATTGAAATTTATATGGACTTTCACTACGGGGTTACTAAAATATAGCAATAAATTGGAAATCATGGTTGTGGTTTATCAAATTTCAAAATATGCTCATTTTTTAGCTCTCCAACACTCTTTTAGGAATATATGGTCGCACATGTATTCCCGGATAATATATCTATACTCAATGTAATTCCACACTTGATTATGATGGATCATGACCCCACCTTCACTAGTAGTTTATAGGATGAGTCATTTTCTCTCTAGGGCATTCAATTGAATCTCAACACGACATAGCACCACCAAACTAATAATAAGGTTGAAGTTGTCAACAAGTGCTTGGAAGCATATTTGAGGTGGTTGACTTCATAGAGAGAATCCTAATGGGTCTAGTGGATCCCTATAGTCAAATGGTGGTATAATATAACTTATCATGGTGCTACTTGAATGACCCCCTTTGAGGTTGTATATGGCAAAAAGCCTCCATTCATCCCATCTTATTTACCAAGAGCCTTTAAGATATTGGAGGTTGATAAATACCTAGTAGTTTGAGTCAAAGTTTTTCGCACTCTTAAGCATAATCTAATCATGGCTCAAAATAAGACGAAGCAACAAGTTGATCAAAATCATTCCAAATGTTATTTTGACAAAGGAGATCAAGTATTTCTCCATGTATAGCTTTATAAAAATATCTCACTCAAAGAAAACCACCACAATAAGCTTGGGCCAAGTTTTATGCCCCCCATGAGGTCCCAAATGTACCGGGAAAGTGGATTACAAATTGGAGCTTCTTTACCACTATAAAATTAGTTAAATCTTTCATGTCTCTTGCTTAAAGAAAGTAGTTGGCTATAATGATCATATTCAAACTTTCCTTCCAAAACTGGATGAAGAAGGTTTGATTTGGTTGCTCCAAACTCTATCCTCAACAAAAAGAGATGCATCTCCACTAGTGCACTATATAAGAGGTATTGATATAGTGGAAGGATGCACAACCAAAAGATGCCACATTTCTCTCATCTCCAATATCAAGAACAATGTCATTTTATGGGGGGGAGTGGGGAATGCTAGTGTCCTACCCTAAGTCCCTTGAATAGATGTATGGGTTGCTATGTATTGTGGCCATATCTATTAAATAAGACACTTATAATAGATATAGTTTTAAAGTAATAATTTTAATAAGGCTTACTAGAATGATTGCCCAATAGAAAGTTCTTAGGAGGTTAGAAAAAACCTATTTAAAGAAGTATAAAATGTTAATATAAGGTATTAGGAAGCATCTTGTAATCACATATTTTCTTATGTAGAGGTTGCTTCCTCAAAGAGGCAAGTGACCATCACGTTCATCAATAAAGGAATTATTATTTGTAGTATTCTACTTATTCTACAATTTCCTATTGCTATTATAATTTGTCATTTGAGTTCTAAATCTCAGTATACTCTATTATTTCTATGCTATCTATTTTGCTAACAGAGAACACCACACAATTTCTTACATTTCAAGCTTTCCACATGGTATAAGTGGATGTGTTTCAATTCATTCCTTAAATATTGGTTGAATAACTTACGGCAGCTAGAACAAAAGAACATTTTTAGATTATCCATACTTCACAATATATGAAATCCTACCTTAAAACCCCCAAAAAGACTCTTGGAGTTTAACTGTGAGAGGTCTCCCAATTGACAAGAGACTGGCCTACATAGGTATGAAAAGCTCATTTTTTCCATATTGTGGGGGTCTTGTGTTAAAATTACACAGAAAAATTAACGGAAAGAGTTAAATTTACCAACAAAAAAAAAACCACATAAACACAATGTTTATCCTAAAAAACCCCAATCTTCGGAAAAACTAGCTAACAAAATTATGGTCGTCTGTTAGCCAAAACCTGGCCAAGTGTGCCTTAACCGCTCACTTCCTTGGCACATTATGATGAAGTATTCTGATCCCTTTTAAATGATTCATTACATGAAATCCACGAGAAAAAAACCATGCCCAGCCAAAACCATATTTCCAAAACTACCACTGTTTAACCGAGCAACTTTGAATCTTTCACCAAGTCAAGTTGTAACTAACAATCCCTCCTTAAACCTTGAATTGGGGTTTCCCTTAACCAAATTCAACCAAACTGACCAAGTGAGCTAGCACCACTCTCCTCCATACCCTGCCTACCTCAAAATTTATATCCAAGTTATCTGGTAATTTGACACGCCTCCCTATCACCTAGGTCAAACTCTATATTTTACCGATAATTTCCTAGGTGTATGCATTCCTTACCAGGTCTTACAACCATATTCCCATTTACATGATTTTTTTTTTCAACTCCATTATACTTTTTCAAAATTTCTTTTGTTCTCTACAATACACAATCATAATCTCTCTCATCCATAGGTCACCCATTTCACTACTGAAAATATACAATTTGAAGAAAATAAACCATATAAATCATCCCATTGAAGCATTCCATCAAACACTTTGTGATGCATCCTAGACATAAACATAGTCTTAGTAGGAGGCTTGGGACGGGTTTTCTTGTATGCTTCCTTGCACATATCCATGGCTCTTTTCATTCTCACACCTTTAGCTTTGGCCTCACCGCATGGATTCAAGACCATGTTAAAATTATAGGGATAAATGAACAGAGAGAGATAAATTTACGAACAACAAAAGACACATGTAAACACAATGTTTATCTTGGGAAACCTCAATCATGGCAAAAATCAACTAGCTGAATCTATTAGTCCCATGGCCAAAACCTGGCCAAGTTGGCTAAGCAAGCCTTCACTGCTCACTTCCCTGGCACATTACAATGAAGTATTCCCAAGCCTTTTAAGGGATTCATTCCATGCAATCCATGGGCACAAAACCACGTTCCCAAAACCACCACTGTTCGATCAAGCAACTTTGACTCTTTCACCAAGTCAAGTTTTACCTAACATATTTAAACTGTCAAGCACTTATTTTTGTTCTATTTCATGAAATAATCAATGTAGGCTTAGGTTTGGTCATCTTTCTTACACCATCTTCCAATTTCTATCACTTAGTAGACTTTGTTTCACAACTACCTCTCTTGGGCTATAAAATCCTTTCTTCATGGTTGCTTACTAGGGTTGAGTAGCTCTAGCTTTGGAAGAAACAAAATAATGTTAGATTCAATTTAATTATCTTTTCAACAAGTTTTTTTTTGGGTATAATTATACCCCAACTATTTCAACTTGTTATTGTAAATCATAATGCAAACCCACAAAGTATTGAATGAGATTGAGCACTTACAACAACTTTTGTAAGATTGGCACATGGTTCCATGCATCATTAGCAAAGGGCCACCTAGCACTATGATCGACATTTTGTGGTCCACTTCATTAGCTCCAGTTGAACATATAGTAGGTTTGACCATTGCACTAACATTCAACTGTATGAGACACGTGAGCATAAGGGGACCTAACCCTCAACTCATAGCCTTAACATTGGCCACTTTAGAAGAGACTAAGTCTCTAAAGCCTCCTAAGGATAGTGGAACATGTTCAACCTCCTTATGCAAAAACCCTAGTTTTTAGATAGGGATTTGCCTTGGATTACCGTGAACAACTTGCTCCTGACATTAGCATGGAAAATTTTTAGTCATTTCTACCCTTAGACTTTGCACTTTGTTGTTATGTTTTATGAAGAGTTTACTCTTGAAATTATGATTATGGCTGTTTTGGATTAACCCAACCTATGTTTTTTTAATTTAGTCTATGCTCATGGAGGCTACACATGTAAGCCACATTTTATATTAAATCCCTACTAATTTTATCTCTATTAATAATCAAAGGACGTTTTGATTCAAAAATCAACATGAAATTCAATAAAAAATACTTATTTATTGATTGTGAAAACCATTATGCCTTCACTTGTATTATTACCTATGAATTTCAAGTGTTTCATGTATCCATACATTAATCCCAATATAATCCAAGGTCGATCAAATTATCAATCGGTTTCACATTATACTTTAATTCTTCTGCTTAGACAAAATAATATTTAAATATAATTATATGTTAACATTGTGCAAATAATTGCGGCCCTCAAACCTTTTGTGGCGTATCACTTTCACCCTTCTATGTCTATCCTCTTTGCCAGTGATTGGATTTGACAGGGTAAATAGAAGGTGTTGACCTCTTTGGTCCCTCTTTTTCATTTTTTTGGCTTGATTAACTTTGTTTTTTTCTACATCCCTAGAATATAGTTATTTCCTTAGTTTAGATAGGCCGGGTGGTCAGCCATGACCAATTTGGTCTCCATGTATTTATTTGACTAGGAGATTGCATCTTTTAACTCATTGGTGACCAATGGAACTAAATTTCATAAAACCACTCCTTGATTTATCAAGAAGCTTGATGAAATTATGAAGGTAGAGGTCTCTGCTCCTCATGCCATGTCACCCTTGAACTTGTTGAAAGGGGCCTTTTGGGTCAATTTATGGGCCTATGGCCCTCTCCTCGATTTATTCATTTATGGATTAAAAAAAACTAGTAACCCTTAAGCAAGGGGGAGATCTCCTCCTCCTTCTGCAAAAAAGGGTTTTTGTAGCAGCCCCGGGTTAAAAGTTCATGTAATAAATTTAATAAAGGAAAAATATAACCAAGGTGATGGGACACATATTCCAAGCTGAATGTTGGGCAAAACATGCTAGTGGGTGTCACTTTCGGTTTATTATGGCCAAGGAAATTGGCAAAGGAAAAGAGACACTAATTGGCATTTATTTATGAAAATAAAGGAAAAAAAGAGAAAAGGGAGATGAAAGGTCACAGGTTTGCATGAGAACAAAATTGAAGGAAAAATCATAGGAAATTGAAGAAAATAAAGGCCTCAATGATACAAATGCTTATGAGGATTAGTTCACAGCTTTTGTTGGTTTACCATTTTGTTAGTTTAGTTTTGGAGCTCTCTTAATTTTCTCATACTATTACACACTTAAGCATTATTGGAGCACACTAGCGTTGAAAAAAGAAAGCAAAGGAACCTAAAGGAAGGAAAAGGAAAACAAAGGACACACAAGGAAGGTTGGATCAAGTGGGTTCAATAGTAAGACTTGTAGGTAACAGGTTGCATGTGTGATTTCCTAGTTGGTTTGTGAATGCATGGTACATGAATTTGTCTATTTGGTTCTCTTATTGTCATTGACATGGGTTTTTCTGGGTGTGTTAATGGTTTTAGCCTTGCCTTGCCATTTTCGGATAGCCAAGATGTGGTGGGATGCTTTTGTTTGGTTGAGCTTTGGATTTCCGAAAGGTTTTGGAATCGGGTGAGGTGGTCTTAGGAAAATTCCCAACGGTTGGGGGTGGAGGTGGTTTAATGTCCAGGAAGCCCTCAATAGGTGGTTGGAGAGATGAAAGTTCCTCAAGGTAATGGTGAAGAAACTCTAAGGCATCCAAGCTTGTTTTGGGCATTGTGATCTCTTGACATATTTTAGTGTGATCACGGTAGCCTGAGGGTGGAGGTGGTTTAATCTCTGGGAAGCACTGGTTGTTTATGTCTTGAGTTCCCAAATTTGGAAGTCCCTAACTTGGTTGGCTTTCACATCAATTAATAAGAGTTATTTTTCCTATTGTTTTCTATGAACATTTGTACATGTTATTATGGTGATTTGATGGTTGTTATGTCATGGTTAATAATATGGTTATATGCTGGTTATAAGCATGGATTTTTAATGTACTCTAGCTATGTCTTGTTTAGGATTTGATAAGTACTTGATGGTTAATGAATGCAAGATATATCAATCAATATTGCAACTATTATGAGAGGGAAATAGACCTTGTTGATGATTTCAAGACAAGTTTCAAACTCCTATGTTCAGATATGCATTCATGACCTGTAGATTACATGTTCACCATATGTTTGACGAAATGATTGTCATGGTTAGGCCTAGTTAGGTCAAGTTTCTGATTCAAGTTTGTATATTTAACATTGTTATTAAGTTACTTATCATTCTTGAAAGTCTCAGGAAGTTCTAGGTAGTGGCCTGGAGGCTGGCTTGGGATTGCGGCAAAGATCTCAGGGCTGCATGCACTGAGCTAAGGAACACAGCTGCACTCAAGCAGTCTTATGCATGCGGTTCAAGGGTCACAACCGCACTCATGCAGGCTTGTGCATGTGGTTGGGGTGTTAGGTCATTAAAACAATAGTTTAGCTATGGGTTCGGTCACTCGGGGTGGTTCTTTGGCCCCTAAGTGTCATATAAGATGTCATTTTTGTGGTCAATAACTTGCAATTTTCGACCCCACTTCCATAAATGAAGCTTGGAGGTCGGGTCATGTCATAGTAACTCTTCATCTCATGTTTACCCTGACAGACCAGTGAAATTGGATAAATGTCTATAAATTATTGTGTAGATTCGAAACTGCTCATGAAATTTACTAAATCACAATACTTGAAGCTACTCTATTGCTCTGCGGAAGTTAATTTGCAATCTAGAACAAAAATCATTTACATGCAAAAGTCACACATGCAAAAATATTTATCTAGGGGAAGCAACTGCTCAAAACCCCTTCATATATATATTGCATTACTCAAAGAATAGAGATGAAATACATATGCTTGCACAAGCCTGAGAACACCCTACAAGTGTATATTCTATCCCTATGCATGAATGATTGAATCTAGCCAACACTTAACCAATTTTCAACCCCTCTAAGCTTCTATTTCCTTCCACTATTCCTTTAGGAAATTAGCCCCTATTATCGAGGAAATTCCCTCTATTGGATTACACAATTCCTCTAGGTCCTTCCTTTGACTAGATGCACCACCTGTACACATTGGAATAATCTACAACTGATAATACATTGATTTGGAATCTCCATCTCAACCGGTTAACTAGAATTTTCTGCATGCATCAATTATTTGGGTTGATTGGTTAGTTAACTAGTTGATTATTGAGTCTGGTTGAAGTTCCACTTCCACAACTTGACTAGTTAGAACTGGTTTAACTGACCATAACTCAATTTAAATGAAATAGATTGCTTCAAATTAGCACTCAATCATACTGAACCAAACTCAAGCTTTCCCAACTCAAATTAACTAAGTTAATTGAGTGACAGGTTCCATGTCACCTCAACTAACTACCTCCAAGATTTCTATTGAAATAGAAATTCAAATTTTCTCTAGTTTGACCAAGGCAAAGTCAAATTGAGATTTTCTTGCTGCATTTTCAACACTCCCTCTCAGTAAGAAAGGGATTTTCAACCACCCTTATCCTACACCTATGGAAGTCGAACTTCCCTCTTGACAAGGCCTTTGTCAAAATGTCAACATCTTGTTCCTCTATCGGAATGTATTGCAACAACATTATCCGCCTCTGCACACAATCTCGTAAATGGTGATACAAGATATCTATATTCTTGGATTGATCGTGAAAAACTATATTTTCAGAGAGCTTGATGCAACTATTATTATCATAGTAGTTCACAATGTGATCCACCATCTGACCAAACAATCCAACAAGTATATTTCTCATTTAGATCGCCTCACGTGCTGCTTGACTTACGACCATGTATTCTACTTTTATCGAGTTGAGTGCCATAGATATTTTCTTCCTGTTGTACCAAGAAACCATTGTGGACCCAACACTGAAAATTCCACCTGATGTACTTTTTCGGTTTGATGGACTCCACGCCTAATCTACATCTGTGAAGCCACAAAACTTCACTCCCTTTGTTTGTCTGTACCATAGTCCAAACTGAGTAATGCCTCTAAGGTACCATAGAACATGCTTAGCTGCCCTCCAAAATAGTTTGGTTGGCCTAGCCATAGCTTGGCTTAGCTGGTTGACTGCAAAACACATATCTAGTTGTGTGTTCACAAGATACATTAGTGAACTCACCAACTGCTGGTAAACAGTACCATCCACTTCCTCACCTGAAGTGGCATCCTCTTTCTTCCAATTGGTCGCTAGAGGTGTCTCAATGAGTTTTCAATATGGATAAAGATCATTCACAACAAGAGTTTTGTGCAAATTTTCCTCCGTTTGTAGCAAATATGAACAATAAAGAGTTTAATAATTTCATTTTAGCTGCATCGATGAGAGGCAAAATATAATTATTGACTCATATTGCTAAATATAAAAACGTGAATTCACGTCGGTCTGCACACATCAACGTATCAGAAGAAATATATATCGGATAAATCACTTGGCTATACTTTAGAAAGTTATGATATTTGCGACTTCCAATAAATCATATTTAAAGAAATAATAGATAATGAGTGGAGGTGGGAAAACATATCGGATGAATTTTCATTGGGGGAATGTTATATTGGGAATACCGGGAGTGTAGTGAATAGGTGCTTCTTATAAAAATTCCGATATGATAAAGATGGAGGTATTGCGGGTGGGTGGGTGGGGGGTGTGAAAATATCAGGATAATGGGATATCGGAATATCAAATGATCAGGATATCAAGAGTTTTGAGCACAACACACTTTATAATTTATGATATTTGCGAGGGCCGATATGCCAAGTGGCAGTTGTGGGGCCGACAATTCATGAAGTATTTAATTCAAAAGAAAGCACCCAACTCAACTTGGCCTTTTTACAAGAACCAAGCCTCAACTAAAGTTTGCCTCCTTGATAAGAGGACTTCTAGAAATGTAGAATTAATTCTAAATCCGAATTAATCCTAGAATGTAAGCAAAAGGAAAAAGATCCTAAGCCTATCTCGATTAGGAAGATATAGATCTAACTTTACCAAGAGAAAAGTAATTAAATGCTTGAGATTTCAACACACTTGGTTTATGATGAATATATGGCTAATGAAGTAGTTCAATTAACTGATATTATAACTTAAACAATGTAAACTTCGAAATGGGAACTGTGGCCAAAAAACCCCAAAAAAACATAAAAAACAGTGCTAAAAGCGAAAAGTGTGTATACTGGAACGATGGTTTTTTTTTAGTGTCAATTTTGAACATTTTTTAAAAATGGTAGTGAAAACGAAATTTTCGTGCAAAAAACACCCTGAAAAAGAAGTGTTGATACTGGAACGATGCTTTTTTTTAGGGTTAATTTTCAACATTTTTAAAAAATGTTAGTAAAACCGATTTTTTATGTGCAAAAAAACAGTTGTTTATGAGGAAAAAAACACACTAATGATTTTGGTAGAATAACATTTTTCTTTCCTAAGTATAAATTCAACATGTTTTAGTAATGACCATAAAGATAAAATAATGGGATTTGAAATACATTAAAATTCTATTACTCGGGAATCGCCCTGCCACCCCTGCGGGCCGTTGTGCTGTCAGGGTGGGGCAGAGCATTGTTCGGAATAGTCCCACCACCCCCGCGGCTCGTTGGGCCACCGAGGTGGGGCGGAGGGCTGCGGATAGCCTCCACCCCACCCCGGCGGCCCAACGGCTCGCGGGGGTGGCGAGGTGATTCCCGGAATCACCCCATCACCCCCAGCCTCTGCCCCACCTAGGTGGCCCAATGGCCCAAGGGGGTGGTGGGGTGATTCTGGGAATCACCCCGCCACCCCCGCGAGCTATTGGTCCACTGGGGTGGGGTGGAGGGCTGCGGAAAACCTCCACCCCACCTCGACTGTCATGCCCCTACCCTGGCGGTAATCTTCCAACCGCACGATCGAGGGTGTGGCACCACCAACCACTTTCTTTTTAACAATACTTGCGACTGTGGACTACGCCTACTTCTATACTTAGTTTATTTTTCAACTAGCCAAGTGTAGTCTTTCCTTTAACACAACAGAAACTTTCACATTAAAACACATACACATTATCATTATCATTAACCATGAGTGCACATCAGATATTAACTCGGGAGGGGCAACTCAATGCAAATAGAGTCTTCCCAAATAATAATGACAATCTTTCAATTTTTACAAATTTACATCAACTTGCAAATTTTCACAGTTTAGCTTGCACCACCGTGGAGCCTCACCAACACTTTGTTCAGAATCGACACCCTAATGTTCAGCGATTGTGTAGCCCTTTCGGGTCGTGCGCCCACTCGACGCACACCCGCATCTCATTTGCCCAACGCTTCGTTCATCCACGCTCCTTTGTTTCACTCGTCGCACGACTCGTCATTCACGTTTCACCCGCACCCCAACTCACCATTCAACTGCATGCGGCCACCGTTGTGGCGTTCCAAATCGTTGAACGAACCACCGTTCAACTCGCCGCATTGCGAATCCGTGACGCCTTGCCCGATCGACTTGCCCACTGTTGTTCACATTTTCACAGGCGCTAAACTCGTTCACTCGAGTCACCACAACTGCCCATTCGCTCCGTTCACCAATCCACCTTTCAACCGACCACCCCAACTCCCTCGTTCAACCGCTCACCTGAATGCACCTTCGTTCGATCGCATGCCCGAACGCACTTCGTTCAACTGCCCGCCCGAATGACTTTGCCCAAGATCTCGTTCAGCCTGCCCACCGACGCCCTCGCAGCCTTCGCACGAAATCGTGTTTAGTCTATCAACCGACGCCCTCGCACGCCTTCGTTCAGCTCATCCACTAAACAACTTCACCCGAGAACTTGTTCAACCTGCCTCACACACCCTCACACGACTACGTTCGGCTTGCCCGCCGACACCCTCGCACGACTTCATTCGGCTCGCCTGCTGACACTCTCACGCGCCCTCACATGCCTTTGTTCAGCTGACCCAGTTTTGCGACTAAGTGCTTCGGCCTGCGATGCCGCCTGCACCTCGCCCAAATTTCAGACTCCAAAACTCTAGCTCAAACTTCCTGCTCGTAGATGCTTAAGATTCCATGACTTCGTTGAATGCCTCTTCTCCAACTCCCCCTCACGTATATATATGAAGGTCGCCCAAGGTAGGGGCTTCTCCCATGGCTAAGCTAAACCATACTTAGACAATTTTCCATGTCGGCCATGGTGAGGGGGCCCACATCCGGGACTGCCCTACCATATAAGTTAACCACCGAACTTTCCAACACTTTGTCGATTTCTGTATTTCCTATGACTCGTCGCACCATCCCAAGCATGCCCAACTTGCCGGTTTTCCCAACTCGTTGCCCGCTCGCCTGTCGCCCGCCCATCGCAAAATGAACCACAACTCATGGGCGTTACATCCTCCCCCACTCAAAGTCATTGTCAACCTCAACAATTCTTCATCCTAGCAACCATCTGTCGCCAAGACTACCAAACAGCCATTGTTGTAAAGTGCTACCAGCTCCAACATCCAAGATGCTCATACTGCCTGCCTTCACTCCAATGTCACACAAACCATCGGTCTATGTCTCCATAATCAGGAACTCCTTTTGATCCATGATTTCAATCAATCCATATATCACAAACATCCCTACAACATATGAAATACGACCGTCTCCACCATGTGTCGTTTCATCATGTGAACTTCTGCATAATACTCCAGCCAACACAACATCTCAGTTGAAACCGAGACATCTATCTAACACAAACCCAGTGCACTGCATGCCCCCATGTCATCGAACTAGTTGGGTAGCTAATCCAAACGTAATGCTCATCCCATGAGAATGTACTTTCTCCATGCCACCGTCGATTGTTTCTTCAGCATTCTGTCACAATCTCAAACTCGATCAAAATCTGTCCAAAATAAGCCATGGTATGCTCATCCCATCTATAACATGTCGTCCATGATGCTAATGCCAATGTGCTGCTATGTAGTCGCATTCATTCCTGCATCATCCATCTGTCAATATAAAGAAACCTCCTCCCAAGGCCCTTTGTCAAGGTGGTGCAGTCCTTCCTAAACAAGTTCACTACACCAACCTTTCTCCAAGGTTATCTATCATGAAAGGAGGGCCAAGAAGTTTCCTCCCTGACTCTCATCCACCCATGTATCACATTGATGCTACGTTCTCAAGTATTTGTGCAGAGCCTCAACCTCCTCACATGTACACCCAAGCTTCTCAAGCTTGTCTTTCGTCAACTTAAAGTCATATATGCCCATGGCATACCTGCAAAACTCCACTATGCCAGTTAGATCTCTACCTGCATAATCCTCCCCAACCACTACCTCTAAATAAGTGTTCGAACTCCCTTTGTCTGCAACTCCATCATGAAGATATTTGGTAGAAGATGCTCCTGCCAAGTGTCTCAAGATATGTGAAACTGATTTTCCACCTCCATCTTTCCCTCATGCTCTTGCAACGAAGTCTACTAACTTCTCTTCCTTCATTGTTCGAGTCATATCCCCAAGTCCTCTTTGCTCCACATTCACATGCTTCACATTCGGATCTTTGGGATAGAGAGTCATAGAATCTATCCTTAGTCTATACCCCAAGCAACTCCTTCTATTCATAGGAACCAACATGGTTCTCCCTTCAGGCATGATCAAGAGAATGTCCTGGTCTACCATCGATATGGCTTGTGCAAGCTTTAGAAAATCTTGCCCCAGCACCATAGAATGATCATCCAAGTCCACAATCCTCAAGTCCAATTTTCCAAACCAAAAGCCCACTTTCACCTGAGTGTTATCGATCACACCAGTCACAACTTTCATGGTAGAGTTGACTGCTTTGAAAGCACTCCACTCTCTCCCCATTTTAGCTTTCTTCCCAAAAGACTTTATTGCGTTCTTACTCAGGAAACTATGAGTAGCTCTCGTGTCCAACAAAGCTGCAAATCTCTTGCCACATATGGTCACCTGCACAAAACTCAGCTTCAAGGCATCAACATCCTCTTTTGGCTTGATCTTGCGTCTTACTTCAGCAACCTTCTTCAACAACTCAACCTCATAAGAGTCTATCAAACTGTGCTTCGACCTGACTTCCTTCTTAAGGTATTTCACCTCCTTTCTTGGCTCTTCTAAGAAACCCGATCCTGGTTCTGCCTGAACACCTTCAAGCTGATTTCCATTATTTCTTGCTTCAACGCACCAATCAAGTACCCATTGACTCCTTCCATTCGTAGCGAACTAAGCCTCCGAACATCCGTCTGGTTGTCTCTATGGTAGTCCACAAGTATGCCCATGTATTCGAGCTCATCCTGCTCTATCAAAATGGTCTTTCTACCAAGAAAGTCCCTTTTTATCCCATCGTCAAGATTCTTGATTTCTACTTCCACCATGGTGCTTTTCTCCCTCAATCGAACTCTTTCATCTATGAGTTCTTGGAGTCTAAGTTCACCTTGTTGGATCTCTTCATCAAGTCCCTTGAGCTCATTAGCTCCCACATGAAGATTGTTCAAGTCTTCCCGCAAATCCACTATGTTGCTCCCAATATGCATCAAAGGTTCCCACCTTCGTACAACAGCTTCATAATGTTTCTGTGTTCCTTCTTCCCAACAATTTCTCACGTTCTTCAACTTTTGAATGCCCCTCCGACCATCTTTATCTATTTGGCAAGTATTTGTTACTTGTTTCACCTTCAACAGTCATCGACCTTCAAACCTGAATATTCAACTGTAACCACCTACAAACCTGAATCACCTGTCAAGTTATCTTCTTTAATCTGAATCACCAAAGCCCACAGAATATGGAGCTCTGATACCACCTGTCATGAAGTGCAGCGGGATCAACTCCTTGTCACAAATTCTTCAAAGCTTTGATAGCACCAGTCACGCCCCTACCTTAGTGGTACTCTTCCAACCGCATGATCGGGGGTGCGGCACCACCAACCACTTTCTTTTTAACAATACTTGCGATTGTGGACTACGCCTACTCCTATACTTAGTTTATTTTTCAACTAGCCAAGTATAATCTTTCTTTTAACACAACAGAAACTTTCACATTAAAACACATACACATTATCATTATCATTAACCATGAGTGCACAATGGATATTAACTCGGGAGGGGCAACTCCCTGCAAATAGAGTCTGCCCGAATAATAATGACAATATTTCAATTTTTACAAATTTACATCAACCTGCAAATTTTCACAGTTCGGCTTGCACCACCATGCAGCCTCACCAACACTTCATTTAGAATCGGTGCCCCGTCGTTCAGCTGTCATGTAGCCCTGCCGGGTCGTGTCGCCCACCCGGTGCACACCCGCATCTCGTCTGCCCAACACTTCATTTGTCTGCGCTCCTTCGTTTCACCCGTTGCACGACTCATCGCATGACTCATCATTCATGTTTCACCGAAACCCCAACACACCGTTCAATCGCACGCGCCCACTGTCGTGGCGTTCCAAGTCGTTGAACAAACCACCGTTCAACTCGCCACGCTGCCAACCCGTGTCGCCTTGCCCGACCGACTTTCCCACTGTCGTTCACGTTTGCATGGGTGCCCAACTTGTTCACTCGAGTCACCACGACCGCCCGTTCGTTCCATTCACCAATCCATCATTCAACTGACCACTTGAACGCCCTTGTTCAACCGCTCGCTCGAACGCACCTTCGTTTGACCGCTCGCCTGAACGCACCTTCGTTCGATCACCTGCCTGAACGACTTTGCCCGAGATCTCATTCAGCCTACCCCCCAACACCCTCGCACAAAATTGCGTTCGATCTGTCAAACGACACCCTCGCATGCCTTCGTTCATCTCATCCACCAAACAACTTCACCCGAGAACTCGTTCAACTTGCCCGTCGATGCCCTCGCATGACTTCGTTCGGATCGGCCGCCAATGCCTTCGCACGACTTCGTTTGGCTCGCTCACTGACACTCTCACACGCCCTCGCACGCCTTCGTTCAGTTGACCTAGTTCTGCAGCTAAGTGCTTCGGCCTGCGATGTTGCCTTCACCTCACCCAACGTTTCAAACTCCCAAACTCTAGCTCGCACTTCCTGCTCATAGATGCTTAAGACTCCATGACTTTGTTTAATGCCTCTTCTCCAACTCCCCCTCATGTATATATATGAAGGTCACCTAGGGTAGGGGCTTCGCCCATGGCTAAGCCGACCCACACTTAGACAATTTTCCATGTCGGCCATGGTGAGGGCACCCACACCTGGGACCGCCCCACCATATAAGTTCACCACTGAACTTTCCAACACTTAGTCGATTTCCGCTTTTCCTCTGACTTGTCACACCGTCCCAAGAGTGCCCAACTCGCCAGTTGGCCCAGCTCATCGCCTGCTCGCCCGTCGCGTGACCACCGCCAAACGAACCACACCTCATGGGTGTTACATCCTCTCCCACTCAAAGTCATTGTCGACCTCGACAATTCTCCATCCTAGCAACCATCTGTTGCCAAGACTGCCAAACAACCAATGTCGTAAAGTGCTACTAGCTCCAACATCCAAGATGCTCATACTGCCTGCCTTCACTCCAATGTCACACAAACCATCGATCTATGTCTCCATAATCAGGAACTCCTTTTGATCCACGATTTCAATCAGTCCATATATCGCAAAGATCCCTGCAACATATGTAATATGACCATCTCCACCATGTGTCTTTTCATCATGTGAACTTTTGCATAATACTCCAGCCAACACAACATCTCAGTCGAAACCAAGACATCTATCTAACACAAACCCAGTGCACTTCATGCCCCCATTTCATCAAACTAGTTGGGTAGCTAATCCAACCATTATGCTCAATCCATGAGAATGTACTTTCTCCATGCCACCGTCGGTTGTTTCTTCAACGTTATGTCACAATCTCAAACTTGATCAAAATATGTCCAAAATAAGCCATGCTCAGGTCCATGGTATGCCCATCCCATCTACAACATATCGTCCATGATGCTAATGCCAATGTGCTGCTATGCAGTCACATTCATTCCTGCATCATCCATCTGTCAATATAAATAAGCCTCCTCCCAAGGTCCCTTGTCAAGGTGGTGCAGTCCTTCCTCAACAAGGTCACTACACCAACCTTTCTCCAAGGTTATCTATCATGAAAGGAGGGCTAGGAAGTTTCCTCCTTGACTCTCATCCACCCATGTATCTGATTGATGTTGCATTCTCAAGTATCTGTGCAGAGCCTCAACCTCCTCACATGTACATCCAAGCTTCTCAAGCTTGTCTTTCATCAACTGAAAGTCATATATGCCCATGACATACCTACAAAACTCCAATATGCCAGCCGGATCTCTACCGGCATAATCCTCCCCAACCACTTCCTTTCAAGAACTATTCGAACTCCCTTTGTCTGCAACTCCATCGTGAAGATATTTGGTAGAAGATGCTCCTGCCAAGTGTCTCAAGATACGTGAAACTGATTTTCCACCTCCATCTTTCCCTCGTGCTCTTGAAAATGAAGTCTACTAACTTCTCTTCCTTCATTGTTTGAGTCATACTCCCAAGTCCTTTTTTCTCCACATCCACATGCTTCACATTCAGATCTTTGGGATACAAAGTCATAGAACCCATCCTTGGTCTATACACCAAGCAACTTGTTCTATTCATTGGAACCAACATGGTTCTCCCTTCAGCTATGATCAAGAGAATGTCCTGGTCCACCATAAATATGGCTTGTGCAATCTTCAGAAAATCTTTCCCCAACACCATAGAATGATAATCCAAGTCCACGATCCTCAAGTCAAACTTTCCAAACCAAGAGCCCACTCTCACTTGAGTGTTCTCCATCACACTAGTAACAACTTTCATGGTAGAGTTTATTGCTTTGAAAGTAGTCCGCTCTCTCCCCATTTCAGCTTTCTTCCCAAAAGACTTTGCTACTTTCTTACTCAGGAAACTATGAGTAGCTCCCGTGTCCACCAAAGCTGCAAATTTGTTGCCACATATGGTCACCTGCACAAAACTCAACTTCAAGGCATCATCGTCCTCTTTCGGCTTGATCTTGCGTCTTACTTTAGCAACCTTATTCAACAACTCAACCTCAGAAGAGTCTATCGAACTATGCTTCGACTTGACTTCCTTCTTAAGGTATTTCACCTCCTTGCTTGGCTCTTCTAAGCAACCCGATCCTGGTTCTGCCTGAACACCTTCAAGCTTATCCTCCATCATTTCTTACTTCAGCGCACCAATCAAGTACCCATTGACTCCTTCCATTCGTAGCGAACTAAGCCTCCGAACATCTGTTTGGTTATCTCGGTGGTAGTCCCCAAGTCTGCCCATGTAGTCAAGCTCATCTTGCTCTATCACAACGGTCTTTCTACCAAGAAAGTCCCTTTTTATCCCATCCTCAAGCTTCTTGATTTCTGCTTCCGCCATGGTGCTTTTCTCCCTCAATCGAACTCTTTCATCCATGAGTTCTTGGAGTCTAAGTTCACCCTGTTGGATCTCTTCATCAAGTCCCTTGAGCTCATTAGTTCCCAAATGAAGATTGTTCAAGTCTTTTCACAAATCCGCTATGTTGCTTCCAATATGAATCAAAGGTTCCCATCTTCGTACAACGGCTTCATAACGTTTTTGTGTTCCTTCTTCCCAACAATCGCTCATGTTCTTCAGCTTTTGAAATGCCCTTTTGACCATATTCATATGTTTGACAAGTATTCGTTACTTGCTTCACCTTCAACAGTCATTGTCCTTCAAACCTGAATCTTTAACTAAAACCACCTGCAAACCTAAATCACCAGTCAAGTTTTCTTTTTCAACCAGAATCTCCAAAGTCCGCAGAATACGGAGCTCTAATACCACCTGTCACAAAGTGTAGTGGGATCAACTCCTCGTCACGGATTCTGTAAAGCTCTAATACCACCTGTCACACCCCTAACTTGGTGATACTCTTCCAACCGAACAATCGGGGGTGTGACAACACCAACCACTTTCTTTTTAACAATACTTGCGATTGTGGACTACGCCTACTTCTATACTTAGTTTATTTTTCAAGTAGCCAAGTATAATCTTTCTTTTAACAACAACAAAAACTTTCACATTAAAACACATACACCTTATCATTATCATTAACCATGAGTGCACAACGGATATTAACTCGGGAGGGGAACTCCCTGCAAAGAGTCTGCCTGAATAATAATGACAATCTTTCAATTTTTACAAATTTACATCAACCTGCAAATTTTCGCAGTTCGGTTTGCACCACTGTGTAGCTTCACCAACACTTCATTCAAAATTGGTGCTCTTCATTCAGCTGTTGTGCAGCCCTGTCAGGTCGTGTTGCCCACCTGGTGCACACCGGCAGCTCGTCTACCCAACGTTTTGTTCCTCTGCGCTCCTTCATTTCACTCGTCGCACATGACTCATCATTCACATTTCACTGACACCCCAGCTTGCCATTCAACCACATGCGTCCACTGTCATGGTGTTCAAACTCACTGAACGAACCACCATTCAACTCGCCGCACTTCTAACCTCTGTCACCTTACCCGACCCACTCGCGCACTGCCATTCACGTTTGCACATACGCGCAACTCATTTACCCGAGTCACCACGACTGCCCATTCGTTCCATTCATCAATCCACCATTCAACTGACCGCTCGAATGCCCTCGTTCAACCGCTTGCCCGAGCACACCTTTGTTCGATCGCTCGCCTGAACGCACCTTCGTTCGACCGCCTTCCCGAACGAATTTTCCCGAGGTCTCATTCAACCTACCTGCCAATGCCCTCGCATGCCCTCACACTCCTTTGTTCAACTCGTCCACCAAAATACTTCACCCGAGAACTCATTCAACCTGCTTGTCGACGCCCTCGCATGCCCTCACACGACTTCGTTCGGCTCGCCCACCGATGCCCTCACACGCCCTCGCACGACTTCGTTTGGCTTGCCCGCCGACGCTCTCGCACGCCCTCACACGCCCTCGCACGACTTTGTTTGGCTCGCCCGCCGACGCTCTCACACGCCCTCGCATGCCTTCGTTCAGCTGACCCGGTTTTGCGGCTAAGTGCTTCGACCTGCGATTTTGCCTACACCTCGCCCAACGTTTCAGACTCCCAAACTCTAGCTCACACTTCCTGCTGGTAGATGCTTAAGTCTCCATGAATTCGTTGAATTCCACTTCTCCAACTACCCTCATGTATATATATGAAGGTCTCCCAAGGTAGGGGCTTCACCCATGACTAAGTTGACCGAAACTTAGTCAATTTTTCATGTCGGCCATGGTGAGGGCACCCACACCCGGGACTATCCCACCATATAAGTTCACCACTGAACCTTCCAACACTTCATCTATTTCTGCGTTTCCTGTGACTCGTCGCACCATCCCAAGTGTGCCTGTCACGCTCCTACACTGGCGGTAATCTTCCAACCGCACTATAGGAGGTGCGACACTATCGATCCTTTTCTTTTTAAAAATACTAAAGATCGTGGACTACGCCTTACTTCTATACTTGGAATATTTTTCAACAACTAAGCATAATATTTCATTAAACACACAGTGGGAACTTTCACATCATTAACATATTATCACCATTAACATTCAAGTGCACAATGGAATATCATGGGAGGGGCAAGATTATGAGTCTGCCCGTATTAATAATGATAATATTCAGAGTTACATATAAGCTTTACAACAGAGGGAAACCCTAAGTTTCACCTCACACTTATAGAATTCACCTTCCTACACTTGCCGTGTAGCCTTTCCCAACACTGGGCAAAGTCACACGAGTTGCTGCCCAACTCGTGCGCCCGACGCACCTGTCGTTTCGTTCATGCCACCTGTTGTCGTTCACTTGTTGTTATCGGGAAATCTAATGACTATGCAGAGCTGTTAGTCCCACTAAGACGGGTAGCTATCTTAGAAACAAACAGATTAAAGTTACTTTCGTTTTCCTTTATGAGAAGTAGATAGGAGAGGATCAAAGAATACCAACCTTGATCTTTCGCTCGATTCTTTGCTTGTTCCTTCTCCTCACCGAGAGGTCTTTGCCGCTTCTCCCTTGACCACTCCGCTTCAAAGAGTACCTGTAAAATCAAAGCAGCATAATACCTTCAAAGTGCAGAGATCTACAATCATAAGCAATATAGGACCAGATATATATTGACCACACAAATGCATATACTATCAGACATACGAGAATGTGGAGGAAAACTTGAATAACTTTATTGACGTAAAGATTAGAAGAGAGGATTACAACCCATTGATCTGACCCAGCGTCATCCTCCCAGCATGAAATCCCTTCTTCACCTCATGAAAAGCTTAGATCACCCAACACTATGATATTCCACCAGGAAACCAACAACACTTCCTTACAAGATACAAAATTCCAGCCTCAAGATCTCTGGGATGAGGGATCCATATATAGATGATTGCAGGGAGGTGAGTCAGCTTTTGGGATTTTGATTAGTGTCTTCTCTCTGATAGTTCTTGATTCCACTTGGAGATTGATGATCTCTTACTCATCCCTGGGCGAGTTCAGAGAGGCAAGTGTCACATGAGAAGTTTCTAGAAGATTCCATGATCATCCACCTTGCAAATTGTCTCTGCCATTTGTCCATTCTTGCCCATCGCACCCTACAGAAGGGCTTTCCAGTATGCATCACACCTTTTACACTAGGCAGGTGAGATGCATCGCACCCTTAGCATTGAGAAACCTGTATGGTCCAGTTTTGACCAGTTCTGAGCAATTTTTTGTGGAGAACTTTTGGGAGATGATGTAATCAATTGACCTTGTTCCTTTAGGGCATGAAACAACACTTTTAGGGATCCAGAAGCCCTTGGTTTATGGACATATATGATTGGGGTTGCAGTGCCCAAAAATATCTATAACAGTTGCCCCCTAAAGCATGAGGTCGTTAATCTTTTGATGTCGGGTGAAGTGCTTTATCATGAGGATCCAAGGTTTTTCGAACTGGAAGGCGACCTGTAATAAAATACGATACAATACATTATCTTCATAACATTTTCATGATCTAGCTGAGGCGGGCATTCCCATGCTCAACTTTATAAATTCATTTTTATGTACATAGGACAGACAACCGTCTGTGTGGCAAACTGATGATTATGATAGAGCCATCATCCTTTGATTCGGATGATCATCTATGCAACAATGATGTACATTTGATGTCTTTATTTTCCTGAATATATCGCAGCCCAGATGGATGAAACTAGATCTGGGGTCTTCAAACTTGTCCAATCTTCGCCCGAAGTACAAGTTGATCCATGTGAAAAATGTTCTGGAGTCGAACATGGAAAGACATTGCCTGATTACCAGCCAATGATGTAAGTTGTTCACAGGCGCGAGAGGAATCACCGATAATGATGATGACCCTCAAGGTACGATAGTATAATTCGCATGGTGTGAAAATGGGACTTGGCGTAGAACACCACACAAAATCTCTCGGTTGAAGGCCATTGATGTAAACCTGTCGCTGAAAGTGAGAAACTTGCCATTGAGGCATGCAAGCTTCAAAATACTGAAAGGGTTGTTCCTAGGCCGACTTCTTGGATAATGAGTTGATGTCGACAAGAAGTGACTCGTCGTAGGAGGGCCTTAATGAATCCCTCATCTACGACACGAAATGGTGCAAATGACTTTTGGAGGTGAAAACGATATGATGATACAGGGTTCAGGGTGGCAGTCATGAAAGAATGAAGCGTAAAGGTATTGCAGCGAATGAGACACAAGATGGGTTGGTGAATTCTCTAATCGACTTCTCTTAAACATATCGGCGACACTAAAATGGATTGGTAGCGTTAACCCCAAAGATGGATGGTACAGTGGACCAATGGTAATATGACCAGTGAACGGAATAACCCAACCCGACTCAATCATGGTGATGGAGTGAAAGTGTCATGTTCAAGAGCGACTCGCTACCAATAAAGTTTCTTCAAGTTTTCTTCCCAATTTTTCCCCAGTCATTGCTGACTAGTACCTCTTTATTTTTATCAAGCTTGAGGAGGATAACATATGCTTGTTCTATAATTTTACCTTCAGGAAAACCTGTCGCTATGTTTTAACGAGCCTAGCGACAGTGAAACTCATTCTTGTCTGCATGGACAAGTTTGTCGCTATTGGTTTTAACGAGTTTAACGACAAAGTCAACTCTGTCCTTTTTCAATTTTAGAGAGTCTAAAAAGGGACGGAAAGGAAACTCCAGCAATCCTTTTTCGTCATGTAATCCCTTAAGTCCGAAAAAGTATAAAATAATACGAAAGGGATGAATTTTCGATAGTTTTAACGAGTTGAACAAGACAAGCGCTTGATCTTTTTGTGTAATAATCCCTCAGGTCCAAAAAGATTAAAATCTAGAGGAGGGATAACACTCCCGGTAGCTTTAACGAGTTGGAGAGGCCAACTACTCGGCAATCTTTTCATATTTTACGAGTCAGACGAAAATAGCTTAAAGGAGACTCGCCTCTTGAGGAACGAGTGATATTTCCAGGTAGTAGCTGATTCCAGGTAAGGTTTGGAATTTTCCAATCATGACAGTGTCACAAGGATGGCTAATAGAATCACTCTTCGCAGCTGTTCCTCAAAAGGGGTAAACAATCAAATGGAGGCGAATGATCGGCTAAAACAGAGTGGAGGTGATGGTAAGAACACGACCAGGGCTCAAAAAGCTAATGATAATGCGTTCGCAATGGTTATTTACCGGAGGTTGGTTCATTTTTTAATGAGCTTAAACTCTGGGGGGAACGTTTTCTCATTGCTTAGGTTTAATTTTTAACGAGCTTGAACTTCACATAAAAATTGCACGTGCCAGTCGTATAATATGGATGTATCATCGATAGGTTCAATTTTTAGGGAGCTTGCACCATTCGAAACTTTGCTCCGCTACCTCTTGCATGCAAGCTAGGAACGACCAACTACTATCCTAGGGGTTAGTTAACTACTAAGGTCGGGTAGGAAAATTTTTCCTTTATTTCACCAGTGCCATTTGGCCCCTACGAAGGCGAACGGTCGATTCGACCACTCACCCAACTTAAGCAGTTGAAGTTAGCGAAACTATGTAGTTAGCATTACGCTGGTCACTTTTCACTTGCACACAAAAGGTTTGCATGCCCCCAGGTATAGCGAAGTAGAGATTCCCAAGTTACCCCTCAATTTGCAGACAAAACAATTGTTCTATCGGGAAAGGCCTACCTTTTCTAGGTTACCCTTCAATTTGCAGACAAAACATTCGTTCTATCGGGAAAGGCCTACCTTCTAACAGAGGTACCTTATTCCGGTCTAATCCCATTTTCCTATATGGACGGGTGTGTCAGACTAGTCATATATCCTCCGCGGAAACCTACCCTATACCTGAAGTTTTTCTGCCGAAGCAGACCAGGGTGCATGCCCCCTGGGTTTCAGTCATGGCCACCGAATTACTCGTGTTCTTCAGGTGGATGGACTGGAGATTGATGAGACATTCCTTGCATGAAAAGACCATTTAGGGATGGTATTTGACTATTAGCTATGTGTGAGCCGGGGAACGAAAGCTGGTCTACGAGCTGGACCACTCGGCCTTCATGCGAAAAACACATTACTCAAAAGAGTGAGGAGACAATGGCTCCCATGCTATAAATATAGTCGTGCCCAAGGAGCAGATTATAATCTAAAGGTCCTTGGACTACCATTACGTTCAGATACACGGTTTTCCCTCTCAAGGTTATAGGCAAACTTGGAAGGATCCCTAATGGTCGACTGGTTCCTTTATCAAAGCCTGTTAGATTCCGCATCTCAGGCAGAAGCAATGGCGAACCAAGTGCTTTCCAAGCAATTGAGGAAAGGATACTCACAGAAGCCCCCTCATCTATGATGGTACCAACCATGACCATTCTGTAGGTTTGAACAATGATTCGGAATGGTACACTAGCCGGTAAACGGGGTCTGCCTAGTAGATTCCAATCGAAGGAAACGACTAGGTTGCTTGGAGGTGGGACCGAATAAACAGCCGGGTATGACTCTAACGAACTTCCTTCCTACGGTAAAGGAATGAGTAGATTTCGCCCATGTTCATCAAAGTTTGTGTTTACGAAAAGAATTTGAACGGTGTCGTTCTCATTCTCTTCAGTGATTGTATCATCTAAAGACGAACCTTCTGAAGACAAGACCGGGTCGACTACCACCTAAACCTTTTGACTTTCGTCTGGTATGGATTCAGCGGGTTTATCTTCAATGATAGATGCTTTGATCGACCACAAAGTTGTGTTGGTCGGATTTTCAACTAGCGATGGACTCGGCAAGAGTTTCTTGTATCCAGGAGGAAGCCGCAGCGGTGAAGCGGGACGGTTATCCAAGACTCCTTTAGCTTTGTCCAGGAAGGGACAACGATGGATGACATGATTTCCTTTACACAGTTTGCAAGGAAATTTACATCTTCCTTTCTGTCTAGAGACTTCGTTTTCACTAGTTGATGGTGTGCTTTCAACATGATCGTCAGAGGTTGATGTCACCGGATTGTGCAAACGAGGAGACCAGTCCCTTAAGATCCGGGGGCTACAAGGACAATCTCGATGATAGTGGTCCCCTTTGCAAATGACACATGGAGATTTAGGTCCGGACGGTGCTGTGTGTGGATTTTCACTAGATGATGCATGGTTACCCCTTTTTGCCTTTGGCTCCTTCTTCTCCTTCCCCTTCTTCTCCTTCTTAGTTACTTGATTTTTTTCTTTACCAGCTTCATCAAGTGAAGAGGAAGGAGGAGAGGGAGAAACGGACGAAGTAGAAGGTTAGGGGGTAACTCCAGTATCATCTAGTTGCTGACTTGATTGTTCAGTAATCATGGTATTCTGAACGACGGAGGTCGAGAAGAGCCATATTGGCAAGCCAATCGTCAATCCTGGAAGTGACAATGTGGCCATATGAGGTGTACCAACATCTCCCCAAGAGGAGAAAGGACCAGGATTTACTCCAAGGGGAAATCCTTGGTTGGTGGACTCCATTTTCTCAACCTAAGACCAACGAGGGAACAGTGACATTGTTCCGATTAAAATAAATTTTAGACGCTTTGACACAACTTGCTTTTTCAATTTTTAAGAGTCGAGAAAAAACAAAAGATGACTCTAGTCGCCTTCGATTTTTAACGAGCTTGAAGTGACAAGTGCTCAGATGGACCTTTTCCTTTAAGGATTCTGAAAAGGAATGAAAGAGACTACTCTGGAAATCTAGATAGAGGGATTACCAAACTAATCGCAAAACTACAGAATAATTTTTATGGTACGGAAGTCAATCTTCTCGAATGTTGTGTTCAGTGCATTGCGATCTATAGGGCGACAGACACGACTTCCTATGGATGAAGGATATAGCCTATTGTGGTCTCCCAATGTATACTTGATGGTACGTGGGAGAACAAGTCTATACTGGCACTTTTCGTCTCAAAGAGGAGGAATCACCCAACCAACAATGAAAGCGATAGTTACCAGGCTTTACGATGCCGGAATACGTCTCTAGCCTAGACTTTTAGATGTTGTGCGTTAGGTTCCAAAGCGTTTTTATGTTCATTGAATTTATTTTACAGTTGATCTTTCTTAAGAAATTTGCCTTTCAGGTTCACCGCGTGATGTAGATATATAATTCCTAAAATGCAATCTAAGATGATAAACAATCGTTTAATATTCTTTTTGCAATGAAAATCCTAGCTACTAAAGAAAGAGAGATGATATTCTTTCAACATAGAGCAGAGAGCACACACTAGATGCACTGTCCTAAATCAAACCAACAAGCAGTCTAAATGCAAATGAACATGCATGTATTTGTTTTCGGCTTTCTTAATGTGTGAATGAAATAAAGAATGCTGAGTACAAATCTGAGTTATCTTTTCAAAGCGACAGTACTAACAAATTTCTCTTCAAAAACGAAAGGAAGTTAATGACGACACTTTGCGACTTTGAATTAAAAGCTGCTTTCGACACTTGAAAAACTACTAATTCAAATCAAATACAAGAGTAACTTTATAATCGACCATCAAGAACGAGAGGATTCTTTTCTTTGACTGAAAACGACACTTGCGACACTTCCAAATCAAAAGACGACATTTTGATTACGCTACTTTTTGTAAAAGAGAACTGTAAATGGCGCACAATACATAAAAACATTCACAATTCTTTGTACTATGGAGGCAGAATCATGCAAAGGAAGGGAGTTTCCACAGTGGTATACTGATCACAGACAACAAAACTTCTGAATAAAGCTGAAGAGAGTGAACAAAGAAACCAAAATCTGGAAGCAGAAGAGGTCTTATCTGCTCAGCGCACCTGCAACACAGGGAAAGTGCGATGCAGCGCACCTACTGCACAGGGAGGTGTGATGCATCCAGATTCCCAAGAGGAGAAAGTGCGATGGTCCAGGGACGAGACTTCAACTTGGTTCTTGGTCACAGTTTGCAACTTAGTTAAGGGATTTAGGCCGAGCTAATGATAGTCAGTAAATAGAAATCACAGGGGTTGATCTAATGAGGTTACTAGAGCCACCACCAGGGCAATTAGGATGTTTGCAAATCGATTGTTCAGTTTATAAACAAAACCCGGAGATAGACTGAAGCAGCATTGATCTACTTTGCACTTGCATAGCAAATGCAGTTCGAAGGCTAGCTGGCTTGACTTCAGGCTCCGTCTGTAAGTTTATAAAACAAACAAATATAGACAAGCAAACAATCTATTCGCTCCCCAGCGGAGTCGCCATTTTGTTATCGGGAAATCTAGTGTCTATGCAGAGCTACTAGTCCCACTAAGATGGGTAGCTATCTTAGAAACAAACAGATTAAAGTTACTTTCGTTTTCCTTTATGAGAATTAGATAGGAGAGGATCAAAGAATACCAACCTCGATCTTTCGCTCGGTTCTTTGCTTGTTCCTTCTCCTCACCGACAGGTCTTTGCCGCTTCTCCCTTGACCACTCCACTTCAAAGAGTACCTGTAAAGTCAAAGCAGCATAATACCTTCAAAGTGCAGAGATCTACAATCATAAGCAATATAGGACTAGATATATATTGACCACACAAATGCATATACTATTAGACATACAAGAATGTGGAGGAAAACTTGAATAGCTTTATTGATGTAAAGATTAGAAGAGAGGATTACAACCCATTGATCTGACCCAACGTCATCCTCCCAGCATGAAAGCCCTTCTTCACCTCATGAAAAGCTTAGATCACCCAACACTATGATATCACACTAGGAAACCAACAACACTTCCTTACAAGATACAAAATTCCAGCCTCAGGATCTCTGGGATGAGGGATCCATATATAGATGATTGCAGGGAGGTGAGTCAGCTTTTGGGATTTTGATTAGTGTCTTCTCTCTAATAGTTCTTGATTCCACTTGGAGATTGATGATCTCTTACTCATCCCTGGGCGAATTCAGAGAGGCAAGTGTCACAGGAGAAGTTTATGGAAGATTCCATGATCATCCACCTCGCAAACTGTCTCTGCCATTTGTCCATTCTCGCCCATTGCACCCTACAGAAGGGATTTCCAGTATGCATCACACCTTTTACACTGGGCAGGTGAGATGCATCGCACCCTTAGCATTAAGCAACCTGTATGGTCCAGTTTTGACCAGTTCTGAGCAGTTTTTTGTGGAGAACTTC
Organism: Pinus tabuliformis; assembly: GCA_031772625.1. Classification (NCBI taxonomy): domain Eukaryota; kingdom Viridiplantae; phylum Streptophyta; class Pinopsida; order Pinales; family Pinaceae; genus Pinus; species Pinus tabuliformis. Next base: position 691,542,611 of record CM062820.1, read on the forward strand.
TGGGAGATGATGTAATCAGCTGACCTTATTCCTTTAGGGCATGAAATAACACTTTTAGGGATCCAGAAGCCCTTATTTTATGGACATATATGATTGGGGTTGTAGTGCCCAAAAATGTCTATAACAGTTGCCCCATAAAGCATGAGGTCGTTAATATTTTGATGTCGGGTGAAATGCTTTATCCTGAGGATCCGAGGTTTTTCGAACTGGAAGGCGCCCTGTAATGAAAACATCCTTGCAACATATGTAATATGACCATCTCCACCATGTTTCATTTCATCATGTGATTCTTTGCATAATACCCCAGCCAACACAACATCCCAATCGAAACTAAGACATCTAACTGAAAAAAACTCGGCACACTGCATGCCCTCATGTTATCGAACTAATTGGGTAGCTAATCCAGCATAATTCTCAACCCATGAGAATGTACCTTCTCCATGCCACCATTGGTTGTTTCTTCGGCATCCTGTCACAATCCCAAACTCAATCAAGAATCCGTGCAAAAGTCATGCTCAGGTCCATGGTATGCCCATCCCATTTACAACATGTTGTTCATGATGCTAATGCCAATGTGTTGCCACACAGTCGCATTCATTCCTGCATCATTCACCTGTCAACATAAAGAAGCCTCCTCCAAGGCCCCTTGTCAAGGTGGTGCAGCCCCTTCCAAACAAGGTCCCTACACCAACCTATCCCCAAGGTTGTCTACTGAGAAGGGAGGGCCAGGAAATTTCCTCCCTGACTCTTGTCCACCCATGTATCGAATTGATGTTGCGTCCTAAAGTATATGTGCACAACATCAACCTCCTCATGTGTACAACCAAGCTTCCCAAGCTTGTCTTTCGTCAACTGAAAGTCGTATATGCCCATGGCATATCTACAAAACTCCACTATGCCAGCCGGATCCCTACCTACATAATCCTCCCCAACCACTGCAACTGAAGAAGTATTCGAAATTCCTTCATCTGCAACTCCATCGTGAAGATCTTTGGTAGAAGATGCTCCTGCCAAGTGTTCCAAGATTCGTGAGATCGATCTCCCACTTCCTTCTTTCTTCTTCGCTCTTGCAACGAAGTCAACTGACTTCTCTTCCTTCGTTGTTTGAGTCATATTCCCAAGTCATTTTTGCTCCACATCCTCATGATTCACATTCGGATCTTTGGGATACAAAGTCATAGAAGCCATCCTTGGTCTATACCCCAAGCAACTTCTTCTATTCATCAAAACCAACATGGTTCTCCCTTCAGCTGTTATCAAGAGAATTTCCCGGTCCACCATTGGTATGGCTTGTGCAAGCTTCAAAAAATCTTGCCCTAGCACCATAGGATGATCATCCAAATCCATGATCCTCAAGTCCAACTTTCCAAACGATGAGCCCACTCTCACCTGAGTGTTCTCCATCACACCAGTAATAGCTTTCATGGTAGAGTTGACTGATTTGAAAGCACTCCCCTCTCTCCTCATTTTAGCTTTCTTCCCAAAAGACTTTGCTGCTTTCTTACTCAAGAAACTATGAGTAGCTCCCGTGTCCACCAAAGCTGCAAATCTCTTGCCACATACGGTCACCTGCACAAAACTCAACTTCAAGGAATCACTGCCTTCCTTTGGCTTGATCTTGCGCCTTACATCAGCAACCTTTTTCAACAATTCATCCTTAGAAGAGTCTATCGCCTTGTGCTTCGACCTGACTTCCTTCTTAAGGTACTTCACTTCCTTGCTTGGCTCTTCTAAGCAACTCGATCCTGGTCCGACTTGATTTCCTTCAAGCTCACCCTCCATCGCATTCTGCTCAAGTGCACCAACCAAGTGTCCATTGACTCCTTTTATCCGTATTGAACTAAGCCTTTGGACATCCGTTTGATTGTCTCGATGGTAGTCCCCAAGTCTGTCAATGTAGTCGAGCTCATCCTGCTCTATCACAATGGCCTTTCTATCAAGAAAGTCCCTTTTCATCACATCCTCAAGCTGCTTGACTTCAATCTCTGCCATGGCACTTTTCTCCCTTAGTCGAACTCTCTCATCCAAGAGTTCTTGAAGACTAAGACCATTCCGCTGGATTTCTTCATCAAGTCCCTTGAGCTCATCAACTTCCACATGAAGATTATTCAAGTCTTCCCGCAAATCTGCCATGCTGCTCCCTATCTGCATCAAGGGTTCACACACTTGAATTATAGGTTCATAGCGTTTCTACATTTCATCTTTCCAATAATCACCCATGCTTTTCAACCATTGAAGTGCTCCTTTGACCACCCTCATCTTGTTCGGCAAGTATTCGTTACCTGCTTCACCTTCAACAGTCATCGGTCTCCAAACCTAAAACTTCAATTGAATCATGCCTCGGCATTAACTGCCATCAGCTTCTTTGAATCACAAAAGCCCATGGAATACGGAGCTCTGATACCACCTGTCACGCCCCTACACTGGCGGTAATCTTCCAACCGCACTATAGGAGGTGCGGCACCACCGTCCCTTTTGTTTTTAACAATACTAACGATCGTGGACTATGCCTTAATTCTATACTTAGAATATTTTTCAACAGCTAAGTATAATATTTTATTAAACACACAACGGACACTTTCACACCATTAACATATTATCACCATTAACATTCAAGTGCACAACGAAATATCATGGGAGGGGAAACTCCCTGTAGTTATGAGTCTGCCTGTATTAATAATGATAATATTCAGAATTACATATAAGCTTTACAACAAAGAGAAACCCCAAGTTTCACCTCACACTTATAGAATTCACCTTCTTGCACTTGTCATGCGGCCTTGCCCAACCACCAGGTAAAGTCACACGAGTTGCTATCAAATTCGTGCACCCGATGCACCTATTTTTCGTTCGTGCCACCCATCGTCGTTCACCTGTGCACAACTCCTTCGTTCATTGACGCCTTTCACCCATTTCACAAACTCGCCTTCCATTAAGGCGCGCCCACCGCAACCTACCCAAACCGTTCTCTGTTTTCTCGTGCCCGAGCTCATTCACCAACTCACCCACCGTCGGCATGTTTCAACCTTTCCCCGTTCCTGGGCGTGCTCACCTAGCTCACCCTCCAACCATGTTCACCAACCAGCCGTTCAACGTGTCATCATGCCAGGAACATCCGCACGACTCGCCTGTCGGCACACTTACATGCCCAATTTTCACGTTCACCGCACCCTTGTTTGGCTTTACCCAGTGCTCTCGTTCGAGTCGTGTACACCTGCTCAAGCTTTCCTCGCCCAACTCACCCTACCACTGTGCGCTCGCACCCCCTGAACTATCCACCCATTCAACCAACCGCGCTACCTACCCATGGCGCCCATATGCACCCACCCATTTGCTACCTGACTCGCGCCCTGACCAATTGACCGCCAAACTGTCGTTTGCCTTGCGCCCTGTGGTCTGCATGCTCCTTTGTGGCCACGCATAGTCACCTATACCTGCGGCTAGGGTGCTTCGGCCCCTACGTCTGCCTGCACCTTCGCCAAGGATTTCAGAACACCAACTCGCACTTCGTCTCGCTTCCTTGACGACTCGAACTGCTTGCTCATTGGATGATTGAATGAGGCTCTTCCTCATCGCCATACTTATATACATCGTCCACCATTTGTTAATATGTCGGTCTCACTGGCCGACCCACCGTTTCAGCATTCTATCTTTCACCTGCATGTCAGCTTTGTGGCTGGGTGCCCACCCGAGACCACCACGCCCTATAAACCTCCATCCAGCCAACACTTAGCCATTTTTACCTCATGGCCTCGCGTTTTCCATCTACGGCTACATTGTTTCACCCGGCTTGACCGCACTCCTCTGTCGTGTGCTCTCACCCAAACCATCCATAGCTCCAGGGCCTTATAGCGCCCAACTCGCCAGTTGGCCCAACTCATCACCCGCTCACCTGTCGTGCGCCCACCGCCAAACAAACTGCAACTTGTGGGCATTACACCAGTGGCCCAACGCCCCGTCTCCGTCCCACCCCGACGACCCAACGGCCCATGTGGGTGGCGGGGTGATTCAGGGAATCACCCTATCACCCTAGCGAGATGTTAGGCCACTGGGGTGGGGCGAAGGGCTGCCGACATCATCTGCCCCACCCCAACAACCCGATGACCCACGGGGGTGGTAGGGTGATTATGGGAATCACCCCCAACATTCCCATGGGCCGTTGGGCCTCTATTGTAACGCCCACGAGTTGTGGTTCGTTTGGCGGTGGGCGCGCGATGGGCGATCGGGCGATGAGCTAGGCCAACTGGTGAGTTAGGCATGCTTGGAATGGTGCGACGAGTTAGAGGAAATGTGGAAATCAATTAAGTGTTATGATGTGCAGTGGTGGTGAGTTTATATGGTGGGGCGGTCCTGAGTGTGGGTGCCCCCACCATGAAAGACGGTGAAACATGGACGCAACTCTTAAGTATGTGTTGACTTAGCCATGGGCGAAGCCCCTACCTTTGGCGGCCATCGTATAAGTACATGAGGGAGAGTTGGAGAAAGGAATCAATTAACAATCATGGAGTTCTAAGTATTCTAGGAGCAGAGGTGCAAGTTAGAAGTTTGGAGTCTGAAACGTAGGGTGAGGTGTAGGTGGCATTGTAGGCCGAAGCGCTTAGCCGTGAAACCGGGTCAGTTGAACGAAGGCGTGTGAGGGCATCGGTGAGAGAGCCGAATGAGGTCGTGCGAGAGCGTTAGTAGGCAGTTTGAACGAGTTTTCGTGCGAAGTTGTTCCAAGGGGGAACTGAACAGATTATCGTTCAGGCGGTCAGGGCGATGAGCTGAACGAAGGTTCGGGTGGCTAGCTCAACGAAGGTTCAGGTGGGCAAGATGAATGAAGAATCGTTCGAGTGGCGAGCTGAACGGAGGTTTGGGCAGGCGAGTTGAGCGGAGAGTTGTTTGGGTGGTCGGTTGAATGAGAGCATTCGGGCGGGCGGTCGAACAAAGGTGCATTCGGATGAGCAGTCGAACGGAGGTGCGTCCAGGCGAGTGGTTGAACGAGGGCATTTCGACGGTCAGTTGAACTATCATTCGGGGGATGAAATGAACAAATGGTCGTAGTGACTTGAGTGGATGACCTGGGTGCCCGTGCAAACGTGAACAACGTAGGGCGAGTCAGTCGGGCAAGGCGACACAGGTTGGCAGTGCGGCGAGTTGAATGGTGGTTCATTCAACGAGTTGGAATGCCATGACAGTGGGCGTGTGCGGTTGAACGAGGAACTATGGTGCTAGTGAAATGTGAATGACGAGTCGTGCGGTGAGTCGTGCGACGAGCAAAAACAAAGGAGGGCAGATGAACGAAGCATTGGATAGACGAGGTGCGGCTGTGTGTCAGGTGGGCAACATGACTTGACAGGGATTCACGACAACTGAATGACGGGGCACCGATTCTGAACGAAGTGTTGGTGAGGTTGCACGGTGGTGCAAGCCGAACTGTGAAAATTTTCAGGTTGATGTAAATTTGTAAAAATTGAAAGACTGTCATTATTATTTGGGTAGAATCTATTTGCAGGGAGTTGCCCCTCCCGAGTTAATATTCGCTGTGCACTCATGGTTAATAATAATGATAATGTATATGTGTTATTAATGTGAAAGTTTCTACTGTGTTAAAAGAAATATTATACTTGGCAAGTTGAAAAATAAACTAAGTATAGGAGTAGGCATAGTCCATAATCACAAGTATTGTTAAAAAGAAAGTGGTTGGTGGTGCCGCACCCCCGATCATGTAGTTGGAAGAGTACAGCCAGGGTAGGGGCATGATAGCCAGGGTGGCGTAGAGGGCTGCAAACATCCTCTGCCCCACCCCGGTGGCCCAAAGCCCATGGGGATGGTTGGGTGATTTCGCGAATCACCCCGCCATCCCCGCGAGCCATTGGTCTGACGGGTGGGGCAAAAAGCTGCGGACAACCTTTGCCCCACCCCGGCTGTATGGACCTGCGGTCCAGGTCACCTTCACCGTGCGAAGGATGGGCAAGGAGCTTGTGCAAAATGTGAAATGAACGAGCCAAGAAATGAGTTTATAAGGTGTTGGGCGAGTTGAGGGGGCAGTCCCACGAGTTGGGCAGGCCGACCCTCCTCTTGGGCAAGTAAGCACATTATGAACGAGTTGGTTTGGGCGTTGGGCGTGGGTCGGCCGGGTGACATAACCCGCCACTCGCCCGTGTATATTGGAGAGCGTTTGGAGGCAAACGACCATCATTCGATCAACATGAGTTCAAACAAGGAGTTTTGTGATGCGTGGATGATCCCGCATGACGGGCAGAACTCGGGTGGAAAACTCGTTCAGAAAAGTTGGGTGAAAAACTCGGGTGAGAAACTTAGGCGAAAAACTCAGGCGAAAAATTCATGCAGGAAACTCATGCAAAAAACTCGGGCGAGGTCGTTCAGGCAGGACTCGGGTGAGGTCGTCCAGGCAGAACTCGGGCGAAGTCATCGGGCAGGAAACTCGGGCGAGGTCGTTCAGGCGAACCGAGTGAGGTCGTTTGGGCGAGCCGGGTGAGGTTGTCGGGCGACCTGGGTGAAGTTGTTCAGGCGAGCCGGGTGAAGTCGTGTGGCGACCCGGTTGAGGTCGTTCGGGCGAACCGGGTAAAGTCGTGTGGCGTCCTAGGTGAAGTCGTGTGGCAACTCGGGTGAAGTTGTTCGAGTGAACGAGTTTGGGTGGACGTGCGGACGGGTGGCTGAGCGAGGGCGTGTCATGCACGTCGAAACAAAGAATTGTGCGGACGAGCGACTTGGGTAGGTGTGCATGGTGCACAACAAAACGGTGGAAACAGTGAAGTGTTGAGGTTGTGAACGAAGGTGTGACTCGTGTGGAGGCACCCATGTGTGGCAACTTGGTTACGACGAGGCACGCCCAAGTTGGGAAAACAACACTATTGTGCGACGAGGTGAACGAAGGATTGGTGAGTCATACGGCGACCGTGCGGAGGCGCCAATGAGCTGGGCAACCAAGTTTGCCAAAGTTGGAAATTTGGCTAAGTGTAAATTTGGGGTTTCCCAAGATTTAACTTGTACTTATAAAAGAAGATTATATATATTGATTCAGACAGAATCATATTGCAGGGAGTTGCCCCTCCCTTTATACTGTTGTGCATTTCTATTGTATAATGCTGTTTATGTGAATATTATGGGCTTTCAATGTATAAAGGAAAAAAATAATACTTGGTAATGAAAAATAAACTAAGTATGGAATGTTAGGCGTAGTCTACAATCGTAAGTATTGGTGAAAATAAAACGATTGGTAGTGCCATACCTCGCTATAGTGCGGTTGAAAGAGTACCGCCAGTGTAGGGGCATGACAGGTGGTATTAGAGCTAGTGCTGGGGAGCTGGTGCTAGTGTTGAAGCGTTGAAGCTGATACACACCTGCACTTCGTGACAGGTGGTATCAGAGCTGATTCAGGTGAAGTGCAGATGAAGGAAGCTGATTCTACAAAGGCCGAAGACTTGAAAGGGAGTTCAAGTTTTGCAGGTGACAGGTGGAATCAAGAGCTGGTTCAGTCTTGCAGGGGGAACCTAGTGAATGGTGAAGAGTCAAGAAGGATGTCCATCTTGCAGGAAATGGGTTTTGCAACCTTCAAGGAATTTGAAGGAAGTCTACTTGAAGAATCAAGTAAGGTCGAACAAAGATTTATAGAATGGGGCAAAGGCTTGTTCAAAGCAAAGGATGATCTTCGTGCTTTGGTCAAGGAAGGGATTTCTGATGGGAATAGGGATGAAGCCTATCGACTTGCAAAGGAAGTGGACTTGTTTGATGCAGAACTCAAGGAATTGGAGATAAGGAAGAACTTGATTCGAGAGAAGTGGAAATGGCTATCTCTTGAGAAGAAGTATTCCATATCTTTGACTCATAAGGAGAAAGCTGCAGAATGCGAAGATAAGGAAGAGGAAGCTGTGATGTTTGAGGATGTTGTAGATATGACCATGATGAAGGATGAACTTGAGATTGATCAAGTTGGACCAGGATCGTGCAGTTTGCAGACATGGATGGAGGAGGATACTCACATGGAGGAGCCTCATGATGATGATGATGTAAGTATATTGATACTTGTGTTTCATTTGAGCATTTGGTGGATGGATCATATGCAGGGAAGGGAAAAATCAGTTTGCCGATTCTAGGGAGGATCTTACCATGGATGTCTACGATGAGGCCTTGTATGGAGAAGTAAGGATTGTTGAATGTTGCAGGACTTGTTGGGGTTTTTTGTGACCTTATGATAGAAGGTACAAAGGCCCGTGACAAGGGAGGAACATGATGATCATTGTGGAAGAATGGGTCATGCTTTAGCCATATGGAGAATTGGCTAAGTGCCTGGCATGACTCATGGACATGTTGGAGAAGGGCACACACTTGAGTTGCTTGGGTGGACTTCTCATGGCTGAGACCAAGAGATAGTCTTAGTGGAACCTTTAGTGGGGGAGCTATGATGAAGGGACTCATGATGATGATATGGTTGGGTGACCGAGTTCATTAGACCGAAGATTGCAGACTTGGATGAGGATGACCGATTGTTGTGATGGGTCTACTTGGTTGACTACATGGGCAACTTAGTCATGGACATCAGGTTGGAGACATGGAGCATGGTAGTCTATGCAAGGACATTATGTAGGAGCACTTGTAGAGGTGTCATATGGGCATCCAATGAGGAGTGCCAAGGCAGGGATGTTGTGCAAGTGGATTTGCTGATGTGACATGGATATGTTTTACTTATGAGCGGATGGAGAGTTTGTGCACTCTTGTACAACAAGGCCATGGACTTGGATGGGGTTGTGAGCAGACTATGGAGCATTCCTACTACATGGAGAGCTGAGGCATCTTGTAAAGACCTTTGGGCCGAGACTTGTATGCTTGCTAGAGTGTTAGTTGGAGATGACTCATGGAGCTGATGATGACATGAGGTTGTGACTTTGGGAGATGGAGTTACAATGATGATGATGCCTTGGTGGCAACACTTGGGCATGGGCTGAGCCGAGACTTAACCACTTTGACAAATGGGAGCTGATTGATCTATGATCATGGGTAGCACATGGGAGATGAGACAAGTGTATACTTGTTGCTATGAAAGACTTGAGGGATGGCACATTGTAGATATGATGGAGGTTGCTTCATGGACCTGGATGTGGCACATCGAGAGTTGGAGTTTGATGAGATGATCTCTTCACTTTGAGGAGATGGATGTTTTGCAGATGGATGATGATGTTGGATAGAAAACATCATGGACAACATGTTGCAGACGAGATGGAGACTACTTCATGGACCTGAGCATGGCTTACTTATATGGAGATGGAATCTGGATCGAGTTGAGGATGTGACGAGATGTTCTGAGAAACGACTGATGGTGACATGAGGATGTGCATTCTCATGGTTTGAGCATGGCAGTTGAACTGATCACTCGACTAGTTCAAACATGGGGGTACCAGTGTGCAGAGATGTGTTAGCATTTGTTGGAGTATCATGGCAGCAGTTCACATGACGATGATACATGATGAGGTTGACACAATATGTTGCAGGAAGCATGTAGCTTGAGATGGAGGGCCAAGATTCCACGATGGGGAGCAGCATGTGGAGATTATGATAGGGTGGTTGATGATCATGGATTGAGATGATTTTCTGATATGTGACATACCGATGGGGTGTATACCTTGGTATGGCAATCTTGGTGACAGATGGTTGCCGGGATGAGATATTGTCGAGGACGAAAATGACTTCAAGTGGGGGAGGATGTATGGACATGCGGTCCGGGTCACCTTCACCGTGCGTAGGATGGGCAAGAGCTCATGCAAAATGCGAAATGAATGAGCCAAGAAATGAGCTTATAAGGTGTTGGGCGAGTTGAGGGGTTGGTCCCATGAGTTGGGCAGACCAACCCTCCTCTTGGGCAAGTAAGCACATTATGAACGAGTAGGCTTGGGCGTTGGGCATGGGTCGGCCGGGTGACATAACCTGCCACCCGCCAGTATATATTGGAGAGCGTTTGGAGGCAAACGACCATCATTCGATCAACACGAGTTCGAACAAGGAGTTCTGCAGTGCGTGGATGAGCCCGCACGATGGGCGAAACTCGGTTGGAAAACTTGTTCAGAAAAGTCAGGTGAAAAACTCGGGTGAGAAACTTGGGCGAAAAACTCATGCAGAAAACTCGGGTGAAAAACTCGTGCAGAAAACTTGGGCGAGGTCGTCAGGCAGAACTCGGGCGAGGTCATTTAGGGAGGACTCGGGTGAGGTCGTCCAGGCAGAACTCGGGCGAGGTCGTTTAGGTAGGACTCGGGTGAGGTCGTCCAGGCAGAACTCGGGCGAGGTCGTCGGGCAAGAAACTCGAGCAAGGTCGTTCGGGCGAATTGGGTGAGGTCGTTCGGGTGAGCTGGGTGAGGTCGTCGGGTGACCCGGGTGAAGTCATTCGGGCTAGCCGGGTGAAGTTGTGTGTCAACCCGGGTGAGGTTGTTTGGGCGGAGTGGGTGAAGTCGTGTGGCAACCCGGGTGAAGTTGTGTGGTGACTCGGGTGAAGTTGTTCAGGTGAACGAGTTTGGGTGGACGGGTGGCCAGGCAAGGGCGCGTTGTGCATGCCGAAACAAAGAATCGTGTAGATGTGCAACTTGGGTAGGGTGCGCCGTGCATGACGAAATGGTGGAAACGGTGAAGTTTTGAGGTTGTGAACGAAGGTGTGACTCATGCGGAGGCGCCCATGTGTGGCGACTTGGTTACGACAAGGCGCACCTAAGTTGGGCAAACAACACGATTGTGCGACGAGGTGAACGAAAGGTTGGTGAGTCGTGCGGCGACCGTGTGGAGGCACCAACGAGCTGGGCAACCAAGTTTGCTGAAGTTGGAAATTTGGCTAAGTGTAAATTTGGGGTTTCCCAAGATTTAACTTGTACTTATAAAAGAAGATTATATATATTGGTTCGGGCAGACTCATATTGCAGGGAGTTGCCCCTCCCTTTATACTATTGTGCATTTCTATTGTATAATGCTATTTATGTGAATTTTATGGGCTTTCACCGTATAAAGGAAAAAAATAATACTTGGTAACGAAAAATAAACTAAGTATGGAATGTTATGTGTAGTCTACAATCGTAAGTATTGGTGAAAAGAAAACAATTGGTAGTGTCGCACCTCGCTATAGTGCGGTTGAAAGAGTACCACCAGTGTAGGGGCGTGACACCGGTGGTCCAACGACCTGCGAGGGAGGTGGGGTGATTCTGGGAATCACCCCATCCTCTGCCCCACCCCGGTGGCCCAACGACACGAGGGGGTTACGGGGTGATTCCGGGAATCACCTCGCCCTTTGCTCCACACCGGCGGCCTAAAGGCCCGCCAGAATCACCCCGCCACCCCTGCGGGCCATTGGGTTTCTAGGGTGGGGTGATTCCCGGAATGACCCTGCACCCCCGCGGGTCATTGGGTGGCCGAGCTGGGGCAGAGGCTGGGGGTGGCGGGGTGATTCTTGGAATCACCCTACCACCCCCGCGGGCCATTGGGCTGTTGGTGTAAAGCCCAGTGGTTTGGGCGAGACCGCACATCGGAGGAGCGCATGCGAGCTGGGTGAAAAAACACAGCCATAGGTGGAAAACATGAGGCCGTGAGGTAAAAATGGCTGAGTGTTGGCTGGACGGAGGTTTATAGGGCGAGGTGGTCCCGTTGGGGATGCCCAGCTACAAAGCTGACGTGTAGGAAATGGTTAAAACGTCGAATTGGTGGGTAGGCTGGCCAAACCAATGTGTTAACAATGGCGGACGATAATGTATAAGTGCATGGAGGCAACTTGGAGTTTTGGCATCAACGTTCATCCAAAAAATGTGAGTTAGAGCCTTCTCTTAGGCACAAAAAATGTAGGTTGGACGTTCTGAAATAAGGGCGATAGGTGCAGGCGGATGTAGGGGACGAAGCACACTAGCTGCAAGTCAAGGTGGCTATGGGTGGCCATGGAGGAGCGTGCACAGGGCGCAGGCAAACAACAGTTGGCACGTCGGGCAACAGGCAGGCGGGCGCACACAAGCGTCGGGTAGGCAGCCGAGTTGGTAGAGTGGCGGGTCGTTCGGAGGTGTGAACACATGGTGGAAGGGCGAGTCGGCTGAGGTGAGCTCGGGAAGGCATGCACTGCTGCACGGGAGAACCAGCGGGCGAACCGACGAGGGCACCGGGTGAACACGAACATTGGGCATGCGGGTGTGTCGACGGCCAAGTCGTGCGAACACACTCGGTACAACGACACGGTGAATGTGGTTGGAGGGAGAGCTGGGTGAGTGCTCCCAGGCGCAGTGAAAGGTTGAAACGTGCTGACGGTGGGCGAGTTGGTGAACGAGCTCGGGCATAGGCAAACGGTGAATGGTTTGGGTGGTCATGGTGGGAGTGCCCAAACGAAATGCGAGTTTGTGCGATGGGTGAAAGGTGTCGGTGAACGAAGGAGTAGTGCACAGGTGAATGACGACGGGTGGCACGAACAAAACGATAGGTGTGTCGGGCGCACGAGTTGGGCAGCAGCTCGTGTGACTTTTCCCTGTGGTTGGGCAAGGCTGTACGACAATGCAGGAAGGTGAATTTTATAAGTGTGAGGTGAAACTTACGGTTTACCTCTGTTGTAAAGCTTATATGTAATTATGAATACTATCATTATTAATATGGGTAGACTCATAATGTTGCCCCTCCCATGACATTCTTCTGTGCACTTGAATGTTAATGGTGATAATATGTTAATGATGTGAAAGTTCCCTCTGTGTGTTTAATGAAAGATTATGCTTAGAAAATTATTTTAGGTATAGAAGTAAGGTGTAGTCCACGATCGTCAGTATTGTTAAAAAGAAAAGGGTCGGTGGTGCTACCTCCTATAGTGTGGTTGGAAGATTATCGCCAGTGTAGGGGCATGACAGGTGGTATCAGAGCCTTGCAGAGTTCACGACAAGGAGATGATCCCAGTACACTTCATGGAAGGTGGTTTCAGAGGACCGTGACTTGTGGGCTTTGGTGATTTAGGTTGAAGAAGTATGACAGGTGATTCAGATTTACGGTTTATGGTCTACAACAGATAGCAAAGAAAGCAGATATTAGAGATGGCGGAAGAACCTCAAATCATGATAGGTGAATCTAGCCATAATGCGGGAGAAGCTTTCTTGAATAGGGTATTGGAACGAATGGAGGAATTGGGTTATGATATGACTTCAATGAAGGTCATTCATGAAGACTATGCGAAGGTGAAAGAGGAACTTGAAGACCTCAAGGTTCGATACGAGTATATGGAATGGGAGTATACACAAACGAAAGAAGAAGTCAAGAAGATTGGTGAAGCAAGAGATCAAGGTTTGGCTGAAATCTTGAAATTGCGGCAAGCTCTTGACAAAGCTCTAGATGAGATCACAATTTTGAAGAAGGCTATGAGACACAACTCAAATGGAGGTGTGACTCATGTCAAAGTCAAAGAGTTGGATTCTTATGATGGAATGAGGAGTGCGAAAACTCTTGGCAACTTTCTATGGGATATGGAACAGTACTTGGAGCGCTTGGGATTGTCCGATGAGGAAAACAAAGTGAAGGTAGCTGCTCAATTCTTGACGAAGGATGCTAAGATGTGGTGGCGAAGGAGGATAAACCAAATTGCCAATGGAAATGATGGATACATAACTTCGTGGGATGACATGAAGAAGGATTTGCAAACCCACTTCAGTCCACAAGACAAAACATGGGATGCAAGGATAAAGATAAATTATATAAAGCAAACAGGAAGTCTGCAGGCATATCAATGAGAGTTCTCAAGTGCAGTTTTGGAACTTCCAGACATGGTGGAAAGGGACAAGGTGTTCAACTTTATCATAGATCTGAAACCTTGGGCATAGAATGAAGTGAAGAGGCAGAAGATTAAGACACTTGAGGAGGCTTTTGCTGCTGTGGATCGTTTGGTAGAACACTATGATGAGGATTTTGAAGAGAAGAAGAAGAAGTATGACAAACTGAAAGAGAAGAATACGAAAGAGGAGACTTCGAGATCGAATGACAAGTCGAAGATGAAGAAAATGTTGAAGTGTTGGATGTGTGAGGAACCACACACGGTGAAGAATTGTCCTTCGAGATCAAAGGTGGCTGCCTTGGCACAATCCAATGCGAAGAAGAAAGAAGAAACTTCCGTAGGGGTTATGCAGATTCTAGGAGCTGTAGTGGCTATGGAAGATGTCTCAAGGAGAGACCTAGAAAGAAACAAATTGGAGTATGTTGAAATGAAGGTTGGCAGTGCTGATGTGCTTACTATGGTGGATAGTGGTGCAACTCACAACTTTATGAGTGAGGATACTGTGAGAAGGATTGGGCTGAAGTTTGTACTGGTGCAGGGACAAATGAAGACACTGAATTCTCCTCCAGATTCTGTGATTGGTGTAGTTGAAAAAGTGGATGTGACACTTGGTGAATGCACAGGGAAAGTCAATTTCACTGTAGTGTGGAAAGATGACTATGAGGTTGTACTGGGTATAGAATTCATGAAGGAATTCGATGCGGTGATTGTTCCCCATATGAAGAAACTGTACATTTACAATGGACGAGAGGATGTACCCATTGGTGTACCAACCTTGGGGAGTAATTAAGCTCGAATGTAAGCTGACAACGATGAATGTGGAGAATGGAAAGAGAGATGAAGAAATCTATAAGCGGTTGTCTTTTGCAGAGGCAAAGATTGTAGAGCAGTCATAGGTTATCAGGACATTGTCAGATAGCATCTTAGATCTATTTAAGAGGCTGGAAGCAATGGAGGATGACGATGACAAAGAGTATGTGAGGTTGAATGTTTAGATGGAGGATCGGGAGGCATACTTGCAGAGAATGGAAGTGGAGGATCGGGAGGCATACTTGCAGAGAATGGAAGTGGAGGATCCGGATAGGTGGATTGAGTTGATTAGTGAGGGAGAGCCTTCAGGCTCTGCTCCGTCCTCATCATCTTAGACTATCATGGAGGATGAGGCTCATTATTAGCTGGTCATGGAAGTTAGTCTCCAAACACTTTGAGCAGGCATCTAGGGGTGAGATGACACAGGCTGATAGATAGCATGCTGTGGACAGTCATGACGATGTGGGGCATGAGTTCTTGTGGAGGCGATGCATGGTTTGATTAGCTACCCAACTAATCACCGACATGAGGGGTACCAACACATGATTCCTTGCAAAATAGTGTCATATCTATGGCATGAAGCAGGTTGAGTAGTGGACATATGGATTACCCATATACACAGTTGTGTGGATGATATCTTGGTGACAAATGGTTGCTGGGATGAAGAATTGTTGAGGGCGACAATGACTTCGAGTGGGGGAGGATGTAAAGCCCTCGAGCTGCGGGTGGTTTGGGCAAGAGCGCATGACGAAGAAGCACGGACGAGCCGGGTGAAACAACGTAACCGTAGGTGGAAAACGCGAGGCCGTGAGGTAAAAATGGCTAAGTGTTGGTTGGATGGAGGTTTATAGGGCGAGGTGGTCCCGGGTGGGGGCGCCCAGCCACAAAGCCGACGTACAGGAAATTGTTAAAACGCCAAATTGGTGGGTTCGCTGGCTAAGACGAGGTGTTAACAGTGGCAGATAAAAGTGTATAAGTGCGTGGAGGCGACTTAGAGTTTTGGCATCAAAGTTCATCCAACAAATGCGAGTTAGAGCCTTCTCTTGGGCGCAAAAATTGTAGGTTGGACGTTCTGAAATAAGGGCGAAAGGTGTAGGTGGACGTAGGGGCCGAAGCACCCTAGCTGAGGGTCGAGGTGACTATGGGTGGCCGTGGAGGAGCGTGCAGACTGCAGGGTGCAGGAAAACGAAATTTGGCAGGTCGGTTGGTGCACGAGTCGGGTAGCAGGTGGGCAGGTGCACACGGGGGCTGGGTAGGCAGTCGAGTTGGTAGAGTGGCAGGTCATTTGGAGGTTCTAGCGCATGATGGAAGGGTGAGTCGGGTGAGGTGAGCTCGGGCAGGCGTGCACCGCTGAATCGGAGAACCGACAGGTGAACTCATGAGGGCGACGGGTGATCGTGAATGTTGGGCGTGCGGGTGTGCCAATGGGCGAGTCATGTGAACACGCCTAGTACAACGACACAGTGAACCACGATTGGTGAACGTAGTTGGAGGGCGAGCTGGGTGAGTGCGCCCAGGCGCAGTGAAAGGTTAAAACATGCTGATGGTGGGCAAGTTGGTGAACGAGCTCGGGCACAGGCAAATGGTGAATGGTTTGGGCAGTCGCGGTGGATGCAACCGAACGAAAGGTGAGTTTGTGCAACAGGTGAAAGGCATCAGTGAATGAAGGAGTCATGCACGGGTGAATGATGACGGGTGGCACGAATGAAATGACAGGTGTGTCGGGTGCACGAGTTAGGCAGTAACTCGGGTGACTTTGCCCGGTGGTTGGGCAAGGCTGCACGACAGTGCAGGAAGGTGAATTTTATAAGTGTGAGGTGAAACTTGGGGTTTCCCTTTGTTTTAAAGCTTATATGTAATTATGAATATTATCATTATTAATATGGGCAAACACATAATTACAGGGAGTTTCCCCTCCCATGATATTCCGTTGTGCACTTGAATGTTAATGGTGATAATATGTGAATGATGTGAAAGTTTCACTATGTGTTTAATGAAAGATTATTCTTAGCTGTTGAAAAATATTCTAAGTATAAAAGTAAGGCGTAGTCCATGATCATTAGTATTGTTAAAAAGAAAAGGGTCGGTGGTGCCGCACCTCCTATAGTGCGGTTGGAGGATTACCACTAGTGTAGGGGTGTGACAACTGGGGTGGGGCGGAGGCTGCCCACCCCGACGGCCCAACGGCCCATTGGGTGGCGGGGT
This sequence comes from Pinus tabuliformis, assembly GCA_031772625.1. Lineage (NCBI taxonomy): Eukaryota > Viridiplantae > Streptophyta > Pinopsida > Pinales > Pinaceae > Pinus > Pinus tabuliformis. The sequence continues at coordinate 691,559,385 of CM062820.1, forward strand.
GATTTCGGGAATCACCTCAGTCACCCCACCACCCCTGCGGGCCATTGGGTTGCCCCACCTTGGCTGCCCAACCCATGAGCCGTTGGGCCGCTAGGGTGGGGTGGAGGCTAGGGGTGGCGAGGTGATTCCCGAAATCACCCCGCCACCCCCGCGGGATGTTGGGCAACCCAACATCCCACGGGGATGGCAGGGTTATTCCGGGAATCACCCCTCCCTCCGCCCCACCCTGGCAGCTGCGGGGGTGGCGGGATGATTCCGGGAATCACCCCACCCTCTGCTCCACCCGACGCCCCAACAGCCCACGGGGGTGGCGGGGTGATTCTGGGAATCACCCTGCCCTCCGCCCCACCTCGACTGTAAAGCCCCCGAGCTGCAGATGGTTTGGGTGAGAGAGCATGATGGAGGAGCGCGGGCGATCTAGGTGAATCAACGCAACCGCAGGTGGAAAACGCGAGGCAGTGAGGTAAATATGGCTAAGTGTTGGCTGGACGGAGGTTTATAAGGTGAGGTGGTCTTGGGTGGGGGCACCCAGCCACAAAGCCGGCGTGCAGGAAGAGAGTAAAATGATGAATTGGTGGGTCGGCAGGCCGGGCCGATGTGTTAATAATGACGTGCGGATGTGTAAAAGTATGGTGATGAGGAGGAGCCTCATTCATCAATCCAACAAGCAAGCAATTCAAGCAACCAAGCGAGAAGGTGAAGTGAGAGGTTGGACATTTTGGAATCCTTGGAAAAGGTGCAGGTAGACGTAGGGCCAAAGCACCCTAGCCGTAGGTCGAGGTGACTGTGGGTGGCCATAGAGGAGCATGCAAACCGTAGGGCGTAGGAAAATGACAGTTGAATGGTCGGTTGGTAAAGAGCACGAGTCGGGCAGCAGGCAGGCGAGCACACACGGGCGCCGGGGTAGGCAGCCAAGTTGGTAGAGCAGTGGGTCATTCGGAGGTGCGAGCGCATAGTGGAAGGGCAAGCTGGGCGAGGCAAGATTGGGTGGGCGTGCACCATTGAACGGGAGAATTGGCGGGCGAACCGACGAGGGTGCCGAGTAAACATGAACGTTGGGCATGCGGGTGTGCCAACAGGAAAGTCGTGTAAACGTGCTCAACACGATGACACAGTGAAACAGTTGATGGTTGGTGAATGCGGTTGGAGAGCGAGCAGGGTGAGTGTGCCCGGCGGCAGCGAAAGGTTGAAATGTGCCGACTGTGGGCGAGTTGGTGAACAAACTCAGGCACGGGCAAATGGTGAATGGTTTGGGTGGTCGTGGTGGGCACGCTCGAACGAAAGGCGAGTTTGTGCGATGTGTGAAAAGTGCCGGTGAATGAAGGAGTCATGCATGGGTGAACAACAACAGGTGGCACGAACGAAACGACAGGTGCGTCGGGCGAACGAGTTGGGCAGCAACTTGTGTGACTTTGCCCGCTGGTTGGGCAAGGCTGCACGACAAGTGCAGGAAGGTGAATTTTATAAGTGGGAGGTGAAACTTGGGGTTTCCCTTTGTTGTAAAGCTTATATGTAATTCTAAATATTATCATTATTAATACGGGCAGGCTCATAATTACAGGGAGTTGCCCATCATATGATATTGCTGTGCACTTGAATGTTAATGGTGATAATATGTTAATGATGTGAAAGTTTCCACTATGTGTTTAATGAAAGATTATGCTTAGCTGTTGAAAAATATTCTAAGTATAGAAGTAAGGCGTAGTCCACCATCATTAGTATTGTTAAAAAGAAAAGGGTCGGTGGTGCGCACCTCCTATAGTGTGGTTGGAAAATTACCGCCAGTGTAGGGGCGTGATGGGTGAGAGCTTTGCAGAGTTCACAATGAGGAGTTGATCCCACTACACTTCATGGAAGGGGATTTTAGAGGACGGGGACTTGCGGGCTTTGGTGATTCAGGTTGAAGAAGTCTAATAGGTGATTCAGATTTACGGTTTATTGTCTACACAAGATCGCAAAGAAAGAAGATAGTAGAGATGGTGGAAGAACCTCAAATCATGACAGGTGAATCTAGCCATAATGCGGGAGAATCTTTCCTGAACAGGGTATTGGAATGAATGGAGGAATTGGGTTCTGACATGAAATCGATGAAGGTTGTTCATGAAAACTATGCGAAGGTGAAAGAGGAACTTGAAGACCTTAAGGTTCGATACGAGTATATGGAATGGGAGTATACACAAACGAAAGAAGAAGTCAAGAAGCTTGGTGAAGCAAGAGATCAAGGTTTGGCCAAAATCTTGAAATTGCAGCAAGCTCTTGATGATGCTCCAGATGAGATCGCAGTTTTGAAGAAAACTGTGAGACATAGCGCACGTGAAGGTGTGACTCATGTCAAAGTCAAAGAGACAGATTCTTATGATGGAACGAGGAGTGAGAAAACTCTTGGCAACTTTCTATGGGATATGGAACAACATTTGGAGCACTTGGGATTATCCAATGAGGAAAACAAAGTGAAGGTAGTTGCTCAATTCTTGACGAAGGATGCTAAGATGTGGTGGCGAAGGAGGATGAACCAAATTTCCAATGGCAATGCTGGAGACATAACTTCATGGGATGACATGAAGAAGGCTTTGCAAACCCACTTCAGTCCACAAGACAAAACATGGGATGCAAGGATGAAGATAAAGTATATAAAGCAAACGGGAAGTCTGCAGGCATATCAGCGAGAGTTCTCAAGTGCGGTTTTGGAACTTCCAGACATGGTAGAAAGGGACAAGGTGTTTAACTTTATCATAGGTCTGAAACCTTGGGCGCGGAATGAAGTGAAGAGGCAGAAGATTAAGACACTTGAGGAGGATTTTGATACTGTGGATTGTTTGGTAGAACAATACAATGAGGGTTCTGAAGAAAAGAAGAAGAAGTATGAAAAACCGAAAGAGAAGAATACGAAAGAGGAGACTTCGAGATCGAATGACAAGTCAAAGACGAAGAAACCGTTGAAGTGTTGGATATGTGAGGAACCACACATGGTGAAGAATTGTCCTTCGAGACCAAAGGTGGCTGCCTTGGCACAGTCTAATACGAAGAAGAAAGAAGAAACTTCCGTAGGGGTTATGCAGATTCTAGGAGCTGTAGTGGCTATGGAAGTTGTCTCAAGGAGAGACCCGAAAAAAACAAATTGGAGTATGTTGAAATGAAGGTTGGGAGTGTTGATGTGCTTACTATGGTGGATAGTGGCACGACTCACAACTTTATGAGTGAGTATACTACGAGAAGGATTGGGCTAAAGTTTGTACTGGTGCAGGCACAAATGAAGACAGTGAATTCTCCTCCAGATTCTATGATTGGTGTAGCTGAAAAAGTGGATGTGACACTTGGTGAATGGACAGGGAAAGTCGATTTCACTGTGGTGTGGATAGATGACTATGAGGCTATAATGGGTATAGAATTCATGAAGGAATTCGATGCAATGATTGTTCCCCATATGAAGAAACTATACATTTACGACGGACGAGAGGATGTACCCATTGGTGTACCAACCTTGGGAGTAACTAAGCCCGAACGTAAGCTGACAACGATGAATATGGAGAATGGAAAGAGAGATGAAGAAATATGTAAGCGGTTGTCTGTTGCAGAGGCAAAGCTTGCGGAGCAGTCACAAGTTATCAGGACATTATCAGATAACATCTTGGATCTATCTAAGAGGCTGGAAGCAGTGGAGGATGACGATGACGAAGAGTATGTGAGGCCGAATTTTCAGATGGAGGATCGGGAGGCATACTTGCAGAGAATGGAAGTGGAGGATCCGGATAGGTGGATTGAGTTGATTAGTGAGGGAGAGCCTTCAGGCTCTGCTCCCACCTCATCATCTTAGAATATCATGGTGGATGAGACTCGTTGTTAGCTGCTCACGGTAGTGAGTCTCCAAACACTTATCGTTGGCATCTAGGGGTTAGATGGCAGAGGCTGACAGGTAGCATGTAGTGGAGAATCATGACGAAGTGGGCCATGAGTTCTTGTGGAGGCGATGCATGGTTGGATTAGCTACCCAACTAATCACCGACATGAGGGGTACCAACAAATGATTCATTGCAGAACAGTGGCATATATATGGCGTGAAGCAGGTTGAGTAGTGGACATATGGATTACCCATATACACAGTTGTGTGGATGATATCTTGGTGATAGATTGTTGCTGGGATGAAGAATTGTCAAGGGCGATGATGACTTTGAAAGGGGGAGGATGTAAAGCCCCCGAGCTACGGATGGTTTGGGCGAGAGCACACGAAGGAGGAGCGTGGGTGAGGTGGGTGAAACAACGCAGCTGTAGGTGGAAAACGTGAGGCAATGAGGTAAAAATGGCTAAGTGTTGGCTGGACAGAGGTTTATAATGCGAGGTGGTCTCAGGTGGGGGTGCCCAACCACAAAATCGACGTGCAGGAAAAGCGTAAAACATCGAATTGGTGGGTCAGCTAGCCGGGCCAACGTTTTAACAATGACGGGCATATGTGTATAAGTATGGTGATGAGGAGGAGCCTCATTCATCAATCCAACAAGGAAGAAGTTCAAGCGACCAAGCGAGAAGGTGAAGTGCGAGGTTGGATGTTCTAGAATCCTTGGCGAAGGTGCAGGCGGTTGTAGGGGTTAAATCACCCTAGTTGCAGGTCGAGGTGACTGTGGGTGGTCGTGGAGGAGCATGCAAAATATAGGAAGCAAGAAAACGATGGTTGAATGGTCGGTTGGTTAAGAGCACGAGTCGAGCAACAGGCAGGCGGGCACACATGAGAATCGGGTTAGGTAGTCGAGATGGTAGAGCGGCGGGTCATTCGGAGGTGTGAATGCATGGTGGAAGGGTGAGTCAAGCATGCACTGCTAAACAAGAGAACCAGCAGGTGAACGGACAAAGGCTTCGGGTAAATGCGAACGTTGGGCATGCGGGTGTGCCGACAGGCGAGTCGTGCGAATGCACCCAGCACGACGACACAGTGAAATGGTTGAAGGTTGGTGAACACGGTTGGAGGGTGAGCTAGGTGAGTGTGCCCGGGCCCAGCTAAAGGTTGAAACGTGCCAACGTTGGGCGAGTTGGTGAATGAACTTGGGCACGGGCAAACGGTGAATGGTTTGGGCGGTCGTGATGGGCGCACCCGAATGAAAGTTGAGTTTATGCGACGGGTGAAAGGCGCCAGTGAACGAAGGAGTCGTGCATGGGTGAACAATGACTAGTGGCACGAACGAAATGACAGGTGCGTTGAGCGCACGAGTTGGGCAACAACTCGTGTGACTTTGCCCGGTGGTTGGGCAGGGCTACATGGCAAGTGCAGGAAGGTGAATTTTATAAGTGTGAGGTGAAACTTGGGGTTTCCCTCTGTTGTAAAACTTATATGTAATTCTGAATATTATCATTATTAATACGGGTAGACTCATAATTACAGGGATTTGCCCCTCCCATGATATTCCGCTGTGCACTTGAATGTTAATGGTGATAATATGTTAATGATGTGAAATTTTCCTTTGTGTGTTTAATGAAAGATTATGCTTAGCTGTTGAAAAATATTCTAAGTATAGAAGTAAGATGTAGTCCACAATCGTTAGTATTGTTAAAAAGAAAAGGGTTGGTGGTGCCGCACCTCTTATAGAGCGGTTTGAAGATTACCGCCAGTGTAGGGGTGTGACACCAGCTGTCAGGCACACGATTCAGGCGTGCTGGGTAGGTGTGTTTAACCAATGGGTCAGCGGGAGTTTACACGGGCACACAATGGGCGAGCGACGAGCTGGGCGGTTGAACGACGAGATGAGGGTGCGTGAGAACGGTGCGACGAGCTGACCAAACGAAGGAAACATGCGATGCGAAAGTCATCTTGTGAAAATGACTAAGAGATGTGTGGTGGAAAGTTTATATGTGGGGGTGGTCCTGCACATGGGTGCCCACACCGTGGGCCGATGCAAAGTTGGGGTGAGTTGGACGAAACGGTGGGTCGGCTTGGTGAGTCGATGCCCCAAAAGATGGGCCAACCGCCATATAAGTAAAGTATTGGAATGGTGGAAAAAATCAATCAAGTGAATTTTCCAAGTGTTCATGCGAGCTGGAGGGTGAGCTAACCTGGAGAGAACTAAAATTGAGCAAAGTGCAGGCAGGCTCTTGGGCCGAAGCACTGAGCCAGGGCAAATGCAGAAAACAGAGCCTCAAGTCGTGCGAACGTGTTTGGGTGAGGGCGTCGGGCCGAACGACCGAACAGATGAGGGTGCCCAAGGGCGTTTGTCTGAATGACAGTTTGGGCGAAGTCGTGTGAAGGCGTTCGAGTGAGGGCATGCGAGAGCGCTGGGCCGAATGACTGAACGAGTGAAGTCATGCAAGGAAGTTAAGGTGAAGTTGTGCGAAGTCGTTCCAACAAGGGTGTGCGAGGGTGTTGGGCCAAACGAGCGAACAGGCATGGACGTGCGAGGGCACCGGGCCGAATGTTTGAACGAGCAAGGGTGTGTGAGGGCACCGGGCGGAACGATTGAATGGGCGAGGTCACCAGGTTGAACGACGGAATGGGTGAGGTTGGTCTGAACGTCTGAACGGGCGAGGGTGTGCGAGGTTGTCTGCCTAAACAAGTTGAGGGCGTTCGACTAAATGAGCTATAGGTGAAAGATGTGCTGAATAATGCGATGGCGAACGAGGTGTGATGGGTGGAAGTATCCTTGGGCACTCTGAACGGTGGTTCGGGTAGTCCGAATGGTGCAGGCCGACTTGCACGAGTTGACAGATATTGTACCAAGGAAACTTGGGGTTTCCTGCAAAGACTATAAAACTAAATATTTTATGAAGTATTGATATTATTGGGCAGACTCATATTTCATAGAGTTGTCCCTCCCGGTTTATTAGCCGCTATGCATATATGTTAAAATATAATAATGATGAATGATGTAAGAAAGTTTCCACTGTGTTAATGAATGTGTACTTAGGGAAGTTGAAAAATAATCTAAGTATAGTAGTCCACGATCACAAGTATTATTAAAAAGAAGGTGGTCGGTGGTGTCGCACCTCCTATAGTGTGGTTGGAAGAGTATCACCAGTGTAGGGGCGTGAAAGTTGGTATCAGAGCCCTGATTCAGAGAATCGGATTTGCAGAGAAGATGATCCCACTGCACTTCATGACAGGTGGTATCAGAGCTTGATTCAGTCGAACTAGGCTTACTGAAGGAAGTGTAATACTTCATGACAGGTTTAGCAGGGGTGAAGCATCGTGCTTAGGACAAGCTGAATGACAAGACATGGCAGGTTTGGAAGAATGTGAAGGGAAGCTCTTGCTAACCTTATACAGGTTAAAGTTGATGAAATAGGAGAAACCACGGATTCGAGATGAGCTTGAAGTCTTGGAAAGGAATGTTGAAGATGAACTTCTTCGACTTGGTTGGGCAATGGAGCAGGTTGCAGCTGCAGATTGCGATGACAAATAAGAGGAAGCCGTGATGTTTGAGGATGTTCCAGGCATGACAATGATGGAGGATGAACTTGAAATTGATCAATTTGGATCATGATCGTGCAGTTTGCAAACATTGGTGGATGAGGAAACTCACATGGAGGAGCCTCATGATGAAGTAAGTACTACTTATACTTGTGTTTCATCTGAGCTTTTGGTAGATGGGCCATATGCAGGGAAGTGAAAAATCAATTTTCCAATGCGATGGAGGATTGTACCGTGGATGTCTACGATGAGACCTTGTATGGAGAGGCAGGGACCATTGACTGTTGCAGAGATTGTTTGGGTTGTTTGTGACCTTATGGTAGAAGTTGCAAATGCCCATGACAATGGAGGAACGTGATGATCATTGCGGAGGAATGGGTCATGCTTTATCCATATGGAGAAATTTGCTAAGTGCCCGGCATGACTCATGGACAGATTGGAGAAGGGAACACACTTGAGTTTGATGATACTTGGGTGGACTTCTCATGGCCGAGACCAAGAGGAAGTCTTGGTGGAACCTTCAGTGGGGGAGCCATGGCGAAAGAGACTCATGTGATGATGATATGGTTTGGGTGACCGAGTTCACCAGGGCGGATTGCAGAATTGGATGAGGATGGCCGATTGTTGTGATGGGTCTACTTAGTTGGACAACATGGGCAACTTGAGTCATGGACATTAAGTTGGAGACATGGAGCATAACAGTCTTATGTAGGGACATTATAAAAGAGCACTTGTAGAGGTGTCACTCATGGGCATCCAATGAGGAGTGCCAAGGCAGGGATGTTATGCGGATGGATTTTCTGATGTGACATGGATATGTTTTACTTATGAGCCGATGGGATCTTGTGCACTTGAGTACAACAAGGCCATGGACTTGGTTGGATGCAGGGACCTTAGAGCCGAGACATGTATGCTTGTTGGGATGTTGGTTGGAGATGACTCATGTAGCTCATGATGACATGAGGTTGTGACTTTTGGGGACTTCATACTATGGTGGACTTGGAGGATTTGATGCATTGAGGAGCAGAGGTTAGGGACTTTGATGCAGTATGGGGTGCATGCTTTTGAGTACATGTATGGGTGTGCTTGAGAGAGTGACTTGATGTGGAGGACCGATATGAGACACTTTGGAGTGATGGAGTTGCAGTGATGATGATGCCTTGGTGGCAACACTTGGGCATGGGTTGAGTCGAGACTTAACCACTTTTTACACATGGGAGCTGATTGGTTTCTAACCATGGGCAACACATGGATGATGAGACAGGTGTATACTTGTTTCTATGGCAGACTTGAGGGATGGCACATTATAGATATGATGGAGGTTGCTTCATGGACCTGGATGTGGCACATTGAGAGTCGATTTGATGAGAGGATCTCTTCATTTCGAGGAGATAGATTTTACACATATGGATGATGTTGGGATAGATGCGGCTGATTTCATGGGGTACATTGACACCAAACATCATGGACAGCATGTTGCAAACGAGTTGTAGTTTACTTCATGGACTTGGGCATGGATTTCGTAGATGGAGATGGATTCTCGATCGAGTTGATGTTGTGACAGGAGGTTGAGAGAAATGACCGATGATGGCATGAGGAGGTTCATTCTCATGGTTTGGATGCGACAATTGGATTAGGTACCCAACTAGTTTGATTCATGGGTGTTAGCAGTGTACCGAGGTATGCTCGAGTTGTGTTCGAGTATCGTGGCAGCAGTTAAAACGATGACGATACATGATGGGGTCGACATGAGATGTTGCGGTCAACATGTAGCTTGAGTTGGAGGGGCAAACCTTCCACAGTGGGAGTAGCATGTGGGGATTGCGGTGGATGTGGTTGATGATCATGGATTGAGGAGACTTTCCAATTCATGGAGAAATGAGCCTTTATGGTTTGTGCGATGGTAGAGCAGAGGCATGCAGCATGGGCATCTTTGGATGTTGGAGCTAGCGACAATTTTCGATGTCATATGATGGTGTTGTCGAGGATGACAACCATTTAGAGAGGGGGAGTATGTCAGTCCCATGAGTTGGGCGCGTTTAACCGACGGGTCGGTGGGAGTTGGCACGGGCGCACGACGGGCGAGCGATGAGTTGGGCAGTTGAACGGCGAGTTGAGGGCGTGTGCGAACGGTGCAACAAGCCAATTGAATGAAGGAAACATGTGACACGAAAGTCATCTTATGAAAATTACTAAGTGTTGGGTGGTGGAAAGTTTATATGTGGGGGCAGTCCCACACATGGGCGCCCACACCATGGGTCGACGCAAAGTTGGGGTGAGTTGGACGAAATGGTGGGTCGGCTTGGTGAGTCGACACCCCAAATGATGGGCCAACCACCATATATGTAGAGCGTTGGAATGGTGGAAAAAATAAATCAAGTGAATTTTCCAAGTCTTCATGTGAACTAACTTGGACAGATTGAAATTTGGCAAAGTGCAGGCAGACTCTTGCGCCGAAGCACTGAACTGGGGCAAACGTAGAAAATGGAGCCGCAAGTCGTGCGAAGGCGTTCAGGCAAGGGTGTGTGAGGGCGTTGGGCTGAACGAACGAATGAACGAGGGCATCCGAGGGTGTTTGTCTGAGCGACCATTCGGGCGAAGTCGTGCGAAGGCATTCGGGCGAGGGCGCTCGGCTGAATGAGCGAATGGGCGAGCACATGCGAGGGTGCCGGGCCGAACGAGCGAACAGTCGAGGGCGTGTGAGGGTGCTGGGCTGAATGCTTGAATGGGGGAGGGCGTGCAAGGGCGCCGGGCTAAATGACAGAATAAGCGAGGTTGGTTTGAACGTCTAAATGGGTGAGGGCATGCGAGGGTGTCCGCTTGAACGAGTTGAGGGCGTTCGGTTGAACATGCTGTAGGTGAATGACATGCTGAACAGTGTGATGGTGAGTGAGGTGTGACAGGTGGAAGTATCCTTGGGCACTCCGAATGGTGGTTTGGGTAGTCTAAACGGTGTAGGCCAACTTGCACAAGTTGAAAAATATTGTACCAAGGAAACTTGGGGTTTCCTACAAAGACTGTAAAACTAAATATTTTATGAAGTATTGATATTATCAGGCAGACTCGTATTTCAGGGAGTAGCCCCTCCCGGTTTATTATACGCTGTGCATATATGTTAAAAGATAATAATGATTAATGATGTAAGAAGGTTTCCGTTGTGTTAATGAATGTATACTATGGAAGTTGAAAAATAATCTAAGTATAGAAAGTAGGCGTAGTCCACGATTGCAAGTATTGTTAAAAAGAAAGTGGTCGGTGGTGCCACACCTCCTATAGTGCGGTTGGAAGAGTACTGCCAGTGTAGGGGCATGACACCAATGGCTTGCGGGGGTGGCGGGGTGAATCCGGGAATCACCCCGCCCTCCGCCCCACCCCGGCTGTAAGGACCTATAGTCCTTGAACACGTTTCGGCTTGAAGTGCGAGCTCGACCTAGGCGTGCGAAGGTGTTATGGTATAATACAAGTAAGTAGGAGGGGAGAGCGAAGGGTATATATATGTGTGGGAGCGTGGAGGAGCACCCACGAGCCGACCTACAAAAGTAGCAAGGCCGACTCACGTTTTGGAGATAATTGCGATGGCATTGAGGGCGTGGGCAGGTCGGCTGGGCAGCCAAGACCTCGCCCTGCCACTCATATATATTGGCATTGCATTGGAGTCATTTGGCACCATTTCTAAACACAAGGAAATCGCTCAACATGTGAAGAAGGCGCAGAACTAAGGTGTGGACGTAACAAAGAAGGAAGGCGCAGTTTTGGTGATGCGCCCATCCTTGGGCAAGGCCGCACAGAGGTGAACGCACATCTTGGTTTGGGTGAAGGGCGCGGGTAGAGGTCGCCCGCTGGTTGGAGAAGGGCATGCATGGGTGTGGCGCCTGGGTTGTGCGAAGGAGCGCTCGACGGTGAAATGAAGGCGTGGGCGCCTGGTTTGTGCGACGACTTGGCACGGGTTCTTGGGTGGCTGGGGTGAGCACCCGCCCATCGTGTAAGTGTGCACGGTGTGACTTTTGGTGAAGTGTTGAGATTGTGAACGGAGGTGCGACTTGTGCAGAGGCGCCCGTGTGTGGCGACTTGGTTACGACGAGGTGCGCCCAAGTTGGGAAAAAAACATGATCGTCCGACGAGGTGAACGAAGGGTTGGTGAGTCATGCGGCGACCGTGCGGAGGCGCCGATGAGCTAGGCAACTGAGTTTGCCGAAGGTTGTAAATTTGGCTAAGTATGAAACATGGAGTTTCCAAGTATACTTGTAAAGCTTTGTAATATTGAAAGACTGTATAATATATTATCGGGCAGACTCATTGTTCAGGGTGTTGCCCCTCCCTTTATACTGTGCAATTGTGTTCTTCATGTATAATTGCTGATGATACTGAATGTGTATGGGTTTTCATTGGTATAAAGGAAACATTAATAATACTTGGTTGTGAAACACAAACTAAGTAGGAAAAGTGGTTAGGCGTAGTCCACGAAAATAAGTATTGGTGAAAAGAAAATGACTGGCGGTGCCGCACCTCACCAAGCGTGGTTGAAAGACTACCGTCCTCTTCGTCGTCATGACAGTTGGTATCAGATCTAGTCTGAAGACTTGGAGGAGTCTTGCAGGAATTTGGGTGAAGCAGGTGTGTAAACACTTGACAATTGGTGTTTGAGCAGGGTTGCTTGTGACAGGGACTTGCAGGTGAAGGAAGCTGATTTCACATACAAGTGGAACAAGGGCTGGTTCATGTCTTGCAAGGAACTTGGAGAAGACTGAAAGGCAAAGATGGTGGATGAACCTATCACAGGTGAATCTATCCATGATATAGGTGAAGTCTTCCAGTACAAAGTTTTGGAACAGATGGGTCGATGGAGTTCTAACTGGGTTTTGATGAAGGCTGAGAACATGAAGATTCGGGAAAGCTGTTCGAAACTAAGGAGGGAACTTGAAGAACTCAAGAGCCAATGTGGAAGTATGACAGATGTTGAACTCAAGGAACTTGATGAGGAGATCCGACGAAGTGGTCTTGGTCTTCAAGATCTCTTGGATGAGAGAGCCCGGTTAAGGAAGAAAAGTGCCATGGTGGAAGCCGAAATCAAGCAAATTGAGGAAGAGATAGAGAAGAAGCTTCTTGGTAAGAAGATCATTGTATTTGAGCAAGAGGAGCTCGACTACATTGACAGGCTGGGAACTCACTACCGAGACAATCCAGAGGATGTTCAGAAGCTTGGTTCTATGGAAGTAGTTGATGGACACTTGGTTGGGGCACTTGAGCAGAATGCGATGGAGGACAAGCTTGATGGAAGCCAAGCTAGGCCAGGATCGAGTTGCTTAGAAGAGCCAAGAAAGGAAGTGAAGTACCTTAGGAGGAATGTCAAGTTGGAGCACAAGCCAATTGACACTTCTGAGGTTGAATTCTTGAAGAAGGTTGCTGATGTGAGACACAAGATAAAGCCAACAGAAGGAGGTGGTTCCTTGAAGCTGAGTTTTGTGCAGGTTACCATGAAGGGCAAGAGATTTGCAGCTTTGGTGGATACGGGAGGTACTCATAGCTTCTTAAGTAGGAAAGCAGCAAAGTCTTTTGGAAAGAAAGCAAATATGGAGAGGGAATGGAGTGCTTTCAAAGCAATCAACTCTACCATGAAAGCTATTGTTAGTGTGATGGAGAACACTCAGGTGAGAGTGGGCTCATGGTTTGGAAAGTTGTACTTGAGGATCGTGGACATGGATGATCATTCTATGGTGCTAGGGCAAGATTTCATGAGGCTTGCACAAGCCATACGAATGGTGGACCGGGACATTCTCTTGATCATAGTTGGAGGAAGAACTATGATGGTTCCGATGAATAGAAGGAGTTGCTTGGGGTATATACCGAGGATGAATTCTATGACTTTGTATCCCAAAGTTCTGAACGTGAAGCATGAGGATTTGGAGCAAAGAGGAATTGGGAGTATGACTCCAACAACGAAGGAAGGGAAGTTGATTGAATTCGTTGCAAGAGCGAGGAAGAAGGAAGTAAGTGAGAGGGCAATCTCACGAACCTTGAAGCACTTGATAGAGACATCTTCTACTGATGATCTTCACAATGGATTTGCAAAAGAAGGGAGCCCGAGAATTACTTCGGAAGCAGTGGTTGGAGAGGATTATGCAGGTAGAGATCCGGCTGGTATAGTGGACTTTTGCAGGTATGCTATGGGAATATATGACTTTCAGTTGATGAAAGCCAAGCCTGGGGAGCTTGGGTGTACATGTGAGGAGATTGAGGCTGTGCACAAATACTTGAAGACACAACATCAATCTGATACGTGGGTGGATGAGAGTCAGGGAGGAAGCATCTTGGCCCTCCTTTCTCTATAGATAACCTCGGAGATGGGTTGGTGTAGGGACCTTGTTTGGGAGGGGCTACACCAAATTAGCAAGGGGCCTTGAGAGGAGGCTTCTTTATGACAGATTACAGACTTGGATGCAGATGACCAGATGTTGGGATGGAGTCTACATGGGTTGGACATCATGGACAACTAGAGTCATGGACATCAGGTTGAAGACATGGAGTATGAAAGTTATGCAAGGACATTATGTAGGAGCATGTGTAGAGGTGTCATTCATGGACATTCTATGGGGGAGTGCCGAAGCAAAGGATGTTGTGCAGATGTTGTTGTGACATAGAGATGTATGAGCCAGTGGAGAGGTTGTACACTCTTGTGCAACAAGGCCATGGGTTGAACATGTTGCAGATGGGATGGAGATTCCATGGACCTGAGCATGGGAATTGGACAGATTCTTAATGAGTCTGAGATGTAGCAGAAGTCAGGGAAAGACTTATGGTGGCATAAGGATGTGCATTCTTGTGGTTTGCGCGTATGGTTGGATTAGCTACCCAACTAGTTCGAGTCATGAGGGGTACCAGTGTGTAGAGGTATGTTGGCATTAGTCGAGATAGGTCAATGCATGGCAGAGATGTGTCGGTATTGGTTCTACACTTGACAGGTAGACTACAGGATGAGGACAAGACATGATGGAGATGTGGTTCTACATATGTTGCATGGATGTTTGCAATATGTGGAGGAGTTGATATCATGGATAAGACTGTTCGGATATAAAAATCTTGATCTTGGTGGATGGCTACCAGGATGGCATGTTGTTGAGGATGACAATGACTTTAGGTGGAGGAGGATGTAAGGACCTGCAGTCCTTGAACGCGTTCCGGCTTGAAGTGCGAGCTCGACCTAGGCGTCCGAAGGTGTTATGGTATAATACAAGTGCGTAGGAGGGGAGAGCGAAGGGTATATATATGCGTGGGAGTGTGGAGGAGCACCCACGGGCCGACCTACGAAAGTAGCAAGGCTGACTCACGTTGAAGGCGTGGGCAGGTCGGCTGGGCAACCAAGACCTCGCCCTGCCACTCATATATATTGGTGGTGCATGAGCTTATTTGGCACCATCGCTCAACACAAGGAACTCGCTTAACATGTGAAGAAGGCGTAGAACTAAGGTGTGGACGCAGCAAAGAAGGAAGGCGTAGTTTTGGTGATGCGCCCATTCTTGGGCAAGGCCACACGAAGGTGAACGCACATCTTGGTTTGGGTGAAGGGTGCGGGTAGAGGTTGCCTGCCGGTTGGAGAAGGGTGTGCACGGGTGTGGTGCCCGGGTTGTGCGAAGGAGCGCTCGACGGTTGGACGAAGGCGTGGGCGCCCGGTTTGTGCGACGACTTGGCACGGGTTCTTGGGTGGCTCAGGTGAGCGCCCACCCATCGTGCAAGTGTGCACGGTGTGACTTTTGGCAAAGTGTTGAGATTGTGAACGAAGGTGCAACTTGTGCAGAGGCTCCCGTGTGTGGCGACTTGGTTACGATGAGGTGCGCCCAAGTTGGGCAAACAACATGATCGTGCGATGAGGTGAACGAAGGGTTGGTGAGTTGTGCGGCGACCGTGCAGAGGCGTCGATGAGCTAGGCAACCGAGTTTGCTGAAGATTGTAAAATTGGCTAAGTATGAAACTCGGTGTTTCCCATGTATACTTGTAAAGCTTTGTAATATTGAAAGATTGTATAATATATTATTCGGGCAGACTCATTGTTCAGGGAGTTGCCCCTCCCTTTATACTGTGCAATTGTGTTCTTCATGTATAATTGCTGATGATAATGAATGTGTATGGGTGTTCATTGGTATAAAGGAAACATTAATAATACTTGGTTGCGAAACACAAACTAAGTAGGATAAGTGGTTAGGCGTAGTCCATGAACATAAGTATTGGTGAAAAGAAAGTGTTCCGTGGTGCCGCACCTCGCCTAGAGCGGTTGAAAGACTACCGTCGTCTCCGGCGTTATGACACTGGCGGCCCAATGCCCTTCGCCCCACCCCGGCGGCCCAACGGCTCGCAGGGGTGGCGGGGTGATTTCAGGAATCACCCCATGCTTCGCCCAACCCCGACAGCCCAACGACCCATGGGGGTGGCGGGGTGATTCGCAGAATCACCTCGCCCTTCACCCCACACTAGCGGCCCAACGAAATACGGGGGTGGTGGGGTGATTCTGGGAATCACTCCGCCCTCCACCCCACCTCGATGGCCCAACATTTCGTGGGGGTGGAATCACCTTCCCTCCGCCCCACCCCGATGGCCCAACGACCCGCAAGGGTGGCGGGGTGATTCTGAGAATCACGATGCCCACTTCCCTACCTCGACGACCAAATGGCCCACGGGGGTGGTGGGGTGATTCCAGGAATCACTCCTTCCTTCACTCTATCCTAGGGTCCCAACAGATTGCGGGGTGCCGCCCCACCCAAGTGACCCAACGGCCCAAGGGGGTGGCAGGGTGGTTCTGGGAATCACCCCGCCACCCCCGTAGGCCGTTGGGCCACTGGGGTGGGGCAGAAGGATGCGAAGGGTCGCTGGGGTGGGGAGGTGATTCCCGAGAGTCGTTGGGACATTGGGGTGGGGTGGAGGGTGGGGTGATTCCAAGAATCACTCTACCACCCCCTCGAGCCATTAGGTTGCTGGGGTGGGGCGGAGGGTGGGGTGATTCCCGAAATCACCCCACCACCCCCGTGAGCCGTTGGGCCACTGGGATGGGGCGGAGAGCAAGGTGATTCCCAGAATCATCCTACCACCCTCGCGGTCCATTTTTCCAGCGAGGTGGGGTGGAGGGCTCAACAACCCGTGGGGGTGGCAGGGTGATTCCGGGAATCACCACGCCCTCTGCCTCGCCCTGGCATCCCAACGGCTCACGGAGGTGGTTGGGTGATTCCAAGAATCACCCTGCCCTCTGCCCCACCTTGGAAGCCCAATGACCCGCGAGGGCCCTCCGCCCCACCCCGGTAGACCAATGACGCGCAGGGGTGGCGGGGTGATTCCGAGAATTGCCCCGCCATCCGCCCCACGCTGGCGGCACAAAGACCCATAGAGGTGGCGGGGTTATTCTGGGAACCACCCCACCCTCCGCGCCACCTCGGCGACAAAACGACCTGTGGGGGTGGCGTAGTGATTTCGGGAATAAACCACCCTCTGCCCCACCCAGGCGGCCCAAAGGCTCGTGGGGGTAGCAGGGTGATTCCAGGAATCACCCCGCTCTCCGCCCCACTCCGGCTGTCACGCCCCCAAGCCGGCGGTAGTCTTTCAACCGCTCTCGGCGAAGTGCGGCACCACTGAACACTTTCTTTTCACTAATACTTATGTTTGTGGACTACGCCTAACCACTTATCCTACTTAGTTTGTGTTTCACAACCAAGTATTATTAATGTTTCCTTTATACCAATGAACACCCATACACATTCAATATCATCAGCAATTATAAATGAGAACACAATTGTAAATTATAAAGGGAGGGGAAACTCCTTGAACAATGAGTCTGCTCGATAATATATTATACAACTTTACAAAGTTACAATGCTTTACAAGTATACTTGGAAAATCCAAGTTTCATACTTCGCCAAATTTACAATCTTTGGCAAACTTGGTTGCCTAGCTTGTTGGCGCCTTTGGACGGTCACCACACGACTCACCAACCCTTCGTTCACCTCGTCGCACGATCGTGTTGTTTGCCCAACTTGGGCGCCCCTCTTCGTAACCAAGTCACCACACACGGCGCCTCTGCACGAGTCACCCTCCGTTCACAATCTCAACACTTCACCAAAAGTCACACCGTGCACACTTGCACGACAAGCGAGCGCTCACCCGAGTCACCCAAGAACCCGTGCCAAGTTGTCGCACAAACCAGGTGCCCACACCATCGTTTCAACGTCGGGCGCTCCTTCGCACAACTCGGGCGGCACACCCATGCACGCCCTACTCCAACCGGCGGGTGATTTCTACCCGTGCCCTTCACCCAAACCCAAAAACAGTGCTATCTCTGTGTGGCCTTGCCCAAGAACGGGTGCATCACCAAAACTGTGCCTTCCTCTTCTTTGCTGTGTCCACACTAGACCTACGGGTTTTCTTTCACATGTTGAGTGAATTCGTTGTGATGAGAGATGATGCCAAATGAGTTCACGCACTCCCAATATATAAGAGTGGCAAGGCAAGGTCATGGCTGCCCAGCTGACCTGCCCACACCCTCAACCTCCATCGCAAACATGAGTCGGCCTTCTTGCAAACACCCTCAACCATCGGTCGGCCTGCTACGTTTGTAAGTTGGCCCGTGGGTAAACAACCAAGCTCCCACGCCTATAAAACAGCTCGCCCAACCTTCTACGCACTTACATTATAACATAACACCTTCGTGTTATAGGACTTGAGCTCGCACTTCTTCGTTTGTCATCGCACTTCAAGCCGGGAGCGCGTTCAAGGACTGCAGGTCCTTACATCGGTGGCCCAACGGCTCGCTGGGGTGGCGGGGTGATTATGGGAATAACCCCACCCTCCACCCCACCTGGGCAGCCCAAAGGCCCGCGAGGGTGGTGGGGTGATTCCTGGAATCACCTCGTGCTCCGCCCCACCCCAACAGCCCAACAATCCAGAGGGGTGGCGGGGTGATTCCCAGAATCACCCCGCCCTCCGCCCCACCTCTGCGGCCCAATGACCCGTGGGGGTGGCGGGCACCCTTTGCCCCACTTGGTGGTCCAACGGCCCGCTGGGGTGGTGGGGTGATTCTGTGAATCACCCCACCATCCGCCCCACCCCGATGGCCCAACGGCCCGCAGTGGTGGTGGGGTGATTATGGGAATCAACCCACCCTCCGCCCCACCCCAGTGGCCCAACAACCCATGGGGGTGGCGGGGTGATTCCGGGAATCACTCCGCTCTCTGGCCGAATCACCCTACCACCCCCGCAAGCCGTTGGGCCGCCGGTGTAAGGACCACGAGCTGCAGCTAGGAACGCGCGAGGTGCGATGAGAAAAGAGCTGCGACACGATGGGAAAAATGCGACCAAGTGTGAAGCGTTTGGTTATATACACCGTGGGCGGTCCCGGCGGGCCGACGAGCAGGCAAGCCAAACGGTCAACACACACGATGGTTGGGTCGGCCAGTGGGTGGGCCAACCCATTCAGAAAGTTAAAATGTTGAAGTATGGAGGTCGGCCAACAAGAGGACGCGTTGGTTCATGAAGTTTGGTGAGCCATATATATGGAGAGGTTTGGCGTGGAGCTAAGCCATCATTCGTTCAAGCAAAATTGCACAGTCAAGGTGAAAGGTGAATTGCATGGTTTTGAAGTGTGAAACGGGAGAAGGTGTAGGCAGACAAGTGCAGGGCTGAAGCACCGAGCCGAGACAAAGTCATGCGAAGGCATCGTGCAAGGGCATCATTTAGGAAGTCGTACGAAGGCATCGTGCGAGGGCATCATGTGAGGGCGTCATTCAGGAAATCGTACGAGGGCATTGTGCGAGGGTGTCTTTCAAAAAGTTGTGCGGGGACATCGTTCAGGAAATCATGCAAGGGCATTCGTGCAGGATCGTTTGAGGGCATTCGGGCAGGTTTGTTCAAGGTCATTTCTGGGCGTGACAAGGCGTCCATTCGAATGGTCATTTAGGAAGTCGTTCAAGGGCATGACAGGGCATCTGCCCGAACGACACGAGTTGGCGAACGACGGTTCGGGTGAAGTCTTGAATGGGTGCACGGTGAATGACTCGCCGGTGGAGAGTTGGCGAGTTGGGCGTTCGGTGGAGAGCGCCCGCTGGTGGACGAGTTGGACGAGTTGAGCGACATGTGTTCGAGTGAACGTACGGAGGCAAATGAAGAGTTGGGCTGAGTCATTCAGGCGATCGTGTGGGCACACCAACGAGCTGGCTGAACGCGTTGTGTCAGAAAATGTAAAAATATTCTAAGTGTAAATCTAGGGTTTCCTCAGGATTGTAACTTACATATATATTATTATTACGGGCAGACTCATTACAGGGAGTTGCCCCTCCCAGTTATACTGTTGTGCATTTATGTTAATGCTGATGAATGTTTAACTACTGTGTTATAATGAATGAAAGTACTTGGTAAAAGAGAAAAATAAACTAAGTATAGAAAGTAGGCGTAGTCCACGATCGCAAGTATTGATGAAAAGAAAGTGGTTGGTGGTGCCGCACCTCCTATAGTGCGGTTGGAAGAGTACCGCCAATATAGGGGCGTGACAGGTGGTATCAGAGGTGGTGAATTGCGACGAGGCACTTATCCCACTACACTAACGTGACAGGTGGTATCAAAGTTGATGGTGGACGAGGTGCAGGATTTGCAGAGAAGCTAATCCCGCTACACTTCGTGACAGGTTTAGCAGAGGTGAAACATCGTGCTTGTGCCAAGCTGAATGACAAGACATGGTAGGTTTGGAAGAATACGAAGGGAAACTCTTGCTGACCTTATATAGGTTGAATTGGATGAAAGAAGAGAACCCACAGATTCGAGATAAACTTGAAGTCTTGGAAAAGAATGTTGAAGATGAACTTCTTCGACTTGGTTGGGCAATGAAGCAGGATGTAGCTGCAGAATGCGATGATGAAGAAGAGGAAGCCGTGATAGTTGAGGATGTTGCAGATGTGACAACAATGGAGGCTGAGATTGAAATTGATAAAGTTGGACAAGGATCATGCAGTTTGCAGACATTGGTGGTTGAGGATACTCACATGGAGGAGCCTCATGATGAAGTAAGTATTATTGATACTTGTGTTTCAGTTGAGAATTTGGAAGATGAACTATATGCAGGGAAGAGAAAAATTAGTTTGCCGATGCAAGGGAAGATCTTACCATGGATGTCTACGAAGAGACCATGTATGGAAAGGCAAGAACCATTGATTTTTGCCGGACTTGTTGGGGTTGTTCGTGACCTTATGGTAGAAGGTGCAAAGGCCCGTGACAAGGGAGGAACGTGATGATCATTGTGGAGGAATAGGTCATGATTTAGCCACATGGAGAATTGGCTAAGTGCCCGGCATGACTCATGGATAGATTGGAGGAGGGAACACACTTGAGTATGGTGATACTTGGGTGGAATTCTCATGGCCGAGACCAAGAGGAATTCTTGGTGGAACATTTAGTGGGGGAGCCATGGTGGAATAAACTCATATGATGTGATGATGATATGGGTTGGGTGATTGAGTTCACTAGACCGGGATTGCAGAATTGGTTGAGGATGACTGATTATTTTGATGGGTCTACTAAGTTGGACAACATGGGCAACTTGAGTCATGGACATCTAGTTGGAGACATGGTGCACGACAGTCTTATGCAGGGACATTATGCAGGAGCACTTGTAGAGGTGTCACTTATGGACATCCAATGAGGAATGTCAAGGCAGGGATGTTATGCAGGTGGATTCGTTGATGTGACATGGAGATGTTTTACTTATGAGCCGATTGGGATGTTGTGCACTTTTGTACAAAAAGGCCATGGACTGGTTGGAATTGTGAGCAGACTATGGAGCGTTCCTACTACATGGAGAGCTGTGGCATCTTACAAAGACCTTTGGGCTAAGACATGTATGCGTGCTAGAGTGTTGGTTGGAGATGACACATGGAGCTCATGATGACATGAGGTTGTGACTTTTGGGGACTTCATATATGGTGGACTTGGAGGATCTGATGCATCGAGGAGCTGAGGTTAGGGACTTTGATGCAGGATGGGGTGCATACTTTTGAGTACATGTATGAGTGTGCTTGAAAGAGTGACTTGATGAGGAGGATCGATATGAGACACTTCAGAGTGATGGAGTTGCAATGATGATGATGCCTTGGTGGCAACACTTGGGCATGGTTGAGCCGAGACTCAACCACTTATGACACATGGATGGATGAGACATGTGTATACTTGTTTCCTTGACAGGCTTGAGGGATGGCACATTGCAGATATGATGGAGGTTGCTTCATGAACCTGGATGTGGCGCATTGAGAGTCAGGTTTGATAAGAGGTTCTCTTCATGTTGAGGAGATGGATTTTACACATATGGAATGATGATGTTGGATAAATGCGACTGATTTCATGCAGCACATTGATAGACATCATGGACAACATGTTGCAGATGAGATGAGGACTACTTTATGGACCTAGGCATGGCTTACTTAGATGGAGATGGATTCTTGATCGAGTTGATGTTGTGACGAGAGTCTGAGAAACGACTGATGATGGCATAAGAATGTGCATTCTTATGGTTTGAGCGTGACAGTTGGATTGATAAACCCACTAGTTCGAATCATGGGGGTCGACAGTGTGCATAGATGTGCTAGAATTGTGTTGGAGTATCATGACAACAGTTCACACGATGACAATACATGATGAGGTCGACACGGTATGTTGCAGTAAGCATGTAGCTGGAGACGGAGGGACCAGCCTTCCACAATGGGAGCAGCATGTGGAGATTGCAGCGGATGTGGTTGATGATCATGGATTGAGATGACTTTCTGATGTATGACATATCAGTGGATTATATGCCTTGGTATGGGTATCTTGGTGACAGATGGTTGCTGGGATGAGAGATTGTCGAGGACGAAAATGATTTCAAGTGGGGGAGAATGTAAGGACCACGAGCTGTAGGTTGGAACGTGTGAGGTGCGACGAGTGAAGAGCTATGGCATAGTGGGAAGAATGCGACCAAGTGTGAAGAGTTTGGTTATATACACCGTGGGCGGTCCCGACGGGCCGACGAGTGGGCGAGACAAACGATGAACACAGATGATCGTTGGGTCGGCAAGTGGGTGGGCCAAACCATTCAGAAAGTTAAAATGGTGAAGTATGGAGGTCGGCCAACAAGAGGACGCATTGGTTCATGAAATTGGGCAAGCCATATATATGGAGAGGTTTGGCGTGGAGCTAAGCCATCATTCGTTCAAGCAATAATGCACAATCAAGGTGAAAGGTGAAGTGTGTGGGTTTGAAGTTTGAAACGGGCGAAGGTGCATGAGGACAAGTGCAGGGCTGAAGCACCGAGTCGAGACAAAGTCGTGTGAAGGCATCGTGCGAGGGCATCGTTCAGGAAGTCGTGTGAAGGCATCGTGCGAGGGCGTCATTCAGGAAATCATGCGAGGGCATCGTGTGAGGGCGTCATTTAGAAAATCGTGCGAGGGCATCATCCGAGGGCGTCGTTCAGGAAATCGTACGAGGGCGTCTTTCAGGAGATCATGCGAGGGCATCATTCAGAAAGTCGTGTGAGGGCGTCGTGCGAGGGTGTCGTTCAGGAAATCGTGTGAGGGTGTTGTGCAAGGGCGTTCGTGTAGGATCATTCGAGGGCATTCGGGTAGGGTCATTCGAGGGCGCGACAGTGCATCTGTTCGAACAGTTGTTTAGGAAGTCGTTCGAGGGCAATGTAGGGTGTCCATCTGAATGACACGAGTTGGTGAACGATGGTTCGGGTGAAGTCTTGAACAGGTGCACGGTGAATGACTCGCTGATGGAGACTTAGCGAGTTGGGCGTTCGGTGGAGAGTACCTGCCGGTGGACGAGTTGGATGAGTTGAACGACACGCGTTCGGGTAAACATGTGGAGGTAAACGAGGAGTTGGGCAGAGTCGTTCGGGCGACCGTGTGGGGGCGCCGAGGAGTTGGCTAAACACGTTGTGCTAACAAATGTAAAGATAATCTAAGTGTAGATATAGGGTTTCCTCAGGATTGTAACTTACATATATAT
Organism: Pinus tabuliformis; assembly: GCA_031772625.1. NCBI lineage: Eukaryota > Viridiplantae > Streptophyta > Pinopsida > Pinales > Pinaceae > Pinus > Pinus tabuliformis. Next base: position 691,582,777 of record CM062820.1, read on the forward strand.
TATTATTACGGGCAGACTCATTACAGGGAGTTGCCCCTCCTAGTTATACTGTTGTGCATTTATGTTAATGTTGATGAATGTTTAACTGCTGTGTTATAATGAATGAAAGTACTTGGTAAAAAGAGAAAAATAAACTAAGTATAGAAAGTGGGCGTAGTCCACGATCACAAGTATTGGTGAAAAGAAAGTGGTTGGTGGTGTCGCACCTCCTATAGTGCGGTTGGAAGAGTACCGCCAGTATAGGGGCATGACAGCTAGGGTGGGGCGGAGGCTCGGGGTGGTGGGGTGATTCTGGGAATCACTCTGCCACCCTCACGGGATGTTGGGCCTCCGGGGTGGGGCAGAGGGCTGCAGACGGTTGCCGGGGTGGGGTGGTGATTCAGGGAATCACCTCGCCACCCCCACAAGTTGTTGGGCCGTTGGGGTGGGGTGGAGGATGGGGGTGGTGGGGTGATTCCTGGAATCACCCTGCCATGCCTGCGAGCCATTGGGCCGCCAGTGTTAAGACCCATGAGTCGGGCATGCCAGGCAGGCGCGTTTGACCGACGGGTCGGTGAGAGTTTGCATGGACACACGACGGGCGAGTGATGAGCTAGGTGGTTGAACGATGAGTTGAGGGCGTGTGTGAATGGTGCGATGAGACAACTGAATGAAGGAAAAGTGCAATGCGAAGTCATCTTGTGAGAATGACTAAGTGTTGGGTGGTGGAAAGTTTATATGTGGGGGCTGTCCCGCACATGGGCACCCACACCATGGGCTGACGCGAAGTTTGGGCGAGTTGGACCAAATGGTGGGTTGGTTTGGTGAGTTGACACCCCAAACGATGGGCCAACCGCCATATAAGTAAAGTGTTGGAATGGTGGCAAAAATCATTCAAGCAATTTTCCAAGTGTTCATGCAAGTTGGAGGGTGAGATAACTTGGACAGTACTGAAATTTGGCAAGGTGCAGGCGGACTCTTGGGCCAAAGCACTAAGCCGGGGTAAACGCAGAAAATGGAGCCGTAGGTCAGGCGAGGGCATGTGAGGGCATCAGGCCGAACGATTGGGCGAGGGTGTCGGAGGGCGTTCGTCTGAACGATCATTCGGGCGAAGTCATGCGAAATCATTTGCGTGAGGGCGTGCAAGGGCGTCGGGACGAACGACCGAATAGGTGAAGTCATTCGAGGATGTTCGGGCGAAGTCGTGCGAAGGCGTTTGGGCGAGGGTGTGTGAGGGCGCCAGGCTGAACGAGCAAATGGGCGAGGGCGTGTGAGGGAGCCAGGCTAAATGACTGAATGGACGAGGGCATCCGAGGGTGTTTGTCTGAACGACCATTCAGGCAAAGTCGTGCAAAGGTGTTTGGGCGAGGGTGTGCGAGGGCGCTGGGTCAAACGAGCGAACGGGTGAGGGCGTGTGAGGGCACCGGGCCGAACGAGCGAACAGACGAGGGCGTGTGAGGGCGCCAGGCCAAACGATCGAATGGGCGAGGGCGTGTGAGGGTGTTTGCCTAAACGAGTTGAGGACGTTCTACTGAATGAGCTGCAGGGTGAACGATGTGCTGAATAGTGCGACAGTGAACGAGGTGTGATGGGTGAAAGTATCCTTGGGCACTTCAAACGGTGGTTCGAGTTGTTTGAACGGTGCAGGCCGACTTGCACGATTTGACAGATATTGTACCAAGGAAACTTGGGGTTCCTGCAAAGACTGTAAAACTGAATATTTTGTGAAGTATTGATATTATAGAGTTCAGGCTTCTGTGATCCATATCAAGTTTGAGAGAGATTTTTCGGCGAAAATCACATGGGATACCATTTGTCGACGCGTTTCGAACCAACTAGTGTGGTTCATCGTCAGGACAAGTTGAAGAAACAGATCCAGCTTAGCAAGTTAAATAGTCTGAGCAGAGCCTCCAACAGCTAACTTGACCAACAACTAGTTTGACTATAGGGCCAGGGTCAAAATTATTTTATTAATTTAATTGGTAATATTAAGGACCAATCCCTTAAAAATATAAAATTATTTTTAATGGGTATTTAGTTCAAAAAATATTATTATTAAAATTATAAGTTAAATAGTATTTAAAAGGAAATTTAGTTAGATAAAGGACCTTATAAAATATATAAAGTAAAAAGTTAATTAATAATTAAATGGAAAATTAGTTACATAAAGGACCTTATAATAAAATAAAGTAAAATCATAAAGACGTTAGGTTAGTTAGAAAATTAGTTAAAAATATAAGTTGATTAGAATTTAAATGGAAAATTAGTTATATAAGGGACCTTATAATAATATAAAAAATACATATAAAAATAATTGAAATGGGTGATTATTCAGAAGTATTATTAAAATTAAAAGCTAATTAGAAATCACAAGGAAAATTAAAGGACTATAAGAAATGAAAAAATTAACTCTAAAAAATAATTAAATAATTAATGAAAGGAGAAAATAATGAAGAGAAAAATAAAAATAAATAAATAAATTAAAAAAATAAAAAAATAAAAAATAAAATAAAAATAAATAAATAAAATAAAATAAAATAAATAAATAAATAAAAATAAAAATAAAATAAAATAAATTAAAAATATATATAATAATAATAATAATAATAATAATAATAATAATAATAATAATAATTTAAATTTAAGAAAAAAATAAAATAAATAAATAAATAAAAATAAAAATAAATAATAATAATAAAAAAAAAGACCTTAAGAGGAGGGCGGAAAAAACGATTAGGAAGAGAGTACTGGGACCCAACACCTACTGATTTTCCAGCCATCCTCTCTATTGAGATTGCTTGGCCTCTTTTCAATCTCAAGTGCTTCCCTAAATTTTCGATGATGGAAATGTGAAACCCTAGCAATAACACTAGCTTCCTCAATAGAAACATGATGATTGGGAGACTGGTCGCTCCATTAATCAAAGGACCAGCGAGCACGCAGCGGACCTTAAGCATAGGAGAGCTAAGTCTTCCGCTTTAGCTGAACATGCTGAGAAAACCAATCATCATGTTTGTATTGAGGAAGCTAGTGTTATTGCTAGGGTTTCGCATTTCCATCATCGAAAATTTAGGGAAGCGCTTGAGATTGAAAAGAGGCCAAGCAATCTCAATAGAGAGGATGGCTGGAAAATCAGTAGGTGTTGGGTCCCAGTACTCTCTTCCTAATCGTTTTTCTGCCCTCCTCTTAAGGTCTTTCTTTTTATTATTATTATTATTATTTATTTTTATTTTTATTTATTTATTTATTTTCCTTAAATTATTATTATTATTATTATTATATATATATATTTAATTTAATTTAATTTATTTTTATTTTTATTTATTTATTTTATTTTATTTATTTATTTATATTTTATTTTTTATTTTTTATTTATTTATTTTTTTAAATTTATTTATTTATTTTTATTTTTCTCTTCATTATTTTCTCCTTTCATTAATTATTTAATTATTTTTTAGAGTTAATTTTTTCATTTCTTATAGTCCTTTAATTTTCCTTGTGATTTCTAATTAGCTTTTAATTTTAATAATACTTCTGAATAATCACCCATTTCAATTATTTTATATATATATATATTTTATATTATCATAAGGTCCCTTATATAACTAATTTTCCATTTAAATTCTAATCAACTTATATTTTTAACTAATTTTCTAACTAACCTAACGTCTTTATGATTTTACTTTATTTTATTATAAGGTCCTTTATGTAACTAATTTTCCATTTAATTATTAATTAACTTTTTACTTTATATATTTGTTTTTAGGCATTTAATTTATTCATATATTATAAGGTCCTTTATCTAACTAAATTTCCTTTTAAATACTATTTAACTTATAATTTTAATAATAATATTTTTTGAACTAAATACCCATTAAAAATATTTTTATATTTTTAAGGGATTGGTCCTTAATATTACTAATTAAATTAATAAAATAATTTTGACCCTCGTCCTATAGTCAAACTAGCCATTGGTCAAGTTAGCTGTTGGAGGCTCTGCTCAGACTATTTAACTTGCTAAGCTGGATCTGTTTCTTCAACTTGTCCTGACGATGAACCACACTAGTTGGTTCGAAACGCGTCGACAAATGGTATACCATGTGATTTTCGCCGAAAAATCTCTCTCAAAGTATTGATATTATCAGGTAGACTCATATTTCAGGGAGTCGCCCCTCCCGGTTTATTATCCATTGTGCACTTATGTTAAAAGATAATAATGATGAATGATGTAAGAAAGTTTCCACTGTGTTAATGAAAGTATACTTAGGAAAGCTGAAAAATAAACTAAGTATAGAAAGTAGGCGTAGTCCACGATCACAAGTATTGTTAAAAATAAAGTGGTCGGTGGTGCTGCACCACCTATAATGCGGTTGGAAGAGTACTGCCAGTGCATGGGCCTGACAACCGGGGTGGCGTGGAGGTTGCCCACCCCGGCGGCTCAACGACCCGTGGGGGTGGCAGGGTGATTCTGGGAATCACCTCGCCCTCCGCCCTACCCTGGTGGCCCAATGGCTCAGGGGGTGGCAGGCTGATTCTGGGAATCACCCCATCCTCTACCCCGCCTCGGCTGTCACGCCCATACAATGGCGGTACTCTTCCAACTGCACTATAGGAGGTGTGTCACTAATGACCACTTTCTTTTCACGAATACTTGTGATTGTGACTATGCCTACTTTCGACACTTAGTTTATTTTTCAACAGCTAAGCATATATTTCGTTATACCATTTATCATATTAACTTCATTATCATGAATCAACATTAACATGAAATGCACAATAGTATAACTGGGAGGGGCAACTCCCTATAATGAGTATGCCTGTAATAATAATAACAATTTACATATAAGTTATAATACTAGAGGAAACCCCAGATTTCCTTGACACTTATACTTTCCACCAGCACCACAAGCTCATCACTATCGTGCCATGCTGACCAACTTGTTGTGCCGGGCGTGTCCACCCGGCTGCCCGAACGATCTTTTGTCCGACTCATGCCTTTGTGCACGATTGTCCGCACGTCGGCGTTTCACCCGAACGCCTTGCCCATCTCATTGTCCGAACTTCTGAACGCCCATCGTTCACACCGACTCATTCATTTTGCTCGATGAGTTCGCACGTTCACCTTCATGGGGTGTTCCGCCAAACGTCCTCGTTCACCTGGCGCACATTTCTGCCCGAACGCTCCGTTCACCCAGACGCCCTGCTATGCCCTCCGTTCGACCCGTTGTTCGGCCAGACGCCCTACCATGCCCTCACCGATGTTCGACTGGACGCCCTACCGCGCCCTCGCGTGGCGTTCACTCGGAGGCCCTATCGCGCCCTCGCCCAGCATTTCAACCGACCGTTCAGCAAGATGCCCTACTGCGCCTTCACTCGACACGTGGTTCGCCTGGATGCCCTACCGTGCCTTCGAACAATCATCCCTTCATTTCGGCTCGGGTGATTCGTCCTCTTGTCCGCCTGTACCTTCGCCCAGATTTCAGAACACTTCGCACTTCTCTACGCTCCACACTTGGATGCTTTGAAGTGGCTATTCATTGATGGTTTGAATGGCTCCTCCACACCATTAACTTATACACTTGTTCGCCGCCATGGTTGGTACGTCGGCCCGCCCAGCCGATCACCCGTTCAGCCCTCCAAGCTATTTTCTTGCACATCAGCCCATACGTTTGGTGCCCCCACCCGGGACCGCCTAACTCTATAAACCTCTGCCTTCTTCCACAATTAGCCATTTCAACATGTGCCTACGCGTGTTATCCTCTACGGCTACATCGTTTCTTCTAGCTTGCCCACACTCCATCGTCATGTGTCCTCACCGAAACACATCGCAGCTCATGGGCATTACATTCTCCCCCACTTGAAATCATTGTCGTCCTTGACAATCTCTCATGCCAACAACCATCTGTCACCAAGATACCCATACCAATTCCATATAAACCACTGGTATGTCCTCCATAAATCGGAAAGTCTCCTCAATCCATGATCATCAACCATCGTGTTGATTCCACCATGTGTCGTTATCATGTGAACTGCTGCCATGATACTCCAACACAATGCTAACACATCTCTGTACACCGTCGACCCCCATGACTTGAACTAGTTGGGTAGCTAATCCAATTGTCATGCTCAAACCATGAGAATGCACATTCTCATGCCATCATCAATCATTTCTTAGACTCCTGTCACAACACCAACTTGATCAAGAATCCATCTCCATGTAAATATAAGCCATGTCCAGGTCCATGAAGTAGTCTTCATCTCCTCTGTAACATGCTGTCCATGATGTTTGATATCAATGTGCTGCATGAAATCAATTGCATCCGTCCAACATCATCATCCATCTGTGGAAAATCCATCTCCTCAAAGTGAAGAAATCCTTTCATCAAACCCGAACCTTGATGTGCCACACATCCAGGTTCATGAAGCCCCATCCATCATATCTACAATGTGCCATCCCTCAAGTCTGACGCAGAAACAAGTATACACCTGTCTCATCATCCATGTATCAAAAGTGGTCAAGTCTCGGCTAAACCCATGCCCAAGTGTTGCCACCAAGGCATCATCATCGCTGCAACTTTATCACTCCAAAGTGTCTCGTATCGATCCTCCTCATCAAGTCACTCTCTCAAGCACACCCATACATGTACTCAAAAGTATGCACCCCATCCTGCATCAAAGTCCCTGGCCTCAGCTCCTCATTGCATAAGATCCTCCAAGTCCACCATAATATGAAGTCCCAAAAAGTCACAACCTCATGTCATCATGAGCTCCATAAGTCATCTCTAATCAACATCCCAACAAGCATACATGTCTCAGCCCAAAGGTCTCTACAAGATGCCTCAACTCTCCATGTAGTAGGAATGCTCCATAGTTTGCTCGCAATTCCAATCAAGTCCATGGCCTTGTTGTACAAGATGGCACAATCTCTCCATCGGCTCATAAGTAAAACATCTCCATGTCACATCAGCAAATCCACCTGCACAACATCCCTGCCTTAACACTCCTCATTGGATGCCTATAACTGATACCTATACAAGTACTCCTGTATAATGTCCTTGCATAAGACTGCCATGCTCTATGTCTCCAACTCGATGTCCATGACTCAAGTTGCCCATGTTGTCCAACTAAGTAGACCCATCACAACAATCGGTCATCCTCACCCAAGTTTGCAATCCGTTCTAGTGAACTCAGTCAACCAAACCATATATATCATCATCACATGAGTCTCTTCCACCATGGCTCCCCCACTGAAGGTTCCACCAAGACTTCCTCTTGGTCTCGGCCATGAGAATTCCACCCAAGTATCATCATACTCAAGTGTGTGCCCTTCCCCAATCTGTCCATGAGTCATGTTGGGAACTTAGCCAATTTCTCCATATGGCTAAAGCATGAACCATTCCTCCGCAAGGATCATCACATTCCTCCCTTGTCACGGGCATTTGCACCTTGTGCCATAAGGACACAAACAACCCCAACAAGTCCTGCAACAACCAATGGTCCTTGCTCTCCCATACACGGTCTCTTCGTAGACATCCATGGTAAGATCCTCCCTTGCATCAGCAAATTGCTTTTTCTCTTCCCTGCATACAGTTCATCTTCCAAAAATCTCACTGAAACACAAGTATCAATAGTACTTACTTCATCATGAGGCTCCTCTATGTGAGTATCCTCATCCACCAATGTCTGCAAACTGCATGATCCTGGCCCAACTTGGTCAATTCCAAGTTCATCCTCCATCGTTGTCACATCTGCAACATCCTCAACCATCACAGCTTCCTCTTCCTTATCATCACAATCTGCAACTTTCTTCTTATCATGAATGAAAGCTATGAACTGCTTTTTCTCAAGAGCTAGCCATTCCAGTTCCTTTCGAATCAAGTTCTGCCTTATCTTCAACTCCTTGAGTTCTGCATCAAACAAGTCCACTTTCCCTGCAAGTCGATAGGCTTCATCCCTATTCATATCAGAGATCCCTTCCTTGGCCAAAGCACGAAGAGCATCCCTCATTTAAAACAAGTCCTTGCTCCATTCTACAATTCTTTGCTCCAAAACACTTGATTCTTCAAGTAGACTTCCTTCAAATTGACTTGGCCCTGATGTGTGCCCTTGCCATTCTTTGAAGGTCATAATCCCTGCAAAACCCATTTTCTGCAAAATGGACATCTTCCTTGATTCTCTGAATCACCTCTGATACCACTTGTCACGAAGTGTAGTGGGACCAGCTCCTTGTCTCAATCACCTCTAATACCACCTGTCATGAAGTGCAGTGAGATCATCTTTTCGTCTCAATTCACCAACACTGATACCACCTGTCATGCCCCTACACTGGTGGTACTCTTCCAACCGCACTATAGGAGGTGCAGCACCACCGACCACTTTCTTTTCACCAATACTTGTGATCGTAGACTACACCTACTTTTGATACTTATTTTATTTTTCAATAGCTAAGCACATCTTTCGTTATACCATTTATCATACTTAGTTTATTTTTTAATAGCTAAGCATATCTTTCGTTATACGATTTATCATATTAACTTCATTATCATGAATCAAAATTAACATGAAATGCACAATAGTATAACTGGGAGGGGCAACTCCCTGTAATGAGTTTTCTCGTAATAATAATAATAACAATTTACATATAAGTTACAATCCTAGAGGAAATCCCAGTTTTCCTTGACACTTATACTTTCCACCAGCACCACAAGCTCATCACCATCGCACCATTCTGACCAACTCGTCGTGCCGGGCGTGCCCACCCGGCCGCTTGAACGATCTTTTGTCCGACTCGTGCCTTCGTGCACGACTGTCTACACGTCGACGTTTCACCCGAACGCCTTGCCTAGCTCGTCATCCAAACTTTGGAACACCCACCGTTCACACCAGCTCATTCGTTTTGCCCGATGCCTTCGCACATTCACGTTCACTTGATGTTCCACCAAACGCCCTCATTCACCTGTCGCATGTTTATGCCCGAACGCTCTGTTCACCCGAATGCCCTGCTGTGCCCTCCGTTCGACCCGTCGTTCAACCGGACGCCCTACCATGCCCTCGCTCAATGTTCAACTGGACACCCTACCGTGCCCTCGTCCAGTGTGCACTTAGATGCCCCACTGTGCCCTCGCCCGACATCTCAACTGACCATTCAGCCAGATGCCTTGCCGTGCCTTCACTCGACTCGCCGTTCGCCCAGACGCCCTGCTGCACCCTTGAACGGACTCTCGCACGAATGCCCTACTGTGCCCTCGAATGACCTCTCGCACGAACGCCCTGCCACACCCTAAAAATACCTTGAATGACTGTTCACTCGAACGCCCTTCCACGCCTTCGAATGACCGTCCCTTCGTTTCGGCTCGGGTGCTTCGGCCTCTTGTTCGCTTGCACCTCCGCCCAGATTTCAGAACACTTCACACTTCTCTACACTCCACCCTTGGACTCTTTGAACTGCCTCTTCGTTGATGGTTTGAATGGCTCCTCCATGCCATTAACTTATACACTTGTTCACTGCCATGGTTGGTACATTAGCCCGCCTAGTCGACCACCCGTTTGGCCCTCCAAGCTATTTTCTTGCACATCGGCCCATACGTTCGACACCCCCACCCGGGACCGCCTAACTCTATAAACCTTCTGTCTTCTTCCACACTTAGCCATTTCAACATGTGCCTTCGCGTGTTCTCCTCTACGGCTATGTTGTTTCTACCAGCCCGCTCACACTCCATCGTCGTGTGGCTTCACCGAAACGCATCGCAGCTCATGTGCGTTACATCGGCGGCCCAATGGCCCGCCAGGGAGGCAGGGCGATTTTGGAAATCACCTTGCCCTCTGCCCCACCTCGGTAGCCAAATGGCCTGAGGGGGTGGCGGGGTGATTCCTAGAATCACCCTTCCCTCCGCCCCACCTTGGCGGCTCAATAGCCCATGGGGATGGCGGGGTGATTCTGGGAATCACCTCGCCCTCTGCCCCACCTCAGTGGCCGAACAACCCACGGGGGTTGTGGTGTAATTTTGGGAATCACCCCGCCCTCTGCCCCACCTCGACGGCCCAACGATGTGCGGGGGTGGCAGGGTGATTTGAGGAATCAACCTGCCCTCCGCCCCACCTCACCGGCCCAACGGCTCGTGGGGTTGGTAGGTTGATTCTGGGAATCAACTCGCCCTCTGCCCCAGCCTGACAACCCAATGATGTGTAGGGTTGGTGGGGTGATTTCGGGAATCACCCAACCCTACACCCCACCTTGGTGGCCCAATGGCTCGCAGGGTTGGCGGGGTGATTCTGGGAATCAACCCGCCCTCTGACCCAGCGCGGCGGCCCAACAACCTACGGGGGTGGCGAGGTGATTCCAGAAATCACCCGGCCCTCTGCCCCACCCCGGCTATAATGCCGCGGAGCTGCGAACGGTTTTGGCGACGACGCATGATGAAGTAGCATGGGTGAGCCAAGCAAACCAACGTAGCCGCATGATGGAAACGCGAGGTCACATGAGAAAATGACTAAGTGTTGGGATGGAGGACTGTTTATAAGGTGAGGAAATCCCGGGTGGGGGCACCCAATGATGGGCCAATGTGTAGGAAAGTTAAAACAATGGCCGAATGGGTGGTTAGCTGGGCAAGTCGACGTGGTAAACCATGGCGGAGAAAGTCTATATAAACGTGGCAATGGTGGAGAGGAGTTTCATCAATGAATCTCGAGTTAAAAAACATAGTGTACAAGCCAAGGGAAGGCACAGAGCAAGTTTGGAGGTCTGAAATCCAAGGCGCAGGTGCAGGCGGACATGGGGACAAAGTACCCGAGCTGCAGGTCGAGCTATGGGTTCCGCAGAGGTGTGTGCAAGCCGCAGGGCGAAAGATGGACAGTTCAACAGGTGCAGGTCGGGCATCATGAGGGTGGGTGCACAAGGCGGGCATTTGGTTGAATAGTTAGTCGGACAGGCGGTGCGGCACATGGTGGAAGGGCAAGTTGGGTGAGATGAGCTCGTGTGCGAGCGCTTGGTGGTAGGAATGCCGGTTGAGGCTGAACGGGAGTCGCTGAATGGTGAACCCGCAAAGCGTTGGGTGTGCGGAGGTGTGCTGACGGGTGAGTCATGCAGGCACGCCCAACACGACGACATGGTCGGCGGTTGGTGGTGAACGCGGTTGGAGGGCGAGCTGGGTGAGCGCTTCTGGATGCGATGAAACGTGAATGAAGAAACGTGCGATGGGGACGAGTTGGTGAACGAGCTCAGGCACAAGTAATCGGTGAAAGGTTTGGGTAGTCGTGGTGGGCGCGCCCGAACGAAGGTCGAGTTGTGCGATGAAGGCATTGGTGAATGGTGGGCCATGCACGGGTGAACGACGACGAGTGACAGAACGAAACGATGAACGGGTGACTTTGCCCAGTGGCTGGGCAAGGCTACATGACAGGTGCAGGAAGGTGAATTTGTATAAGTGTAAAGGTGAAACTTGGGGTTTCCCTCGGTTGTAAGCTTATATGTGAATTCTGAATATTAACATTATTGATACGGGCAGACTCATAATTACAGGGAGTTTCCCCTCCCATGATATTCCACTGTGCACTTGAATGTTAATGGTGTTAATATGTTAATGGTATGATGAAAGTTTCTGTTGTGTTAATGAAAGATATGCTTAGCTATTGAAAAATAAACTAAGTATAGAAAGTAGGCATAGTCCACGGTCGTTATTATTGTTAAAAAGAAAAGGTTCGATGGTGCCGCACCTCCTATAGTGCATTTGGAAGATTACCCCTAGTGTAGGGGCATGATAGGTGGTATCAGAGGTCCAGATTCCGTGGGCTTTGGTGATTCAAGTTGAAGAAATCTGAAGGGTGATTCAGATTTACTGTTTATGGTCTACACAAGATCACAAAGAAAGCAGATAGCGGAGATGGCGGAAGAACCTGAGATCATGATGGGTGAATCTAGCCATAATGCGTGAGAAGCTTTCTTGAACAGGGTATTGGAACGAATGGAGGAATTGGGTCCTGATATAACTTCGATGAAGGCTGAACATGAAGGTTGTGTGAAGCTGAAGGAAGAACTTGAAGATCTCAAAGTTTGATACGAGTATACGGAATGGGAGTATACGCAAATGAAAGAAGAAGTCAAGAAGATTGGTGAAGCAAGAGATCAAGGTTTGGTTGGAATCTCGAAATTGCGGCAAGCTCTTGATGAAGCTCTGGATGAGATTGTGGTTTTGAAGAAGACCGTTAGACACAACTCAGGTGGAGGTGTGACTCACGTCAAATTCAAAGAGCCGGATTCTTATGATGGAACAAGGAGTGCAAAAACTCTTGGCAACTTTCTATGGGATATGGAACAGTACTTGGAACACTTGGGATTATCCAATGAGGAAAACAAAGTGAAGGTAGCTGCTCAATTCTTGACGAAGGATGCTAATATGTGGTGGTGAAGGAGGATGGACCAAGTTGCCAATGGTAATGCTCAAGACATAACTTCATGGGATGAAATGAAGAAGGCTTTGCAAACCCACTTCAATGCACAAGACAAAACATGGGATGCAAGGATGAAGATAAAAAATATAAAGCAAATGGGAAGTGTACAGGCATACCAGCGAGAGTTCACAAGTGCAGTTTTGGAACTTCCAGACATGGCGGAAAGAGACAAGGTGTTCAACTTTATCATAGGTCTGAAACCTTAGGTGTGGAAGGAAGTGAAGAGGCAAAGATTAAGACGCTTGAGGAGGCTTTTCTGCTATGGATCGTTTGGTGGAACACTACAACGAGGGTTTCGATGAAAAGAAGAAGAAGTATGACAAACCGAAAGAGAAGACTACGAAAGAGGATACTTTGAGATCAAATGACAAGTCGAAGACAAAGAAACTGTTGAAGTGTTGGATATGTGAGGAACCACACATGGTGAAGAATTTTCCTTCAAGACCAAAGGTGGTTGCCTTGGAACAGTCCAATGCGAAGAAAGAAGAAACTTCCTTAGGGGTTATGCAAATTTCGGGAGCTGCAGTGGCTATGGAAGCTGTCTCTAGGAGAGACCCGGAAAGAAACAAATTGGAGTATGTTGAAATGAAGGTTGGGAGTGCTGATGTGCTTACTATGGTGGATAGTGGAGCAACTCACAACTTTATGAGTGAGGATACTACAAGAAGAATTGGGCTAAATTTTGTACCGGTGCAGGCACAAATGAAGACAGTGAATTCTCTTCCAGACTCTATGATTGGTGTAGCTGAAAAGGTGGATGTGACACTTGGTGAATGGACAGGGAAAGTCGATTTCACAGTGGTGCAGATAGATGACATTTACGACAAACGAGATGATGTACCCATCGGTGTACCAACCGTGGGAGTAACTAAACCCGAGCGTAATTTGACAGTGATGAGTATGGAGAATGGAAAGAAAGATGAAGAGATCTATAAGTGGTTGTCTGTTGCAGAGACAAAGCTTATGGAGAAATCACAAGTTATCAGAGCATTGTCAGATAGCATCTTGGATTTATCTAAGAGGCTGGAAGCAGTGGAGGATGATGATGACAAAGAGTATGTGAGGTCGAATGTTCAGATGGAGGATCGGGAGGCCTACTTGTAGAGAATGAAAGTGGAGGATCCGGATAGTTGGATTGAGTTGATTAGTGGGGGAGACCCTTTAGGCTTTGCTCCCTCCTCATCATCTTAAACTATGATGCAGCATGAGGCTCATTGTTAGCTGCTCATGGCAATGAGTTTCCAAACTCTTTGAGCAGGCAATTAGGGGTGCGATGACACAGCTTGACAGATAGCTTGCAGTGGATAGCCATGCCGATGTGGGGTCTGAGTTCTTGTGGAGGCGATCCATGGTTGGATTAGCTACCCAACTAATCAACGACATAAAGGGTACCCGCACATGATTCCTTGTAGAATAGTGGCATATCTATGGCATGAAGTAGGTTGAGTAGTGGGCATCTGGATTACCCATATACACAGTTGTGTGGATGATATCTTGGTGACAGATGGTTGTGGGATGGAAGATTGTCGAGGGCAACAATGACTTCGAGTGGGGGAGGATGTAATGCCCCAGAGTTGCGAGCGGTTTTAGCGAGGGTGCACGAAGGAGGAGTGTGGGCGAGCGAAGCAAAACAACGTAGCCACATGATGGAAATGCGAGGCCACATGAGAAAATGGTGAAGTGGTGGGATGAACAATGGTTTATAAGGTGAGGCGGTCCCAGGTGGGGGCGCCCAACCGATGGGCCGACGTGCAGGAAAGTTAAAATAATGGTCGAATGGGTGGTTGGCTGGGCAAGCCGACGTGGTAAACCATGGTGGAGAAAGTGTATATAAACATGGCAATGGTGGAGACGAGTTTCATCAATCGATCTCAAGTGAACAAACAGAGCGTACAAGAGAAGGGAAGGAACATAGAAAGTTTGGAGGTTTGAAATCCAAGGCGGGGGTGTAGGTGGACACGGGGCTGAAGCACCCGAGCAGCAGGTCAAGCTATGGGTTGCGTAGAGGTGCATGCAGGCCTCAAGGTGCAGGGCGAACGACGGGCAGTTCGGCGGGCGTAGGTTGGGCAACACAAAGCCAAGGCACATGGCGGGCATTCGATTGAATAGTTAGGCGGATGGGCGGTGTGATGCATGGTGGAAGGGCGAGTCAGGTGAGACGAGCTCGTGTGCGAGCGCTCGGTGGTAGGAACGCAAGGTGAGGCTGAACGAGAGTCGGTGAATTCTGAACTGGCGAAGCGTTCAGCGTGCAGAGGTGTGCCGACATGCGAGTCTTGCGTGCGTGCTCGACACGACGACACTATCGACGGTTGGTGGTGAACGCGGTTGGAGGGCGAGCTGGGTGAGCGCGTCCGGGCACGGTGAAACGTGAATGAAGAAACGTGCAACGAGGGTGAGTTGGTGAACGAGCTAAGGCACGAGTAACGGGTGAAAGGTGAAAGGTATAAAAAGTAGGTGTAGTGCACGATCATTAGTATTGTTAAAAAAAAGAGGGTCAGTGGTGCCACACCTCCTATAGTGTAGTTGGAAGATTACCGCCAGTGTAGGGGCATGACATCGATGGCCCAATGGGCCGCGAGGGTGGCGGAGTGATTCCAGGAATCACCCTGCCCTCCACCCCACACCGGCGGCTCAACGACCCGTCGGGGTGATTCTGGGAATCACCCCACCCTCTGACCCACCTCGGTGGCCCAATGAACCACAAGGGTGGCAGGTGATTTCGGGAATCACCTCACCCTCCGCCCCACCCCAGCGGCCCAACAGCCTGCAGGGGTGGCGGGGTGATTTCGGGAATCACCCCGCGCTCCGCCCGAATCACCCCGCCACCCCTGTGAGCCGTTGGGCCGTCAGTGTAACGCCCATGAGCTACGATTGGCGGATGGGCGAGGGCAGAGATGAGCGAGCCAAGCCGCAGGTCGCATGAGTTGAAATGGAGAAAGTGCAATGTGTTTTGGTGGAGACATGAGTTTATATTGTGTGGGTGGTCCCGGGCGAGCCGACGAGCAGGCGAGCCGATGGGCAAACCACCACATGGGTGGGCGGTCTCGGGCGAGCCGACGGGCGGGCGGTCCCAGGCGGGCCGATAGGTAGGTGGTCACCCACATAACGGGTGGGCTGACGTGCAAAAGATGAGTTAAGCCAACGAATGTATGTTGGATGGGTAGGTCGGCTGGGCGTTCATACGATGGGCAGATGAGCATATAAGTATATGGACGAGTTGTGGATAGGATTTGATTCAACCAACACTTGGACGTAGATCACTTGGACGAGCTAAGTGAAGTGCGAAGAAGTGCAGTGCATATGTGCCTGCACGACGGGCAAAACGGGAAAAGGCATCGTGCAGAGCTGAATGACGGGCGGACCGTTCAGGGCGTTCATGCAGGGTTGAACGACAGGTGACCTGGGTAGGGCGTTTGTGCAGGGCTGAATGACGGGTGACCTGGGTATGGTGTCAGTGTAGGGCTAAACGACAGGCGACCCGGGTAGGGCGTTCGTGCAGGGCTGAACGACGGGCAACCCAGGTTGGGCGCCGGGTGAACAAAGGTGTTTGGGTTGTGAACGGGAGGTGCGACCAACGTGCAGAGGGCGCCCAGGTTGGGTGACACAGACACGAGGAGTGCGCCCAAGTTGGGCAAATGACATGGAGGTGGAATGAAGTGCGACGGGTTGTGAGTGAAGGTGATTGATGTGCGGACGTGTCGAGTAGGCGTGCGTAGTGACACGGGTGGGCGCCCAAGTTGGACAAACAACACGACGAGCTGAACGAGCACGTTAAGGGGTGAATGAAGAGTTTGGAATAACGTGCAGCGACCGTTCGGAGGTGCCGACGAGGCTGGGAAACCGAGTTTGCCGAAGTTGGAAATTTGGCTAAGTGTAAATTTGGGGTTTCCTCCAAGATTTAACTTATGTTATGAAAATTGAAGATTATATATATATTGATTTGGGCAGACTCACATTGGGGAGTTGCCCCTCCCTTTATACTGTTGTGCAATTGTTCATGTTATTGATGTTTATGATGAATGTTCATGGTTTTCATCTTGTATAAAGGATAAATATATTACTTGGTAACAAAAAATAAACTAAGTACGAATGTTAGGCATAGTCCACGATCACAAGTATTGGTGAAAAGAAAGTGGTTGGTGGTGCTGCACCTCGCTATAGTGTTGTTGGAAGATTACCGCTAGTGTAGGGTCGTGACAGGTGGTATCAGAGCTGATTCAGGTGGAGTGCAAGTGAAGGAAGTTGATCTCACTAACAGGTGGAATCAAGAGCTGGTTCAGTTTTGCAGGGAGAACCTGGTGAATGGTGGAAGAAGTGTAATACTTCATGAGAGGTTTAGCAGAGGTGAAGCTTTGTGCTTGGGCCAAGCTGAAGGACAAGATATGGAAGGTTTTGAAGAATGTGAAGGGAAGCTCTTGCCTACCTTATACAAGTTTAAGTGGATGAAAGAAGGGAACCCACGGATTCGAGATGAACTTGAAGTCTTGGAAAAGAATGTTGAAGATGAAATTATTCAACTTGGTTGGACAATGGAGCAGGATGAAGTTGCAGATTGTGCTGACAAGGAAGAGGAAGCCGTGATGATTGAGGATGTTGCAGATGTGACAACGATGGAGGATGAACTTGAGATTGATCAAGTTGGACCAAGATCGTGCATTTTGCAGACGTGGGTGGATGAGGATACTCACATGGAGGAAACTCATGATGAAGTAAGTATTGATACTTGTGTTTTAGTTGAGCATTTGGTAAATGAACCGTATGCAGGGAAAAGCAAAGTCAGTTTGCCGATGCAAGGGGGGATCTTACCATGGATGTCCACAATGAGACCTTGTATGGAGAAGCAAGGACCATTGACTATTGGAGGACTTGTTGGGGTTGTATGTGACCTTATGGTAAAGGTACAAGGGCCCGTGACAAGGTAGGAACATGATGATCGTTGTGGAGGAATGGGTCATGCTTTAGCCACATGGAGAATTGGCTAAGTGCCCGGCATGACTCATGGACAGAGGAGGGCATACACTTGAGTTGATGATATTTGGCTGGACTTCTCATGGCCGAGACCAAGAGAGGAAGTCTTGGTGGGACCTTTAGTGGGGGAGCTATGATGGAAGAGACTCGTGATGTGGTGCTGATATGGTTGGGTGACCGAGTTCACTAGACCGAAGATTGCAGAGTTGGATGATGATGACCGATTTTTGTGATGGGTCTACTTAATTGGACAGCATGGGAAACTTAGTCATGGACATTAGGTCGGAGATATGGAGCATGGCAATCTTATGCAGGGACATTATGCAGAAGCACTTGTAGAGGTATCACTTATGGGCATCCAATGAGGAGTGTCAAGGCAGGGATGTTGTGTAGGTGGATTTGCTGGTGTGACATGGAGACTTATTACTTATGAGCCGATGGAGAGGTTGTGTACAACAAGGCCATGGACTGGTTGGATTTGTGATTAGACTATGGAGCATTTCTACTACATGGAAAGCTAAGGCATCTTGCAGAGACCTTTGGGCAGAGACTTGTATGATTGCTAGGGTGTTGGTTGGAGATGACTCATGAAGCTCATGATGACATGAGGTTGTGACTTTTGAGGACTTCATATATGGTGGACTTAGAGGATCTGATGCATTGAGGAGTTAAGGTCAGAGACTTTGATGCAGGATGGGGTGCATACTTTTGAGTACATGTATGGGCATGCTTGAAAGAGTGACTTGATGAGGAGGATCGATATGAGACACTTTGGAGTGATGGAGTTGCAATGATGATGATGCCTTGGTGGCAACACTTGGGCATGGTTTGAGCCGAGACTTAACCACTTTGACACATAGGAGATGAGATAGGGGTATACTTGTTTCTATGGCAGACTTGAAGGATGGCAGATTGCAGATATGATGGAGGTTGCTTCATGGACCTGGATGTAGCACATCGAGAGTCGAGTTTGATGAGAGGACCTCTTCACCTTGAGGAGATGGATGTTTTGCAGATGGATGATGATGTCAGGGTAGATGTGGCTGATTTCATGAAGCACATTGGTACCAAGCATCATGGACAACATGTTGCAGATGAGATGAGGACTACTTCATGGACCTAGGCATGGATTACCTATATGGAGATGGATTCTTGATCGAGTTGATGGTGTGATAGGTTGTTCTGAGAAACAACTGGTGATGGCATGAGGATGTGCATTCTCATGGTTTGGGCGTGACAGTTAGATTAGCTACCCAACTAGTTCAAAACATGGGGTCGCAAAATTTGCAGAGATGTGTTAGCATTGCGTTGGAGTATCATGGCAGCAGTTCACACGATGACGGTGCATGATGAGGTCTACACAATATGTTGCAGCGGGCATGTAGCTTGAGATGGAGGGGCCAACCTTCCACGATGGGAGCAACATGTGGAGATTGCGACGGATGTGGTTGATGATCATGGATTGAGGAGACTTTACAATGTATGACATACCATTGAGTTATATGGCCTTGGTATGAGTATCTTGGTAACAGATGGTTGCCGGGATGAGGAATTGTCGAGGATGACAATGATTTCAAGTGGGGGAGAATGTAACGCCCACGAGCCGTGGTTGGCGGATGGGTGAGGGTGCAGATGAGCGAGCCAAGTCGTAGGTCGCACGAGTTGAAATGGAGAAAGTGTGATGTGTTTTGGTGGAGACATGAGTTTATATCATGTGGGTGGTCCCGGGCGACCCGGGGCGGTCCCGTGCGAGCCGATAGGTGGGTGGTCCCGTGTGGGCCGACGGGAGGGTGGTCACCCACATAACGCGTGGGCCGATGTGAAAAAGATGAGTTAAGCCGACAGATGTATGTTGGATGAGCAGGTCGGCTGGGCGCTCATACGATGGGCGGATGAGCATATAGGTATATGGACAAGTTGTGGAGAGGATTCATTCAAGCAACACTTGGACGCAGATCACTTGGACGATCTAAGTGAAGTGCGAAGAAGTGCAGTGCAGATGTGCTTGCACGATGGGAAGAACGGGCAAAGGCATTGTGCAGAGCTGAACAACGGGCAAACCATTCAGGGCATTCATGCAGGGTTGAACGATGGGCAACCTGGGTAGGGCGTATGTGCAGGGTTGAATGATGGGCGACCTGGGTAGGGCATCTATGCAGGGCTGAATGACAGGCGACCCGAGTAGGGAATTCGTGCAGGGCTGAGCAATGGGCGACCTAGGTTGGGCGCCAGGTGAATGAAGGTGTTTGGGTTTGTGAACGGGAGGTGCGACCGACGTGTGGAGGGCGCCCAGGTTGGGCGACATGGACATGAGGAGTGCGCCCAAGTTGGGCAAACGACATGGAGGTGAAATGAAGTGTGACGGGTTGTGAACGAAGGCGACCGATGTGCGGACGTGCCGAGTAGGCGTGCACAGTGACACGGGTGGGCGCCCAAGTTGGGAAAACAACACGACGAGCTGAACGAGTGCGTTCAGGGGTGAATGAAGAGTTGGGCACAACATGCGGCGACTGTTTGGAGGTGCCGATGAGGCTGGGCAATCGACTTTGCCGAAGTTGAAAATTTGGCTAAGTGTAAATTTGGGGTTTCCTCCAAGATTTAGCTTATGTTGTGAAAATTTAAGATTATATATATATTGATTCAGGTAGACTCACATCGGGGAGTTGCCCCTCCCTTTATACTGTTGTGCAATTGTTCATGTTATTGTTGTTTATGATGAATGTTCATGGTTTTCATCTTGTATAAAGGATAAAGATAATACTTGGTAACGAAAAATAAACTAAGTATGAATGTTAGGCATAGTCCATGATCATAAGTATTGGTGAAAAGAAAGTGGTCGGTGGTGCCGCACCTCACTATAGGGCGGTTGGAAGATTATCGCCAATGTAGGGGTGTGACAGTCGGGGTGGGGTAGAAGCTGGGTTGGCAGGGTGATTCCGGGAATCACCCTATAACCCCTGCGGGCCGTTGGGCCACCGGGGTGGGGCCGAGGCTGTCCGCAACCCTCCATCACCCAGCCACCCCCTCGGGCCATTGGGCCGACTAGGTGGGGCGGAGAGCTGTGAACAACCTCTGCCCCACCTTGACGGACATACGGGCTGCGGGGGTGGCGAGGTGATTCTGGGAATCACCTCACCTTCTGCCCCACCCCGGTGGCCCAACAACCCGCGAGAGTTGCAGGGTGATTCCGTGAATCATCCCGCCCTGTGCCCCACCCCAACTGCCTAATGGCCCGCGGGGGTGGCGGGGTGATTCCGGGAATCATCTCGCCCTACCCCAATTGTCCAATGGTTCGCAGGGGTTATTTGGAGATTCTGGGAATCTCGCCGCCACCCCTGCGGGTCGTTGCACCGCCTGGGTGGGGCAGAGGGCAGGATGACTCCCGTAATCACCCCGACACCCTCGCAGGCCATTGGGCCGCCGGGGTGGGGTGGAGGCTAGGGGTGGCGGGGTGATTCCAAGGATCACCCCAGTCACCCTGCCACCCCTGTGGACTGTAGGACTGTCGGGGTGGGGCAGAGGGTTGCGGACAGCTTCTGCCCCACCCCGGCGGCCCAACGACCGACAAGGGTGGCAAGGTCATTCCTGGAATCACCCCGCCACTCTCTTGAGCTGTTGGGCCTCCGGGGTGGGGTGGAGGTTGGGGGTGGCGGGGTGATTTCGGGAATCACCCCACCATCCCTGCGGGCCGTTGGGCCGCGGTTGACACGCCCCTACACTGGCGGTACTCTTCCAACTGCACTATAGGAGGTGTGACACCACTGACCCTTTTCTTTTTAACAATACTAACGATCGTGGACTACACCTACTTTCGATACTTAGTTTATTTTTCAACAGCTAAGCATATTCATCTTTAAACACAGCAGAAACATTCATATACCATTTATCATATTAACATCATTACCATTCAAGTGCACAATGAATTATCATGGGAGGGGCAACTCCCTGCAATATGAGTCTGCTCGTATCAATAATGTTAATATTCAGAATTACATACAAGTTTACATCCAAGGGAAACCCCAAATTTCACCTTTACACTTATACAAATTCACTTCCTACACCTGTCGTGCAGCCTTGCCCAACCTTGGGCAAAGTCGCCTGAACTGTCGTTCAGCTCGTTTGCCTCGTGCATGGCTCACCCATTCGCCAACGCCTTCAACTGTCACACAATTCTTCGTTTCGTTCAACCCAGGCATGTTTCACCAACTCGCCCTTCGTTCACCGTTCACCGTCGCACGTTTCTGCTCGAACGTGTCATTCACCCGAACGACCGTCGTATGTTTTGTTCGACCTGTCATTCAGCTGGACACCCTGCTGTGTCTTCGAACAATTTCTTGAACGAACACCCTCGAACGTTTTCTTGAATGAATGCCCTCGATCAATTTCGCATGAATGCCCTCGAATGATTTCTCGCACGAACGCCCTACCGCGCCTTCATCCGGCATTTGCTCGGACGCCCTATCGTACCCTCGCCCGACGTTCACTTGGACGCCCTACCGTGCCCTCGCCCGACGTTCCAACAGTCCATTCAGCTAGATGCCTTGTGGCGCCTTCGCCCGATTCTTCATTCGCTCGAACGCCCTGCCGCACCCTCAAATGACCTCTCGCACGAACGCCCTGCCGCACCCTCAGCTCATTCAACAATCTACCCATGTGCTTCCACCCGCGCCCTCACCCTACGCCTTGGCTCACACCTTCGTTTCGGTGTGAGTGCTTCGGCCCTTGACCGCCTGCACTACGCCTTAGTGTTTCAGACCACAACTCTGCACTTCACCTCCATTCAATGCTTGAACACTTGTGCCTTGATCGTTGGATGATGCCTTAGCCAAATGCCAAAGATCGCCCATATATGGCTCGCCCTCCATGAACTGTCATGACTCCATGCTTGGTCAACCCACCATATATCATTCGTTTTAACCTTCGAACGAGTTGGCTTGCCCACCTGCTGACCCAACCATCGTGTCACCTCATTTGGTCTTGCCCGCTCGTCGGCCCACTGGGACCGTACCTTGGTCTATATAACTAAACGCTCGAAAACGCTTAACCACATTTTCTCATTTTCTCCCCACTGTGCTGCTGTTCTCTAGATCGTTGCCTTCGCACGCCCTCGCCGTGTCGCCTGCAGCTCGTGATTGTTACATTCTCCTCCACCTAAAGTCATTATCGTCCTTGACAATCATCCATCCCAAAAACCACCTGTCGCCAAGATATCATACACACAACTGCGTATATGGGTAGTCCATATGTCCACTACTTAACCTTTTCTCATGCCATAGATATGCCACTATGCTGCAAGGAATCATGTGCTAGTACCCCTCATGTCGGTGATTAGTTGGGCAGCTAATCCAACCATGCATCGCCTTCACAAGAACTCATGCCCCATACATCTTCATGACTGTCCACTGCATGCTGTCTATCAACCTGTGTCATCTCACCCCTAGATGCCTGCTCAAAGTGTTTGGAGACTCACTACCATGAGCAGCTAACAATGAGCCTCATGCTCCATGATAGTCTAAGATGATAAAGAGGGAGCATATCCTGAAGGCTATCCCTCACATATCAACATAATCCACCTATCCGCATCCTGCACTTCCATTCTCTACAAGTATGCCTCCCAATCTTCCACCTAAACATTCAGCCTCACACACTGTTCATCATCGTCATCCTCCACTACTTCCAGCCTCCTAAAGAGATCCAAGATGCTATCTGACAATGCCCTGATAACCTGTTACTGCTCCATAAGTTTTGCCTCTGCAATAGACAAACGCTACAGATCTCTTCATCTTTCTTTCCATCCTCCATACTTATCGATGTCAGCTTACGCTCGGCCTTAGTTACTCCCACGGTCGGTACACCAATGGGTACATCCTCTCGTTCATCGTAAATGTATAGTTTCCTCATATGGGGAACAATCATCGCATCGAATTCCTTCATGAATTCTATACCCAATACAACTTAATAGTCATCTATCCGCACCATAGTGAAATCGACTTTCCCTGTCCATTCACCAAGTGTCACATCCACCTTTTAAGCTACACCAATCACAGAATTTGAAGGTGAATTCACTGTCTTCATTTGTGCCTGTACCAGTACAAACTTTAGCCCAATCATTCTCGCAATATCCTCACTCATAAAGTTGTGAGTTGCCCCACTATCCACCATAGTAAGCACATCCATACTACCAACTTTCATTTCAACATACTCCAATCTGTTCCTCTCAGGATCTGTCCTAGAGACTACTTCCATGGCCACTGCAGCACCCAATATCTGCATAACCCATACGAAAGTTTCTTCTTTCTTCATATTGGACTGTGTCATGGTAGCCACCTTTGGTTTAGAAGGACAATTATTCACCATGTGTGGTTCCACACATATCCAACACTTCAAGGGTTTCTTCGTCTTCGACTTGTCATTCGATTTCAAAGTTTCCTCTTTCGTAGTCTTCTCTTTCGGTTCATCATACTTCTTCTTCTTCTCATCAGAACCTTCATCAAAGTGTTATACCAAATGATCCACAACAGCAAAAGCCTCCTCAAGTGTCTTAATCTTTTGTCTCTTCACTTCATTCTGTGCCCAAGGTTTCAGAGCTATAACAAAGTTGAACACCTTGTCCCTTTCCACCATGTCTGGAAGTTCCAAAACTGCACTTGGGAACTATTGCTGGTATGCCTATAGACTTCTTATTTACTTTATATACTTTATCTTCATCCTTGCATCCCATGTTTCATCCTATGGACTGAAGTGGGTTTGCAAAGCCTTCTTCATTTCATCCCACGAAGTTATGTCCCCAGCATTGCCATTGGAAATTTGGTCCATCCTTCTTCGCCACCACATCTTAGCATCCTTTGTCAAGAATTGAGTAGCTACTTTCACTTTGGTTTCCTCATTGGATAATCCCAAGCACTCCAAGTACTGGTCCATGTCCCATAGAAAGTTTCCAAGAGTCTTTGCACTCCTTGTACCATCATAAGAATCCAGCTCTTTGATTTTGACATGAGTTACTCCTCCACCTGAGTTGTGCCTCACAACCTTCTTCAAAACCGCGATCTCATCTCGAGCTTCGTCAAGAGCTTGCTGCAATTTCAAGATTTCAGCCAAACCTTGATCTCTTGCTTCACCAATCTTCTTGACCTCTTCTTCTGTTTGTGTATACTTCCATTCCGTATACTCGTATCGGTCCTTGAGTTCTTCAAGTTCTTCTTTCATCTTCGCATAGCCTTCACGAACCTGCATGTTCTCGGCCTTCATCGAAGCCCAATCAGAACCCAATTCCTCCATTCGTTCCAATACCCTGTTCAGGAAAGCTTCTCCTACATTATGACTAGATTCACCTGTCACAATCTGAGGTTCCTCCGCCATCTCTACCATCAGCCTTCTTTGCGATCTTGTGTAGACCATAAACTGTCAATCTGAATCACCTTTCAGATTCCTTTCGTGAGCTTGGTTCGACTGAATCAAGCTCTGATACTAACTGTCACGTTAGTGTAGTGGGATCATCTCCTCGTCACGATTCTCTGAATGAAGCTCTGATACCACTTGTCATGCCCCTAGACTGGTGGTACTCTTCCAATCGCATTATAGGAGGTGTTGTAGAATTTTGTAGAATTTTTCTACAAATCGGTGAGCTCTGATACCATGTAGAACTTTTTCTACAAATCAGCTAGCTCCGATACCATGTGTTACATAGTAATTTGTCACTGCCTTCACTCCAGTCCTTCTACTGTGTCATGTGTGCAAGTCAAACATGCTCATATTGCACAAATTATCTCTTGTGCTGCCAAATGACCCACTTTTCCTAAGTTATCTGCCTCATCGTGACTGTGGACTTAATATACGCGCTGAAAGGCGCTCATAAATAGTCCAGATGCGTTGCCAGCGCGGAAGTACATCTGATTCCCGCGATGGTCCGATTTCATGCTCCAGTGCGAGGTTACTTATTATCTTTAGCGATGATCTGACTGGCTACATTGCTCACTAGCGATGTCAGCGCTAAAGATCAGTTATGCCCCCGCGATGATCTAGATTGGGCGAATTTGTTCCAACAGTCGGCCTTCCAGATGACTCCAGACCTGGTTGTTGGCATAGTTTGTATCACCCTCCTTTCTCTAGCATGGCAGTTCCATCAATTGTGCTACCTTCCTTGGAGATAAGCTCACTTGTCCACCTTTCATGGAGAATCCTATTTAAACTCTCACCATTACTATGCATTGCTAGTTTCTGATAGTTTGCTAGTTGAGCAGTGCTGTTAGTATTTGTGAGTTTGCTAGATAGCTGGTGTGAGTGTGACAAGTGTGGGATTGTTTATACCTTGTGGAATGTTGTGAAGTGCCCTTAATCTTGTGTAAAACTTATGAGTGAGAGAGACTTGTGTGTTGGGAGATCCATTTTCAAAGAGTGAATGCTTGAGGAACATGCTGGGTGGATCCCTCTGAGAAGGCTTGTAACGTCAAGACTTTGGTTGTAAGCTTTCTCTTATTTCATTATTAATACAATCAATGATGTTTTCCTATGTCTTGTATGTAATTTACTTGATAGCTCATGACTTCTTGACTTTGTGAGTAAACAGATCATTGTTGTCTTCCAGTTATGTGCTTTGTTGTATTTCCTTTGCATTGTTTCAGGTTGATCACTCATTCGGAGAAGGAAGCGGAAGCTGGAGCAGCGCAACGGAACTCCATTGACCACCAGTTGAGGTAGGCCTCCAACTATGACTGTTTAAGGAAAGCTATTGTTGATCTATCCTTTTTTGTGACTAGACCCACTCTAGGGCTAGAGGGGTTGCCTCTGTTAGCAGAGGGAACACTTTCCTGCATCACAAATTGGCGACTCTGCTGGGGAAATAGCCTTTGTTTTTCCTTTGTTTGCTCTTGTTTTGATTTTTGATTTGGTATCTTTTGAAGTTTGGGTATTATTACCAGTTTTTTGAGTTTCCTAGCTTGATTTGGGAAGTACCTCTATTTGATTGAAGGATTGATTGCTTTTGATTTGGGATTTTTGGTTCGCCTGTCATTGTTTTGAACATCATCGCGGATTTAAATTTAACAGTTGCGCTGTCATCGCGCTCACCCTTTTGTAATATCCCGTGCATCACGTGATTACGCCTCACAGTCGCGACGGTTCTGAAAATCCGACCATCGCGGAAAAGTCATGTACTTCCACGTTGACATCGCTCTGTTGCTGTGGTTAGTTCTTTATCAGTGCTAGTTGCTTGTGTATTACCCGCGCTAATTGCTGTAGAATTGATTTTCTCAATTCTGCCTCCTGAGTCCATCAGTCTTGCTGGTCCCTTGCTTTTCTCGCCTGCTTAGTAGCTTGTTTTTCACTGTTTATAGTTGAGGCACTTTTTTGTCAGCTCTGTTGAATGAATCTTTCCTTTTGCCTATGTGACCTAGTTCATTATTTCAAGTTTCTTGAATCAGTTGGCTTGGTTGCTAGTTCGTTCAAGGTTCGTTTGCAGCTTTTTGTTGGTTTTTTTGAGCCTTCCCCTTTGCTTGTTTTTGGTTGATTGTTTAGTGACGGTTATTGAACCAATCTTCGGCATTGATTCGATTTCTTTTCGCTACCAAACATAGATAACAATTGTTTGGATCAACCAGTTTTTTCCACACTTGCTTGTCACTTATTTGTTTCTTCTAGATTTAAAGGCATCAAAATCAAAAGGATTGCATTCATCTAGTGTACAAAAGTGAAAGTGAATTTTCATTTCAAGTTTTCATATTGGAAAGTGAATGATAAGATCTCTCATTAGTAGTATCTGTGCACTTTAGGAATTTATGTCTGTATGCATTGAGTGACTGCCTTTGTTGTCTTGGTTTTCTTGGTTTGGGAATAATCTCTCGACCCTCCCATAGGTAGATGTTCATTGAAGAAAAAGGTTTTTTCATTCATTCTAGCTGCATCCTAGGATTTGTTGTATACATACGGTAAGGCCTGAAAACTGAAACATAATCCAAGATCAACTCTAAAGTGAACTGAATAAATCTAACAACGCATTGGAACATAACACACACTATTTAGAGGTCTAGGCTAGAGACGTGCTCTAGAGTCGTTAAACCTAGTCACTTTTGTTTCCACTCAAGGTTGGGTGATTCCTCCTTTTGTGACTCAATAGTGGTCTAGTACGGAATTGTGCTCCCATGTACCGTCGAGTATATGTTGGGAGACCCCACTAGGTTATCATCCTTTATCCTTAGGAAGCCGTGTCTTCTGCCTTGCAAAACGTAACGCACGGAATACAACATTCGGGAAGATTGACTGCCGTACGGAAAGTCCTTGGTTTTCATATGATTGCCAAGGTGTATATGCAATTTTACGGGTTGTTTGGTAAACCTTTTGCCTAGTTCTCCAGAGTAGTCACTTTCGTTCCTTTTCAGACTCCCTAAAAGAAAAGGTCCATCTTAGCACTTGTCCTTTCAGGCTCATTAAACCTCGAAAGAGATAGAGTCACCTTTTCGTCCTTTTCTGGACCCTTGAAACATGAAAAGGTCAAGTTTTGTTCCTGTGTCATAAAATTTACTACCCACAAAATATTCCTGGTAACAGTTAGAGTTCTTCATTACAGTCCAATTGTTTTTCAGGTTCGTTCTCAATGGCAACATTCCCCGAATCTACCGGCCAAGGTCTTTCCCCAAATGGGAATCCTAGTCCATTTCCACCTTTTGGAAATGTCGGTGCTCTGTATATGGCAACACTGTCCTTGCCTGGGTTAACCATCAGTTTACCCATTTGGTTGTTTTCAACCTCGGTGGTCCCGAGTGTCATAACTCCTGTTCCACCGTCTCCTTCGTTCAAACCATGACATGTTGATTCCAAGGTTGATCCTACACCTTCTTCCCCTGTTTCTTCCTCCTCCTCTCCTCCTTTGCCTGGTGAAAGTTTCACATCTAGTAACCGGGAGACTAAGAAGAAGAAGACGAAGTCTGATAAACGTGAGGCCACCTGTGCAGCTACTGCTCCGAGTACATCCCAGGTCAGACCACCTTCTGCTCCTTTGCAGAAGGTTAAGTTTCTTTATAAATTATGCAAGGGTGACCATCTTCTTCGTGATTGTCATGACATTCCTAAAAATTTATAAGTATGGTCTCGCGATCCGGGTCATCCCTCATCGTCCTTTGAAGCTCATGGCGATGCTACCCTATCAATTGGCAACGGTGAGAAGAAAGGGAAGATTCGATTCCCCTATAGGCTATGTGAAGGCAACCATCCCCTTCACCTTTGTCCACTCATGGATAAAGCTTCCGCCGTTTTGGAAAGTCTTACAGCTTCTTCACCCCAACTTCCCGTTGGTTATCAGAGGCTCTCTTTAGACCCTCCCCTCGTCGACAAAGAGAATTACTTAGATTCTTCTCTTGTCTGACCTCCTTCTTCCGATCTTGGTTGTGCTAAGCCTGTTCCAGACCAACCATTGGTCGGAGAGAGTGTCGACTTGGGTTCATCACTTGTTGATCACTCTGTTCCGGAAGAGCATCATGCTTATACTCTTCTCGTCTCATCAGATTCTCCTGAGTCCGAAAACAACCCTCCTATCCCCGCTGATCAAGAGAGTCTTTCTTCGGTTCCTATAGAGTAGGGGGGCAATCATACGATTCCCCCACCAAGTAGTTCAGTCGTTTCCTTCGTCTGGAGTCAATTGACTGCTTTCTGCCTTCCATCCTATGTGCCTTTCCAGATTATAGTACATGCCTATGATAAGGCAATACCTGGCATTGTCTTGGATGAGGGTGCATCTGTCAGTCTTATGCCTTCCCCTACTTGGCAAGATTTAGGCTCCCCATAGTTTGTGCCAGTCACACAGAATTTGTTGGCATTTGACGGAGGAATTATTCAACCTTTAGGGATCCTCCCAAAGTTTCCTGTTACTTTGGGGGGAAAACCATCTATGTAGACATCATGGTTGTCAAAGGTGCTTTAGATTTCAGTCTTCTCCTTGGCTGTGACTATGTTTATGCCATGGGGGCCCTCGTCTCTTCACTTTTCCGTGTGGTTTGTTTTCCACATGACGGAAGAATGGTGACCATAGATCAATTATCGTTCTTTAGTCCCCCGGTGCCTCTTGTGCAGCTGTCATCCCCTCTTGGTTCTTGCTCACAAGCAATGCCTTCTTTTCCATAGGTCAATTATGCGGCTACCCGTTCAGTCTCTGCATTTGCTGATGATCATGCAGATGGTCTCGTACATCATGTACTGGGGGCATTGGAACCCGATCTATCATTAGTGCCTCATGACATGTATTCCTCCCAAAGTGCATTCCTTCCATCCCGCGACGACCTCTTGGGAGACATGTTGTCATATGGAAAATGAAACCGGGTGTACGAGGATAGCTTGTTCCTGTCTCAACCTCGTTAAAAATGAAACAAGGTGTCATGAGGATAGTTTGTTCCTGTGTCCACCTCGTTAAAAAATGAAACAAGGAGTCTTGAGGAAAGTTCTTGATCTTATGTCAACCTCGTTAAACAATGAAACAGGGTGTCCTGAGGATAGTTATGATCTTATGTCAACCTCATTAAAAAATGAAATAACTCCCTTTCCAAATCGAGTCTTTGATTAAGATCTCGTAAAATCCAAGTCGAGTCTTTCCAAGATCTCGAAAGTGAAGCTTCATTCCATCCACCTCGTTGAATGCAATGAAGCTTGGGGGGCATGTACCTCGATTTGCATCATTATGATGGGGGCATGCGGACTCATAAGAAGCATTGTTGTGGAGGTAAATCCTCTCTGCGGACAGAGACGATCCCTACTAGCCCAGACCGGGTCTAGCAACAATCACACAATGCTATCACGCAAGTTCCTAATTGCAAATAAAAAGTGGATGGTGAGAACCTACTTGGATTCCAACGCTAGTGTTCGTAGAAGAGATGTCGCCCTCGTTCCTTTGCCTCGGCCGGTCACGATCCCCACGATCTCCGTGATTGGACACCTGCACATGCAAAGAACAACACGAATACAAGCATAAAATCTAGTAGATGCAATTATATATCAGTCAGAAAAGATATAACTCAACATCAAACATAAGACAATGAGAGTGGAACCATAATGATAGTCATCTATTATTAATAAATAACAAAGAAGAATACAACCATTGTTCTGACGTCAAATCCTCCTTTGGCTGGGTAGTCAGCTACACAAGTCTTGCAAAGCTTGTTGGGATGAGGAACAAGCCTCTCTCTCTTTGGGTGACAAGAATCTCCTTACTTAGATTTGGCCTTATGGGTGCAAAGAAGGCTCTTGCAGCTTCAAACTCTCTATCACTATGTTGGAATTACTGGCTAGAACTACTGTAACTAGCTTGCTCAAGGCATAGAGGCAAGCTTTTATAGATAGAGAAGAAAGAGATAGGATCAACCACATTATTCATGGGATTGGCTTTATCACTTGGAAACTTCCATGAAAGGTGGCAAACCACTTTCCCTTCTATGGAGATTCGAAGCCAAACCATCCTAGCTCAACATAGATTCAGTTGGTGAATGGGTTGAAGAGAACCTTCGGAAGCTTGTTGGTTAAAAAATTTACTCAATTCGGTTGGCGCGAGTGCGACTCTAGGACAGAGCGCCAATGTCGCGCCCTTTTTAGAGGATTTCCCTCATCGGCGCGGGCAGTGAACTGTGGACCCGCGCTAATGCAAAAAGAGCTGTTTTCATGGGTATTTTGCAGGAGATGTCTTCAGGGCATATGAAGCTCATACTTAGAGGAATATGATGCAAGTGGTTTCAGGTCATGTCACTTCTCACAGGTCCCGGAATGAGTCCTCCAGTGTGCGGGTGAGGGGTAACAGGGACGGTGATAAACGGTGACAAATTGCTGTGTAACAAGCATAGTTTTTCGTTTCAAGCTTGTGTAAACATGAAACCGAATCCAAGCAGAGTTCTCCATAGTTCAAGCTTGTGTAAAAATGAACCCATACCTGATTTACACCTTGTGATTGTCGTTTTTATCCACTAAACTCTGCTAGATGAGCCTTGGTTGTTTCATTCCATCGCCACCATCTCTTTGGCCGATCATATGCTTTCACTTGGTTGTTTTTCCTTTCCTGAGGAACCGCAACGATGAGTGGTTTTAGTAGCTAGCCTCTTGACCATTACATGTTTTGAGCAGTTCCACCATTGCCAGAACCAGTTGCTACCCTTGATACCACTCGTTCCTATAGGACGAGTCACCTTTGAGCTCTTTTCTGACTCGTAAAATATGAAAAGATTGCCGAGTTATCCCTTTTTGACTCGTTAAACGAAATAAGAGGCAGTCGGCTTTAAGCTCTTTTCCGACCGTGTAAACACGAAAAGATTGCTAGGACTTTGTCGTTTCAGGTTCGTTATTGGTTACGAGATGATGTGATTTCGATCACTTTTCTACTTTTTCAGGTTGAGGTCACTAATCATGAAAAGTAATCCTTGATTTGAATGGTCAAGCGGTTCTTTTGAGTATTGTTTTATGCTTTTTTGGGCTCGAGAGACACAAATCTACGAAAAAGGACCCCCCTCGAGTTTTCTTTTCCGTGTCTTTTCAAACTCTCTAAACATGAAAAAGATTCCGAGTTTTACCTATGTTGGACTCGTTAAACCTTGACGACATTGGACTCGTCACCATGACGAGACTTGAGCTTCTCCTTCCTAGGGCTTGTTAAACCATTACTAGGTTGGATTTGACCGACGGTCGATCTTATATTACAAGCATATGCTATCCCCTTCAAGTTTGTTTTCAAAAATAATAGGGGTACTTGCCAGAAATGGTGGGGAAAATTTGGAAATCATCATTGGCAGCTACTCACTCTTGAACATCGACACTTTTGCTTCTTGTCGGGTTGGGACATCCATACATCGTCATTTTTCCTTCCGCGGGTTTGGGTTTCCATTTAGCCTCATTTCATCCGATTCACGCCGTCTCCATTGAGCCTCTGATCCCTTGTTACCTGAATGTTGCCACCCTCCGGAGTCATGTCACCGACATGTTCAAGAGTATAATCCTTCTGCAGTTTACACCCTTTCCTTCTCTCTGATACTCTGTTTCACCATCTACCGCTTGTTCCTTATCTTTTGTCGTTGATGGGGGAAACATTATGGCCCTACTACGATGGGTCGTCTCCTGTCGACATCAGCTCACTATCTAGGAGATTGATCTAGAGATCCCCTTTGGTACCTTAGAGCTTGCATGCCTCAATGGCAAGTTCTTCGCACCTGACGGTCGACTTTTATCATTGGTCGTCGATTGGGTGATTCCACAAGTGTTCGACTTGAGCTCCTTTTTCACACTTCGTGGATTGTGCTATTTAGGACCTTGAGAACCATTGGCATTATTGGTGGTTTCTCTCGCACATGTTAATGGTTTCCATCATTGACCAGTAATCAAGCAATGTTCTATCATGCTCGACCTCAGCACATCTATTCGCATGTTATAATTTGTACTGCGATCGAATGGGTTCAAGACCCTGAACTCAGATTACACATGTTCGGGTTGCATGGATTGGTTTGCAATTACATGACTGATTGATGGATGGCTGCGACCATACCTGAGTCTTCATGGATGGCTGCGACCATAACTTTATCATTATCATGGTCTCATTAGTTGGATGGTTGCGTCCGTACCACAAACCTAGTTCATATGTCTTTTGGATGGCTGCGCCCATGCCTAGACTACATGTATTTCACTATCATAGATATCAGTTGTACTTGCGTGCAGGTTCTTCCAGATGGTGTTCTAGCTCAGTTAGTTTCGTAAAGAATTTCACCCCTCCCACTCTCTCGGGCTTCATACTTTAGGGGGCATCTGTTACATAGTAATTTGTCACTGCCTTCACTCCAGTCCTTCTACTGTGTCATGTGTCCAAGTCAAACATGCTCATATTGCACAAATTCTCTCTTGTGCTGCCAAATGACCCACTTTTCCTAAGTTATTTGCCTCATCACGACTGTGGACTTAATATACGTGCTGAAAGGCGCTCATAAACAGTCCAGATGCACTGCCAGCGTGGAAGTACATCTGATTCCCGCGATGGTCCGATTTCATGCTCCAACGTGAGGTTGTTTATTATCTTTAGCGATGATCTGACTGGCTACATTGCTCACTAGCAATGTCAGCGCTAAAGATAAGTTATGCCCCTGCGATGATTCAGATTGGGCGAATTTGTTCCAATGGTCGGTCTTCCAGATGACTCTAGACCTGGTTGTTTGCATAGTTTGTATCGCCCTCCTTTCTCTGGCATGGCAGTTCCATCACTTTTCCACCTTTCATGGAGACTCCTTCTCCTATTTAAACTCTCACCATTACTATGCATTGCTAGTTCCTGATAGTTGGCTAGTTGAGCTGTGCTGTTAGTGTTTGTGAGTTTGCTAGATAGCTAGTGTGAGTGTGACAAGTGTGGGATTGTTGATAGCTTGTGGAAGGTTGTAAAGTGCCCTTAATATTGTGTAAAAATTATGAGTGAGAGAGACTTGTATGTTGGGAGATCCATCTTCAAAGAGTGAATGCTTGAAGAACATGTTGGCTGGATCCCTCTGAGAAGGCTTGCGACGTCAATACTTTGGTTGTAAGCTTGCTCTTATTTCATTATTAATACAATCAATGATGTTTTCCTATGTCTTGTATGTAAGTTACTTGATAGCTCATGACTTCTTGACTTTGTGAGTAAACAGATCATTGTTGTCTTCCGGTTACATGCTTTGTTACATTTCCTTTGCATTGTTTCAGGTTGATCACTCATTAGGAGAAAGACGCAGAAGCTGGAGCAGCACGACGGAACTCCATCGACCACTGGTTGAGGTAGGCCTCCAACTATGACTGTTTAAGGAAAGCTATTGTTGATTTGTCCTTGTTTGTGACTAGACCCACTCTAGGGCTAGAGGGGTTGCCTTTGTCCGCAGAGGGAACACTTTCTTGGATCACACCATGTCGAAATTTCCCACTTGTAGATCACCTGGTAATGCAATGCACTAAAGCAAAACACTTGATCTATTTCTACAAACAATTTAGCAGAAGCTTAATCAAACATGAGAAACATCAATAAGAACACATATAATTGATAAGAAGGAATCAATAACACATAACACAGAAGAATTTACCTAGGGAAAGCACCAGCCTAAAACCCCAACTTTGTATTATCAATCAAGTGGAAACATAGTCCGGATTACACAAAGCCTTAGCTCGGAAGCTATCCATCTCTCAGTACAATCCCTTTGCTGCTCATAGACAGTCAAAGGCTTCTCACAAACCTTCTCCTCTGCCCTCCAAGCCTCCTATTTCCTTGGGGTCCAGTGCTACCACCTGTGTGAATTGGCCTCTTCACACACTCACTAACCTCTGATCTAACTACACAAAATTGAAGGAGATAAATCCTCATCATGGATGAGATTCCTTTATAGGAAAAATATTCATCCAACTGATAGTACACTGTCCCTTCTCTGATCTCAACTGGGTCTCTGTCTGAACTGACATGCATTAGTTATCCATGAGTGAATACTCAGTTATCTGAAAATACCAATTGTCACATGCATGCAAGCATCAACAAACTGAATCTCATTAATTTAACAACTTGTTAAATTAATCTAACTGGACTTGACTAAGTTAAACTAAGTCAACTGATCCTCTCAATATAGAACTCATCCTTAATTCCTCAATCAGTGGAGCAAATCAAGGACACATTCCCCAATCAGTGGAGAAACTATTACATGTTCTCACAAAGACTTCAAGTTTGATTTTCCTTAACTAATTAACTCATGGAGAATTAATTAATTAATATTCAAACTGCTGGTATGACCAAATTCGAATTTCACTTCCTATTTTAGACCAGGGACTACCTAAAAATAGGAATCCAACTAGAACTGCTAAAAATAGAACTTCTATTTTTAGCACTTACATTTTTCATTCCCTGTTGCCAAATCCAACATTGATGCCCAAACTGCTATTTTAGCACTTTTACTTTTAGCAATTTCTTATTGCCATTTTTCAGCACTCCCTCTCAACAAGAAAGGCTTCCTCTCGAACCCGATCCTGTACCTCTGGAATGTTTTGCATGCAACACATCTACCAAGTGTGGTTGCTTCAACAACTCTCAGAACAAAAAAAACTCCCAACTGACCTCTCTGTTGGGCTAGAAACATACTCTGATGCTGAAGTTCTACCTTCTACTGAAAAGTGCTCCCTCTATGACCTCTACGCTACTGCAACATCTCCATGCATCTTGCACCGTTGCACCCTTCTCTGTGTTACCCTGCACTGTGCAACACACTTGTGCCTCTCGCATTGCTGCAGCCTGCATGCTTTGCGCTGTCTTGGGATTCCCTGCAATGTAGCTCTCTTTGCCGCTCCATCCGCATCTGTCTCTACCCAATTATTCAGTTCTGCTACTCCTCATCGGGGTTCTGGTAGCAAAGTCAAATCAAAGAGGTTGGGTACCTCAAGGATCCTGCCCCTCCTCCTTGGGATGATCACTCCACATCGCCCCACCTCCGACCTGGAGGTATGGATGCATGCGATCCCTCTACCCACCTGGCTCGAAGTTTCCCCCTACTGGAGGTCTTTGCATGAGAAGATGTCTCTAATCAATCTCCTCTCAACTTCCCCTGTTGTGGCTACTCCATAATCTCCTGAAGCTGCTGCACCAATCGTGGCTCCTCCACAATTGTCTAAGACTTCTTCTGGCTCTGCATGTTGAGAGGTAATTTACTCTCCTTCTCAACCACCAAGTATATAACCTTTGCCTTGCTCCTTAAGGCTTTGCATGCATCTTGTACCTCAAGTGCATACAGGTTCTTGGCTAGCACACCAATCTATTTCCACTTTCCTGCCGTCCCGAAATTTTCTAGAAAAAGAGCCGATATTAAATCAATGATATCTCCCTCATTCGAACTCTGATTCAACTGATTTTTTTTTTATTTTTGGTATTTTTCCGCAAGGAATCCAAATCTTCTATTTATTTATGAAAATTTTTTACAAAAATTTTCAGATCTTCTCTGCAAACTCTCGGCCCAAAACTCAAAACTTTGAAATCTCCTCTCAGTATATTGTTCTCTCCTTGATCACCTGTGCTCTGATACCATGTAGAATTTTGTAGAATTTTTCTACAAATTAGCTAGCTCTGATACCATGTAGAACTTTTTCTACAAATCAACTAGCTTTGATACCATGTATAAATTTCCCACCTGTAGATCACCTGGTAATGCAATGTACTAAAGAAAAACACTTGATCTACTTATACAAACAATTTAGCGGAAGCTTAATAGAACATGAGCAACATCAATAAGAACACATAACTAATAAGAAGGAATCAATCACACATAACACAAAAGAATTTACCTGGGGAAAGCACCAGCCTAAAACCCCAACTCTATATTATCAATCAAGTGGAAATATAGTCTGGATTACACAAAGCCTTAGCTCAGAAGCCATCCAGCTCTCAGTACAATCCCTCTGCTGCTCATAGACAAAGGCTTCTCACAAACCTTCTCCTCTACCCTCCAAGCCTCCTATTTCCTTATGCAGTTTCCTTGGGGTCTAGTGCTGCCACCTGCGTGAATTGGCCTCTTCACACACTCACTAACCTCTGATCTAACTGCACAAACTTGAAGGAGATAAATCCTCATCATGGATGAGCTTCCTTTATAGGAAAAATATTCATCCAACTGATAGTACACTGTCCCTTCTCTGATCTCAACTGGGTCTCTGTCTGAACTGACATGCATTAGTTATCCATGAGTGAATACTCAGTTATCTGAAAATACCAGTTGTCACATGCATGCAAGCATCAACAAACTGAATCTCATCAATTTAAAAACTTGTTAAATTAATTTAACTGGACTTGACTGAGTTAAACTAAGTCAACTGATCCTCTCAATATAGAAGTCATCCTTAATTCCTCAATCAGTGGAGCAAATCAAGGACACATTCCCCAATCAGTGGAGAAACTATTGCATGTTCTCACAAAGACTTCAAGTTTGATTTTCCTTAACTAATTAAATCATGGAGAATTAATTAATTAATATTCAAACTACTGGTAAGACCAAATTCGAATTTTACTTCCTATTTTAGACCAGGGACTGCCTAAAAATAGAAATCCAACCAGAACTGCTAAAAATAGAACTTCTATTTTTAGCACTTACATTTTTCATTCCCTGTTGCCCAATCCAACACTGATGCCCAAAATGCTATTTTTAGCAGTTCTATTTTTAGCAATTTCTTGTTGCCATTTTTCAACAGGTGCGACACCACAGACCCTTTTCATTTTAACAATACTAACGATTGTGGACTACGCCTACTTTCGATACTTAGTTTATTTTTCAACAACTAAGCATATTCATCTTTAAACACAGTGGAAACATTCATATACCATTTATCATATTAACATCATTACCATTCAAGTGCACAACGAATTATCATGGGAGGGGAAACTCCCTGCAATATGAGTTTGCCAGTATCAATAATGTTAATATTTAGAATTACATACAAATTTACATCCAAGGGAAACCCCAAATTTCACCTTTACACTTATACAAATTCACTTCCTGCACCTGTCGTGAAGCCTTGCCCAACCTTGGGCAAAGTCGCCTGAACTGTTGTTCGCCTCGTGCATGGGTCGCCCATTCACCAACGCCTTCAACTATCGCACAATTCTTCGTTTCGTTCGACCCAGGCACGTTTCACCAACTCGCCCTTCGTTCACCATTCACCATCGCACGTTTCTGCCCGAACGTGTCGTTCACCCGAATGCTCGTCACACGTTTTGTTCAACCCGTCATTCGGTTGGACGCCCTACCGCGCCTTCGAATGATTTCTTGAATGAACGCCCTTGAACATTTTCTTGAATGAACGCCCTCGAACGATTTTTCATGAATGCCCTCGAATGATTTCTTGCATGAACGCCTTACCGTGCCTTCGCCTGATGTTTGCTCGGACACCCTACTGCGCCCTCGCCCGGCATTCACTCGGATGCTCTATCGCACCCTCGCCCGGTGTTCCAACCATCCGTCTAGCTGGATGCCCTGTTCCGCCTTCGCTCGGTTCTTCGTTCGCTCAGATTCCCTACCGTGCCCTCGAATGACCTCTCACACGAATGCCATGCCACACCCTCAGCTCGTTCAACAATCTACCTGTGTGCGTCCACCCATGCCCTTGCCCTGAGCCTTGGCCCGCACCTTCATTTCGGTGTGAGTGCTTCGACCCTCGACCGCCTACACTATGCCTTAGTGTTTCAGATCACAACATCCACACTTCACCTCCGTTCAATGCTTGAACACTTATGCCTTGATTGTTGGATGATGCCTTAGCCAAATGCCAAAGCTCGCCCATATATATGGCTCACCCTCCATCAACAGTCGTGACTCCATGCTTGGTCGACCCACCATATATCCTTCGTTTTAACCTTCGAACGAGTCGGCTCGCCCACCGATCGACTCGATCATCGTGTCTCCTCGTTTGGTCTCGCCCGCCCGTCGGCCCATCAAGACTGCACCTTGGTCTATATAAACAAACACCCAAAAACACTTAAGCACATTTTCTAATTTTCTCCCCACCGTGTTGTTGTTCCTTAGCACGTCGTCTTCGCGCGCCCTCACCATGTCGCTTATAGCTCATGGGCATTACAGCGGGTGTAAGGACCTACGGTTCTTACTACCACCGAGAGACGAGTTATACGACCAGCACACGCGAGGAAACATAGGGTTGAAGTGCATAGATGGGATGAGAAATCACGTTTATACGATGGTTGAGAGTGGGCTCCCATGAAGTGAAGCCAACAGTTGAAGTTGTGGTTGAGGGCGTTGGTCGATGGGTCGACCAAGACGAAAGCATGAACAAGAAACGTTGGTTGAAGTTAAGTGAAGGTCAGCCGAGGATATAGCGCGACCACTTGTGGAGCGTATAAACTATATGCTTGATGGCTCATTTGGAACACAATCGCTCAACGATCAAACAACATCTTCGCTCAAATAAGATAGACGTAGGTCGAAGTGTGTGGCAACAAAGGAGATAGGCACAGGTTGGAGATGCGCCCGTTCTTGGGCAAGGTCGCACGATAGCAAGTCGTTTGTCTTGGTGTTGGGTGAAGGCACGGGCAGGAGCGCCCGATGGTTGGTTAAGGGCATGCATAGGTGTGTGGTGCCCGGGTTGTGCGAAGTAGTGCCTGACGGTGGAACTTTGGTGAGCGCCCAGTTTGTGCGACGACTTGGCATGGGTTCTTGGGTGACTCGGGTGAGTGCCCGCCCATCGTGCAAGTGTGCACGGTCACTTGGTGAAGTGTTGAGATTGTGGACAAAGGTGTGTCTCGGGTGGAGGCGCCCATGTGTGGTGAATTGGAGGCACGCCCAAGTTGGGCAAACAACATGATCGTGCGACGAGGTGAATGAAGGGTTGGTGAGTCATGCGGCGACCGTGCGGAGGTGCCAATGCGCTGGGCAACCAAGTTTGTCGAAGATTGTAAATTTGGTTAAGTATGAAACTTGGGGTTTCCAAGTATACTTGTAAAGCTTGTAATTTGTAAAAGATTGTATAATATATTATTCGGGCAGACTCATTGTTTAGGGAGTTGCCCTTCCCTTTATACTATGCAATTGTGTTCTTCATTTATAATTGCTGTTGATGATGAATGTGTATGGGTGTTCATTGGTATAAAGGATAACATAATAATACTTGGTTGCGAAACACAAACTAAGTAGGAGTAAGTGGTTAGGTGTAGTCCACGAACATAAGTATTGGTGAAAAGAAAGTGTTCGGTGGTGCTGCACCTCGCTAAGAGCGGTTGAAAGACTACCGCCAGCTTGGGGGCGTGACAGGTGGTATCAGAGCTCGGTTGGAGCTGGTGAGTAGGGTTGCTCGTGATGAAGTACAGGTG
The DNA here is from genome assembly GCA_031772625.1 of Pinus tabuliformis. Lineage (NCBI taxonomy): Eukaryota > Viridiplantae > Streptophyta > Pinopsida > Pinales > Pinaceae > Pinus > Pinus tabuliformis. The sequence continues at coordinate 691,622,981 of CM062820.1, forward strand.
TGTAGACACTTGGAAATTGAAGACAGTGAAGCAGGTACTTGCAGGTGAAGGAAGCTGTTGCACATACAAGTGGGACAAGAGCTGGTTCAGGTTGCAAGCATCTTGGTGAAGCTGTTGAATGGTCGAAACTAGATCGCAAAGAAGAAGGAAGCTGTTAGCAATGGCAGCTGAATCTCAGGCTGGGTCTAGTCACGGTGTGCAGGATGCTACTATGGCACTTATGGAAAAAGTGTTGGAGAGGATGGAGGACTTGGAAGCTTTCTGGACTAAGAAGATGGACTTGATTGATCGGGATCAAGAGGCCAATTCGAAGATGATGGAAGAGCTCGAAGAACTTTGGACTCAACACGAGTACACTGATCTTATATGTACACAACTCGAAGTAAGGGTCAAGGAGGTTGAAGAGGCAAGAGACCAAGGTCTTGCAGAGATCGTGGGCTTGCAGAAATCTCTTGATGAAGCCAGAGATGAGATCGTGGTGTTGAAGAAGGCTGTGGGGCATAACTCAGGTGGAGGAGTGCCTCATGTGAAAGTCAAGGAACTAGAATCTTATGATAGTACAAGGAGTGCAAAAACTCTTGGCAACTTTCTATGGGACATGGAGCAGTACTTGGAACAATTGGGTCTATCTGATGATGAGACGAAGGTCAAGGTAGCTACTCAGTTCTTAACAAAGGATGCTAAGATGTGGTGGCGAAGATGGACGGATCAGATTGCTAATGGCAGTGCTGGTGACATTACTTCGTGGGATGAGATGAATAAAGCTTTGCAGACCCATTTCAGTCCTCAGGATGAAACGTGGGAAGCAAGGATGAAAATTAAGTTCATAAAGTAGACCGGGAACCTTTAGACATATTAGCGGGAGTTTTCAAGTACGGTTCTGGAACTTCCTGACATGGCGGAGAGGGACAAGGTGTTCAATTTCATTATTGGGTTGAAGCCTTGGGCACGCAATGAAGTGAAGAGGCAGAGGATTAGGACACTTGAGGAAGCTTTTGCTGCTGTGGACAGGTTGGTGGAGCATTATGATGAGACTTCTGATGATAGGAAGAAGAAGTCCGATAAGCCGAAAGATAAGAAGAAGGATGATGCTTCGAAATCGGATGATAATTCGAAGACAAAAAAGACCTTGAAGTGTTGGATATGTGCTGGACCACATAAAGTGAAGAATTGTCCTTCTAAACTGAAAGTCGCTGCGATTGCACAATCTAATGTGAAGAATGAAGAAGCTTTTGTGGGGGTGATGCAGATACTTGGTGGTGGTGCTGCTACAGAGGTGATCTCTCGGAGGGATCCTGAGAAGAATAGTTTGGAGTATGTTCAGATGAAGGTTGGGAGTGCTGATATACTCACTATGGTGGATAGTGGGGCCTCTCACAACTTCATGGGAGAAGATACTGCAAGAAGAATTGGGCTGAAATTTGTACCGGTGAAGGCACAGATGAAGATAGTCAATTCCCATCTTGATAATGTTCTTGGTGTAGCTGAAAAGGTGGACACGACACTTGGTGAGTGGACAGGGAAGGTCGACTTCACTATAGTGCGGATAGATGACTATGAAGCTATGCTGAGAATGGAATTCATGAAACAATTTGATGCTATGATTGTTCCAAATATGAGGAAGCTGTACATTTATGATGGAAGGGAAGATGTACCCATTGGTGTACCAACCATTGGAGTGACAAGGCCTGGTTGTAAGTTGGCAGTGATGCAAATGGAGGATTAGAAGTGGATGGAAGACATGAGTAAGCGGTTGTCTACGGTTGAGACAAAGCTTACTGAGCAGTCATTGGTCATCAAGACACTTTCAGATAGTATCTTGGATTTGTCAAGAAGGCTAGAAGTGGTTGAGGATGATGATGATGATGATGAGGCATATGTGAGGCTGAATGTCTGGGAGGAGGACCGGCTCACTTATCTACAAAGGATGGAGATAGAGAATCCTGACAGATGGATTGAGTTGATTAGTGAGGGTGAGCCTTCAGGCTCTACCCCCTCCACATATTGGTAGATGACAAGAAGATGGGGCTCATTGTTAGCTGCTCATGGCAGTGAGTCCTTAAAACAGATTGAGCAGGTATGGCAGATGGTGCAGGGATGGCTTGGCATCAAGCATCATGACATGTTGCAGATGGGATGGAGTTTCCATGGCCCTAAGCATGGGTGAGGTTCTTGGTGAGTCTGGGATGTGGCAGGAATTCGAGGTAGACTGATGAAGGCATAAGGATGTTCACTCTCATGGCTTGAGCGTGACAGTTGGATTAGCTACCAAACTAGTTCAAAAATGGGGTCTAGAAGTGCACGGAGAGATGTTGACATCAGGCAGGTAGGAAGGATGACAGTTCACAGGATGAGGACAAGGTGATTCTACACATGTTGCAGGGATGTTTGCAGTATGTGGAAGAGTTGACATCATGGACCAAGGATGAGACAGATATTGATGATGATCTTGGTGGATGGCTACTAGGATGGTATGTTGTCGAGGACGACAATAACTTCAGGTGGAGGAGGATGTAAGGACCTGCGGTTCTTACTACCACCGAGCGACGAGTTATACGACCAGCACGCGCGAGGAAACATAAGGTTGAAGTGCGTAGATGGGATGAGCGACCACGTTTATACGATGGTTGAGCGTGGGCGCCCATGAAGTGAAGCCGACGGTTGAAGTTGTGGTTGAGGGCATTGGTCGACGGGCCGACCAAGCCGAAAGCATGAACAAGAAACGTTGGTTGAAGTTAAGTGAAGGTTGGCCGAGGATATAGCGCGACCACTTGTGGAGCGTATAAACTATACGCTTGATGGCTCATTTGGAACACAATCGCTCAACGATCAAACAACATCTTCACTCAAATAAGATAGACGCAGGTCAAAGTGCGTGGCAGCAAAGGAGATAGGCGCAGGTTGGAGATGCACCCGTTCTTGGGCAAGGCTGCACGATAGCAAGTCATTTGTCTTGGTGTTGGGTGAAGGGCACGGGCAGGAATGCCCGTCGGTTGGTTAAGGGCATGCACAGGTGTGTGGCGCCCGAGTTGTGTGAAGTAGTGCCTGACGATTGAACGTTGGTGAGCGCCCGGTTTGTGCGACGACTTGGCATGGGTTCTTGGTTGGGTGACTCGGGTGAGCGCCCGCCTGTCGTGCAAGTGTGCACGATGACCTGGTGAAGTGTTGAGATTGTGGACAAAGGTGTGTCTCGGGTGGAGGCGCTCGTGTGTGGCAACTTGGAGGCACACCCAAGTTGGGAAAACAACAGAATCATGCGACGAGGTGAACGAAGGGTTGGTGAGTTGTGCGGCGACCGTGTGGAGGCACCGACGAGCTGGGCAATCGAGTTTGCCGAAGATTGTAAATTTGGTTAAGTATGAAACTTGGGGTTTCCAAGTATACTTGTAAAGCTTGTAATTTGTAAAAGATTGTATAATATATTATTCGGGCAAACTCATTGTTCAGGGAGTTGCCCCTCCCTTTATACTGTGCAATTGTGTTCTTCATTTATAATTGCTGTTGATAATGAATGTGTATGGGTGTTCATTGGTATAAAGGATAACATAATAATACTTGGTTGTGAAACACAAACTAAGTAGGAGTAAGTGGTTAGGCGTAGTCCACGAACATAAGTATTGGTGAAAAGAAAGTGTTCGGTGGTGTCGCACCTTGCTAAGAGTGGTTGAAAGACTACCGCCGGCTTGGGGGCGTGACAGCGGGGGTCGGGCGGATGCTTCCCAACTTGGCAGCCTAACGGCCTGCGGGGGTGGTGGGGTGATTCTCGGAATCACCCTGCCCTGCCCACCTCAACGACCCAATGGCCCACGAGGGTGGTGGGGTGATTCAGGGAATCACCTGGCCCTCCGCCCAACCCCGACGGCCCGCGAGGGTGGCATGGTGATTCCAGGAATCACCCCACCCTCTGCCCCACCCAGGCGGCCCAACGGCCCGTGGAGGTGGCGGGGTGATTCCGGGAATCACCTCACCCTCCGCCCCACCCCGGTAGCCCAACAGCCCGTGGGGGTGGTGGGATGATTCTGGGAATCACCCCGCCCTCCGTGCCACCCTAGCGGCCCAACGGTCTGCTAGGGTGGTGGGGTGATTTCAGGAATCACCCCACCCTCCGCCCCACTTCGGTGGCCCAATGGTCCCCAGGTGTAAGGTCCTCGGGTTGATGACCTGACCAGGCATGGGTGAGCGCACACGACAGGTGTGTGGGCAGGTGCACGGGTGAACGCACACGGCAGGCGCGCGGGCGGGTGCACGCACACGGCGGGTGCACGGGCGAACGCACACGGCGGGCGCGCGGGCAAGCACGCGGACGGGCGCGCGGGCGGGCGCGCGGGTGAGCTCACACGGCGGGCGCGCGTGTAGGCGGGCGAGCGCACACAGAGATGTGACGAACAGGCGAGTTGAAAGCGACGAAACCTGCGACACTTGGGAAACTTGCGATGGAACGAAGGAGTGTTTATACAACCAGTTGAGGGTTCGAACAACACTTGAGGCCGACTTGTGTTGTGGGCAAGCAGACTTGTAAAGAAGGCGTTCAGGCACGTTTGAAGGGTGTGTAAACATGTTTTGGTGGTCGGCTGGGTGAGCCACCACCCCCACTTGCGATGGGTATAAGTTGGGGAATGCGTGGAGGCATTTCAACACATTCGACAAGCACTTTCGCTCAAGAAGAAGAGGTGTAGGTCTAAGTGCGCAGAAGACAAGAAGGGAAGGCGCATAGCTCGTGAACTAGTTCTTGGTTTAGCCACACAGTGGAGAAGTGTCATTCTTGGAGTTGGGTGAAGGTGTTGGGCAAGGTGTGCTCGATGATCAGTTGAGGTGTGCACGACGGTCGTGCAAAGTGTCGGTTTGTGCCAGGACTTGGCATGGGTGTCTTGGTGGCTCAGGTGAGCACTCGCCCATCGTGCAAGGTGTGCACGAAGGTGAACGGAGGTTCACCTTGATTGTAAAATTGACTAAGTGTAAATTTGGGGTTTCCCAAGATTTAGCTTGGACATTGTAAAAGTGATGATTATATAATATATTGATTTGGGCAGACTCATATTGCAGGGAGTTGCCCCTCCCTTTATACTGTGCAATTGTTGTTCTCTTTTATAATTGATGATGAAAATGAATGAGTATGGGTGTTCATTAGTATAAAGGATAAACTTAATATTGCTTGGTTGCGAAACACAAACTAAGTAAGGAAAAAGTGTAATAGGCGTAGTCCACGAACATTAGTATTGGTGAAAAGAAAGTGTTCGGTGGTGCCGCACGTCGCTATAAGCGGTTGGAAGACTACTGTAGGTGTAGGGGCGTGACAGTTGGTATCAGAGCTCGGTTGGAGCTGGTGAGCAAGGTTGCTCGTGACGAAGTGACAGTGGAAGCAGGTACTTGCAGGTGAAGGAAGCTAGTTTCACATACAAGTGGAACAAGGGCTGGTTCATGGTTGCAGGGAACTTGGTGAAGCTGGTGAGACAGGTTTAGCAGGGGTGAAGCTTAGTGCTTGGGCCAAGCTGAATGACAAGGCATGGCAGGTTTGGAAGAATGCGAAGGGAAGCTCTTGCTTACCTTATACAGGTTGAAGCGGTTGAAAGAAGAGAATCCCCGGATTCGAGAGGAACTTGAAGTCTTGGAAAAGAATGTTGAAGACGAACTTCTTCAACTTGGTTGGACAATGGAGCAAGATGAAGTTGCAGATTGTGCTAACAAGGAAGAGGAAGCTGTGATGATCAAGGATGTTGTAGATGTAACAACGATGGAGGATGAACTTGAGATTGATCAAGTTGGACCAGGATCGTGCGGTTTGCAGACATGGATGAATGAGGATACTCATTTGGAGGAACCTCATGATGATGATGATGATGAAGAGCAAGGATTGTTGACTGTTGCAGGACTTGTTGGGGTTGGTTGTGACCTTATGATAGAAGGTGCAAAGGCCCGTGACAAGGGAGGAACATGATGATCGTTGTGGAGGATTGGGTCATGATTTAGCTACTTTGGCTAAGTGCCTAACATGACTCATGGACAGATTGGAGGGCACACATGATGATGCTTGGGTGGACTTCTCATGGCCGAGACCAAGAGATAGTCTTGGTGGAACCTTTAGTGGGGGAGCTACGATGGAGAGACTCATGTGATGATGATATGGTTGGGTGACTGAGTTCACTAGACCGAAGATAGCAGACTTGGATGAGGATGACCGATTGTTGTGATGGGTCTACTTGGTTGGACTACATGGGCAACATAGTCATGGACATCAGGTTGGAGACATGGAGCATGACAGTCTTATGTATGGACATTATGTGGGAGCACTTGTAGAGGTGTCACTTATGGGCATCCAATGAGGAGTGCCAAGGCAGGGATGTTGCGCAGATGGATTTGCTGATGTGACATGGAGATGTTTTACTTATGAGCTGATGGAGAGGTTGTGCACTCTTGTACAACAAGACCATGGACTTAGATGGAGTTGTGAGCAGACTATGGAGCATTCCTACTACATGGAGAGCTGAGGCATCTTGCAGAGACCTTTGGACCAAGACTTGTATGCTTGCTGAGATGGTGATTGGAGATGACTCATGGAGCTCATGATGACTTGAGGTTGTGAATTTTAGGGACTTCATACATGGTGGATTTAGAGGATTTGATGCATTGAGGAACTGAGGTCAGAGACTTTGATGCAGGATGGGGTGCATACTTTCAAGTACATGTATGGGTGTGGCTTGAAAGAGTGATTTGATGTGGAGGATCAATATGAGACACTTTGGAGTGATGGAGTTGCAACGATGATGATGCCTTGGTGGCAACACTTGGGCATGGGTTGAGCCGAGACTCAACCACCTTTTGACACATGGGAGCTGATTGATCTATGATCATGGGCAGCACATGGATAGATGAGACAGGTGTATACTTGTTTCTATGGCAGACTTGAGGGATGGCACATTGCAGATATGATGGAGGTTGCTTCATGGACCTGGATGTGGCACACCGAGAGTTGGAGATTGATGAGATGATCTCTTCATATGGAGGAGATACACATATGGATGATGTTGGGATAGATGTGGCTGATTTCATGTAGCACATTGACACCAAACATCATGGACAACATGTTGCAGATGAGATGAGGACTACTTCATAGACCTGAGCATGGCTTGCACTTATATGGAGATGGATTCTTGATCGAGTTGAGGATGTGACAGGATGTTCTGAGAAACAACTGATGGTGGCATGAGGATGTGCATTCTCATGATTGAGCGTGACAGTTGCACTGGCCATCCGACTAGTTCAGACATGAGGGCCGGCATGTACAGAGATGTGTTAGCATTATGTTGGAGTACCATGGTAGCAGTTCACATGATGACACATGATGAGGTCGACACGAGATGTTGCAGTGGGCATGTAGCTTGGATGGAGGGACCAGCCTTCCACGTCGGGGAGCAGCATGTGGAGATTGTGACAGGGTGATCGATGATCATGGATTGAGATGATCTATGATGTATGACATACCGATGAGGTGTATACCTTGGTATGGTGATCTTGGTGACAGATGGTTACCGAGGCGAGACATGGTGGAGACGGTGGTTCTACATATGATGCAGAGATGGTTGCAGCATGTGGAGGAGTTGACATCATGGATATTGATCTTGGTCGATGGCTACCGAAATGGTATGTTGTCGAGGACGACAATGATTTTAGGTGGAGGAGGATGTAAGGTCCTCGGGTTGATGACCCGACCGGGCGCGGGTGAGCGCACACAACGAGCGCACGGGCGGGTGCGCGGGTGAACGCACACGGCGGGCGCGTGGGCGGGCGCACGGGCCAACGCACACGGCGGGCGCACGGGCGAACGCACAAGGCAGGCGCGCCGGCAAGCACGCGGGCAGGCATGCGGGCGGGCGTGCGGGCGGGCGCGCAGGTGGGTGGGTGCGCGAGCACACACGAAGATGTGACGAACATGCGAGTTGAATGCGACGAAACCTGCGACACTTGGAAAACTTGCGATGGAACGATGGAGTGTTTATACAACCGGTTGAGGGTTGGAACGACACTTGAGGCCGACTTGTATTGTGGGCAAGCCGACTTGTAAAGAAGGCGTTCAGGCACGTTTGAAGGGTGTGTAAACATGTTTTGGTGGTCGGCTGGGAGAGCCACCACCCCCACTTGCGATGGGTATAAGTTGGGGAATGCGTGGAGGCATTTCAACACATTCGACAAGCACTTTCGCTCAAGAAGAAGAGGTACAGGTTTAAGTGCGCAGAAGACAAGAAAGGAAGGTGCATAGCTCGTGCACTAGTTCTTGGTTTAGTCACACAATGGAGAAGTGTCGTTCTTGGAGTTGGGTGAAGGTGTTGGGCAAGGTGTGCCCGATGATCGGTTGAGGTGTGCACGACGGTCGTGCAAAGTGCCAGTTTGTGCCAGGAGTTGGCATGGGTGTCTTGGTGGCTCGGGTGAGCACCCGCCCATCGTGCAAGGTGTGCACGAAGGTGAACAGAGGTTCACCTTGATTGTAAAATTGACTGAGTGTAAATTTGGGGTTTCCCAAGATTTAGCTTGGACATTGTAAAAGTGATGATTATATAATATATTGATTTGGGCAGACTCATATTGCAGGGAGTTGCCCCTCCCTTTATACTGTGAAATCGTTGTTCTCTTTTATAATTGTTGATGATAATGAATGAGTATGGGTGTTCATCAGTATAAAGGATAAACTTAATATTTCTTGGTTACGAAACACAAACTAAGTAAGGAAAAAGTGTAATAGGCATAGTCCACGAACATTAGTATTGGTGAAAAGAAAGTGTTCGGTGGTGCCGCACCTCGCTATAAGTGGTTGGAAGACTACCGCAGGTGTAGGGGCGTGACACCAGGGGTGGTGGGGTGATTCCGTGAATCACCTCGCCCTCTGCCCCATCGCGGCGGCAAAACGGCCTGCGGTGGTGGCAGGGTGATTCCGTGAATCACCCCACCATCCGCCCCACCTCGACAGCCCAACAACCCACCGTGGTGGTGGGGTGATTCCTGGAATCATCTCACCCTCTGCCCCACCCCGGCAGCCTAACGACCCTCGGGGGTGGCAGGGAGATTTCGGGAATCACCCTGCCCTTCGTCACACCCATGTGGTGCAATTTCCCGCGGGGGTGGTGCAGTGATTCCCGAAATCACCCCACCCTTCGCCCCAAATTGGTGGCCCAATGACATGCGGGGTGGCGGGGTGATTTCGGGAATCACCCTGCCCTTTGCCCCACCCCAGTGGCCTAATGACCCGCGGGGGTGGCAGGGTGATTGCGTGAATTAGCCCACCCTCCGCCCCACTCGGCGGCCCAACGACTCATGAGGGTGGAAGGGTGATTCTGAGAATCACCTCACCCTCCGCCCTACCCCGGCGGCCCAATGGCCCACTGGGGTGGCGGGGTGATTCCAGTAATCACCCCACCCTCTACCCCACCTCGGTGGCTCAAAGGCCCGTGGGGTTCATGGGGTCATTCCGGGAATCACCCCCCGTCTACCCCATCCGAGTGGCCCAATGGATCGCGGGGGTGGTGGGATGATTATGGGAATCAACCCGCCCTCCGCCCCACCCCGATGGCCTAATGCCTCGCGGGGGTGGTGAGGTGATTACGGGAATCACCCTGCCCTTCGCCCCACCCCGACGGCCCAATGACCCACAGGGGGTGGTGCGGTGATTCTGGGAATCACCCCTCCCTCCTCCCCACCTCGGCAACCCAATGGCCCACGGGGGTGGAATCAACTCACCCTCTGCCCCACCCCGACAACCCAATGGCCCGTGAGGGTGGCGGGGTGATTCCGGGAATCACCTTGCCCTCTACCCCACCTTGGCAGCCCATCGACCAATGGGGGTGGCAGGGTGATTTCGGGAATCACCCCGCCCTCCGCCCTAGCCCGGCGACCTACGTCAGTGGTGGGGTGATTCCGGGAATCAACCCTCCCTCCTCCTCACCCCAGCTGCACAACGACTCGCAGGGGTAGTGCGGTGATTCCGGGAATCACCCCGCCCTCTGCCCCACCCCGGTGGCCTAACGGCCTGCGGGGGTGGCAGGGTGATTCCAGGAATCACCCCATCCTCCGCCCCATCCCGACGGTCCAACGACCCATGGGGGTGGTGGGGTGATTCTGGGAATTACCTCGCCCTTCGCCCCACCTAGACGGCCCAACGATGTGCGGGGGTGGAGGGGTGATTCTAGGAATCACCCCACTCTCCGCCCCAGCCCGGCGGCCCAACGGCTCGCGGGGGTGGCGTGGTGATTCTGGGAATCACCTCGCCCTCTGCCCCACCCCGGCAGTCCAACGACTTGTGGGGGTGGTGGGGTGATTATGGGAATCACCCTACCCTCCGCCCCACCTCGGTGGCTAAACGGCCCGAGGGGGGCGCGATGATTCTTGGAATCACCCCGCCACCCCCGCAGGTTGTTGGGTCGCCGGGGTGGAATGGAGGCTTCCCACCCCACCCCGCGGAGGGCGGGGTGATTCCTGGAATCACCTTGCCACTACCGTGGGTCACTGGGCTGGGGTGGAGGGTTGTCTGTAGCCCTCTGCCCCACCCTGGTGTCCTAACGACCTACGGGGGTGGTGAGGTGATTCCAGGAATCACCCCGCCACCCCCAGCCTCTGCCCCACCTCGGCGGCGCAACGAATCACGGGGGTGGCGGGGTGATTTGGGCAGAGGGCTGGGTGATTCCTGGAATCACCCTACCACCCTCATGGGCCGTTAGGTTGCTGGGGTGGGGTGGAGGGCGGGGTGATTCTCGGAATCACCTTGCCACCCCAGTGGGTCGTTGGGCCGATGGGGTGGGGCAGAGGGCGAGGTGATTCCTGAATCACCCCACCAACCCCGCGGGCCATTGGGTCGCCAGGGTGGGGCAAAGGGTAGGGTGATTCCTAGAATCAACCTGCCACCCCCGTGGGCCATTGGGGGTGGCGCGGTGATTCTCCGAACCACCCCGCCCTCTGCCCCACACTGGTGGCCCAACGAAGCGCGAGGGTGGCGGAGTGAATCAGTGAATCACCCCGCCTCCTCCACACCTCGCTGGCCCAATGACGCGCGCGGATGGCGAGGTGATTCCGAGAATCACCTCGCCCTTCGCCCCACACCAACAACCCAATGACCCGCGGGGGTGGAGGGGTGATTCCGGGAATCACCTCGCCCTCCGCCCCACCCCGACGACCCAATGGCCTGCAGGGGTGGCAAGGTGATTCTGGGAATGACCCCGCCCTTTGCCCCAACCCTCCAGCCCAACGGCCAATTGGAGTGGCGGGGTGATTTCGGGAATCACCCAGCCCTCCACCCCACCCTGACAGACAAACGATGTGCGGGGGTGGCGGGTTGTTTCTAGGAATCACCCCGCCCTCTGCCCCACCTTGGCTATCACACCCCCAAGCTGGCGGTAGTCTTTCAACCGCTCTTAGTGAGGCGAGACACCACCGAACACTTTCTTTTCACCAATACTTATGTTCATGGACTATGCCTAACCACTTACACCTACTTAGTTTGTGTTTCGTAACCAAGTATTGTTATGTTATCCTTTATACCAATGAACACCCATACACATTCATTAACATCAGCAATTATAAATGAATAACACAATTGCACAGTATAAAGGGAGGGGCAACTTCCTGAACAATGAGTCTGCCCGATAATATATTATACAATCTTTTACAAGTTACAAGCTTTACAAGTATACTTGGAAACTCCAAGTTTCATACTTAGCCAATTTTACAGTCTTCGGCAAACTCGGTTGCCCAGCTCGTTGGCGCCTCCGTACGGTCGCCGTACGACTCACCAACCCTTTGTTCACATCATCGAACAATCGTGTTGTTTTCCCAACTTGGGCGCGCCTCCAAGTCGCCACACACGGGCGCCTCCACTCGAGACACACCTTTGTCCACAATCTAAACACTTCACCAAGTCACTGTGCACACTTGCACGACGGGCCGGGGGCTCACCCGAGCCACCCAAGAACCCATTCCAAGTCGTCGCACAAACCGGGCACCACACACCAGTGCACGCCTCACTCCAACCAGCGGGTGACCCTGCCCATGCCCTTCACCCAAAACCGAGAAGCGATCTACCTCCGTGCAGCCTTGCCCAAGAATGGGCGCATCTCCTAAACTGCGCCTTCTACTTGTGCATCCACCCTCTTAGATCTGCGCACTTCTCTTCTAGCGAAGTTGTTGTACGATGGTTGAATGTCCAAATGACTCCAAAGAAATGTTAATATATACAAGTGGTAGGGCGAAGTCTTGGCTGCCTAGCCGACTTACCCAACGCCCCTATTCCATCACAATCTCACCCAAACACATGTCGGCTTGCCCATATTGTAGGTCAGCCGTGGGTTGAGCGTTCATGCTCCCCACATCTCTAAAAACCATCGTCACTCTCTCCCTTGTGTGCATTATAACATATAACGCCATCGCACATGAAGTTCAGCTTGCACTCCATCGTTTGTTCAAGTTTCCAACCGGTCGCTCATCATTTGAACGCGGTCGCAGTTCCATCGGAACCGCAGGTCCTCACACTGGCGACCCAACGGCTCGTGGGGGTGGCAGTTTGATTCCTGGAATCATGCCACCCTTCGCCCCACCCCGGCGGCCCAACGGGCTACGGGGGTGGCAGGGTGATTTCGGGAATCACCTCACCCTCCGCTTCACACCAGCGGCCCAAAGGCCTGCAGGGGTGGCGGGGTGATTTCGGGAATCATCCCGCCCTCTGATCGAATCACCCCGCCACCCTCGCGAGCTGTTGGGCCGCTGAAGTGGGGCAGAGCCTGGGGCAGGGGAGGTGATTTCAGGAATCACCTAGCAACTCCCGCGGGCCGTCAAGGTGGGGCGAAGGGCTGCGGACAGCCTTCACCCCACCTCAGCAACCCAACGGCCTGCGGGGGTGGAGAGGTGATTCCGGGAATCACCTCGCCACCCCCGCGAGCCATTGGGCCATCGGGTTAGGGTGGAGGGTGGGGGTGGCGGGGTGATTTCAGGAATCACCCCGCCACCCTCGCGGGCCATTGGGTCGTCGGGGTGGGGCGAAGGCTGCCCACCCCACCCCGCGGAGGCGGGGGTAATTCTGGGAATCACCCTGCCACCCTTGCGGGCCATTGGGCCGCCAGGGTTGGGAGGAGGGCGGGGTGATTCTCGAAATTAGCCTGCCACCCCCGCGAGCCGTTGAGCTGCCAGGGTGGGGTGATTCCTGGAATCTCCCATCCACCCCTGCGCATCGTTGGGCTGCCGGGGTGGGGCAAAACTCGTTCACCACTAAAATTTCCACCACTTAGTCGATTTCCATGTTTCCTCTGACTCGTTGCACCATTCCAAGCGTGCCCAACTTGATGGTTGGTCCAACTCATCGCCTGCTCACCCATCGCGCGCCCACCGCCAAACGAACCACAACTCGTTTGTGTTACACTGGAGGTCCAATGGCTTGCGGGGTTGTCGGGGTGATTCTTGGAATCACCTCGCCACCCTCGCGGGCCGTTGGGCAGCCGAGGTGGGGCAAAGGGCAAAATGATTCCTGGAATCACCCCGCCACCACCGTGGGCCGTTGGGCTGTCGGGATGGGGTAGAGGGCGGGGTGATTCCCAGAATCACCCCACCGCTGGGGTGGGGTAGAGGGCGGGGTTATTCCCAGAATCACCCCACCACCCCCGCGGGCCGTTGGGCCGTCGGTGTCATGCCCCCAATTTTTTTTCGTGAATTGCCCAATGTGCGGCATCAGCGAAACACCCAACTTTTTCATTTTTTAACGTGTTTCCTGAACTATGCCTAACATTCATCTCATTAACCATTTTAAACATTTAATGTGTGGAATAACATTAATAAACTTTCAACAGCAAGAGACACACTAATATATGCAAGTAAGAATTATATTATTAATTCTGTTTTACATCAACCGAGAGGAAATTCTCAACCGGCGTTTATACAATTTTTCACCGTTCGGCTGTCTTGCAGCTTGGCCCTTGGCCGCTGCACTGTTCAACCTCACCCAAACACCTTTGTTTCCACCTACGATTGTCGTGCCAATGTTTACCCTTGCCCGCACCTTTTGTGCAGCCTGTGTCACCTTGGGCGCACCTCACCCACGCTTCATGCGGTTCTCATTTCACCACCTCTCACCGTGTCAAATTTCCATTCGATGGGTGCTCGCACCTCGAGTCACCCTACCTGCACCTTCGCACGGCTACACAACCGGCAGGCGCCCTCACCTTGGGTCACCCTGCCTGCTGATCTCAACCTATTTTCCTACATTGCATGCACCCTCACCCTGGTCACTTGACCCGCGGGTCTCACACCCAGCCTGCTTACGCCTGCGTTCAAGCCTTCAGCTCGTCGTGCGGGCACATCCCCTCTACGAACTCTTCGCTTATTTCAGAGCTCCCTTGAGATGGCTTGCACTTTGCTTGCTGTCCTCCAAACTCCATATCCACCTATATATATATATGTTTGTCTCGTTGGGTGGGGGCTTTGGCCAAAGGCCAAGCCGACCCACTGTTCATGTTTTTTCATGTCGGCTCGGGTTAGGGGAGCCTGCACTTGGGACTGTCCACCTGCCTATAAAATTCACGGTGCCAAAACTTAGCCGCATTTTCCCACACGGCTTCGTGTTTGCCTCCTATTCGCCAGCTTGTCACCTTCATCAGGCGTGCGCCCGCTCGCCAAGTCGCATTCCCAGCTTGCCGTTGCCCGTCGCTCACTCTCTGTTTCTTCGGTTAAACCCGCTCGGTGGGCACGCTCGGTCGCTCGAATGTTGCAACGACTTGTGGGCGCTACATTCACTCCCACCTAAGCTCATTGCCATCCTTGGCAATTCGGCTATCCTCCATGGCTTCCTATCGTACTTCGCAATCTTTCACTTCCATCTCCAAAGTGAGTCCTCCATTTCCGAGCTATCTTCCTCCGGTGCATCCTTCTATCTGACAAGAGATTCCCGTCTTATGTGGCTCACAATTCCTATCATTTGAAGATTCAAAATCTTCGCCAACACAAGGTTTGATCTGTCAACAATCATGGCTGGTCCCCTCAGTGGTTCCACTCTGTCGGGATGTTTTGCATTAAGTCGATGCTTCTTAACCCGAAATCACCCCTCGTACTTCCTTGTCAAAGATCTCGCAGTCCACTTAGGTGGCTGAAACTGATCTTTGGTAATCCTGAGGAAAACCATATCTCCCACCCTGAAGTGTGCATCCCGCCTATCCTTATCTGTCCATTTCTTCATCCTCCTTGTAGCTTCGTGCAAGTGCAACCATTCCAACTCCAAGGTATCATCCCAAGCCTTCATGAACTTCTTCGCAAGAAGACTCCTCAAAAAACCTCTCGTCACTACGGTTTGCGAAGCGACTGGCATCTGCACATTCACCAACTCAAATGGACTATATCCTGTCGTGGAACTTTTCTGCATGCTGTAGCTGAACTGAGCTACATCCAAGAGTTCGGGCCAATTCTTCTCATCAGCCATCACATAATGTCTTAAGTAGTCCTCCAGCAGTGCATTGATTCTCTCGGTCTGTCCATCTATCTGCGGATGGTAACTCAAACTCATCAACAAATCCATCCTGACTAGCTTGAACAATGTGGTCCAAAATCTGCCTGTAAATTGCAGATCTTGGTCTGAAATGATGCTTAATGGAATTCCCCAATACTTCACTATGTTATTGAAGAACAACTCCGCAGTCTTCTCGGCTCCACAAGGATCTTTGTTGGAACAAAGACAACATACTTGGAAAAATGATCGACCACGACCATGATCCCATTATACCCCTGTACTTGCGGTAACTGAGAGATGAAGTCCATTAAGACACTCATCCATGGTCTCTCAGGAATCGGTAAAGGCTGCAATAGACCTCCTTGCCTCTGAGTGTCCAATTTGTCCTGCTGACAAATGATGCACGTATGTACATACTCCTCCACATCCTCTCTCATCTTTTCCCAAAAGAACCCTCTGTCTAATAATGCCAAAGAACGATGCTGGCCTAGAGGCTAGCCCACGGAGAATCGTGGCATTCCTTCAAAAGGTGCCTCCTACGCCCAGATGACTTTAGAACATAGAGTCCATTTCCAAAGAACAAGAATCCATCTCAGAGAAAAAACTTCCGTGTCTCCCCCTCCTTTATCTGCTTCACTATATTCTATGCCTGAGTATCAGTGTCAATGCTTTCCTTGAGCTTATTCTGCATATCTTCTATCATCTGTACTCGACTCCTACTTCCTGCTACCTGCTCTTCCTCCTCTTCCAATGCCGCTAGTTGTCCCTTCCTGCTAAGGGCATCCACAACTGCATTGAGTCTATCAAGTCGGTACTCAATAGTCATGTTGAACTCTGCCACGAAGTCCTTGCTACCACGTTGTCAGTCTTGACAACAAAAGGTTTCCCAATCAAGTAATGCCTCCATACCTGCAAATAGTGGATGATCGCAGTCATCTCCTTCTCATGGACTGGATACCTCTGTTCTCTACCCTGTAACTTTTGACTCTCGTACACCACTGGATGCCTGTCCTGCATAAGAACCCTTCTATGGCAAAATCTGAAGCATCTATGTGTACCTCAAATGGTTGCTCGAAGTCTGGCGACTTTAGTATCGGTGCCGTAACCATCCTCTTCTTCAAATCATCAAATGCCATTTGACATTTATTTGTCCAAATCCATCGCTTGTCCTTCTTTATAAGGTTTTTTAGTGATGATGTTACTTTGGAATACCCCTCCAAAAACTTCCGTTGGTAGTTGTTCATGCCCAAAAACACCCTCATATCATGGAAATTCTTCGGTTCAACCCAATCCTCGATCACCTTCACCCTGTTCGGCTCCATCCGTATGTACCCTTGACCCACAATGTGCCCAAGGAATGGAATCTCGGTCTGGGAAAACACACACTTCGACTTCTTCAAGTACAACTGACTCTTCTTCAGCACCTCGAACACCAAAGCTAAGTGTTTCTTATGATCCTCCATGTTATCACTGTACACCATGATGTCGTCCAAGTATACTACTACGAACGAATCCAAGTATGGACGTAGTACATCATTCATCAAAGTGCAAAACGTAGCAGGAGCATTGCACAACCTGAATGGCATAACAAGGAATTAAAAGCTTCCATACATTATTACGATCGCAGTCTTCCTCTCATCTCCTCTTGCTATCCGCACCTAATAATACTCAGGCCTCAAATCCAGCTTGGAAAACACTTAGGCTTTCACAAGCTTATCGAAGCAATTTGTAGCTAATGGCAAAGGATACCTGTTCTTTATCATTTGCTTATTGAGAGAACGATAATCACAACACATCCGTAGCTCATTTGTATCTTTCTTCTGCTGGAACAATACTAGAGCTCCATAGGGGGACCTTGAAGGTTTAACTCCTTTAAGTGTCATTTCAATTCTTCCAACTCAGGTCCTGACAACCGATGAGGAGCTTTAGCCGGAGGTTGCTTTCCTGGCTCAAGCTCAATGCTATGGTCCACCGCACGCCTTGGTGGAAGCTTCTTTGGTAGCTCATCGGGCATCAAATATGCATACTTGGCCAGCACCTTGGAAATCTCAGCTAGAATAGGTGTCTCCACTCCATCATCGCTATCAACTTCTCTAATAACTGTCGCATATGTCTCCACGTCTGACTCCCGCATAGCCTTCTCCAAACTTAGTGCATAAACATGCTGCACCTTGACTTCCTTCCTTTGCTTATGAGTAGGCAAAGTCCAAGTCTGTGATCCTCCAATCAGCACAACCTCATCGCAGAAGGGGACAATAACTGCTCTATTTCCCTTCAAGAAATCCTGCCCCAATATCATGTCAAAATCGTTCATCTCCATCACTACGAAATCCAACCGACCTTGCCAGACTTTGATCTACACCGGCACTTCGTGTGCCAAACCCACCACTCTAGCTCTTGAGTTCACTGCCTTGACCTCCACATTCGATGGGAAAATCATCAGCCCAACTTCTTTTGCTAGCTGTGTCATCATGAAGTTATGTGTGGCCCCCATGTCCACCAGTGCTTGAAGGGTCTTGCCATGAACCACCTAGTCTACGAAACCCAGACTATGAATCCACGATTTCTTCTCCATAAATTCAGACTGGATACATACTTAGTCTCTGCAATTCACTCGGATACCATCTGTCATGCCCCCAATTCTTTTTTCGTGAATTGCCCAACGTGTGGCATCGGCCAAACACCCAACTTTTTCATTTGTTAACATGTTTCCCAAACTACACCTAACATTCATCTCATTAACCATTTTAAACATTTAATGTGCGGAATAACATTAAATAAACTTTCAACAACAAGAGACACACCAATATATGTAAGTAATAACTATATTATTAATTCTGTTTTACATCGACCGGGAGGAAATTCTCAACCGACGTCTATACAATTTTTCACGGTTTGGTTGTCGTGCAGCTCGGCCCTTGGCCGCTGCACCATTCAGCCTCACCTGAACGCCTTTGTTTCCACTTCCTATTGTCATGCCAACATTTACCCCTGCACGCGCCTTTCGTGCAGCCCGTGTCACCTTGGGCGCACCTCACCCGCGCTTCTTGCGGTTCTCGTTTCACCACCTCTCACTGTGTCAACTTTCTGTTCAGTGGGCGCTCACACCTCGAGTTTCCATACCCACACCTCCACACGGCTACAGAACTGATGGGTGCCCTCTCCTTGGGTGGCCCTACCTACTGATCTCCGCCCATTTGCCTACATGGCGTGCACCCTCACCCTTGTCACCTGACCTGCGGTTCTTGCACTTGGCCTGCCTAAGCCTACGTTTAAGCCTTAAGCCCGTCGTGTGGGCACATCCCCTCCATGAACTCTTCACTTATTTCAGAGCTCCCTTTATATGGCTCGCACTTCACTTGCTATCCTCCAAACTCCATATCCACCAATATATATACGATTGGATCATTGGGTGGGGGCTTCAGCCAAAGGACAAGTCGACCCACTGTTCATGTTTTCTCATGTCGGCTCGAGGTAGGGGCGCCTGCACCCTGGACCACCCACTTGCCTATAAACTTCATGGTGCCAACATTTAACCGCATTTTATCACAAGAATTCGTGTTTGCCTCTTCTTCACTAGCTCGTTGCCTTCATCGGGTGCATGCCCGCTCACCGAGTCGCATGCCCAGCTTGCCGCTGCCCGTCGAGTTTCCCATCGCTCGCTCTCCGTTTCTTTGGTTAAACGTGCCCGGTGGGCGTGCTCAGCTTGCCTGAATTCCAAAACAACCTATGGGCACTACAATCGGGGTGGGGTGGAGGGCAGGGTGATTCTTAGAATCACCCTGCCACCCCCGCGGGCTGTTGGGCCGCCGGGGTGGGGTGGAGTGCGGGGTGATTACTGATATCACCCTGCCACCCCCGCTGGCCATTAGGCCGCTGGGGTGGGGGGAGGGCAGGGTGATTCCCGGAATCACCCCGCCCCCTCCTCGGGCCATTGGGTTACCGGGGTGGGGCAGAGGGCAGGGTGATTCTCGGAATCACCGAGCCACCCCTGCAGGCCGTTGGGTGGCTGGTGTAAGGACCTGCGGTCCTTGGCACGCCCACCGGATGAAGTGCGACGGCTGTTGGTGAACGAGTAGCTTAAAACGAAGGAAAGTGCGAGCTCAGACTAATGTGCGAAGGAGTCATGTAATAATGCGAGCACAAGAAGGAGAGCGACATGTTTATATATGCGTGGGAGCATGATAGGATTGCCCACGGCTGACCTACACTTGGAAGCAAAGCCGACATGTATTTGCGAAGTGGAGGGGAGTGTAACTATGTGGAGGACGAGTCAGCTTGGGCAGCTCAACTCGCCCTTCCACTCATATATATACAGCGATGGTTTGGAGCGAAAAGATCAATTCGACAAGCGAGTCTTCAAGGAAGAGGTGCGTAGAAAAGGCCGCAGCAAAGAGGAAGGCGTAGATGGTTATGCACCCAAGTCTTGGGTAGGTCGTTTAAGGCACGGTCTAAACGGAGGCGTTGGGTGAGGAGCGCCCACCGGTCGAAGAGAAGGTGTGCACGGGTAAGGCGTGGGCGCTCGATTGTGCAAGGCGTGCACAGGTGAAGGCGTGGGCGCCCGGTGTGCGAAGGCATATGGGTGAAGGTGTGAACGCTCAGTTTGAGCGGTTGTGTGGTTGGTAGATTATGCACAGGTTCTTGGGCAGCTTGGATGAGTGCCTACTCGTCGTGCAGAGGCAAACGCGGAAGGTGTGCACGGTGGAACGAAGTCAAGATTCGGTTGTGAAGTGCGGAAGGCAGTTCGTGTGAGGGCACGCCCGCCCGCCTTGGGCAAGGAAATCTTGGTTGTCGCACGGAGGTGTGACAAGATTGTAAAATTGGATAAGTATGAAACTTGGAGTTTCCAAGTATACTTGTAAAGCGTTGTAACTTTGTAAAGTTGTATAATATATTATTCGGGCAGAATCATTGTTCAGGGAGTTTCCCCTCCCTTTATATTGTGCAATTGTGTTCTTCGTTTATAATTGCTGATGATAATGAATGTGTATGGGTGTTCATTGGTATAAAGGAAACGTTAATAAATACTTGGTTTCAAAACACAAACTAAGTAGGATAAGTGGTTAGGCGTAGTCCACGAACATAAGTATTGGTGAAAAGAAAGTGTTCAGTGGTGCTGCACCTCGCCAAGCGCGGTTGAAAGACTACCGCCGACCTGGGGGCGTGACAGCTAGGGTGGGGCAAAGGGTGTGATGATTCCCGGAATGACCCCACCACCCCTGTTACACAGTAATTTGTCACTGCCTTCATCCCAGTCTTCCTACTATGTCATGAGTCCAAATCATTCATGCTCATGCTCTCTGATGTTGCCAAATGACCCACTTTGCCAAAGTTTCTGCATCATCGCGACTATTGTCAAAATAAACTCGCTGATGAGCGCTCCAAAATAGACCATATGGGCTGTCATCACGGAAGTACACGTGTTTCCCGAGATGGTCGAATTTCATGAGACAGCGCGATTGTTACTTTTATTTTATTGCGATGACATGACCTTCTCCGTTATGCAGTAGCGATGTCAGCGCGCCAGTACAGTTATGTACCCGTGATGATCCAGTTTGGGTGAGTTTGTTCTAACAGCCGGCCTTCCAGATGACTCCAGACCTAGTTGTTGGCCTTGTTTATGTCGCCCTCCCTTCTCTGGCATGACTGTTCCGTCATTTGTGCTACCTTCCTTGGAGATAAGCTCATCTTCCCACCATTCATGGAGACTCCTTCTCCTATTTAAGCTTTCACCATTGCTATGTGCTGCTAGTTTTTGGATAGTTTGGAATTCTTAGTCTTTGGAGTGTTGTTGATAGTGTTGTGAGCTTGATAGGTAGTTGGTGTGACAAGTGTGGGATTGTTTGAGGGCTTGAGGAAGGTTGTGAAGTGCTTTTGATCTTGTGTGAAACTTGTGAGTGAGAGAGACTTGTATTGGGAGATCCATCTTCAAGGGTGAATGCTTGAGGAACATGCTGGCTGGACCCTCCTGAGAAGGCTTGTGACGTCAAGACCTGGGTTGTAAGCTTACTCTATTTCATATTTAATACAATCAATGATGTTTTCCTATGTCTCGTATGCAATGTACTAGATAGCTCATGATTTCTTGACCTTATGGGTAAATAGTTCTTTGTTGTATCCGGTTACGTGCTTTGTTGTATTTCCTTGCTTTGTTTCAGGTTGATTACTCATTAGGAGAAGGAAGCGGAAGCTGGAACAACGCAACGGAACTTCATCGACCACCGGTTGAGGTAGGCCTCTAACTCGAACTATTTAAGGAGAATTGTTGTTGATTTGTCCTTGTTTGTGACTAGACCCACTCTAGGGCTAGAGGGGTTGCCTCTGTCCACAGAGGGAACACTTTCCTGCCACACAACCCCCACCGGCCGTTGGGCTGTCATGGTGGGGCAGAGGGTGGTGTGATTCTCAGAATCACCCCGCCACCCCCGCGGGCTGTGGGGATGCCTGGGTGAGGCAGAGGGCAAGGTGATTCCCAGAATCATCCCGCCACCCCTGCAGGTCGTTGGGTCGTCAGGGTGGGGCGGAGGGTGGGATGATTCCTAGAATCACACTACCACCCCTGCTGGCCATTGGGCCGTCGGGGTGGGCAGCCTCCGCCCCACCCCGATGATTCAATGACCCGAGAGGGTGGCGGGGTGATTCCGAGAATCACACCGCCACCCTAGCGTCTACCCCACTCTGGTGGTCCAACGGCCCGCGGGGGTGGCGGGGTGATTCCCGGAATCACCCCGCCACCTTCGCTAGCAGTTGGGCCGATGGGGTGGGGCAGAGAGCTGCAGACAACCTCCGCCCCACCCCTGCAGGGCATTGGGCCGCTGATGTAATGCCCCAGAGCTGTGAGCAGTTTTGGTGAGGGTGCACGATGGAGGAGGCGGGTGAGCCAAGAAAAACAATGCAGTCGTGTGGAGGAAATGCGAGGCCACATGAGAAAATGACTAAGTTTTGGGATGGACGACGGTTTATAAGGTGAGGCGGTCCCAGGTGGGCGCACCCAACCGAAGGGCCGACGTGCAGTATGTTAAAACATAAGGCTGAATGGATGGTTGGCTGGGTGAGATGACGTAGTAAACCATGGCGGTGGAGGTGTATATATACATGGTGATGGTGGAGAGGAGAATCACCATTCGAACAACGAACAGTTCGAGCAAGCAAACGAGCTAAGGACAAAGTGCGAGTTTGGAGGTCTGAAATCTAAGGTAGAGGTGCAGGCGGACACGGGGCAGAAGCACCCAAGCTGCAGGTCACGCTGTGGGTGTCGTAGAGGTGCGTACAGGCCGTAGAGTGTAGGGCAAATGACGGACAGTTCGGCAGGCACAAGTCGGGTAGCACGAGGGCGGGCACACACGGTGGGTGTTCGTCTGAATGATTCGGCAGACGGGAGGTGCGACGCACGGTGGAAGGGTGAGTAGGCGAGATGAGCTCGTGTGCGGGAGCTCGGTGGTAGGAATGCCGGGTGAG
The DNA here is from genome assembly GCA_031772625.1 of Pinus tabuliformis. NCBI lineage: Eukaryota > Viridiplantae > Streptophyta > Pinopsida > Pinales > Pinaceae > Pinus > Pinus tabuliformis. The sequence continues at coordinate 691,645,902 of CM062820.1, forward strand.
GCTGAACGGTGAAATAGCAAGCATTGGGCATGCAGAGGTGTGCCGAAGGGCGAGTCATGCGGGCGTGCCCGACATGACAACATGGTTGATGGTTGGTGGTGAACGTGGTTAGAGGGCGAGATGGGTGAGCGTGTTCGGGCGGGGTGAAACGTGAACGAAGAAACGTGCGAAGGGGGCGAGTTGGTGAATGAGCTCGGGCAGGGGTAAATGGTGAAAGGTTTGGGCGGCCGCGGTGGGCGCACCCAAACAAAGGTCGAGTTGTGCGACGAAGGCGTTGGTGAACGGTGGGTTGTGGATGGGTGAACGATGACGAGTGGCACGATGAAACAACGAACGGGTGACTTTGCCTAGTGGCTAGGCAAGGCTACATGACAGGTGCAGGAAGGTGAATTTGTATAAGTGTAAAGGTGAAACTTGGGGTTTCCCTCGGTTGTAAGATTATATATGAATTCTGAATATTAACATTATTGATACGGGCATACTCATAATTGCATGGAGTTGCCCCTCCCATTATATTTCGCTGTGCACTTGAATGTTAATGGTATGATGAAAGAATCCGCTGTGTTAATGAAAGATATGATTAGCTGTTGAAAAATAAACTAAGTATAGAAAGTAAGCATATTCCACGATCGTTAGTATTGTTAAAAAGAAAATGGTCAGTGGTGGTGCACCTCCTATAGTGTGGTTGGAAGTTTACCGCCTGTGTAGGGGCGTGACAAGTGGTATTGGAGCTCTGGATTCCATGGGCTTTGGTGATTCAAGTTGAAGGAATCTGAAGGGTGATTCAGAGTTACAGTTTATGGTCTACACAAGATTGCAAAGAAAGAAGATAGGAGAGATGGCGGAAGAACCTCAGATCATGACGGGTGAATCTAGCCATAATACGGGAGAAACTTTCCTGAACAGGGTATTGGAACGAATGGAGGAATTGGGTTCTGATATAACTTCGATGAAGGTCGAACATGAAGGTTGTGTGAAGGTGAAGGAAGAAATTGAAGATCTCAAAGTTCGATATGAGTATACGAAATGGGAGTATATGCAAATGAAAGAAGAAGTCAAGAAGATTGGTGAAGCAAGAGATCAAGGTTTGGCTGGAATCTTGAAATTGCAGCAAGCTCTTGACGAAGCTCTGGATGAGATAACAGTTTTTAAGAAGGCCGTGAGACACAACTCAGGTGGAGGTGTGACTCATGTCAAAGTCAAAGAGTCGGATTCTTATGATGGAACAAGAAGTGAGAAAACTCTTGGCAACTTTCTATGGGATATGGAACACTGCTTGGAGTGCTTGGGATTATCCGATGAGGAAAAAAAGTGAAGGTAGCTGCTCAATTCCTGATGAAGGATGCTAAGATGTGGTGGCGAAGGAGGATGGACCAAATTGCCAATGGAAATGCTGGAGACATAACTTCGTGGGATGAAATGAAGAAGGATTTGCAAACCCACTTCAGTCCACAAGACGAAACATGGGATGAAAGGATGAAGATAAAGTATATAAAGCAAATGGGAAGTTTGCAGGCATACCGGCGAGAGTTCGCAAGTGCAGTTTTGGAACTTCCAGACATGGGGAAAAGAGACAAGGTGTTCAACTTTATCATAGGTCTGAAACCTTGGGCGCAGAATGAAGTGAAGAAGAAAAAGATTAAGACACTTGAGGAGGATTTTGTTGCCATGGATCTTTTGGTGGAACACTACGATGAGGGTTCCAATGAGAAGAAGAAGAAGTATGAGAAATCGAAAGAGAAGACTACGAAAGAGGATACTTCGAGATCGAATGACAAGTCGAAGACAAAGAAACCGTTGAAGTGTTGGATATGTGAGGAACCACACATGGTGAAGAATTTTCCTTCAAGACCAAAGGTGGTTTCCTTGGTATAGTCCAATGTGAAGAAAGAAGAAACTTCCGTAGGGGTTATGCAGATTTTGGGAGCTACAGTGGCTATGGAAGCTGTCTCTAGGAGAGACCCGGAAAGAAACAAATTGGAGTATGTTGAAATGAAGGTTGGGAGTGCTAATGTGCTTACTATGGTGGATAGTGGAGCAACTCACAACTTTATGAGTGAGGATACTGCGAGAAGAATTGGGCTGAAGTTTGTACCGGTGCAGGCACAAATGAAGACAGTGAATTCTCCTCCAGACTCTGTGATTGGTGTAGCTGAAAAGGTGGATGTGACACTTGGTGAATTGACAGGGAAAATCTATTTCACTATGGTGCAGATAGATGACTATGAAGCTATATTGGGTATAGAATTCATGAAGGAATTCGATGCAATGATTGTTCCCAATATGAAGAAACTGTACATTTACGATGGACGAGAGGATGTAACCATTGGTGTACCAAACGTGGGAGTAACTAAACCCGAGTGTAAGATGACAATGATGAGTATGGAGAATGGAAAGAAAGATGAAGAGATCTGTAAGCATTTTTTTGTTGCATAGACAAAGTTTATGGAGTAGTCACAGGTTATCAGGGCATTGTTAGATAGCATCTTGGATCTATCTAAGAGGCTAGAAGCAGTGGATGATGACGATGACGAAGAGTATGTGAGGCCGAATGTTCAGGTGGAGGATCGAGAGGCATACTTGCAGAGAATGGAAGTGGAGGATTTGGATAGGTGGATTGTTGATCAGTGAGGGAGAGCCTTCGGGCTTTGCTCCCTCCTCATCATCTTAAACTATCATGGAGCATGAGGCTCATTGTTAGCTTCTCATGGCAGAGAGTCTCCAAACACTTTGAGCAAGAATCTAGGGGTGAGATGACACAGGTTGACAGATAGCATGCAATGGACAATCATGACGATGTGAGGCATGATTTCTTATGGAGGCGATGCATGGTTGGATTAGCTACCCAACTAATCACCTACATGAGGGGTACCAACACATGATTCCTTACAGAATAGTGGCATATCTATGTCGTGGAGCAGGTTGAGTAGTGGACATTTGGATTACCCATATGCACAGTTGTGTGGATGATATCTTGGTGAAAGATGGTTGCTGGGATGGAAGATTGTCGAGGGTGACAATGACTTTGAGTGGGGGAGGATGTAATGCCTTAGAGCTGCGAGCGGTTTTGGCGAGGGCGCACGATGGAGGAGCGTGGGCGAGCCAAGAAAAACTATGCAGCAGTGTGGAGGAAACACGAGGCCACATGAGAAAATGACCAAGTGTTGGGATGGACTGTGGTTTATAAGGTGAGGCGGTCCTGGGTGGGGGCGCCCAACTGAAGGGACAATGTGCAGGATGTTAAAACATAAGGCCAAATGGGTGGTCGAATGGGTGAGCTGACGTAGTAAACCATGGCGGTGGAGGTGTATATATACATGGCGATGATGGAGAGGAGAATCACCATTCAAACAACGAACAGTTCAAGCAAGAAAATGAGCCAAAGAGAAAGTGCATGTTTGGAGGTCTGAAATCCAAGGCAGAAGTGCAGACGGACATAGGGCTGAAGCAACTGAGCTGCAGGTCGAGCTGTGGGTGCCGCAGAGGTGCGTATAGGCCACAAGGTGCAGGGCGAACGACATACAGTTCGGTGGGCACAGGTCGGGCAGCACGAGGGCGAGCGCACACGATGGGAGTTCAACTAAATGGTTAGGTGGACAGGTAGTGCGACACACGATAGAAGGGATAGTCGGCGAGAAAAGCTCATGTACGGGTTCCTGGTGGTAGGAATGCCGGGTGAGGCTAAATAGTGAACCGACAAGCATTGGGCAAGCAGAGTTATGTTGACGGGCGAGTCATGCGGGCACGTTCGATACGATGACACGATCGACTGTTGGTGGTGAACGTGGTTGGAGGACGAGTTGGGTGAGTGCGTTTGGGCATGGTGAAATATGAATGAAGAAACATGTGAGTTGGTGAACGAGCTTGGGAATGGGTACAATGAAAGGTTTGGGTAGTCGTGGTGGGCACACCTGAACAAAGATCGAGTTGTGCAACGAAGGCGTTGGTGAACAGTGGGCCATGCACGGGTGAACGATGATGGGTGGCACGACGAAATGATGAATGGGTGACTTTGCCCAGTGGCTGGGCAAGGCTGCATGACAGGTGCAGGAAGGTGAATTTGTATAAGTGTAAAGGTGAAACTTGGGGTTTCCCTCGGTTGTAAGCTTATATGTGAATTTTGAATATTAACATTATTGATATGGGCAGACTCATAATTACAGGGAGTTGCCCCTCCCATGATATTCCGCTATGCACTTGAATGTTAATGGTATGATGAAAGTTTCCACTGTGTTAATGAAAGATATGCTTAGCTATTGAAAAATAAACTAAGTATAGAAAGTAGGTGTAGTCCACGATCGTTAGTATTGTTAAAAAGAAAAGGGTCGGTGGTGCCGCACCTCCTATAGTGCAGTTGGAAGATTACCGTCAGTGTAGGGGCGTGACAGCTGAGGTGGGGCAGAGGGCTGCGAACAACTTCCTCCCCACCCTGGCGGCCCAATGGCCCGCGAGGGTGGCGAGGCGATTTCGAGAATCACCTCGCGACCCCCACGAGCCGCTGGGTTGTCAAGGTGGGGCGGAGGGCTGTGAACAACCTCCGTCCCACCCCAGTGGCCTGTGGGCACAACCCTCTTCCCCACCCCGACGGCCCAACGGCTCACGGGGGTGGCAAGGTGATTTCGGGAATCACTCCACCACCCTCGCGGGCTGTAGGGCCGCCGGGGTGGAGAGGAGGGTTACAGACAACCCTCCTCCCCACCTTGGGGGCCCAACGGCCTGTGGGGGTGGTGGGTTATTCCCGGAATTGGCTCACGGGGGTGGCCAGGTGATTCTCGGAATTGCCCTGCCACCCCCATGGGCCATTAGGCCCTCAGGGTGGGGTGGAGGGCAGGGTGATTCCTGGAATCAACCCACAACCCTCGCAGGTTGTTGGGCTACCGAGGTTAGGAAGAGGGCGGGGTGATCCCTGGAATCACCCTGCTACCCCCACGGGTCATTAGGCCACGGGGTGGGGTAGAGGGCGGGGTGATTCCCGGAATCACCACGCCACCCCCGCGAGCCGTTGGGCCACCGAAGTGGGGCGCAGGGCTGCGTACAACCTCCGCCCCACCTCAGCGGCCCAACGACTTGCGGGGGTGGCTGGGTGATTGCCGGAATGACCCTGCCACCCCTGCAAGTCATTGGGCTGCCAGGGTGGGGCGGAGGCTATCTGCAGCCCTCCATCCCACCTCAGTGGACCAACAGACTGTGCGGGTGGTGGGATGATTCACGGAATCGCCCCACCACCCCCACAAGCCATTGGGCCACCGGGATGGGGCAGAGGCTGTCCGCAGCCCTCCGCCCCACCTCGATGACCCAATGGCCTGACCCCCGCAGGTAGTTGAGCCGCCGGGGTGGGGCAGAGGCTGGGGGTGGCGGGGTGATTCCAAAAATCACCTCACCACCCCCTCAGGCTGTTTGGCCGCTGGTGTCATGCCCCTGCACTGGCGATAATCTTCCAACCACACTATAGGAGGTGTAGAACCACCGACCCTTTTCTTTTTAACAATACTAACGATCATGGACTACACCTTACTTCTATACTTAGAATATTTTTCAACAGCTAAGCATAATCTTTATTTAAACACACAACAAAAACTTTCACATCATTAACATATTATCACCATTAACATTCAAGTGCACAGGGGAATATCATGGGAGGGGCAACTCGCCGTAATTATGAGTTTGCCCGTATTAATAATGATAATATTCAGAATTACATATAAGTTTTACAATAGAGGGAAACCCCAAGTTTCACCTCACACTTATAAAATTCACCTTCCTGCACTTGTTGTGCAGCCTTGCCCAACCATCGAGCAAAGTCACACGAGTTGCTACCCAACTCGTGCGCCTGACGCACTTGTCGTTTCATTCATGCCACCCGTCGTTGTTCACCAATGCACGACTCCTTCGTTCACCGATGCCTTTCACCCATCGCACAAACTCGCTTTTTGTTCGGGTGCACCCATCGCGACTTGCCCAAATTGTTCTCCATTTTCCTATGCCCGAGCTCATTCCCCAACTTGCCCACCATCGGCACGTTTCAACGTTTCACCATGCCCGGGCACGCTCACCTAGCTCGCCCTAAAATCGTGTTCACCAACTGGCCGTTCACTGTGTCGTCATGCAGGGCGCATCCACATGACTCACCTGTTAGCACACTTACATTCCCAACGTTCACGTTCACCACGCCCTTGTTTGGCTTTACTCGTCGCTCTTGTTCAACTCGTGCATGCCCGCCTGAGCTTTCCTCGCCCAGCTCGCCCTTCCACCTTGCGCTTGCACCCGCTGAACTCTCCGCCCATTCAACCAACCACGCTGCCTACCCATGGTGCTGGTGTGCGCCCGCCTGTCTGTTGCCCGACTCGCACCTTAACCAACCGACCACCAAATCGTCATTTGCCCTGCGCCCTGCGGTCTGCACGCTCCTCTGCAGCTACCCACAGTCACGTCGACCTGCGGCTAGGGTGCTTCGGCCCCTACGTTCGCCTGCACCTTCGCCAAAGATTTCAAAACACCAACTCGCACTTCGTCTCGCTTCCTTGACTGCTCGAACTGCTTGCTCATTGGATGATGAATGAGGCTCCTCCTCATCACCATACTTATACGCATCATCCACCATTTTTTGATATGTTGACCTTGCCGGCTGACCCACCATTTCGGCGTTTACACATCTCCTGCACGTCGGTTTAGTGGCTGGGCGCCCCCACCCGAGACCACCTCACCCTATAAACCTCAATTCAACGAACACTTAGCCATTTTTACTCCACGACCTCGCGTTTTCCATCTGCGGCTGCGTTATTTCACCCGGCTCACTCACGCTCCTCTGTCATGCGCTCTTGCCCAAACCATCCGCAGATTCGGGGCCTTACATCCTCCACCACTCAAATTCATTGTTGCCCTCGAAAATTCTTCATACCAGCAACCATCCATTGCAAGGATACTCAATCCACCACTATTGTAAGGTACTACCAGCTCCAACATCCAAGATGCCCATACTGCCTGTCTTCACTTCAATGTCATATAAACCATCGGTCTATGTCCCCCATGAAAAACAACCTTCTTGATCCATGACTTCAACCAGTCCATATAATGCAAACATCCCTACAACATATGTAATACGACCGTCTCCACCATGTGTCATTTCATCATGTGATTCTCTGCATAATACTCTAGCCAAGACAACACCCCAGTCGAAACCAAGACATCTTATTGACACAAACTCGACACACTGCATACCCCCATGTTATCGAACTGATTGGGTAGCTAATCCAACCTTAATGCTCAACCCATGAGAATGTACCTTCTCCATGCCACCGTTGGTTGTTTCTTCAACATCCTGTCACAATCCCAAACTCAATCAAGAATCCGTCCAAAAGCTATGTTCAGGTCCATGGTATGCCCATCCCATCTACAACATGTTGTCCATGATGCTAATGTCAATGTGCTACCTCGCAGTTGCATTCATTCCTGCATCATTCACCTGTCAACATAAAGAAGCCTCCTCCGAGACCCCTTGTCAAGGTGGTGCAACCCCTTTCAAACGAGGTCCTTGCACTAACCTAACTCCAAGGTTGTCTATCGAGAAAGGAGGGCCAAGAAGTTTCCTCCCTGACTCTTGTCCACCCATGTATCAGATTGATGCTGCGTCCTCAAGTATTTGTGCATAGCCTCAACCTCCTCATGTGTACAACCAAGCTTCCCAAGCTTGTCTTTCGTCAACTGAAAGTCATATATTCCCATGGCATATTTGCAAACCTCCACTATGCCAAACAGATCCCTACTCGCATAATCCTCCCCAACCACTGCAACTGAAGAAGTATTCGAACTTCCTTCATTTGCAACTCCATTGTGAAGATCTTTGATAGAAGATGCTCCTACCAAGTGTTCCAAGATTCGTGAGATCGATCTCCCACTTCCTTCTTTCTTCTTCGTTGTTGCAATGAATTCAACTAACTTCTCTTCCTTTTTTGTTTGAGTCATACTCCCAAGTCCTCTTTTCTCCACATCCTCATGCTTCACATTCAGATATTTGGGATACAAAGTCATAGAAGCCATCCTTGGTCTATACCCCAAGCAACTTCTTCTATTCATCAGAACCAACATGGTTCTCCCTTCAGCTGTGATCAAGAGAATGTCCCGGTCCACCATTGGTATGGCTTGTGCAAGCTTCAGAAAATATTGCCCCAGCACCATAGAATGATCATCCAAGTCCACGATCCTCAAGTCCAACTTTCCAAACCACGAGCCCACTCTCACCTGAATGTTCTCCATCACACCAGTAACAACTTTCACAGTAGAGTTGACTGCTTTGAAAGCATTCCATTCTCTCCTCATTTTATCTTTCTTCCCAAAAGACTTTACTGCTTTCTTACTTAGGAAACTATGAGTAGCTCATGTGTCCACCAAAGCTGCAAATATCTTGCCACATACGGTCACCTGCACAAAAATCAACTTCAAGGAATCACCATTTTCCTTTGGCTTGATCTTGTGCCTTACATCAACAACCTTTTTCAGCAATTCAACCTCAGAAGAGTCTATCGTCTTGTGCTTCGACCTAACTTCCTTCTTAAGGTACTTCACTTCCTTGCTTGGCTCTTCTAAGAAACTCGATCCTGGTCTAGTTTGATTTCCTTCAAGCTCACACTCCATCACATTCTGCTCAAGTGCACCAACCAAGTGTCCATTGACTCCTTCTATCCGTAGTGAACTAAGCCTCCGCACAACTGCTTGATTGTCTCGGTGGTAGTCCCCAAGTGTTTCAATGTAGTCAAGCCCATCCTTCTCTATCAAAACGGCCATTCTACCAAGAAAGTCATTCTTTATCGCATCCTCAAGCTGCTTGACTTCAATCTCCGCCATGGCACTTTCCTCCCCTAGCTGAACTCTCTCATCCAAGAGTTCTTGAAGACTAAGACCATTCCACTGCATTTCCTCATCAAGTCCCGTGAGCTCATCAGCTTCCACATGAAAATTATTCAAGTCTTCCCGAAAATCTGCCATGCTGCTCCGTATTTGCATCACGGGTTCACACACTTGAATATAGGTTCATAGCATTTTTGCGTTTCATCTTTCCAATAATCACCCATGCTTTTCAGCCATTGAAGTTCTCCTTTGACCGCCCTCATCTTGTTCATAAATTATTCGTCACCTTCTTCACCTTCAACAGTCATCGGCCTTCAAACCTAAAACTTCAACTGAATCATGCCTCGACACCAACTGTCATCAACTTCTCTGAATCACCAAAGCCCATGGAATACGAAGCTTTGGTACCACCTGTCACACCCCTACACTGGCGATAATTGTTGGGTTGTGTTATATTCTTTCCACGACTAACCTACGTAGTGAACCGGGGGGTTAGAGGGGGGGCGGTAGCCCCCCTGTCCAGGGGGTTTGAGGGGGGCGGGTAGCCCCCCTCTACGGGGTCCGGGGCAGTGCCTCGAGAAATTTTTTTTTGGACCCTATATTAGGTTGGGCGAACCTACCTATGGTTTTTCGGTCCATGGTTTTGGACGCGATGGTTTTCGGTCCATGGTATTGGATGCTTCGGCATGTATAAATATGTATTATAACATTGAAAGGAATATAATGAAAAATCAAGCTGGTAGTCCCGGTTTTGGGATCCAGGTGAAAATCTCTGTGTACATGTGTTTTATGTGTTATGCTCTCGCATTGTTTATTTTTCTGTGATTTAGAATCCGTATGCAGGTAATTTATGTACGGGGTTAAAACCTACATTTGGTATCAGAGCTGTTTTGGCTTCAAGGGGACGCCTTTGTTGCTGAGGGGTTTCGCTCGGGCCTGTGGTAGACCCTGTTCACTGGGAGATCTGTGAGATCGATTCTGGTGGTGAAAGAAGATGGTGAGCAGCGGAAAGATAGAGATCGAGAAGTTCAATGGTTAGAGTTTTGAGTTGTGGAAACTCAAGATGGAGGATCTGTTGGTGGATAAAGATCAGTGGATCGCGGTAGATCTAGGTACTAAACCAACGGGAGTGACCGATGAAGAATGGAAGAAGTTGGATCGGAAGGAAAAGAGCACAATACGATTGTGTGTCTCAGATTCAGTATTGTTGAATGTATCAGGGGAAGCTACGACGAAGGCTTTGTGGGACAAGTTAGGGACTTTGTACCAATCTAAGTCTCTGCTGAATAAATTGTTCCTGCGGAAAAAGTTGTATAACCTGAGGATGAAAGATGGAGACTCGATGACAGAGCATCTGAATGCATTTAATACTGTGGTAAGTCAGTTAGCATTTGTTGATATTAAAATTTCAGATGAAGATAAGTGCATCAGTTTGTTGTGTTCTCTACCAGATTCGTGGGATAGTCTGGTTATTGCAATAGGCAGCAATGCAACTAATTTGCAGTTTGATGAAATAGTCTACACCTTGCTGACGGAGGAGATGAGACGGAAAAAATATGGAGAGCCAGAATGGTGATGCCTTGTCTGTACGAGGACGATCCCAGAATAGAAACAAAAATAATTCATCGAGTGGGAGATCTAAATCTAGAGGGAGATCTAAATTTCCAGGAAAACCTGTAAAGGTGGTGTGTTGGAAATGCGGAAAGGAAGGGCACTTCAAAAGGGACTGTAAATCTAAAGCTCCTGATAAAGGAAAGGGATTTGATGATGCTCCTTTTGCAGAGGTGAAAACCACCTCAGATGAAGGTGGGGATGTGTACTTGGCTTCTTCAAGTACACATGTAGATCATGAGGCATGGTTGATTGACTCAGGTGCATCCTTTCACTTCACTCCCCATAGAGAGTGGTTCTGCGAGTATGAGAAATACGATGGTGGTGATGTCTTCTTAGGAGATGATAGGAAGGCTAGAATCATTGGTCGCGGAAAAGTAAAGTTGAAGTTGCAAGGTGGAAGGGTTAGAACACTTTCAGGTGTTCTGCATATTCTTGCATTGGCCAGAAATCTGATTTCTGTAAGGAAGTTGGATGATGCAAGTGTAAAAATAGTGTTCGAGAAGGATACCTGCAAGATGGTTCGGGGAGCACTGGTATTGATGCGGGGAGTTCGGACTGGAACTCTGTACAAGCTGCAAGGTAGCACTGTTGTTGATGGGTGCAACAGTTCTGTGGTTCCTGAAAGTGGAGCTGAAAATCTAGTGGTCTCTAGAGAGAAGACCATGCTATGGCATCAAAGGCTTGGACATATTGGAGAGAAGGGCCTTCGAATACTTCATGGTAAAGGTATGGTAGAAGGTATGAGTAATAGCTCTCTGGATTTTGATTTCTGTGAAAATTGTGTATATGGGAAGTAGAATCGGGTGAGTTTCCCCTCTGGTGCTAAGAGGGCAAAATAGATATTAGAGCTTGTGCACAGTGATGTGTTTGGACTTGTGAAAGTTCCATCACTGGGTAAGTCTGTGTACTATGTATCATTTATAGATGACTTCTCGAGGAATACATGGATATATTTCCTTAAGAAGAAATCTGAAGTCTTTGACAAGTTTAAAGAATTTAAGGCTCTGGTGGAAAATCAGACAGAGAAGAAGATAAAGATGCTGAGGACAGATAATGGTGGAGAGTTTTGCAGCAAGGAATTTGAAGAATTCTGTAAGAAGTGTGGTATAGCACGACAGAAGACTACTCCATATACACCTCAGAAAAATGGAGTCGCAGAAAGAATGAACAAAACGTTGATGGAAAGGGCAAGAAGCATGCTCAGTAGTGCCGGGTTAGGACAGGAATTCTGGGCAGAGGCGGTGGATACTGCATGTTACTTGGTCAATAGGTCACCTTCATCAGTGTTGGAGGATAAGACTCCACAAGAAGTATGGACTGGTAAGAAACCCTCTCTTTCACATCTGAGGGTATTTGGATGTGATGCATATGTACATGTTCCAAAGGAGAAACGAACCAAGTTGGATAGTAAATCTGAAAAGTGCATCTTTATTGGGTATAAGGATGGTTTAAAGGGTTATAATCTTTGGAACCCAGTCACACGGAAGGTTGTGTACAACCGAGATGTGGTGTTCAGAGAGGTAAAAGATGTTATTAAACATGAATTCCAACCAAAGAAACCTGAGAAGATAGAGTTTGAGCTAAAGGAGGAAGAATCAGACTCTGCAGCAGAGGAGGAATCAGAAGATGAAGAGCCACAAACTCTAGTTGTGAGAGGATCAGTTCGAGAAAGAAGGCAGCCAGAAAGGTATAGTCCTTCTGCTTTCTGTTCAAATTTTGATTTTTCTGTTACTGATGATGATCCCAGAACTGTGAAGGAAGCAGTAGATTCAGAGGATGGAAAACTCTGGAAAGAGGCCATGGTTGATGAAATGGCATCTTTGCACAAAAATGAGGCTTGGGATCTGGTGGAGTTGCCAGCTGGAAGGAAACCCATTCGCAGCAAATGGGTGTTCAAAAAGAAGACAAATGCAGAAGGGAAGGTGGAGAAATACAAAGCTCGGTTGGTAGAAAAAGGTTATTCCCAGGTGCCGGGAATTGATTTTGGTGATATTTTTTCTCCTGTTGCTAAGGTAACTTCTATTAGGTTACTTTTATCTGTTGTGCTACTTTTGATTTTGAGGTAGAACAGATGGATGTGAAGACAAAATTTCTTCACGGGGATTTGGAAGAGGAAATCTACATGAAGCAACCTGAAGGCTTTGCGGTGAAGGGTAAGAAAGAATCGGTATGCAAGTTAAAGAAGTCTCTGTATGGGTTAAAACAATCACCAAGGATGTGGTATCAGAAATTTGATACATTTATACGGGGACTTGGCTTCACCAGAAGCAAAGCAGATCACTATGTGTATTTTAAATTAATTGGTGACCGTGTTATTTATCTGGTCTTGTATGTGGATGATATGTTGTTGGTTGGAAATGACAAAGAAATTATCCAGGATTTGAAGACCCAATTGTCCTCCAAATTCGACATGAAAGATCTTGGTGCTGCAAACTATATTTTGGGCATGGAAATTAAAAGAGATCAGGCAAAGAGGAAACTCTGGTTAAACCAGAGGAAGTATGTCGAGACAATACTGCAGAGGTTTAATATGCAGGATAGTAAACCGGTGAAGGTTCTTATTCCTGTAGGTGTGAGGTTATCTGCTGAATAGTGTCCCAAGACACAAAAAGAGGAAGAGGACATGTCCCGTGTTCCATATGCGAGTGTAATCGGTAGCCTGATGTATGCAATGGTCTGTACTAGACCAGACATTGCACATGAAGTGGGAGTATTGAGCAAGTTTATGTCAAAACCAGGGAAGGAGCACTGGACAACAGTGAAGTGGGTTTTCAGGTATTTACGTGGCACTAGTGATTATGGTTTGTGCTACAAAGGAAGACCAGTATTGGATAGAGTGTTGGATATTCATGGCTTTGTTGATGCAGACTAGGCTGGAGATCTGGATTAGAGAAGATCTACAAGTGGGTATGTGTTTAACCTATTTGGAGGTGCAGTCAGTTGGATGGGTAAGAAACAATCTGTAGTGGCACTATCAACTACAGAGGTAGAATACATGGCAGCCACTCATGCAAGCAAGGAAGCAGTTTGGTTGCAGAGATTGTGTTCAAGTATGGGGTTAGTACAGGGAGCTATAAGAATAGACTGTGACAACCAAAGTGCAATTTTCTTGGCAAAGAAACCTGCTTATCATTCAAAGACAATGCACATTGATGTTTAGTATCACTTTGTGAGGGATATGATAAAAGACAAAAAGGTGTTGCTGGTAAAGGTGTACACTTTGAAGAATACTGCAGATGCATTGACAAAAGTTGTGAGCTCTGAGAAATTCTCTTGGTGTAGAGAAACAATGGGCATTTCAGGGCTGGAAAAATGACTAAGCTCTCTTGTGGCCCCCTGTGGAAAGAAAACAACAAGTGGGAGATTGTTGGGTTGTGTTATATTCTTTCCACGACTAACCTACGTAGTGAACTGGGGGTTAGAGGGGAGGCGGATCCCCCCCTTCGTTACGCAGCGGGGGGGTCACAGGGGGTTTGAGGGGGGCGGGTAGCCCCCTTCTACGGGGTTCGGGGCAGCGCCCGGGAATTTTTTTTTTTGGACCCTATATTAGGTCGGGCGAACCTACCTATGGTTTTTCGGTCCATGGTTTTAGACGCGATGGTTTTCGGTCCATGGTATTAGATGCTTCGGCATGTATAAATATGTATTGTAACATTGAAAGGAATATAATGAAAAATCAAGCTGGTAGTCCCGGTTTTGGGATCCAGGGGAAAATCTCTGTGTATATGTGTTTTATGTGTTATGCTCTCGCATTGTTTATTTTTCTGTGATTTAGAATTCGTATGCAGGTAATTTCTGTACGAGGTTAAAACCTACAATAATCTTCCAACCACAGTATATGAGGTGCGGTACCACTGAACCTTTTATTTTTAACAATACTAACGATCGTGGACTACACATTACTTCTATACTTAGAATATTTTTCAACAGCTAAGCATAACCTTTCTTTAAACACACAATGGAAACTTTCACATCATTAACATATTATCACCATTAACATTCAAGTGCACAATAGAATATCATGGGAGGGGCAACTCCCTGTAATTATGAGTTTTCCCGTATTAATAATGATAATATTTAGAATTACATATAAGTTTTACAATAGAGGGAAACCCCAAGTCTCAACTCACACTTATAAAATTCACCTTCCTGCACTTGCCGTGTAGCCTTTCCCAACAACCGGGAAAAGTCACACGAGTTGCTGCCCAACTCATGCGCCCGACACACTTGTCATTTCATTTATGACACCTGTCATCATTCACCTGTGCATGACTCCTTCGTTCACCGGTGCCTTTCACTCGTCACAAAAACTCGCCTTTCATTTGGGCGTGCCCACCGCAACCTGCCCAAAATGTTCTCTGTTTTCTCATGCTTGAGCTCGTTCACCAACTCGCCCACCGTCGGCACGTTTCAACCTTTCACTGCGCCCGGGTACGCTCACACAGCTCGCCCTCCAACCGTGTTCACCAACTGGCCATTCACCGTGTCGTCGTGCCGGGCACGTCCACACAACTTGCCCATCGACACACATACATGCCCAACGTTCACGTTCACCATGCCCTTGTTTGGCTTTACCCAACGCTCTCGTTTGACTCGTGCATGCTCGCTTGAGCTTGCCTCGTTTGGGTCACCCTTCTATTATGTGTTTGCACCCATCGAACTATCTGCACGTTCAACCAACCTCGCTGCCTACCCATGGCGCCCGTGTGTGCCCACTCGTTTGCTGCCCAACTCGCGCCCTGACCAACCGACTGCCAAATCGTTGTTTGCCCTGTGCCTTGTGGTCTACACTCTCCTCTGCAGCCACCCACAGTCACCTCGACCTGCTGCTAGGGTGCTTCGGCCCCTACGTCCACCTGCACCTTTGCCAAGGATTTCAGAACACCAACTCACACTTCGTTTCACTTCCTTGACTGCTCGAACTGCTTGCTTGTTGGATGATGAATGAGGCTCCTCCTCATCGCCATACTTATACACATCATCCACCATTTGTTAATACGTTGGCCCCTTCGGTCGACCCACCGTTTTGGTGTTTACACATCTCTTGCACGTCGACTTTGTGGCTGGGCACCCCCACCTAGGACCACCTCACCTTATAAACCTCCGTTTAGCCAACACTTAGCCATTTTTACTACATGGCCTCATGTTTTCCATCTGCGGCTGCGTTATTTCACCCATCTCGCTCGCGCTCCTCTGGTGTGCGCTCTTGCCAAAACCATCCGCAGCTCTGGGGCCTTACAGCCAGGGTGGGGCGGAGGCTGTCCGCAACCCTCCGCCCCACCCCAGCAGCCCAATGGCCCGCAGGGGTGATGGGACGATTCTAGACAGTCGTCCACCCCACCCCAGCAGCCCAACAACCCACGTGGGTGGCGGGGTGATTCTGGGGTAATAGAATTTTAATGTATTTCAGATCCCATTATTTTATCTTTATGGTCATTACTAAAACATGTTGAATTTATACTTAGGAAAGAAAAACATTATTCTACCAAAAACATTAGTGTGTTTTTTTTCCTGATAAACAATTTTTTTTTGCACATAAAAATTCGGTTTTGCTAACATTTTTTAAAAATGTTGAAAATTGACCCTAAAAGAAAACCATCGTTCTAGTATCAACACTTTTCATTTTCTGGGTGTTTTTTGCATGAAAATTTCGTTTTCACTGCCATTTTTAAAACGTGTTCAAAATTGACCCTAAAAAAAACCCATCATTCCAGTATACACACTTTTCGTTTTTAGCACTGTTTTTGATGTTTTTTCGGGGTTTTTTTGCCAGAGTTCCCGTTTTGAGTTCATAGTTCCCGTTTCAAAGTTTAAATTGTTGTCCAAGGAATCGCAAGTAAACCAAATTCATCAGAAAAGAGAATGAAGATATTTTATTTAGAATTGCAATGACGATTGTTCTCTTTATTTTTTTCCATTCTGAATTTATATCAGCCCCAAAATATTGAAATTGATTCAAAATCCTAAATAATGTAGCAATGAAGAGGACTTGAATCTTTATATAATAAGTACATATCAATATATCAAAAATTCAAATAAAAGAGAATTCATACATGAATTAACTATGGTCCATTACCTTTACTTGTTCAAAATTCCTTATCAATTGCTGCATTACCATGATGGTTTCTCAAGAGTGCCTTGAAAAGCAAATGAAGATGCTCACTAAAAGATGATTGAAATAATAAAATGTGTATCCAATAATGAGTCAAATGCAAAAACGTAAACAAACCACATGTGATGAAACTTCTCATTAGTGAAGCAGATTACCAAGAAGAGTAAAAAGAGGCCCATGTGCACACATCATGAAAATGGTATATTCTTCTAGTCACAAACTCATCCCACCGAATGAATACTTGGATTTGACAAAATTATGATTAAAATATATCCAAGCTCTTGACCACCATGATAACATGAAAGTAGCATATATTTAAATATAATCAAACTAGACTTCATGTGAGCATAGTGAAATATCAGAATGAATTGACCAGAGACCTACAAAGATACTTAACTTGATATTATGAAGTTACGAGTTTCTGAAACAATCAAAGTGACATGTAAGAATTTCAAGTTTTCCAAAAATATTATGGGAAAATTCCGATAAATAAACACTTTGCTTCATAACGTTTCCAATGACATTTATTTTCAGAAGTTTAATTAAATTTCACCTCGGATATAAGAAGTCCTGATATTTAGAATATTTAAGGGAAGCAAAATCTTGGAACAAAAGTTTTTGTGATTTCTTACAAACAAAACTTACAATACTGGTCATGCTTGATAACAAATGTTTTTTCAAATGTATGATGTGTGAACATAATGTTCATGTATCAGAAGTGAGCTTGTAAGAGTTTATAAAGTAGTTTCGATGACTTTCATTCCGATAATAAGATAACTTGAAGTTTCGTAAAAATGATTGCAAGAGCACTTACATTTACCTGTAAAATAAGCTTCTAAGGAAATGAGTCCAAGATTTAATAAACATGAGAATAAATCGGGTTTCAAAGATCTCGAAAACCCTTTTTGAAGCTAAAATCAACTTACAAGGCTCTGAGACCACAAGGTTCCAATGAAGACAGTGAAATAGGGGCAATTTCCTTTGCTAAGTGTAATGGGCGTGATAGTGGAGGGAAAGGCAATGTGAATCTCAGAGAGGTAAATCTCAGAATTTGTTTTAAATTGTTCCGATATAATACAAACCCAAGAGTCGAATTAGTTAGAAAGTCCAAAATTCTGAGGAAAGATCTCATAGAAATGAAAAGTAGAGGATTGAGATTCCAAAATTCATCAATTAGAGGCTTTGAGTCCCTTATGGAGAAGGGAATATGACTAAAGGGAGAAAAATATGAATGAGTGCAATGCAATGGAAATTGTAAGATTTAGAACATGCATAGATAAGATCATGGATAAGATTATTCAATGCAAGAGTTTTGTGCAAATTTTCCTTCGTTTGTAGCAAATATGAACAGTAAAGAGTATACGCATTTCATTTCAGCTGCATCAATGAGAGGCATAATATAATTATTGACTCATATTTCTAAAAGTAAAAACGTGAATTCACATGGGTCTGCACACATCAGTGTATCAGAATAAATATATATAGGAGAAATCACTTGGTTGTACTTTAGAAAGTTACGATATTTGCGACTTCTGATAAATCATATTTAAAGAAATAACTGATAATGAGCGGGGATAAGATAACATATCTGACGGATTTTCACTGGGGGAATGTTATATCGGGAATACCGGGAGTGTAGTGAATAGGTGCTTCTTATAAAAATTTCGTTATGATAAAGATGGAGGTATTGAAGGGGGGACAAAATATCAGGATACTTTGATATCAAAATATCAGATGATTGGGATATCAAGAGTTTTGAGCATAACACATTTTATAAGTTATGATATTTGCAAGGGCCGATATGCCAAGTGGCAGTTGTGGGGCCGAAATTTCTTAAAGTATTTAATTCAAAAGAAAGTGCCCAACTCAACTTCACCTTTTTACAAAAACCCCTTTAATAATTATATTAACTGTCAGAAATATTTGATCGGAGAATGATTTTATTGTAACTTTCTTATGAGGAGAGTTACGATATTATAATGATCTGATATGAATCTTCCGATAATGTATTAAAGGCCTATCGAGGTTTTAATGAATAGAAGCAAAACTAAATAATACCCAAATTCTGACGAAACAAAAAATACTTCCTTGAACATGTTGCAAATTAGAAAGGGTTGGCTGCTTGCTTATCTCAAGTCTCCAAAATCAAGCCAATGAAGACCTGCAAAAAGAAACAAAACAAAAATAAGAAATAAACTATGAAAAAGAGAAAATAAAATAACAAATGAAGATGAAATTGTTAATGCATACCTAGAAGAATTTTGACTGTAAGTTTACCTCATGAATCTTCAAGTTCTCCCATGCATTTCTCAAAATTTTCATATGTTCAAAATCATCTACTTATTCAGTAAAAAATGATAAGTAATGAACCTTCAAATTTACATCGGAGGACAAGAGTGGTGAAAATGAGACTTTTAGAAATACTTGTGAATCAAATATTGCCAAGCCATAACAATTCCTTAGAATTTCTTCATATATAATTATTATTATTATTATTATTTTTTTTTTAACAATGTGATGAAGTTTTTTGCAAAAACAAGACAATCAAGTGCTTCACAAGTGTGTATGATCTGACTATATAAGAACTTTGATATGTTCTAATCTACTTTTCCAGAACATGAAAGGGGATGCCAAGAAAAACTCAGATTCATTATTTGATTATTAAAAAGTTGCAATAATGAAATAATTGCAAATGAAAAAATAATCTAAATCTGAATTGATCTATCTCTAATTCTAACTCAATGAAAAGAAACATGACTAGGTGTAGTCATACTTCCAATTTAACCATTCTCTCATTTTAATTCCTGCATGTATGTACATGACAAACATTAGTAACAAAAATATAAATATAATGCAACTAACCGAACTAAATCTGGATGCAAAATGTACATTTATTGCTAACATATTTACAAGAAGAAACTTATTTACAATCACCTTCTCTTTAAATGTCCTTTCTAGCTGAACTTCAATTGGATCATAGAAATCTGTATGAATTTCCATTAATGATTGGAAGAGGTTCAAAAGAGAGGATAACATGCCAGATTGTGGAAAAGAAATTTTAGATACAATGGCCTGCATGTAAGTCTTATGTACATAGGTTAAATTATTAACAATCTCATGTGTATAAAAAATCTCCAAATGTATTTCAAATGGATCTCTGAAATATAGATGGAAATCATATACATTCAATGAAACATCATTAATAGAATTAGATAGCTAGTCATATTGTGAAAATACACTCTCTTGTTGGCACTGCTTTGGAGAGGAAAGTAACAAGTGATAAGAAATGAACATCAATTGAAATTGGAAGATTAATAATTCTTGATGTTCATGATTATGATTTGAAACTTCATTTTCCCATTCAGGCAATGCATCAATTGAGTGTTCAATATTGAACCACTCAATATGCTAGTATAAGATATCTAAAAACTGAAAAATGAAAACAGAAATCAAATCTTAAATTAAACAAAATAAGTGAAGGAACAACAATGAAATCAAATCATAATTTACACTATTGTTACAACTCAATTGGGATTGACTTGAAGAAATTTCCTCTTTACAAGAATTGGCTAGAATAATGAAATTAGAATGATTTCCAATACCAACTTGTGAATTAGAGAGAGGATTATGACTATGAATAGGAATGAGAGCTTGATCATCATACGATTCATAGATTGGTATGGGTTCCTGAATGCTAAAGTCATGGGTATTATTAAATGTTTGAAAATGAGAGTCAATTGGAACAATTTATTTATTGAGTCTCTCTTCATTTTCAAGTATTATTTGACTTTGATAATAAGGATTTAATGTATGAGAAGATAAATCGATATCCTCAATGTTAGAGTAATTATCATAGATGACTTCACAACATTCACTAGTATTCTCTATATTCTTATCCGATGTATCAAAACAAGAAGGAATATGGAACACATGTTTATTAATGCCAGAAGAATGATCAATGCATTATTCTCTATCTTGATAAAAACTAATAGGAAATTCATTTATACCAACCTCTTTGTTTTCTGAAATAACATTAAAGCAAAGAGGGGATAAATTGCTATCAACAAAAATACTAGGATAGAGGTGAAAATGAGAATGAGAACTAATGAATTTGAAAATATTTCTATTTGCAAATTCTTTTCATTGCTGATTTCAGATTCTAGATCATTTACTTGGCCAATTGTGCTTTCTTGAAGAACATTGTTTGACTGACCTGAATTTTGTATTTGATCAGCATGAAATAATTTAGAAATTTCTGCAGCCGACTGCATAATACTGAAAACTTCAATTTTTGCATGTACTTGCAGATTTATAATCTGATTTTCTAAATTCAATTTATATTGACTTTCAGATTTTTTTGGCAGATGGTTCTTCAAGTTTGTTACTGCTTTCTTCTTGTATTGTTGCGAGCTTTGCGATAATGGTTCATTAACATGATTATCATTAACATTGTAAGAGGTGTGTTAAACCAAACAGGTTGGTCAAAACACATCAACAATTTATTTAATTATGTGATGGATTTGAAAGACTTTTTTTTTAAAATATATATACTCACAAAAACCTACATTCAAAGACATAAATATTTATTCTAAGAACCGGAAAAACTGATCTCGGTTACTACTAAACGGAACATAGTGTCTAACACCATGGACAATCCTTTAGTCATTATTTTAGTAGGATCAAATTTATTTCTGCAACTGAAAGAAATAATGAGCACCTAATTGATAAGGTCCAGAAGTTAGAGAGGTCTTTAGACAAAGAAAAACAAGAAAATAATAGGCTCCATAAAGAGAATCAAGCTTTGGTAGCTTCAAGCTCATATGTTAAGGATTAACAAGTAGCAACATAGAATGAAAAATAGTCATTGGAATATGTTATGAAGTAACTATACAGGGAAAGTGCCACGCTTCAAAGGTTGGCTTCCATGCTTTTCAAAATTCAAAGTGAAATCAAAGCAAAATTTAAACAAGTGAAGGAAACCCTAACAACGATAAACATAGTGCATGGGTGGAACATAGAACATCTAGGTTCAACAAGAAATTTGTTGAGGAGAGATGAATTGGGTAAAGAAATAGATAAATAAGAAATTAGACTAGCCATTTGGTCCCAAGAGAAGATACAAAAGGATGTAATAAGAACTTTGAACATTTACCAACAACATCATAGCATGATGGAAGTTCTGATAAAATCCCACAAAATAGTTCCCATTGGAGCATGTGGAGAAGCAAGCCCAAAATAAGAGATCCAATGGGAAATACAAGAGATGATAAATGCACTCAAGATGGCCATCACTCAGAAGGACACGAAACCTACTAAATAGGCACTTGAACAACACTTGGTGGAACCAACAAAGTTACGCACGATGCTCACTACATTGTTGCACTGAATCAAGTTCGACCTAAAGACAATATTACCTAATACTTTCGAGTGTGATATCTCCAATGAAGGGCTGATATCAAGAAAATCTTGTCAAACTACAAAGGCTTGGAATGTTCAATTAACCCAATATTTACAAGTTCAAGCCCTAGCCTTGTCCATCTTGGAATTAGTTCCATAAAAGATGTTTATTTTTATTAATTTTGATTTTCAATGTAATTATGTAAAGAAAATAGAATTAGAAATAAAGTAAAATAGAAATTAGACATGAGGGTAGTTGAAAAGTCATGGAAGGTGAAAAGTCACCCCATTTTGTATAAATATACCCTAAAAGCTATAGAAAATGAACTTTTAGCGTTTGGACTCCTTGGAGAACTTAAAGCTTGGAAATTTATTTGAAGATTAAGTTACAGTTTTGCATTCCCACTATTGGGTCTCTTGAATACATTGTGTGACCATGCATGGGATATTTTAGCATTAATACTTAGAAGTTCTTTTAGGCCACGATAAGCATTATTTCACATGTTATTGAATGTTGTAATATTATTTGTTGTTTTTTAATAGAATGTGATTGTTGCTCATGTGTTGAAGGTTAATGAACTATTTCATTAATTGAAAGATTCTACCTTCCTAGGAATTGTTTGCTAATTTATATATGTTTTCACGCTGGTGATTAGTTGCAAATTGTTTTACAATTGACAGTTGGTATAATTCTATATTCATGAATCTTAATTAAATTTTGCTATCATTCTTTCTTTAAGGTTCATGTCCATCTACAAATCTGTTGTAATATTCTTTGTGTCTCTTACTTAAGGTATTTTCATATAATGTTTCTAACTTGTATCTCATCAGTGGTATTATTTCAATTTCCCTTTCCTTGCTCACTTTGTCCAAAATCTGATTTCACCAAACATGATATGGCAGCCAAACCAACATTTTGGATGAGACTCTCATCCCAAACAATGTGAAGTCTAAGTGGGGCATCATACCAGAGAGATCCCCTTAGATTGTAAGTAACGATGTTAATTCTAATTGGGATATCATACCGAAGAGATCCCCTTAGATTGTAAGAGGTGAATTTTGTCCTGTCAAGAGTAACCTGATGAATGTGTTGTATGATATGATAGGGCCCATAGAAATTAGGAGTTGGCTTTTGGGAAAATTGATCTTTGAGTGATCTTTTTTATAAGGCTATAGGCAAAGCATCAGTTGATCCCCTTTAGGAAAATAACACCTAGATCTATGCTAATTAGCTTGTTTTTCATTTGATTTTGTGCCATAACCAAGCTATCCTTGAGGATGCATACTAACTTCTTTAGTGTGAAGCATTCTATCTACTACATGAATCTTGGATGTGCCTAGTATATAGGAAGCCATAGACAAGGATTTTTGGACATAAATTACTTCATATGGTGTCATTTTGGTAGCTCCATGATAAGTGATATTGTACCACTATTTAGTATGGAGAATCAATTATGCCCATTGATGTGGTTTTTAAAAGAAAATAATCTCAAATAGGTTTCCATGCACTTTTTGACCACTTCTCTTTGACCATCCGTTTAAGGATGATATGCAATGCTCATATATATCTATGTACTTTGAATTATAAATAGGTCCTGCTAAAATTTTCTAGTGAGTGGTGGTTATTGATTTGAAACAATGGAGGTGGGCATACCATATAGCTTAAAAAGACAATCCATGAAGGCTTAGACAACCAAGGAAGGAGTGAAAAAATGAGATAGGGCACATAAATGAGTATCTTTTGAAAGATGATCTATCACCACCATATCACTATTATGTTGTTCGCAATTGGAAGTCCCATAGTAAAATCCATTTTGAATGTCTTCCCAAAAATATTTGGGTTGGGATTGGCCAAGCTTGCAATGCCCTAATAAATTTATAGTCTCTCCCTTGTTTCTTTGGAAAACATTGAATGATGTTGCAAAATCCTGGATATAAGTTTTCACGCCCTCCTAGAAGAATGAAGGCTTAGTTCTTTCATGGGTTTTATGAAAGCCAGAGTGACATACTATTGGTGATGAGTGTAGCTCCTCTAAAAATCATAGTTTTAGGTTTGAATATTTTTCCAAAACAATGTGTCCATTTATACTGCAATGTATCTTATTACCATGTATAATATTTAGGAATTTTGGGATCTATCTAATGTTTTTGGATGAGCTTCCTTAAAGTAAGGTTTGCTATCCATTCCTTGTAGGCTTCCTCAAACCATATTGGACTTGGTAATGATAAGTTAAGGAGTGATACATATTATTTACATTGTCTAGATAAGGCATCAACCACAAAACTCTCTTTACCTTTCTTATCTATGATCTAATAATCATATCCCACCATCTTGGTAACCCATTTATATTGCTCTGATAATGATAATTATTGTTCGAGGAACTATTTTAGACTATGATGGTAAATCTTAATATAAAAATGCCTCCCTATGATATATGGTATTGAAGTCTCCATTGCATGGAGGATAACCAACATTTCCTTCTCATATGTGATTTCATGAAATTGTGGTCACACAATTGTTTATTGGTGAATGCCAGTGGATGACTCTATTTTAACAATAATCCTCATATATATCTTCTTGAGATATCATGTTCCAAGGCAAATTTATTTTATTTTATTTTATTTTATTTTTATTTTTTATTTTTTATTTTTCTACGTAAAACTATTCTATTGAAAATAAGCAAAATAATAATACATCGAGGCTCCAGCCTCTGCTGTGCATAACAACGTTATGTCATAATTGTCAAAAAAGGAAACTCGACTGCCCTTCGAGGGGAAACCAGTCTAAGTGAGATTACAACAAAAAACCCACATAGGGGTCCTAGTTCAAAATCAATTAAAACATACCAAAAAGTTTGAAAAAACTGGAGTAAAAACCTCAAACAACAAGTTTGTAAAACCTCCGTTGAACTGCAAGGCAGCACCTGGTGACTAGACATATGGATTGGGTGCTTTGACCATGCAAGGGACCCCCTCGATGTCGTATGGGTTGGGCTCTTCCCCAATGCGACACGCGTACTCATCCTCTGCTGACGTGCCGCGCGAGATGCCACTTGTTGTTTGAATGCCTGCGGAGCTGCCCTTCACTGCATGCATGCCTGATGTGTCATCCGGGGTGCCACCAGCAACCTTCGTGCCACCCGCTCTACCCTCAGCAACATGCTCACTTCTAGCCAACTCCTTGCCATGCATAATATCAATTTTCCCTGCCTTCTGTTGCTTTCTTGGTTCACTGTCATCCCTGTTCCTCTTAGCTACCTTCTGCTTTGCGCCGCTGTTCCTTTTCCCTGGTCTACAGTCGTGGGTCTGAGCATCCTGCTTAGCCTGCGAACTAGTATCCTCACTGAAGGTTATGTTAACCGTGGCTAAAATTTCTGGCCGAATCAACGAACTTTGGAAGCTAAATTGGGTGGTATGGTGAGAGTGGTGAGGGGAGGTGAGGGAAATATCTGTTTGGGTAGTTGCGTTTGTGCTTTAGATGCCATGGGCCTGTGATTTCCCTCTGCCACTGCGGGTATCAGGGTATCTGCCAGAGAAGGGACCACGGGAATGAGTGATGGATGGGGAGGAGAATGAAGCAGCAAAATCAGGGCTGGGCGTTGCGGGGGGGCGTGTGCTTCCACCTCGACTATCCCCACGTCTACACCGCATGCGATGTCAAGTGCGCACCATGACTGTGATGATTTAGGATTTGCAGGTGGGGAGGCTGAGGTTTTTTGGGGACGGAATTGGTTATGTCGAGGAAGAACAGAGGAATTCTGAGCGTGAGAGGGCTCAATAGAATTAGTGGGTGGCTCAGAGGAGGGACTAGTTACAGAGGCCGAGTGGAAGGCGAAATGGTAAACTAGGCTTTGAGTGAAGTGAGTTCCCGGGCCTAAATCAATGCAGCAGAGGAGATTGCAGTGCCTCCTCGTGGTAGTGCGAGAACTAGGTACTGCAGCAGCCTGAGGGCAGAGACATTGCAGAGGCAGAGGATAATGGACAGGTGCGGTGGTATGATTATCACCAGAGGTCATATTTGCGTAGAGCCGAGGTGGGTAGTTGCAGACTGGTTGAAGGCGGCACCCACTTAAATGCCATTTATGACTGGTGTTAAGGCCATTTTTAGATTTATGTGCCAGATTACGGAGGGCCATGTGGTATGGCCACATGTCGTCCTGTTCTGTGGCCATTTTACTGTCTTTGCTGGGCACCCACATCCGGGACTTCCAAGACAAAATTACTATTTAATTCAAACACTATTAATATTGGAGTGGTGCAAATGTCATCCTTTAAAGCAATGAATTCCTACGCGACTTCCTCAATTAGAACACGACATTCTTGTTAAAGAGTGAAGTTAGGTGATGCAAGAGCATGAGGCTTGAAGATAAAAGGCTTCGAATTTTGTTCCAAAAAAACAAAAAAAGTTTACAAGCAAAGGAGTGGGATCCTTTAGCTGTCACTTTACAAAGCTTTCTAGATAGGATTTGAGCTAGAATTCAAGGATTTGGATTATCTTGTAATAAATTCAAGTATTAGGCTTAGTTGAGATTCTCAAGGAGAATATCATGCAGATTAGATAGGATTAGGCAGTTTCGATCCATTGATTTAGGGTCTGGTTGTTGTATGTACAAATATTTATGTAAGTTTTGAATTAATGTAAAGGGATTTGGCTGAGGAGGATTTGATTGTAAAATTGAAGTCTCCTTGTGTCTCTGTGTATTCTGCGCATGAATGGTCAATCTTGGAGGTTTTAAAGTTCCTTAGAAATATTTCTGAATGTTGTTGATTTCTAGTTTAGGCCTTTAAAACTAGATTTATATAATCTTGTGTTATCACATTTAAATCTTTGTTCACTGTGTATTGAGTTAATTCAAATGTATTTCAAACCCACAAAGTTTAGTTAGCGATACCCTGAATATAACTTAGACATAGTTTAAACTTGGTGGAAGCACTAAAACCTTGGCGGAATGAGGAAAACACGACAAAATTCACAAGAAACCCAAGAAAAGGTCTGAACCGTTCGATCGATAGATCCAATCGATCTAATGGTTATCACATGCTAACAAGCGTAAAAGTTAAATAGAATAGAAAGGTGGTCTTCGTAGGCGAAAGCTGTTTCTTGCGTGGTCTCAAGGTGGTAAGTTGTATTTGGAAAATTCACGTGATTACACTTAACAACCGACACGTAGCACGGGAAAACTACTTTTCTCGCTTGCTCTCGGCTCATTAAACATCGTGTAAGAATCCACACGAGATTATGTGTCAACCATTGGATCAAGCAGGATTGATCAACGATGGAGATCATCCGGCTAGTTGCAAGTGGGGAAAGCGATAACCGTCGGATTTAGCGTTAAGATCAACGATGGAGAATTAACGCAATAAAGGTTTGTGGAATGATAGACGCGACAAGGTTATAATCCAAAGTTTTAATTCTTTTTGATTCCATGGGAAAAGTGAAGTTTTGCCTTATTTTGGGTAAATTCAATAGTTCTGTTGTTTTAGCAGAATATCTAAAATTAGAGGTTGATGAATGATATTACAAACCCGAGAAGAAGTTCCGCCTGAACTAGAAGAGATCGTTTCTAGTTTTGAACAATTATCCTTAACACCTGCAATCAACCCATCATTAGTGCTATTGGAGCAACTTATTGACATTGATCAAGATCTCAAGGATAAGAGAAAGAAGTCCAACATGGCTTTCAGAGTTGGAGGAAGACGTGGTCAAAGAAGAGGAAGACCAATTGCAAATGTTGAAGTGTTGGAAGCTATGCAACAGATGCAAGCTAGATTGGAAGTAGTGGAAATGGGAAATCAAGGAGATGCAGATGCTGGAGATGTTAGTGAGCCTGAAGTTGAAGCTGCAGAAGCAGAGGAACCTGCAGAAATTACTCCTGAAATGAGATTCTTTAAATTAGTGTTGGGATCCACATCTAAACCCAGACTTGAGGGTACAATTTATACAGGAGGTTTGACCCCTGAGGAGTTGATAGACTGTATTAATGACATGGATAAATTCTTTGATTATGAAGAAATGGAAGAAGGAAAGAGAGTGAAATTTGCTGTCTCAAAATTGAAAGGACATGCAACACTTTGGTGGGATGGAGTGTAGGCAGAAAAAAAAAAAGACTTGGTAAGCAGCCAATTATAAATTGGAACATGATGGTGGCAAAGTTGAGAGGTAATTTTGGCAAGTGATTATCAACAAACATTATTTAGACATGTGTAGAATCTTAGACAGAGGTCTTTGAGGTCGTTAGTGAAGCCCTTAAGGGTGAAGTAATGTTCCATTTGAGTGACCCATCCTAATGGGTTAGACCCATAACACTTGTTCAAGTCCACCTTAGGAGAATGATGCCATATGCTATTATGAATTAATATATTATTTGTATACCCCAAACAAGTATTGCAGGTGGTTAAATAGACCTAAGTTAGAAGTTTCTTCTTGGTGTGGCTTTACTATGCAGTCATGTTGTTTTCTCCTAGTATGATTTGAGCCAATGTACTCAACAACTACTCAATCATTTTTTTTCAAAGTTGTTAGACCTCTCATATATCTTCTGACTGAACTTCTTTTCCAATCCATTTATGTTGTCTTGAATTTCTTAACTTGACCTTCCAATTCCAACTTATTTGTAGCAGAGCGAATGTTCATGTTGTCTGGCGAAGTATGAGGATGTTTACAGGTATTCTCTTTCATGGGTGAACTCACTTGACAAGGTTACAATGCCACTAGGACAATGCAATGTTAGATGTTATATCTCTATGATATAATTGTGGGGCGCAACAATAATACTCGTGCAAATATATCATGCCATGAACTAAGGAAGCTCAACCATGCCCTTATTTGTACTACTTGACCACCAAAGTACTAGAGAGTGGTCTCCCGAGTGCTTTTCTTGGTGTACTATAGAAAAAAGATGAATGATTATCTTATTTAGAGCCAATCTTAGGTATACCTATTATACTTCCTATAATATACCAAAAGTTACATGGAAGTGAGATTTTGTATATAGTTACTATCAATGTTTCACTACTCAAAGGGCTACCAACAAGGGTTACATGGGTTTCTAACAAGGTGAAACTATGTTTATTTCTTGTGTGTATTCTTCCTGAACTACAATTTTACCCACTAAATGATAGACCATTGTTTCATTTAAAGACACAAAAAAACATCTCTATGAAAAGAATAAAAATATGAATTTGATAACCTCAAAAAAAATCTCAAAATCACCATAAAATAACATGTGCAAGGTATGGTTTGTAAAATAATCACAACTTTTGCTACACTTCTCAGATTGGATATTGTGACCATAATTATGAAAATCCACAAATTTTATAGATCTAATGGCACTAGTTTGACTAAAATATTTTATCTCCATCAAATTATATTTAATTTGTGAAATTTGTGGCCTTCCTAGAAAAAAAGCCCTAGAAAATTTGATGATTTTAATCTGCAGATAACTTCACTTCTCGAACTCGATTTTGGACAATTTCTTTTTGAAATTGCATATTTTTCTATAAGAATTCATTTCTAAAATTTATTCTTGAAATTATGCATATAAAGTTTCATAAATCAACTTGAATGTTTTTGTCCTCCTTTTTTCCATCCAAAATCAATAAAAAATAAAAAAAAATATCCCACTTCATGCTCAAGAAAGCATTATGATGCTAGTTGTTACAATTTAATTCACATGAAAATATAGTGCAAAACCTAAGAAATCAAAATAGAGAGATAAACCCTAAGAAATATCTCTTTGATAATAGAAAATAGAGAGCCATGTTCACTTTCCTTTCCAAGGGGGCAACCTCTAAGAGCAATGTTTTAAATACAATCCCATTTCTTAACTAAACATTACATACCCTTCTTCTCAATATATGTCTATCCATAGAGAATATTAACTACCTATGGGCCCACTTATATTGAAATCCCAGTAACTAATTTGGGCCTTATTAACAAAGATAACCCTTTTTTACAATTAGTGACCATTACATAATTACTTAATGGACCATGTTGATCAATTAGGTGTCAACTACCCCATGAGCAGAGTACATTTCATAGCAGTCATAATTTTTCCAGATTTCATCATCATCGTGCAACTTTTGGTCTACAATTATAATCTAAATTTTGCGGCCTTATGGGCCATTATGTAAAAATGATTCTAGTATGTTTATAAATACATGTAACAAATCGATCTAGTAGTTATCTCTAAATCTTTTGGTTCATTGTGATATCTAACTCCTTGTGATCTAACACTTTATCTCAAGTGTGTGGAGATCTTTCTAATATTTAGATCTTGGGCATCAGGGGATGTCTTTGGTTGGACCAGCGAACTCCCAAGACATAAAAGTTGAAGAGCTTACTTTGTTTTCCATCAAAGACTTATCTAACGATTTTGTAGAGGCTTTTTAACCATTGCTTGTAACAAAATTATTTATTTATTATATCCTCTTTATTTTGTGCTTTCATTGAATAGATCTAGCTAAAATTAGAGCTTATCTCTACTGATCAAGGAGCAAAGTTTTACTCATACTCCTTATATCTAGTAGATCTATAGATTTGTAAATAAACCTTGTATATTCTAACCCTTCTATATAATTTTGTTCACCTTGTATACATTTTTGGGGTTTTTCTTCATTGTTTTCTTTCAAATTCGAAGGCAAGGGTTTGGGTTTTTTTGGAGCTCCTTGTAAATAATTTTTGCAGGATATTGTCTTCAATACCAAAGGGAAAATCGAAGAGTTTTAAAACCAAACCCTTTCTTTGCCTAGACGGCTATGGTTTCTAGTGTAACAAATTTTTTTGGGGAGTCATATATTATTTTAAAACCCTCTCTCTTTAAGCCGCAAGCATTTGAAGGCCCTTCTTTGCTTCTAATTCAAATCTCTTAAAGGCTTTCATTCATAAAAAAAAATTGCAAAAATTTTAAGGCATTGTCTTGGAAGGATCTCACTTGAGGTTTCATTATTTTTGCAGATCTAATATTTGTTGGTAAAGCCGCAGGCCTAAAATTCCTTCTCTTAGACATTGAATAAAAGGATTTTTAATTTTTGTGGCTCATACAATTTTATTGGAGAATTTTGGGGTCGTAAGCCATTTTAGCACCGAATCACTGAGCCACAAGCCTAGAAGGCTTGATCCTTCTCTTGTTGATTATTAAAATTAACCCTCGTGAAGAATTTTGCAAAGAAGATCAAAATTTGTGAAGGGTATTTCGGATTTCCATTATTTGGAGGCTTGGTTTAAAGACTATCAATTTTTGACAAAGTTGTGAGCTCTTTTGAGGCCTATTTTTCTTAGCCAAGACCTTGGAGAGGCCGTCCATCATTTGTTGGATTGAAGATCCTTTGGCTTGGACGTCTTTCCAAATAATAAAAAAAATTCAAGGCATAAAGGCTTTAAAAAATTTGGAAACTAATCATAATTTTTTTATAATTTTTAATTAATTTTTTTGGCCTATTCCCTTGCAAGGTCGTGAGCATTTTTAGGTTCATTTCATCAAGGTAGTGGGCCTTTTGGAGGTTGTACTTCATCTTTGTGAGGGCCGTAGGATTTTGGAAGTATAGAGAGAATTATTTGAAGTGGATCCATTATCATTTGTAATTTCTCATCAATTTTTTTTTGTAGCTTGAGAAAGGGTTTTATTGTTGTAAAGATCCACTCTTATTTGCAAAACTCCTCAAGTTGTTGAACCCTTCTTTCTATCAAAAGGGTTTCTCTCATTGTAATATAAAAAATAAAAGGATCTTGTTTCTTTAGGTAGTTTGGGACTTTCCCATCGTATCCCTCCTCCTCATTTAAAAGGGATGATCTCTTATCTTCCTATCTTAGTTTAGTTTCAAGATCTAGTTTTATAACTTGCTTCTTGTTATCATTGAATGAAATTAGTTTAATTTTCATTTCATTTTACTATATTGAATCAATCATTGTTAATCTATATTCCCATTGCTGCTCCTTTTGGCCACGCATGGACTGAACCGATGATGAAAATAAGCATGAGAATTGAAGCTCTTATAAATGCAGATATACCTTGTATACTATAACTCATAGCCCATAGAGAAAGAGAGATTGTTCCAACATCAATAACAACAAGAACTAGAGCGAACATATATGATCTTAGATTAGATCCAAGTATCTCCCCATTAATTTGATCCTTGATTCATAACTAGTAGTCTGGTTCTTGACCAATGGGATCCAAAGCTTTGGAAATCAAGGATGCAAACTTGATCTAACTGCTATTGTGATCTCATTTTCCACTTGGTCTCATTTACATTTGAGGAATTATTGTCTTGTCTAATTTGTGTTTTAGATTTGAAGTTTTATATCTCTAATAATTACATTCTTTAGCAAACTCATCTACCATCTTTGAAGTAACTAATTGTGCTTTATAATCCACATTTTTCTCCTAAACATTCTTAAGTCACTCTATAGGTGAAGTGAGAATCTAAATCTAATCAATAACTCACTCACACATAAAGATCAACTTCTATTTAAAGCAATCGTGTTATCTTTACTTTAAAATCTCTTTAAAGCAACTTCTAGGGAAAGCTCTTTACTTTATTCATTGAATTGTTATTGTAAGTTGATCTCATTGTGATTTTCTGCTCTAACTATTTATCATAATATTATCATAAGTGGATTGGTCTTTATTTAATCTCTCTTTGAAGCATCTTGATTTAATTGTATCTCATTCTAGAATCACACTAACATTTGCATTGTCATTTAGGCTTGGATCCTTAAAATTTACCTCCAAGCATAACCTTGGTTTATAGAAAGTTTAGGAAAACCTTCTCCATTATTCAATTTGATAGGCTTGACCCTTGAACAATGGTTAAAACGAGCGACCTTGCAGTTCTCTTGTTGCCTGGTCCCTTGTAGAAAAGAAGGCACTTGGGTTACTAGAAGCCATAGGAAAGTATCGTTAATGAGGCCAGAGCCTTCTTCCCCAACACTTCTCCCAACAAACTTGTTCCAAGACAAGTTTTGACAATTGAGGAGAAGCCTTAGATTTATAATTAAAATCAACCAAGACCTCTTGCATCACACATAGAATAGTTTTGCATTCATTCAT
The DNA here is from genome assembly GCA_031772625.1 of Pinus tabuliformis. Classification (NCBI taxonomy): domain Eukaryota; kingdom Viridiplantae; phylum Streptophyta; class Pinopsida; order Pinales; family Pinaceae; genus Pinus; species Pinus tabuliformis. The sequence continues at coordinate 691,678,920 of CM062820.1, forward strand.
CTAACATTGTCATATTCTTGCATTTCAATTGATTACTGTAATTTAAATTATGGGCAAATTATTTACTTACAAGTTTTATTTTATATTCCTGTACTTATCAATTTCATGCTCATTGCCTTTGGAATATCATCTTTACATGAGGTACAAGCTTTCCTTTCTTGCAAGTTTCACCTCACATCTTATTGCTCATATTTAAAATTTCTTATAATCTCTTGATCTCTTGTACTAACCTTGTTTTGTAGCATTGTTATCTTGTAACTTGAAGCATTATTTTCATTTGCAAGTATTATATTTATACTTTAATATTGTTTATAACGCATCGATCTATCATGCTTTATCTTGATTGAATCCATCTTTCGATATCTACATTTTCTCATTAATAATTATACTTGCCAATTAATCCTTAATCCAGGCTACATTAAGTGGTAATTTCCTCTCCCTTTGTCTCCTAGAACTTGTTGTTATAACAAGTTTTCTTTTACTAACCATCTTTAGGGACAAACCCCCATAGCTTGCCTAGGAAAGAGCTTAAACAAAGATAGTTGCGATTAGGTGACAACCCCTTCTCCGAGCGTTGCACCTTAAAGACTATACCCTGTGGGGTTGAAATTTTTTCACACAATTAGGTGTACATCTTAGGCAACAACTTTTTTTGGCGCCATTTCCGGGGATAAATCCTTTTTTTCTCAGTATTCATCATCTTTGACCCGACATACACCACATTTTTTGGTGCCATTGCGAGGGATAAGTTTCTTGTTCTCAGTATCTTACTAACTTTTGGTTCTTAGCATATTGGATGTTTAGATTTAGATTTATGTTTGAGTGGAAAATCCACCTGTTTCATATTCTACAAAAGCGAATACTAGAAGGCATCCAAGAAGCTTGGTTAATCCTACTCCGAATCCTAAAAAGGTTTTTAGAGTTCGATTGAACATGCTCTCTTCTCATATATTTCTTGTTAGTCTTAGACAAGAAGTTATCTCTGATATCCATTTTATTTTTCAGGGTCATTCTCAACAAGACATCATGAATGACTTGTTTCCCCCTATAATTTTGCTAACATTAGAGGCTATCCTCATGATGTTCCAGAAAAAAGCCATTGAAACATTACCTTGTTTTCAAGGCAATAATGTGATTAATGCTAAATATCACATCAAGAAATTTAATATTTGTGTGGGTAAGTGGTGTATTGGTGCTAATTATAATCACGAAGATGTGAAGATGAGGCTCTTTGTCCTTTCTCTGGAAGAAGATGTTATGGATTGGTTCCATGAGTTTCCTGATAATTCGTTTCATTAAGTGAGATCGATGATTAGTGCCTTTGAAGATAAATATGGAGATAAGAAAGACGAAAGGTACTTTCTTAGTGCTATTAGCAACATAAAGAATAATGAGAATGAGACTGTGGAAGAATTCAATAAGAGGTTTAATGATATTGTAAGGGATTTGCCTCAAAATTATAAGCCTCCCGCAAAGTCTTGTTTTGTATATTATATCAATTCCCTTCTAGCTTATACTTCTTATGAACTATGTAGTGCTAAGCCAAATGATGTAAAGTGTTATGAAACCAACTCACAAAAGAAAAGAAAAGATAGATCAATGACTTGAAAATTAGCCTTTTCAATGGGGAAACCTCCTTTACATCGCATAAATGAACAATTATTGGATGATACAAATGACAAGACCTCCTTGGTATATATATGAGTCTAAGGGGTCACAATATAATCAGAGCCTACATAACAATAATAATGTAAGGTCACAACAATAAAAATAGTGGGGTTCTATGGGGTACAACAATAACAATATGGGGGCTACATGGATACAACAATAACAATAGGGGGGCTACACTAGTATTATAGGGACCTAACATTGCCCGCTCCTTCAAAAGAGGGTTGTCCTAAACATTTGAGTAGTTCTGGATGCTTCTATATAAAATTCTCATCATCCCATGTAGAATCTTCAGTCAGTAAGTTCTTCCACTTAATGAGATACTTTGAAATTGATCGATTTCATAGTTGTCGGGTTCTTGTTTCCATGACTGCTTCAGGCTCCAATTTGATTTTTCCGTCTTTGTCAAAATCTGGAAATACTGTTTGAACTAGGAGCTTGTCACTAATAGCCTTCTCTAAGCATGAAACATAGAAAAATGGGTGCACTAGGGAAGATGCTGAGAACTCCAATTTGTATGCCATAGTACCAATCTTTTGAAACACTTTGTAAGGACCATAATACTTGGGTGATAATTTATTATCTTGCTTATCTTGCTTGAGGTACATTTGTTTGTATGGTTGTAGCCTTAAAAATACTCACTCAGCTTCCTACATCAAAACTTCTTTCATTGTGATGTTGATATGTCCGTTGTTTCATTCGATTCTACACCAAAGTGAGATTATCCTTTAAGAGTTGAAGAACTTGTTGTTGATGCTCGATGTGATCTTCCATTGCTTGAACCTTAGAATTTTCTCTTTAATATGATGTGATGGATGGAAAATGATATCCATAAAGTGCCATAAATGGGGTCATTTTTGCTACAATATGGAAGGAAGTGTTATACCACCATTCAACCATAGGTAACCACTTGACCCATTGTGTATGTTTATCAGATACAAAGCAACGAAGATATCCTTCCAAACATTTGTTCATTATCTCAGTTTTCTGGTCAGATTGAGGATGATAAGATAATATATAAGCTAATTGAATACCAAGACAAGAAAAACAATTCTGTCCAAAAATTTCCAATGAAAATGGGATCTCTGTCACTTCCAATAATCTTTGGGTTTCCATGCAACTTTTGAATTATTTCCATAGCTGTAGCATAAACTATGTTGGCTTTAAAAAGATGAGATAATGCACATAAGTGTGCATAGTTGATAAGTCTATCAACTATCACCATGATGACACTCTTCCCTTTAGACTTGGTTAAACCTATGATAAAATCCATTGAGACCTCCTCCCAACGCTGACTTGGAATGGCTAAAGGTTGTAACAGACCCAGGGTCTTAATTGTCTCAACTTTGTTTTGTTGGAAAACCAAACGTTTTTCCACAAAATTCTGAATATCAGATTTAAGACCATCCCAAAACAATTCCTTCTCGAGCCTGTGTTAAGTTTTTAAAAATCCCGAGTGCCCTCCTAAGGGGGAGGTATGCAATTCCAAAAGAATATTTTGTTTGAGTTGGGAATTATTACAAAGATATAAGCGATATTTATACCATAATGAATCATTTTTCCAGATAAATGTATCAGATGTATTGGGATCTTACTGCAACTTTTGAATCAGTGTCCACACCTCTTCTTCATTCTTCCATTCATCCCTTACCTCCGTTATCCAATCAGGTTGGATAATAGAAATGGGACAGAGCAATGCTTCCACATCCTCATCCTTTCTTAAGAGTGCATCTACAACAACATTTTGCTTCCATTTTTTGTAGTTGATTTCAAAGTCATAACCCAACATCTTTGTGACCCATTTTTGTTGCTATTCTAAAGATAATCTTTGTTCCAAAAAGTATTTAAGACTATCATGATCTGTTTTTATCTTGAAGTGTCTTCCCATTGGGTAAGTTCACCATTGATTTAGTGCATGTAGTATTGCCAACATTTCCTTCTCATAAATAGGTTTGTGTAAATACTTTCCCTTGATTGGAAAAATTTCAAAAGCAATGGGTCTTCCTTCTTTCATTAAAACAACACCGATTCCATTTCCTGAGGCACCGCATTCCACAATAAAGGTTTTTGTGAAGGCTGGTGTAGCTAAGACTGGTGCTTGGCAAATTGCCTCTTTAAGATGCTCAAAGGCCTTACTTGCTTCTGGAGTCCAAGAAAATGCATCTTTCTTCAGTTATGTTGTTAGATGCACTGATATTCTCCCATAATTCTTAACAAACTTACGATAAATACCCTATCAACCTGAGAAATCCTCGAAGATGCTTTAGGGTTGTGGGGCTTTTCCATTCTGTAATCAATATAATTTTGTTAGGTCTACCTTAACACCCTCATGAGATATAATATGACCCAAATATTCCACCTCTTATACTCCAATGAAACATTTGGAGGTTTTTGCATATAATTGTTCCTCCTCTAATAGTTTGAGCACCCTATCAACATTTTGAACACGATCCTTACAAGACTTGTTGTAGATTAGTATATCATCAAAAAATACTAACACAAATTTTCTAAGGAAGGGTTTGAAAATGGAATTCATAAAACCTTGAAATGTGGAAGGTGCATTAGCAAAGCCAAAAGGCATGAACAAAAATTCATAATGGCCTTCATGAGTTATGAATGTTGTTTTCAGAATGTCTTCAATCTTCATTTTAATTTGATGATATTCGGAATGAAGATCTAGGTTGGTGAAGTAAATTGCTCCATGTAATTCATCCAACAATTCATCAATGACCGGAATGGGAAATTTATCTTTAATAGTGAGTTTGTTGAGCTCCCTATAATCCAGGCACATACGCCATGATCCATCCTTCTTATGCACCAATACTACTAGAGCAGAGAAAGAACTTTGACTATGTTTAATTATACCGTCCTTTAGCATTTCTGCAACCATAAGTTCAATTTCACTCTTTTAGGCATAGGGATATCTGTAATGCATGATGTTTGGAGGAACACTTCCTGGAATCAAGTGAATATCATGATCATAATCACAAATATCTGGGAGGCCTTTGGGAGTCTCAAATACCTTGGAATGATTGTCCAAGACTTTTTTGGAGATCTAGAGAAATAGATGATTTCAATGTTTGAATCTCTAGTGAGAAAAATTGTGAAATAACGCCCTGTTGTTCTTTCTTCAATTTTTTTTTTATGCCATTAGAACTAATTATCTTCCTTGGTTTCCCTATGATACCCCTTAATTCAATTTCCATTCCTTTAGAAAAAAATTCAATAATTGTTCTTGAAAATTAAAAGTTATCGTCCCCAAATATTGTAACCATTGGACTTGTAGTACAACATCAAAACCACCCATTGGAATGGAAAGCATTGGAATATTCAATACATATTTCCCCTTGGTTAGTTTGATATTATAACACTTTCCATAGAAATTTATACTTCCTCCATTTGAAATCATCACTTGATACTTTGGTGCTAGATATAGAAATCAATTCAATTCCTTAGCTATTTTGAATAAAGTTATGGGTACTACCTGAATCAATCAACACTATTATCTTTTTCTTCTTGATATAGCCTTCTATCTTGAGAGTTTGAGAAGTGGTAATTCCCGCCAATACATTACAAGATATGGTCATATTCATTTATTCTTTCTCTAGAGTTGATTCCTGGTGTATATCCTCTTCTTTTGATGTTTCTTGTTCCTTTTCTTCCTCCTCTTCACAATCTATGTATAATAATTTCTTCTCAGCACACTTATGACCTTTAGTATATTTACTGTTACGCAGTAATTTGTCACTGTTTCCCTGTCAGTCTCCCTACTGTGTCATGAATTCAAAATAACCATGCTCATGCTCTCTAAACTGGCCAAATGACCCACTTTGCCAAAGTTTATTTCATCAGCACGACTGTTATTAAAATAACCGCGCTGACTGGCGGTTGATATGTAGGAATTTACAGGGTAAGTTCCTCAGAAAGAACACCAAAAGGACACTGCTCACAACCAGATCACAGATCAATACGCCAGTATTTTTGACGTGGTTAAAACCCTCAAAGAGGGAAACAGTCCACGGCCTGTGCCAACGTGGCTACTACAGGCAATTTATTAATCAAAGAATGAAAATTTACATAAGCTTCTCTCATGCACGGATTACCCGAACAATGACCCTCCATGCGTTTTAAATAGAACTCATGGACCAATCGGGTGTCAAGCCACGGATCAAGTGTCGATAATACCGAGGAGAGAATGAACCGTCGGATCACTACATATCGTGACCGTCGGATTGTAAGATACAATATGTACAACGGTAAAGAAACACACTTTACCTAACTCTATACCTAACTCTAAACTAGACCAAGTTGAACTTAACTATTTCCTATGTGTCGGAATATCCTAACATCCCCCCTTAAGAACAACTTGGGATAGGATTGAAGGATTTACAAAATATGACACAATAGGAGAAGGAAGGAGGCACTAGAGCCTATCCCCCCTTAGTGACAACTTCCTGAACTCCAAGCATATATCGAAGTTTAGTGAACTTCGCCTCTGTGAGAGCCTTTGTGAAGATGTCTGCAACCTGATCATCTGTTGAACAATATTGCACTTCAAGAACATGGTCATGAATGAGATTTCTGATGAAGTGCATGTGTAGTTCAATGTGTTTGTTGCGCTGATGCTGGACTGGATCTTTGCATAGCTGAATGGCACTTTGATTATCACACCAAAGTGTGGTTGGATGCTGCTGCTCAAAGCCAAACTCTGATAGGATCTGACGAAGCCACAAGGCTTCCTTACTAGCTTCCACGGCACCACGATACTCTGCTTCTGCTGACGAAAGAGAAATGGCAGCCTGTTTCTTACAAGCCCATGTAATAGGTCCTGAACTAAGAGTGAAGACATAACCGGCAGTAGACTTTCGATCATCAGGGTCACCAGGCCAATCAGAATCAGTGAAACCGACTAATAGAGGAGCTGCTTTGGCACTGTAATGAATCCCAAACTGTACTGTACCTCGAACATAACGAAGTATTCTTTTAGCTGCTTTCCAATGACTTTCACGGGGGTTTTGCATAAAACGAGCAACAAGGCCAACAACAAAGGAAAGGTCAGGACGAGTATGGGTTAAATACAAGAGTTTTCCTACAAGTTGACGGTATAAGGTAGCATCAACTTCAGGAGAAGTACAAGAGACTGAAAGTTTGACTCCAGACTGAAAGGGAGAAGGGGCTGGCTTACAGTCTTCCATGTGAAAATGACGAAGAATATCACAAGCATACTTGGACTGGGAAAGGAAAATACCCTCCTTGGATTGCAAGACTTGAAGACCGAGAAAATAGTGTAAGTGTCCTAAGTCTGTCATTTCAAATTTCTTTTTAAGGCTGGACTTCACATGGTTTATAAGGTTGGGATCACTACCAGTAAGAATAAGATCATCAACATAAAGAACAAGGATGATAAGAGAGTTGCCCACTTTCTTGGTGTAGACAGTATTGTCAGAATAACACCTAGAAAAGCCAGATTCTAAAAGAAAGCTATCCATTTTGGCATACCAAGCCCGAGGAGCTTGCTTGAGACCATAAAGGGATTTCTTAAGTCGACAAACAAGGCTGGAGTCTGTTTGTATGAAGCCAATGGGTTGTTCCATATAGATTTCTTCCTGCAAGTTCCCATGCAAGAAGGCAGATTTAACATCCATCTGATGGACTTCCCATTTTAAAGAGGCAGCAAGGGAAAGAACAAGGCAGATAGAGTTCATTTTGGCAACAGGGGAGAAGGTTTCAGTGTAGTCAATGCCTTCAACCTGTGAAAAGCCCTTAGCAACAAGACAAGCTTTATGTTTATCAACTTTCCCATCTGGTCCATACTTGGTTCTGTAAACCCATTTACATCTAACAAGTTTTCATCCCTTTGGTAGAGGAACAAGATCCCATGTATCATTTGCCAACAATGAATGATATTCTTCATTCATAGCTGCTTCCCAATGTGGATGGCCTGAAGCTTCTGCAAAAGTGTCAGGATCATGATTTACTAGAGCTTGAGCCAGTAAAGAAGAGGCTCTTTCAAACTGAGAACGTGTACGTCGCTGATCTGTAGGATCACCGGCAAGATCACCTGCTGCATCCCGAGTAGCACGGACCCATCTTGGAAGTTGAGGATCCTGAGAAGGTGGGGGAGGATTATCATCCTCACTTTCATCATCTGAAGAAGAAATGTTTTCAAAAGTAGAAGAGATAGGAAGAGGTGGCACATCCGCCGGACTAGGCTCGCAGGCCGATTTATTTTCATCAAATTTTACATCTCTTCTAATGATAAAATTTTTGGACTTAAATGGAATAAGTCTATAACCTTTTACATCTTCAGAATATCCAACAAAAGTACATTTCTCACTCTTAGGTTCTAAAGCTTTATGCTTTTCATCTGGAATATGGGCCCATGCTTCACTTCCAAAAACACGAAAGTGACTTACATCTGGTTTAATGGAACTCCAAGCTTCTTCTGGAGTGATATTCTCTAGAACCTTAGTAGGAGTGCGATTGATTATATAATTTGCACAATTAATTGCTTCGGCCCAAAAACTAAGACTGAGTCCTTTAGATTGCAGCATACAATTAGCCATTTCCTTTAAGGTGCGATTTTTTCTTTCAGCTACACCATTTTGTTGTGGAGTGTATGGAACAGTATGTTGCATTTGAATTCCATTTTCGGTGCAAAAGTTGATGAATGTGTTTTTAACATATTCTCCACCATTATCAGTTCTTAGCTTAAGAATTTGATGTCCAGATTGTTTTTCAACAAAGGCTTTGAAGGCCAAAAATGTGTTAAATACTTCGCTCTTGAGTTTTAAGAAGTATACCCAAGTGCGTCTAGAGAAATCATCAATGAAAGTTAAGAAATACTTGCAGCCAAAGAATGAAGCAACAGGAAGAGGACCACATAAATCACTGTGCACAAGCTGTAAAGGGGCTGAGGCGTGCCAAGAGGCACGTTTGTCAAAACTGTCCCGATGATGTTTTCTGAGTACACATCCGGAACAAACACCATCTCTGCAAGATACCATAGGAAGACCTGTCACCATATTTTCTTTACATAGATGCTGAAGGGAGCGATAGTTTAAGTGACCAAATCACTCATGCCAAAGTTTGCTCACTTCATCATTATGAGCAACAAATACTGAGGGAAGATTTGATGACCCAAAGTTGTGAAACTTATATAACCTTGTGGAATCATCAGCAATATCAGTAGCTAGAATCTGTTTAGGATCTCTTAGATCCTTGATTACAACATCATGAGGTGAAAATTCAACAATTTTACCTTCACCTGAATGAGTTATCTGATATACAGATAGAAGGTTGCAGGATAAGGTTGGAACACATAATACATCATTAAACTGACCATTGTCTAGATGAACAGTTCCAGTCCCGACAACATTAAGAGATCTATCATCACCAACATATATATTTTTGGTGTTACAATCATTTAAAGAAGAAAACATGGCTTGGTTTTTGGCCATGTGATAAGAGGCTCCAGAATCAATGAGCCACTCATGAGAAGGAGAGGAAGAAGATACATTTAATGCATAACCAGACTGAGATGATTGACAACGACATGCAGAAAGTGCCATTCCGGAAGTTGAAGTTGAAGTAGGCTCCACATGGATGTTATGTTTCTTCATTGCGGCTTCCAACGCTTCCATCTTCTTAAAGCATTTAGATTCTAAGTGGCCATCTCGATTACAAAAGTTACAATGTCTATCAATCTTCTTCCATTTGTTTTTATTGGTCTTATCATTTTGAGGCTGAGCTGGTTTAGGACCATTCTTTTGAGGATATGACTTCTTAGGATTCTTTGAATTTGGTTGCTGCTGGGCGGCTAACGCTTTCGTGGAAGAGTTTCCAAGATTAAGAAGACCAAGGTGTAAGAGTTTTTCTTGTTCTCTTATTAAGGAATCACAAAAGGAGTCAAAGGAAGGGGCCTTGTAGTCTTTTCCTTGATAAATGAAAGCTTCCCTTGTAGAATGGAAAGTGGAAACAAATACCGAGTAGGCTGGTCCCAACTTAGTAAGGATGGAATAAATAAGGTTACCATCTTCTTTCTTAACCTTAACACCTTCCAAGAGATATCTGAGGGTCTTGAATTTGGACAAGAAATCTTCAATACAAGAAAAATTATTAGGATCCAAAGTAAGCAACTCATTTTCAAGTTGATGGGCTCTAATTTCATTTTTAATCCCAAAAACTTTAGCGATTTTTTCCAATGCTTCATGAGGAGTCTCAAGTTCCGCAATATGGAATCTAAGATCAGGAGAAATAGACATCCCTATCAAACCACATGCTTGATCTTGTCTATTTTCCCATTTTGCAGCCTTGTCTTCATCTTTTGGTTTCTTCTCTTGGTCTGTGGCTATTCTGTAGAGACCTTTACTTCTAAGTAAATCTTCCATGTAGGCTATCCATTGGAAGTAGTTAGTGCTGTCAAGAATGACTTCGCATGGACTTTCCATTTTAAAAAAAAAACTGAAGCTGAAGATGTTGAAAGTAAGTGTTCCAATGGATAGATCTCGAAAAATTAGGCGGTTTAAAAAAAAACGGCTCTGAAAAAGGCTTCCAGATGAAGAAGTTATGGCTTTTTGAAAAAAAAATTGTTGAAGTTGCCGGCAAAGTGCGCGAATGAAAAAAAAAATCCGCCCCCACAAAATGGAGACTTGAACCCAAGACCTCTACTCTCTTAGAATAACTTTGAACCAATTGATCTATACAAAAACTTTGAGAGAGAGAGAGAGAGAGGGGGGGGGCGGGGCCTCGGTTTGTGTGCTTGCCTTGAGAAAGCTCTTTTTCCCTACAAAACACAAAACACAAAACCCAAAACGAATATGCAAAGAAAAACGAACCTTGCGGCTCGAAGTTAGCTTTAGCCAAAAAACTAGATATTTTTAAAAAAAAATCTCAAAGTTAGCTTTAGCCGAAAAACTAAATATTTTTCTCAATGTTTCTGATTTTCCGAGATCACACTAAGGTGCAGGGAAAAGAGGATACACATGAGAAAAATCCTTCCTTTCTGTTTCTGATTTGCCCAGATCGCACAGAGTCACAGGGCAAAGAGCATACGCAGAAATGAAAGGTATAGATCCGGTTAAAAAAAAGGTAAATAAATCGAAACCGAAATAAGCAGAGAGAAAATAACAGTAAACTGCAAAAACACTGTATACCTCCCGATCTGAAAAATGACGCAGCTAGGGCTACCGGAAACCTTTTCGCGTGAAACGAAAGGGGTTCCTCACTGGAACAGATTCTCCGAACGCAACAGAGCAGTCCTCTTGGCCCGAAAGCAGTCAGAAACAACAGATCTAGGAAACGACAGCCGCATGCAGTTCTACCGGCTTCAGATTTGGATCACCAACGGACGCGGCCCTCAAATAGCTCCGATACCATGTAGGAATTTACAAGGTAAGTTCCTCAGAAAGAACACCAAAAGGACACCGCTCACAACCAGATCACAGATCAATACGCCAGTATTTTTGACGTGGTTAAAACCCTCAAAGAGGGAAACAGTCCACGGCCTGCGCCAACGTGGCTACTACAGGCAATTTATTAATCAAAGAATGAAAATTTACATAAGCTTCTCTCATGCACGGATTACCCGAACAATGACCCTCCATGCGCTTTAAATAGAACTCATGGACCAATCGGGTGTCAAGCCACGGATCAAGTGTCGGTAATACCGAGGAGAGAATGAACCGTCAGATCACTACATATCGTGACCGTCGGATTGTAAGTTACAATATGTACAACGGTAAAGAAACACGCTTTACCTAACTCTATACCTAACTCTAAACTAGACCAAGTTGAACTTAACTATTTCCTATGTGTCGGAATATCCTAACATGATAGTGCAATTGATGCGCTGCCAGCGCGGAAGCACACGGGTTTTCCGCGTTGGTCGAATTTCATAAGCCAGCACATCCTATGATTGTATTAAGTCACGCTGACACAGCCTGCTCCGTTATTAAGATGCGACGTCAGCGCTCCAGTCCAGTTATGCACCCGCGCTGATCCTGTTTGGGCGAGTTTGTTCTAACAGCCAGCCTTCCAGATGACTCCAGACCTGGTTGTTGGCCTTGTGAATGTCGCCCTACCTTCTATGGCATGTCTGTTCGTCATTTGAGCCACCTTCCTTGGAGATAAGCTCATCCTCCCACCATTCATGGAGACTCCTTCTCCTATTTAAACCTCCACCATTGCCATGAGCAGCTAGTTTTGGATAGTGTGGAATTCATAGTGCTTAGAGTGCTGCTGCTAGTAGGTAGTTGGTGTGACAAGTGTGGATTTGCTAGAGGAAGCTTAAGGAAGGTTGTGAGTATTGCTTGTGTGAGAGAGAGCTTTTGTTTTGGGAGATCTATCTCCAAGGGTGAATGCTTAAGAGACTTGCTGGCTGGACCCTCTAGAGAAGGACTCAGCGTCAGAAATTTGGTTGTACCTTTCTCTATTATTGATTAATAATAGATGACTACTGTTATGGTTCCATTCTCATTTGTCTTTGTAATGGTTAATGTGAATTACAACCTTTCTGACTGATGTATAATTGCATTTATTGGATTTCACGTTTGTGTTTGTGTTTCTCTTCGTGTGTGCAGGTATCTATCTACGGGGATCGTGGAAGATTGTGACCGGCCAAAGCGAAGGAGCGAGAACGACATCTCTTCATCAAACAATAGCGTTGGAATCCAAGTAGGTGTTCATTGCCTATCTCTTATTTGCAATTAGGAACTTTCACAGTAGCATTGATTTATTGTTGCTAGACCCATTCTGGGCTAGTAGGGATCGCCTCTATCCGTAGAGGGGATTTACCTCTCCAACAATTTGGCGACTCCGCTGGGGAGCTGGCCTTTGTCTCTTTTTGTTCATTCTTGTTTTGAGTTTGATTGTTACTCTCTTTTCAAAAATTGGGGATTAGTTCTCTGCTTTTAGACTTCCTGGTTCAGTCTGGGAGGTGTCTTAATTGTTAGATAATCTTCGGCATAATCACATAATTGTTTAAAGAGTTCTTGCCTTGGTTTGGGAGTTTTTGGCTTGATTCTACTTGTTTTTTAGCCTTAGCGCGGTTTATATCAAAACAATCACGCTGACAGCGCATAGCTGTTTCTTTGACTCCGTGGTCATCGCGCTTGTATGTAAAACAGTCGCTACGGTTCTGAAATCGAACCAGCGCGCTTAAGTCGTGTGCTTCCGCGCTGACAGCGCTTTGTTGCTACGCGTGACTTCTGGTCAGTGCATTGTTGCTGAGTGTTACCCGCGCTGATCCTGTAGAATTGAATTTGTTTCAATTTTTCCTCCTGAGCCTGTTGGTTTGACTATCTCCTACTCTTTCTACCTGGTTTATGACTTGATTTTTATTGTTTGAACTGTGAAGCACTTGCTTGCGAAGTCTTGTCGGACGAATCTTGTTTTGTGTCCTGTGACCTAGTGCCATCATCCCGTTTTCACTGGGTTGGCTTTGTTTTATCACTTGTTCACAAAAGTTCGTTGCTACTTGCCTTTGCTATTGCGAAAACCTTCCTCTTTTTGCTTTCTTTGCTTGGTTGTTTAGGTGATTGTCATTGAACCAGTCCTCGGATTGTTTCAATTACTTCTCACTACCTAGACACGGATCACAGTTGCTTGGGTTCAATCGGATCTTTTCACGCTTGTTGTGTTTTTCATTGAGTGATTTTATTCCTCTTTACTCGGTGTTGCTGTCTCTCAAAATTCATTTTAAGCGCATAGTGCCATAGAAAAAGAAATCAAACTAATGTCTTTTGCATTCAGTAGTTAATGAAAAGAAGAGCATTTCATTGATTTGTGTTCTCAAAAGAAAATTTTCATTTCTTTGTCATTAGCTGCATTAGATTGTTTGATTGATTGAGTTCATTTTGTTTGATTGAAAATTCTTAACCCTCTCATAGTTAGAATTCATCGAACGAAATGGTATTCTTTGGCATGTAGTTTGCATCTAGGTAATTGTGAGAGATCACACGATAAGGCCTGAAACCGAAACTTAATTCAAGATCAACCATAAAATAAACTGAATAAACCTAAAAACGCATTGGAACTTAACGCAAACATCTAGAGGTCTAGGTTAGAGACGTGTTCCGGCGTCTTTAAACATAGTCACTATTGTTTCACATTACGGTTGGGTGATTCCTCCTTCTGTGACTCGATAGTGGTCTAACACGGACTGTGCTCCCACGTACCGTCGCGTATATAGGGAGACCCCACTAGGCTTTTATCCTTGATCCATAGGAAGCCGAGTCTGCCGCCCTGCAAACCGTAACGCACCGAACACAGCATTCAGGAAGATTGACTGCAGTACGGAAAGTCCTTGGTTCTCATACGATTGCCAAGGTGTATAAGTAGTTTTACGGATTGCTTGGTAAACCCTTTGCCTAGAATATCCAGAGCAGTCACTTTTGATCCTTTTTGGACTCCCTAAAAGAAAAGGTGCCAGTGAGCGTCTTGTCACTTCGTGCTCATTAAACATTCGAAGGAGACTAGAGTCATATTTTCGTCCTTTTCTTGACTCTCGAAACATGAAAAGGTCAAGTTTAGTTCCTGTGTCTTAAAAATTTATTTGGCCACGATTAACGTTACCTGGTTAGATCTTGTGTGCGTTAGCTTGAGTAGGCTTCTTTTTGTTTGCCATGGCAAATTTTCCAGGGTTCACCAACCCAAGTTCCCCTCCTGATGGGAATCCTGGTCATTTCCCTCCTCTCGGGAATGTTGGTGCTCCTTATATGGCAACGTTATCCCTTCCGGGGTTAACTATCGGGTTGCCTGTTTGGTTGTTTTCAACCTCTTTGGTCCCTGCCGTATCGGCTGCTAGTCCATCAGTCCCTCCACCTGAACAACATCATGTTGATCCTAAGGTGGACCTCTCCCCTTCGACGCCTACTTCTACGTCCTCATCTTCTACTTCGCCTGGTGAAGGCCTCGTTTCGAGTAACCAGGTGGCTAAGAAGAAGAAGAAGAAGACCAAGAAGAAGAAGTCTCCTAAGGGAGAGGCTACAAGTATAATTGTTACTCCCTCGAGTACACCTGAAGTCGGGCCCCCTTCCACTCCTCCGCGGAAGGTTAAGTTTCCTTGTCGATTATGCAAGGAGGACCATCTTCTTCGCGATTGTCCTGGCATTCCCAGGGTACTAGAAATATGGTCTCACGATCCGGCCCACCCCTCATCGTCCTCTGAAGCTCACGGCGATGCTACCTTATTAGTTGGGAATGGTAAGGGAAAAGGGAAGATTCGAATCCCTTGTAGACTTTGTGAAGGCAATCATCCCCTTCACCTTTGTCCACTCATGGATAAAGCCTCCAGTGTCTTGGAAAGTCTCCCAGCTCCCTCACCCCAACTTCCCGTTGGATATCAACGTCTTTCTGCAGCTGCAGATCATCCGCCTCCCGACAATGAGATTGGTTCACATTCTTCTCTTGTCCAGGCCCCTCTTCCCGAACCCGGCTGTGTCCAGCCTGTTCCAGACCAACCATTGGTCGGAAAGAGTGTCGACTCGAGTCCGCCGCTCGCTCACTCTGTTTCGGAAGAGAATCACGCCCACGTTCTTCTCGTCTCTTCAGATTCTCCGGAGTCCCGAAATGACTCTCCTAACCCAGCTGCTCCCGAAGGTTCTCCTTCGGTTCCTTTAGCACATGGGGGCAATCATACGATTCCCCCACCAAGTAGTCTGGTCGCTTCCTTTGATTGGAATCGCCTGATCGCCGGTCGCCTTCCATCCCATATGCCTTTCCAGATCACAGTACATGCTTGTGCTATGGCAGTACCTGGCACTGTTTTGGATGAAGGGGCGTCTGTCAGTCTTATGCCATACACTACTTGGCAAGCTTTAGGTTCCCCGCAGCTTGGGCCAGTCACTCAGAATCTGTTGGCTTTCGACGGAGGAGCCTGTCCATCTCTAGGAGTTCTCCCGAAGTTCCCTATTACTTTGGGAGGAAAAATCGTCTATATAGACGTCTTGGTTACCCAAGGTGTTTTAGACTTTAGTCTTCTCCTTGGTCGTGACTATGTTTACGCCATGGGGACACTTGTTTCTTCGCTTTTCCGTGTGGTTTGCTTTCCACACGATGGAAGAATTGTGACTATCGATTAATTGTCGTTCGTTAATCCCCCAATGCCTCCTGCGCAGTTGTCGTCCCCTCCTAGTTTTTATCCACCAGTTGTATCTGCCCCACCGCAGATCAACTACGTGGCCACCTACCCTGTGCCTGTATCCAGTGATGACACCGTCGTGCATAGTGTCCTGGAGGCATTAGGTCCTGACATCCAAGATGTGGTCCTTCCACCAGGAATAACACTCTTGGAAGCACCGACTTCCTATTCATTATGAGGCAGTCTGGTTGGAGCATAGTTCTTTTCCTGTGTCAAGCTCCTTAAAAATGAAACTAGGTCTGGTTGGAGCATAGTTCTTTTCCTGTGTCAAGCTCCTTGAAAAATGAAACTAGGTCTGGTCGGAGCATAGTTCACTTTCCTATGTCAAGCTCCCTAAAAAATGAAATTGGGTCTGGTGGGGCACAGTTCCTTGTCTTGGGTCAAGCTCGTTAAAAAATGAAACAAAGTGTCCCGAGAATAGTTTTGATCTTGTGGCAACCTCGTTAAAAAATGAAACAAGGGTTATGAGGATAGTTCTTTTACTGTGTCAACCTCAAAAAATGAAACAACTCCCTTTCCACATCGAGTCTTTTGATTAAGATCTCGTAAAATACAAGTCGAGTCTTTCATCGATCTCGAGAGTGAACCTTCATTCCATCCACTTTGTTGAATGCAATGAAGCTTGGGGGGCATGTACCTCGATTTGCGTTATTATGCTGGGGGCATGCGAACTTATAACAAGCATAGTTTTTCGTTTCAAGCTTGTGTAAACATGAAACCGAATCCAAGCAGAGTTCTCCTTGGTTCAAGCTTGTGTAAAAATGAACCCATACCCGATTTACATCTCGTGATTGCCATTTTTATCCGCTGAATTCTGCTAGATGAGCCTTGGTTGTTTCATTCCATTGCTACCATCTCTTTGACCATTACATGTTTGAGCAGCTCCACCATTGCTGGAACCAGTTGCTACCTTTTATACCACTCGTTCCTCTAGGACGAGTCACCTTTAAGCTCTTTTCTGACTCGTAAAATGTGAAAAGACTGTCGAGTATTTTTTCCCTTTTTGACTCGTTAAAGAGAATAAAAATGGAGGTCTGCTTTCAGCTCTTTTCTGACCGTTTAAAGATGAAAAGTTTGCCGAGTCCCCCTCTCAACTCGTTAAAGAAATGAGAGGCGGTCGCCTTTAAAGCTCTTTTTCGACCATTTAAACTTAAAAAGATTGCCGGGTGTTTGTCGTTTCACACTCGTTATTGGCTCCAAAACGACGTACTTCCGACCGCTTTTTTACTTTTTCGGGTAGAAGTCACTATTCACGAAAAGTACTCCTCGATCATACTGGTCGGGCGGTTCTTTCGAGCATTGTTTTATACTTTTTCGGGCTCGAGAGACACAACTTTACGAAAAAGGACCCCCCTGGAGTTTTCTTTTCCGCTGTCTTTTCAGACTCTCTAAACAGGAAAAGACGCCGAGTTCTTCCTTTGTCAGGCTCGTTAAAACTTAATGACATCGGACATTGTCGAAATGACGCTTTCCAAGCATATGCTATCCCCGTCAAGCTTGTCATCCAAAAATAATCGGGGTACCTGCCAGAAATGGTGGGGAAAATGGAACTGTAATAATGGTCGTGTCGGCAGTATGTCGCTCTTGAACATGGCACTCGTCTGCATTCGTGTCTGGGTGGGGATTTCTCATCTTGTTTTACACTAGCCTCCGTGGGTTTGGGTTATCCTATTTGACCTCTCATCTGCTCATTGCCTTGTCACCATGACCTCTGCTCAGTTGATGTCAGATACTGCCAAATCCGTTGTCGTGCCGCCGATATGTTCAAGAGAAGTTGGCCTCTGCAAGCTTACCACCTCCCTCTGATGTCTCACACAAAACATTTTATCCTTCTCTGTCTCGTGTCGATGATGTGGGAAACATTATGGCCCACCTTCGATCGAGGTTACTTCCTGTCGACTTCAGCTCATTATCCAGGAAAGTGACCTAGAGACTCCCTTCAGGTGCCTTAGAGCCTGCATGCCTCAATGGCAGGTTCTTCGTGTTCGACGTGAGGTTTTCATCATTGGCCTCCGATCGGATGATTCTGCGGGTGTTCGACACCAGCTCATTGATTCACATGCCGCGGATTGTACCTATAAGTACCTTGAGGACCATTGTCATTATTGGTGGTACCTCTCGCGTATGTTAACAGTTTTCATTATTGGCTGGTAATCAGACAATGTTCATGCATGTTCGACTTCAGCTCATGTATTCACATGCTTGGACTTGTACTTTGTTTGGGTTGGGATGGAGCGCAAGACCCTGGTCTTTGTCTGTTGCGAACCAGGCTGCGATTTTGTGGATTGTTATTACATGACTCATTGATGGACGACTGTGCCCATACCTGAGTCTTTGGGATGGCTGCGACCATACCTTCTTATCATCATGGTCTCTTCAGCTGGGTGGCTGCGTCCATACCACAGACCTTCTTTGTATGTCTTTTGGATGGCTGTGCCCATGCCTAGACTACATGTAATCGAGATATCAGTTGTACATACGTGCAGGTCCTTCCTGGTGGTGTTCCAGTTCAGCAGTTTGTAAAGCATTTCACCCCTCCCACTCTCTTGGGCTTCATGCTTTAGGGGGCATCTGTTACGCAGTAATTTGTCACTGTCTCCCTGTCAGTCTCCCTACTGTATCATGAATTCAAAATAACCATGCTCATGCTCTCTAAACTGGCCAAATGACCCACTTTGCCAAAGTTTATTTCATCAGCGCGACTGTTATTAAAATAACCGCGCTGACTGGCGGCTGATAGTGCAACTGATGCGCTGCCAGCGCGGAAGCACACGGGTTTTCCGCGCTGGTCGAATTTCATGAGCCAGCGCATCCTATGTTTGTATTAAGTCGCGCTGACACAGCCTGCTCCGTTATTAAGATGCGATGTCAGCGCTCCAGTCCAGTTATGCACCCGCGCTGATCCTGTTTGGGCGAGTTTGTTCTAACAGCCAGCCTTCCAGATGACTCCAGACCTGGTTGTTGGCCTTGTGAATGTCGCCCTACCTTCTATGGCATGTCTATTCGTCATTTGAGCCACCTTCCTTGGAGATAAGCTTATCCTCCCACCATTCATGGAGACTCCTTCTCCTATTTAAACCTCTACCATTGCCATGAGCAGGGAGTTTTTGATAGTTTTTGGATAGTGTGGAATTCATAGTGCTTAGAGTGCTGCTGCTAGTAGGTAGTTGGTGTGACAAGTGTGGATTTTCTAGAGGAATCTTAAGGAAGGTTGTGAGTATTGCTTGTGTGAGAGAGAGCTTTTGTTTTGGGAGATTCTACCTCCAAGGGTGAATGCTTAAGAGACTTGCTGGCTGGACCCTCTAGAGAAGGACTCAGCGTCAGAACTTTGGTTGCACCTTTCTCTGTTATTGATTAATAATAGATGACTACTGTTATGGTTCCATTCTCATTTGTCCTTGTAATGGTTAATGTGAATTACATCCTTTCTGACTGATGTATAATTGCATTTATTAGATTTCACGTTTGTGTTTGTGTTTCTCTTCGTGTGTGCAGGTATCTATCTACGGGGATCGTGAAAGATCATGACCGGCCAAAGCGAAGGAGCGAGAACAACATCTCTTGGAGAGGTAAATCCCCTCTACGGATAGAGGCGATCCCTACTAGCCCAGAATGGGTCTAGCAACAATCAGTCAATGCTACTATGCAAGTTCCTAATTGCAAATAAAAGATAGGCAATGAACACCTACTTGGATTCCAACGCTATTGTTTGATGAAGAGATGTCGTTCTCGCTCCTTCACTTTGGCCGGTCATGATCTTCCACGATCCCCGTAGATAGATACCTGCACACACGAAGAGAAACACAAACACAAACGTGAAATCTAATAAATGCAATTATACATCAGTCAGAAAGGATGTAATTCACATTAACCATTACAAAGACAAATGAGAATGGAACCATAACAGTAGTCATCTATTATTAATCAATAACAGAGAAAGGTACAACCAAAGTTCTGACGCTGAGTCCTTCTCTAGAGGGTCCAGCCAGCAAGTCTCTTAAGCATTCACCCTTGGAGGTAGATTCTCCCAAAACAAAAGCTCTCTCTCACACAAGCAATACTCACAACCTTCCTTAAGCTTCCTCTAGCAAATCCACACTTGTCACACCAACTACCTACTAGCAGCAGCACTCTAAGCACTATGAATTCCACACTATCCAAAACTAGCTGCTCATGGCAATGGTGGAGGTTTAAATAGGAGAAGGAGTCTCCATGAATGGTGGGAGGATGAGCTTATCTCCAAGGAAGGTGGATCAAATGACGAACAGACATGCCATAGAAGGTAGGGCGACATTCACAAGGCCAACAACTAGGTCTGGAGTCATCTGGAAGGCTAGCTGTTAGAACAAACTCGCCCAAACAGGATCAGCGCAGGTGCATAACTAGACTGGAGCGCTGACGTCGCGTCTTAATAACGGAGCAGGCTGTGTCAGCACGACTTAATACAATCATAGGATGCGCTGGCTTATGAAATTCGACCAGCGCGGAAAACCCGTGTGCTTCTGCGCTGGCAGCGCATCAGTTGCACTATCAGCCGCCAGTCAGCGCGGTTATTTTAATAACAGTCGCGCTGATGAAATAAACTTTGGCAAAGTGGGTCATTTGGCCAGTTTAGAGAGCATGAGCATGGTTATTTTGTATTCATGACACAGTAGGGAGACTGAAAGGGAAACAGTGACAAATTACTGCGTAACAGATGCCCCCTAAAGCATGAAGCCCGAGAGAGTGGGAGGGGTGAAATGCTTTACAAAACTGCTGGACTGGAACACCACCAGGAAGGACCTGCACATATGTACAACTGATATCTCGATTACATGTAGTCTAGGCATGGGCGCAGCCATCCAAAAGACATACGAAGAAGGTCTATGGTATGGACACAGCCACCCAGCTGAAGAGACCATGATGATAAGAAGGTATGGTCGCAGCCATCCATCAATGAGTCATGTAATAACAATCCACAAAATCGCAGCCTGGTTCGTAACAGACAAAGACCAGGGTCTTGCGCTCCATCCCAACCCGAACAAAGTACAAGTCCAAGCATGTGAATACATGGGCTGAAGTCGAACATGCATGAACATCGTCTGATTACCAGCCAATAATGAAAGCTGTTAACAGACGCGAGAGGTACCACCAATAATGACAATGGTCCTCAATGTACTTATAGGTACAATCCGCGGCTTGTGAATCAATGGCAGGTTCTTCGTGTTCGACGTGAGGTTTTCATCATTGGCCTCCGATCAGATGATTCTGCGGGTGTTCGACAACAGCTCATTGATTCACACGCCGCGGATTGTACCTATAAGTACCTTGAGGACCATTGTCATTATTGGTGGTACCTCTCGCGTTTGTTAACAGCTTTCATTATTGGCTGGTAATCAGACGATGTTCATGCATGTTCGACTTCAGCTCATGTATTCACATGCTTGGACTTGTACTTTGTTCGGGTTGGGATGGAGCGCAAGACCCTGGTCTTTGTCTGTTGCGAACCAGGCTGCGATTTTGTGGATTGTTATTACATGACTCATTGATGGATGGCTGCGCCCATACCTGAGTCTTTGGGATGGCTGCGACCATACCTTCTTATCATCATGGTCTCTTCAGCTGGGTGGCTGCGTCCATACCACAGACCTTCTTCGTATGTCTTTTGGATGGCTGCGCCCATGCCTAGACTACATGTAATCGAGATATCAGTTGTACATACGTGCAGGTCCTTCCTGGTGGTGTTCCAGTTCAGCAGTTTTGTAAAGCATTTCACCCCTCCCACTCTCTCGGGCTTCATGCTTTAGGGGGCATCTGTTACGTAGTAATTTGTCACTGTTTCCCTGTCAGTTTCCCTACTGTGTCATGAATTCAAAATAACCATGCTCATGCTCTCTAAACTGGCCAAATGACCCACTTTGCCAAAGTTTATTTCATCAGCGCGACTGTTATTAAAATAACCGTGCTGACTGGCGGTTGATAGTGCAACTGATGCACTGCCAGCGCGGAAGCACACGGGTTTTCCGCGCTGGTCAAATTTCATAAGCCAGCGCATCCTATGATTGTATTAAGTCGCGCTGACACGGCCTGCTCCGTTATTAAGACGCGACGTCAGCGCTCCAGTCCAGTTATGCATCCGCGCTGATCCTGTTTGGGCGAGTTTGTTCTAAAAGCCAGCCTTCCAGATGACTCCAGACCTGGTTGTTGGCCTTGTGAATGTCGCCCTACCTTCTATGGCATGTCTGTTCGTCATTTGAGCCACCTTCCTTGGAGATAAGCTCATCCTCCCACCATTCATGGAGACTCCTTCTCCTATTTAAACCTCCACCATTGCCATGAGCAACTAGTTTTGGATAGTGTGGAATTCATAGTGCTTAGAGTGCTGCTGCTAGTAGGTAGTTGGTATGACAAGTGTGGATTTGCTAGAGGAAGTTTAAGTAAGGTTGTGAGTATTGCTTGTGTGAGAGAGAGCTTTTGTTTTGGGAGATCTATCTCCAAGGGTGAATGCTTAAGAGACTTGCTGGCTGGACCCTCTAGAGAAGGACTCAGCGTCAGAACTTTGGTTGTACCTTTCTCCGTTATTGATTAATAATAGATGACTACTGTTATGGTTCCATTCTCATTTGTCTTTGTAATGGTTAATGTGAATTACATCCTTTCTGACTGATGTATAATTGCATTTATTGGATTTCACGTTTGTGTTTGTGTTTCTCTTCATGTGTGCAGGTATCTATCTACGGGGATCGTGGAAGATTGTGACCGGCCAAAGCGAAGGAGCAAGAACGACATCTCTTCATCAAACAATAGCGTTGGAATCCAAGTAGGTGTTCATTGCCTATCTCTTATTTGCAATTAGGAACTTGCACAGTAGCATTGATTGATTGTTGCTAGACCCATTCTGGGCTAGTAGGGATCGCCTCTATCGTAGAGGGGATTTACCTCTCCAACATTTACTCTCACAACTATAAAAAATCCCTTTTTCTTTTTTTTCTTCCAATTGTTGTGGTGTCAACGTTGTAGGTTGTGGAAGGCTAGGAGCAACAACACTTTTTTCTTTATAGTTGTGAGTGGTAGACTTCCTTGTTGCCATAATTTTGCTTTCAACTTTTCTTTCCACCTTGAATTCCTTCAATAATGAATTAGGTTCCCAAAGGCGAACCTCATGTTGGATGTTATCCTTCAAAGTCCCTATGAAGACATCAATCCTATGCTCCTCTGGAATATCAATTACCCTGTTATTCGATCTTTGGAAGTCCTCAATGTGCTCTGCCGTTGAATCCTTTTGTTTGAGATTTATAAATTGGCTAAAGAAGGTGTTTCTCTTTGTATCTTCATAATGTGCTATCATTTCCTCTGTAAAAATTGACCAAGTGAAAAATGATTTACGAGAACAAAGCCATAGATACCGTACAAACTGATTGGATTCTAAATATAAAGATGCAATGCATACCTTTTGTGTGTGTTGCACATCATGTTAATATTGCTCCATATGTAGTATCCATGTTATCGAATCCTTGCCATCAAAATTACTCATATCGATATTTGGAATGTGGTTGGCATTCAATCCAAATTCAGAGTCTCTAAAATCATGATTATCTTTCCTTTTGTTCTCATCATGAGCTTCATGGAATACATTTTCGCCATTAGAAATCATTTCTTGTAGCAACTTTGTCAAACCTTCCTTCAAACCTTCCATGTCTACTTTTAAACCATTCATGTTGCCTTTTATTTATACTTTTAAACCATCCATGTCCCCATTTAGTTCATCTTTGGTTGCTCTTTGTGAGAGTGAAATTTGTTGCACTCGGTCCCATAATTTTGATATATCATGTTGCTTTTCTTCCTCTTCATGCATCATAGTAGATATTTATGAGGGCTTAATGGGTGTAGAATTCTTTTGTTTGGGAGGAATTTTATAACCCAATACTGATATCTATGCTTCAATATTCCCTCGGAATCACTTCAAATTGATTTTTCAGACAAAGCTTATGCAATTTAAAAAAAACTACACACCTTTTTCTTGCTTTTAGGATCTTGATATTGAAACGGTTGTAACTCTATAATTTAATCTCTCCAAGGTCTGAAATCTCTTCATGTGGTAGCCCTCTGAGTCTTGTTTCCAACACTGCAAGTCAAACTGGGATTGGATTCCTCAAGGTAAAGTTATTCCTAATCTCCCAAAATAACCTAGTTATGGACTAGTTCAGTAGAACAGACTTTTAGGAATTCCATGTGTCACTATTTTAACATTCGGCCATGAAAGTGATACAAAAACAACTATAGTCTATGCACTTTTGGTCACTTTTTAAGAAATTTAAATACAATGCTCATAGAGAATGTTATGACAATTTTCCCTAGGTCACTTGTTTGATACTGAATTCCAGAGCATGCAAAAACCCTAAATTATTCAGGGCATATCTAAGAAAATGTAGCGAAAAAGATCAAAAATTTCTACACTAAGTTCACCAAGATTTCTTCTCCATTGGTCAAAATTTTAGCTTCTGCAGCTTCTTACAAAAAATTTTATAGTGAAAATTCCAAGATGACCCATTTGAAGCAGTGAAACCCTATAATCCAAAGCTCTGATACCAAATGTTATGCAACCAGATAAAAAAATAGAAGAAAATATAGATCAATGACTTGAAAATTAGCCTCTTTAAGGGGGAAACCTCCTTTACATCACAAAAATGAGAAATTCTTAGATGATACAAATAGCAAGACCTCCTTGGTATATAGGAGTCTAAGGGGTCACAATATAATCAGAGCCTACATAATAATAATAATGTAAGGGAAAAACAATAACAATAGTGGGGTTTCATAGGGCACAACAATAACAATATAGAGACTACAGGGGCACAAAAATAATAATAGGGGGGGTTACACTAGTATTATAGGGACCTAACATAAAGGCTGCCCATATTTTGGTTGAAGAAACGGAAAATTGTAGGAAAGTGTCTAAGAAGTCCAAGATTCTGGGTTTTTATAAGGGTGATCATAAGGATGCGTCGAAAGGAAAAGAGGTTAAATAATTTGATAAGGATATTATTAAAGAATTAACACAACTCATTAAAGATATGAAAATTGATCATATGAATAAGATAATCACCCTTCAAAATCGTTCGATCAATATGGAAAGGTCTCAAGGAAATGAGATGCATAATAATAGAGGTAATAATGCATGGCAAAAAAGTAGCCCTCCTAATGAGTAAATACTACCAAATCCACTTGAGTCTACCAATCTTGTTGATAAAACTCCACCTTATTGTAGACCTTGTGGTGCCCTTCATGATGAGGCTACTTGCCATGTTGTGAAGAGAATCATGGATAGTGACAAGTGATCAAATACATGTAGTTGGTAAAGAACATCATTCCCTTATGGAGGATTGGATGCAGGTTGTATAAAATAGTCATGATGTTGATATGCTCCAATATTCTTACAATATAAATAATTTTAATGATGAGAAGGATATGATTACTGAGTTGTATGGTGAAAAGCCTTCTCCAGAACAAGTCTTGGAGATTGCGAAGGATAAAGGATTAACTTATCAACCAAAGAATAAGGAGAAGAATGAAAATAAGATTATCCCTAGAGTTTCTAACCTTGGTTTGAACATTGAATTAGGAGGTTGTATTAATAATGCAAAAATATTGGTTCCTGTCACAGAGATTCTAAAGATTCCCTCTCAAAAGTCTAAGTTAGTGAAGGTTATTGATGTTAATTGTATTGATGTTTCTCATGAAAGAGGTTCTAAAGAGGATGCTCTGGTATATTTGCAAAGTGTGGATTCAGATAATAAATATCATCAACCATTTTATATTACTTTGCTTGCTAATGGTTTTCATATGTATAGTTGCATGTTGGCTTCAGGTCCATCAACTTGTGTCATAACTAAGAAGGGCATGGAACAATTTAATGTAAGAGTATATAGACCTTATCACAACATTTGTTCTATGGATTCTAAGAGAATTGAAGTCCATGGATTGATTAAGGATTTGCATGTTCATTTATTTGTCTATCCTAATAATGATTATCATGGAATTGTTGTGATTGATGTGCTCGATGCTTGGGTTATGCTGCTATCAAGGAAGTGGGCTGCTGATCTAGGAGGGAGTATTTAGATGAATTGGTGTTATGCTATGATTTATTCACCTAGAGGCAATGGTTTTGTTAGAATTGATAGGGATCCTGAAAGAAGATTTATGTTGAAGACCTTGGTTTTGTTAGAATTAATAGGGATCCTGAAAGAAGATTTCATGTTGAATACCCCAAGATGTTGAATAATGAAATTATTGTTGAAAATGGCAACAAGAAATGCTAAAAATATAAGTGCTAAAAATAACACTACTAAAAATAGCAGTTTGAGTACCAGTGTTGGATTGGACAACAAGGAATGAAAAATGGAAGTGCTAAAAATAACATTCTATTTTTAGCAGTTCAGGATGGATTCCTATTTTACTCAGTCCCTGGACTAAAAATAGGAAGTAAAATTCGAATTTGATATTAACAATAGTTTGTAAATTAATTAGTTCATCTTGAGTTAATTAGTTAAGGAAAATCAAACTTGAAGTCTATGTGAGGACATGCAATAGTTTATCTATTAATTGAGGAATTTAGCCATCAGTTAAAGAGATAAGGATGAGTTGCAATTAGTTGGCTTAGTTAACTGAGTCAAGTCTAGTTAGATTAGTTTAACATTTTGTTAAATTAATGAGAGTTCAGTTAGTTAATGCTTGCATGCATGTAACTACTGTATTTCAGATAACTGAGTATTCACTCATGGATAACTCATGCATGTCAGTTCAGACAGAGACCCAGTTGAGATCAGAGAAGGGACAGTGTACTATCAGTTGAATGAATATTTTTCCTATAAAGGAAGCTCATCCATGATGAGGATTTATCTCCTTCAGGACTGCGTAGTTGGATCAGAGGTTAGTGAGTGTGTGAAGAGGCCAATTCACACACGTGGCTGAACTGGACCACAATCAGAATTGCGCAAAGAAATAGGAGGCTTGGAGGGTAGAACAAAGGTTAGATAGAGGCCTTTGACTCTCTATGAGCAGCATAGGTATTGCAAAGAGAGCAAGATATCTTTTGAGCTGATTCTTTTTGTAATACTGGCTATATTTCTACTTGTATGATAATACAGAGTTGGGGTTTTAGGCTGAGGCTTTCCCTGGGTTATATCTTTTGTGTTATGTGTGATTGTTTCCTTCTTATCAGTTATATTTGTTCTTATTGATGTTGCTCATGTTCGATTAAGCTTCCGCTAAATTGGTTGTAGAAGTAGATTTAGTATTATGCTTAAGTACATTGCATATATCAGTTTGATCTACAGGTGGTGAAATTTCTACATGGTATCAGAGCTAGCTGATTTGTAGAAAAAATCTACATGGTATCAGAGCTAGCTGATGTGTAGAAAAATTCTACAAAATTTTACATGGTATCAGAGCAAAGGTGATCAATGGAGAGAACCATATACTGAGAGGAGATTTCAAAGTTTTGAATTTTGGGTCGAGAGTTTGCAGAGCAGATCTGAAAATTTATGTACAAAATTTTCAGAAAAAAAATAGCAGATTTGGATTCCTTGCGGAAAAATACCCAAATAAAAAAAAAAAAATCGGCTGAATCGGAGTTCGGATGAGGGAGATATCGCTGATTTAAAATCAGCTCTTTTTCCAGAAAATTTCGTGACGGCGGGAAAGTGGAAACAGATTGGTGTGCTAGCCAAGAACCTGTATGCACTTGAGGTACAAGATGCATGCAAAGCCTTGAGGAGCAAGGCAAAGGTTAGATACTTGGTGGTTGAGAGGGAGAGTAAATTACCTTTCAACATGTAGCGCTAGAAGAAGTCCCAGACAATTGTGGAGGAGCCACAATTGGTGAAGCAGCTTCAGGAGGTTGTGGAGCAGCCACAACTAGAGAAGCTGAGAGGAGACCGAGTGGAGGCATCCACTCATGCAAAGACCTCTAGTAAGGGGAATTTTCAAGCCAGGTGGGCAGAGGGATCACATGTATCCATACCTCCAGGTAGGAGGTGGGATGATGTGGAGTGATCGTTCCAAGAAGGCTGGAATAGGGGCAGGATCCTTGAAGTACCCAACCTCTTTGATTCGAATTTGCTACAGGAGCCCCAAAAAGGAGTAGCAGGACTGACTAATTGGGTAGAGACAGATGCGGATGGAGAGGTAGAGAGAGCTACAGTGTAGGAGTCCTAAGACTGTGTAGAGCTAGCAGGCTACAACAATGCGAGAGGCACAAGAGTGTTGCATCAATGTAGGATGACACAGAGAGGTGTGAAACAATGCGAGATGCATGGGGTGTTGCAACCGCTCAGAGGTCGGAGAGGGAGCACTTGTCAGCAGCAGGTAGAGCTTCAACTTCAGAGTATGTTTCTAGCCCAACAAAGAGGTCAGTTGGGAGTTTTTTTTTGTTCCGAGAGTTCCTGGAGCAACCACACTTGGTAGGAGTGTTGCATGCAGAACATTCTAGAGGTACAGGATCGGGTTCGAGTTGAATTCCTTTCTTGTTGAGAGGGAGTGTTGAAAATGGCAACAAGAAATGCTAAAAATAGAAGTGCTAAAAATAACACTGCTAAAAATAGCAATTTGAGTACCAGTGCTGGATTGGGCAACAGAGAATGAAAAATGGAAGTGCTAAAAATATCATTCTATTTTTAGCAGTTCAGGATGGATTCCTATTTTAGTCAATCCCTGGACTAAAAATAGGAAGTAAAATTCGAATTTGATATTAACAGCAGTTCATAAATTAATTAATTAATTCATTTGAGTTAATTAGTTAAGGAAAATCAAACTTGAAGTCTATGTGAGGACATGCAATAGTTTATCTATTAATTGAGGAATTTATCCATCAGTTAAAGAGATAAGGATGAGTTGTAATTAGTTGGCTCAATTAACTGAGTCAAGTCCAGTTAGATTAATTTAACAGTTTGTTAAATTAATGAGAGTTCAGTTAGTTAATGCTTGCATGTATGTAACTACTGTATTTCAGATAACTGAGTATTCACTCATGGATAAATCATGCAAGTCAGTTCAGACAGAGACCCAGTTGAGATCAGAGAAGGGACAGTGTACTATCAGTTGGATGAATATTTTTCCTATAAAGGAAGCTCATCCATGATGAGGATTTATCTCCTTCAGGACTACGTAGTTGGATCAGAGGTTAGTGAGTGTGTGAAGAGGCCAATTCACACATGTCGCTGCACTGGACCACAATCAGAATTGCGCAAAGAAATAGGAGGCTTGGAGGGCAGACCAGAGGTTAGTTAGAGGCCTTTGACTGTCTATGAGCAACAAAGGTATTGCAAAGACAGCAGGATAGCTTTTGAGCTAATTATTTTTGTAATACTGGCTATATTTCCACTTGTATGATAATACAGAGTTGGGGTTTTAGGCTGAGGCTTTCCCCGGGTTATATCTCCTGTGTTATGTGTGATTGATTCCTTCTTATCAGTTATATGTGTTCTTATTGATGTTGCTCATGTTTGATTAAGCTTCCGCTGAATTGGTTGTAGAAGTAGATCTAGTATTATGCTTTAGTACATTGCATATATCAGTTTGATCTACAGGTGGTGAAATTTCTACATGGTATCAGAGCTAGCTGATTTGTAGAAAAATTCTACATGGTATCAGAGCTAGCTGATGTGTAGAAAAATTCTACAAAATTTTACAATTATGTATGAAAGCATTGGGAATTATTATGTCTTGTCTAACTCTATAGTTCCTTTGGATGAAAAGGATGTTGATTTGAAGAATCAAGTATGGCATATGTATTTTGATGGTGCATATTCTAAGCATGGTAAGGGTGTTAGAGTGGTGCTTAAGTCTTCCCTTGGTCATATTTTCAAGTTTTCCTATAAATTGGAGTTTGAAGCAACTAACAATGTGCCTAAATATGAAGCCCTTTTGTTGGGTCTTGACTTAGAAAGAGATATAAAGGTTAAATTGCTTAGTGTTAAGGGAGATTTTGATCTTATCATTCAACGGGTTAAAGGTAAATTTTCATGTAAGCATGATAGATTTAGGAAATATCTAAATGCAATGTGGGACACTATAGATTTGTTTAATGCATTTAATCTTGAGACTGTCCCTAGAGAAAAGAATAGACATGATTATGAGCTTGTAGTTGCCACATATACTTTGCAAATATATGATGGAATGATAAACCATAAAGTCAAGACGAAAGTTATTTTTAGGCCTTCAATTCTTGATAATAATGAGCATTGGTAGGTTTTTTATGATGAAAGTCAGATTGTCTGTTTCCTTGACAATTTGGGCGAATTTGAGGATTTTAAGGTTGTTTCTAAGGAGGAGGGATCTTATTTTACTAAATATGAAGATGTAGCAAGTCCCACTCCCAGGAACATTGTAGCTTTTGAGCGACTCTTTGATGGGAACGATGCCACAAAGAGGAATAAAGAAAATAAAATTGACCTAGGGGAATTCATAGAAGTAAATATTGGTACCACTGAGAATCTCAATATTGTTAAAATTGGTAAAAGTACTACTAAGGAAGAAAGGAAGAAATTGATTTATTTATTTCATTAATATAGAGATGTTTTATCAATTTAAAAATGTTAGAAGGATGATGTTATGGAACATACTATCCCTTTGAAGGATGAAAATGCTAAACCTTTTCATAAAAAACTTAGGCAAATCAATCCTAAGTCCCCCCCCGGTTTAGAAAGAGCTTCAGAAGATCCTCACAGCTGGAATTATTGCGCTGAATCGTCATTCATCCTGGTGTTCTAATTTGGTGATTGTTAGGAAGAAAAATGGAACAATCGGATTTTGCGTTGACTTTATAAGCCTTAACACAGCCTGTAAGCAAAGAGTAATGAGATCAGGTATGATGTCATTGTTAGATGGTTTATCTGGTTACAACCAAGTTTGGGTGAAGAAAGAAGATAGACATAAAACTACTTTCACCACACCATGGGGAACATTTGAGTACATCAAGATGCCTTTTGGGTTGACCAATGTTGGAGAAACCTTTCAAATGGCTATGTATTATGCCCTTAAGGGTTTAATTGGTAAAATAATTGATATTTATCAAGATGATATTATGGTATTTTCAAAATATGGAATTAGTCATATAGATCATCTCAGGCAGATTTTTAATAGGTGTAGAAAATTTGGAATATCATTAAACCCTGTTAAGTCTATGGTTAGAGTAACTAAAGGGAAGTTTCTTAGTTATGCCATTTATAATGATGGGATTGAGATTGACCCTAAGAGAGTTGAGGCCATTCAAAAGATTCATTTTCCTCATAATATTAAATCCCTTCAATCTTTCCTTGGAAAGAATAACTTTCTTAGGAGATTTATTCCAAAATATGCAGAAATTTTTAAGCCTATTCAGTGTCTCTTAAAGAAAGAGGCGAAGTATATATGGAAATATGATGGAAAAAGGATTTTCATAATATCAAGGTTTTTATCATGAAGGCTCTTATCTTAATTAGCCCAAATTATTCTAAGGAGTTTATGATATTTTCTTTCGCTTCATAGGATACTATAACAGGTGTTTTGCTTCAAAAGAATAAGGAAGGTCATTAGCAACCGATTTCTTTGATGAGTAGGCCCCTTCAAAATTCCAAGTTGAATTATAGTGTTATGGAAAAATCAGCTTATTCCTTAGTCAAATCTCTTAAGCGTTTTAGGACTTATGAGGGATATTATAAAGTTATTTCTTTTGTCCCACACTCTGTGATTAAAGATATATTAACTCAAACTGATCGCTTAGGTACTCGAGCTAGATGGGTCACGAAGATTCAAGAGTATGATTTGGATATTAGACCCACTAAGCCCGTTAAGGGCTAAGGATTGGCTCATATTTTGACTGAAGGTAATGAAAAGGCTTTGGGATTAATTTTTTAGAATGATTCATCGAAAGTTTCAACTTCACCTGAGCTTCAAAGGTTAGGGGAACTTGAATTGTATAAGGACATCATTTATTATTTGCTAAACCTCACATGTCATAGGAGAAGATATCTAAGATTGAAAGCAACTAAGTATTACATCGTGAAAGATGGTCTTCGATGGAGAAATTCTGAAGGGATAATACTTAGGTGTGTTGATGAAGTTGAAGAGAAAAGTATTATTTCATAGTTTCATGCAGGATTTTGTGGTGGTCATTATGTGTTGAGGACTACCACCCACAAAATTCTTAGAGCTAGTTATTATCGGCCTTCAATTTTTTCAAATGTGCACAAGTATGCTAGAAGTTGTCAAGCTTGTCAACTATTCACTCAAAAGCATAATTTAGTTGCCCTTCCCTAACAACCTATGGTTTTTGAGGCTCCTTTTCAACATTGGGGTTTACATTTCATCAGAAAATTCAGTGAAACTTTTAGTAATGGATACTCATGGATTTTAACTGCTACTGATTATTTTACTAAATGGGTTGAAGCCATTCCTACAAAGAATGCCACTTAAAAGGTCGTTATGGATTTTATTGAAGATAAAATCATTACTCGATTTGGCATCCTAGTTAAGGTTATTACTAATAAGATAAAATCATTACTCGATTTGGCATCCTAGTTAAGGTTATTACTGATGACACCAAGGCTTTCAATTCTTCAGGGTTTTCATATTTTTGTTTTAAGTATGTCATTATTTTGTCTCATTCATCAAACTATTATCCTTAAGGTAATGGTATTGCGGAATAAAGTAATAAGAATCTTATAAAAATTATTAAAAATATAGTAGGAGACCATAAATGGGCTTGGGATAGAAAAATCAAGTATGCGCTATGCGAAAATATGATTACAAAGAAGAAAGCTACTAGAAAGAGTCCCTTTGAACTTGTTTATGGCTTGGATGTAACTTTGCCTTTGAACCTTAGGCTTCCATCTTATCAAATCCTTCAACATTTCACTAATGAGAAAGATGTTGTTCATAATCGAATTGATCAAATGGTGGAGTTGGATGAAACTCGTAGAAAGAATTTTGATCATATTTGTAAAAATCAATTTAGAGTTAAGAAGAATTTTGATAAATCTTTTCGAGTTAAACCTTTTCAGTTTGGAAACATGGTACTCTTATGGGATTTTAAGAACGAGAAGTTAGAAAATAAAGGGAATTTCAACAGCTTATGGGTTGGACCTTACATTATCAAAGGAACCACTGGATCAAATTCATTTCACTTGAGCACATTGGATGGTGAACCACTTGACTTACCTGCAAATGGCCAAATGCTCAAGTTGTTTTACAAATATGACATCTAATGCTATAGTGAATCCTCTATATTGTATTTCTAACCATACTCTTGTAGATTAGATTTCATTTATGTCATTATATTAGGTTTTATTTCAATATTGTTAGAGTTGAATTTCTATTCCAATACTTGATTTTATATGATGATTTTGATTTATATTTGGATGAATAACTGACTAATGTAACTTGTGTGACTTGGATGCAGATTATGGATTCTCGCATTCCTTCATGAAGAAATGTGTTCCAATGTAGAGCTAGATGTTGACCACTCAGGTGTCAACTACCCCATGAGAAAAGTACATTTTAGAGTATTTATAATTTTTTCAAACTTCATCATCATCGTGCAAATTCTAGTCTTCAATTGCAATCCAGATTTTGTAGCCCTACCGGCCATTATGTAAAGATGACTCTAGTATGTTTATAAAGCCATGTAACACATCTAGGTAGCCTAAGATTTTTTTCTAGAGAGTTTTCACTTTAGAGAGTTTTTTTTTCCTTAGCTAATTATTTGTGTCTTTCAACACTTATAATTAGCTAAGTTTTTCTCCCACACATCCCCCAAAGCTAGAGTGAGGCTTAATGGTGAAGTATTAGGTGAGTCCTATTGTATAGATTCAATGTAAATTGTCATACTAGATCATGTCTAAAGGGTCACATAATTTGGTTATCATGTCTAGAGAGTTTTAATTGTCAAAATTCCCCTTCTAAAAGAGATTTTTATATAATATTGATGTAAAGATGTAAAAAGTGTTGTCTATAGAAGTTGTAGGGGGTATGAGTAGTTAAAATCACACCTCAGCTCCTCAACCTTCTATTTAGACACACTTTGAGGGTGGAAAAATATGTTTAAACCCCTCTACAATAATTATTTTTATTTTCCAACAAAAAATGGCAAAATGATTAGCTGGATATTGGTTAGAGAATTAAAATAGAGAAAAAAAAATTCTCCAAGTGTAAAAAATTATTAAAAAAGGGTCGTGGACTTTCCCAAGAAGGAAATAAATTAAAAAGTCAAGGAATCTTCATGATTAAAGTAGGAAAAGTCCCATAAGAAATTCATTGGCCGAGAAGATTTTTTTTCATTGGTCTAACCCACATGGATTTGAACTTTGAATCACCAATTGAGATACACCCCATAGGCTATTGGTCCAAAAGAAATTAATTTATGAAGGAAATCGATTTTTTTTGTCCAAGTGGTTATGTTGAATGAGAATTTTTTGAGAAAAATTAAAAAATATTCTTATGGTCCATCTAGCTCATCTATCAAGGAAAACAAATTCGTCCTCTAGATCTGTGGAACATCATCAAGGGTTCAGATTTTTCTAGGAAGGATCAAGTCATCGATCAAGTTAAGCTAGCCACTTTTTTTCTACTTGGAGGGGTTCTAGCTCTCTCATTTTCTATGTAAGGAGGTTAATGCTCCTCATTTGTAACACATGAAAAATCAAGATCTTGGTTATTGAAGCTTCACTTTGTATTGTAATTATTTTATGAGTAATAAAGAGTTCTTTGGGGGTAAATTCATGGTGGTGTTCCTCTTCTATATTTTATGGTAAACTCTTTTCAAATTTTGTTCATAATGCTCTATTGGTTTTAACTTAAAATATTGTCATTTCACTAGCCAGTTGTGTTCTACTATTTGTACAGGTGTCTTGCATTACTATTTGATGTTAGAGAAACATTTTTGAAATTAATCGATCTAGCAGGTATCTCTAGATCTTTTGGTTCATTGTGTTATCTAACTCCTCGTGATCTAACAATTTTATCTCAAGCTACAGAGATCTTTATAATATTTAGAACTTGGGCATTAGGAGACGTCTTTGGTTGGACCAACAAAATCCCATGACATAAAAAGTTGAAGAGCTTACTTTGTTTTCCATCAAATACTTATCTAATGACTTGCAAGGGTTTCTTAGATATTGCTTGTAACAAGATTATTTATCTTTTCTATCCTCTTTATTTCTTTCATTGAATATATCTTGATAAATTAGAGTTTATCTCTACTGATCAAGGAGCGGAGTTGTACTCATACTCCTTATATCTAGTAGATTTCTAGTTTTATAAATAAATATTGTATATATTTTCTAACCCTTGTATATAATTTTGTTTATCTTGTATATGTTATTGGGGTTTTTCTTCATTGTTTTCTTTCAGATTTGAAAAAGAGAGTTTGGTTTTGTTTGGGAGCACTTTGTAAATAATTTTTGTAGGTGATTTGCTTCAAGATCAAAGGGAAAATCGAAGATTTTTGAAGGCAAACCCTTTCCTTGCCTATACAGTTAGGGTTTCTAGTGCAGCATAATTTTTTGGGGAGTTGTATATAATATTAAATCCTTCTCTCTTCAGGCCACAAACATTTGAAGGCCCTTCTTTGCTTCTAATTTGAATATCTGAAGGGTTTTTATTCATTAAAAAAAATGCAAAATTTTAAGGCATTGCCTTGGAAGGATCTCACTTGGGGTTTCATTATTTTTTGTATATCTAATATTTTTTGGTGAAGACAAAGGCCTAAAAGGCCTTCTACTAGTTGTTGAATCCAATGATTTTTAAGTTTTATGGCTCATACAATTTTATTTGAGAATTTTGTGAGGGTCACAAACCATTTTAGCACTGAATCACTGAGCCGCAAGCCTAGAAGGCTTGATCCTTATCTTGGTGATTATTCAAAGTAACCCTTGTTTATTTTGCAGAGAAGATCGAACTTTGTGAAGGGTATTTCTATTAAGTTTTGGAAATAAATCAATTATTTGGAGGCTTCGTTTAAAGACTATCATTTTTTGACAAAGTCGTGAACCCTTTTAAGGCTTGTTTTTCCTAGCTGACACCTCAAAGGTGTCATCCATCATTCGTTGGCCTAAAGTTCCTTTAGATTGGACATCCTGTCAAATAATAAAAACATTTCAAGGGATAAAGGCTTCAAAAAATTTGGAAACTAATCATAATTTTTTTTATAAAATTTAATTAAATGTTTTGGCCTATTCCCTTGCAAGTCCATGACCATTTTGAGGTTCATTTCATTAAGGTCCTGGGCCTTTTGGAGGTTTTACTTCATCTATGTGAGGGTCGTAAGATTTTGGAAGTCTAGAGTGAATTATTTGAAGCAAATCCATTATCATTTGCAATTTCTCATCAATTCATTGAAGCTTGAGGAAGGGCTTTATTGTTGTAAAGCTCCACTCTTATTTGCGAACCTCCTCAAGTATTTGAAACTTTCTTTCTATCTACAAGGTTTCTCTCATTGTAATATCAATAATAAAAGGATCTTGATTTTTTAGGGAGCTTGGGACTTTCCCATAGTATCCCTTTTCCTTATTTAAAAGGGAGGATCTCTTGTCTTCCTATCTTAGTTTAGTTTCTAGATCTAGTTTTCTAAATTGTTTCTTGTTCTCACTAGATTAAATTAGTTGCATTTTCGTTGCATTCTAATCTCTTGAATCAATCATTGTTAATATGGATTTTCAATGCTGCTACTTGATCTAATTTCTACTATGATCTAATTTTCTACTTGGTCTAATTCATATTTAAGAAATTCCCATCTTGTCTCATTTGTGCTTTAGATTGACATTTTATATCTCTGGTAATTATATTCTTTAGCAATCACATTTACCATCTTTGAAGTAACTACATGTGTTTTATAATCCATAATTTGCTCCTAAACATTCTTAAGAATCCTTATAAGTGAAGTGATAATCCAAATCTATTCAATAACTCACTCACACATAAATAACAACTTCTATTTAAAGCACTTGTGTTATTTTTCTAACTCATTTTGTTTCATTAACTAGATATTTACTTGCTTCATTCAATCATTATTGTGAGCTGATATCACTGTGATTTTGTGCTCTAACTATTTATCATAAGCTTCTCATAAGTGGATTGGTATTTATTTCAACTCTCCTTGAAGCATCTTGATTTAATTGTATCTCATTGAAGCATCACACTAACATTTGCATCATCATTTAGGATTTCATCCTTAAAATTTACCTCCAAGCATAAGCTTGGTTGATATAAATTTTAGGACAACCTTCTCCACTATTAAATTTGATAGGTTTGACCCTTGAACAATGGTTAAAACATGTCACCTTGTAGTTCTCTTTTGGCCTAGTCCCTATGGAGGCACTTGGGTTGCTAGAAGCCCTGGGGAGGTATCGTGAATGAAGCCATAACCTCCTTCCCCAACACTCCTTCCAACAACATTGGTCCAAGGCAAGTTTTGAAAATTGAGGAGAAGGAATTCACCCTTAGTTTTATAATTAAAATCATCCAAGATCTCTTGCATCACACATTGAATAGTATTGCATCCGTTCATCTAACATGATCATATTTTTGCATTTCAATTGATTACTGTACTCGAAATTGTGGGATAATTATTTACTTGCAAGTTTTATTTTATATTCTTGTACTTGTCAATTTCATGTTGATTGCCTTTTGAATATCATCTGTACCTGAGGTAAAAGCTTTCTTTTCTTGTAAGTTTCATCTCAAGTTTTATTACTCATATTTCAAATTGCTTATAATCTCTTGATCTTTTGTACTAACCTTGTTTTGCAACATTCCTATCTTGTAACTTGAAGCATTATTTTCCTTTGCAAGTGTTATATCTTTACTTGAGCATTATTTATATGTCATTGGTCTATCATATTTTATCTTGATTGAATCCATCTTTTGATATTTACATGTGATCATTAATAATTATACTTGCCAATTAATCCTTAACTTAGGTTACATTAAGTGGTAATTTCCTTGTCCTTTGTATCCTAGAAATTGTTGTTCCAACATGTTTTCCTTTACTAACCATATTTAAGGACTAACCCCCATAGCTTGCCTAGGATAGAGCTTAAACGTGGAGAGTTGGGATCAGATGACAACGCCTTCTCTGAGTGTTTTCCCTTAAAGACTATACCTTGTGGGGTTGAAAACTTTTCCCAAACTTTGGTGTACATCTTAGATGACAACATGCCACATACATTAATAATGTATCTAAGAAAGGGTATTACGGTGTGAACCTAACATAACACGTTTTTGTGATGAAGACAATCAAACATAAATGGAATAACCAAATCCCTACAAGCATAATTATTTATAGCACATACTAACATTGTCTTAAAAGTTTATCAAGTATTTTAAGTCATCAATCATTTAGCATCTCCTAGATGGAGGTGTTATTCACTTCTAAGGAAGACAATACTCAGGGTTACTATTTAAGGTCTTTAAACTCATGCCTTTGACACAATAACCGCTAATGAGATACACTATTAAATATTCATCAAGATCATTATAAACCCAAGAAAATGATTCTTTATCCTATAGAGTTCTTGCCTCATTTTTTACATACGCATAGTTACATAGAATGTTTCAGAACCTTATACGGTATGCACTATAGTCTTGAGAAAAAAAAAATGATATAAATTGTTGGATGATAGAGGTAAATGCATCACAACATTATCTAAGGTCATTGACATTAGAAACTTGAACCTTTTTCCACAACAAACACAAGTTTCTTGCGACATGGAGGAATTAATAACACCTCTGTTCAAGGAGGTCAATGTGTTTGATGGAAACCAATATGGTGTGAGTAATTTTCCTCCTACGCATAGGCAAATCCTTTATGGATGCCACACCATTATTGGGTTATGAAAGCACTGAGGTGAAGAAGACAAGTGTCATGTTTCCAAGTCACTTTTCCCTTTACTAAAAGTTTCCCAAATTAGTAAAAAAACAACCTTTAATCAATCCTTTAATTAAACCAACTTTAGAACTCAACAAAATAATATATTAAATGTGTATGACCTAACAAAATCTTAAGCCAAAAAGTGAAGGGGAAACTACTTGCAAAACATACATGCTTAATATTGGTTTAATATACAAGACATGAACATATAACTTATGACTACATAACAAAACCAATATGAATATAGATGGTTTATAGAGAAAAACCCAAGTGAGTTGTACCTTAACTATAGGGAATATGGGTTGTGTAAAGATTATAATTCAATACGATGCAAGAGAAATTGACTTGGGAGGCTTGGTATTTTGTTATCTTGAAGAAAATTGTTTAGAAGAAAGTATATGAAAAAGCTAAGATTAGTAACAAAAGGGAAAAAAAAATCAATTAAACGAGTTAGTGAATTCCACAATTTCCTTTTGCAAATATAAATAGGGCTTAATTCTATAAATTAGAAAATTATTTTACTAATACTTTTGATGCGGTCAGATTTGTAATTACAACCTTCTCTTGCTTATTTACTTGATTTGTTGGTATCCTTCTCCATTGTGCTCAGACTTAGATCAACCCCCTGATCCATCCTTTATACGAATGTAAAGTATGTAGATGTTAGTCAATTCCTTGTACTCTTCCTTTCGACTTATATTTATGGTGCTTAACATAAACTAACAATTATTTTTCCCATTCCCTTTTTCTATCACCTAATAGAGATCTAAAGGTACAATTATTTGGAGTTTCATTTCAAGAGGCTTTTCAACCAAAGTTGGATCTAGTTTAATACCTTTAAACCTTTATTATGCCATCGAAACCACAACCACAAAACCCTGATATCAAGGTATCCAAAATTCTAAAAATTTAGACATTCCTTTATTTGAGAATTTGAATGTTGGATCTAGAGGGATATATAAATGTTTAATCTCATCTTTTGGTATATTTAAACTCTTTTTACCAAAAGATGGATTCTAGAGGCCAATTAATTTGATGCTTGATAATTTTTTGATGGAACCTGGAGGGTGGAGCCTTTAATTAAGGTATTCAATTTTTCTTTATATTATGCAATCTTTCATTGTTTTAGTTACAAGTATAAATTTCATCTTAAGCATGGATCTAGCATACGTTGAGAGGGATCAAATCTCTTGAGGTGCAACCCTCTTTTAGAGTACAATTTTTTTTTTTTTTTGCATCCCTCTCATCTCTTAGTAAATCTTAATGAATCTATAGTGGTTCTCTCTATATATACACAATGTGTAACTTTTCATCGTTTAAATTATATTTTTGAATGTTATATAGAGTACATAACTTAAACTTGTAAGTCCAAAAATTCTTTGTTGGACTTCAAGAAATGTGACAATATATATATATATATATCTATATATATATATATATATATATAACTATATAACATAACATTTTTTCCCTGAGGAAAAATTGTAATTTTCTATTATAATGGAAAATTACATGCTATAGATGCCATTGGCATATGCTATATGTGACCACAATCATCAAAGCAGTGTAAGTCTGTACATAAACCCAAGAAGGGTGTACCAACATAGATCAATATGTATATACAAAATTGTTTACAAAATTTCAAATATATTCAGTTCTGTGAGTTCTCTGTTGCTGATGCCTTAAGAAACTATGATAAATTAGGGCATATTAGCGCTTTACTAATTCTGTTCTATATATGGCTTGTGATAGTACTGATAGGCCTGACCCTCTCTTTCCTCCTGTATCAGCCATTCTCCTATGGGATGGTGTGCTGCCTCTTTGGAATGCGGAAAATATGTGATTCAGATAGATGGAGTAGAATCCCCCTCCCACACCCCTGTTCTTGTGCTGAGCCATCAAAGAAGTCCTAGGGATGGTCTTAATCAATTACTTCCGGGATGATTGTTCGAATTAGGACAAGTTGTTCCTCTTCCAGGATTTCATTGTAACCGTTGCAGATTTTCGAGGCAATAAGATGCCATCTGATATGTTTGCTGTTAAAAATGATATTGTTCCTGCACAACCATATGCTCCAACACAGAATCAGAGGGAGGTTACGAGATTTCATAGTGGGGACAACAGTCCACCAACTGATCCACACATCCTTGATACATTCCCCTTCCCATCGCTGATTGATGTTAAGCATGGACAACACATGTTCCCAAATCTGCTGAGTGATGGTGCAAGTTAGGAATAGGTGCTTGTTTGATTCCTCCTCCTGAAGGCATAGAACACACCAGGATGGACCTTGGAATGATCTTTTCATGACATTAGTGCCAGTAGGAGTCTTATCCATGATTATATTCCACATGAAGAGGCGAGTGCGTGGTAGTGATTTGAGTTTCCAGATCAATCGCCACCAGCTTTCGAGGGTATTAGGCTTATGAGCAACGTTGATGATGGGGTATCCAACTTTAGGTGTGTATGCTCCATGCACAACCAGAGCCCAAAGCAATTCATCCTCATCATCCCTGATCCTCACATGTGATTCCGTTAATGCCATTATGTAATGCCTCCACTCCTGACTCCACTGATCGGGTATGCCAAGATCAACAACATTCATCCAGGCTTGTTGATAAATGGAAGTATTCAACTGGTCCATGATATGGGCTATGGTGGCCACACCTCTGTTGTTTAGGTAAGCTATCAGTTCCGGAGGTAGGTTGTACATGTTGCCGCAACCAATCCATGGATCAACCTCGATGGAGACAATTGTTCCATTTCCAATTTTCCAAGTAAGCCCACTCCTGATTATAGGGAGGATTTGTATGAAAGCTCTCTAGATAACTGATATGCCTTACTTGTTCCAAGTTGATAGACAGACCCAATCCATGATATCCTGAGGCAAAATTTATTTATAAGTTACAACTTCTATCCATAAACTTTTGTGCTTTAGGAGGAGCTAGCCTAGTTTGGCCGCCAGTGCATGAGCAAAGGCAGGGAGGTCCTTAAGGCCCCAACCCCCCAATTTTTAAGGGATTGCAATTCGGCTCCATTTAACCCGTGCAAAGGGTTTCCCATCCTTGTGCCCCTTCCATAAGAAATTGCAGCATGTCCTTTTTATCCAGGATAGTATGCATTGAGGAATCTAGGAAAGAGACATCCAATAGACCAGGGTGGCTTCAAGTACAGATTTAATAAGCACCAAATGACCTGCTTTGGACAGAAGTCAGTGACTCCAATTATTCAATCTTTTTTCGACCTTGGAAACTAACTAGGTCCAATCAGCAATTTTGTATCCATGAGATTCTATACGGAAGCCTAGGTATTTCAATCCATCCTCCATCTATAGCCTCTAAAAAGGGAATTTTTGATCTGTGAGACAAAGTTCCTGAGGGGAACGTGCCGATTGGGTGATGGTGGATTTTGGTCTGTTTATTTCCATCCTTGATGCGATGCTAAATAATCTCAGAACCTTGGAGAGAGTATTGAAGTCTTGTATGCCACCATTGAGGAAAATAAGTACGTCATCCACGAAAAGAAGATGTGTAAGAATGCATTGGTCTGTGATCTTAAGTCCCATTAGCCTCCCTGCCCTTTTTTCAAAAGAGATTAGCCTGCTTAAACCTTCCATAACTATCAAGAAAAGCAACGAGGAGAGAGGGAAGCCCTGTCTAAAACCCCTCTTTACATGAAAAAAATATGAAGTAGACCCATTAATAAGAGTACTGAAAGAGATAGTTGTAATGCAACACATAATCCATTGAATGAAAGGAATAGGGAAGCCCAGGTGAGTTAAAATCATCCTGATGTATAGCGAACTGACCTGGTCAAAAGCCTTTGAGAGATCTATTTTGAGAATGGCCCCTTTCAGTTTCTTCAACTTGATGGAGTGGAAGGCTCCTTGGGTAGTACTAATGGATTCATGGATCTAATGGTTGTGGAGAAAGGAAAATTGTTCAGAGGATATGTTATTAGATAAGATCGGCTTAATTCGGTTAGCAATGATCTTGTAAAGGAAATTGCATAGTGAGATGGGCCAGAAATAACTAAAGGATAGTGGGGAGTCCGTCTTGGGAATAAGCGAAATGAAAGTAGTGTTAATGGCTTCGTATGTTATCCCAGAAGTTTTTCATTCCTCGATTACCTTGAGAAGGTCTAGTCCTATGATGTCAAAGAAGGAGAGATAGAATTCCACCGACCATCCGTTCGACCCGGGACTTTTATCCTTCTTGAACCATTTCAACGTGCTCTCCAGTTCCCCATTGTTACCTGTTTATTCAGGTCCTCCACAGAGTCTAGATCCACAAATATAGGAAAGTGCCCAGCTATGCAAATAATTTCTACAAGTGTTGCTCCAGGAGGGGCTTTGAAAAGATGCTTGAAGTGTGAGTTTCCCATATGTGCCAACTGATTAAATGTATTAACCATCTGCCCCTGTTCAGCTGGCATCTGCCATATGGTATTTACGGCCCTCCTTCCATTGGAAAATTTATGAAAGAACTTTGTGTTTTCATCCCCAGCTTGTAGCCATATAGCTTGGCTTCTGAGTCTCCATGTCTCTTCTCGATCCAGTAGAATCTTGGATCTCTGGGCCTTCAATCCCGTCAAGTGAACTTTTACTTCAATTGAGGTGTACCCTCTCCCATGATCATCCGTCAACTCGTCCATCTGGCTTTCAATGTCACAAACGGTTTGATCCTCCCTGGTCTTTTTTTCTTTTGCCCAGATTATAGAGAGGCTTTTAAGATTTACCAGGTTATGACAAAAACCCTCTACCACACAATGATCATTTGTAATTGGATTGTCTCTCCAAAACTCTGTGACTAATCTGAGATAATCAGGGTCCTTTAACCAGGTTGAATTGAATTTAAAGGTAGACCTGGGCTTTCTTGAAGGACTCGCCAGCTCTAAATAGATGGGGGATGATCTGAAATTCCACCCAAACCCACCCACTGCCTATAATTTGTGAAGGATGTTAACAAATCTTTATGAATGGAAAAATGAACCAATCTTCTACCTAGTGCTGCATCACTAGTCCTTCTGTTGTGCCATGTTGACAACTTTTTGTTCATAGGGATATCAATAAGTCAATGTTGATCCAGTAGTTGTTCCATCTGATCAAAGAGGGGATCCAACTGAGAATGATGACCCCAGGATTCTTCATGTCCAATGGTAAAATTAAGGTATCCGCCTAATATAGTAGAGTTGTCTATCAAGGAGTGCCCTAAAAGCTTATGCCAAAAATCCAGTCTACTATGATTAGGAGCATATATATTAATAATGCAGAGATTCTTGCCTAGCTCAACGGAGAAAATGTCCAGACCAAGGAAGCCATGACCACCCCAAGCAGAGATTGTTTTAATGGTACAAGAATTTACCCCCAGAGCGATAACCCCTGATCGCCCATGGATATCCGAGGCATGAAAGCCCCATCCGAGCTTCAGAGATCACATGGTTCGGGTAATCTGCTCAGCCATATCGAGGGTCTCTTGTAGAAAGATGATATCACAAGGCTCGCAGTCCAAAAGCCTCTTCAGGGCTAATTTTTTGAGGGGACTAGCTAAACCCCTACAGTTGAAAGACACCCACTTCATAGGGGAACCCTAGCAAGGGTTTCCTGTGCTATAAGTACCCTTTCGATGGTGTCCTGTCTGCCTCGGGCAACATCGGCCCCTGTAAGCTTAATGGCTTTATAAATCTTAGTGGGCATCCGCTGAGAGGGTTTGGGCTCTACAAGAGTGGATGAAATACCTAGTCTAATTGATTATGGAAGAACCGGGATACGAGGTCGAAGATTGTATGGATGTGATCTAGAGGCAGAGGAGGATGCAAATGGGTCAAGCAGACCTAGAGAGTGTACAACTTGGGGGGGGGGGGGGATGGAAAAAATAGCCAGAGGAGGGTCGAGCAAACAATTGATAGGAGTGGTGTTCATGCATGGGATGGATGCAGA
This sequence comes from Pinus tabuliformis, assembly GCA_031772625.1. Classification (NCBI taxonomy): domain Eukaryota; kingdom Viridiplantae; phylum Streptophyta; class Pinopsida; order Pinales; family Pinaceae; genus Pinus; species Pinus tabuliformis. The sequence goes on from CM062820.1 coordinate 691,723,548, forward strand.
AGCAGATAAAGAATGTATAAAGTTACTAAATTGCAAAAAAGAGGAACAGGGAGAAGGATCAGTACCCGTGGAAGGTGAAGCCGCCGCAGAAGTCTGGGATCTAGTCATGGGCGGGGAGATAGGCGGACTCTGAGCAGAAAAAGTAGGCCGAGCAGTGCCCCCAACCGCATCCAATGGACTAGCCGGACGAGAGGTTTGTTCTTCCTCTAGAGGGTCTTTAGTTTGCTTGTGCTTTATGCCCTTAGAAGCAGGAGGAGATGATGGCGGAATGAGTGAACATTATTTAAACAGGTGCCCAACCTTATGGCATATCTGGCACCGGAAGGGTACTCCTTCATAGTCAAGAATTTTCTTGTGAGAATAATGTCCCTAGTGGAGGGTGATCTTCTCCTCCAAACCTTCCCTTGTATCTAGATGAACCAGGATACGAGACACGGTCATGTTTCTGGAGGACTCGTATGTCTTTTCATGTTCTAGATAAGTCCCCAGGGCATTACCAATGTGAATGAAAACATCCTCTGACTAAAATTGCATTGGGATCCCAGGAAGTCGAACCCAAATCGACCCTACAACAAGTTGTTCCCTTTCTGGGTCGAATAGGGGATTCCATGTTTTAAGTAGTACGGGAGCAAGTTCAATATGCCAAAATCTTGAGAGGATCCAATCAGTTTACTCCTCCCTATGTAATCTAAGGGCAAACCACCCACGCGTGAGGACCTTGATTGAGGGTAGTTCTTTGAGGAGTGAACCCCAAATTTCCATGGTGTAGAGACACAGACGCTCCGAAGAGTAGTTTCGCCCTCTGACGCGACCCACTAGGACCCTGTTAGCCATATCCACCACTTCGCCCATCGTGAGATCCTCCCCCAACAAGAGGTTGATGTCCTTGTCCATCACCTTGACACACTTCCCTTTCTTAACTTTGTTGGATCTAGGAGTCATCGGGTAGTCCCGGAAGGGTCCCATGATGCCTTAGTATGCCGCTTGAGGGGAGGGTGGGGTGCACTTAGGGTTAGGGACAGGCGAACTGAAGCAGTCCGACGGAATGGGGAAACAATGTGGAGGGTGGTTAGGGTTAGGGTTTGCGCTGGTAATCAAAGTGGAAAAAAAAGGAGATAATGTCCTAGCTGTGTGATTCCGGAAGAGAAGGGTGTGACAGATGGAGTAGAAGGATGCGGGAGATTAGGAAGCGGGGAGTCGAAAGAGGCTGATGGTGGAGTGCAAGCCGCAATAAGTTTAAGAGTTATAGGGAGAGCGGAGGGCAATCCAATCCGAAAGAGGCGTCTAGTGCAACAAAGGGAGGTAGGTGGGGCACAGATGGCCCAGGACAGTCCGAGGCAGGAGTCTGTGCAGAAAATAAGTGGAGCGATGAGCCAAAAGAGCCAGATCCTGACATGGAGTGAGGGCGAGACCAAATCTCCTTGTAGGGATTTGGGTCAGCAGAGTAGTCGACGACATTTAGGTCCATTTCGACAGTCGTGAAGGAGGTCAAGGAACGGTAACGACAACGCGAAAAGTTAGGGGTCAGAGCGCACACTGTAACGATGTGGACTCTGCATGAAGGAGACAGATGGGTGCAGTAACGGCCGCAGTGAGCGCCCTTGATCTTACCCTAACCCTCGAGGTGCTGCATCTCAGAGGTTCAGTTCCATCACCATCTCACATCTTGGTCGCAGGGCATTTTTCTTCATATATAACATAACATGTGCATTGAGACATTTTATTTATTAATTATATTGTCCACATTAAAATGTTTTTTTTTGTTATTAATATATATATTTAAGTATACGTTAATACTATTTAAGCCTAGTTACTAAAATAGTTCATTGATGACTCACATTCATTTTTTTATTGTCATGAATGTTTTTAAATGCCACATATTAATTAAATGAAATACCCATCTCCCTCTTATTATTCGTAAGAGGAAGTAATTGATATTTTCTACTTTATCTTTTAACATTCAATTGCTTTTTTTCTTTGGAAATTGAATATTTTACTATATATAACATTAAATTATTTTCTTTTAACTTCTCTCTCTCTATTATATATATATATATATATATATATATATATATATATAGTTGATATTGACATAAATTAGTTAATTTATATTTTCAAATAGTTTATTTAAATTTTATGTTGAAATATTTTTGAAAAGTATATGATTTGACCATCTTATTTACATTTTTTTTAAATTTATAATTATTTTATCTCTTCTTAAAGTTGATATGAAATTATACTATTTCATGTGGACATTGAAATATTTTATTTATAGCTAAAAGTGAGTGAAATATTTTTACCACATTAGACTATAATATCAACAATAAATCGAGTGATCATTCTGAGATTGAGATTATTGATGTTTTATAATGCTTTTAATTAAAACTAACTAAACATGCATATTCATTTTTGTTTTTATTATACCCAACAATATTTTTCTTTTTAGAAAATAATTTATTTGATTTTAAGAAAAATCCATACAAATCCACATTAAACATAGACATAATCCCACATCACTCTCATACTGCACTATAAATATAACTCTCAACACAATTAAAAATCTCCCCACTTATATATTATGACTAGATTACTAACTCGGAAGTAAGGAGTATGATCCAAATGGTGAAATTCCTTTAAACTAAAGCTTTCGTTGAAAGCAATTCTGATGGCGTAACTCTTGAAAATATATGGAACTTTAATGAGGAACCCTACTATGGAGCCCACATCTGGCTTCTTGGAGATTTGGGGAGTCCTTTTATGTGCTTTTTCTAACAAATCCACATCACACACGGCATCGAAGAAATTATATTATAAACTGTATACTAACGAATTATTTTATGGATTTTAAATATAGGGTTTTTAAATCTCCCTTACTTTTTGAAATGGTATTTTGATGATTTGTGACCTGAAATGTGTCTTATAAACTTTTTTAAATATTTTTGTGAACTTTTTTTAATGATTTTTATTACATGATAACTTTTACATCCCTTCTATTTTTTAAATTTGGAAAGGCCTGGCCAGAACTTAAAGGAATGTCATGTACATGATTGTAAGGTAGGTCATGTATAGTAAACAAAGTGTTTTTATAATGTGAGTAATAATTTAATATTTAATTTAGATGGGTAAATATAAATTTTGGAAAAGACATAATATTATGGAAGACTTTATTAAAGGGAAAAATGTTAAATTAAAAGAATGGAGGAGATTTACTCAGTACGTTATATGGATGTGGCTTGTACAATGTGTTTGTAGGAAATAGACGTGGACATTAAATGTGGTATTGGTTAATAGATAAGTGTTAGACCTGTTTTTACTTGGTTCATATGCATCTTAAAACATCATTGGAAGACATGTGAACAACTGCAATGTATATGTTTTTCCTGAATCTGAAGAGAGTACATTAGTTCGAGATACATTTTAGGGTTGGCACACATTTAAAGATAACATCAATCCCTACAGAGTTTACGTCATGTGTCTAGTGTGATCTGTGTGGCGTTTTCAATGTTTGTCATTAATTTATATACATTGTTGTCGTGGAAGAGCAGTGTCGAACTTAGATTTTGCATTGCCAGGTTTTTGAAATCCCTCTCTCTCTCTCTGTACACATAACAATTACACTGTTATAGTTAGTAATTTTTTGAAGTGATTCATGGATAATATAATTTTGTGGTGTTAATAATCGTAGGATGGGCTTTTCATGTTGAACTAACCTATAGACATGGTTGCACTCCAAGGTATGGATTGTGCATTTAAAATAAGGGATTGTGGATAATGCCTCATGACATTTATGGTCATGGAAGGACTGACTTCAAATGCTACAACTTGCAAGGAATACCATTTTATCTTCTGGGTCTCTACTTTCAAGGTTGTTATAAAGTCGATGTGTAACCAGTCCATGCCATTGTCCTAACTAGTGTAGTGAGACTGTGCCATTCTGTGCCATTGTCCCAACCAGTGCAGTGAGATTGTACCATTGTCCCAACCAACCTGAAAGAGTAAAGAAGGATAGATTATCTTAGTCTTGAAGGGGAAGAAATTGCAAAATCTTCAACCTACACACAATGGTGGGTAGTGTTAAATTCAAAATTAAAAAAAAAGAGTTAGTAATTAGAAAATATCAGGTGGATGAATTGGACCCTAAAGCTTAAACAAGAGAATCATATAATACTTGAGGTCCAAGAAAAGTTATACATAGTTTGGGATTTATTACTAAGAGAACTTATGTAGAGCTTGGGATTTATTACTCAGAAAAGTGTACAAGTATACATCCTTGTTTTTTAGCATATGAAGATTGAAATTGAAATATAAACAAATTTAATCCGGAGAAAATTGATACATGTGCCAATATATTAATGTAAATATTGTACCTAAGAAGGAATATGCAATATCTTGTGAAGAAAGATGGAATATGGAGAAGGAATGTGCAGTCTCTAGTGAAGAATATTTCAGTGTGTATTAGACATATTTACTGCAAGTTGAAGGTTTCTACTCATAAATTGTGGGTTTCCATTTGGGATTTTGCAAGCTTATTTTCAAAGATAATAAGCTATCATTTCAAAAGCATTGAAGTCATGGGAGATGATAACTCTAGCACCATATTCAAAATAAAGTATGGAGAAGGTATGAAACAAACCTAATTTTCAAAAAGTTTTTTTTTGACATTTCGCCGAGTCTTCAAATTCAAAGTCATGCAAAAAGCCTATATCTCATTGTTTAGTTGTGTCTTCAAATTCAAAATCATTTAATGAGCAGACATTTCAAAATTTGTTTAGTTACCATCTAATTGTTTATGTTAAAAATGTTTGGTGAGAAACTTATTGTATTATTACTAGTTGATCATTATGTTATTGAAAAATGGGGTGTGTATAGATATACTAGTTGCTTTTTTTTCCTAGAGTCAATCCAGTCTAATCTAAGCCCAAAGTATGCACAAGAAGATAAGAAAAAAATTCACGCTGGTTGCAGGAATGAAAGGGTGATCCATGCACCCTAGAGAATTGAAGGATTGGATGAAACAAATATGACCATTACTTACACTGTGATAGAGGGGGAGCTTCTAAGTGTATTCAAGGTCTTCAAGTTGATCGTCAAGCTACTTTGAGGATATATGTCAAGATACTGATAATGTTGATTGCATGTGTCTACTACATTTTCATTCTCTATTCAAAAGTGAAATTCATCCTCTAGTTCATAAGCGGTATGTTGCAATGATGGGAAAGATATTTGGGTAAAGAACATAGATACCTAAATACAGGTAAGTGAAAAGGCTCTGTTGTCAATTCTTATGCATCTGCTTATGGATGCAAGTCACCAAGTGGGAAAATGTGGGACCATAAGGTGGCACCAAATGGGAGAGATGGTATCGAACGAGAGACTACGGATAGAGTATGGATTATGGATTACAGATCATAAACATTTAATGTTACTAAAGTAATGCATTACTTCAGTTATGATATTTGAAAACTTCGCTCATCCTAAACTTTTATAACCAAAAATAAGCGTTATAACATGAAATAATAAATGGGGAGGCATGCAACATCCACCCCAAATAAATGTGGACCAATAGCAACCATAAAACATTGGTCAAATCCATGATATTAAAATAAAGGAAAAAAACATTGGTTAAATCCACGATATTAAAATAAAGTCAAAGAAATTAATACTAGTTAAAGCAATAATGATCGCTATATACCTTGCTTCGGTAGGTATAATAAGTTTGGATTCTTGATCATTTGATATTTGGATGGTCACTTTTTAATAATCCAAATAATTGTAAATCTGCAATTTGTCCTTCCTCTACTCAATTTCTCTATCTAAAAGTTTGATTCACTGTTCGCTCCTCCACAAATACATAATTAACATACAAATGTTCGAACTCATTGCGTCAATTCATCAAATTAACATACAAATATTCGATCTCACAATGCCAATTCATTAAACATACATAGATTTACAATGAATTTCAAATAATTGCACACTCAAACACACTCAAGAATTAAATGACATTCTTATACATGAATTAAAATATAATCAATATAGGAAAATGAGAATACTACACAAAAATTTGGGTCTATAACTTCTAATTTTTTTAAATACCTTGAATCTCCTTCTCAGATAAACTGTACACACACTCTTTGTCCTTTTCTCTCTTTCTCTCTCTCTGATCATTTTTATCTCACTATAGTAGGTTGATTTATCCAAAGAAAAAGAAAAATTCAACTGCACCACAAATAATTGGTTTTTATCCTCCAAATTTACAAAAATTATAAACAAAATATAATCTATCCCTAAATTTTTTCAACTCCTCTAGCTATATGTTAACTTAGAAAAATTGTTACATTACATGGAATTTAAGGAAAAACAAAGTCCTCCCTATATAGCTGATCAGGTACTTAAAATTAGGCTCAAAAATCAAAGTGTCAGAATCTTGATAAGCTTAGCTTAAGATTGAAGAGCTCGTCATTCTGAATCCAACGGTGTGAACGACACTAGAATCCGAGCTCATATGCAGAAGTTAGGGCAAGTCAAAGTTCAAGTTTGACTTGGACAAAAGGTAAAAAAAGATGATGTGGCAAGGCCCTTTAGTGAATGAGGAGGTGCCAAGTGGCAGGCTGCCACTGGTTCCCGCATATCGCAAATCGCATGTCGCAGGGGGGTCTACGTTAAAAATCGACCCCAGAGCAAGCCAAGGTGAAATGCGAGAATCACGATCACACATTGGCGAAGTGAAGCATTAAAGAATCGGCCCCAACAGGTACCAGGTTGTGATGCGATCTCACATCGCAAAGGAATGGCACTACAGAAATTGGCCCCTAGCGTACCTGGTTGCGATGCGATAAATCACAATCACAAATCGAAAATAGGGTAGGCTCCTTATTTATAAGACCGTCGATACTCCACGATTGCGATTAGCGATATATTCTGGATGTGATAAACTTATAGGTTGCGGTTGATAGTTCCATCGGGTCCGTCGATATCACAATCACAAATCACCCATTTTATTCACAGACCGTAAGCTCGCAACACTTTGCTGAAATACATAGGGGGTTTACACAGTTACCTTAGACATACTATATTAATGTTTAATCCCAATAATCTAGATGATGTGTGTGTGCAAGCCACTCATCTTGAGGCAAGAGGCAAAAACACCCCAGAAGAAGGTAGTAAAAATCCATTTGAGGGTAAAGAGAAAGAAAAGGGTTTCAAGCGAAAGAAAAATGCATCCATTAAACAGGTAGGAGAGAAAAAAATCTATAAACATTGTTCCAGAGAGGGTCACGATGAAGCTCAATGTTGGAAGATTCATCCTGAAATGAAACCAAAAAGAAACAACAACAAGGGAAAACAAAAGACAACTACAACGACTCAACAGGATTTCGGATCCGATTCGAGCAATGAAACGAAAAACATAGCCATGGGGTTAAAAGAAAAGGAATCCATTGCCAACACTAGTTCTTAAGGCTCTCAAAATGAAACTCCAAATGAAAAGAGGAGAATAGAACTGTTTCACATAAGGGTGATATCAAAACATAGCAAGATTGATAAGCTGTTCGATAGCGGTTATCAAGCCAATCTTATCTCTGAAAACATTGTCAAGAGTTTAAATCTAGAAACTGTTCCACATCATAAACCGTATCCGCTTGGATGGGTATGTGACAATGCACAATTGCAGGTTACGAGAAAGTGTAAACTGAGATTCGCAATCACTACGAAATTCATAGATGAAGTGGAGCTTGACATGGTGTCATTAGATATCTGTGGCATCGTTTTGGGCAATCCATACCTTTATGACAAAAAAGTTATTTTCCATCGACATGAAAACAAATATCACATATTCAAAAATGGAATAGAATATATCATGAGAGCTCATAATAAAAAAACAAATATTTCGCTTGTTAATGCAGAGCAGATGAAAAGACTGGTGAATTCGAGCAAGAATTTTATGCTTCTCATGATCAAACCCAAGAATGATACTGATTATGAAGCATTTGATGGTTTTAATTCGAATTTGAAAACTGATTTGGTTGACGCTATTAACCAATCTGATGAAATGTTTCAAGAATCAAAGGGATTACTTCCCAAGAGGGGAATCCAACCTGAGATACAGTTGCAACAAAAGTGTCTTCTTCCTAACATTATCATGTACATAATCTCAGTGATGGAAAGTGCAAAAATTAAGACTCAAATCCAGGGATTGTTGAATAAAAGGATCATTCAGCCTACTTCTTTATCGTGTGGTGCACCTCTTGTTTTGGCACCCAAGAAGAATGGTAAGCATTTCCTTGAATGGGATTCAAGAAGTGGTTTTCATCAAAGTAGAGTTGTTGAAGGAGATATAGGGAAGACGACATTCAAAACTAGGCAAGGTATGTTTGAATGGCTTTTTATGCTTTTCGGTCTTTTCCATGCTCCTAATACTTTTACACATATGAAGAAAGATGCATTGAAGCCATTTCTAGAAAGGATAGTCTATTTGGATGACATTTTCATTTTCAGAAAATCTCATTACGAACATGTCATGTGTGAGAAAAAAAATACTTGATGTCGTATGTCAAGAACATTTGTTTTTGAAGATGTCAAAGTATATGTTGGATACAACTTCTTTGATGTACTTGAGCCGTGAAATGGGTTCTTCCAAGCATGTTCAAGTTCCCAAGGGCTTTTTGGAAGTCTACGTGGGACGTGGAGAAGGTGAACTGAAGCTACAACTCTCCAAGATTGGAGTCGTAACAGTTTGTGGTGGTATTGATTCCATTCCTGCAGACAAAGGTGAAAGAATCATACATCCCCTTGAAGCCACGGATGCCTTTGCTCTGCTCATAATTTACGCAGGCAAGCTTAAGATAGTCATTTGGATAAGAGGTTTTTAGGGAGAAGCCCAATGTTGGAGGAGAAATTTTGTTAATTTTTCTTCTATTGTAGTTCATTTACATTCATTGACAGTGGTGCAAAACGTCTTCCAGCGGGGAGGCAAACAACGAGAGCCATTTGATGTTTTAAAACAAAAGATCAGTACAGTTCCAGTACTTTCACTTCTAAACTTGAAAAAGTCAATTAAGTTTCAGGATGTTGTATGTGACTATGCCACGGGCGCAATCTATTTGCAATATGGCAATCCCATTATTTTCATTCAGAAATTTTCAATGATAAAGTGTTTAAGTTGCAGCAACAAAGGCACTTCCATTGGATGGGTTTTCTTTTACTATTCCACTCAATCAAAAGGTATAAGAAAGGTATAAGCGATAAGTTTGTTGATGTACTTTCTAGGCCTATTGTTTGTATAACTATTTTCCTCAAGCATCATTTTGTTTTACATGAAAGTTATGTTTAGAAAAATACATACTTTCAAGATGTATATTCAAGCTTGAGTCAAAGGAATCAAGTGGAGGAATTTGTTTACCATTTGCATCATAATGTATTGTATCATCTTGGTAAGAAGGATGTTGCTACTGATAGTAACATGGACAAGGCCAAAGAGTTCATTGAACAACTCCAAATGGTACATCAAACAGTGCAAGAACAACTTGAAAAGGTTAAAGGCAAGTACATAGAAAGGCACGACAAGAGTCGTTGAGATCATAAGTTCCAATTCAGTGATCAATGGATCGAGATTGGAAAGGTGAGGGAACTGTACCGTCACATGTTGGTGAATTGAAAGTGATCTTTTGGGGTCCAAAAGACTTCCAATGGGAAGGAGTGATCAAGTGCTCAAAATTAGGCTCAAAAATAAAAGTGTCAGAATCTTGATAAGCTTAGCTTCAGATTGAAGAGCTCGTCATTCTGAATCCAATGGTGCGAATGACACTATAATCCAAGATCATATGCAGAAGTTAGAGCAAGTCAAAGTTCATGTTTGACTTGGAAAAAAGGCAGGAAAAAATGATGTGGCAAGGTCCTTCAACGAATGAGGAGGTGCCAAGTGGTAGGGTGCCATTTCCCCCCACATATTGCAAATCACATGTCGTAGGCAGATCGACGTTAAAAATCGCCCCCAGAGCAAGCCAAGGTGTGATGCGAGAATCACGATTGCACAACGGCGAAGTGAAGCATTAAAGAATTGGCCCCGACAGGTACCAAGTTGTGATGCAATCACACATTGCAAAGGAATGGAACTACAAAAATCACCCCCAGCGTAACCGGGTTATAATGCGATAAATCACAATCACAAATTACAAATAGGGCAATTCCCGCATTTATAAGACCGCCGATACTCCGCGATTATGATTAGCAATATATTCCGAATGCAATAACCTTATAGGTTGTGGTTGATAGTTTCGTTGGGTCCGCCGATATCGCTATTAGGTCCCTACACTACTAGTGTAACCCCTTATTGTTATTAGTGCAACCCCCTTATTATATTGTTGTGCCCATGTTGTGCCCATGTAGTCCCCATATTGTTATTATTGTGCCCCATAGAAGCCCATTATTGTTATTATTGTGCCCTTACATTATTATTGTTATGTCGGCTTTGATTATATTATCACCCCTTAGACTCCTATATATAGAAAGGAGGTCTTGTCATTTGTATCATCCAAGAATTGTTCATTTGTGTAATGTAAAGGAGGTTGCCCCCTCGAAGAGGCTTATTTCTAAGGCGTTGATCTATCTTTTTTATCTTTTTGTGAGCTGGTTTAATAACATTTGGTATCAGAGCTTTGGATTCTAGGGTTTCGCTGCTCCAAACAGGTCATCGTGGCATTTTTTCTATAACTTTTTGTTTGTGACGTTTAGAAGTGAAAGAATAAACCCATTTGAGACGAAATTGCGCTAAACCTTGGGTCCGAATTTCCACCAAATTGGTTGCAAAAAGAGGCTAGATAGCCATTTTTGGACATTCTGGATTGATTGGAGCAGGTTTTAGAATCATTGGTCCATTGTAAACATAATTTTTTACACTTTTGAGCATAATAGAGAGACCCAAACCATTGGAAGCTGGACCAAGGAGATATAAGCGAGGAGGGGTGAACTCCTTTATCATGTGCTTGTTGTAATATGTTTTTGATGATGTTCTGTACCTGTTTATGCTATTGTTCAGTTTCTGGTTTATGTTAAATTGCTCATAAAATTAACATAAAACCTCTTTAGTTTACTTGCAAAAATTGATGAATCCTTAAGCACAATAAAAACATTTTCTTTATAATCTGCCGAAGATCTTAGCACTGCAAACTAATATTATAAATTAGATCAATAGATTAATCTAGAAACCTCTAGACCCTATTACAAACTTAGGGAAATATAATTTTATGTAATGGTCCTGCATAGGACTCCCAGGGACTTGAAAAATTCTTCATGGATTTTTTTCCATGAGTTCTTTAATGCTGTGATAATTGTTGTAGCTTTCACTTCAATGTTTGAAAATAAACTCAGGTGCATCTACAAAATAGAATGATTTCTTCTTCTGGATCCCAAATTTTGTTCATTAGATGTAGACTTTATTTTCTTATTAGTTGATAAGATTAGCTCTAGATCGAAGCACCCATCATTCTGAATCAAACGATGCAAACGACAATCGAATCTGAGCTCATATGCAAAAGTTAGAGCAAGTCAAAGTTTAGGTTTGACTTGGACAAAAGAAAGGAAAAGATGATGTCGCAAGGTCCTTCAGCGAATGAGGAGGCTCCAAGTGGCAAGCCACCATTGGCCCACGCATATCGCAAATCACATGTCCCAGGTGGGTTGACATTAAAAATCGGCCCCAGAGCAAGCTAAGATGCGATGCGAGAATCGTGATCACACATCGGCGAAGTGAAGCCCTAAACAATCGGCTCCGGTAGGTACCAGGTTGCGATGCGATCACACAATGCAAAGGAATGACACTACATAAATCGACCCCTAGTGTACCTGGGTTGCGATGCGATAAATCACAATCGCAAAAAACAAACAGGGCAAGTCCCACATTTATAAGACTGGCGATACTCCGCGATTACGATTAGTGATAAGCTTATATGTTGCAGTTGATAGGTCTGTTGGGTCCACCGATATCACAATCGAAAATCGCCTATTTTATTCACAAACCGTAAGCCCGCAGCACTCACCGATTGTGATTTACGATAAGACAGTTGGCCAATAGATTATGGCCCGCCGCGCGGTGAAATTTTTCTCCAGTTAGCGCATTTTTGGGGTTAATTTATAGGATCATGCTGGAAATGGGGCAATTTGTGTAGCAAATAGTGGGGAAACTAGGAGAAGTCATAACTTCTTCAGTTTTCCACCAAATTGGTTGCAAAAAGAGTCTAGATAGTCATTTTTGGACATTCTGGATTGATTGGAGCAAGTTTCAGAACCATTGGAGCATTGTAAACACATATTTTTACACTTTTGAGCATAATATAGAGGCCCAAGCCATTGGAAGATGGACCAAGGAGACGTAGCCTAGGAGGGATGAACTCCTTTATCATGTGCTTGCTGTAATGTGTTTTTGATGATGTTCTGTACATGTTTATGTTGTTGTTTAGTTTCTGGTTTATTGGATTTCAGAGATCTGTGGTTTGTGCTTTTTGAATTTTTGACCGGAGAATCCACAGTAAATTGCTCATAAAATTAACATAAAAACTCTTTAGTTTACTTGCAAAAATTGATGAATCCTTAAGCACAATAAAATAATTTTCTTTATAATATGAGGAAGATCTTAGCACTGCAAACTAATATTCTAAATCAAATCAATTTGGTATCAGAGGACTAGTTTTTTCTTTGTGAAAGAAGGATTTAATTGTTTGCAAGTTTATGTCATGCTTACAAGGTTAAAACTCAAAATAGGTGAAGGAAAGTTGGTTGGAAGCCCTAAAGTTGGGTCAAGGGGAAGAAGAGCAAGGTTACCACAATATCCGACACCAATTCAGCCTCAAGTTGTAGTTGAGACTCCAAAGATCATGTCTCATGAAGGAGAACCTACAAGCATGATAGAAGATGAGAAGAGATTTAGAAAGGCTTTCTTTGATATGTCAGAGATGGTGAAGGTCCTCTATGAAGAGTGGAATAGCAGGTTGCAATGAGAAAGTTCCAAACCTCCCAAAGGAGAAGGCTTTTCAGGAGGAGGTAATGGAAAAGAAGGTAATGGGAATGGATACAAACCTCCACCCTCTCCACCATCTTCTTCATATTCTTCTTCACAAGCATCTTCACACTCTTCCACTAACACAACCCTTACTGATACTCATCATCATTATTCAAAAGGAACTGGTAAAACACCTTTTTTAAAACTTGAGGTTAAATTCGAGTTGCCTATGTATAATGGTGAAGTGAATGCAGAGAAGCTTGATAATTGGATCCGTTAGTTGGAGGTCTATTGTAGGATTCAAAACCTTCAAGAGGATGACATAAAGCTTCAGTTATCTTCCTTGAGAATGGTGGGTGCAGCACTTGTATGGTGGGAATCAAAGACCCAATAGGAGATTAAAAAACATGGTAAGACCTCTATTTCTTGGAATGATTTCATTGTTGCAATCAAAAGAAAATTCTATCCTCTAGCTTATATGCAGAAAGACATCATGAATTGGAAAAACTTTAGACAGCTTAAAGGTCAAAATGTGCAAGATCACACCCAAGAATTCAGAAAAAGGTCTCTGATGTTAGGTGTAGATTGGAAATCCCAGGACACTTTGTTGAAATACATAGGGGTTTTACATAGTTACCTTAGGCATAATATCTTAATGTTTAATCCCAATAATCTAGATGATGTGTGTGTGAAAGCCACTCATCTTGAGGCAAGAGGGAAAAAGACCCCAAAAGGAGGTAGTAAAAATCCATTTGAGGGTAAAGAGAAAGAAAATAGGGAAATAAAAATGAATACATCAAAACAGAAGGAGAGAACAAAAATCTGTAAACGCTGTTCTAGAGAGGGTCACGATGAAGTTCATTGTTGAAAGCTTCATCCTGAAATGAAACCAAAAAGAAACAACAACAAGGGAAAACATAAGACAATTGCAACCACTCAAAAAGATTTAGGATTTGATTCAGGTGATGAAACAAAAATCATAGCCATGGGGTTAAAATAAAAGGAATCCATTGCGAGCACTAGTTCTTGAGGCTCACAAAATGAAACTGCAAATGAAAATAGGAGAATAGAACTATTTCACATAAGAGTGATCTCAAAACATAGAAAGATTGATACCTTGTTCGATAGCGGTTCTCAAGCCAATCTTATCTCTGAAAAAATTGTCAATAGTTTAAATCTAGAAATTGTTCCACTTCATAGACCGTATCCACTTGGATGGGTATGTGACAATACGCAATTGCAGGTTACGAGAAGTGTAAACTGATATTCACAATCACTGCAATGTTCATAGATGAAGTGGAGCTTGACGTTGTGCCGTTAGATATTTGTGGAATCGTTTTGGTCAATCCATGCCTTTATGAAAGAAAAACTGTTTTCCATCAACATGAAAATAAATATCACATATTCAAAAATGGAGTAGAATATATTGTGAGATCTCACAACAAAAAAATAAATCTTTTGCTTGTTAATGTAGGGCAGATGAAAATACTGGTGAATTCGAGCAAGAATTTTATGATTCTCATGATCAAACCCGAGAATGATATTGATTATGAAGTGTTTGATGGTTTAATTCGAATTTTAGACTGATTTGGTTGACGTTGTTAACTAATCTGATGAAATGTTTCAGGAATCAAAGGGATTACTTCCCAAGAGGGGAATCCAACCTGAGATACAATTGTAGCAAAAGTGTCTTATTCATAACATTGGCATGTACAGGATGTCAGTGATGGAAAGTGAAAAAATTAAGATGCAAATCCAAGGATTATTGAATAAAAGGATCATTCGGTCTACTCCTTTACCGTGTGGTGCACCTCTTGTTTTGGCACCCAAGAAGAATGGTAAGCATTTCCTTGAATGGGATTCAAGAAGTGGTTTTCATCAAAGTATAGTTGTTGAAGGAGATATAGGGAAGACAACATTCAAAACCAAACAAGGTTTGTTTGAATGGTTTGTTATGCTTTTCGGTCTTTTCCATGCTCCTACTAATTTTACTCATGTGAAGAAAGATGTGTTGAAGCCATTTCTAGAAAGGATAGTCTATTTGGATGACATTTTCATTTTCAAAAAATCTCATTATGAACATGTCATGTGTGAGAAAAAAATACTTGATGTTATATGTCAAGAACATTTGTTTATGAAGATGTCAAAGTATATGTTGGATAAAACTTCTTTGATGTACTTGAGTCATGAAATGGGTTCTTCCAAGCGTGTTCAGGTTCCCAAGGGATTTTTGGCAGTCTGCGTGGGACGTGGAGAAGGTGAGCTGAAGCTAGACCTCTCCAAGATTGAAGCTGTAAGAGTCTGTGGTGGTATTGACTCCATTCTTGTAGACACAGGTGAAAGAATCATATATCCCCGTGAAGCCATAGATGCCTTTGCTCTGCTCGTAATTTACGCAGGTAGGCTCAAGATAGTCATTTGGATAAGAGGTTTTTGGGAGCAGCCCAATGTTGGAGGATAAATTTTGTTAATTTTTCTTCTATTATAGTTCATTTTCATTCGTTGGTAGTTATGAAAAGGGTATTGCAATGGGGAGGAAAACAATGAGAGGAATTTGATGTTTTAAAACAAAATATCAGTACTTTTCCAGTACTTGAACTTCCAAACTTGAAAAAGTCAATTAAGTTTTAGGATGTTGTATGTGACTATGCCATGGGCGCAGTCTATTTGCAATGTGGAAAGCCCGTTTCTTTTCATTAAGAAATTTTCAATGATTAAGTGTTTAATTTGTAGCGACAAAGGCACTTCCATTGGATGGGTTTTCTTTTACTATTCCACTCGGTCAAAAGGTATAAGAAAGGTATAAGAAAAAAGTTTTTGATGTAATTTCTAGGCCTATAGTTTGTATAAATATTTTCCTCAAGCATCATTTTGTTTTACATGAAAGTTATGTTCAAAAAAATACATACTTTCAAGATGTATATTCAAGCTTGAGTCAAAGGAATCAAGTGGAGGAATTTGTTTACTATTTGCATCATAATGTATTGTATCATCTTGGTAAGAAGGATGTTGCTACTGATAATAACATGGAAAAGGCCAAAGAGTTCATTGACCAACTCCAAATGGTACATCAAATAGTGTTAGAACATCTTGAAAAGGTTAAAGGCATGTACACAGAAGGAACGACAAGAATCGTGGAGATCACAAGTTCCAATTCAGTGATCAATGGATCCAGATTGGAAAGGTTAGGGAACTGTACCCTCACCTGTTGGTCAATTGAAAGTGATGTTTTGGTGTCCAAAAGACTTCCAGTGGGGAGGAGTGATCAGGTGCTCAAAATTAGGCTCAAAATTAAAAGTGTCAGCATCTTGACAAGCTTCTCTTTAGATCTAAGAGCTCGTCATTCTAAATCCGATGGTGCGAATGACACTCTAATCCGAGCTCATATGTAGAATTTAGAGCAAGTCAAAGTTCAGCTTTGACTTGGACAAAAGGCAAGAAAAGATGATGTGGCAAAGTCCTTCAGCGAATGAGGAGGAGCCAAGTGGTAGGTCGCCATTAGCCCCCACATATCGCAAATCGCATGTTGCAGGCGGGTCGGCATTAAAAATCGGCCCCAAAGCAAGCCAAGGTGCGATGCAAGAATCACGATCGCACATTGTGAAGGAATGACACTACAGAAATCGACCCCCAGTGTACCTGGGTTGCAATGCGATAAATCACAATCACAAATTGCAAACAGTGCAAGTCCCGCATTTATAAGACCGATGATACTCCGCGATTACGATTAGCGATATATTCCAGATGCGATAAGCTTATAGGTTGTGGTTGATAGTTCCGCCAGGTCCACTGATATCACAATCACAACTCGCCCATTTTATTCACAGGCCATAAGCCCGCAACACTCGCTGATTGCGATTTACGATAAGGCAGACGACCAATAGATTATGGCCCATTGCATGACGAAAGTTTCTCCCAGTTAGCGCGTTTTTGGGGCTAATTTGTAGGATCATGTCAAAAATGGGGCAATTTGTGGAGCGAATAGTGGGGAAACTAGGAGAAGTCATAACTTCTTCAGTTTTCCACCAAATTGATTGCAAAAAGAGGCTAGATAGCCATTTTTGGACATTCTGGACTGAGTGGGTTTCAAAAGCATTGTAGCATTGTAAACACATATTTTTACACTTTTGAGCATAATAGAGAGGCCCAAGCCATTGGAAGCTGGACCAAGGAGACGTAGTCTAGGAGGGGTGAGCTCATTTATCATGTGCTTGTTGTAATGTGTTTTTGATGATGTTTTGTACATGTTTATGTTGTTATTCAGTTTCTAGTTTATGTTATATTTCTCATAAAATTAATTGATTGGAAAGGTGAGGGAACTGTACCCTCACCTGTTGGTCAATTGAAAGTGATCTTTTGGGGTCCAAAAGACTTCTAATGGGGAGGAGTGATCAGGTGCTCAAAATTAGGCTAGAAAATCAAAGTGTTAGAATCTTGATAAGCTTACCTTAAGATCGAAAAGCTCTTCATTCTGAATCCGATGGCGTGAATGACATTTGAATTCGAGCTCATATGCAGAAGTTAGAGCAAGTCAAAGTTTAGGTTTGACTTGGACAAAAGGTAGGAAAAGATGATGTGGCAAGGTCCTTCAGCGAATGAGGAGGTGCCATGTGGCAGGCCGCCATTAGCTCCCGCATATCACAAATCACATGTCCAAGGCGGGTCAGCGTTAAAGATCGGCCCCAGAGCAAGCCAAGGTGCGATGCGAGAATCGCGATCACACATTAGCGAAGTGAAGCATTAAAGAATCAGCCTTGACAGGTACCAGGTCGCGAAGTGATTACACATCGCAAAGGAATGACACTACATAAATCAGCCCCTAATGTACCCAGGTTGCGATGCGATAAATTGGAATCGCAAAAATTGCAGGTCCCGCATATATAAGATCATCGATACTCTGTGATTGCGATTAGCAATATATTCCGGATGCTATAAGCTTATAGGTTTTGGTTGATAGTTCCGTTGATATCACAATCGCAAATCACCCATTTTATCATAGACCGTAAGCCTGCAACACTCGTCGATTGAGATTTGTGATAAGACCTTCGGTTGACAGATTATGGCCCACCGCGTGGCGAACATTCACCTAGTTAGTGCATTTTTGGGGCTAATTTGTAGGATCATGCTGAAAATTGGGCAATTTGTGAGCGAATAGCGGGGAAACTAGGAGAAGTCATAGCTTCTACAGTTTTTCACCAAATTGGTTGCAAAAAGAGGCTAGATAAACATTTTTGGACATTCTGGACCGATTAGAGCAGGTTTCAGAAGCATTGGAGCATTGTAAACACAAATTTTTACACTTTTTACCATAACAGAGAGGCCTAAGCCATTGGAAGCTGAATCAAGGAGACGTAGACCAGGAGGGGTGAACTCCTTTACCATGTGCTTGTTGTAATGTGTTTTTGATGATGTTCTGTACATGTTTATGCTACTGTTCAGTTTCTGGTTTATGTTAAATTTCTCTTAAAATTAACATAAAAACTCTTCAGTTTACTTGCAAAAAATGATGAATCCTTAAGCACAATAAAAACATTTTCTTTATAATCTAAGGAAGATCTTAGCACTTCAAACTAATATTCTAAATAAGATCAATAGATTAATCTAGAAACCTCTAGACCCTATTACAAATTTAGGGAAATATAATTTTAGGTAATGCTCCTGCATAGGACTCCCAGGTACTTAAAAAAATCTTCATGGATTTTTGTCCATGAGTTCTTCAATGCTGTGATAATTGTTGTAGCTTCCACTTCAATGTTTGAAAATAAAATGAGGTGCATCTACAAAATAGAACGATTTCTTCTTTTGTATCCCAAAGTTTGTTCATTGAATGTAGACTTTCTTTTTTTATTAGTTGTACTTTATTACTTTCACTTTGAAACTTATATTATTCTTGAATTGGATTACTGTAAAAACATTAAAATATCTTAAGTATAGTTGAAGTATTCCATTATTCATATTTACAATTTGTATATCTCTCTTTATCTTCGTTGACCACATTTGTACATGAAGAAATCATATTGAAAAAAAAAATTGTTCATTGGGCTTTTGAAACCTACTCTTAAGCATAAAAATGAAGTTTTCTTTTCATTCTTTTGCCTTTCCTTATTTTCTTTCACATATGTACAATTTACTACCTCATTCTATGCCTCCTGTGCATGATATTGTATCTGAGTCACTTGTTTCTACTCTTGTTTTCTCATAAATACTTTCTCTTTGATAATCTAGCCACAACTATCTTTACTCGTATTGTTTTCAACATCAATTTGAGGTTTCTCACATAAAAACCTCTTGGTATCTTTTAAGGTAACCTCTTTCTCTTCATTCTCCTATTGTTCACTAGTCTAAATTTTTTCATCATTACCTCCTATCACAACTTCTTCTAGAAAATTTTCTTCTACAATAAATTCCTTTGATTAATCAATACTCTTTTTCATCGACACTTCATTGGACAACTCATTAGTTATCATATTCTCATGCTCATTTAATAAAATTTTATTTTCTAAAGACAAATCAATTACCTCAAGGTTTGCAAAAAATATCCTCGGATTTTCAAGCCTATATGTTCTACTTCCTCTCCTTTTCCTTGATTTAAAAATTCCATGACTCTCATCATCAATACTTTATTACTAACTCTATTGTTGTACCTTCATCCTTTAGTGGTAAGAATACGTGCTTCTCATCGTCTTTTCTAGAAGTATAGGTAATGTTTCTCCCATCATAAATTGCCCCTTATCAGAATGACAAGGTCTTCCAATAGAACATGACAAGCATCCATGGTTATTACATCACAAAAACCTCACCTTGATAGCTACCTATCTTGAATTCTATTTTGTATTATTCATTCACTAAAATATGATGTCCATTGTGTAATCATGACACTTTTTAAGGTGTAGGATGATTTTTTTTTTCCAAACCCTATTTCTCAACCATTTCAAGATATACTAGGTTATTTGTGCTACCATCATTAATAATCAATTTGTAACATTTAGATTTTGACTTGCAAATGGTTGTAAACAAATATTTTCTTTGCATTTTCTCTTTGACTTCCTTGCTTGGTTTGAGAAGTATCACTTTCATTAATAACATTGATTTCTTTATATTTATCTCGTACAATATGATTAGAATGGTTTTCATGAAGATATTTTCGGCATTCATAATATCTATGACCATATTTACTGCATCTACAACACTTACTCCAAAAGAATTCTCTTTTACCTTCTAAATGTGATGAATGGCCTTGCCATGGAATTTGTGTTTGACTGGGAGGAATTCCTTCTCTTCCTTCATAAATTTAAATTGAATTGTTGTCATCATGTTTCCTCTTACCTTTGAAATAATTTCTTTTGCCTCCTAAATATTAAGTATGTTTCCTGAACAACTTCTCTTTTAAGGGCTTCTAGTGAGAATTCTAAAATCTACTTATAACCCTTCCTTACACATTTGGAAAAGGTAACTCCACCAAGGTAAAAAATCAAGACAATTTTTCCCCCCTTAGAGGAGTATGCCTCATTATTAAACCCATAAGCTATAACTACAATAGTGGGTTCATTAATAATTTTCATGGCATTAAGACTGAAAATGGTACTCAAGTTTTAAGTAGCCTTCAACTGAGAATCACTAAAATATTCGTTGGCACTGTGATCACGAAATTATTGATATCAAAGTTTAGGTATTATTTGGATGTCGTCTTCATTGACCACGATATTTTTGGTGTTGTCTACTAAGGCCACAAATTCACCCAGAAAGTTATTTTCGGCGAGTTATTTTTGCCGAAATCTGACGATTTTTTTTTCTTCAAAAAATTTGATCATAGGAGTGTTTGAATCTTTTTTTGATAGTGGAAATATATTTAGCACCATCAAAAACCTCTGAGAACTCAAAATCCTAAAATTTAACAACTATAACCTAGATTTCAGAAAATTTGTAATACTTTTCAGCTGCAAACATCCTCCTCTAGCCACAAAAATACAATATAAACATATGTGAACCTAGCATATGGCAGCAAGAAGAATGTGTTTTGAACCATTTTAAGGGGCTTCAGGATTTATTATTACTGCACAAATAGAGTAAAGAAGGCATCCTGTAAACAATGAAAACACAATGATTATAACCACACCACAATGTAGACCTGCTAATTTCACAATAATTGTAATGGAAACAATACTTCAAAATGCTTTCTTGGGAGCATAGACATGTGGGTACTCTTGCTACAAGAGAATAGGGATAGAAAGGAAGATTGGGCCCAAAAGTTGACAAATATTATTCAGACCATTGCATTTCTATCCATAGTCTCAACATTTCATGTGCATGGCTATTCCATCAGGTACTACACTTTCCAAGAAATTGAGACCTTTGAATCTCAATGCCCACCTCCTACAATTCTACTTGGGAAAAAACTCCTCCTAGTTATCAGTTCAAGCCACCATGCCATGAAACACCCTAACAGAAGACGAGTTGAAGAAAATGGCTGTAGAGAGATTCATTGAGTATGCCGAGAGTAGGATGGTGATGGGGCTAGGCACCGACTCCATTGCTAGTGAGCACACAACTGCCTCAACTTTAGATTCAGAATGATAACCAAGAACTGGGGATATCTGTTACTTTGATGGTGAAGTTTTTCATTTTTTGTGGACAGATTAAAGGATTTGACCAAGTATAAAGCATACCAGGTTGCTCTGGCAGAGCTAAGGATTTGTTGTTGTCCCATCCTGAAATTTCAAATGCTGCTTTCATACCATATCCTGATCAAGAAGTGGGGGAATACCAATGGAATTTGTTGTAAGGAGTCCTGGAATCAACCTTAGTGAAAGTAACGTAATAAAATTTGTTGCAAAACGTGTTATACATTACAAGAAGGATAACAAGAGAGATTTCTCATTTGGCTCCATTTGGAGTACATTTATCTAGCTTATTCTTATTGGATTATTGGATTCTTCAACAAAATAATTACATAAACTATGCAAAGCTTTCTTGAGGAAAAACAAAAAGAAAATAAGGAAGCATTGATACCAGAGGCATATTCATCTTCCTCTCTCATTCTTGTTGCTAGGGGTACCTATGGTGACATGGATATCTTTGCTGACTATCTTAAAGCGTATTTTTGGCTATGACAAAGTATCCTCTTGATGCCAACGTAATGTCATGGTGGGGCTATCAAATCACAACAATGGGAATACAATATGTGAAATTTTATTATTGGGAGGAAGCCTTTACAACATATAATTGGATGATTAGAATTTACAAAGGTAAGCCACCAAATAAGCCACTAGATTTCTACCAAGTTGATTGGCAAGTGAGCTATCTTGATGTCCATTTGCTATGCACGCATTGTTAGTCTCACAATTGACCCACAAGCATTACATGGTATCTCTATCTTTGGACCCTCATTCACCATGGTTATGGGTCACTCGCAATCCCAAGGTTACGGGTCAACTACACAAAACCCTTTCCCTCAAAGTCCATTTTCTAGGCCACGCATTATTGGTATCATAGTTGGCCCTTACATGGTATCTCTATCCTTAGATTCTCGTTCATCATGGTCATGGATCATCCACAAACCTATGGTTATGGGTCAACCACACAAAACCATTTTCTTCAACAACCCTTGGTTTTGAGTCATCTACAAACCCACAAATTATGGGTCATCCACACAAAGTCCTTTTCTTCATTGGCCCATATTCAACAAGAGCTTCTCAGGAGGGAACTTTACGCAATGGGGACAATTACTTCTTTTGGGGTGGAGGGCGGTGGATTGATCTGAATAGAAAATGGAATCCACCCATGGTATCTTCTCATGATATTTACCCATGGTATTGCAACTCAAGAAGGCTATAAATAATAGACCTCACTTTGTAAAATGATACATTCTTCCACCAATATGGAATGGTAAAAAAAAATCTCATTTAAAAAATGGTTATCTTTCCTTGCACATGTTGGATGTATTCAATGCATATTTGTTTTTCAATGTTTTTGTGATTAGATTCTTGGCACATATACATTTTTCTCTCCTATTCTCTGAGCATTCATGGCTCCTGGATCTTGGCCCCCAATATTTGGATAACTTCCTCCACTATTCTTGGAAATAATTAACTAATCTCATTTTGAATGTTGAATACTATACCATTTATTACCTTTCTATGTTCTCCATATCTTCCTCTATGCCCTTATATTCAACTTGTAAAATTCCTACACATAGGCTTTCAAACTCATTTCTTTCTATCTCAAGTTTTGAAGTTTGTTGAAAAACTATGTATAGTAATCCCTCAGCATGAATTTAGACTTTGAATTATCTACCATTCTATCCCATGAAGTGATCTTTTGCTTACCTCTCTTTCTTTTGTCACTTTGAATTCTATCCCACCATAATGAAACATGTCATTTCAATCTTGTAACAATAGACTTGACCTTTTTATTATCTAATACTTCCTCATATTAAAAATACTTATCCATAGCTGCAATCCAATCAATCAATTCTTCTAAATTAAGACTTACACTTTCCCATTTTTCTTCTATTGCCATATCTTCTTGTGATTCCTCTTCGTCACTTATTTAACATGCTTCAGTTTGTCTTCTCTAATATGTTTACATGGTATGTAAAGGTGTCTCATCTTTGTCATCAATGCCTCTACTATTAGTTGTCTCCCTTGGCCTATTCTAACCCTTTTTATTTTAAGTTTCATCCTCACAAGCTTATTTTTCACTTTCCTTCATAGGATTCTATTTCACAACATGTATTCTTTCTTAGATTACTTTTCTTTCACTTTTTTTTGGAATTTCTTGTTACTAGGCCTTTTTTCATTGTCTTTTTCCTCTTAGCTTCACTTTTCTCACCTTATTGTCTCATGTTAGGTTGCAATGTGCCTCTTCTTCTTGAAAAAGTCATTTTCACCTTGTTAAATACCACACCTAGGTTATCTCTTCATCTGAACCTAGTCTATTGGTATCTCTAGTTCTATTCACTTAGAAACTTCTCTCTAAGATTCTATTTGCTCCTCACTCTTTACCATTCAAGTTTTAGTAGCTTCAAGGATTATTCTTTCCACCAATTCCTCTTTCATCTTTGTAAGATTATGACATCTTCTTGTCTTCGTCTTATTGCTATCTGTATGAATAAAAAATGTATCCTTTTCCAACAGCTATATCCAAAATCGCATATCAAATTGGTAAAGACCATATGCAAGCAGATAATCTGTAGGGTACAATTCCATTTCTTACAAACAACATAAAACTATACTCTCATGCAATTTTATCAAACATTTGTTTCCCACATTCACATGTAGGGAGTTTCACTTCAAGAGCATTTTAAACAAAAGCCAGATCTGGATTAATACATTTAAACCTTTATCGTGTCATTGGAAACATGACCATGGAACTCTAATATCTGGTATATGAAATTCTAGAAATTCATATCTTCCTTTATTTGAGTATTTGGATGTTTGATCTAGTGGGATCCAAAAAAGATTTAAATAATCTTTTTACCAAAAGAAAAATTCTGGATACTAATTAGTTTGACACTTGATAATCCTTTTATGGAACCTAGAGGGTGGAATCCTCAATTAAGGTATCCGGGTTTTGTTTATTTCATGCAACCTTTTGTTGATTTTAATATTAAATATCTAGATGCATTTTAAGAATATGGATTTCCATGTCACAACTACACTTTATCCTATTTTCTTTTCTATGATTGGATTTCTAACTAGGAAGTAGGGATCACAATTTGCATGATGAGATTCCTTTAAGCTAAATATTTCATCAAAAGATGGATGTTCAGAAGGTCCAACTTTCAATAATATGTGGAAATTTAATGTGGAAATGTTCCATGGATCCCACAAATAGGTTGGTGGAGATCTGGGAATTCCTTTTATTTGCCTTCTCTAATAATTTTGTATTCCAGATAGCCTAATATTCATATGTATGCTTTTCAATAATCCAGATAATTGCAAGTATGTGATTTGTCCTTCCTCCTTTGAATTTCTCTCTTGTAAAGTTTGGTTTAGCTTCGCTCCTCATGAATGCTTAATTAATGTACAAGTATATAACCTCACTGCACCAATCAACTAAACACATATATTTACAAGGAATTTCAAATAATTGCACACTCAATGCACTCAAATATTAATTTGATATTCCTATATAGTCATTCAAATAGAATCAATCTATGAAGATGAGAATATTACATATAAATTTGGGTCTATAACTTCTATTTTTATCAAAATCCCTAAATCTCCTTCTTGGATACACTCTACACACACTCTCTTCCCTATCTACTCCCTTTTTTCTCACTATAGCAAGTTGATTTATAGATGGAAAATAAGGAATTTACTTAAACCATAAAAGATTGGTTCATATCCTTCAAGTCTAGTGGAGATATAAGCAAACTCTAATCTATCCCTAAATTTATTCAACTCCTCTATCTATATGCTATCTTAAAAAATTTGTTACATTACATGGCATTTGAGGAAAACCAAACTCCTCCCTACATATATCAGTCTAGAAACCTTTATACCCAATTACAAATTTAGGAAAATACAATTTTAAATGATGCTTTTGCATCAACTTCTATTGCGAGAACACATAAAAAAGGCAATAAAATCTTTGAGAATTTTAAAATACCAAACAAAATAACCCTTCAATTGGGATACCTTCAATTTGGTTGAATGGTTTTTGGAGCTTGTAGTTCCTCGAGATGTCATTGGCTAGGGAACTATGCCAAGCATCCATTAATCTAAAATCTAAAATTTATTTGATCTTTGTACCAACCACTTAAAACCTTTGGACAAATTAACTATAAAACCAATTTGCAAGCAATCTCTCAAATGCAATAAACAACTTTAGAAATGATAATTAGCTACAAAACCAATTTGCAAGCAATCTCTCAAATGCAATAAACAACTTTAAAAATGATAATTAACTACAAAACCAATTTGCAAGCAATATCTCAAACGCAATAAACAACTTTAGAAATGATAGGTAGGTTATACAAAATGTGAGGAAACATAAATTAAAGGTAAATTTTATTTTAATAACACTTAAACTTCTATTAGATAGGAATATGTGTTAAGCAATTGAATTTCGTAGCAACATAATTTATTTAATTAACCATATGAATTTCACGCAAACGATTCAATGAAAGAAGGAGATCATAACTAATACAGATTGTATCTTCATGAATTCTCACTTTCTCATCTTATCATAGAGAAAATAATGATAGAGGAAGTAGTACCCAATTGTCATACTCAAAATTTATTCATAACTGGAAACCAAATACATATGAGGAATAAGTTTATTATAAACCAAGAAAGTATATGAACAAAGCTTTTACAAACTGTTATAATAAGAAAGATTGAATCTTAGAGAATGATGAAAACAATATTGTCTTGACTACAAATTATTGTTGAATACCATACTAGGGATGAATTTGCCTTCCTTTTTATACAATAGGAAACATAACAACATTAGAAATTTAAAAATAGACTTTGACGAATCGAAAGATAAAAGTTGATAAGAACTGTTTTCAAGTGTTTACTTTTGTATGCTTTTGTTGGAAGAGTTGTTTTGCTGAATCATCCCTAGGAAAAGTGTGTGATTATCTTTGAGTAATCATTCATAGGATAATGATACATGGCAATTTTCCTATATGCAATATGTTTCTTAGTATATTTGTCATAAGTGGGCACAATTGGAAGCAAATTTTTAATTTTCCATAATAGGTAAAAGTCACCGATCAACTTATGCACTATTGTTTGGCTCTTAATGTTTTTATCATATTTGAAAATTTATAAATTTTATCTCTTGTTTTCAATAAAATCTCCTTGTAAGTTTCAAAAGGTTAAATTTCCCTTCTTACCCAAACAAGGTAGACCCATTTCTAGCAACTTATTCATAAACATTTCAACATTTATATAAACCATGTTGCACTTGGTTGAGCTCGTTGAAGCAAATTCTTCTTTGTCATAACTTTATTGGTATCCATGATGATTGAAGTTTTATTAGTAACTCCAAGAGATCTTAATTCATCCCCGGATTCAGAACTAAGGAAATTTATAATTTTATTCACCATCTAGGGTTTCTTTCCCAATTCTTTCAACATTTGTTGAATCAACTATTGTCTTTGATATGCTAATGAAGATTTATCTATAGCAAATCTAAATGCATTCCAAAGCTTTATGATCTTAGCTATAATATAATCACAAAGAATGTGTTGGGCTCCAATTAGACAAGACTTACCAACTAACGTTCCTTGCATCTCTTCTAATTCTCCTTGTAGCTTGTTTTTGACTTTTTGGTATTTAGTGATGATCCTATCCTTATCCATTATATGTTCTTTTAGAATATCTAACTAATCATTCTTTATGGTAATCACTATATTAAAAAATTCAACCTCAACCTCCTTAAGACTCAAATTTGCTAATGTCTTGGCCAATTCTTCATATTGGTCTATTGGAAATGTAGATCAAGAAGATGAAGGCCCCTAACAAACATGCTCTCATTATTTTTTCTTTAATAATTTCAATTGTCACTCATATGTTTCAATATGTTTATTCATTTGAATATTTCTTGTAATAACTAGTCTTTTTCTTGTTGCATTACTTGTAATTATGGAGTTTGAACATGATCTATATTCAAAATTTTCATTTTTTTAATGCCAAGATTTGATTGTCTTTATTTTTCACCAAATCTTGTATTGGTTTGAGATCCTTGGGGTTGGGTCCCAAGTCAATTACTTTTTCTCAAGTTCATCAATTCTCATTTGTTTAGTTATGTTTTCCAACTTTTGGTTTCTCAACTGCCTTTCAATTTGAGTGACCATAGTTTGTACTTTATTTATAATTATAGAGGCCTACATTATATCCCTGAACTCCATCTCTCCAATTTTCTTGTGCAACTCCATATTGTTAACTAGATTTATCTTGTCTAAGTTAAATGTAAGCTTGGTTGCCTTGTAATCATCAATTACTTTTACAATCAAAGTTTTATTCTCCAATATAGCCATATGTTGGACATTGGGTTCAACACTTCCCATGTGTTTTTCAACATGGACTAACCACCTCTCGTGAATCCTAACTCTAGAAATTGTAGCAGAGACTAATTCCTATGGGTTTTGTTCTAATGACAATTATGATTCCAAAAAGTGGTATAAGAGTGAAAAGTCTCAAGCTCGAAACTCACTTGATTCGCTCTGGGGGGAGACTGTTGGACATTGGGTCCAACACTCCCCATGTGTTTCACGACATGGACTAAACACTTCTCGTGGATCCTAACTCTGGCAATTGTAGCAGAAAGTAATGCCTGTGGGTTTTGGTCTAATGACAATTGTGATGCCAACACCATATTCAATTACCCTTTCTCAAAATCTAAAGTTGATAGTAGTATAGTTTGTGAATATACTTGTTTCCACATTTGTGAGTAGATTTCTTTCTTGATTTTAGTATTTATAATAAATCATCTCTAAGTATTGGGAAAATATATTCTCTTCGTTTTCTTGAACAATTTCTAATGTTGCACCTTTATCTCCCGAAGTACTTGAACTTCCAATACACGCAGAAGGAACAAAATCTATTGAAAAAATAGGCTCTCTTGGTGATGCTTCTTCTGAAATCTGTATTGACTTTTCTCCTTCATCTGATTGTCCTTCGGTCCTTTGTTTTTTTACTAGAATACTTATCCTCTTCCATATCTAAAACTATTTGAGAAATCTTAAAATAGGAATTTTTATGGGTCTTCTCATTTTGTTGTGGTGTTTCTATTATTGAGGCTGAGTTGAATGGGAAGAACCTTGGACTTTAATTTGTAAAATATATTGAACATTATCCCAACTATCTTGGTTTGATAATTTTTCTATTTTTTGATTTCTTACATGGCCATAAGGGGTATAACCTTATTCCATTCTTTTCTTAATAATGTTAAGGTGATAATCATAATTCCATGGCCCCCCCTGTTGAAATCCTATCTCCTTAAACATTATCTCAACTGCCCCCCCTGTTGAAATCCTATCTCCTTAAACATTATCTCAACTACCTCCAAAGTTGACCCAACATTGACAATAAAGGGTACAACCTTCTTCTTCAATTTGAATGTGACCTACTATTTATTGGAAGCAAAATGAACATAATATGACTCTAATCTTTGCCTAATATATTCCAAGGAAAAATCCTCATTGTAAAATATTGGTAGTATAATAGGTTGAGATTCAAAACCATGGATTCTAATTTCCGTATGATTTTTGAGAAAATATCGATCTCTCACTCTTGTATCAGGACATAGCTAAAGTATTTTTTTGAACTCAAGAAATACGCAAGGGGGCAATTTCTCATGAATGACAACATAAGCAATGGACATGAATTGATGGATATACCTAGTGAACCCTGTATTTAGTGGTTTTTTCCCTACTAAAGGATTCCAATGAATAATTGAGCAAGGGTTATCTAACTCATCTTCCACTTTTAACTAAAGATGTTGGAACTTCACAACTTGAGAATATAAGAACAAACATGCTAAATATGATTGTAACCTTAAATACCTATCGACATTAAACTGCATTAATTGAAAATTCACCATGTTGGTCAAATATTGATTGTAATTAAACTTGACCAAGGGTTTTTCATAGGTTGGAAAAATGAAAGATATACATACCATAATGGTTTCATGTATAGTCCTATCATGGTCATAAAGTAAGAGAAGAACATCATAGTAATGACTTGTCTTGAAATTTTAGGCAAAACACTAGTCTTGTAAGGTGGTGAATTTTTGGGCATAGTAGCACCTTTATCAAGATATGTTTCAAGTACAACAATCTTTCCTTATTTTCTTAAGTCATTTAAAAAAAAACTTCGTGAAGAACTTGAATTTTAGGGTTTTTAATGAGTTTCAACATTTCAAGAATTGACTAGGGATTTAGCATAAAAGGACTATTCAATTCTTGGATATCATATACCTCTTACTGGGAACATCATTAATTACACACCATGACATAAATTTAGGAAATTGGGAAGTTTGTGGGACCAAAAATTTAGCTCAATCAAACTCCCAAGTTTGTATATAATCATGCAAGTCTAGTCAAAAGCTATCTGCCTTATTTCAAACAAGTCAAATTGGGACATGACAACATCAAAGATTTTGTCTTGTGTTCTATTAAGTTTTTGTTTTCAACAAATAAAGGTGAACTTGACTCGACAACTTAGGGATCCTTCATTTCTAGAAATAAAAACAAAGAAAACAAGAGAGAATACTTGGAATTATACTTCCATATTGTATAAATTCTTAATATCATTCTTGTATAGTGATGGCTAGAAAATCTTCTTTATCCTTTAGTTACAAAGTAACTTTATTTTTCTTTTACTACGACTTATGATATTCCTTTTACCATTTTACACCTTTATCTCTAGAATTTTGAGCTTGGAATGCATGGCAAGCTATGATTGGCTAAAAATACAGTTGTAGTGCACTTCTCTGGTGAAATGGGTAATGTCAGCTTACAACATGCCAATGTCACATACCATGTTACACGCCACATCAGTTGCCATGTCGTTTTCTATGTTGGAACCTTGTTATGTTGTTTGTCTTGTCACCATACTATGTCGTTTGATGTTTTTTTGGGGGGTGTCCCCTGGTGGTTTTCAAAACCATAAGGTAGGTTGGGGGGTGGGGGAGGGGGGGGGGGTGTGTTTTGGGATGGATGGTTTGTGGACCCAATATGATGTTGTCGTGTTACACCTACATAAACTAGTAGTATCCATTTTAGATCCCCTCACCCACCACCCCTTCCCTTCCTTAACCATTGTGCATGTCATGGGGGATGAAATGGATAATAGCCATATATCTAAGAAGGCCCACTCCCAATCTATGTAGTTTTACCTGAACACTTTATTAAATATATAAAATTCAAACTTTTCATATTTTGTTATTTGGAAATGAATTTATTATAGCTAAGGGATAGACCCTTAGTTCAAAACCCTACTTTTCAAACCAAGCTAAACAAAACTTTAATTTTACAATAGAGCCTCTACCTTCATATGTGTTCAAATCATTGGCTAAGAAAGTTCGATCAAAAGTGGTAAACTCCTAGCATCATTGTAGTCAATAATGCCAAAGTCATTTTTAGATGATTTAATCTAGAAATTTTTTTATACCTTATAAAACATAATAGTAAACAAATTATGGCTGACAACACAAAAATGAAACAATAATGTCAACATAATTATTTATCATATGTAAACTCAAAGTTGAATAATATCCATAATAACATAACTACAAAAGAAAGTATAACATATCAAGAAGTTTTCGTTGGCAAAAAACATGAAACAATAATGTCAAAATAATTATTTATTGGTATATATAACAACCCAAGGATTTTAGCAAAATAAAAATGAAATGTTGATGTTAAACTTCTATATTATATGTAGAAATGATACAAAGTTCTCAGAAATGTTTCAAACAATCCTATTCCAAAAACCATCTCACCCAATCACGACATGAAGTAATAAAAATACTATGCCCATTCCCTCATTCTCCCCAATGGGTTTGCTTTGTTGTGTTTCTTATGCGTATGTGGATACATGTCTTGTAACTTGTCAAAGCCACTAAAGACTTGTTTACATGTGGAAACGGTGCCCATTTCCATATCCTTGTATGATCCAAGAGGATCCCTAATGGCCTAAAAATCAAAGTCGTTGAATTGCATCAAAACTAAGGCTAGATCGAAGACCTCATCAAAATATTTCCAAAAGCACAAACGACGCCTCAATCCTAGTTCGTATGCAGAAGTTATGTCCAGTCAAAAGGTCAAACCTAGCTAAAGGACAAAATTTAGTAGAACGTGAGACAAAATTGGAGACTCGCCTAATTGGTGGTCTAACTAAATCAACAACTAAAGTTGGCATACCTTCGCTAAATCTGGCAGAGGTTTAAGTAGTGGTTAACTTTGGTGGAACTGTTAAATCTGGTAGCACCCCACTAAACATGGTGATGGTTAGGTGGCCCAATAGGATGGGTCCATGTGGCCCAATCAGATGGTGCCATGTGGCACCCTGTGGGTGGCCAAATTGGTTGGTCATCCCACGAATTGGTATTGGTGGTCGAGTTTAATGTTATCAATAGTTTGTTGAATGAACAATTTGATGAATTATATATAACAATGGTTTTGTTTTATATAACAAAAATGTTATATGACTGGTGGAAAACTGTTAAATTTGATAGTCATAACCATATGGTCAAACTAAAGCCACAGTTTGAATTTAAATAGGTGGATATATAGTGGACAATTTGTGGTCGATGAAAAAAAAATTGTTGATGGTTAGAAGTTAACCACAGATGGTCTGATTTATATCATATGGCCAATGATGATACAATGTTTATTAGTGACAATTTTAACGTATAACAAAAATTACATATATTAAAATCATATGGGGTTACACGGTTACAACCGATAGGTTAACGATCAATGGGAAGATTGGGTGGCTAACATATTGCTTGTTAATATAAAACAAATGTTTGGGGGTCGGCAGGGTTGGAACCCCCGACCACTTGCCAACCAACACCTTAAACAAGTCATGCCAGCCAATTTCCGGCCGAGCGGTATTTGGAATGACTGTCGATGCCAAACATTATAAACCATTACTTTCCATTGGAGCGGGCAGTAGAAGTTGAAGGAACGTAGGAGCCATGGAACCGTGAGCAGACATATTTCGAAGCCGATGGAACCTTAACGTGCAAAACCCTGAAAACATAGTTGCAGAGGGGTATATTCCAGGGGAATATTTCTAGAATATTCTTTTTTGTTGTTGAAGCTTCCCCGTGGGGTCCAGGGACAATAGTGGAGGAATATAACTGAGTTTATACTCATTTTACTTAGAATTTCGTAAGGATTTCAATGGTGCATTCAAATTTGGGAGATGAGCAATAGATCTCAGGGGTCATGGCAAGAACCAACATTCTTCGTTAATTGTTTGGCACGAATTTTGAGACAACAATGTGCTTTTCAGAAGTGGGTCATTTTTACATTCAAAAGTATCATAAGGACAAGATAGATCCACTGGTGTTGTGATTGTTGTGTTTTGAGTAGTGGAACTTCAATTCACTCCCATAATTGTAGGTATAATGATGCATTTTTCCCCGTACTAATTTAATTTTTGTTGAGATGAATGGAGCGACCTCCCCACTATTGTAGCATGGCCTGGAAATGTAGTCCACATTGGATGAACTTTGTTATCAAAATTTTGTGTGCATTGTCTTTATGGTCTCCTTTATGTTGTTTCTTCTTTAAGTATTTTGCACATATGGTTTTAACACTATCTTTCATGCAATTATTCTAACATCAACCAAAGAAAATATCTTGGATAATGCTAGTATCAGAGGAATACCATATCAAGTTTGGTATAAGAGAGGTATTATTGCTGATGTGAATTGCGAGTGTGAATGATAACCAAAGATTATATGTGCAACGTGAAGAAGGAAAATGGAGAATAACAAATATCTCTACAAGGCTTTCTATCAGATGGCGGAAAAGGTAGAGAAATTGTTCGTAGATTGTATGAAGAAGTTGGCAAAGAATGAAAAGAAGAAGAAATCTAAAGAAAATGATGATGCTTCAATGAAATAGGGATTTGGAGGAGACCCTCTTGAACCTCCATCTCCATCTTCCAGTGAATTTTCTTCTTCATAATATTTTTTCTCATCATTCAAATCGTCATCACTAAAGAATTCAAGAAGAGAATGTTGAACTAAGAAGACTACTACAAGAAGTAGAAAAGGAGAAGCATAGGTTGCAACTTCAACTATGAGCCACATAAGAGGCCTTGGGAAAGTTGAAGTGCAATGAATTCTTAGCAAAGCCATCATCACCCACTCCAAAATAAACAACTAAGGTAAAAAGTGTTAGTGGTTCTTTAGTTTCATGTTCTCATTTTGTTGATGATTTTGGCGTATTTGAAAGACACTCAAAACCCATGGAGACAAGAGAGTCTTCAAGAAAAAAATTTAGAGACAGTAGGATGTTGAAAGCACATTACAACCTTTTAGTGATAGTGAGCATTTCAAAGGAAGAACTAAGTCAAGTTTTCCTCACTAGAGCCACACCAAAGATAGTTGTTCAAAGAAGGTTATGTTGTCTAAGAAGGGACAAAAGAAGGTCAAGAAAGTTTGGAGGAAGAAGAACCATTATAGCCATTTCAACAAGGGTGGACATCAAAAATCCACATGTTGGAAACTTCATCCAAAGATATGCCCAAAGAAGGATTGGGAGCATATGAAAATGCCTATGAAGGAACCAACTGATGAAGCAGTTCAACAACGAAGCCAAGTACAAGAAGAAATCCCAATAACTTAGTTAGGTAAGAGATGGGTAGCCTTTTTAAGTAGTTTATCATGGCCACCATTGTAAATCACATGCTATTTCTCTTTAAAGACCCCATAAATGGGAAAAAACTTGTAAAAGTGATGAAGCGTATAACATTGCTTGAACATGCAACATAGTGATATTTTGGCCTTTAGTTGGATAGCAAAGTGTTAAATTATGGTATGTTCTATGCTTAGAGCAGTTTACTTATTTTTCTTCTTATTAACCACAAATTAGCAATCACATATACATTAAGTAAAGTTCAGATAGAACATTAAATGATCAACAGAAAATAAGCCAAGACAAGAGACACAAGATGTGGCAGCTAGCCAGGGAAAAACCCCAATGCGGGAAAACCCTTTGATAAAATATTCTTTTATCTTCAATAGTTCAGCAGAGAGAAATAGTACAAAATCTAAATTTTGTAATTTTATATCAGTAGCAACAAACCCTAGATCAGCAAAGTCAGACTTGGTCAAACTAGCTGAAATTGACCTCTAAAATGCTTGGCCAATTTCCTGTCAACTTGTCCTCAAACAGCCTGAAGAAACAACCCTTGAACAGCCCCAAAAGTTCAGTCAATTTGCAGATTTCTGAAGTCAACTGTAGCCCTAAACTATGGCAGTCAATACCGGTCAAACCAGAGGTCATATCACCTCAATTTTCGTGCCAAAAATTGCGGCCTCCCTAGGAGAGGCAACCACACCCAATCCACACTTCTGGAAGGTCAACAGTTGGTCAACAATGGTCAAAGAGATGACCAGTTGCCCTAGCATCCTTCTTTCTGCGTCTTCCTTGCCCTAGGACGTCTTCCTTTCAGCCACATGTGTGAGAGAGAGAGAGGCTCCTTTTATGCGTAGGAGAGAGAGAGAGAAGATGAGTGAATTGAATTACTCAAATGAGGAGAATGCTCCTTGTATTTATATGAAAACATTGAGGTTGAATAGACATGATTCTTGGGCTTCTGAGCGTACATAAGTTTGCTGCCCGACCTTGACAATTTGTCCATAATCAAAATAAATTCATATCTCCATAAATACTTATCGGAATTGGATGATCTTTAAATTAATCTTACACCTCTCGATGAGAGGAATCTAGGAAAAATATCTGAAGCCATAAATAAGGTGATCCACATGGAGTTTGGCCCTAGTTACCAATTTTAACATTCACTCTCAACTAGGGAGAACTTCATTTGCAATCCGTTAGACCATTGTTGCTATCCATCCATCAAATGCATTGTCCTGTACAGCTTGACCATGCTCTGCTCTACTCTGCTCGAACTATGAAGAAGAAGAAATGATCGAGGATGTATCATACCATCCTCCGCTGACTTGAAGTCAGTCTCAGAGTGTGAACCACTCTCACTGATCCCATATCAGTATCATTGATCCTAGATCAATGGAGGTCATCCTAGCATAGGGAGTGCGGTAGATACAGTGATGCGTCCATCGATAGTACTACTATGGTCCCTATCCTCATTTCCCTGCTCATTGATCAGATGATAGGTACTTCCCATGAGTCCCAGACTGCACAGGTAGGATGCCTTGATATAAGAACTAATCATCCTGTCCATAGGAGAACAAATCATCCTATCCAGTGGATGCCACGGAGAACTAATCATCCTGGCACATAGGAGAACTAATCATCCTGTTCCACAGTCACCACAGGGTGTCATGGGGGAAGGTTGAACCTTTACCCTGTACATAGTGTACCACCAGGGGATGGTGAGTCACCCTAGGGGCTTTGTCAAGATGTCGGCGACCTGTTCATCTGTATCGATATGTTGGAGCCTTATTGCTCCTCGCTGCACCATATCTCGAATATAGTGGTACCTGATATCGATATGCTTGGAGGGATCATGAAATACACGATTCTTTGATAAACGGATCCCACTCTGGTTGTTACACAGAATCACGGTGGTCTCCAATGTAAATCCAAACAGCTCACTGAAGAGTTTTCGCAACCAGACTGCCTCATAGGAGGCCATGCTAGCAACAATGTACTCTGCCTCGGCGGTGCTCAAAGCCACCGACTTTTGCTTCCTACTCATCCAGAATATCGAGGCAGATCCCAAAGAGAAACAACACCTGAAAGTAATTTTTCGGTCCACCACACTGCCTGCCCAATCAACATCAGTATACCCAAGTAGTCTCACATCTCCGGCAGTGTATCTCAACCCATGAGTGATTGTGCCACGAAGATATCTCAACAGATTCTTAGCACCAATCCAATGTGAGTGGTGAGGCTCAACCATATGTTGACTCGATGTGTTGACTGCAAAGCATATATCTGGACGTGAGTTCACCAAGAACATTAATACTCCGATGAGTTGATGATACTCGGTAGCATTTTGTAAAACAGGTCCAGTAGCACTACCGCTTAAATTCTTGAAGTCAAGCTCCATCGGGGTAGTTACGGGCTTGCAGTCCACCATGCCGAATCTCTCTAATATCTTCACCACATATTTTCCTTGAGATAGGAAAATCTCCCCTAGTTTCTACCAGACTTCCAGTCCTATGAAATAGTGAATAAGTCCTAGGTCTTTCATCTTGAACTCAAAGCCAGCTCCCTCTTACATTCATGAATGAGAGGGTCTTCACTTGTTAAAAAGAGGTCGTCAACATATAGCACCAGTATGAGAGGCTTGTCATCTATAACCTTAAAGTAAAGGTTAGGGTCGACTTCACTCCTAGTGAATCCCAGCTTCATCAAGTAGCTATCGATCCTCTCATACCATGCTCGGGGTGCTTGCTTTAGCCCATAGAGGGCCTTCTTCAACTTGCACACATGAAATTATCGATCATAAATCTCAAATCCTTCAGGTTGCTCCACATAGACCTCCTCTTTGATCGAACCATGTAAGAACGCAGTCTTGACATCCATGTGATTTAGGTTCCATCCTTGCGAAGCAGCAAGGGCTATGATCGAGTGGATGGTAGTATATCGGGAAACAGGTACAAATATCTTGTCATAGGCTATACCTTCCTTCTGGGAGAAGCCACGAGCGACAAAATGAGCCTTATACTTTTCCGCACTTCCATCAACTACATGCTTTATCTTGTAAAGCCATTTTGAAGTGACAACTGCTTTGTCCTGGGGTCTGGGGACCACATCCCAAGCATCGTTTTTCATAATGGACTCATATTCCTCGGTCATAGCATCCTCCCATACTTTATGCTTGACGACATCTGTGAATGACGAAGGCTCATTTTCGATGACCGTGCTCATGATAGTCAGGTATCCCTGATACCTATTCGACTTCTTACTTTCACGAAAGGTTCCTCGAGCTGCAATGTGTCCTTCAGCATCATCAAGTGTCCCCCTAAGCCATGAAGGCCTCTTCCTAGAAGAGGAAGGCTCTTGCGGAGGAGGATCAATAGGATCCATAGGTTCTTCCACATCAGGCATCGTCTCATCTTCCTTTTCCTTCGGTTCCCTGGTGTCAGCTTGTTTAGACCCCCTTAAAATAGTAAGATTGTCTACTTTGCTAAGAGCCATATCTTCATTAAAGGTGACATCATGACTAATCTCGACTTCCCTTTGACCAGCTACATAGATTCTATAGCCCTTAGTATTTTTGCTATAGCCCACGAAGATTCCTTTCTTTCCAGATGCACCCAATTTATTCCTTTTCTCTTTCGGCACATGAAAATATACATGGCTTCCAAAAATTCTAAAAAGAGATACGTCAGGGTTCTTACCAGTGAACATTTCTTCGAGAGTCTTGGAACCCAATGCTTGATGAGGGTATCGGTTTTGTACATATACGATGGTATTTGTAGCTTCAGCCCATAGAAACTTCAGAAGTCTTTGATCATGGAGCATAGCACGGACAACTTCCACAATTGTACGATTCTTCCTTTCTGCCACACCATTTTGCTCAGGAGTATATGGTGTAGTAGTCTCCCTCTTAATGCGAGCCTCTTTACAAAAGTCATGAAACTCATTGGATTCATATTCAGTCCCATTATCAGTCCTTAAGGTCTTGATATTATTTTCGATTTGATTCTTGATCAAGGCTTTGAAGTGTTGAAACCAAGAGAACACTTCATCCTTCTTTTTCAAGAAGTATATCCAAGTCTTGTGAGAATAATCATCTGTAAAAGTGAGGTAATATAAATATCCTCCCAAGGAGTTCACAAGCATCATACCGAATATGTCTGAGTGAACCAACTGCAATATATTGGAGGTATTGCTTTGGCTTGAGGGGAATGTCCCCTTTTGAGCTTTCCTTAGGCACATCCTGGACATACACCTTCTTGCTCTAATCTGAACTTGGGCATCCCGGTCACCATTTTTCTTACATCAGGTAGAGCTTTATAATGAAGGTGAGCAAACCTCCAGTGCCATAGTTCAGACTGAAGAGATGTGTCACAAGACATGACACCACCGGACTTCCTCTAACCTGATATAATGAATCAACTCGAAACCCAAGAGTAAAAGCATCTTTAAAGTTCTTTTTCCATACACATACCTTGTCATCGCTAAAATCCACCTTGTAGCCTTTGTCTTCCATTGCCGAAATGGACACTAGGTTCTTTTTTAGATCAGGTACATATAATACATCTTGTAAGTGAATGGTATTGCCCTGATTCAATTGAAGAGTGACATTTCCTACGCCTTTCACGAGATATTTTGAATTATCTCCAAGAACAATTTCTAGGTTGGTTTCCTTCTCTATCAGATTATAGAGAGCTTCTTTGTAACCAGTGAAGTGCCTTGAGGCACCACTATCAATAAGCTAATTTCCCAACGAGTCTGGGGGAGCAGTAGTGGATAGAGAAGCTCGTAGATAATATTCATCTTGCTTATTGTTAATAGTGTTAGATTCATACCTGGAATTTCTTGCCTTCTTAAATGGTTGTCCTCTTCCTTGATTTCCGACACTTCTTTTATCTATGCCATTTGACATGCTATTCCTTTGATTTCCTTGAGAGGGATTTTGATCATCGTCCCGGTGTGAGTCCCTTTTATCAGGGCACTCCCTTGCATAGTGACATATTTTATTGCAATTGTAACATCGTCCTTTTCTTCCACCCTTATGTCCAACATTTCCTTTGAATTTAGCCCCGGAATTGTTTCTTCTTTTAGTATGAGAAGAAAAGGCAGAGAGATGACCTTTAAGTATGGGCGTTTCTTGCTTTTCCATCCTTGTTTCTTCTTGAATGCATCTGGCCATTAATTCCTCAAATCCAGAAATTACGTTATTGTTGAGAAGAGTAGTCCTGAATATATACCATTCAGATGGTAGTCCTCCAAGAGTTGTGAGTGTCATTTCCCTATCAAGAATTACTTCCCCAATAGATAGGAGATCATTCTTGATCTCGGTAATCCTTAAGAAATATGCTTGCATATTCTCATCTTTGCCCTTCTTGATTTCCTTTAGCTTATTTATAAGAAACAAGACTTGATTTGCATCATTAACTTTAAATAAACTCACAAGTCTATCGTAGATTTCCTTGGAGGTGTTCAGCTCGGAAACATAGGCCACCAAAAGCTTGTCGATATAGTCCTGAATGATCTTCCTTGCTTTGACTTCTCCCTTGGTCCATTTGTTCCAAGCAACAACGAATGCATTTGATGGAGGCTCAACAATTCCGCCTCTCACATGGTCCAACACTTCCTGTTCTTCTAATGTTAGATCGAGAGACATCTTCCATCCATGGTAGTCAGACTTCTCACGGAGTTTGTCTTCAACAGGGAAGTGTGTTGAGGACCCCATGATTTATTTTAGATAGCCTTGCCAACCTTCTCTTTGGTGATTGCTCTTGCTCTTGCTTGGGTTTTGTCTTCACCTCTACTCTGATACCATGTTAAATTATGGTATGTTCTATGCTTAGAGCAGTTTACTTATTTTTCTTCTTATTAGCCACAGATTAGCAATCACATATACATTAAGTAAAGTGCAGATAGAACATTATTTGATCAACAGAAAACAAGCCAAGACAAGAGACACAAAATGTGGCGGCTAGCCAGGGACAAACCCCAATGAGGGGAAACCCTTTGATAAAATCTTCTTTTATCTTCAATAGTGCAGCAGAGAGAAATAATACAAAATCTGAATTCTGTAATTTTATATCAACAACAGCAAACCCTAGATCAGCAAAGTCAAACTTGGTCAAACTAGATGAAATTGACCTCTAAAATGCTTGGTCAATTTCCGATCAACTTGTCCTTGAACAACCTGAAGAAACAACCCTTGAACAGCCCCAAAAGTTCAGTCAATTTGCGGATTTCTGAAGTCAACTGCAGCCCTAAACTAGGGCAGTCAATACCGGTCAAACCAGAGGTTAGATCACCTCGATTTTCATGCCAAAAATTGCAGCCTCCCTAGGAGAGGCAACCACACCGAATCTGCACCTCTGGAAGGTCAACGCTTGGTCAACACTGGTCAAAGAGATGACCAGCTACCCTAGCGTCCTTCTTTCTGCGTATTCCTTGCCCTAAGACGTCTTCCTTTTAGCCACACCAGTGAGAGAGAGAGAGGCTCCTTTTATGTGTAGGAGAGAGAGAGAGAAGATGAGTGAATTGAATTATCCAAATGAGGAGAATGCTCCTTGTATTTATATGCAAACGTTGAGGTTGAATAGACATGATTGTTGGGCTTCTGAGCGTACATAAGTTTGCTGGCCAACCTTGACAATTTGTCCATAATCAAAATAAATTCATATCTCCATAAATACTTATCGGAATCGGATGATCTTTAGATCAATCCTACACCTCTCGATGAGAGGAATCTAGGAAAAATATCAAAAGCCATAAATAAGGTGATCCACATGGATTTTGGCCCTAGTTGCCAATTTTAACACAAAGGGTATGGGTTCTGTTGTAAAACTTGACCATGAGTGTGTTATAAACTCTTAGAAAGTATGGTCTTGTTTGGAATATTGAAAGTTGGACATGTATTAGTAGTTATATATTTGCATATGGATATAGGTATCGACTTTATCATTCTTGTTCCAAAGCACAAAGCTGAAGGAAAAGAAAGGTGTCCTATAAGAGACATTTGTTATGTAGATCAAGGTTGTAGTATTGTTTATACTTTTGTAGCACCAAAAGTCCTTTAGTGGGGAGGAATGATCCAAGAGGATCCCTAATGGGCCAAAAATAAAATTCCTTATATTGTAATGAAAATAGGGCTATGTCGAAGAGTTCATCACAAGATTTCCAATGGTGTAAACGACACCTCAATCTAAGTTCATATGCAGAAGTTATGTCTAGTAAAAGTTATGGTCAAACCTGGATAAAGGAAAAAAGTTAGCAGAATGCTAGATAAAATTGGAGCCTCGCCAAATTGGTAGTTTGACCAAATCAACAGCTAAATTTGGTATACCTTTTCTAAATTTTGCAGAGGTTTTAACAGGGGCTAACTTTGGTGGAACCACCATATCCGCCAGCATGCTACCAAACTTGCCGACAGTTAGGTGGCCCAATAGGATGGGGCCACATGGCCTAATCAGATGGTGCCACATAGCACCCTGTGGGTGACCAAATTGGCCCAATCAGTCCACGAATTGGTATTGACAGTCAAAGCTAATATTATTGGTGGTTTGTTAATTGAACAATTCGATGGATTATATAGGGCGTTAATTTTATTTTATATAACAAACGTTATAACAAAAATGTTATATGATCAACAAAAAACTGTTAAATTCAGCTATCATAACTATATGGTCAAACCAAAGTCATGATTTAAATTTAAACGGTGGATATATAGTGTGTAGAAAATCTTGTAGATTCACAAGATCATGCAATATACTAAAGCACAAGACAAGAATCTACTTCTACTTTCAACAAACAAAAGCGAATAGATTGATGAATGCAATATGAAAAAGAAGAAGATAAATCAATGGCACATAACACAAGATGTATCTAGGGAAATCCACTGCTCAAAACCCTGCTATATGTATTGTATATATCATAAATATGAGTGAAGATACAAATCTTGTTCTCACTAGAAAAATTCTGCACAAGTATGCTCAAATCTCGCAACTCACAAGCTAGCTCTTGGCCAACACTTAGCCAATTCTGCAACTCTCTAAGCCCCTAATCTCTTGTGTAATTCTCAGGATGAATAGCACATATTTAAAGGAAATTCATGTTTCCAAAACTGCGCAATCCAAACATAGGATCAATCTCTGATGCATGCATGATACTTATGCTCCAGTAAATAATATATCTGATAGTACATTGTCCCCGCACTCTAGTCTCAATTGGGTCTTTCTCTAAACTGACATGCATGAGTTTCTCATGAGGGAATCTTCAGTTAACTAGAGTAGCACTAGTGGATTCATTAGTGCACCAACTGAATGTTAGTCCTATATTAGTTCCAAAAAAATTAGAACTAATTTAATTGAACTTAACTTATTAAACTGAGTGATCTAATTTCCAACTCAATTTAAACTCATACTAGACCCCTAACACTTAGGGAGAACATATGCATGACTACAAAAATACTTCCAACTCAAAATTCCTAAGCTAATTAATTTAATTAAACTTAATTAAATATTTACAAGTTGCTATGAGAATAGAATTCGGTTTTAATTCTCAGTTTAATTCAAGGACAAATTAAATTGGATTTTCTTGTTGCCATTTCTCAACACTCCCTCTCAACAAGAAAGGGATTATCAGCTACCCTGATCCTGTCTCTGTGAAACTCGAATTTACATCTTGACAACTCCTTTGTCAAAATGTGAACATATTTCTCCTTTGTGTGAATGTACTCTAATAACATAACCCATCTCAATACATAATCTCTGAGATGATGATATCGAATATCAATATGCTTGGACCGATCATGAAAAACAATATTTTCAGAGAGTTTGATACAACTTTGATTATCATGGTAAATCACAGTTGGATCCATCTACTGACCAAACAAACCAACCGGGATCTTCCTCATCTAGATGGCCTCACATGCTTCCTAACTCCCAGCCATATACTCTACCTCTGTCGAACTGAGTGCAACCGATCTTTGTTTCTTGTTGTACGAAGAAACTGTCATTGAACCAAAATTGAAGATCCCTCCTGATGTGCTTTTCCTGTCGAATGGACTCCCTACCCAATATGCATCGGTGAAGCCTTGAAATTTCACTCCCTATGTCCGTTTATACCATAATCCATACTAAGAAGTGCCCCTGAGGTATCTCAACACATGCTTTGTTGCCTTCCAATACAACTTGGTAGGCCTAACCATCACTTGATTAAGATGGTTAACTGCATAACACATATCTTGTCATGTGTTCACCAATTACATGAGTAAACCCACAAGCTACTTGTAAACAATAGCTTCCACTAATTCCCCTGAAGTAGCATCCTCCTTCCTCTAGTTACCTACTAAAGGAGTCTCCAAGGTTTGCTTCTCTCCATGCGAAATCTCTTGAGTATCTCATTGGCATACTTGCCCTGAGACACAAACAAATTCCCATCTCCTTTCCATACCTCCATGCCAAGAAAGTAACGCATGAGCCCCATGTCCTTCATCTCAAACTCTCTTGCAAGGTACTCCTTGAAAGAATTGATCAACTGATCATCACCTGTCAGTATGAGATCATCAACATAAAGTACAATTATCAACAGTTTACCTTCCACCACGATGTTGTATAGGTTTGCATCCACTTCACTCTTTATGAAGCCCATCCTAGTGAAGTAGCTATATATCCTGGTGCACCAAGCACGGGGTCCTTGCTTCAGCCCATACAACACTCTCTTGAGCCGCACACATGCTACTCACAGTCAAAGGTCTCAAAACCTTCAGCCTGTTCTATGTACATCTCTTCCTCAATCATGCCATTAAGTAAGGTTGTCTTCACATCCATATGATGTATCTTCCAACCCTTCTGTGCTAATAGTGCCAATATAGATTTGATTGATGAGTACCTTGCAACAAGAGTAAAGGTCTCATCATAGTCAATTCCCTCTACCTATGAAAAGCCATGGGCCACAAATCTAACCTTATGCTTCTCCACACTACCTTCTGCAGCTTTCTTTACCTTGTAAAGCCAACGGGATCTCACCACTGACTTATCCTCGGGTCTTGGGACCACATCCCAAATGTTGGGTTTTGTTATATTCTTTCCATGA
Source organism: Pinus tabuliformis (assembly GCA_031772625.1). Lineage (NCBI taxonomy): Eukaryota > Viridiplantae > Streptophyta > Pinopsida > Pinales > Pinaceae > Pinus > Pinus tabuliformis. The sequence goes on from CM062820.1 coordinate 691,767,956, forward strand.
CTAGATCACGCATGGGGGGGTCACAGGGGGGGCGTTAGCCCCCCTGCACGGGGTTTGGGGCAATGCCCCGAGAATTATTTTTGGACCCTATATTAGGTGGGTGGACCTACCTATGGTTTTGTGCATGGATTTCACACATGGTTTTGGGCATGATGGTTTACTATCCATGGTATTTTGTAGATTCGGTCAAGGGAACTATGGTTATGTTCTAATCTAGGGTTAATGGATTGGGGTTTATGGATGCTTCGACATATATATATATATGTGTGTGTGTGTGTGTGTGTGTGTATTGTAACATTGAAAGGAACATAATGAAAAAACAATCTGGTAGTCCCAGTTTTGGGATCCAGGGGAAAATCTTGGTGTATATCTGTTTTATGTTTTATACTGTCGCCATTCTTTATTTTCTGTTTTTAGAATTTGTATGCAGGTAATTTATGTACAAGGTTAAAACCTACATTTGGTATCAGAGTTGTTTTGGCTTCAAGGGGATGCCTTTGCTGCTGAGGGGTTTTGCTTCATCCTGTGGTCAACCCCGTTTAGTGGGAGATCTGCGGGATCGATTCTTGTGGTGAAATAAGATGGCGAGCAGTGGAAAGATAAATATCAAGAAATTTAATGGTAAAAGTTTCAAGTTGTGGAAACTCAAGATGGAGGATCTGTTGGTGGATAAAGATAAGTGGATCGCGGTAGATCCGGGTACTAAACCAACAACAATGTCAACAGAAGACTAGGCGAAGTTAGATTGGAAGGCAAAGAGCAAAATACGGTTATGTGTCTCAGATTCACTATTACTGAATGTATCAGGGGAACCTTTGACGAAGGCTTTGTGGGACAAGTTAGGGACTTTGTACCAATCTAAGTCTCTCGTGAATAAATTGTTCCTACAGAAAAAGATATATAACCTGAGGATGAAATATGGAGACTTGGTGACAGAGCATATGAATGCATCTAATATTGTTGTAAGCCAGTTATTGTCTGTTGATATTAAAATTTCAGATGAAGATAAGTGCATCAGTTTGTTTTGTTCTCCACCAGATTTGTGGGATAGTCTTGTTGTTGCAATAAGTAGCAATGCAACTGCCTTGCAGTTTGATGAAATAGTCTCATCCTTGCTGTCGGAGGAGATGAGACAGAAAAATATGGAGGGCCAGAATGGTGATGCCTTTTTTGTACAACGATAGTCCCATAACAGAAACAAAAATAAGTCATTGAGTGGGAGATCTAAATCTAGAGGGAGATCTAAATCTCCAGGAAAACCTTTAAAGGTGTGTTGGAAATGAAGAAAGGAAGGGCAAGAAACATGCTCAGTGGTGCAGGGTTAGGATAGGAATTATGGGCAGAGGAAATGGAGATTGCATGTTACCTGGTCAATAGATCACCTTCATCAGCGTTGGAGGATAAGACTCCACAAAAGGTATGGATTGGTAAGAAACCTTCTATTTCACATTTGAGGGTATTTCGATGTGATGCATATGTACATGTTCCAAAGGAGAAAATAAAAAAGTTGGATGTAAATCTTAAAAGTGCATATTTATTGGGTATACGGATGGTTTAAAAGGTTATAAGTTTTGGAACCCAAAAACAAGTAAGTTTGTGTACAACAAAGATGTGGTGTTTAGAGAGGTGAAGGATGTTATTAAACATGAAGTCCTACCAAAGGAACCTGAGAAGATAGAGTTTGATCTAAAGGAGGAAGAATCATACTCTACAACAGAAGAGGAATCAGAATATGAAGAGCCATAAACTCTGGCTGTGAGAAGATCAGTTCAAGAAAGAAGGCAACCAGAAAGGTATAGTCTATCTACTTTTTGTTCGAAATTTTCTTTATCTATTATTGATGATGATCCTAGAACTGTGAGGGAATCAATAGCTTCAGAGGATGGAAAACTCTGGAAAAGAGGTCATGGTCAAGGAAAATTTTAAGAACCACCCTAAATTTATATGTATAATAAATGGGCGAATCCCCATGATACATAGGAAAAATAGGAGGCAATTTTATCAATAATATAATATGTATGTATAACTTTTTTGGCGAATCTCTCACCAGATTATATTATCTTGTAAAGTCATGACGAATCTTTCACTGAATTATAAAATCTTGTAAGATCTTGGCAAATATTTCACTGAATAATAAAACATTGTGAAGTCTTGGTGAATGTTTTGTTAAAGTATGAAACCATATATGATAATAGGAAAACATATTCATTAAATTGTAATATACTAACATACATGTTTGGAAAAAAGAAACATAATTTTCTCTTCCTACAAAAAATGTTGCAAGTTTTAGTGGTCGTGTTTGTCAAGGTTCTTACTGTACACTCTTTCATATTCTTCTATTAGTTTTGATAATATTCCACAACAAAGTTCTTGTAGGCGTTGATCTTGACCACTAGTTCTGTCAAGGTAGGAGAGATTAATCTTTTCTCTACCACTTTTGTCAAGCTATCAAATTTCTTTCTTATTCCATAGACTGTCAAGGTAGGATAGATTAATCTTTTCTCTACCAGTTTTGTCAAGCTATCAAATTTCTTTCTTATTCCATAGACTCTAACTGTGAGATAAAAAAAAACACATCAAGTTTGTTTACCCCAACATGCCAACAAGTAGCAAGCCCCAACTATATAATATAAGAAAGTAGTAGGTATCCTAAAGGCCTAAGGGGATCTAATGGAAAGAAGTGACCGTTGTCAGAAGCCTTCCAATCAATATATAAATATATAAATGTAGATTTATATTTTAATTGGAAATCTTCAATTAAATAATAAAATTTAATTACGTCTCTCCCAATCTAAATTGCTTATTAGCATAATTCACTACCTTCATACGTCTTGTATTTTCCATTTTTGATGCAAAATCTCTGCCTTTTAGGACAATATGGTGCAGTGGCCCAATCCCTATAGATCATTACAACAAACTAAGAATAACATAGAAGGTGAAAGGTTGTATAAACCAACATATTTTTCAAACAACTAATCCAACATTAGTACCTTAACTTTTTCATGAGGATATCATATTGAGAACGTTTGGAAAATGGTGGGAAATCTAGGGAGCGACTATCTCTCTTTTGCGAGGGTGATGCAAAAAGAGTGATAAGATTTCACTGTTTTGAATTTTCTTTTTTTGTTAAATCAGAAAACCAATATTAATGGAGATATTGGTATTTTTTACTAAATTTTGTGAAGTGACTAAATGTAGCTTTAACCATTCACCTTAAGATGTTTCTTAAAATATAATTTCCTAAGTCTATTTAATATCTTCATTATCATAAAAACCAACCTATATCCATCTTAACTCCACACATACCACTCTTATAGGGATGAAATCTATTTATCCCTCTCAGCACTTGGTAGACCCGAAATTAAGATGGATCTAAGCTGATAGAATTTCCCCTTTAAATAGTCTATGCTCACATGAATACCATGGTATTACCATGGGTCAATACCATGGCTTATCATAACCTGGAGCTTAAAAACTACTATTAGTAATTTATAAAAATGAATCAAATTAATAATTGATTTTTATTTTATTTTATTTTTATTTTAACCAAGTTAAAATGTTTAAGTGACATTAAATTACAAAATCCATTTTTACTCTTGATCTACCAAGCCCCGAGAGGGATCAAATAGTTTTTCACTCTATGCTAGTTTGCATATCACGATATTTGTTCCCTCTCGAGGCTTAGTAGATCCATAGTAAAGATGGATCTACGCTGGTTTAATTCCCCCTTTAAATAGACTACATTCCACGTGAATACCATGGGTCAATACCATGTGCCATCTTTATTTTTATTAATACTAATATTAGGGTTAATAATGTTTTTTTGCATGGTATTAATAATAATCTGGCCCATAGGGTTCACCTAAATATAACACATTTTTTTAATGTTCGTAAATATAAGATGACTTATGGAGTAAATATAAAAAAAATGTTTTGTTTATTTACCATACCGCTCGTTTATTTATATTTTTATTAATTTATCGTACCTCTTTTATAAATATGATATTTAGCCCATAGGATTCACTTAAATAAAACCTCTTTTTTGAGCCTTCTTAAATAGAAAGAGGGTTATGGACTAAATATTAAAAGAGGTTTTATTTATTTACCATATCTCTAGTTTATTTATACTTTTATATATTTACCATACCTTTGGAGTAAGTATAAAAATAGGTTTTATTTATTTACCATACCTCCACTTTAGTTTCTTATTTATTTATTTACACCCTTGCGTGTTCTTAAATATAAGACGGCTTATGGAATAAATATAAATAAATGTTTTGTTTATTTACCATACCTTTCGTTTATTTATATTTTTATTAATTTACCATACTTTCTTTATAAATATGGTATTTGGCCCATAGGATTCACTTAAATAAACCTCTTTTTTGAGCCTTCTTAAATAGAAATATGGTTATGAACTAAATATAAAAAAAGGTTTTATTTATTTATCATACCTCTAGTTTGTTTATAATTTTATTTATTTACCATATCTTTGGAGTAAGTATAAAAAGAGATTTTATTTATTTACCATACCTCCACTTTATTTTTATTTTTATTTATTGGGACTAAATACAACCTCCCAAACCAGAAAATGGGCGATTTCAAACAAATTTAACATTGCAAAGAAGAAAATCGAGCGATTGTAATGGAATATAACCTCTCAAACCAGGCGAATAAGGTCTAATGAGTCTTTTGATAGTTTATCTGTCCCTTTTTTGGGCTAAAATGAAAAAAATAAATTAATTTTTAAATAAAAGTTGGGCTAAATATATGAAATGGGTGTTTTATAAAAATTTCGCCCCCCTTAAATTTCACCATTGGGCTAAAAGTCGCCCCTAAAATTTACCATGGTCATGGTTGATGAAATGACATATTTGCACAAAAATGAGGTTTGAGATCTGGCGGAGTCATTAGCTGGAAGGAAACTCATTAGAAGCAAATGGGTGTTTAAGAAGAAGATGAATGCAAAAGGAAAGGTGGAGAAATACAAAGCTTGATTGGTAGCAAAAAGGTTATTCCAAGGTGCCGGGAATTGATTCTGGTGATATTTTTTCTCCTGTTGCCAAGGTAGCTTCTATTAGATTACTTTTATCTATTACTACTGCTTTTGATTTTGAAGTAGAAAATTTGGATGTGAAGACAACATTTCTTCACGGAGATCAGGAAGAAGAGATCTACATGAAGAAACCCGAAGGCTTTGCGGTGAAGGGTAAGAAAGAACCAATATGCAAGTTAAAAAAGTTTTTGTATGGGTTAAAACAATCACCAAGGATGTGGTATCAGAAATTTGATACATTTATACGGGGACTTGGCTTCACCAGAAACAAAGCAGATCACTGTGTGTATTTTAAATTAATTGGTGACCGTGTTATTTATCTGTTCTTATATGTGGATGATATGTTGCTGGTTGGAAATGACAAGGAACTTATCTAGGATTTGAGGACCCAATTGTCCTCCAAATTCCACATGAAATATATTGGTGCTGCAAACTATATTTTGGGCATGGAAATTAAACTAGATTAGGCAAAGAGGAAGCTCTCGTTAAACCTGAGGAACTATGTCGAGACAATACTACAAAGTTTTAATATGCAGGATAGTAAACCGGTGAATATTCCTATTCCCATAGGTGTAAAGTTATTCATTGAACAATGTCCCAAGACACAAGAAGAGGAAGAGGACATGTCTTGTGTTCCATATGCAAGTGCAGTCAGTAGCCTGATGTACGCAATGGTTTGTACTAGACTAGATATTGCACATGTAGTGGGATTATTGAGCAGGTTTATGTCAAAACCAAGAAAGGAGCATTGGACAACAATGAAGCGGGTTTTCAGGTATTTTTGTGGCACTAGTGATTATGGTTTGTGCTACCAAGGAAGACTAGGATTGGGCAGAGTTGTGGACATCTGTGGCTTTGTTGATGCAGACTTGGCTGGAGATCTGGATCAGGGAAGACCTACAAGTGGGTATGTGTTTAACCCATTTGGAGGTGCAGTCAGTTGGATGAGTAAGAGGTAGTCTATAGTGGCACTTTCAACTACAGAGGAAAAATACATGGCAACCACTTGATGAGCACCAGTATTACAGCAAGAATGCTGCAACTCCTGGGGCTACCAACTTTACTTTATCAACCCGGGGTTCATACAAACTTGGAGGTGACAATGTTGTATACACAAGTAAATGTGATGGGTCCACTCTTTGTCAATGATAAGCTAGCGATAGACCACTAAGGTTTTTCAAACCAGACTTCTATTGATTCAGAAGAAGCTTGATTATCAATGAGGAAAAGAGAAATCTACACTAAGGGAAAGCTTGTCTATTGCAGTAAGGAAAAAGACTGAAATCAAATGCTAAAATACACCATTGTTCTAACTAACTTCTAAGAGGATTTGCTTCAAAAGAATGCTAAGTTAACATGTATGAAATCCTAATGTCCAAGGTATGCAAATTGAAACATCAAACATTCTACTGTTGTGCATGTAAATGAATAAAATTACTCTATTTTTCTTCTTGTATTTTTTCATGAGAAAGTGTGAAAGATAACTTCTTTTGGTGATGTGGCAGGTGGCTTAGGGATGATGGTGAATGGTTAGAAGGCTTGGGAGACAAGTAGAGGTCCTCTTCTAGCTTCCTCGGGGATTTTTCCACAATTCAGCCTCAAAACAGACCACTTTAGGTCAACCTACAGAAATGCATTCTACAGGATGCCCTGAATTCCTACAGGATCCCCTGTATTCACACAGGATATAGCCGAGATAAAAATGAGGGATGTTGAAGGTTATGGAAGGCTTAGGGAAGGTGGTTGGTGTATGGAATGAGGCTAGGGAGTGCCTAAGACCACTTTAGAACTCAAAACCAGAGTTGGGAGATGGTTGGATTTGCTCAACAAGCTTGGAGAAGTATTCTTGTGAAATGACGAAATTGGTGAGGGTTTTAATGAAAGAAAGGAATGATCATGGATGAATGAAGTTGGGATGAGGTTTTTGATCATGAAATCCCTATGTATTGCTGAAACTCTTGAACTGCATCAACCATTGACATTTATCCATAAATCATGTAAACAAGAAGGATTTCAATTAACTAAGGAGAGCAAAATTTCATGAGCTAACTTCCTATTGCATGCATGAGGAAACCTTGAAAAATAATATGAAACCTTGATGAGATCTAATGTAAGACTGAAGATAGAAGAAATGATAACTAAATTTATTCTTTCAAACTGATCAAATGTTGGCCTAAGTACAAAAAACCCTAAATTCCATGAGAAATTAGAATTTTGTCTTTTTGGGGCTGCATAGGGGTTCTTTCCTCAAACCATGATCCCTGAAGGAAGGAGTGAGTAAAAATACACTTACTGATAGCTTTGTGATGTTACTTTATCCCTTCTAGGCTACTACTGAAGTAAGACACAAATGGAAGCAAACTAATCAAATCTACAACTACTTGCCATGAAATAATTTTAAAGACAATTCAACCGTTAATCTATGAAATTGACTAAGCATGCAAATACAAGAAGAGGAGCCTTTGTTGCTAGGGTTGGGCCCTAACCCAAGAGCTTCAGCCCTCTGATTTAACTCAGTGCTAGATCAAGGAAATGCTCATTCTCATTATCAAAATAGAAAATTACATAACAATGTCTTCCACAAGTCTTGAACTCGAAAATGACTAGTGTTTTTACAGCAAAAATTCGAATCCTAATGAGGCTCTAGGCCTTCTTATTTATAAAACTGAAGTCTCCAACAACTTCCTTAAATCTAGGGAGGCTCGGCTCCCAAACTCGAGATAAACTAGCTCTTTGACTATCACTTGCTTGGCTTCCTTTTGATCTCCATGACTTGGTTGCTTGTACTCCGAGCTAGTGTGATTGATGGAGGAATATTTGAATGAGTGAGGAGTAAATGAGGAGGATATACCTCCTACAATCTCTCCTCCTTGTCTCATTCAAGTTTCAGCCCTTAATTAGCCAAAATTTCCATGATTTTCTCTCAAAAACCTGCAATCAATGCATATTAGTCCACTAGGCATAATATCTCACTTTGACTCATCTCATTAAGCAAAATACAATAAAAATATGGAATAAATTATGAGAAGAGTTGACTTGACTAAGCTAGGAGGTGGATTAAGGTCCATATAGTTACCCAATGATGAGGCTCATCATCACCCCGCTACTGAAAGTGTTGCTCATCCTCTTAGCAACTAAATCAATATCCATGTCATTCATTGCACTAGTGGCCTCCCTCACATCCCATGTTTCTGTTGCAGTTTACTCTTCCTGTGCATAGAATCCTGCCTTCCTTTCTATCTCCTCCCACTACTTTCTTTCTTCCTCTTCCTTCCTTACTTCCAACATTCCTAAGAGAAGTGGTGGACTGAGTCTCAAGCCAATCCAATTGACTTTGAGTCTTTGGAGAGCTTGCTTATCAATGGGTGTCCTATTCAATGCTTCTCTCATTCTCTGAGGAGAATGGTACTCTCTGATTTTCAAGCTGTAAGGAAAAGTGTTCCATCTAATTTGGAAAGCTTACATGTTGTCATCCCCTAACAGCCTAAACATGTCCTCAAAGTGTATGATTGCTTGCTCTTGGGTAGCAAGGTACCTAGGTGCAAGTTGAGGGTCATTTTCAATCAAGTTTTGGGTGATGATGACAACCATTGGATTTGATTGCTCATCTCTTATCATGAGAGGTTTTGTTTCTTCCCTTTCCATTATTTTCCTCATTTCTACAACCCTTGCTTCCTCATGGTTCATCCATGATGCCAAAGCCATCAACTATAAGTCCCCTAGTTTTGAATTAGGGTCCCACACATTTAGATCTGTCAAGGCTAAGTTATGTAGGTATAACTCATACATTTTATCCCTATCCTCCAATGTGCTTTGATCACAAAAATCAGTGAATTGTCTATAATCTTGGAATGGCATAGTGCCTCTCTGTGCTAAAGTCTTGATTTGGAACTGCAGCCACTATTCCTTGAGATACAATGCATAGGACTTAGTTGGAATCCAGCACTAGATTTCCTCTAAGGATAGGCCGGCCATGGATGCCAATTGATTCTCTCTCTCTTGTAGATGTCCTCTTAACCATGCATTTTCTGCCTCTAACTAAGCTTTCATCATTGCCTCTCTATCCCTCATGTTGCTCAGTTCTCTACCCATCTCATTTACTTTCTCCTCCATGTGACACATGTCCTCCACCCCTTTGGATTTGGAAATTTGCATCCATCTATGTGTTCTTGCCCTTTCTTTCTCAATATCAAAGAATAGTGGGATGACCAATTTCTGTGGAATGACCCTACCCCCTTCAATGAACCTGTAGTAGGAGTCAAGTTTACGTTGAAGACTAGGTTCCCTCAGCTCTGGATCCTCCTTTTTTATTTCTTGTTTTATACTCCCTTATTTGTCCAATTTCTAAGTTTCCGATAGGTTTAGCAGAGTTTCCTATAGGATTGCCTCTGCTTCCTGTAGGTCCTTTTATGTATCTTGTAGGAGGCCTTTTCCTTTGGATGAGGCACATCTAGAGACATGCCTTCTAACATAAGTGATAGGATACTTGGGAGAGTCTTGTCCTGATGATGCTTCTCCATGATTTTTCATAAGAGGGACTATCTTTTCCTGTTGTTTGGGTGAGTCTTCAATGACAATAGGAACCTTGGTGGGAAATTGAGGTTTTCCTTGCCTCATTCTTGTACTTTTTCTTATCCTAAAGTACAATGGAGTTTGTCTATGTCTCTTCCATGCTTGTTTGATAGGGGTACTAAGGGCAGTGAGGGCAGCTGCTGCCTCTTTCTCAGTGGGTTCTGGGGATACCCTGGGTGATTCTTCCTTTTCTTTTGTCTCCACTTTTCCATTCCCCTTATCATATTTGTCTTTCTCCTCTCCTTCTCCCTCTAGTTCCTCACTCTGTTCAACAGTTTCCTCCTTTGCATCTTCTTTAGTGTCTTCACCACTTTCCTTCTCCTTTTATTCCTCCTCTTCCTCATATATTTCCTCTTCATCCCTCTCTATTTATTCTTCATCCTTTTCAGTTTCTTCCTCATCCTTCTCTATTTCTTCTTCATCCCTTTCACTGGCAGTGGGGATCTTGTCATATTCAAGGGCTTTTATATCTTCCTCTATCTGCATGTCTCTGAAAGTTGCCCATGTGATAGGGAGTCTAAGGTTTTGGAGGGCATCTTCTATGATAAGTCTAATTAACCCATGATGGGCTAGCTATTGATGGTTTCCTTCCTGCACCTTCATGCTCATATCTATCATTGATTGAAGAAGGAAGTAGGGTATGCTGAGTCTATTTTGAGGAGGTGTGTCTGCTCCAAACCTCAACTCTTGGAGAAGCCTAAAATGGTATCCATATACCACATTGTACCTACCTTCACATGATATATATTTTATAAGGTGGTAGCTAATTTCATTCTAAGGATATGGCAGGCTTTCTCTTCTAACTCCATTTTGTCTTCCATTGCCTCCTCTCCTTCTAAAAATAATTTCTTCTTTGCAATTTGGCTATTTCCCTTATCCTCCTTTCTCCAAGGCATCCCTAAAGGAAGGGTGGTGATTCTGCCTATGATTTCAGGGGTGAGTTCTATAGAGAGGCCTTTCACCACAACAGTGGCATGGGTCCTAGTCAATGGAATGAGGGAGAGAGCAAAATCTCTGGCTACTTCATCATCATATCCCCTCAATTTCTCAAAGAAACCCATTCAATTGTGCCTTATGAATATCTCTAATATAAGAGGGTGTTGATGAATCATCACTATGTTGATGGGTTCACTTTTGTTAAATCCCCCATCATTTTCTCTGATGGATGGAGGGTTGTATATGTCTGATACCAAATTTAATGAATGAGGAATTTTAAATGAAAATTTTGTGTATACAATTCCCCTAGACTGCAATCTTTTCAACACAATAGAAGGCTTTTCTATATTCTTTTCACTTGGAAATTGTGGGAAAGTATAGAGCCTACCTCCTTATCACTGCTTGATGAAGCCAACCTCTATTTTTCCCTTGTAGAACTGCTCACTGCCAATCCTGTAGGTGTTGTTATGTATCCTGTAGGATCTTCTGTAAGATCCTATAGGATTTCCTGTAGGATCCTGTAGGTGCTCCTGCGCAGGGAAGAAACGAATTATGTCATTCCTGAAGACTACTTGAGGGCCGAGAGTGAATTTGCTAGTGTGTAGCCTCAAGAATTCAAATGTGCATGGGGATCAACGTTTATTTCCTCATATGGGTGATTTGAGTGGGGTGGTGTGCTAGTAGCCGAGGTACGAATATCTATTTTTGGACTGTTGGTCCCACTACCACATCATCATTCTCCTCACCTCGTAATCAAATCCCACTTCAAGAATCCGTAGCTTAACCACTTTCGACCTCATCTCTCCTTTTCCTTGACTTGACTGCTGCCACATGTGTAAGGACTAACTTTCTTCTCCTCGTTGACTAAGCGAAGGTGGCCAAGTTAACTAGCCACCTTTCACTTATAAACCAACTCTTTCACAACTTTTACATGTTTGATCATATTATGCTAATGAGAGAGTGGAAGCGAGATACTTACCTGTGGTAATGATGCCTTGATGTTGTTTGTTGAAGAATGAAGTCCTTGTTGTGTACTAACTGCATGTGTTTTTCTCCTCTCTTTTTATTTTATTTTATTTTATTTTCTTCTGAAGTTTTTCTTTGATGTGCAGGTACTGGGTGTTGATGCTAATGATCCTGATGTTGCTACTAAGATTTGGTGGAGCTTCTTTGACCTCTGGATATCCATGCTTGAAGCTGACTACAACCTGTGATTTTTTGTTTTGTGGGATAGGCTGCTACATGATTTCCTACAAGATGTCCTATAGTTACTTCTCCCTCCAAAAAATTTAATCATTTTCCACTTATGGAGCATGAGGATGGTTGGCATGGGCAGAGAATGGGTCTAGGGATGTGTGAATGAGGAAAATAACCTTCAAGTGTTGTCCCCTTGTTCTCTGTCTTCATCCTATTTTCTTTGTTTTTTTTTCTTTGAAAACTGTAATTTTTGAAACTGACTTTTTTTTGGATGAATGCAGGGGTGATCATGGTGGAGAGAGGTATGGTGATGAGATGATGAAGTAGATTTTTTTTTTTTTGACATGGGTAGGTCATCCCCTTTCTCTAGGGTTACTTCCTTTGGGATTCCCAAGCCACTATAATTCCTATAGGATCATCCTGTAGGTTTACAGGGAATTCTGTAGAAAACACAGAACCCTTGAAAACTGAGATAAATGAGTGGAAAAATGGAGGGAATGATGGAATGATGAAGGATAATGAATGGAGAAATAAAAACATGAACTCGATAGGTCCCTTTTGATCCTCTCTTATTGCTCTGATCATCCTCTTGCTGACCTGCAAATAATATTTTCAAAATTTTATTTTCTCTTTTCTTTTATATATATTATTCTTTTTTTCTTTTTTTCTTTTTGAAAGAAACTAGTCTGCCTCCAAGAGGTTTTCATCCTAGCTGCTTGCCCTGGGTGCCTCAAAAGAGGTTTTCACCCAGAGATATTTTTATTTCTTCTTCTTTTTTTCTTTTTCCTTTTTTTTTTGACACCATTGGGCCGCCTCAAGAGGTTTTCAACCCAACAGTGGGACTCAGGTGCCTCATGGAGGTTTTCACCTGAGTCTCCTTATTTTTCTCTTTTTCCTTTTTTTTATTTTTTTTTAATTTTTAATTTTATAATTTATAATTTTTATTTTTAATTTTTATTTTTTATTTATTTATTTTTTATTTATTTATTTTATTTATTTATTTATTTTATTTATTTTTATTTTATTTTATTTTTTTACAGTGACTTGATGAGGTAGAAGCTGAGACTTGCTCCACCACCATCACTGTCTTGCTGATGCCATCAATGAATTCTTGCTTTGAAAATGGCTTCTTGTAAACCTTTAATCTGTGCCCATTAAAAAGTAAAGGAATGGCCTCTGCATCAATGGTTCTAATCTGCACTGAACCATTATCATGACATTTCTCTATGACATAAGGCCCTAACCATCTAGTCCTTAACTTTCCCTTAAAATATTTGTATCTAGAATCATATAACAAAGCCCAATCACCTTCTTGAAATTGTTTGTCCTTGATGTTCTTGTCATGCCATATCTTCCTCTGAATTTGAGTCACCTCTGTGTGTAGGAGGGCTTGCATTCTAAACTCATCTAACCCATTTAGCTGGAGCAATCTCTCTTTTTGTGCACTACTGAGATCTAGATCTAGTTGGGCTGCCATCCTCAATGTATTGTACTCAAATTCAATGGACAACAGGGACTTTTTCCCATAGACCAACTCATAGGGTGTGAATCCAGTGGTGGTCTTCTAGGTGGTATTGTAGGCCCAAGTGGCCTCAACTAATCTATCTTCCCAATCTTTTTGTTGCTGCTAACCACTTTGGTCAAAATTCTCTCCAGTGCTCTATTGGTCACCTGCACTTAACCATTACCTTGTGGGTGATAAGGAGTGGATGTTTTATTCTTGACCTTGTGTTGGCTTAACAAGTCTTCAATCATGTTATATGTAAACTAGATGCCTTGATCAGTGATGAGTTCTCTAGGGTACCCAAACTTATAAAATACATTTTCCCTTAAGAACTCAGCCACTTTCTCCTTTGTTGCTGCCTTGATTGCCTTGGTTTCAGCCCACTTGGTCAAGCAGTCAGTGCACACAATGATGTATTGCTTTTGCTTGGATGGAGGGTCAATAGGTCCAATGAAATCCATGCCCCACTTGTCAAATGGCTCGAAAGTCACTTGAGGTTGCAGAGGCATTTCGTCCCTTGGAGTAGGCTTTCTCATCCTTTGGCACTGATCACACTGACTAGTATACCATCTCACATCCTGATGAAGAGTGGGCTAATAATAACCAGCTTGTAACACCTTGAATGTTGTCCTCTTGGCTACAAAGTGACCTCCACAAAGCCCATCATGATAGGTCATAAGGATGTCAAAGACTTCCTCGTCCCTCACACATCATCTCAGAATTTGATTTGGGCCTAGTTTGAAGAGGTTGCCCCAAATCCAAGTGAATGGGGCGCTCTTCCTCACAATATGTCTTTTCTCTTCGGAGGACAAATTCAGTGGGAATTGTGCAGATGCTACATAGTTCGCTATGTCAGCAAACCGTGGAGACAGAACTGAAATGGCTAATAAGTGCTCATTTGGTAACTTATCATCAACCAGTACTTCCTCCCTTACAGGAAAAGTTAATCTGGATAAAAATTCTGCAACAACATTTTCCTTGCCAGGGTTATCAACAATAGTTAGATCAAACTGTTGTAATAAAAGAAACCATCTAATAATCTGGGCATTCACTTCAGGATTATTCATCAAGTCTTTAATTACAACATGGTCAGTATGTACAAATGTTTGGTAACCTATAATGTAATGCCTAAATTTGTTCAATGAATGCACAACATCTAGGAGCTCCTTTTCAGTCACTGTGTAGTTTAGTTCATCCTTTGACAAATTCTTACTGATGAAGTAAATGGCTTAAGGTAACTTGTCACCTATCTGGTCTAGAGCTTCTCCTATGGCTTTGTGTGAGGCATCAACATGTATATGAAAAGGAAGGGCCCAATTCGGACATCAGAGAATAGGTGCAGTGGTCAACTTGTCCTTTAGGGTGTCCAAGGCCTCTTGATAACTTTTTGACCATAAAAATTCAGATTCTTTGGCCAATGAACCAAGTAAAGGAGAAGCTAACTTGCTGAAGTCTTTTATAAACCTCCAATAGTATCTAGCTAAACCTAGAAAAATTCTAACATCTCTTTGTTTTTGCAGAGGTGGGACCCTTTGGATGATGGCTATTTTGTTTGGGTCCACCTGCAGTCCTTGCTGGGATATTGAATGACCTAGACAGTCCCTACAGTCATCAAGAACTCACATTTTTCGGGACTAAGGGACAAGTTCATTTCAATGCATTTGTTCAGCACCTTACCTAAGTTGGACAAAGCCTCCTGAAAATCACACCCATAGGGTGTAAAGTCATCCATATAATTGTTTACTGCATCATGGACTAGCTCAGAAAATATACTCAGGATTGCTCTCTAGAAAGTGGTAGGGGCATTGCATAGGCCAAAAGGAAGGACCCTATAGGCAAAAGTACCCCAAGTACAAGTGAAGGTGGTTTTATCCTGGTCTTCCAGGCTGATTTGAATTTGATTATACCTGATGAACCCATCTAGGAAAGAAAAAAACTTTTTCCCAGATAGGCCATATAGCACTTGGTCAATGAAAGGTAGAGGGAAATGGTCCTTCTTTGTTGCTTTGTTTAACTCTCTGTAATCAACACAAATCCTACACTTCACATTTTTCTTTAGAACCAACACCAAAGGAGAGACCCACTCACTGTCTGAGATAGGGTAAATGAATCTTGCATCTACCAACTTTTGTCGTTCTTCTTTCATATATCCTTGAGAGCTGGATTCATTCTCCTTTGGGGTTGTCGGACTGGTTTGCAACCTTCTTTGATATAAATGTGGTGAGTAGACACTGAGGGGTGCACTCCCTTCATTTCCTTGTAACTCCAAGCAAAGGCATCCAAATGTTCCTTTAGCATGTTACGCAACTTTTCTTCTTGGTGTATAGACAGAGATGGGTTGATTTTCAAAGTTCTCTCAGGGCCGAATTCTATGGTTTTGACACGGGTAGGGTTTGAATCAACTAAGCATAGGTTAATATGATGGTTGTTCTGGGTTTCCTTTACTACTTCCCGTAAGGACAATGTGCTGGGAGTTGGACTTTGGAGTATGTGTTCAATCAAATCATCTTCATCCAGTTGTCCTCCTCCCATGGCTATTTCTAATGTATAGAGTTCGGCGGAATAAACTTCATCTTCTTCCTCCTCTTCCGGCCATAAAGGTAAGTCATGCTCTAGAGATGGCTAAGCAGGAGGGTACATGACTAACTGCTTGGACATATGCCCATTTTTTATAGTCATATTTCTAGCCCTGCAACTAATGTAGGCATCGACAGTGGCCAACCAGGGCCTCCCGAGGATGAGAGGGTAACCAGTAAGCTTGGACTTAGGCTGGACAACTAGGAAGTCTACAAGGTACTCCCAAGAGTAAATGGAGACCATCACATCCTCCACAATCCCCTCAGGGGTCATTGTGGAATGGTCTGCAAGTTGCAAGACTATTGTGGTCTTTCTCAATGAACCATGGAGGTTGAACTTAAGCATGGTGTCCTTAGTCATCACATTAATGGTAGCCCCAATATCAATCAAAGTGCATGGGACAATGGTGCCATTGATGTGCACATCTACTACAGGGCTTCTAGGGTCCAAATACTTCGGACAAATTACTTGCCCCAACATTATTTCAAAAAACTGTCCAATGACACTAATGGTAGGGGTGTCTCTTTTTTGCCTCCCTAGATGTTTGAAGCACTTCTCCTTAATCAACCTGTCGTCAATAGGTACATCCTTTATGGCTTGAAGAAGTGGAATTTTAACACACAGATTTTTCAATTCACCCAGAAGTTTGTTCTCTTCTAGGGTAGGTTGGACTGGATGAGTTAATCTCCCGGGAAAGGGTGGAAGATTTACTCTAGGCATGCTTTCCTCTCTTTCTTCCTCACTCTTCCTAGGTGGAAGTAGAGGTTGGTTGTCTGAGAGTACTCTCCCAGATCTCAGGTTGATTTCCTGAATCTCCAAAGCATAAGTAGGATAGGATGTCTCTCCACTGTATACTTGATGTGCCTGTCTATTGTTCGGGTTTGGATTTGGCTGGGCAGGCATATGGGGTTGTTTAGGTGGAGCAAGGTGTAAAAGTTGTGGTTGACTAGGTGGTGAAGGAAATAAAGCTGGAGCATTATTGTATGGGGGCCTCCACCCCTGGGTTGGTGAATTCCACTGAGGTTGAGGTGGAGCATATGGCTGAAATGACTGGCAGGTTGGCTAAGAATGGTACTAAGGTGCAAAGGACCAAGGAGGAGGTGTAGACCAGGAAGGATGAGTAGGGGGCCCCCAAGAGGGAATGGATGTGGTCTGGTTAGGGTTTTAATAGGCATGGGATGACCCTTGCATGCCCTGCTAGTATGGATGAGGCCCATGAGGTTTTCTTTCGATTTTTGTAGTAGAGATGTTCAGTCATCCCTTCAGTCCCCTGATACACAACTTTTAGTCCAGGTAGAGAAGGGCACTTGTCTATGGAGTGGTTTTCTTCACAAATCAAGTAGAATTCAATTAGATTCAATGGAAATTCATTCCTAGGGTGCCTCCTTGTGCATCTAGGGTATAAAATGGCTAAGGCTCTCTCTGCCTCCTCCTACTTTCTCTTGATGTGCATAGTGTCCATCTGTAGGGAAAGGGTTTGCAGCATCTCACTCTTGAAATCTTCCAGCATATTTCCAATTTCACCTTTGATGGATGTATTGGAAGAGGATGGACTTACCATAGGTTGACTACCCCTACCCTTTTTCCTAGCTTCCATAGAATGGTTCCTAAAGACAATCTTGATATCTTCATAAGGTAGTTGGTAGATGTCCCCTCCTGCTAGCAGGTTTAGGGTATCCAGAAGATCTTCCCTTATCCCTCTAAGCAGGACTAGCTTCAGTGACTCAAGATCAAGTTTGCACTTGGCCCTTTTGTAGCTAAGCTGGAATATTTCTTCATAATCCTCTAGGGATTCATCATACCCTAAGGTCATCCTAAAAATTTCTTCTTTAGTGTCTTTGGACTTGCAGTAGTCTCAATACTTGTTGTTGAAGGCTTGCTGCATCTGAGCCCAAGTTTTGATGTTATCCCTAGGTAAACCCATGAACCAGTGCAAAGCTTCATCCTTGAGAGTGGATGGGAATAGTTTCAACTTCTGCTCATCATTGGTGTAATCATAGGTTCTGCATATGACAGCAAACTCAAACAAGAAAGTGTTTGGATCTTCTGAGGTCAGGCCATGGAAATGAGGAAGAGTAGAGGGGCTTATATTCTTCATCTTGGTATCCCCATTAGTTTCTCTAATGGGAAAGGTACCCTCAACTCTTTCTCTATTTCCTCTGTCATTTCTATTTTCAGCCATTGGGTCAGTTGGAATGGGTTCTTCTTCTTCTTCTCCCCCTGTAGGCTCTTCAAATATCTTTGGTTGTTCACCTAAGGGTTCCTCCAATTCACATCCACCGAAGAAGAGGGAAGGTTGGCTGTTTGAAGCGATGGAGGTATTTGGCAGAAATTTCCCTAAGTTATCCCTAATCTTACGAGGCAGAAAGACGTGTTTTTGTTTTTTTTTTGTGTTTTCTTCAAGCTTTGAAAATAATTGCAGAATTGAAATTGCAAAATGAATGGAAACTAACTGACTGAATGAAAACTAACTTTCAGAATGGAAAAGCAAGCAAAGAATGCAGAATGGAAAAGAAAGCAAAGTAAATTACTTTTGCAGAAATGAAACTACTAGCAAAATGTAAAAGATAAGAAATGGAAGAAAGAAATAATAAATCACATATTACTTAGACACGTCCACGAAAACGGTGCCAAAAAGTGATGACAACAGTATTGCAACAAGAATGCTGCAACTCCTGGGGCTACCAACTTTACTTTATCATCCTGGGGTTCTTACAAACTTGGAGGTGACAGTGTTGTATACATAAGTAAATGTGATGGGTCCACTCTTTGTCACTGCTAAGCTGGCGATATACCACTAAGGTTTTTCAAACTATACTTCTATTGATTCAGAAGAAGCTTGATTACTAATGAGGAAAATAGAAATCTACACTAAGGGAAAGCTTGTCTACTGTAGTAAGGAAAAAGACTGAAATCAAATGCTAAAACATACCATTGTTCTAACTAACTGCTAAGAGGTTCTACTTCAAAAGAATGCTAGGTTAATATGTATATAATCCTACTGTCCTAGGTATGCAAATTGAAACATCAAATATTCTACTGTTGTGCATGTAATGAATAAAATAACTCTGTTTTTCTTCTTGTATTTTTTCATGAGAAATTGTGAAAGATAACATCTTTTGGTGATGTGGCAGGTGGCTTAGGGATGATGGTGAATGGTTATAAGGCTTGGGAGATAATGACGGGTCATATTCTAGCTTACCACAATTCAGCCTCAAAACAGGCCACTATGGGTCAACCTACAGGATGTCCTAATGCGTTCTACTAGATGTCCTAAATTCCTACAGGATCCCCTGTATTCCTACAAGATACAGCCGAGAGAAAAAGGAGGGATGTTGAAGGTGATGGAAGGCTTAGGGAAGGTGGTTGGTGGATGGAATGAGGCCAGGGAGTGCCTAGGACCACTTCAGAACTCAAAACCAGAGTTGGGAGATGGCTGGATTTGCTCAACAAGCTTGGAGAAGTATTCTTGTGAAATGATGAAATTGGTGAGGGTTTTAGTGAAAGAAAGGAATGATCATGGATGGATGAAGTTGGGATGAGGTTTCTGATCATGAAATCTCTATGTACTTCTAAAACTCCTGCACTGCATCAACCATTGACATTTATCCATAAATCATGTAAACAAGAAGGATTTCAATTAACTAAGGAAAATAGAATTTCATGAGCTAGCTGCCTATTTCATGCATGAGGAAACCTTGCAAAATAATATGAAACCTTGATGAGATCTAATGTAAGACTAAAGATAGAAGAAATGATAACTAAATCCTATTCTTGCAAACTGATCAAATGTTGGCCTAAGTACAGAAAACCCTAAATTCCATGAGAAACTAGAATTCTGTCTTTTTGGGGCTGCATAGGGGTTCTTTCCTCAAACCATGATCCCTAAAGGAAGGAGTGAGGCCAAATCCACCTACTAATAGCTTTGTGATGTTCCTTTATCTCTTCTAAGCTACTGCTGAAGTAAAGCACAAATGGAAGCAAACTAATCAAATCTACAACTACTTGCAATGAAATATTTTTAAAGACAATTCAACCATAAATCTATGAAATTGACTAAGCATGAAAATACAAGAAGAGGAGCCTTTGCTGCTAGGGTTGGGCCCTAACCCAAGAGCTTCAGCCCTCTGAGTCAACTCAGTTTTGGAATAAGTAAATGCTCATTCTCATGATCAAAACATAAAATTACATAACAATGTCTTCCACAAGTCTTGAACTCGAAAATGACTAGTGTTTTTACAGCAAAAATTTGAATCCTAATGAGGCTCTAGGCCTTCTTATTTATACAACTGAAGTCTCCAATGACTTCCTTAAATCTAGGGAGGCTCGGCTCCCAAACTCGAGATAAAATAGCTGTTTGACTGTCACTTTCTTGGCTGCCTTTTGATCTCCACGACTTAGTTTCTTGTACTCCGAGCTAGTGTGATTGATGGAGGAATATTCGAATGAGTGAGGAGTAAATGAGGAGGATCTACCTCCTAAAATCTCTCCTCCTTGTCTCATTCAAGTTTCAACCCTTCATTAGCCAAAATTTCCATGATTTTCTCTCAAAAACTTGCAATCAATGCATATTAGTCCAAAAGGCATAATATCTCACTTTGACTCATATCATTAAGAAAAATACAATCAAAATATGTAATAAATTTTGAGAAGAGTTTATTTGACTAAGCTAGGAGGTGGATTAAGGTCAGTATAGTTACCCAATGATGAGGCTTATCACCACTCATGCAAGAAAGGAATCAGTTTGGTTTCAGAGATTGTGTTCAAGTATGGGGTTAGTACAACAAGCTATAAGGATAGATTGTGGCAGCCAAAGTGCAATTTTCTTGGCAAGTAATCCTGCTTATCATTCAAAGACAAAACACATTGATGTTCAGTATCACTTTGTGAGGTATATGGTTGAGGACAAAAAGGCATTGTTGGTAAAGGTGGACACTTTGAAGAATACTACAGATGCATTGACAAAGTCTGTGAGCATTGAGAAGTTCTCTTGGTGTAGAGAAGCAATGGGTGTTGTAGGGGTGGATCAATGACTAAGCTCTCTTGTGCCCTCTTGTGGAAAGAAAACAACAAGTGGGAGAATGTTGGGTTGTGTTATATTCTTTCCACAACTAGCTCACGCGGGGGGTGTTGGTAGCCTCCCCTGTACGTTTCGCAGGGCATTTCCGGGGGGTATGCAGGGGCACGGTAGCCCCCCTACACGGGGTTTGGGGAAGCACCCCCGTATTTTTTTTTTTTGGACCCTATATTAGGTGGGAGAACCTACCTATGGTTTTGTGCATCGATTTCGCACATGGTTTTGGGCATGATGGTTTACTGTCCATAGTATTTTGTAGATCTGGTCAAGGGAATTACGATTATGTTCTAATATAGGGTTAATGGATTGCGGTTTATGGATGCTTCGAGATGTATATATATGTATTGTAACATTGAAAGGAAAATAATGAAAAATCAATCTGGTAGTCCCAGTTTTGGGATCCAGGGGAAAATCTCAGTGTATATCTATTTTATGTTTTATGCTCTCGCCATTATTTATTTTCTGGTTTTAGAATTCGTATGCAGGTAATTCCTATACAGGGTTAAAACCTACACCAAACACTCTTACGAACTATGCATTCATACTCGTCCACCATGGCATCAACCCAAACCAACTGTTGCACAATTTCCTTACAAGAAGATGGCTTTGTCACAACACATTCGCCCATAAGAGCCATGTATCCAATGTACCTCTTAGGTGAGCTCCTCTGCTTGTACTAAGAAGTGGGTGCTCCCACATTCTCCCTTGCATCATCCAAAAATTTGTCAGCCTCTCTGGTGCGCTTTCTTCCCTCTTTGGAAGACTCTCCCTGAGTGGATATCTCCACACCCAGATCCTCTACATGTGGTTGTTCTACATCAATCTGAGGCTCCTCAACCTTAGGAGCTAAAAGCTCTTCATCTACATGTATCTCAAGCTCCCTCTCAAGTGAAACTCGCATGGCCTTCTCCTCATTGAATCTGACATCCCTACAAACCACTGTCATCATGCTGGTCGGAAAATACACCTGCTAGTTGTGAGGTGTATCGGTGTACCCAAAAAATATCCCCAACTCTAATGTCGGTTGAGGCTTCTTCCATGCATCTTTGTTCACATGGAAATATATCAATGACCCAAAATTCTGAAGCGACCAACATCTGGCCTCGTAGCAAAATAAACCTCCTCTGGTGTCCCATCTCAAGTATTCGATGTGGGCTATAGTTCTGAACATAAACCACTATGTTGCATGCATTAGCCTACAAGTGTAGTGGTAGTACCTAATCATGCAACATCTCCCTTGCTGCCCCTACTATGCTTCTATTCTTCTTCTCATCCACCTCATTCTGTTGAGGGTTACGGGGTGTCATCAAATCCCGTTTAATCCCTTCCACTGCACATAAGTTCTTATACTCGTTTGAGACATACTCACCACTGTTGTCACTCAATAGAGATTTAACCTTCTTGCCCAACTCTTTCTCCACCAATCCTTTAAACTCACAAAACTTTGTGAAAGTTTGATCCTTTTTCTACATGAAAAATATCTAGAATTTACGAGAATAGTCATCAACAAATATAACATAATACCTATGTTTGGCCATGGAAGCTATCGAGAATGGTCCACACACATATGAATGAACTCGCTCTAGAATAGCCTTTGCTCAATTGTCTCTGTCGTGAAAGGAAGACTTGGTGTATTTTCCCAAAGTACACCCCTTGCATGTATCAACTTGCTCAAGTGTACCTTTGGAAAGACCGGTAGAGATCTTCTACAATATCTTCAAAGCCCCATGATTCAAGTGGCCCAATTGTATGTGCCACAACTCACCAATGTCTTGGCTTTGCACCCTTTCTACTTTTTTTCTCAAAGAAGCACACTCCTCTACCTCCAGCTTATAGAGATTCTTCACCCGAATCCCTATCTTCTTTACCTGACTCGTGGCTATGTCTCGAAAGAATGCCTTTCCTTTCAAGAAGATCACATCATAGCCTCTATCCTTAAACATGGAAATGGATACCAAGTTATTTTTCAGCCCGGGCACATACATAACATTCTTCAAGGCAAGTGGAGCCCCACGCTCCCTCTAAAAGGTAATCACGCCAAATCTAGTAAAACTATACTTCCATTGTCACCCATCTCGATATGCATATGTAGATCTATCTCCTCCAGGTCACTAAATAACTCCTTGTCGCCAGTCATATGGAATGAATCTCCACTGTCTAAGTACCATACACTTCCCAACATTGATGACACCATGCATGCAATGAGGGAAAGGTCCAATTCGAATTGAGAAGCCAAAGCCTCACCTTCTGCTCCTCCTGAGGACTTCTTCTTGGACTTCTTGAATGGGAAATTTGTAGAAAAATGGCCCAGCTCATGAAAATGAAAGCACTTAAATTTCATCATTTCTTTCTTCTTACCTCCATGATAATAATCTAATTTGGAATGGGAAGATTTCCTTTCCCCTTCTTTGCCTTAATCGCTAAGGCACAATTCTCTTCATCATCAATCTTTGATGAAGAGCCATCCCTGGTGTTCCTCCTAATCTCCTCTTGCATCAAATTCGACGACAGTCGTTCCCAATCTGGTAGCTTCTCTCGACCATTGATAGAGTTCTGATAACTAAGCCAACTCTTTGGGAGTGCTAGAAGAGCAAGAATCACCATATCATCCACGGAAAATGTGATTCCAACACTTCCAAGTTCATCACGACATTGAGTGAACTTGGTTAAGTATTTTGGAATTGTCTTGCCTTTCTCCATTTTGATTTTTCAAAGTTTGTCCTTTAGTGCCAATTTCCTTTGGTCACTGTTGTTCTAATACAAGTCTGTCAATGTTTTCCACATAGCATACAGAGTTTCCTTTCCAATGAGACTCGAGACAATGTGGTCTCGAACTCCCTCAAGGATTATCCGCCTCGCCTTCACCGCACACTTCTTCCATTTAGCCAAATTCTATGCATCCAATGTTGTTGGCTTAGGAATTTATTGATCAACGAATTCCTTCAAGCCATTATCCTCTAGCATAGCCTCCATTATGTCCCTCCATTATGTCCCTTCAGGCTTCCATTTAGCCAAATTCTGTGCATCCAATGTTGTTGGCTTAGGAATTTATTGATCAACGAATTCCTTCAAGCCATTATCCTCTAGCATAGCCTCCATTCTGTCCCTCCAGGCTATAAAATTCAAGTTTCCTTCCAAAAACTGTAGAACGCCATCTACCGATCCTAAAGTATGTATTGCAAATTCGAATTTGACCTGTAACCCAAAACTCAAAACTTCAAAATCTCCTCTAGTATATTGTTCCCATCTCTGATACCATGTAGAAGATATTGTAGATTCACAAGCTCATGCAATATACTAAAGAACAAGACAAGAATCTACTTCTACTTTGAACCAACGGAAGCCAATAGATCGATGAAAACAATATGAACAAGAAGAAGATAAATCAATGACACATAACACAAGATGTATCTAGGGAAAGCCACTGCTCAAAACACCAATATCTATATTGCATATATCATAAATATGAATGAAGATACAAAGCTTGTTCTCACTAGAACAATTCTTCACAAGTATGCTCAACTCTCTCAGCTCACAAGCTAGCTCTTGGCCAACACTTAGCCAATTCTGCAGCCATCCAAGCCTGTAATCTCTTGCGTAATTCTTAGGATGAATACCCCATATTTAAATGGAATTCATGCTTCCAAAAATGCGTAATCCAAACATAGGATCAATCTCTAATGCATGCATGATATTTACACTCCAGTAAATAATACAACTGATAGTACATTATCCCTGCACTTTAGTCTCAACTAGGTCTTTATCTGAACTGACATGCATGAGTTTCTCTTGAGGGAATCTTCAGTTAACTGGAGTATCACTAGTGGATGCATTAGTTCATAAACTGACTGTTAGTCCTCTATTAGTTCCAAAAACAATTTAGAACTAATTTAACAGAACTTAACTCAGTAAACTGAGTGATCTAATTTCCAACTCAATTTAAACTCGTAATGGACCCCTAAAACTTAGGGAGAACACATACATGACTGTGTAAAGAATTCCAACTTGAAATTCCTAAGATAATTAAGTTAATTAAACTTAATTAAATATTTACAAGTTGCTATGAGAATAGAATTCAATTTTAATTCTCAGTTTAATTCAAGGACAAATTAAACTGGAATTTCTTGTTTCCATTTCTCAACGTAGTGGACAATTTATGGTCGACAGTAAAAACATTTGTTAATGGTTAGATTTGAATCATTGATGGTTTGATTTATACTATATGGCCAATGGTTATATGATGTTTATTGGTGGAATTTTTAATGTATAACAAAAATTATATATATTACAACCACGCGAGTCAACAATCAACGCGCGGAACGAGTGACTATCATATTGTTTGTTAATATAAAACAAAAAGTTGGGGGTCAACGAGGTTGGAACCCCAAACCACTCGCAAACCAACACCTTAAACAAGTCATGCCAGCCAACTGCCCACTGGGTGGTCTTTGGAATAACTGTTGACGCCCAACATTATAGCCCATTACTTTTCCACTGGAGCGGGGAGCGGAGGCAAAACGAATGGAGGAGCTATGGAACCAGACATAGTGGAATTGCTAGCAGGCGAAACTCAGAGCTGATGGAACCTTGAAATGCATAACCTTGATGACGCAATTCCATACAGGTATTTTGTGGGGGAATATTCCCAAAATATTCTCTCTTTTTTTAATGTTGCTATGGAATTTTGACGATTCTCTAGGGGGTCTAAGTATGACAGTGGAAGAATATAGCTGAGTTTATACTCATTTTATTCAGAATTTTGCAAGGATTTCAATGGTGTAGTTAGATTTTGGATATGAGCAACAGATCTTAGAGGTCATGGCTGGTACTCGCATTCTTCATTATTTGTTTGGCTAAAGTTCGAGACAACAATTCTCCTTTTAGAAGTGGGTCATGTTTACAGTCAAAAGTCTCAGAAGGATGAGATAGACCTTCTAGTGTTGTGATTGTTGTGTTTTGAGAAATGAAACTTCAAGTCACTCCCAGAATTGGAGATATAATGATGTATTTTCCCATGTACTCATTTTCATTTTTGTTGAGATGAATGAAGTGACCTCCCCACTATTGAAGCGGGACCCGGAGACATAATTCACATTGGACAAACTCCATTATCAAAATTTTGTGTGCATTGTCTTTATGGTCTCCTTTATGTTTCTTCTTCTTAAGTGTTTTGAATATATGGTTTTTACATGCTCTTTCATGTAATTCTACTAACATCAACTGAAGAAAATATCTTGGATAATGTTGGTGCCAGAGGAATACCAAATCATTGTACCACTCTATCCACTTGCCATTATATGTCTCTCCATATATTGTACAATGTAAAATGAAAAAAGCTAACCATTTATATTTAATTTCATGTATGAAACAAACACTGTAAAACCATAGTAACAAGGAACTATCTAACAAAGGTCCATTATTTTCAATCACAAGCAAATCATGAACCATTCATGCAATGATTATAGCATTAGTAAGGACTCAATAACAAGGGATGAATTTAAAAACACTTATCTTGAATTAATGCTAGAGTTGGGAAACTAAGTTAGGGACAATGACTCTCCACCATATCATAGATGAGTTGTAGCCAATCCTTACTTATAGTTGTCACCCCCAAGCCAGATTCTAGGGACTGAGATAGTTTTCTTAAGGGATTGAACACCAACTTCTGGTTGTAATAGGGACTCCGGAGGCTCTTCCACATTCACCCACCAGCCAAATAACAATCAACAATTTTGGCAGGGAATTGAGAGGCCTACTACCTCCACCCTTCAACTGATCAACAACTAATAATCTCCAGGGAATCTAGAGGCTTCAATTCCACCCTGGAACATGTAACATAATGGTTCCACCCAATGAAGAGAATACAGAACCCACTAATAGAACCATACAAAACAAGCAAAGGAGATTCTGGAATTTCTTGACAGGGATCCAAGGGCTAAATCTCTACCCCAAGATGTCAAGGGACTCTATGTTAGGGTCCCACCCTAACCCCCTTATTTATGTAATGGGATCACGTCATAGTCAAGAGTCAATAAAGCCCATATTAATAATTGTAAGTGGTTAACCCGTAATTAATGACGAGACCACAGTTAGTTGCAAATGGGCCGTAGTATTAGATAGATGGTATTAATAAAACCCACGGTATTGATCCGTGGTATTGCATGTATGAGTCATATATAAAGGATAGAGACTCCCTGCAAGGAGTATCGTGTCTTATTTTGTAATCGAGCTCTGCTCTATCGGAGGTTGCCCCCTCGAAGATTGAAGTGAACATTACTCTCTGAATAATAAAATCATTGTTGTTCTGTGTTCTGGGTATCTTCTCTTCGCATATTCTGTATTTGGGTATCGTTTTGCAGGTTAAGAGCATAACAAGTGGTATCAGAGCACTTTCCAGGGCCGGTGGGATCTCCATTTCTTAGCAATTTTTTTTTTGGCTAGAGACGTGTTCCGGCGTCTTTAAACCACGGGATTTGTCGTTGAGCGCATAAACCTGCGGATTTGGGGAGGCATGCACGCAGGAAATACAAGAGGTGGTCACGTTTGTTGGACTCCCTTGTAACCCCTGTGGGTACCCCTTCGAGTAGTAGCGCATTAGACAGAACCGCGCACGGACTGTCTTCCACGTACCCTCTGGGTATATCGGAAGCCCCCTAGGCTCCCTTGAAACCTCGCCATAGATAAACCGTCGGCCGTCTTGCGGCTATAATACACCGAGAACAGCACTCGGAGAGATTACTCGCCCATATGATAGGGTAGTCGGGTTGTACGACTAAGGGTACGGTCGATCCTCCTTAGTTAGAGCCCTGAAACATTGGGCCGAGTACTACTGCCAGACCCTTATGTATATTGCGATCTGTAGCACCTGACACTCCTCAAGACCATAGTTCCCTTTTCTATCAGGGGATCACACATCATCTCTTCCAGATCCGCTTGTGCAAAGGGGTGCAGCAGCAGCAAACATCAGTCCCGCAGTCTCGAGTTCGCAGATCAGCCATTCCAATCTATTAGATCCATCAGATCCGCAGCAACAGTCTGTTCCGCCGCCCAGAGCTATCCGATCCACCATTCAGATATCTCAGATCCACCAGATCGGAATCGTTGTGAAGGGTTCCTATACCGGGGTATAATTTTCGCAGGACTTTTGGCCGCATTGACATTTTTAGGAATTGGCAACTGTAGTATTGATAAGGAAGGAGTAAAACTCCGTTAGGAGTTTTCAAAAAAAAAAAGTCTGAGATCTTCCGGGGTGCTTATTGGTGATCTAGCCCATCAGAATCAGGACGACGAGCTGAGCACAGTGGTACCATTCAATTCTTAGTGAAAATTTTTTAGGCTGTCCCAACTTTCCAAAAAAATCAGGTTGGTGTATGGTCAAAACTAGAGCTCAAGCAATGGCCAATGAAAGGATGGACAAACTTGAAGAATCCATGCAAACCGTCCATGTTCAGCTTAACCGACTAAATAGCCTGGTCGAGGGCATGATCCAGAAGGGCAAGGAGCAATCCCACGAGGAGGTGTATAATGGCAATGGACACAATGAGGGTGAGTCTAGCCACTCTCCTCACGTCTGGCACACCCACCAACAACCCTGTCAGCGACCTCCCAAGTTGGATATGCATAAATTTGACGGTTCTCACCCGTCGGCATGGATAGTCCAAATGGAGCAGTATTTCAATCTGAATTGCATCTTAGATGATGAGACTCAGCTTATGGTGGGGAGCATGTACTTGGACAATGAAAGGTGACAATGGTGGGAATGGCATCAACGTTGCAATGGACCTTTTAGGACTTGGCCCAAATTCACAAAAGCTCTTCAAGACCACTTTGACCAGGAATCTTCTTTTTTGGGTCGTCTTACTAAGCTCCGATAAATTGGTACAGTGGATGAATATATTACAGCTTTTGAAGCCTTAGCCTTCCGCACTTGGGGTCTCTCAGATGTGTTCTACACTGAATGTTTTATCAGCGGTCTTAAAGAAGCTATCAAAGCCCAAGTCCTACTGCACCACCCTCCCACATGGACGGAGGCTTGCAAGGTAGCTCGTAACGTGGAACGTGCATTAGCAGCCCAATACAGTCGCCCAAATTTCTCCGCTAAAGGTCACCCCCCACAGGCTCACAACACGACTCAAACACTTAAGGTCCAAAAGGTGTCACCTGCAGAAATGGCTGAAAGAAGAAAGCAAGGCCTATGTTACTATTGTGATGAAAAATATTCCCCAGGTCATAAATGCAAGGAGCCCAAATTTTTTCAAATTGATGCCACTGACTACAGCTCAACAGAGGAAGATCCACCACTTGAGGAACATGAGCCGCTAGAAGAAGACAACCAAAAGGACAATGTCTCTTACGAACCAGTTATTTCGTTGCATGCTTTGGCAGGGATTTCTTCCCCTCAAACTCTCAAAATCATAGGTTTTATTAAACATCGCCCAGTAGTAGTCTTGATTGATAGTGGAAGTACACATAATTTCATCCATCAAAAAGTCGTAGAAGCAGTGCATTGTTTTGTACGAGCAGTTTCTAACTTCCAAGTCCAAATTGCGGATGGAGGCATAATGAAATGTGAAGGCCGTTGTGAAAATGTCAAACTTCAAATGGGGGATTATCAGTTGAAAACCCACATGTTTGCCATACACATGGAGGGTTGCGACATTGTCCTCGGCGCTAAATGGCTCCGCACTCTTGGGCCAATCATAATGGATTTCCAGGAGTTATATATGAGTTTTAAGCAGAACAACTACACACATACCCTTCGTGGACTCCGGGCGGGAGCCCCCTCTATCATCAGCTCGCATAGGATGGAAAAATTGTTAAAAAGGGAAATCATGGAGTTGTAGCTCAATTTAATGCCATCCAGGCAGTCGAAACCAAGCCTCTACCAATTCATCCTGAGATGCAACAGATTTTAAATAACCATCTGCCGGTCTTTGACAAGCCTCATGAGCTTCCACCCTCGCGAGGGGAACATGATCATAGCATCACCTTGGTTCCAGGGGCCCAACCCCAAAATGTGTGCCCATACAGATATCCGTTCACCCAAAAGAATGAAATAGAAAAAATAATCAAGGAACTTTTGGAAGCAGGTGTCATTCGTCCCAGCATTAGTCCTTATTCATCCCCAGTGGTCATGGTGCTCAAGAAAGATGGGGAGTGGCGGATGTGTCCCGACTTCAGGGCCCTCAATAAGTTGACAG
Organism: Pinus tabuliformis; assembly: GCA_031772625.1. Taxonomy (NCBI): domain Eukaryota; kingdom Viridiplantae; phylum Streptophyta; class Pinopsida; order Pinales; family Pinaceae; genus Pinus; species Pinus tabuliformis. Next base: position 691,798,075 of record CM062820.1, read on the forward strand.
TCAAAGATAAATTTCCCATCCCGGTGGTTGACGATTTGCTGGATGAACTCAATGGGGCTCAATTCTTCACTAAGCTAGATCTTCGCTTAGGCTACCACCAAATTCGCATGAAGGAAGTCGACATTCCCAAGACTGCTTTCAGAACTCATGAAGGCCATTATGAGTTCCTGGTCATGCCATTTGGTCTTTGTAATGCCCCCTCTACTTTTCAGAGCCTTATGAACCACATTCTCAAACCATATCTCAGGAAATTTGTCCTTGTCTTCTTCGATGACATCCTCATCTATAGTTGCACTTGGGCCGCACATCTTCAGCATGTAGATCTACTCTTGCAACTGCTCCGCAAGCATAAATTATTTGTCAAGATGTCCAAGTGTTCGTTTGGCATGGCAGAAGTTGAGTATTTGGGCCACATTGTGGGGCATGAAGGTGTCAAGGTGGACCCCAAAAAGATCCAGGCAATGCAGGAATGGCCTCAACCTAAGACCTAGAAGAGCTTGAGAGGATTTTTGGGTCTCACAGGCTATTATCGTAAATTTGTCCGCAACTATGGTCGCATAGCGAAGCCCCTCACCCAACTCCTAAAGAAAAATTCATTCTTCTGGAATGAGGAAGCACAACAGGCCTTTACAGCTCTAAAAAATGCCATGTGTTCCACTCCAGTCTTAGCACTACCTGACTTCACCAAATCTTTTGTCAATGAATGTGATGCTTCGGGTACAGGTATTGGGGCGGTCTTAATGCAAGAAGGGCGACCTTTGGCCTTCACAAGCCAACAACTAAGTGGGAGGAATCTGGGCCAATCTACCTATGAGAAGGAAATGATGGCCATCTTACATGCAGTCGAGACCTGGCGACCTTACTTATTGGGGCGACGTTTCCAAATCCGCACAGATCATCACAGTCTTAAATATTTTTTGGAGCAACGCCTATCCTCCCCACAGCAAAATAAATGGCTCGCAAAAATGCTGGGATATGATTATGAGATCATTTACAAGAAAGGGAAAGACAATAGTGTAGTAGATGCATTATCTCGCCAATTTGAGGAGGAAAGTACTCTGCTAGCAATTTCCCTCCCCATTCCACAATGGATTGAAGAGGCTCGCAGGGAATGGTTTTCACACCCCAGGCTCTCCCAACTCATTTCTCAATTGCAGGTAGATCCAAATTCCACCAAGGGCTACTCGTGGCAGGATGATATTCTTCGCTACAGGGACAGAGTCGTAATATCACCAACATCCACCCTCAAAAGTTGCATTTTGGCAGAATTGCACTCATCTCCCATTGCAGGACATTCGGGCTTTCAGAAGACGTATGCTCGCACCAGAAGATCATTTTTTTTGGACAGGCATGAAAAAGGACATCCTTACTTTCGTAGCAGAATGCGATGTCTGTCAACGCCACAAAGGGGAAACCGTCAACACACCAGGCACATTACAACCCTTGCCCATTCCGGCATCAATTTGGACGGAGGTTTCTATGGATTTCATTACAGGTCTTCCAAAGTCAGGGAACAAGTCAGTCATCATGGTGGTTGTGGACCGACTGTCGAAGTATGCTCATTTCTGCGCCCTACCCCACCCGTTTACACCAACTTTGGTCGCTCAATCTTTCATGGATCAGATCTTCAAATTGCATGGCATGCCCACTTCTATTGTGTCCAACCGCGACCCGATCTTCACTAGTAATTTTTGGCAGGAACTCTTCAGGATACAAGGCACTCAACTAAAACTCAGTACTTCTTATCATTCGCAAATGGATGGTCAAACCGAAGCCGTCAACAAATGTCTAGAAACCTACCTTAGGTGTTTCACTTCAAAAAAGCAACACCTTTGGGTACAGTGGTTACCTCTGGCTGAATGGTGGTATAACACCAACTATCATGCCACCACCAAAATGACTCCCTATGAAGCAGTCTATGGTCAACTCCCACCTTCACCTACTTCGTATCTCAAGGGGTGCTCAAAAGTACAAGCAGTGGATCAACTCCTACAACATCGCGCAACCATGCTCGCCCATCTTAGAGAGAATCTTCATCAAGCTCAGAACTGCATGAAGCAACAGGTAGACCAGGATCGCTCAGAGCGCCAATTTCAAGAAGGGGATCCGGTATTTTTATGGCTACAACCATATAAGCAGACATCACTCAAAGACAAGGGGTGTCAAAAACTATCTCCCAAATTCTACGGAACATATCAAGTACTTCAGCGCATTGGAGAAGTGGCTTACAAGTTGGCCTTGCCACCTACTGCAAAAATCCATCCAGTTTTCCATGTCTCATGCCTCAAGAAAGTGATTAGGAACAATTGCAGAATTCAGACCAGTCTACCTGAATTGGACGAAGAAGGGTCCATCTGGCTTCAACCTGAATAGGTCCTAGACACACGAGACAAGCAACTGCGCGGCCGCATGATTAAGGAACTCCTCGTCAAATGGAAAGACACCTCTCTGGAAGATGCAACTTGGGAACCAGCCACTATTCTTCAGCAGTTTCCGCAATTTCAGCCTTGAGGACAAGGCTAGTATTAAGGGGGAGGGCATGTTAGGGTCCCACCCTAACCCCCTTATTTATGTAATGGGATCACGTCATAGTCAAGAGTCAATAAAGCCCATATTAATAATTGTAAGTGGTTAAGCCGCAATTAATGACGGGACCACAGTTAGTTGCAAATGGGCCGTAGTATTAGATAGATGGTATTAATAAAACCCACGGTATTAATCTGTGGTATTGCATGTATGAGTCATATATAAAGGATAGAGACTCCCTGCGAGGAGTATCATGTCTTATTTTATAATCGAGCTTTGCTCTATCGGAGGTTGCCCCCACGAAGAGGCAAGTGAACATTACTCTCTGAATAATAAAATCATTGTTGTTCTATGTTCTGGGTATCTTCTCTTCGCATATTCTGTATTTGGGTATCGTTTTGCAGGTTAAGAGCATAACACTCTATAGAATACCATCTCCACCCTCCAGTCCCCTAAGATATCTTGAGATTTACCCTCAGTTAGGGAAATTCCTCCTGAACTCCTGTTGCTCAACCAAATTATGAGTAGTCGCTCCAAGAGCTGTCAAACTCCCAACACCTCTATACTCTATTGTAGATGTCTTAAAATACCACTAGATCACATAAGTGTTAGTTTATTTCCTCTAATGCCCCAAAGGAATGTGCTTCTTCCTCTAAGATTTTTGATGGTGGTGTATTTTTCAGTGATCATGTATGCTTTCCTCCTCTTATATTCTAGGATGTGTGTCTTTTATGTTTCTCTCCCCAACCTGAGACAACCTCCTCCTTTTTCTTTTTGCATGTGTAGTTCCTCCCACCTTGTCCCTCATGTTGTCTACAATTCAAATGAGTCCCACCACCTTTTCAATTCCTCTCTTTCCTTCCTTTTGATAATGACTTATGCCTACCACAATCTTGTCAACCAATAAGGAGAATGCCATCTATCTAGCTATCTGCCAGGTGTGTTTCTATTAGTTAGCTTATTGCAGTGGGTGGCCAATACACCATACCAGCTAGCAGGTTATCCATTATTATTTTTAATTTCTTGTCCTAGTTGCTTGTCAATTCCTCGAAGGTAAGCATGACATGAGTACTTACCTTGTATCTCCATCAATTTTGAGAACCCCAAGCCATTAAAACACACCAATCAACCTTTAATGGTTTTCATAACCAGTCCATATTTTCACTGCAACAAGTAAACCTGAACATCCCAAGCAAGTAACCATCCTTAGTCCCTAGAATTTGTGTACCTTACTCAACTCATTTTTTGTCAATTATTTACTTAAAATATTTATTGTGCATTTCACAAATGAAAAAACGGTCGAGGTTGTCACAAGTTGGAAGGCATACAACTCTAAGATTTAAGATTGTAATCTATACTTTATTGTACATAAATTAATGCATCCAAATACCAAAGAAGCACACTTAAATGAGAGCCACAAGCTCAAACTATTAAAACATGAAATCTAGTTGTAATTGAAGCATAATTCTTTGATTTACTGAGCATGAGTTTTGAAGTTATAGATTGGTTGCCACCTACATATTTTATCCAACTTTGTAAGGAAGACCATGATTAAGACATGATTTTTGAGGTTACATTTTTGTTGAGCTATGTTGTCATTCATTAGAGTGGTGATGTCTTGGAGAACATATTGTGTGAGATTGTTTCTACTAATATTTCTAATAATTTCCCTCTTGTTAGTAGTTCACTTCATATAAATGATGCAATGAGCATATAGGTTTTGGGAGCAATAATGATAGAAATGTAGAAAATTGACCCAAAACTTAAAATTCTTACAAAGATGTTTATATAATTCCAAATTTTACTCCCATAATAAATAATGATGTGTAGGTGTTAGGCATAATGTAAAGATGAAAATTAAAATTTAATTGATGAACACAAATTTATGGGGTATAGTGAAAATCACAAAAGTAAAACCTACAAAGTCTAAATAATTGGCCGAGTGAGAAAATATAGATAACAAATCCAAATTCATTCCTGGACTTACTCTTTTATATCCGGAAATTATATCATGTTAATCTAAAAAACTCATAAAGAAATTTTGAATGAACTAAACATTTTTTTGGATAAAAACCAATGAACGAAAAATTATCTTTGAAGCTACAACTATTTAGATTTAAGATGTCTACCAAAGTCATTTTGTTTAGCCAAATAAAATCTAAGATCTTTCATTAGACAACTACCTAAAGTCCATGATAAGGTAGATGAAAAGCATGCCAAAGCCGTTTTGTTAAATAACTTGCCATTTAAATGCAACTTTGTCATTAGATGTCCTTCTCTAAAACACGTGATTTCAGTTCTTTTAGTAAAAAAAAAAAAACAACAACAACTACTATAAGAGATTCAAAAGGAGACTCTCAACCAAAGTTTGCACTATACTGCAAGAAAAATAATGAGAAAGATAAGAGTGATATTTAATGTTACTACCATGGAAAAATAGGCCATGCAAAAAAATAATTGCAAAGTCATGACCTTTTCAAAGGGAAGCTTGAAGAATCAACAAATATAGCCATTGTTGAAGATCCACTAAATACTGAGAATGGTAATGACTTCACTAAAGAATGTTATGAAACCAACTCAAGAAAAGATAGAAAAGATAGATCAACGCCTTAGAATTCAGCCTCTTTGAGGGGGAAACCTCCTTTACATTACATAAATGAACAATTCTTGGATGATTCAAATGACAAAACCTCCTTTCTATATATAGGAGTCTAAGGATTCACAATATAATCCAGCCGACCTAACAATAATAATATAAAGCCACAAAAATAACAATAGAGGGATTCTATGGGGCACAGAAATAACAATATGGAGGTAATAGGGGCACAACAATATAAATAAGGGGTATAACTACAATAGTAATGGGGTAATCACTAGTATTATAGGGACCCAACATGCCCCTCTCCTTCAAAAAAGTGTTGTCCTCAACGCTTGAGTAGTTCTGGATACTTCTGCATAAAATTCTCATCCTCCCATGTGGAATCTTCAGCGGATAAGTTCTTCCACTTGATAAGATACTCTGAAATTGATCGATTTCGTAGCTGTCGAGTTCTTGTTTCTGTGACTGCTTCCAGTTCCAATATAATTTTTCCTTCCTCGTCAAGTTCTGGCAATATTGTTTGAATTGGGAGCTTGTCGCCTATAACCTTCTTTAAACATGAAACATGGAAAACTGGGTGCAATCGAGAAGCTGCAGGAAGCTCCAATTTGTATGCCATAGTACCAATCTTTTGCAACACCTTGTACGGACCATAATACTTTGGTGATAATTTATTATCCTTCTTAGCTTGCTTTAGGGACATTTGCTTATATGGTTGTAGCCGTAGGAATACCCAATCACCTACATCAAAACTTCTTTCACTGCGATGTTGATCTGCCTGTTGTTTCATTCTATTTTGTGCCAACACGAGGTTATCCTTTAAGAGTTGGAGGACTTGTTGTTGATGTTCGATGTGATGTTCCACTGCCTGAACCTTAGAATTTTCTCTTAAATATGATGTGATGGATGGTGGTTGATACCCATAAAGTGCCATAAATGGGGTCATTTTTGTTGCTGTATGGAAGGAAGTGTTATACCACCATTCAGCCAGAGGCAACCATTTGACCCATTGTGTCTGTTTATCAGATACAAAGCAACGAAGATATCCTTCCAAACATTTGTTTACTATCTCAGTTTGCCCATCAGATTGAGGATGATAAGATGAGCTATGAGCTAACTGAGTACCAAGACAAGAAAATAATTATGTCCAAAAATTTCCAGTGAAAATGGGATCTCTGTCACTTACAATAATCTTTGGGTTTCCATGTAGCTTTTGAACTGTTTCCATAAATGCAGTAGAAACTGTACTGGCTTTAAATGGATGTGATAATGCACAAAAGTGTGCATACTTGGTAAGTCTGTCAACTACCACCATGATGACACTCTTTCCCTCAGACTTGGGTAAACCTGTGATAAAATCCATTGAAACCTCCTCCCAACGTTGGCTTGGAATGGATAAAGGTTGTAATAGACCCGGTGTCTTAATTGTTTCAACTTTATTTTGTTGGCAAACCAAACATTCCGCCACAAACTTTTGAATATCTGATTTAAGGCCATCCCAAAAAAATTCCTTCTTAACCCTGTGGTAAGTTTTTAAAAATCCTGAGTGCCCTCCTAAGGGAGAAGTGTGCAATTCCATAAGAATCTTTTGTTTTAGCTGGGAATTCTTACAGAGGTATAAGCGATCTTTGTACCATAACGAATCATTTTGCCAGCTAAATGTATCAGAAGTACTGGAATCTTGTTGTAGCTTTGAATAAGTGCCCACACTTCTTCGTCATTCTTCCATTCCTCCCTTGCTTCGTTTATCCAATCTGGTTGGATAATAGAAATGGCACACAACAATGCTTCCACATCCTCATCCTTTCTTGAGAGTGCATCTGCCACCACATTTTGCTTCCCTTTTTTGTAGATGATTTCAAAGTCATAACCCAACATCTTTGTGACCCACTTTTGTTGCTCTTCAGAGGATAATCTTTGTTCTAAAAAGTATTTAAGGCTATCATGATCCGTTTTTACCTTGAAGTGTCTTCCCATTAGGTAGGGTCGCCATTTCTTAAGTGCATGGAGTATTGCCAACATTTCCTTCTCATAAATAGCTTTGCTTAAAAACTTTCCCTTGATTGGACGACTTTCAAAAGCAATGGGTCTTTCATCTTGCATTAGAACAGCACCAATTCCATTTCCTGAAGCATCACATTCCACAATAAAGGTTTTTGTGAAGTCCGGTGTAGCTAAGACCGGTGCTTGGCACATTGCCTCTTTAAGATGTTCAAAGGCCTTTGTTGCTTCTGGAGTCCATGAAAATGAATCTTTCTTCAATAATGTTGTTAGAGGTGCTGCTATTCTCCCATAATTCTTAACAAACTTGCGATAATACCCTGTCAACCCAAGAAATCCTCGCAGATGCTTTATGGATGTGGGGATTTTCCATTCCTTAATGGCTTTAATTTTGCTAGGGTCTACCTTAACTCCTTCATGAGATACAATATGACCCAAATATTCCACCTCCTGGACTCCAAAGAAACATTTGGATCTTTTTGCATATAATTGTTTCTCCTCCAATAGTTGTAGCACCCTGTCAACATGTTCAACATGATCCTTCCAAGACTTGCTGTAGATTAGTATATCATCAAAAAATACTAACACAAATTTTCTAAGGAATGGTTTGAAAATTGAATTCATCAAACCTTGAAATGTTGAAGGTGCATTGGTAAGGCCAAAAGGCATGACCAAAAATTCATAATGACCCTCATGAGTTCTAAATGCCATTTTCGGAATGTCTTCAATCTTCATTCTGATTTGATGATATCCCGAACGAAGATCCAACTTGGTGAAGTAAATTGATCCATGCAATTCATCCAGTAATTCATCAATGACAGGAATGGGGAACTTATCTTTAATAGTGAGCTTGTTGAGCTCCCTATAATCCGGACACATGCGCCATGATCCATCCTTCTTGTGCACCAATACTACTGGAGCTGAGAAAGAACTTTGACTCGGTTGAATTATACCAGCCTCTAGCATTTCTGCAACCATACGTTCAATTTCACTTTTTTGGACATAGGGATATCTGTACGGCCTGATGTTTGGAGGAACACTTCCTGGAATCAGATGAATAGCATGATCATGATCACGCATAGGTGGGAGACCTTTGGGAGTCTCAAATACCTTGGAATGATTGTCCAGGACTTTTTGGAGATCTGGAGAAATAGATGATTCCAATGTGGAAACATCTAGCGAACATAATTGTGCAATTACACCTCTTTGCTCCTTTTTTAGAAGCTTTGTCATGCCATTAGAGCTGATTATCTTTCCTGGTTTCCCTGCAATACCCCTTAATTCAACTTCCTTTCCTTCCGTAGAAAATTTGATGAAAAGTTCTTGAAAATTAAAAGCTATTGTACCCAAGGATTGTAGCCATTGGACTCCTAGTACAACATCAGCACCTCCCATTGGAATGGAAAGCATTGGGCTAGTCAATACATATTCTCCCATGGATAGCTTGATATTATGGCACTTTCCAGAGCAATTTATTGTTCCTCCATTTGCAATCATCACTTGACACTCTGGTGCTGGATATAGGAAGCAATTCAATTCTTTTGCTACCCTACAATGAATAAAATTGTGGGTGCTTCCTGAATCAATCAACACTATTACCTTTTTCTTCTTGATTTGTCCTTCTATCTTGATGGTTTGAGGAGTGGTAATTCCCGCCAATGCATTACAAGATATGGTCGGATTTATTTGTTCTTCATCTAGGCTTTGTTCCTGGAGTATATCCTCTTCTTTTGACCTTTCTTGCTCCTTTTCTTCTTCCTCTTCACAATCTATGTAGAATAATTTCTTCTCAGCACACTTATGACCTTTTGTGTATTTGCTATCACAACTGTAACAAAGCCCTTTTGCTCTTTTTTCTTCCAATTGTTGTGGTGTCAACCTTGTAGGTTGTGGAAGACTAGGGGCAACAACACTTCCGTCTTTATAGTTGTGAGTGGTATGCTTCCTAGTTGCCATAATTTTGCTTTCCATTTTTCTTGCTAACCTGAATGCCTTCTCTAATGAATCAGGTTCCCAAAGGCGAACATCATGTTGGATATTATCCTTTAAAGACCCTATGAACACATCAATCCTATGCTCCTCTGGAATATCTTTTACCCTTATGTTCAATTTTTGGAACTCCTCAATGTGCTCCATTATTGAACCCTTTTGTTTGAGACTTATCAATTGGCTAAAAAAAGTGTTGCTTTTTGTATCCTCATAATGTGCTATCAATTCTTCCGTAAAAATTGCCCAAGTGATAAATTGTTTACGAGAACAAAGCCATTGATACCATACAAACTGATTTGGTTCCAAATATACAGTTGCCATACGTACCTTTTGTGCGTTTTGCACATTATTGAGATCGAAGAATTGCTCCATCTGTAATATCCATGTGGCGGGATCCTTGCCATCAAACTTCCTCATATCGATTTTTGGAACATGGTGAGTCTTTGATCCAACATTAGAGTCTATGGAATCATGATTAACATTTCTTTTGTTCTCATCATGAGTTTCCTTTAGTACCCTTTCACCCTTAGTGACCATTTCTTGTAGCAACTTATTCATATTTATCTTCAATTCTTCCATCTTATCATCCATGCCATCAATTTTAGCGTCCATGCCATTCACCTTAGCTTCCATGCCATCCATATTAGCTTCTACACCTTTCTTTAAACCATCCATTTTAGCTTCTACATCTTTCCTTAAACCATCCATTTTAGATTCTGTTGCTTTTTGTGCAAGTGACACTTGTTGCACTTGTTCTTGTAATTTTGATATATCATATAGCATTTCTTCTTCTTCTTCATGAGTCATGCTAGAGCTTTCAGGTTCCTTACTAGGTGTTTGCATTTTCTTTCCTCGAGGCATCAGTTACCGATAATAATGCTCTATTATGCCCTTTGAATTCCTTCAAAATAAATTTTCAAAACAAGCTTAAGCAAAAATTTAAGAAAATATACACACCTTTTTTCACTTTGTAGGAGCTCAATATTGCCTCTGATGTATCTCTGTACTTTTCGATCATCTAGTTCTGAATTTGTGATCTGTAGTAGCCCTCTGTGTCCTCTTTCCAATGCCACAAGTCTGACCCAAATTGGATTCTCCAAGGAAGAGTTATGTGAAATCTCTCACAGTGACTTGATTATAGACTAGTTCAGTAGAGCGAACTTGTACGACGTTCCACGACTCACTGTTTCGATATTTGGATCTGAAAAATGCATACAAGAAACTACAGTCCGTCCTCTTTCTGTACCTTCTTACGAAATTTCAATCTGATCCCCAGAGAGAAAGTTATGACGATTTTCCCCAGGTCACCTGTTTTGAATGTAATTCAGGAGTCTGCAAAAAGACCAACTTCCTCAGATCATATCTCCGCAAATATCGCGCGAAAAGCTCTGAAATTCGGAGCCAAGGTTCAATGCGATTTCTTCTCAAATGGGTTTTTTTTGCGACTTCTGAAACATCACAGAAAAAAGTTATAGCGAAAATGCCACGATGACCTGTTTGGAGCAGCGAAACTCTAGAATCCAAAGCTCTGATACCAAATGTTATGAAACCAGCTCAAGAAAAGATAGAAAAGATAGATCAACGCCTTAGAATTCAGCCTCTTCGAGGGGGAAACCTCCTTTACATTACATAAATGAACAATTCTTGGATGATTCAAATGACAAAACCTCCTTTCTATATATAGGAGTCTAAGGAGTCACAATATAATCCAGCCGACCTAATAATAATAATATAAAGCCACAAAAATAATAATAGAGGGATTCTATGGGGCACAGAAATAACAATATGGGGGTAATAGGGGCACAACAATATAAATAAGGGGTATAACTACAATAGTAATGGGGTAATAATTAGTATTATAGGGACCCAACAAAGAACATGTATCTTCACATTTTAAATAAGCTCACACTTTGAAGAGAGGGAGGTATGAGGTGGAAGGTAGATAGCTACTCAATAATTTGAGGTGATCCTAGATTGAAGAAACAATATCTCACTAGGGTTATGATACATGCATGTGGGGATTATTTTCTAAGAGTTTAGGGGAGATCTAGGATGTGGGAGTTCAACATTGTACATTTACAAGAGATATGAGACATTTCTTGTGCAAATGATGTCAAATGACATAGGAACTTGAATTAAGTTGGAAGGCTATAACTTTTCAAGGAATAGGGAACAACTAGGAGTCTTATTGATCTAAGACCTATTATCAAAGAAGAAGCTTCTCGAGATTATTTGGTTCTATTATTTATACTCCATTGTGTTTGGTTTCAGTGATTTTTTTTTTCCCGGTTCAATAAGCCTTAAGATGGGGTGTTAGAATATGCAAATTATTAATGGATGTTGTTGGATAACAATTGAGATAATCTCTCCACATCCTTCTTTATAATAGGTTTCTATTAGAACATGAAAAAACCTACAAACTCTATGAAAGAGATCAATGTGACAGTACGTATGTGATATGACTTTAACAATTACCATGTTCAATATTTTTGCTTCATAGTCTATATTTATTATAAAATTTCCATTGATGGATCTACTATGGCATCATCAATATTTTTTCATCATCTTCATCTTTGTAATCGACAATACAAAGACGAGGTGGTCTCTCTAGATAACAATATTTAGGGGACAATCCTCTTCATTTGTGTCTTCAATGATGTGAGAGGATGAATGTAATCTTGCTTAGGTCCCACATAGGGTAGTAGGGCTAGCTTACATAGTGAAATCACAACTTTGTTAGCCTAACCGAGAATTGAAACAAACAAAGACCTACACAATTATTCGAAAAGTTTTACATCTATTTTTTCTGGAACATTTGAACTACACAATCTTTGTTTGGGTGTCTCCACTATAGTACCATTGACATAATCTTCTACATTAACATATGTAAATTGTGTGTGATGGGTGTCTTCTACAAACAAGTTTTTAAAAAAGCATGTTAAAATGTGATAACTTTGGCTAAGCATAACTTCAATGTCAAAGGATGGGGAAAATGATCTACACATAAGTTTTCTCTCTCTTGATGTGGATCTTTTGTTTTCCATTTTCAGTATATACATCATAACTTTTTGAGATTTAGTAAACATAATATGTTTTTTCATGTTACACTCTCATCGGAGACAAATTTCAATTTGGGATATGTGAAATTTTTGTGCATACAAGCTGCTCACCAGAAATGGTGATTTACTAAACATTTTGCTATATGTAAACAACCTATTGTTAATATAAAAAAAATGTTGGTTTTTTATTTTATGGAAAAAAAAAGCTTCAATGCCTATATAATATTAGCACAATAAATATAACACTAAATTCACAATTGTATAATTGTTATTGTTATTCAGTTAACAAAATTTAAATTTAAACAAATAGTATAACAAAATTTAATTAAAAAGGGGTCCTCATTAAATAATCATTCAAAGGAAGAAAAATAAGTTTTCATATTTTTATTGTTTTATGACCTTTCATTAGCGGTCCTTTGGAGGAAGCGGCCACTTTTAATTTCATTTTTTCTTCCGCACATGCAAGCAAACATAATATTATGTGTAACAAAAATGTTGAAACTCGACGAAACACAAAGTATAAATAGTTTGTGTTTGTTTTTTTAACCTTGGATGGAGATTTTCCAACCTTATTTTCAACATGTAATTTCTAACAGTGTTTTTCCTCTAATTTTTTTCATTTATTTTATTTAATTTTTTCCTAAATTTCTTGCCCAAACTATCCAATTTATGAGGTGATTGAATGCTAAAAATGATACAAAATTTATGAACTAGGCAATATATCACCAGTGTGCATGTTTATTCATAATTTTATATGTTTGCATAATGATAATAGGGATACATAGTCCACTTGGGAAACTTGTTGGTGTACTAAACCTTCTTTTCCCTCAACCTACTGGGTAGGCATTCAATGATGGTGTGAATTCTTGAAGAATGGTCACTGAATGTCGACCATTATTGGCATGGTCTACATAGGAGCTAGATGTGGAGGGCTTTTAACAATGGCCCATGTAACATAAAATAATTGTTATTGGTCACAAATTCAATTCTGTAGCTTTGTTCCACCATGATTCTATATGTTCATACCATTTATCAAGTTATAATTCCATCATCAAAACCATGGAAAATGAAAAGAAGCAAACAACATAAAAACATGTGTATAGCTCATATTCCTACAAAATGAAGAGAATGACAAAAATAAAAATGTAACCTAGTGGGTGTGCCTAGTTATATACATTGACATGAAAAATGCACCATAAATTACATTAAAATGCATGAAATTCTAGGTTTTGATTAAAATTAAATAATGTTTACACTAGATTGAAGTTTTTAATTAACATGCAATATGATTTTCAAAACAAATAAAAAAAGAGAACTTGGGTGATGTAGAACAACATTTGAAATCCCATGAGGTATATAATAGTCAATGGGTGGAGTGTATTGTTAAGACCCTCCTTGTGTGAAGGTCGTCAATTCAAAACCCCATGGGTCTATCTCTCCCCCCACAAACCCCACACACAAAAAAATAAAAATAAAAAAGGAAAATAAATTGAAATATCCATACGTTTTCCTTTAAAAATAGAAAGTCGACATGGCCATGATACATGCATTATATTGATATTGAAAAATTTTCACGTTTTTTGTTAAAAAAAAACCCTAATAGGTTTACATCTCACTATAACTTCGACATGGCCAATAACTTTAAAAAACATACCTAATAGGTATATATCTCACTGTAATGTTGACATAACCTCTATGATATGATTTACTTAGAAAAACAATTCATGCAAAAATAATTCTTATTATAACAATGGCATTACTATTTTGACATGAATTACTTAAAAACCAATAACTCGAGTACACATGTCATTTCTTGTTACAATGATGACATGACATGAACTGGTTAAAAAACAAATAATTTGGGCACACATATTTCTTTCTATATGCTAGCATGTTTGTTGTAACATGATTTTTTTGAAAGTAAACAATTTAAACATGCATATTTCTAGCTATAAAGACGACATGACTATCGGGGCATGAAATACTTGAAACAAATTCAAGTAGGCATATTTCTCATTAAAACACCAACATGACCATCGTGGCATGAATTACTTAAAAACAAAACAATTTGGGTTTTACACATTGCATGGTATTATGGTTAACATTCATATTTCTTGTTATAACACCAACAAGGCTACCATGATAATAAATCACTTAAAAAATAAGCAATTTGAGTAACTACACTTTGTACCATATTATGGGTTTGACTTGGGAAACTAATATTTTGGTTTTATAGTTTGCACATTATTATGGGTGGGGGTCGCAGTTCTCTAACACATTTTCAGAAACTAGAGTAATGAAATAACATGAACAATTTACCACTATACATAAAACTTAAATGATTTAATTATGTGTTGATAAAAATGTAGAGCGAACTTATTAATCAAGAGAATCAAAACTAGGGAAATCCAAACCAATTCGATCCCTTTGTGTAGAACCGAGGTAATATTTGTAGAGAATTATTGTTTTGCACGTGATTGTTGAGTTGAGATAGAAATGAAGCATTAAGTTGGAAATGTAAATCCAAATTGGAAATGCAAAGTAGAACTAGGGTGTTATCCACCCTACTATGCATGTGAATTGTAGAGTCGAACTTGATGAGATAGAAGATGAAAATGTAAAATTCAACTAGTGGAGACATAAATGCATAACTATAACAACCCTGGTCAAACTTCCATGTAATAAATTTAATAAAGGAAAAATAATAACCAAGGTCATGGGACACTTATTCCAAGTTGAATGTTGGGAAAAAACATCCTAGTGCGGGTGTTCATTTGGTTTATTATGGCTAAGGAAATTGGCAAAGGAAATGGAAAAGGATTTGAAAAGGAAAGTGACATTAATTGGCATTTTATTTATGAAAAAAATGGAAATTAGGAGAAAAGGAAAGTGAAAGGTCACAGGTTGCATGCTAGGAGGAAAGTGAAAGAAAATAATGGAAAATTGAAGAAATGGAGGCATCATTAATAAAAAGGCTTCTAAGGATCAGTTCACAACCTTTTCTTAATTCAATTTTGGAGCTCTCTCTCTCTACTCTCTCTCATACTCTTGGACACTTAGAGCATTCTTGGAGCACTCTAGTATTAGAGGAAAGAAGGCAAAGGAAGGACACAAAAGTAAGAGGAAGCAAAAGATCAAGTAAGGGGGAGCATGATCAAGTGGCTACAATGAGATTAGTTGCAGGTATTGAGTTGCATGTATGATTTCGTTGCTATTTTTGGCATTCATGTGTGTTTTTGGTTCTCTTGTTGTCATTGACATCACTTTTCTCAGGTGTGAAAGTGTTCTTAAACTTTGCCTTACCATTTCTAGATAGCCATGGTGTGATGGGGTTCTATTGTTTTGGTTGAGTTGGATTGGCAGATGGATTCGAAGCTGAGTGGGTTAGTCTCAGGATTGATCACAAGGCCTAGGAATCCCTGGGTGGGATATATGGTAAAGCTTGATTTTGAATACCCTTGATTGGGCTTAGGAATCCCTTGATCAGTAATGGCAGGATACATGGTAAAGCTCAGAGAGTGTTGACCTCGTAGGTCTAGGAATACCTTGACCGATAATGGTGGGATACATGGTAAAGCTGAGAGGTTGAGATGGAAAAACTCCTCACGATTTAGATGGAGAGATCCAACAACATCCATGCTTGTATAGGCTTAGTGATATGGTAGGATTGCGGTAAAGCCTGGTTGTATTGATGAGGGTTTCGGGTCTATGAATCCCTTGGTGGGATATACGATAAAACCTAAGGATGCCCTGGTTGGTCTTGTTGTGAGTCCCACATTCATGCTTGGAATATGGCACGAGGGTGATTGGCTGAAAGAAAGATTTGGTTCAACCAATCTATGTTTGAGTGGTTCGTGGAAGTCCCTGACTTGGTTAGCTTATGCATTCATTAATAATATCTCCTTCCCCTATGGTATTTCATGTGTAAATGTATGTTCATATGTGGTCTTATGGCATTATATCCTTGTATATGTTGGTTATATCTTGGTTATAAGCATGGTTTATGACAAACTTTGATTATGACTCTCATCATGATTTGATTAGTATATGAAATGTGAATGATTATATAACCTAATAGATGATAATGTATCTATTGTGATAAGGCATCAACTCTTCTTTACGAATCTCAAATAAGTATGAGACCCATATGCTCAGATTTGTTGTTATGACCTGTAGATTACATATTTGTGATATGTTTGACGAAATTCTTGTAATGTCTAGTACAGGTACAGTCAAGTCCTTGCACAATGTTTTACATTAGTAGCCTTATTTCATGGTTGTTTATCATTTCTGAAATTTTCATGAAGTTCATGGAAGTGGCCTGAGTCCTGACTTTGAAAAAGTGGCACAAAATCCAGGCTCGCTGGCTCAGAACTGCCTGAAAAAGGCCACAGTCTCTAGCATGCCTTGTTGTGGGAGTGACTAGAAGGCCTTAGTATCATGCATGACTTGTCATGGGAGCATATGGGGGTCCAAATCAACAAAAAGAGAAGTTGTCTCATGGGTTAAGCACTTGGAAGGGTTGGTTACCTCCTGAAGGGTCTGTAGCTCTTGAGGAAGGTCATATTGGTTTTGTTTTGTTGGTTACACTTCCTTAACTGTACATGGGGAGTTGAATCACATCATAGTAGCCTCTCATCACATGTTTACCCCAGTGGACCGATTATCTTGGGTGAATGCGGGAAGATGGTGTTACGGAGTCGTATCAAAGTCAAGTTCACCCCTTGGATTGGATGGGTAGAATGTGTTGGTCATGCATACATGTTGATTACATATGTGTCCTTCATGTTTGTGGTCTATGTTCTTGTTATGTATGCATGATGGAGGTAATGGTTGTAGTTGTGTTTCCATGTGAGATTTGATGGTGTTGTTGTTGGATGTGGTTGTCATGTGTGTATGTTGGTTGTGCACTTATTATGCATGTCAGTGTCTAAACGAAATTATGCATACATTGACATGGTTATAGTTTCCATGCATGAGATCATGGTGTGTGGTTGGTATGGTCATGCATTGATAACTGGATAATGGTTGAAATGATGATTATATGCTGATATGATTATGTTTATACATGTATTGTGCTAATCTGGTTGATATTGCAAATGAGATATCCTCCCCTGAACTATACTAAGGTATGTTGATTATGTTATGTTTTGGTTTAAGCTGACATGGTATACTTGCAGGAAGAAGATCAAAGATGACTAGAAAGATGGTAGACTATAGTTCACAAGACTCTCCCTATGGATCAGATGAGAAACATGGTGGTGGGCACTCTTCTAACTTATCAAACACATTGAAAATTTTCAAGGTAGAAATAAGAAGTTGCAAAGCAGATAATGATAGAATCATTTAGGCACAAGAGAAACAAGAAAAAGTTAATGCAGTAATCCTTCAGAGCTTGTTAGACTTGCAGAGACAGGGACTACTTGGGATCAACCATGGGCAGGAGGATAGGACTAATGGAACATATAGCAGTAGGTATCATGGTGGTCACAGGTCAGATAGGGATGACACAATCAGAGATGGAAGGGTCTTGGATACACTAGATAGGATAGGTGATTGACACAAGTTCTATTCTAGTTCTAGTTCTTATAGGTACCATGATCATCATCGTTATCATCCTTAAAGGAGGAGTGACAAGGGATATTTTCTGGATCAATTCAAGAAATCCAAACCACCTAACTTGGATGGGGATTTGAAGAAGTCAGAGGATGCAGATGCATGGCTACTTGGGATGAAGAAGTTCTTTGACCTGCATTATTACATGGAGAACATGAAGGCCAAAATAGTTATCTTCAACCTCAAAGGGAAAGAAAACATTTGGTGGGAAGATGTGAAGCAGGTTAGAGACATCATGAAAAAGGGGTTGAGTTGGCATGCATTCAAGATACTTTTAAGGAAGAAATATATGTCAGAGAGGTACTACAACAACAAATCCAAGGAATTATATGAGCTAAATATGTGGTCGATGAAAGATGAGGAGTATACAACTAATTTATTGGAGTTGTTGAGGTATGTACCGTATCTTAAGGATGAGAAATCCAAAGTTTGGAGATTTTTCAATGGATTACCATTAGTATTTAAAGATCAGATTGAGTATGATGAGCCTCGGTTGCTTAAAGAAGTCATTGGGAAATTGAAGCACTGTTATGAGCAATTGAAGCATAATATATAATATCATCAAGTTCGGAAAGGGAAAGATAAAGCTAAAGGTAAATGGAAGCCGAAAAGAACACGACCTCATAATGCAGGAGATAAAGAAAATGTTGCACCTTACAAGAAGTTTAATGGGTCACAACATGGAGGGAAACATAATAGAGGTGATGGTAAAGGACAGTTGAAATGTTGGATATGTGGCAAGGAGTATTTAAAGAGAGATTGTCTACATAATCAGGGTGGTAGCCCTCATATTTACAATGCACAGTAAGTGCAGACAGTTGGGGATGTTGGGCAGAGCATTCCACGAATCTATGCATCATTGGATTATAGGCAGGTGGATCACCAAGCATCTATTATCGAGATGGATGGTAAGATTTGTGATCAAGTTGTTTCTATTTTGATTGAACTTGGATCTACTTATAGTTATGTAGTCTGAAACTGGTGGATAAGTGTGGTTTGAATAAAGAAGTGCATGCAAAATCTTGGTTAGTGCATTTGGCTACAGATACAAAGAAGAGAATTCATCATTGGGTAAGAGATTGTGCATTCGAGTTGAATGGTATGCCTACCTTAGCACATTTCAATGTACTTCCATTGGGATCATATAGTATGTTGTTGGGTATGGACTGCTTGTATCTTCATAGGAACAAGTTGGATTGTTATGGCAAAGATATTGAATTCTTAGATGACAATGGGGAACAACGAATCTTGAAGGGTAAGAAGAAATCTACTTTATTCAGAATGGTGACAGTTATGTAGGAAAAGTATAGTTGCAGAAAAGGGTGTGTGTTATTTGTAGTGCATATTTCTAGTGATAAAGGTAAGGATGTTGAAGATGCAAAAGTTATAAAGAGGTACCCAATATTGTAGTAGTTTCAGGATGTATTTCCCGCAAAAAATTTAGAGTTTCTGCCTCATAGGAAAGGGGAATTCTCCTTTGAGTTGGTACCAGGGGTAGCACCAGCATCAAAGGTACCATACAGGATGAGCACACCAGAATTAGTAGAATTGAAGTTGCAATTGAAGGAAATGCTTGACAAGGGATATATTAGTCCAAGTGTATCGCCTTGGGGTGCACTAGTGTTGTTTGTGAAGAAGAAGGATAATACTCTCAGGTGATGCATTGATTATAGGTAGTTGGACAAGGTGACCATCAAGAACAGGTATCCATTGTTGAGGATTGAAGACTTGTTCAACCAATTGAAGGGAGAAACAATGTTCTCGAATATTGACTTGAGATCCGGATATCATCAGGTACGCATTAAAGAAGAGGGCATCTACAAGATTGCTTTCTGGACCAGGTATGGGAATTATGATTTTTTTTGTAGTTCCATTTGGTTTGACTAATGCTCCAACTACCTTTATGTGCTTTATGAATAATTTGTTGCATCCTTATCTAGACAAGTTTGTTATTGTGTTCATTGATGACATCTTGATATATTTTAAATATGAGGAAGAGCATGTCGAGCACTTAGTAGCAGTATTGACTCAGATTATTGAGAAAGCATCAGTTGTATGCTAAGCTCAGTAAATGTAGTTTCTTTCAGACAAAGGTACACTACTTGGGGCATGTGGTTTCCAAGGAAGGTATAGTAGTAGATCTAGAGTGGGAAATTCCTAGAAATGTGGATGAGGTAAGATCATTTATGGGGCTAGTAAGTTATTACATGAGGTTCATCAGGAACTTCTCTCAGATTTCATATCCTATTACATCACTACAGAGGCAAGGTAAGAAATTTGAATGGACAAAGGAATGTGCAACAAGTTTTGAACACTTGAAGTAGTTGTTAACAAATGCTCCAGTGCTAAATATTGCAGATCTAGACAAAGAGTTTTTGGTGTGTAGAAATTCCTGAGGGAGAGGACTTGGTGGAGTCCTGATGCAGGAAGTACATGTAGTATGTTATGAATCATAGAAATTGAATGAGCATGAGAAGAATTATTTGACACATGATCTTGAGTTGGAAATGATCATCCATGCATTGAATCTATGGAGACACTATCTTCTTGGCAGGAGGTTTGTACTAATGAGTGATCATAGTGGATTGAGGTATCTATTTGACCAACCAAATTTGAATGCCAGATAAGCTAGATGGTTGGCCACGATTAGTGAGTTCGACTTTGAGATCAGGTACATCAAGGGGAAAGAGAACAGGGTTGCAGATGCTCTTAATAGGAGGATACTGGTAAATCATATCGAAACTATGAGCTCCTATGGGACATATTTACATGATCGGATTTTACAGGAAGGACAATAGGATGACATGTACATGGAGCTTATGTGTAGGTTACAATAGGGTACATGTGCTCAATATGTGGAATATCATCTTCCAAGAGATGGTTTGGTCAAATTTAGGGGCAAGATCTATGTGTCGAATGAAAATGATCTAAAGAAGACTATCTTGCAAGAATTTCATGCAAAATCGTATTCATGTAACCAAGGATGCCGGAAGACATTGACAGTGGTGAAATCTTTTTATCATTTACCAAATCTGAAGAGCAAAGTGGTAGAGTTTGTGGCTAGATGCTTAGATTTTCAGTAGATGAAAGCAGAGTGTACGAGTCAAGGAGGGTTGCTTCAACCGATTCTAGTTCCATAGTGGAAATGGGAGGTCATTTCCATGGATTTCATCACAGGTTTTCCAAGGACATGTAGACAAAACGATTCCAACATGGTTGTGGTTGATAGGTTGACGAAGGTATTACACTTCATTCTAGTGAAGTCTACTTATTCAGATAATGATGTAGCACATGTCTTCATCAGAGATGTAGTGAGGTTGCATGGTGTTCCAAGGAAGATTGTGTCAGACAAGGATGCTAAGTTCACTTCCAAGTTTTGGAAGGAGTTGTTTGCAGGTTTGGGGACAGAGTTGGCCTTCAACACAACTTATCATCCGCAGACAGATGGACAGACAAAGAGGGTCAACAAGATATTGGAGGACATGTTGAGGATGTATGTGATGCATCAGTAGAGGAGATGGGAGGAGTACCTTCTGTTGGTTGAGTTTGCTTACAAAAATGGGTATCATGACTCACTGAGGATGAGTCTGTTCAAGGCATTATATGGGCGGAGTTGTAAGACTCCCATCAGTTGGAGTGATCCAATGAAAAGGGTGTTGATGGGATCATGCATGTTGGAAAAGATGGAACATGAAATGTAGATAATCAAGAAGAATCTAAAGACAACACATGACAGGAAGAAAACTTATACAGATGGGAACAAGATGTTTAAGGAATTTCAGGTTGGGGAACATGTGTATTTGTGCATCAAGCCGAAGAAGAGCTCCTTGAGGATTGGATCGTGTGTTTAGTTGGTACCTCGGTTTTATGGACCTTTGAAGACTCTTGAAAGGATTGGACCAACATCCTATTGACTTGAACTGCCTTCGATAATGAAAGTACATGATGTTTTCCATGTGTCATTTTCAAAGAAGTATGTTAAAGATTTTGATCATGTGAGTGTCTGGTATATTACAGGTGGAGCCATAGGGATAATTCTAGTTGGAACCTCAGTGTATTTTGCAGAGAAATATGCTCATGCTCCAGAACCAAGCAATCGAGCATGTTAAAGTGTAGTGGAAGCACTTTGGGCCCGATGAAGATACATGGGATATGGTTGATCAGATATGGGCTATATATCCTTCTCTATTTGTTGGTTGAGCAAAAAAAATTTGGCATATGTTTTGGTGTGATGTTTAGGTACATGTATATATGTATATGGATGTAAATACCACCATGAGATATGTTATAAAGCTCTAATAAGCGGTTTGGGTGTCATGTTATTATGTTTTCATGATGGTTTTCTTTTCAACAGGATGATCATTGTAAATAATGCATCAAGCTAAGTTATAAAGCTCCATGGGCAGTATGTTTTTCTTTTCAGCAGTCTTGTTGGTGGTAGGTGTCATTGAATACTAAGGATGGTGTTCCCTAAAGGGGGATGTTTTTGTAACAATCCTAGTAAAAAATCTATGTAATAAAATTAATAAAGGGAAAATAATAACTAAGGTCATGGGACACTTATTCCAAGTTGAATGTTGGGAAAAAACATCATAGTTTGGGTGTGCATTTGGTTTATTATGGCTAAGGAAATTGGCAAAGGCAATGAAAAATGCTTTGAAAAAGAAAGTCACATTAATTGGCAATTTACTTATGAAAATAATCAAAATTAGGTGAAAAGGAAGGTGAAAGGTCATAGGTTGCATGTGAGGAAAATGAAGGAAAATAATGGAAAATTGAGGAAATAAAGGCCTCATTAATAAAAATGTTTATGAGAATTAGCTCACAACCTTTTTTTAGTTCAATTTTGGAGCTCTCTCTCTTCTCATACTCTTGGATACTTAGAGCATTTTGGGAACACTCTAGCATTAGAGGAAAGAAGGAAAATGAAGGACAAGAAAGAAATAGGAAGCAAAATATCAAGCAAGGATGAGCAGGATCAAGTGGCTACAACAGGATTACTTGCAGGTATCGAGTTGCATGTATGATTTCCTTGCTATTTTTGGCATGCATCTGTGTTTTTGGTTCTCTTGCTATCATTGGCATGGGTTTTTCCAGGTGTTACAATGTTCTTCAACCTTGCCTTGCCATTTTTGGATAGCCATGGTGTGATGGGGTTCTATTGTTTTGGTTGAGTTGGATTTCCATATGGATTTAAAGTTGAGTGGGGTGGTCTTAGGATTCATCACAAGGCCTAGGAATCCCGGGGTGAGATATATGGTAAAGCCTAATTGTGAATACCCTTGATTGAATCTAGAAATCCCTTGACCGACAATGGCAGGATACACAGTAAAGCCCAGAGGGTGGTGACCTTGTTGGCTTAGGAATCCCTTGACCGGTAATGGCAGGATACACGGTAAAGCCGAGAGGTTGAGACAAACAAATTCCTCACAGTTTAGGTGGAGAGATTCAGAGGCATCCATGCTTGTATAGGCCTAGTGATCTGGTGGGATTGCGGTAAATCCTGGTTGTATTGATGAGTGTTTTGGCCTAGGAATCCCTTGGTGGGATATACAGTAAAGCCTGAGGAAGCCCTGGTTGGTCTTGTTGTGAGTCCCACATTCACGCTTGGAATATGGCATGGGGGTGATTGGCTGAAAGAAATATTTGGTTTATCCAATCTATGGTTAGGTGGTTCGTGGAAGTCCCTAACTTGGTTGGCTTAAGCATTCATTAATAAGAGCTCCTTCTCCTTTAGCATTTCATGTGTAAATGTACTTGTCCATATGTGGTCTTATGGCTATTATATCCTTGTATTTATGTTGGTTATAAGCATGGTTTATGACAAAGTTTGATTATGGCTCTCATTATCATTTGTTTAGTATATGAAATGTGAATGTTTACATGACCTAATGGATGATAATGCAACTATTGTGATAAGGCATTAACTCTTCTTTAAGAATATTAGATAACTATGAGACTCCCTATGCTCAAATTTGTTGTTATGACCTATAGATTACATATTTGTGATATGTTTGGCGAAATGGATATCATGACTAGTATGGATCCAATCAATTCCATGTATAAATGTTTGCATTAGTAGCATTATTTCATGGTTGTTTATAATTTCTGAGAGTTTCATGAAGTTTTGGGCAGTGGCCTAATTCCTGGCCTTGGAAAAGTGGCATATAATCTAGGGTCTCTAGCTCAACACTGCCTGACAAAGGCCACAGTCCTTGGCATGCCTTGTTGTGGGAGAAACTGGAGGGCCTCATTCACATGCATGGCTTTTCATGGGAGTAGTTGAGGGTCCAAATCGGAAAAAAGGCAAGTTCTCTAAGGGTTTAAGCAACATAATGGTTTGGTTGCCTCATGAAGGGTCTGTAGCTCCTGAGGAAGGTAAGATTGGTTTTGTTTTTTCCATTCCACTTCCTTAACTGTACGTGGGGAGTTGAATCACATCGTAGTATCCTCTTGTCACATGTTTACCCAAGTGGACTGGTTAGCTTGGGTAAATGTGTGAGGAGGGTGTTACAATAATTTAACCATGTGAGATGGAAATTCCTAACTAAATTAGGTGAGACATAAATGTAGATTTGAACAAAGGTGAGATAAAATTGTAGAGCTAAACTAAGGTGAGGTAGAAATGTAGAGCGAAACTAGTGTGACGAATATGAGGCACACATAGTCGAACTAAGGTGATATAGAAACACATATCAGAACTAAGGTAAGTGTAGAGATAAACTAGTGCATGCAGGAAAATAGAACAATGAGATGAAATGGAAACTTGAGCAATTCAAATTTGAGGAAGAGACCCTCCCTTGAAATCATATTGTGAGGTGTTGTTGCATATTATTTGAAGCAACTTGTCATCATTGTGTATCACACACATTATCTCTTTGTATTTATGAATGGTAGTGGTGGTTGTATCCAATATTATCATTGTGATCACTTGATTGTAGCATTGAGACCAACCATCACCTCTCCAATGATCCTCCTACCACATTGATGATTATCTTGTCAATGATTTTGTTCTTTCCAACCACCCCTCACAAGTTAGCATCTTGCACTTATCCCTAACATATTACTAGTGAGGCACCATAACAATGTGTGCTATGTGATTGGGTTAGATAACACTCATTAGGAATGAAATTTAGCCTCACCCCTAATCAATAATCGTGGGTGTTTCCAACAATAAATTCCCAAGTTGAAGTAGTGTTACACCATACACCTAAAGTTTCCTCTGCCAAATGCAAGATAATTTATATATTGCATGATTTTTGGGTGAAAGGTTTTTATATTAAATTTTTAACACAGTTTCATAGTAGTATTACCTACTTCCATTACAAGATATTTAATCAAAGTTAAAATTTTGAAGTATTGATTATAGGCTCCAAATTACAGCAATGGTATGCTTTGAGTTATTGTACTACTAACTAAAAGAAATGATAGGCTCCAAATTGGAGAAAGCAAGAAAATGATCAATGGTCAAAGTGCCCATTCATCATCAACAATCATGTTAATATTTAAATATGTTGTTAATTTGAGTTAGTTGTGATATACTTTTTTATTAATTAATTGATCCCATCAAACAATATAAGTTCGATGTAGCAAAAAACATTTTTCCAAGTCAATTATTATCACTCATATATATATATGTGTGTGTGTGTGTGTGTGTGTGTGTGTGTGCGTGTGTTGTAAAATATAACTAGGCCCGGTCTTCATAATGACATTTAATTATGATCTTTGTAAATGATGAAATAAAAGAATAAAATTATTTTTGTAATTCATTACTTCATGGGTTTCATGAGCAATAGTTTTTATTTCTAGATGGCTCCCATTGAGAGTGTTAGGATTTATCATTAAATCAAAGAGTCAATGTCATGTATGAATATCTCTTCTTGAGCATGAGTCAATGTTTATGTCTAGATAGCCCTCCAACAACAAGAACTTGCCATCATCTTCAAAGTTGGCCTACAAACTGTGTGGAAGATCTCATGTCAGCTTACACCAATAGATACAACCATTCACACTATCATGTCATCTTAAATACATGGGACAAACCACTATATATACGTGGCTATGGACTTCACAAAAGGACAAAACACAAAAGTCGTATACCCCTGCAATTTCGGAGAGTAATTACAGTAATAGAACTTAGCATCTCTGATATTTTCGCATAGCAATTATAGGCGAAAGTTCAAGTGATTTTGGTTGGGTAGCAAAAGAACAAAATTCAGATTTTCTCTTAAATTTCAGTGATCAAGTACATAATAGTTCAATGTATCTCTCTGAGTTTTTCAGATGATGGCACAGAAGGAAGTTTGGAAGAACAATGGCAGCAAGTAGTTCAGACTACCTTCAAGATCGGTGTGACTGTTCCAGTGCCCTAAGCACAGTCACAAAGTTTGGTTGAAGGCTACATATCTGAGTTCTATTCATCTATGTAATTCAGATTATAGTGAAAATGACAAGGAGAAGTGAAGTAGATGAAATATTTCATACTACATTATAGTCATACATTTCCGTACTATGGTGGTCATAACAATGTGAAATAAGATCTTGAAGACAATGATAAGAAGATATTTATAAGATAGTGATATGAAGACAATGTCTTGATGCAAAGAAGGTCAAAGTGAAGGAAGAATCTCGAAGAAGAAAAGGCAGTCAAGAGAAGCAGTGTCTTGGTCTTGGAGTGGCTATTAGGTTAAGGGTCTTGGTCTTGGTATTCGTCAATTAGAATCTCTATAAGAAGAATTTGTGCAAGTTTTCCTCTCAAAGAGTGAGAGGTTGTGGCCCTGGCTCATGCTTACATGATGTGTCTCTTATGTATTTATTTTCATGCATTAGTCACTGTTTGATGAAGAAGAACACTAATAATCTAATGTGAAGAAGGCCCTAATCTAAAGAAGTAAAAGTCATTCACAAGAAACCACTAATGGAAGAGAAATCAACTAAAACTAATGCCTTGGATTTCTCAACGTGGTATCAAAGCTAAGGTGATGAAGTCAAGGAAATGGCATCTAATCAAGGAGACACTCAAGGATCGAGTTTCAAGAAAGGCATCTACATTGAAGGATGAAACCCCAGATAGAAGAAGCAGTCTACAACAAAAAAGGATTTTGTTTCTATAGTCATCATCAAAAATGCCACAAAGACCCCCATCAAGTTATCTTTAAGGCAAGATAGCTTGAAGGACTTTCAAGATGAAAATCACATCCTCTTGGAAAAAGTTAAAACCCTCAAAGCATTTCTGATCTACATTACAAGAGAAGTCGAAGTATATTGAAGGAGAGAAGGCATTGTCACCATTTTCGAAGTTATAAAGCAATCAAGGATCCTCTCCTTGCCCTAGAAGAAGTTCATCCAAAGAGGCACCAAATCTTCCTCATCAAAAGGAGCAACCTTTTTCTATTGAAGAAAGGCTTTTTCATTTGGAAGAAGATCATCCAAGAGGTAGCTCTAATACATCTTCTTCAATCATCATCAAGGTGATCAAGTGGAAGAGTTCATCTTCACATGTCAAGTAAGTATCTTTCATTCTTTAATCAATTTAGTAAAATGACTTCGTGTTTGCAAGGAGATCTATAAATTGGATGGGTCATTGAAATTCCTTGCATGAAGAAGAAGGATAGAGATATTCCTCTAAGTAGTTGAACTCATTAAGCATATCAAAATACCTCCTTTGAATTCATGGAAAGGGATACTTATGAAATATCCCCTCATATAGAAATATTGGAGACATCAAAAGGATGCATATGATAAACTCATTCTTTGAAGGTACGATAAAGAAGGTCACATGAATTAGATCTGATCTACACAAAAGTAAAGATATAAAAGGATGAAGGATATCTTCATAAGATCTCATCTACGAGATCTAGGAAAGAATATAATCATCATTGATCTATAATGCAAAGACTATGAAAATTACAGGAAAGATTTTCCTTAGCTTAAGAAGGACATGTTGTAGCGGCTACAACCACCTGCCAAAATTTTGCCTTAGCCCATTTTGGAGCCTCCCTACCAACCTTTCACAACACCTTGTCTTGTTTCGTCAAGTACACAAGCTTTAGTGTTTTCTTACACAAAGGTAGCCTGTTGATCATAGCTTGATCCATTCCCCTCACAGGTTGTCCACCCGAACTTAGTCCAGTTGCAAGATGAGAAACTTCCCCAAGAAAATTGTGCATTTCTGGAGGGCAACTAGCCTTCCCTCCAAAAATTGTGCAATTCTATCTAGCAGCTTGCTAGGCTCCAGAATTGTACAATTCTGCCAGTCAAAACTCCCAGCAGGAATTGCGCAATTTTCCCCAACAGGGCTACTTAGCCCAGAATTTGCTCAAATCTGGGCAGCAGTCAGATGCTCTACCCAGAAATTGTGCAAACCTCCTAGGCAATTAGCCCAGCTCCTAGCCATAAATGCACATTTTTCTCAGGCAGTTGAGCAGCTTCATGCATGAGCAGTCTAGTTGACCAGTTCCACTCGAGACCAAGGAAACTTCACTTGCATGCATACATGACTTTCCTTTTCCTGGAATAGCAAAAGGCAACATGAAAAAGGCATCCCTTGATTCAGGGAGCTACTTTTAGCAGTCGGAGGTTACATGCAATTTTTTTTTTAGAAACTTCCCTCCAAGTGTCGCTTTTTCCTAGATTTGTGCCATGCGCATCATGAGCCCAAATTTATTTATTCGACGCATCAGAGCTCATTCTTTCACATCAATCTTGGATCTCTAACATCCCACAACACATCCAGGACTCTT
The DNA here is from genome assembly GCA_031772625.1 of Pinus tabuliformis. Lineage (NCBI taxonomy): Eukaryota > Viridiplantae > Streptophyta > Pinopsida > Pinales > Pinaceae > Pinus > Pinus tabuliformis. Next base: position 691,826,607 of record CM062820.1, read on the forward strand.
CAACACATCTGACTCAGCTATTCACGGGTAAGTGGCCTCAACTTGTCTTTTTCAGCATTTCTGTCGCTTTTTGTGTATTCTCTTGTGCGAGTGTTGTTTTCTTGATTTATTTGAACACTTGTTGTCATTTACATGTATACTAGCTTGTCATAGCTTTTTTTCAGTTTTCGTTGCTATCTCACTATTGTCGCATGCATGAAACTATTTTGCACGAACGTTCACCGAATTGGTGAATCGCTTCACCCACATGCATGATGATTTGTTTGATTAATCTTTCATGCACTGTCAATCACTTCTGATTTCACTTAGTGTTGCCATGCATTCATTGTCTTATTTTCTTCAGTTTCTCGTCGGCGAGTCGGGCCAACCTTGGCCCGGACTCTGCTTTCATTGAGAGTGCATTGCGCAATCTGGGAAGGAAGGCTCTGCCTTCCTCTCTAGAAATGTGCATTTCTGCCCAACACTATCCTCCAAGACTGTTTTACGCATTTCTGCCCAGCACTATCCTCCAAGACTGTTTTTTGCATTTTTGATAGGCAGTGACTGCTGGCCTAGAAAATTGTGCAATGCAGTCCCGAGCCTGCAGTCACTCCCATCTGGAATTGCACATTGCACAATCCCAACAACCAGCAGCTAGTCTGGATCATGAATTGCGCAGATCCAATAACCAGTCCTGACTCCCAGACAACCCAAACTGCCTTTTGCGTAGTTCTGGTAGCCATTCACCCAGCCTCCCAGAAGAAATTGCGCAATATTGCCCATCAGTTTTCCATGTATGTGATGTGTCATTCCCTGAATTTGCTTTGTTTCCACTGACAGATTTCTTGCCATGCATGTTGCTTGTCTCCAGATATTTCAGGTGTTCATCTGTCTTAATGGCTTATAAGAGAACAGGATCACATGACACTGATGGAAATGCAGCTAGAGAAGCAGTTGAGCAAATGTCCTCTAGTCTTCCAATCTATGAAGATACAAAGTTGTATCTACACAAGGACATCAAACTGAAGTGGAAAGAGGTCAATGAAACATTTGCAACCACTTTTGGGGAACACCTGGAAGACCATCAGGTGTACATGAACATTCAAAATTCTTTCTTGTACCAGATTGCATGCAGATATCCCACGTTCCCATGCGGGGACATGATACACTGGATCATCTCTCACATTGATCCCGAGATGATGACCTTGAGCAGTTACAATAAGATGAAGCTTGCAACCTTCTGGGAATGAGATTATGATGATATGTATCAGATGTCAGAGCCCGTGACTGTCATGGAGACTCCATTCAGCTTACCCAACAACAGTGCTAACTCCAGAGACATTCTAAAGAATTGGGTAAAGGAGCCAACTCGATTCAGGTTGACAGCCAACTAGATCTACAAGACAAAAACACTAAAGAAGGCATACCAATACTTGATCATATTTTTTTGTCGACTATATGGCAAAGCAAGCATGGAAACCTTCCCACAAAGTTGGGTGGTTGCACTGGATCAATTGGCTAGAGAAGGAAAACCATGTAATTGGTCTAGCATACTGGCTCATCATTTGAAGGAACAAGTAACAAAGGCGTGATAGTCATCCGGAGGTATGCATGCAGAGATTTACATGCCCGCCTACATCCTAGACGCAGTCTATTCCCGACAGGAGTTCCTGGGTTTGGAGTGGGCATGGTCACCAACAGAGACTACTGTGAACACATATTTCAAGTTGTTATCCGAATGCAACTTCAAAGGAGTAATCACACGGTTGTCCGATCATTTTTTCACCCATGTGTACAAGATGATATTCGAACAGGATCCACCCTGCATGTCAAAGGAAGAAATGGAGGCATTGATAGGCATGCAAATTGGTATGCCTCACCGTCCGGCACTTTCATCTGAATGTTCAGTGTGGAGAAGCCTCTGCATGTTTTGCCAAAGTTTTCCTTGGATGTACTTGTCATGCAAGAAGTAGCATATCACATCTCGGCAGGATTGACAGCTAGAATGCATCGGAAGAAGAAGGCACCTTGGCCCGCTCTTCCGTTTCGGATTGGGTTATATGAGATTTGGAGTTTCAAGCAAGCGGATGTCGAAGAAGAACTGATGAAGAAGTGCCCATTCGACCTTTGAAGCTACAATCTATATGACCTACATTGCAATGTGAAAGATCACTGCACGAGAGTTTAGTTCAACTGGATCCACGGGGCATGTCATTGGGCCGAGGAGGACCCATGGAGATATTGCTACAGTTTCTCTAGACCCAATGAACCGGTCGGCTTCGTTGTGGAGTGGTTAGCGAAGAAACATGAAGCAACATCACGGAGAGCACCAGTAGTAGCAGCAGTAGCAGTAGTGGCAACAGAAGAAAGCATACTAGTGTGCGACAAAGGTAAGAGGAATATTGTCGATCGCATGGAGGAGGAGAAAAGTTGCAAGTTTCGAGCAGATCCACTTGTACAAAAAGCAGCTATGGCTATAGAGGCAAAGAGGCAGTAGCGCGACAAGCGAATCACGCAAAGGTAGAAGGATAAGAAGAGAATGGAAGAAGCAGAGAAGGAGTTGCATGAGTTGAGGGAGCAACTCCAAAAGGAACAAGAGTTGTGCAAACAGGAGAGGGAAGCACAACAACAGCAGATATAGCAGGGGGCACAACATGTGCAAATAGATGAAGCAACACCCGTACAAGTAGTTGATTCATTTGAACAGCTGGCATCAAGTGAACAGGGTGAACCATCGTAGGGGCAAGACTTCACTCATGAGATAGAACAATCACTTCAACAACTAGATGTAGACATGGAGCAGCAGGAGTTGGAACAAGACACCGACCTCATGCCTCACCACAAAGAGGTTGACTCACCCACTTCAATGCATCCATATGATGAGCACATCTCGAATGACTAAGGAGGCACTACGATCCTTGGTGATCAGCTGGAAGAAGAGATGCACAAAATCTCGTTTAATGAATCCCAACATAGAGTTGTGTAGTCTCGCAGAGTGTCAACTCCTGAGGATCATATGTCTCTTGCGCAAGTTGAGTAATGAGTGATCGTGAATGATGTGTGCAAACATCCATTTGCCTTGGAAGATGCAACCAGAGTGTATGTTGAAGCTACTAGCTCAAGTTTTCACTTCCTGATAGCTGAGAATGAGCGAATGGCAAAGGAACTACAAACGGCCAAGCAAGGAGGAGACTTGGTGACAATGTTTGCCCGAGCTGAACTGAAGAAGGAAATACTAGATGAAGTATTGTCCCTTGACACAATTATTCGAGCATTGTACTCCAAGTTTGGTACCGTGCATATGGTAGTCGTCCATCTCCACGGATAGCAGTAGTGTGCTAGAAGAGCACGTATCTTGATGAAATTGCATGCTATCATTGATGGCATGCAAACATGGATGATGAAGTACAAGGGAGCCCCACTTCACTTTCCTAAGATGATGAGGGTCAATGCGGTCGAGTTGAAAGCACGTATCCGGAGTCAAATCCGAAATTATGAAGAACTCCACAGTTCATCAATAGCATACAAGCTTCCCATGCATAAGTATTCAAAAGTATGGATGTTGTGGTGTGCACACATGCAATCCCATCACTTGAAACTCTCACCCAAGTGAAGACAAAGAAACATGTCCAACTTGTGCTTGAATCGTACTTTGATGAGTTGATGTGCATTGCCACCAACTCAAACTTGCCCATCAGTGCAGACATCATGCACAAGTATGTTGTTGGTCCGGCCACCTTGAAGACAATTATGTGCATGATTTCAGATGAGTTGGATAGAGGAGCCCAAGCAGTGTACCCAGATGCTATGGAGGCAAGGGTCAGGTTTTAGATGGATATCACCGTTGAACACACGAACACCATCAAGGACTACAAATATTTGCATCAGTGTGTTATTGTCGATCAACATGAATATGTTGAGGAGTTGGACTTCCATGGTTGTCTAAGTCAGATTGATGTCTAGTTTGGCTTGCTCAAGCCATTTTGTTCACATGGGTACATGTGCATTGTAATGTTAAGTCATGTTAAGTGTAAGTCAAGTGTCAATAGTGGATGTAACAATCATAGAGTAGGTGAAGAGTCATGAGGGTAGTTGAACATTAACAAAGGGGAATGTTAAGGGCCACCTCACCCTTTGCTTTAAATAGTCCCTCATAACTCATTGTATAGGTTTTTTGTCAGCCAAGCTTCCGATAAGGCTATCTTGGAGAAATCTTGGACAATATTGTAAATGCGCCTTGGCTTCTCCACTGCACGGAGCTAGTTCATCTCTTCGAAGGAGCAGGCGAATGTGGCTATAATGTTCCACTATTGGGGCTAGTAGGTTTACATGGATGTATTGTATGATTGGAACTTACATTTATTTATATAATAAGATCCAACACGTTTTCATGCATATGTTGTTATTGTAGTTGGACCATTCCAATTGTTGTAGCAATGTATGTTGTTTAACTTGCGTAGTTTTGTATGAACTATTTTATATGCAATTATATGAATCTTATTGCAGATGTGTTGTTGGTTTAACCATCACTTTGGATTGCCAGCTAACTCGCTTTCCATCTTGTGATGTCTCTCTGCTCGTGTGTTCCCTTCCTAGCTGAGTACTATTACAGGCTACCAAGGGGCGCACTCATCTCAACCCACCTGTGTTAGAACCTCTCATGCACCTTCCTTGACTCATTGCAATAGTCACACCCTTACTACTGACAAAGTTATCTTACTCACCTCTGTGTAAAATCGCGGTCAAGGCATTACCATACGACCCACTGCTAGGACTCCTACACCAAACGGTTTGAGGTCTAATTGGGACTTCTTACCGGGGAGATCCCCTTGACATGTTGGCGAGTCCAGCACCGTCAACAGGACAATAATAAGAAGGATAGAGAAGAAGTCCATTTCATCGAAGAAGAGGAGGAAGTTGAAAGAAGGAAGTCCAATGAAAGAGAAGCATTAGAAGCAAGAGTTTGTGACATCACCATAGGGAAACATGAAGGACTGCTAAAACAAAATCTATGGTAGTCAACTTTGGAGGATATAGCTCTTGGAAGATCAAAGGAAGAAGTCAACCATGACAAGTTTCATCATACATATTTTTAAAAGGGAAACATTTGTTGAATAAGGTTATGAGAGATGGAATTCTTATTTGAGGCTTCACCGATCGAGAAAGAAAGCAAGTGTTTCATCAAGAACTCCAACTTGTGGAGTTCATGGGATGATGGTATGATTACATGAGAGTTGAAGCATATCAAGGTGTTGAAGATCTTTTCAATCAAGGAAGCCATTGAAAGAAGCCTAGATGAACTAAAGGTAAATAAGGTTTGTACACTTGTATTTAATATTATAAAGTCATGTCGTATGGTTGCAGGTAACAAGGATCACTACTTCTATTTTTAGGAGCATGATCAAAGGAAAGGAATCTCCTCCTATAAAAGAATGTCAGAAGGCATGAATCACACCAGATGAAATCAACATAATATGTCCTCATATGAAGTATGAGGTGGTTGACTACAATTAAGGAACTATTGTTGGAAGTCTCTGAAAATGAAGTGTGTGAAAAGGTAGGAAGAGATTGTGATAATATGCAATGAAGGTAGAAGGCATTCAATATCCGAAGTCCAAGAATATTTGACTAGAAGATCTCCCGGAAGGATGTGAAGACCCTGATGGAAGTCGAAAAAGATATAGACCGGTGACACTAAACATCTATGGGAGATGTGTCAATATGCATGAAGGATGTTGATCCTTACAAGAAGATGTCGTGGTGAAAGATCATCACAAAGGTAATTCTAATTTGAAGTGTACATTGATTATTTTTGAACCAACATCTAGTTGGGCTTATGTAGAACTGTAAAAGGGAAGATCTGTAATTGACTTCCATTTCCTTTCGTGTCATCTTTTCAAATTAAGAATCCGGGGAAATGGAAGGATCGTCAAATAATGGAAGCAATATTGACATGGCTAGCGATAATTTTGATCTTGCCATAGAAATATTCGAAAAGGTGAGCAGTTATGTAAGAGAGAAGGTTGATAGCGATGTGGAATGGAAAAAACTACAGGCTTCCAGTGTAACAGTGACAGAGCAAAGTGGAAGTGAAGCTGATAGTGACAGCGTTGAAGAGCACTTCATCTCGAGTGTCGTTTTCAGATGTATTTCACAAACGAACAGAGATGATTGGGAATTGGAGTCCTTTTCAGATGATGTGAATATACGACAGTTGGATGAAATAGGATTGAGCAATTACGAATCGTATCATTTGAACTATAAAGGTCACAGGGACATCAAGACTGCAATGGCGCAAGACATTGATGTTGTTTTAATGCGAAGTATAGTGGATTGGAGTCGCTCAGATGGAAATGTGTGGAGCCGGGAAATAATATGGAGTGGCAGTTTCTCAGATTCCCGACGGATTTTGCAGCTGATGGAGGAGGATTCGGCTTCGATACAAGTGAGGCTTGAACAGTTTGAGTTTCATTTACAGTTGAGAGATCGATATCTGGGTCTCCATGAGACTTATCCCATGGCCGCTGCCATCTCAGCCGTTGACTCCTCCCCGACTGTTACTGTTTCTGAGGAGCTCGTCCGTGTAGATCAGAGTGAGGATGGTGAGGGTGAGGGATTGGTATGTTCAATTTGCTATGATACGTTTTTTGTTGGTGAGGCTGCAAAACAATTACGTTGCACTCATATTTATCATACGCAATGCATCTTTGAATGGTTTTATTTTCGACTTCAATGCCCGTTATGCAGGCGCGAGTTGCAGTAGCTCTGTTTGAATGTTTCTCTATAACCAGCTCTCAGAATTAATTCGAGTTTATTTGAAATTAGTTGACATATGAAGTTTACCATACGTAAACAATATATGTTTCAACAAAGCAAACAACTTAACATTTTCAAATTTCATAATAAAGATGCCAAAGCTAACAAATTCAGTAGAGTACAAGATGACTTGATTACTATTTATGATACATATATAATTCATATATAGCAAGTGTAATATGAAATGTTGTTGCTTAGTACCTGCCCCTTATGCAAAAATTAATTGATAGAAGAATAATCCATGTGAGAATGATTATAGGGTAGTATAATATAGAGTTACTATATTCAAAAGCATGGAACATTCAATTAATTAAAATGGTCACCTACATGCTCATGGGAATAGAATAGATAGTGATAGGGTGTTTTGTTAAGGCACTACGTGGTGGAAAGGTTATTGGTTCGAAATCCCATGGGTAAAAATCTAGCCATGTTAAGGGTTGGTGCTACCCAAGCTAGTCGTGATCCTGAGTGATTTTTGTTGAAAAATGTAATTATTGTCGGTCTTCATAATTTTATTCAAGTCATGATGTAATGTATTTTAGAAAATAAAGAAAAACAAATTTAATTATAAAATAAATTGACTTATTAAAGCATGAGTTTCATGCTTAGGTCAATGGTTCTTAGGTCAAAGCCTCAATTTTACACTTCTAGGGTTTATGTCAAGTGTCAATGTACATGTCATAATGTAAAAAACCCTCCTTGGGCTTCATCTATCAAGAAATAAATTTATTTTAATGTAAAATAGGTCTTTTAGGTCTCCTCCACCAATTCGGCCTTAACAAGGGATTCAACCTCACAGATTCACTATATAAATGCATCAAATCGATCTCATTTGAAGCACATCCACAACAAGTTTGATCTGTGGTTTCTCGAGGCAGAAAAAGGGTGTGAAATTCACGGAAGAGGAAGGAAACCTTAGCGAAAGAGAAGGAAATATTTTTCAAACCTAAGAAGTCAAATTTTCTCTCTCTTTATCTCACACATGTGAATTTGTTGGGTTGTTGGAAGGGCTAAAATTGCAATGCTATAGATGGGATGAAATTCTGGAGTTGTTGGGGGTCGAAATTTCGAGTTGTTGTTGGGTTGTAGATGTTGGACAAGAATATACCACTGATGGTTGTTGAATAATATTGGAATGTTTACTTGGTGGAGGAGGAAGGTGTTTTGGTCAGGTATATCTCAATTTGATTAGTGGAAGATTTTGACTGGGTTTTCCCCTATAGAGGGATTTTAGCCCCAGATGAGTGCCTACATCTGGTATCGTTGATATTCATGTTTTCGTTTGATGATTTCTTGATGAAAATAATATAAAAGAAGAACATAAAGAGAAGATAATAAGACTACATGAATATCACAAGCAGTTATCAATATAGGAGAATCTGTCTACCTTTCTAATTTTCTAACATGGTATCAGAGCTAAGCTGAAGAAGGAAGAAAAAGGCAGCTTGAAGATCTATTGAAGAAAAGGGTATCAAAGAAAGGTCATTAAGGAAAAGGACTATATAAGAAGAGAATCATACTATCTATATAGAATCTGTCAACTACAATGAAGGTTGAAAACAAGCTAGAAGGAGCCTCCAATTACAGGGCATGGAAAAAGAGGATAGATCTTATCCTCCCTAAGCATAAAATTTTGGATCTTGTTCAAGGAAAAGTCAATAAGCCTACAAATGATGCAGGAAAGAAAAATTCTATAGAAACCAAAATCTTGGCCATGAATCTAATAGTACATGGAGTAAAGGACAACCTAATCCCATGCATATCCAACACAGACTTTTCTCAAGAAATGTATGAATCTCTCTCCAAGTTATTCACCATCAAGAACATTGGTCAGATAACTAGCCTTAAGAATGAACTAAGGACAATATAGATGACAAAATATGATACCATGCCATCATATTTTGTAAGGATATCTAGAATAAGGGATGAACTCTAAGCAATAGATGAAGTTGTACCAGAAAAAGAACTTGTGATTGCTTCTCTTCTAAGTCTACTAAAATCTTGGAGTGATTTTCCATTAGGAATTTGTAGTTGGAAGGATACTCCAACCTTTGAACAAATGTGGAATGCATGCAGTCAAGAAGAAGCCCACATATCATTAGTAAAAAACAAGGAGGATGAAGAAGACAACACCTCTAATGTCTATTCTACTCATCACAAGAAGAAGGGAACATTCAAGAAGTTAAAAGGACCAAAGAAGAAGGTTGATCTATCAAATATTCAGTGCTACAATTGTCACAAAAAGGGACATTACAAAAGTCAATGTATTGAGAATCCAAGAAACAAAAACAAAGATAGAGAACAAGAAAATGTTACTAGTGAAGCTTCACCTAAGAAGAACAATACTAAAGAATCGAAATTCAAAGACTTATACTATTAAGTCTCCTCTTACATATCCTTCTTAGTCTACTATTTTAAGTTTTGTAATATGTTTTGATTTCTAGAGTTTGTAGATCTAATATGTCTTTTAGAACTTTTTGGATTGTTTTGATAAGTTGTAGATATCCCTCAAAAGAAAAATGGATTATGAGGGAGCCTTCACCATTTTACCAAAATATAAGTATCATGTTCTTTATTTTCCTCTTTTATATTTGGTTTCCTCCTCACATCGAGATTTATTTGTATTGTATACTAATAAATTTTTCTTTACATTTTCCTTTGTAGGAAAGTTTGTAGAATACACAAAGGTTATGGAGGAAACTTCAAGGGAAAGACTTGAACCATGAAATAAGTTTTGTTGCAAAGGAGGCCCTTCAAGAATTGATGTCCTATAAGGTTTATTAAAGATAAACTCAAGGTATGTCTTAGACTACAAATTTTATTACAAGGTTCTCTTCATAGAAAAGGTATGATCATCCTCTTTTGAAATTTTATTTACATTACTAACATCTTTATGTATAAGGTTTTCAATCATAGAGATTATTTTTAGGGTGATTAATCATTAGATTGAATTTACCCTCATTATATTGTCTCTTGTCATTCTTGTAAAACCTTAACCCTTAGGGTTCACTATAAAACCCTAGCCTCTTGATGCTAAGGGTCTATCAAATTTTATTATGAAACCCTAGTCTTCTTATGGTTTATCTAGAACCTCTAATGAAATTAAATTCTTTTGAATTTTAGAGTTTTGGTATTGTTATGGTAAAAACCTAGTCCTTTATGGTTTACAGTTAATGCCTATGTTATATAATGAAACCATAGATTTTTATGGTTTGGGGAATTAGGGTTTATAAACAAAACCCTTGCAATAATAAGATCCTAGGAATGAAAACCTAGGTATATATTCTTCTACATGATCGAAACCCTAGCCGGGTCAAAATTGTTTGATATATTGATCTTGGGTTTACCTAGTAGATATAGATGTGAAATGTCAGTACATCCCAGATATGCATATGCGAGTATGCTAACTTAATTTTTGATACTCATGTTTTAGTATGTGAAATCTAGGGTTTGTAACAAAACCCTAGTAGAGATTGATATTCTAAGGCATGGTCATATTGTTTATCTTTGATGATAAAATCTAGGGTTTGCAACAAACCCTAGTAGAGTTTGTCATGTAATTCTAAAAACATAGTTAAAATCTTAGATGTATAATACCATGATTGAATTGTTATTTTTGATATCTAAGTCTTCGTGTCTCAAAGATGGAGTCTAGGGTTTATGATAAAACCCTGGGAAGATATTGAAGTATAGTATGTAAAATGTAACCCTTGTCGAATATGAACCTAAATAAGTTTAATTTCAAAAGCTAGAATGTTTTAATGCTGATATAGTTGACTTCCTGCTTCTATATATTTGTATTTGGTTGTACTTGCTATTAAAGTTTTGCAAGTAAATCATCTTCAGGATGTTGAATATGTTTGTAATTGAAGATGATAATAATGATGAGCATGATGAAAGAATCTATAAGAATGACAATGATCAAGATGGCCTTGATGAAATGAGAAAAAATGAAGTATATCCGATGTTGTTGTTATCCCTAAGTTGAGAGGGAGCTTGGATAGAAGAATATGTACATCTCCCTAGTTGAGAAGGAGGGCATATTATGACAGTAAAAGTAAATACCTTGAAGAAAAAATGAAACCGGTGAATGAATATTGATGGATTTGCAAAGAAAAGACTTGAGAAGTATTAAGGTTGTATTTGGTGCTACTGAAGAAATGAAAGAAGAAATATTTTGACAAGTTATATTTGGATAACATGATGATGTTATAAGTAGCATCAAAATGATTGAGGACCATGAAGTTTTGTGTTTACTTGTATATATACTTGAAATTTTATTACTGATTGGGGTTGTGATCGTGCAGGATCTCTCCGTAAAAAGATTAAACGTTTGAATCATTCTTGGAGTGGTGGATATATATATGATTTAGTTGATAAGGAGAGATGAAGCATCTTGTGCCAATAATATGCTTAGGAGGACATCTGGTCGACCTATGTGTTGGTTTATAAATCCAAAAGTAGGGAGGATGGCATTGGTCATGGAGATCCGTCCTTGGATACATGCCCAAATCCCTCGATTGGTGTTACAGCTTAAAACCCTAATGGTACCTACAGTGGCTAAAGCTTGAGTACACCTTAGTTCCACCTGATTAGAATACCCTGGTCAGGTATCTAATCTGTAGCACTGCATGTGTTGTGAAATCTTCGTAGAGTATATCATTTTGAGATCTTCCATGTACCTTTGTATATATGTAATTACGAATACCTCCCTCGTTAAGAAGGAGTGTTGAAAAACGTAACTAGTGTATGTCTTCATAACTATATTCAAGTCATGATGTAATGTATCTGTCAAAAGAAAGAAAAAGAAATTTTATTATGAAGAAATTGATTGATTAAAGAATGGGTTTCATTCTTGAATCAATGTTTCTTAGGTCAAAGCCTCCATTGTAGGCTTCTAGGGCTTATGTTAAGTGTCCTTGTCCATGTCATAATGTAAAAGACCCTTCTTGGGCTTCATTTATCAAGAAAAAAAATTATTTTAATGTAAAATAGGTCTTTTAGGTATCCTCCACCAAGTCAGCCTCAAGAAGTACAAGGCAGCCTCATCAATGGAATTTGACCTCATAGATTCACTATATAAAGGCAACAACTTGACCTCATTTGGAGCACATCCATAGCAAGTTCAATCTGCAATTGCTGGAGGCAAAAAAAGGGTGTGAAATTCAAGGGAGAGGAAGGAAACCCTAGCGAACAAGAATGAAGTATTTGTCAAACCTAAGAATTTGAATTTTATCTCTCTTTGTCTCACATGTGTGAAGTTGATGGGTTTCTAGAAGTGCTTAATTGCAGTGTTGTAGTTGGGCAGAAATTATGGGTTGTTGCTAGGATGTAGTTATTGGACAAGAAGAGACCACTGAAGGTCACTGAATAATATTGGAAGGTTGACTTGGTGGACGAGGAAGGTCTTTTGGTCAGGGCTAAGGTCGTGGTCTATCTCAATTTGATTAGTGGAAGAGTTTGACTAAGTTTTCCGTTAGAGAGGGGTTTTATCCCCGACTGAGTGCCTACATCTAGTATTGTTGATCTCCATGTTTTGATTTGATGATTGCTTGATGAAAAGAAGATAAAAGAAGAACATAAAGAGAAGATAATAAAACAACAAGAACTATTATCACAAGTAATTATCAATATAAGATAATATTTTTGCCTTTCTGGTTTTCTAACAATTTTGAAGTCTAAGAAACCCTGTGATTCTGGTTATTCAAGTTACAAGATATGTGTGTTTGTCATCTCAAGTCTCACAATACCATTACAGGATAGGCGTGCCTGTCATCTCAAGACTCACAATACCTAACAAATAAAAAAAAAATGGTCTCCTAGATGGAAAAATAATTGTTAACTATGTAAGTTTTCTTTTTATTATATAAAAATTTAAGTAGCAAGGTGTATTTATAGGTTTTTTCTTAATTATAAAAATTATTATTAATAATTTAATTATTACTAAAAATTGTTTAAAATTTAAAGCAATTATAGCATAATACCATATATATAATTATTATAATGTTGTTATATTAATTATGATTGCTATATATAAAAAGAAAATTAATAAACTTTATAAATTGTTTTGAAAATTTTGCAAATTAATTGAAAGACATTTTGTTCGACAAACTCTTTCAGGTATAATAAAATAATAATTTAAATTTATAAATGCAATAAACCAAAAGTATCTTAATAATTCTAATCATTATCTATATATATTATACCCAAAAGAGTTTAACATAGCAACATTATAATAATTATATATATGGGATTATGCTATAATTGCTTTAAATTTTAAAAAAAATTCTAGTAATAATTATAAAAAAGTTATATATATATATATATATATATATATATATATATATATATATATATATATATATAGATATAGATATATATATAATCTAACTTATAGACAAAATAACTTTTCTTACTGGAATCGATGATACAATTTCAAACGAGATTATGATTTTTTGTTTTTTAAAATAATTTTTTCAATGTATAAAAAGATTCAACACCCTCGAAAACCCATGGGGCACTCAAATTCTATAGATTAACAACTTAAACAAAAGTTTTTGAAAATCTTTATAGGAATTTGGTTTAAATTAACCAAAAAAAAGCTCTGAAAAAAGTTAATTAATCTATAAGTTAGACTACACATCTCTATATATATAAACAAATATTTATTAAAAAAATTGGGACTTTATTTATGAAATCGACTAAAAAGGGATGACAACAATGGGATATTATTAAATATAAATAAATTTACAAAATTTATAACAAAATAATTAACCCTAACCCTCCCACCCACCCCCAAAAAAAATAATATAAAACTTTAAAAAATTAGACTTCAGCATAAAAATATCCCTTACCATTCCCCCCTTTGCATGAGCACTATATTACCCAGAGCCTGGGGTAATAACCTTAGCTAACTCACTTGAGGTGTTGGTGAGTCCATGTCACGTCACTCACATGATCCATAATTGTTGTAAGCATTCATGTGCTTCCTCTGTTGATGTCATTATTATAGCCACAAAAAACAAAGGGAAAAGAGCATGGTTGTATAATGGTAAAGCAGTTATTGCAATGTTTGGGCCTCATGACGAAGCAGGGAAACAATTTGGCAGTAAAGAAAAAACGGTTAATTCTATAATAGGGAGGAAAACAACAGGATCAACATGGATGAAAAGGGATGAAGACTCAAAGTTGAGTCTTGTGTGCCAAGTCACGTAGCAATCAAATCCTACCCAGGTCTACCTAAGTCTAGTTTGTTGGAACTGTAGAGGTTACCCTTGGAGGAGGGGACCTGGGATAGGGCCTATTGCAGAAGGTAGAGACATAATTTGTCTCACAGAAACTCATGAACATGATGGTTGTAAAACTCCTATGTTTGATGGTTATTTGAAATTAGTAGTTTGGAACGAGGCAATAGAAAATGGCGAAGGGTATGGAGGAATATTGGTTTTAGTGAAAGAAAAAGAAGGTCGCACATAGATTTTGTAAAAGGAGATTCAAATAAACAATATTTATGGTTCAAAATAACATAGAATGAGAACCACATAAGAATTGCAACATGTTATTATGTACCTCAAGTCTTAAAAACTTACAAAAATAAGGGCCTAGATAGAAAAGACCCATATGCAGCTTTAAAGTAGGATATTGTTGTATATTCTCAGAAGGGAGAAGTTCTTTTAGTGGGAGATTTCAATATTAGAACAACAAATCAACAAGTGAGTATGTTTTGTTGCAAAGATGATCACAATCCTATCTGGCTCATTGAAGAGGAGAATCCCCAATGGTTGAGATGTTCAGAACATGACAAAGTTAGAAATCATTTTGGAGAGGAGTTGCTAACAGTGTGTGGTTCTTTCAACTTAATTATATGCAATGGTCTAGATAAATGGAAAAGGTCTAGGAAGTTCACTTGCAACACATACAATGAGGCAAGTGTTGTTGACTACGTTATTTGTTCACAAAGCTTGATAGAAAGGATAGATGGAGTTAAGATTTGAGAGCCTATGTGAGACTTAAAATCAAACCATAATCCAATATATATAAAGCTATCTTGGTTAGAAGAAAGACAACATAGAAGGAAAACCCAATGTTCTCGGCAATCAATATCAAGGGGCAAAATTCTTCTAACACAAGAAATTTGCATTTTCTTCAAAACAATGTTGGAGAGATCAATTCAAAAGGGGAAGAGGGGTTCCCAGTCTCAATAGTCATGAGTTAACAAATATAATTTAGATTGCACTTGAGAAGTGCAAAAGAGAAAAAAATAGGAAATCTGAATCAAATTGTTTTCTTGTAAATGCTTGGTTTGATGATGAATGCAAAATGGAAAGGAAAACCTTGAAAAAGGTAGGCGAGGAAAAGATGAATGTAAAGTTATATAAGCAGATTTTAGAAAGGGAAAAAGATGAGTTCATGCAAACAAGGCAAGAAGAGTTAATATATTTAGGCAAGTATAACCCAAATATTGTTTGGCAAGAACTTCAACAAAGGAAGAAGCAAATTGAAAATAATATTATAGCCAATCAATGGTTTGATTATGCAAGACAACTTTATGAGAAAAATCCAGAGGAGGAGCCTCCTCCCAGGATCAACACAACTACAAATCTTTTCACATTACAGGAAGTAGAGAGAGGAATTAAGAAGTTGAAAATAGGAAAGGCAAAGGACTTGGTTGAACTTCAAGCATAATATCTAAAGGGGGGAATGAACATTCTCGCACCACACATCATGGAAATATTCAACAACGTCATTCGGCAAGGATTCCCAAGAGATTGGACAATTAGTCTAGCAATACCCATTTTTAAAAGTGGAGACATTAATAATCCTTCCAACTATAGAACAATTATGATCAATCCTTTGTTTATAAATCTCTTCAGCGGCATGGTAGAAAATAGAATCAGTAAGTGGGCGGAAGTCAAATAAAAGAGGGCAAAAGGGAAAGCAGGTTTTAGGATGAAACATTCTACAGTAGATCATGGTATCACGTTGAGACACATTATTGAAAAGGTTTGGGAGGGAAAAGAATAAGTATTTTGCTGCTTTGTTGACTTTAAAAAGGAATTTGACACAATCCCTAGAGATAAGGTGTGGAGTAGAATGGAATAATTTGAAATGCCTTTGCATTATAGAGTTGTTGTCCATAGGTTCTATGAAGAGGTGAAAGTCAAAATTATAACTTCAGCAAGCATTTCAGAAAGCTTTAGAAGTGACATCGGAGTCAAGCAAGATGCCCTTTCTCCCTTACTCTTTTTGGTTTATATATTGATAAATTGGAAGAGTGGCTAAATATGAAAGGTGGGGATGGTGTTTGGTTGGGGGAGTTTGTGATAAAACTTCTTTTATATGTTGATGACCTTGTATTGATTGCTAAATCAGCCCAAGGATTGCAGATGCGCCTATATTCCCTTGAGCCTTTTCGTAAAAAAGTGGGGATGTGAGTCAATACCAGCAAGACCAAAATAATGATTTTCTCAAATAAAAAGAAGCAGAGCCATCATAGGTTCTTCTTTGAAGGAAACGTTCTTGAAGAATTAAATGAATACAAGTACCTGGCCTCCTAGTTTGTCCAGTGATATTATATGGGTGTGAAGTGTGGGCTAGCAATATCCCTGTCTCAAAATGGAAGCAAGTTGAGAAAATCCAAAAATGCTTGATCACGAGCAAGTTTAAAATAAAAAGTTCAGTTTCTTATGAGGTAATGTTGAGTGAAACATGAGCAACTTCCATCAAAGCAATTGTTATGGTGCGTCTCATAAGGCATCTACAAATAATTGAGAAAATAAGAGAAGGTAGATGGCCTAAAGTTATCTGAAATGAAGGAACGAGTGAAATAAAGAAATCATGGACGAGACAAAACAACAAATGGATGCAAAACTGAAATATTTACCTCAATGCATGTCCCACAAATAGCAAGGATTTAAAGAGTTTTGTTATGGAGAAGTTTCGTAAGCGTATATGGGGAAAAGAGTTGGGTAGAAAGAAGAAGTACTATGTTCAAGAATTCAACCCCACTTGTGATCTCCAACAAAAAGAGTACATTGGAGCTAGCATTCCATGGAGAGCAAAGATTCTTATTGCTCAATTAAGAACTAACTTGCATCAACTATGGTGTGAAATGGGTCGGTGGAAAAGACCTAAAGAAGCTTGGGAAGAACGGGTGTGTACTTTTTGCACTTTTGGGGTAGTGGAATCAGAAAAACATTTCATTTTGGAATGTGATGCTTTTAGAGACATCAAAGACAGTTACAACAGTATGTTAACATCAGTTCCTTGGCATTGTCTTTTCAGTGAGGGGACTCTTAGAAGGTTGGGTCAACTCATCATTAATTTGAATAATAAGAGGATTGAAGTGCAAAAGGAAAAAAGCATGGAAGCTCGTGGTCCCATAGACTATATCTAGTCTCGTGGACGTTAAAATTTCATTTCATTTCTAACGAGCTCTATCACACCGCAACCAAAGGACAGAATGGGAGAACATGCAATGGGATTGAGAAGCCATATGTTGCAACACGTGTGCGGATGTAAAAAAAATTATTAATCATGTATTTTCATTAGTGCCAATTGTTTATACAATGAGGAATTGAACTAAAAATCAGTTTCAGATTAAAATTACATGGAACTTGAATTTTCATTAGATTTAGCTTTGATTATTGGGTGACTTAATTAACCATTATAGATTTATCTTAAGTATGGATCTAACATGAGTTGAGAGGGATCAAATTGATTCACGTGCAAAGAGTTTTAGAGTGCAAAATACAATGTGTTATATTTCATTGTTGAAATTGTATTGTTGAATGAGTGCAAAATACAATGTGTTATTTTTCATTGTTGAAATTGTATTTTTGAATGCTAAATAGAGTATATATAAGACCAAATAAAAATTTTAACCATAAAAACTTAATTTTTTTTTTCTATATATAGATATATATGAAGTTGATATCGACATAAATTAGTTAACATAGATCTTCAAATAGTTTATTTGAATCTCTAGCTAAAATATTTTTGAAAAGTATAAGATTTAAACATTTGATTCACACATTTGTTTACTTCTAATTACTTTACAACATATTCATTTTTTTTAATTATAGTGGATATTATTTTTCTATTTAGAACATAATTTTTATTTTTTATTTTTATTTAGGACAAACTTACACATCCCGTTGTAGAAAATGGTAAAGTGTGATTTTTTTTTAATAATTTATATTTAAATACAAATAAAATTAGTTATATCTTATACATCACCAATTAGAAAATAGAAATTTAGATTTTAAAAAATTAAAAATTAATTTACTTTTCAAAATATTCAATTTTTATAAAAAAAAATTAATAAATTTAATAAATTATTTTGAAAAAATTGCAAATTAATTGAAGTGAAATAAGTGAAATAAGTTTGAGTAGCAACCAATTGTAATATAACCTACTTTTGGCAGGTATAATAATTAGTAGGAAGACAATGCTACTAACTCTAAAACAAAAGAAGGCCGCAATTTCACGAGGGATTTTTATAATAATAAGTAGGGAGAAAACAAGGAAGACAATGCTACTAACTCTAAAACAAAAGAAGTCGCAATTTCACCCAGAAAACAATGGAAATTCTAGTAAGATTTTGGAAATATCAAAGATTTTTTTTTGGAAATTTAGAGTACATGTCAAGCTTGATTTTGGGTGCCCCCAAAATATAGTGTTGAATCCATTTCTACCATAAAAAACTATTCAAATATTACTATGAAAATTTTCACCAAATTCTAACGAGAATTTTACCATCCATATGAAATTATGACTCTTAAAAAAATTCAAAATATCATTTAGCTCATATAAAACTTTGGAGAAGGCCAAAATCTATGGTGAACTCCCCTAGGTTAAAGTTAGTCAACCCGAATACGAATAGTTACAATAAAAAGGTGGAGTTTGGATAGGTTTCTTAGAAGGGCAGGAGGTACAAATACAATATAACCGTTATTACTGGTAATAAATCTGTCAACATCTTCCCTTATATCTATATATATAATTATTATTTTTGAAAAGATGATTTTGTCCATGTTTTAAACGATAAACGATAAGGTATTATTGTTTTCATTATTAATAAATCAGTGTTCACCTATTTTAATTCATTCAAAGAACGCAGTGTTTAAGCCATACAACCTAATAATTTTAATATTATTAATGTTAGTGTCCAGAACGTGACAACATTCCCGTACAAGCGACCAACGGATATATTGAGCCGTTAACCTTTTCCAAACATCAATGATTACGTTGATGTGGGCCAAATTCCAGTCACGACTAACGGTCATAAGTTTAGTCGATGAAGTGTACGTTGTGATCCAACCATATGATTGGTCATAACATGTTCGGGGTGAATGTGTGATACAAAAGCTTTTATTGAAAAATGAGGAAGGCCCCCCAGCGGCCTATGAGTAGGTTCTTGCCTCATTGGCATTGCGTTGAGATTCTCGTAAATCTCTTTGAGTGTTGTCTTTGTTTTATTTTTAATTATTTGTATTTGTATTTGTATCTGTATCTGTATCTGTAGATAAAGATTTTCGTAAATTTTTGTGAAGGTTTTATTTGTTTTATTTATTATTATTATTATTATTGGATAAGGATGTGATGTGATTGATGACATAATATAGATGATGAATTGATGATAAAGTTTATGAATTTTAATAAGAATGTATGATTAATCATTAAGAAGATGTGGAATTAGGGTATAAATTTGAGGGTTCCATAATTTTTTTATGACAGGTGTTTTTTTAATAATGTTTGATTTTTTTTATTTTTTTACCATGATTTAAATATCATGTATTTCATGTTTTTTTGTTATTATTATTATTATTTTTTATGTATTACATGTTTTTTTTTGTTTTTGTTTGTTTGTTTTGTTGGGAGTATAAAAATAATTTTTTGGTAGTACATGTTTTGTGTTTTGTCTTCTTAAATTTTTTAATTATGGCTCAACCATAAATTTATGTCTATGTTTTATATTACTTTAAAAATATCAATAGGTTATTTTTTATCATATAAAGTTATTTTTTAACTATGTATTTAATTTTGTGAATTGTGAGGAGAAATTGTGAGGAGCTCACCTAACTCACTTGACTCTTTTTCTTTTTTCTTAAGGCAAGAAAATTCGCATACCTCGTTTAGCTTGAGAAAAATAGAATTTCACATAAAAGACTAATTATTTTAATTAATTAAATTATAATAATAAATAAATTAAAATTATGATTTGGGGTAAGTTATGACATGCACAAAAAAATGTTATAGAATTTCAACCTCTAATATAAGACTAGAGAGGCTAAATATTTTGATTAATTAAATAATAACAAAAAATTAAATTATGATTTATCTTTATTGAATAATCATCTTTATCTTATTAGATTATTTACTATGATTTTAAAGCATACTTTCAGTGTTACACAACCATTAAATTTTTATGAATAAACTTGACTTTAGAAATAAATAAATTCAAATTAGAACTAAATTATATGATTTTAAAACATTCTTTCAATTTGACACAACCACTAAAATTTTATGAATAAACATGACTTTAGAAATAAATAAATTCATATTAACTCACAAGTACAATTTATAATGCTCCTCCTCTGACCTCTCCTCTCCTTTGAATAGCTTAGTAGTTTCATAGTTACAAACAATTTAGTAGCTGCATAGCCATGGACAACTTAGTAGCTTCATAACCACAAACAACTTGCACACATTAAATAAAATCCATTAATATCAATTCAAATCAAAATAAATGAATTTAAAAAAAAACAAAATTGTCTTACAAAAAACTTACATATTTTGCATCAAAACCTAAACTAGTTGAAAAGATTAAATCTTACATATTTTGCATCAAATGGGTGTGTGTGTGTGTGAGAGAGAGAGAGAGAGAGAAATGGATTACACTACTCTTACATTCCATAATGGATATTTTGAAGCCTTTAAATAGGCTTTATCATAACAAATATCATGGGCAAAACCATGGGTTGTCAAAACTTGAAGCTAAAAAAGAACCCATGTTATTAATTTTAATTTATTATTTTATTTTATTGAGTCAAAATGTTTACATAACATAGCAAGGAATTAAAAATCTCTTCTAGCCTGGGTTGGAGAGCCTCTTGACACAATAATTAACTATGAGAAAAATCAAATTCTCCATTATTAATTATGGAAAATCAATAAAAATTAAAAACAGAAAACCACAAATTTCATTCATTCCTTTACTCAATTACATCATGCTTATATAGGAATAACACCTAACTAATTCCTAACTACTCACAACCGATTCCTGTTCAACTGCTCATAACTACTTCTATTTCAACTGCTTCATAACTAACCATTTCTGCATTAGCATTATTCTAACATCCTCCCTTAATGGAGAAATGGATTTTCTACCATACCTAAACTTGTACTTTGAACATCTGCTGTATTCTCTAGATTGATCTAACTACTGCATTAACAGAGGGTAGTTGGGATTAATACCTTTCTACCACTCCCCCTTAATTCCAACTATATAACAAACTATATATTCTTAATGATGACGACTTAAACTTTAACTTGCCTGCTGGTCTAAGTCTCAGCTAGGCTTACAACAAAACATTTCATTTTTGTCTTCTTATTAAAAGGTCCATGCTTGTTCCTTTTCCATTGCTGATGCAGTTTCATCTTCACCTTTTTGGGTTTCCTTATGAAATTCCTTTGCTCCTTGCGTACATACTTAACGTCAACAACCTCTTTTGGATTGAGAGGCAATGCAAGATCTCGAACGAAGTAATTTAATTCATGTTCTCCCCACTTTCCATGAGGAACCAACGAAGGAGTCACCAAAATGAACATGAGCGGCCTTCGAAGAACATCCATGGTAGTATCCTCCAAAGTAGCAGTCATCTTGAAATTAGATCCAATAAAACTTTTAACAACCGGGCAACTTTTAATCTCAGTGATTTCTTCAACAGCTTTAATCTCAGTGATTTCTTCAACAGGGTGATCCTCAACAACATGAGTGATTTCTTCAGGGACATGATCGTCAACAACATGAAACTCTTTGTCAATGGACTCAAAAATACTGCTAATCCCAAATGGGTTCATGAGAAAATGATCATTAAAAGGATCATCGTCAAAAAAGTCTAAAAAAATAGACATATCAGTTAGCTTTATCACACTTCAAACAAAACGCCTTTTCTACTGCTTCTCTCTGCAAAGAAAACCAGGCCGACTGAAAAAGAATATGACCACGGTAAGAGAAACGGTGGAAGCTTGCAAAACACACCAGCAAAGTTCTGACAGCAAGGTTTCAAGAAAATCAAAGAAACATACGCAGGAAGTCTCCGTCTTCTTCTGGACACACTGGTTCTCACAACAGCAACTGCTACCCGAGTCCTTGACAGGGGTCTTGGCAGCACATACGCAATCGCACAACAGCGACGCCCTCTGGCCGGTTCTGGACAAGATTACACAGACAAATACATGGACAGAAAACCAGCAAAAGTGAGACAAGGCTCACACACAACTTCAATGCACAACAGCAACTGCTACAGCAACAGTTCTTCGACAGGAACGATTCTAGATGGTAACACGCAGTCAAAACTCACATCGGTTCTCACGCTGCAACACACGCAGCAACACAAAAGTGGCACACCTCCACGCAGCTCTCTGCACAACGGGTTCACCACTAACACAACACGGATACCAACGGCTTCTACACGCACAACGGCTCTCAGCTTCTCACGGCTCTCACGCTGCACCAACACGCAGCGCAACTCGGCTTCACACACCAACACTCCGCCTCACGGCTCAGGTTCCACACGCCAACACGTTCCACACGCCAACACACAGCCACGGCTTAATTAAAACAGAAAGCTTACACAGCAATCGAGTTCCGTTAACACAACAGCAAACTTACACAGCAATCCTCGGCACACAAAGCTTACACAGCAATCGAGTTCCGTTAACACAACAGTAAACTTACAGAGCAATCCTCGGCACACAAATGCACCACTGCTCCGTCTCGACAGCACTCCTTCTAGGCTCCTTCAACTTCTACCGCACATACGCACAACAGTGCCCGTTCTCGACAGCACCGCACCAACAACAGTGCGTCCACTAGCAACAAGCGGTTCTGAGTTCTCTCAACGGACTTCGACAGCACTCACCAGCAAGCGGTTCTGAAAAGATGCTGCCCCAACAAACTCACACGCAGCAAAGAAGACCGGTTCTGCTGGGCTCCACGCAGGTGGCACAAACAACACGCCTTCCTCACCTGCCCTCTCACCCCAGCTTAAACCCTGAGCTCTGATACCAAATTAAAAACAGAAAACCACAAATTTCATTCATTCCTTTACTCAATTACATCATGCTTATATAGGAATAACACCTAACTAATTCCTAACTACTCACAACCGATTCCTGTTCAACTGCTCATAACTACTTCTATTTCAACTGCTTCATAACTAACCATTTCTGCATTAGCATTATTCTAACAATAAAATGGATATCGATATATCTATATATATTAAGGGTGGTTAACCAGGGAGATCAACCAAAGGTTAATTAATTTTATTTTACTGTGTCAAAATGTTTACATAACATAACAAGGAATTACAAATCTCTGGAAAATCAATAAAGTGGACATATATATATATATCTATATATATATATATATATATATATATATATATATATATATATGGTGGTTCACACTGGGTGGCCGCTACATCCACACAAAAATCCAGGGAGATCAACCTAATTCTGAAAAATCAATAAAGTGGATATATATATATATATATATATATATATATATATATATATATATATATATATGGTGATTCACAGATATACTGGGTGGCCGCTACATCCACGGGAAAACTATGGGAAAACTACGGGAAGAATCCAAGGAGATCAACTTGAAGGGATCTATGGGAAAAATCCAATCCAAGGAGATCAACCCTAAAGGATCTACGGCAAAAATCCAAGGAGATCAACCCAAAGGGATCTACAAGAAAAATCCGGGGAGATCAACCCGAAGGGATCTACAGGAAAACTACGGGAAAAATCTAGGGAGATCAACCCGAAGGGATCTACGGGAAAAATCAAGGGAGATGAACCCAAATGGATCTACTGGAAAAATCTAGGGAGATCAACTCAAAGGGATCTACCCACCCAACCAAACAAGCAAGGCCTAACCCCAAGGGCATCGAGGATATTTGACCCGGTGACCACATCCCAACTGGCAAGGTACTTAGCAATGGGAATTCCATATATATATATATATATGGGGTAAATTTTAAATATACCCATCAAATTGATGTTTTAAAAAATTAAGTAAATCTCATTAATGATGTGCAAATTTAAAAAATGCCAGTAAATGACGGTTAAAAAAGTGAATACAGGTAAATACCCATCAAATCAAATTGATGTTTTAAAATTTTAATTAAGTGTCATTAATGATTTTAAAATTTAAAAAATGTCAGTAAATGACTGTTAAAAAAGTGAATACATGTAAATACCCATCAATTTTAACGACTAGGTAGGATTAAAGACTAAAGGAAGAATAGTGGGACAATCCAATTTAGTAGAGGACACTAAATAATGGATAAATTAATAGTATTGTAAACCATATATTGTAATTTTAGTTATAGAATATCCTAAAGAATATAATGGATAGGCACATTTTTAAATGTTTAATCACTCGAGAATTGTTTGATTGTAGATTTCTTGGAGTATTAATCACAACATCCCTCTTCAAATTCATAGACATTTGGAATCCTCGATTGGATTCATCTTGGAGGTCACAAGTGAAGTGAGGAAAAAGGAAGAAATTCTTATCTATAGATACAAGATAAGACAAGGGGAAAGGGAAAAAGAAAGTCGACCCTATGAAACCAAAAACAAAAAGACCAAAGGGAAAGAGAAAGGAGGAAAAGAGATTGTCAATTGTATTATATAGTTAGAACAATCTTAAATAGACCGTGCTTGTTACTTTTTCTTTTCCATTGTGCAACTACAGATCAATGGTGACTCCACTATATGCACTCATCAAAACATGTAAAACATTGGGTGGGATCCCTCTTTTTGTTGGTGTTTCTCCAACTAAAATACACAATGAGCAAGTTTATTGTTTAGATGCTTGCATTAAAACAAAACCATGATAATTTGTTTACAATTGGGAGATATGCATTTTTTACCATCCTAAACTAAAGAAAACAATTTAATGACTTAAGGTGAGGATGACTCCATTAGCATCCCATATTGGCTGGAAAAGAATCAGGTTAATATGTTCTTTCTAAATCGAAAGTCATTCATGTTAAATAATGAAGAGATAGCAAGTGGAACATGTTGTTAGGCATGGGCATAATAGTGTTCATAGGATGGATCTTAAGTTTTGCACAAATAAATAAGTGTAATTTTTGCATAAACAAGTAAGTGCATACGTGTAATATGCAGTAATTTTTATCTTTTTTGCAAAAAGTAATTTATAGTAGAAGTTATTATAAGAAGCAAACTTTCTGCTAAAAGTAATTGATAGTAGAAGTTAAGTAATTGATAGATGATTATGAGAAGCAAATCAACTTTTATATTGATAGTATGCATAGAACTATTATGGTAAATGAAGTTGTTTTGTAAATAAAATGTTAAAATCTATAGATTAAAAATAAATTAAATTAAAGTAGAGATGAATGATATAAGAAATATGATATGAGAAATATGGTGTGATTGCCATTATTGAACATCTACATTGAAATAAGGGTGGAAGAACATAGGTATGGTATCCTTCATATTTCACATTTTATAAGTATTCAATTTCATTGTGAGTGTAAGTTTTTTCACATTACAATTAACATTCCAAATCTATATTCATAATATAATATTCAAATCATAAATTTATTAGTATTTTTTAAATAAAAACAACAATTTTTTGACAAATATATAATTAAAGAAATGAAATTAGGTATGATTGTTAGTATATATTCTCTTTTATATGTTATTAGTGTTCCTAAAAATTGAACTTTCAACTAATATTTTTAATTGATTTAAAAAAATATTGAATAAATTTTTGGCCAATACATACTTACATTAAAAAATTAATGTTAGTATTAGAGAAATAAAATCAACTAATATTTTTAATTAATTATTAAAAAAAATATTAAATTATTAAATTTTTATTTTAATATTTTTTAAAATATTATAAATATCTCTTATTTCTTTCCAATTACATTAACAATAATATAATAAATATTTTAAAATTGCTCACGATTTAAAAAGTTAGAATTATAATAAATATCGAAAAAATAAAATCTCAGAGTTGATGTCACGCGTTGTTATGCAGGCCACACATTCAAAATTCGTGTAATTGTTTTGTGTTTGAAGCCCATGGGTTTTTTTTTTCTAGAAAGAAAATCTTGATACTCTCTTCAAAGCAATCGTACATTTTATCATCGCTAAGTCGGGCTAGGGCAAAAACATTGTATTTGAACCTTATGTCTCAGTCTAATATTTAATATAACAGGAAAGAAATGACTAGTACTTTTAAGATTTTTATTTTTTTTAATAGAAAAATTAAATAAAATATTATACAACTATTAAATATAATTAGATTTGATGTGTGTACTATTTTTCTTAAGTAATTTATTTGAAATCTGAAACTTTATATAAATTAATAACAAAAATATATGTTATAAAATTATTTTCAAATCAAATAAATAAAAATTATAAAAATATTTCAAATCAAATATAACGTTTTAATTTAATTAAAATTTTATTATTTTAAAATGAATTAATTTAAATATTTTTGAAATGTATTGTGTAATAAAGAAACTATTTTATATATTTATAATTTTTATCATGATTTAAGCTTTATAAAAATAGTATTTATTAAATTTTTATTAATTTCTAATTATTCTTATTATAAAAAGAATATCTGAAACTTTATCTATTTAACTTTATATAAATAGATAATAATAATAAAAAAGTCATAAAATTATTTTCAAATCAAATTATAATATTTATAATGCAATCAAAGTGGAATCTCAGTTTTGACTTTTTACTAACCCACTGGGATATGTATAATAATTTTGAGCAAAAAGTGGTATAAAGCTAGACAAAATAGAGGATTGACATGAATTTCAATTTATCAGTATGAATTGATCAGTTTAAAGATGAAGAGTAGACAATTAACATTGGTGAACAATTTGAAGAACCCAACTGGGAATGTTAGGAGGTTTTAATTCTCTCATCATGGGAAATTCTAAGCAGTCTTATTTCTATAAAAGTTGATCAACTATAGCATTAACCCTCTTGATAACCCTCTTGGTAGCAACAACAATATCTGAAGTGGCTTCAATGCTTGTTTTAACCCATTTGTGTCCATTATCCTCTTCTTGATGGGGAGTGTCTTGCATGTCATTTTAGGGTAGAGACAATGCTAGTTTTAACCCATCTCTCTATGGGGTGTTGATGCATGTCACTTTTGGGTTGAGGCAATGTTGCGACAACTTGTTTAAAGTGAGGTTATTAATTATATTAAAGTTTAAAATTGGATGGTCATAATTAAAATGAAGGATAATAATTAAATGCATTACACTCTTTAATCTAAAAGCTTTTTTTCCATTCCAAAATAAAAGCTTTCTTTTCTTTGCAAAATATACCTGCCTATTAACTTAAATACTTGAATTAACAATTTTTAAAAATATCTTTCTAAAAATATATTTCTTATACTTAAATACATGACTACCTCTATTAATAAGAAAAAATATTCTTAACACTTTCCATAATTTATTGATTTATACTTTCACGTTATTAGAATCACATTAATAAAATTACAAACAACATCAATTATAACTTTTTTTTATTTATTTGATTTTTAGGTTAGATTACATTTTATTAAATATGTTTTAGATTACATTTTATTAAATTTTCATTAACGTAAACGGTAAAGTGAAAAGTGTTCTTTCTTTGCGCCTCCACTGTCCATTAACCCGGTCATGTATGTTTCAGTATAAGAATTATATCAAACAAAGAAAAATCTACCAAAAGGCAAAATAACAAGAAATGACATAATGTCTAGGTTTAGGTGGATTACTGGAATGTATGGAAATTCTATGAATTGAAAATTGTTGACTTTACCTGCATGATGTGTTTCTCCTTTGGTGTGGGCTAGTAAAGTTGTCCTCCTTCCATCAGATTTTACTATACACTCACAATAACAAAAATGTGCATTTCTCCGTACGCATAGCAGTATTTCTCGAAAAAGGAGGCTAAGAGTAATGTTTATAAATGTGCCAGCCAACCGTGCAGGTGTCAAATCACCATATATTTATTTGATATTATTAGATAATTATGGACATTTGGTGTTGGGAGTTTGTTTTTGTGTGTTTTTTTTTTAAACCTCGGTACAAAATGTAATAATTATAATACAAGTGTCAAGTTTTTGTATTTTTTTAAATTTATATTTATTTTTTATTTCTGACTATTCAGAAATAAAGTTTATAAAATAATCAAAATTTTTGTTTTAATCCATGAAAAAAAATTGAATTTCAAAAATTTTAAAAATATTTTTATTTTTTAAAAAATTACTTTAATATAATAATTTTTCATTAACTTTATAAAATTTTCGAGAAAAGATTGAAAAATAAAAAGATCAACGATTTTTGAGTAGAAATAAAAACAATATAATTAAAGAGTTCAGGGTTCTGTAATCCATATCAAGATTGTGAGAGATTTTTCGGCCAAAATCACATGGAGTACCATTTGTCGACGCATTTCGAACCAACTAGTGTGGTTCATCGTTAGGTCCTGACGATGAAAACCAACTAGTGTGGTTCATCGTTAGGTCCTGACGATGAACCACACTAGTTGGTTTGAAACGCGTCGACAAATGGCACTCCATGTAATTTTCACTGGAAAATCTCTCACAAAAACAAAAAAAATTTAATAGAAATAAAAACAATATAATTTGCCATTGGCAAGTATAATAAAAAGAGTTTCGTTTTTATTTGACTTAATTTCCATATCTACATTATTCTCTATGATAAATCATGAAAATCTGGTTTATAACTGACTAATTTACCAACTCAACGCTATTATTATATTATATGAATTACTACGGCTTAATTTAGTTATTCTAGTTTATAACTTACTAATTTACCAAGCCGATGTTATTATTATATTATATGAATTTGTGAAATGGCCAATTCTGGGGCACATAATTTCGACATTAGTGTTATTATTCAAGGGTCTTATTCACCACACTAATGTTATATTATTTACCATAAATTCATGAACTACTTATTTCTAATAACCTAAATTACTAGGCATGTGTTATTGTTTTAATATTTGAATTCATGAAATGATTTTCTAGGGCATTATTGTTTTTGAATTTTGTATTTTATGAAATGGTTATTTCTATTAGTTTTTCAGAGAAAAAAACCATCATAGATTTATATTAAGAAAATATAAAGATCTTCAATACATAAGCTGTTGGATTGAGCCAAAAGCCCAGCAACCTTTGCAAAAATTGGATACAGATAGTCCGAATCTTCCATATCTAAAAAGGGAAAACATATACATCCCATCTACAAAGCCCGCTTGACCAAAGATGCTAACAGATTATACGATCATTTGAAGAAACAACCCTATTAAAAGATTACATACAATTAGCACATAAGAAAATAGGAGCAGTCGGCCCAGCCTTGGAACAGAGATCCAGAAATACTGAAACCATCTTGCAGGAGCAAAAACCCTCAGAATCATATAGCAGGCGCCTTTGGCAGAGAGTCATTTTGATGAAAGGATTCATGGCATGCCTGAATACGCTGAAGAATAGCATGAAGGGGTTCCTTAGAACCTTGGAAAATTTGTGCATTCCTCCAGTTCCACAAGAACCAACAGGAAATGATAAACAACGATCTCCAAGATGAGGATTGCCTACTCCACCATATAAAAGCATCCTGAACAGAAGAAAAGATAATGTAAGGAAAACCAAAATATAAAGACAGCTCATACCAGATATAAAGGGACGAGGCACATTGAAAGAACATATGCAGATTAGATTCCGCTTCATTGAGGCACATAGCACATCGGCTCGGACCCTGCCATCTTTTCCTTTGAAGAACCTCCCATGTAAGATTTTTGTTCCCAAATAGCAGCCAAGAGAAAATAATCATTTTGAGAGGACATGCAGCCTTCCAAAGACGTGGAGGAAACAGCGGATGAGGACTCCTTGCACTGACAGAGATCATATCTGCATAAATATGCTTTACGCTCACAGGCTGGTTTGATTTTTTGAGAGACCAAACCAGAAGATCCTTTGATCCCGATCGAATAATCCCCATACTACAAAGGCTCGCTTTTACCGAATTCCAGAGAGGGAGCATCGATTGGGGCAAATGCAGATCCTCCCCATCATACCAAACCGGGGAAGAACCAGACCATTCTTTTATCAGCTTGTCCCATGTAAAACATCCCAACCTGTGTAGATTGTAGACCAACGGAGAAGGGAACGAGAACTCCCGGGCGCATGAAATAGAATCATAACCAATAAACATACTAGTTCCCGAGCAGAGTTTCCAGCGAAGATTCTCCATGAAGAAAGGATGGACCTTCCTGAGACTTTGCCAAATCGTCGAACCACTCCTGATGCCAATGGACCGCCTCCTGTACCAGAATTCTATACTCTTGCCTTTTAAATATTTTGCCTTAATAATCTTACTCCATGGCCCGTCGCCAAAAATTCCTCTATGAAAAGACTTACAGAGGAGGGCTTTCCCGAAAGTGCGCATATCTAAAAGGCCCCATCCACCAGCCCATTTTGGTTTTGATATAGAAGCCATTTTGACAAGATGAATTTTGTTCTGAAAAGCATGTCCTCCCCAGAGGAAATTAGCAATCAATCTGTTCATTTGGTTTATAATGCTGGCAGGAAGAAAGAAGATATGAGCCCAGTAGACTGAAAGTTGGGAAAGGACGGCCTGTACTAAGATGAATCTGCCAGCCAGAGAAAGAAATTTAAACTCCCATCCTGAGATCTTTTTATAAAACCGGTCCAGTAGCCATTGCCAATCCCTTTTGGAGTTTCCTTTTGCCTTTAAGGTGAAGCCCAAGTATTTAAACCCTTGCTTAATTGAAAAAGGAGCAATGCCCATCAATTCAGATATCCAGTGAACGATTTCCATATTTGAATCGTTATGAAACAAAGAGGATTTTTCCTTATTGATAAACAGACCTGTAGCTTTCTGAAATTTTGAAAGAATATCATTTATGCATGCCCAGGAGACCTTACAAAGCATAGCAAAGATGAGGACATCGTCAACAAAGAGATTATGAGAGAGGGAGACATCCTTACAAATCTTTACCGGGCGGCATCTCTTGTCTTCAACTGCTTTATTTATCTGCAAACTGAGAGAGTTCATTACCAGAATGAAGAGCAGTGGGGAAAGGGGACATCCCTGTCGGAGTCCTCTCTCCGCTTGGAAGAAAGACGAAGGAAGTCCATTTACAATCACTGAATATCTGACGTTCTCAACACAGGACATGACCCAATTGACACTTTGTGACTTCAGTCCAATTTTTGCCAGCAGAATTCTTAAAAAGCCCCAATCTACACAATCATAGGCTTTTTGCAAATCAATCTTAAGGATAGCCGCATCCAAATTCTTTGTCAGCATTGAAAACAGACTTTCCTGAGTCATGGCAACAACATCCAAGATAATACGACCCTTTAAGAACGCATGTTGGTCCCCAGAAATGAAGGAATTTAGAATAGGCTTCATTCTTTCCGCAATGATTTTTGAGGTTAATTTGAACATGATGTTGCAGAGCGATATAGGCCTAAAGTCGTGAAAGGATTCAGACTTGTTCTTTTTTGGAATTAGAGCTATGAAGGTAGAGGAAGTGGCCGAATGTATGCTTCCAGACATCCGGGAATATATATATATACATATACATATACATATACATATACATACATACATACGTGGAATTTTGAGGTTCAAGGAAAAATAACAAAATTATAGTGAAAATAATAAAACAAGATTTACAAATTTAAAAAAAAATGAAATAATTTTTCTTTTCTTTTTAATTGCATTTTTTACATATCTTCTTATAGGTTTACTCTATATTCAATGAGTACCCACTCTGCACATTTTTTAGTAGGCCAGCACCAAGAAAAAAATTGAAAATGCATACATGAAAAATGAACAATTTTTTTTCATGTATTTTCATTTTTTCTCAGGTCTACTAAAAAATGTATAGAGTGGGTACTCATTGGATATTGAATTTAATTTTGCATTTAACAAGTGCCTATACTTCACATTTTAGTAAAACCTATAAGGAGATGAGTAGAAATGCAATTTCAAAAAAAAAATTAACCTCCAAAAATATTTACCTCTAGGAATGACATCTTCATCTTAAATTCCATTGGTTCTTTTAAAGTTGATTTTGTTAGTACGTTTTTTGTTTTGAGGCCTAATGTTTACCTCAAAATTCCTTTAATGTATGGTAGTATATTTTCTCTTTGTAGAGTATTTTGGTTTTTGATACAAATCAAAACAACATTCCTATTTATTAGGTCATATCTAAATTTATCTTGGGTGGTTGGGTGGAACTATTATTATCCTTTCCACCCAAGTTCTATTCTTGCAAATGCCCCATGACTTGAGCATTATTTGTTATACTACCTTGAGCCCCTTATAAAATGTCTTACCCTTGTCTTTAAATTCAAGGATAAATCACTTTGTTAAAGAAAAGAAAAATAAAGAAAAAGAAATTGAAAAAAACTAACTTGGATTGTTATACGACACTCATTATTTATAACTTTTTTTATTATACCTATTAAAGACATCTATAAATTTTTTTATTATACCTATCAAAGGGAAGTAATATTGTTTTTGTTTTAGTAAAAAAAACTCTTATTTTCAATTAATCTTGCAATTTTTAAACAAATTCCATAAAATTTATAAAGGTTTTGAAAAAATAAAATATTAAGCTAAATATTTTGAAAATTTAAAAACAATTTTCAATTTCTTAAAATATAAATTACTTTTTTTATAAAATGTCTTACCCTTGTCTTTAAATTGAAGGATAAATCACTTTGTTAAAGAAAAGAAAAATAAAGAAAAAGAAATTGAAAAAAACTAACTTGGATTATTATATGACACTCATTATTTATAAATTTTTTTATTATATCTATTAAAGATATCTATAAATTTTTTATTATACCTATCAAAGGCAAGTTATATTGTTTTTGTTTTAGTAAAAAAAACTCTTATTTTCAATTAATCTTGCAATTTTTAAACAAATTCTATAAAATTTATAAAGATTTTGAAAAAATAAAATATTAAGCTATATATTTTAAAAATTTAAAAACAATTTTCAATTTCTTAAAATATTTATTACTTTTTTTTCAATTGGCTAATGTAAAATGAATGACTAATTTTATGGGGTTTCGAAATAAATTGTTAGGCATAAAAATATATATTAAAAACTAAAAAATTAAGAAATATTTTTACTTGCGAAGTGTTAAACCTTATTTATGTCATTAATTGCAACATATTTATATTACACCAAATAATTTAATTTAATGAATTATTTAAATCTCGTTTAATTTTTTTAAATCATATTGGTAACATACTAAGATTAGCTTGTCAAAAATATGGTCATTTATGTTCGTTTGTTTATGATTTTATAGATGGCGAAATTTGTCCCATAAATATAGGTTTTATGGAAAATGTATCATATAATATATCGCATTATGAATTTTCTTAACTCAAAATTGTCACCATTTATTTTATTTTTATGTATATTTTTTATTTATCTTTTGACAAAAAAATATAGTTTAATTATTTAATTTTTTTATGGGTATATTTTTCAATCCATTTTAATAATTTTTTAATTATATTAAAATTATTAAAATTTCAATCCTACTTGGGTAAATTCAAATTCAAAGACGATTTTTGACATTCAATAGAAATGTGAGAAGTTTAGAAAATATTATATTTCTATATACTATTCGTAGGGTTTATAAAAAATTGGAATTTATAATTACATTAATTTGAAATGTGATTTTTATAATTTATATTATTTTTAATTTTGTTAGATGGTTAAAAAATGATATTTTTTTGAAAAATATGTTTTTGTGTATATATAGGAATATATGAAA
Source organism: Pinus tabuliformis (assembly GCA_031772625.1). Lineage (NCBI taxonomy): Eukaryota > Viridiplantae > Streptophyta > Pinopsida > Pinales > Pinaceae > Pinus > Pinus tabuliformis. The sequence continues at coordinate 691,860,550 of CM062820.1, forward strand.
CGAAAGTTTTTTTTTTTAATATATAGATAATATATATTTAATAATTAATTTCATATTGTAGCGTATAGAATTGTAATAATGTAGGTGACCATTTTAATGTTTCATGTATTAACTTTATATTATATTATTTTATAATTATTTTTATGGGGATTATTTTACTATTAATTACTTTTTGCATAAGAAGCAGGTACTAAGCCGACATTGCATATTAAATTTGTTATTAATAGTTTAGCATGTAAAATCGACAATTGTATAAAAACATTAACTTTGAAATCAAACTTAGTTATTCAATAATTATTAACTTTTTCTATTATTAATGGTTTAGCATGTAAGGTCTATTGTATAAAAACATTAACTTTGAAATCAAACTTAGTAATTCAATAATAATCAAACATTGATTTGTGTGACTCTCATTGGGTTGACTTTGAAATCAGATTTGGTAATTCAATAAATTTATTAAGTTGAGTTTGATTCAGTTTGGTGACTTTACTTTTACAATAAATTTGGCTCTAACTTGTTTTAGTGTTCAACTTCTACGTATGTCAACTTTGCATCAACTTGGTAATTATAACAAACTACATAGTAGCGAGTATCTATCGCTTAGTTTAAATAAAAATAAATATAATTAAGATATTAATAATGATCTTGTTATTAAAAATATTTAAAAGTTATATAAAGATACAAATTTAATATTGCAGATAAAGATAAAAAAAAATAATGATAAATGGATTAAAAAAAATAAAAATTTAAAAATGACTTTTGTGAATTATTTAAATAATTCTAATTACTCTCACTTTAAAAAATCAAAACAATAATAATGTGGATTGTAAAATACAACGCACTTAATACTTTAATGTAATTTATTTTATTATTTTAAATTAAAATTGTATAATAAATATATTAAATTAATCAACATTATAAATAAATTATTTTAATAATATTTTTACCATGTAAAAGTTTGAACTCTTCAATTTACATATTAATTAGAAATTCACTTTGCAAATTAACTACAAATGTCATATTTAGAGTGATGCTATAACATTGACATTAAATTTTTTTAAGTCATTTTATGTTATAAAGATATGAAATATCTACCTTTATGGAAGATACCAAATTAAGAAAAGCACCATATGATCTATGCCAAGGACAAATCTTGAACGGTTAGGTAACATGAATTTACTTACATAAATGGGAGGAGGAGGCGACTGAAGTTCTAGGGTTCAACAAACAGAGCGACAGAGGATAACAGATAACCATGGAGGCACAGTGTCACGCCCCCGAGCCTACGGTGGTCTTTCAACCGTGCCGGCGAGGTGCGGCACCACCGAACACTTTCTTTTTAACAATACTCGTGCACATGGACTACGCTTAATTCACTTGTCCTTACTTAGTTTGTGTTTCGCAACCAAGTAAAATGCATTTACCCTTTATACTTAATGAAGCCCATACTCATTCATTATCCAAATGCAATTACCCAAGAACAATAACAATTGCACACAAGTATAAAGGGAGGGGCAACTCCCGGTAAAGTCTGCCCGACAATAATATATTATAACAGTTCTTCAATAATACATCATCAAGTATACTTGGCAAAACTCCAAGTCTATACTTAGAAATATTTACAATCAAGGCAAAGATAGCCTTTACAACATATGTGCCAACCTCATACGGTAGGAGGGTGCTCACCCGAGACACCAAGAACTCCTCCTTTAAGTTCTGCACAATCCACCTCAAACCCGTACCTCTACACCTACACTCGACTCCCGGTAAAACTGCGCACTTCTACGGTAGAGCGCATGAGATATGCGCACTCTACTCTACTTCTGTGCCTTCCCTTTTACCCCTATCCAAGTCGTAGAAGAGAGATTCGAAGTTGTTGATTGATGAACCAAATGAGCTCTGCGTTCATGTATATATACGCATGCTTGCCCAATTGTGAAGGGGTGTCAGCCTTAAGGCCGACCCCATAAACCATGTTATAACGCCCATATAACATCAAATACAAGTCGGCTTTGCCCATCGTGCAAGCCTCACCAAATCGTGGTATAAAGCCTTTCGCTCTCCTTTCATTTTCGCACTAAGTGTTCGTGCTCCACATATCGTCGCATATCGTCGCACAAGTGTCGGATGATCGTCGCATAAGAGCGCCCGCCCGTCGCATCGTCCGTCGCCTCGTCGTGCACGGAGCACCCGCCCGTCGTGCAAGGAGCGCCCGCCCGTCGCGTGCCTGCCCGAGTCACGAAGGCCTTACACACAGGGAGGAGGGAGCTCCACTCCCTGATACAACAATGTGGTTTCAAACATAGGAAGAGTAGGGAATAAGAACAAGCCTCCACATTCCTTGGAGGACAAGACAAAAAACACTGAGAATCAGAAGGCGGAAGGCAGCAAAACCCATGCAGAACAAGGGACCCACGAGGAAGACCGACAGGAGGAGAAAGCGGAAGACAGAGGTCAGGGAACAGAGAATAGAACCAAGATGGGGCCCTGTAAACCCAAGACCATAACTAAACCGCAGGTTTTATTGAATGATCCAGCTCTGCAAGAGCACAGGGATCACATGGCTAACTATGCCATTATATGCAAGTTTATGGGAATCTGGTCGTCAGAGAAAGCGTTGTACACTTGGATAAAATACAACTGGAAACCAAAGGGAGAGTTAAATATACATCTAGGATCCAAAGGTTTTTTTACAGTGGTGTTCACGAGCATGGAGGATAGAGACAAGATTTTTGAAGGAGGACCATACTTCTTTGCAGCTGCTGGTCTCTATATGCAGCCTTGGACAATGAACTTTGTGCCAGAACGAGAAACCTTCACTTCGGTACCGGTATGGATTAGACTCTACTCCTTACCTTTAGATTACTGGTTGCCAGAGTCTTTAAAAGCTATAGGCAATAAATTAGGTCATTTCTTAAAGATTTCTGAGGCAACCCTACGAGGAAAATATACCTCCTATGCTTGTATATGTGTGGAGATGGACCTATCAGGAGCCCTTCTAGATGAGGTCATTCTAGAAGTCTATGACGAAGAATGGGTTCAAACAGTTGACTATGAGCATATCCTGTTCAGATGTCACAAATGTCATGAGCATGGGCACCTATCTAGAGACTGTCCTCTTAATAAAAGGGAGGAACACCTAAACACCAGCAAAGGGAAAGATCAGACAGGTTTCACCAAAGTAGGAGGAAAAGGAAAAGGAGGGGGAAGGAAGACACAAAAGAACCCTACTGAGAATGAGAACAAAACAAGAAGTCACAACAGTTTCGAGATCTTAGGAGAAAAAGAAGTAGATGGAGATGATCAAAAGTGCACAGAGAATCAGGCAGCAAGGGGGAAAGAAAAAGAGACTAGCATGGAGTTCACATAGGGACAGAATGAACACACGATGGACCCTTTGAGTACCATGGACATAGAAAAAGACCATGGCATGACTCCCAGTGAAAGTGGCACAGAGGACCAAGACTTACAGGAGATCCTGGAAAGGGAGAACCTAGAATTGGAAAAGTTTCTCGAACAAGGAGGAAACCTAGGAATAAACTCCATACCTCAAGAGGATGTGGAAAAGGTACAACAAATATTCCTTAATAAGTCACATCAAACAGCTGCAGGAGTCAAAAGAGGTCATGATAACCAAGAAAATAAAGGGACTTCCTCTATAGGATTATTAACAGGAAAATTAATAAAAAATCCAGGCAAGAAGAGGGGAAGGAAAAGACAGAAAGAACTGTTGTTGGAGTGTGGCAAACTCATGATTGACTCAGGAAGGATGAAATACCTTTCCAGTTACTCCTTCAAAACCCCACCCCAATGAAAATCACAACCTGGAACATTAGAGGACTAGGGAGCAGAAGAAAACAAAGGAATCTAGGTAATAGAATCAGAGAGGAAAAATCTGACATAGTATTCATTCAGGAAACAAAATGCTCAATGGAGAAGATCAGAGAAAAACATAGAAAATGGTTAAACAGATATGAATACCTTGAGGTTAAGGAAAATAAATCTGCTGGAGGAATTCTCACTCTATGGGATCCACAGAAATTTGGTGTGATTGATGCGGAGGCGTCCAGACACCACCTTTCCTTGATTATCCAACTGGTGGGTGACAGGCAATGTTACATGATCACCAATGTCTATGGTCCTTAGCCAATGGAGGACAAACTTTGACTCCTCACAACACTGGAGGATATGAAGAAGAGACACCCAGCTCTACCCTGGATTCTAGGAGGCGATTTTAACATGTTAAAATCACTCACAGAGAAGAAAGGAGGAACTAGAACACTTGGTAGGGATTCAGTTTCCTTCCTCACCAATATGAAACTGGTAGATATGGAAACCAGCAATGGAATCTTCACTTGGAATAATAAAAGAGGGGGCTCTTCCCAAGTAGCCTCAAAATTAGACAGATTTATTATCTCAGAGGAACTTCTTCTCATGGGAAGTAGCCTGACTGTGCTCATCCTACCTTTTGGAGGTTCAGACCACTGGCCCATTCAATTGGAAGCTTCTCTTTTTGGCAAACCGAGGAACAACCCCTTCAGGTTTGAAAATGCTTGGCTCACACATTCAGATTTCCTCACAAACATTGAAAAATGGTGGAAGGAAGAGCTACACCTCCAAGGTACAAAGATGTTCCTTCTACACTGCAGGCTCAAACACATTAAAGATAGACTCAAAGAGTGGAATAAAAAGGAATTTGGAAATATCTTCAAAGCTAAAGGAGAAGTGGAAAAGAAACTAAAGGAATTAAACCAAATTCTTATCACAGAAGGCTACACAAACGAAAGGAAAGAGATGGTAGAGTCACTTCAGCATGAATGGGAAAACAGATGTCTACAAGAGGAAATATTCTGGAGACAGAAATCTAGAGTACAATGGATTAAGGAAGGGGAGAGAAACACCAAATTCTTTCACAGATCCACCATAGCTCATAGAAACAATAACAGGATTGTGAAACTTACATATCAGCATGGAATAGAAAGAAACACTCATGAAGAGATGGAAGAGGTCCTAGTACAGCATTTTAAGAGAATTGCTGAGGAAACCACGGTGGATAGACATCAATTTACGAAAAGGTTCACTCAGTACATTCCTAAATTGGTATCCAGAGAAGACAATTACAATCTCAACAGACCAGTAACAGAGGAAGAGATTGAGGAAGTTATTACAGAGATGCACAATGGGAAAGCACCAGGCCCGGATGGCTTCAATGTGGACTTTTTCAAAACATGTTGGAGGATAGTAAAACAGGATATTCTGGAGGTAGTGGAAGACTCTCGAAGATTTAAAACAGTCTTGAAGGCTCTCAATGAATCTTTTATAGCCTTAATCCCCAAACAAGAAAAGGCCACCTCTCTAGACAGATTTAGACCTATAGCATTATGCAATGTGGTGTACAAAATAATATCCAAAGTAATTGCCAACCGTCTCAAACCACTCCTCCCTACCCTAGTGTCAGAGGAGCAAATGGGCTATGTGGAAGGAAGACAAATTCTTAACAACATAATTCAAGCTCATGAAGTGGTTCATTCACTTAACACCAATAAACAGGCAAGGATGATAATTCAGCTGGACATAGAAAAGGCCTATGATAAACTTAGCTGGTCATATATAAGAGTAGTTCTCAAAGCCTATGGCTTTGATTACAATTGGATTAAGTGGGTCATGGTGCTAGTTACCACTGCCATATGTTCAATTCTTCTCAATGGCTCTCCCTCCAAAACCTTCAAGCCTACTAGAGGTCTCAGACAAAGTGATCCTCTTTCTCCTTTCCTTTTCATTCTAATGATGGAAGGGTTAGGGAGAGCAATCAGAGCTGCTAAGGAGGAAGGGAGAATTCAGGGTTTGAGACTCACTCAAGGTGGGGACTCAGTAACACATCAGAAATTTGTGGATGATACTATGCTTCAAGGCACACCCACAGTCAAGGAAGCCAGAGAATTTAAGAAGATTCTGAGTGAGTTCGCTATGGCAGCGGGCATAGAGGTAAGTCTTACTAAATCAAAGATTTTCTTTTTTAACACTGATATTTTGATTCAAAGAAATCTTTCCAGAATTTTTCGCTTTCAAAGAGAGTCATTGCCCTCGAAATACCTGGGAGTTCCCCTCACTGCCAAACCGCAACACAAGGAAATCTGGGAGCCTGTTCTAAATAAGTTAAAAGATAAGATTAGCAAATGGACAAATAGAGCCCTAAATCTAGCAGGGAAGTTGATTCTAACTAAGGCTATCCTCCAATCCATCCCTATCTATATGCTATCAGCTATTTCGGCACCAACTGGAGTAATTACTAAAATAAGAAACACTCAGAGAGATTTCCTCTGGGGGAAAGGTGAAGAAAAGAAGAAATGGGCCCTAGTGGCATGGGATAGGGTATGCAAACCAAAATCCCATGGAGGCTTAGGTCTTCATGACCCAAGAATTCTTAACAGAGTTCTAGGAGCCAAAGTCTGGTGGAGATGGCTAAAGGAAATACAAGCCCCCTGGGCTAAACTATGGAAGCAAAAGTATGCAAGGGATTGGCAGGAGAAGAACCTCATAAGAATGACAAGACAAGTAAAAGGTTCACCAATTTGGAATAGAGCATGGGAGAACAAGGCCCTAGTCCAAAAACATAGTTTCTGGGAGATCAGAAATGGAAATCTGGCCTGGTTCTGGGAGGATAATTGGCAGCAGGAGGATAATCTCCGTAGTGAAGAATTAGTATCCATTCACACAAACACCATCACCAAAGGATTAAGGAGGGTAAGTGACTATTGGGATCAATCAAGTAACAACAGGAAATGGCAAATATGGAAACTTCCATATTACAGTGAAATGGGTATGATGAAGACTCAAGCTATAGCCCTTAACGGTCTTTTGGAAAAGAGACAAATCTTAACCTCAACCTTGGACGATCAATTAAGATGGGGAAAGAATAAGGCAGGTCTCTTCACCCTTAAGGAAGCCAAAAGAATAGACACAGGGCTCAACTTTCCAAACATTGATAAGACATGGAAAGAACTATGGGATAATCCTCATTGGATGAAAGTCAAACTGTTCAAGTGGCTGGTGCAATAGGGAAAGATTCTGACATGGGACAACCTAAGGAAAAGAGGCTTTGTTGGCCCCTCAAGATGTCATCTGTGTGGTCAACAGGAAGAAACCACTAATCATCTCTTGAATAGATTCTCATTCACTACAACACTTTGGAACTAGGTTGGAGATGTCTTCGAGCAGACAGACAGACATGTAAATGACATCATTGCTACATTGAAGAACTGGCAGAAAAATTTCTCGGATAATGAGACAATAAACTCCACCTGGGTGTTGATCCCAGGGTTCGTAATCTGGAATGTTTGGAAGGAGCGCAATAACAGGATTTTCAAAGATAAGACGAGCCCGGTGAGCAACATCCTTAAGCTAATCCTTAAGCAACTCAAGGAGACTGTTCACATCCTGGGGGGTGTTTCTTCAGGAAAACCCATAGGACACAGAGAGGCCAGAATCTTGGAAAAGTTGGAGCTTCAGGTTCATCCCCCTCAGTGTCCTCTGCAGATCAACAGGAATACCTCAAAAGGAAAGACTCTCTGGCAGCCCCCTTCTCAAGGTTTTTTAAAATTTAACATAGATGGAGCCTCTAAAGGAAATCCTGGAGAAGCAGGTTATGGAGGGGTCCTGAGAGATGAGGAGGGAAACATACAGGTCATTTTCAACAGTTATCTAGGGAAGGCAACCAACAATATGGCTGAGCTCATGGCGATGGAGCTTTTCTTGGAAATATTGTTCAAGCACAACATTCATAATGTCATCATTGAGGCTGACTCAGAATTAGTAATTAATTCGGTCAAACAGATAAGCGCTGGAGCAACTCCAGAGAAAATCTCAAGTCACTGGCGGCTTCTACAAGTCTACCAAAGAATTCAATCACACCTAAGAATTCTAAAAACTCTCAGGTTTGTGCATGTTCGCAGGGAAGCCAACAAAGTGGTGGACTGGCTAGCCAATGAAGGGGTTCGAAGCAAGCTTACTGACAAGTGCTACTAGTGGGAGGAGGTAACAGATGATGGATTGAGAGATGAATGCTCATCTCGGACACTCATAGACAGACAACACTATTAGAATAGACTGAGAGACAACATTTCACTTTATGCAAATGAGGAATAAGTGCACTTTAGACAGATTCTTAGTGGAGGAGCACTTTAGGATTGCTCAGGATTTTAGCTCAGTCTACATTAGCCTAGGTGCTATTGGAAGTCTGGACGGAGGAAGTCATAGGGCCAGAAGCTCTCTGCGCAAAAGGAAAAGCTCCCAGAAAATAGGCTACCATGAAGATCGACAAAAGGTGACCCTTCAGGGCATGGCTTCCTTGGGCAAAACTTTGAGGACCAGGAGAGTTGTGAACCGGAGTCATAAACTGCCTGGGATTTACCACCTGCATCGGGTGCCCTTTGACCAGGAAGCGGTTTTCACGGATTGCATGCGATGCCCCTCAACAATCGACGCGTGGCCGGGGAAGAAGAATGTATACCGCCCTCATCGTGCGGTATTCCTCGTGCTTATGAGATGAGCGATATTGCTTGGGGCCATAGGATCAGGAGGGGGAAGATCAACGGCCACCGATGGTCGTGCAGGTTTGTGGGACTGAAAGGTCAAAACGACTAACGGTTTACCACCTTTATCGGGCGCCCTCAAACCCATTGGTGGTTTTAAGGAAAAGCTAGTGATGCCATTCAATGTGCGACACGTGGTGGGGACCGAGGAAGGAATACCGCCCTCATCGTGTGGTATACATCTTGCTTCTAAGCTGTGCAATATGTATACCAGCCGTTGGATTAGAAGGGGAAGATCGATGGCCATAATTGGTCGAGCAGTTTAGGGGGTTTTCGCGGGCCACTGCTCCGCGCGTTTTGTTTATGGACTATCTGGCTCTTTTAAAAAAAGCGGGTTTAAGGCACAATGTTTTTTTCTCCCTCTTCCTTGTGGGGGTTTGCGCTTTTGAGTGCTTGTTGTAACCTATGTAATTTATTTTCTTTCTTAAGTCAATAGAAGGACCGTCTCTTGCTTCAGCAAAAAAAAGAATTTACTTACATAAATAAATTCTCAAATAAATATTTTATATGTTTTCTCATACATACAAAAATAAACATATTAACAAATGCTTCTAAATTTTACCATATATTACTTTAAAATGTCAAAAAAATTGTAAGCAAATATTGAGGACCCCAGAAAGAAAATAATGTAAATAATTAATAAGCACTCACTCAAAGACCCCACGAGACTTATGTCGATGTCAAATATAGTAAGTATTTGTAAGCATTTGTCAAATATAGTAATCATTTTGCAATATTTGTATCTAAAGATGGATTAGCAAGCAATGGAGTACTTACTATTTCCCTTAGACGAGCCAACAAATGAGATGAATGACATACTCACGTTAATTTTAGTTGAGATAAATAAACTTTTCTCATATTTGATGTACAATGATGTTGTTGGTTATAAGATTATGTCTAAATTGTTTAATTGATCATTAACAAATTTGTAGATATGGGGGTAATTAGTGATGGAGTGCACAAATTTTAGGAGAATGTGGACATGGACGATGTTGATGATGCTATGATATCACATTGGCATAGGCTTGAGAGCCATTGATCCAAACTAGTGATATGATTTTCATTTTATATTATTGATCTGTGTGCATTGTTAGATAGCTTTGATGTCACACTAGTTAGATGTAGATATGTCATGTGACATCAAGAGCATTGATGTAATCTTATGCATATTCCTTGTGAATTGTCATGGTTATTTTACCATATACTAAGGTCCATAATGCATTGCAGGATGACCATCATGGGTGTCAGTGCATGATACATGCTTGTGTTTGATGGTCCTACTAATGCTCTTGATGTTTCTACTCATACTAGTATTGACAATATGATAGGTGCTTCTATTGTGGGGTCTTGGCCTTTTTGTTGACACTTTTGTTGATGATTTTGAGGAAATTCTTTGCCCTTCTATCTCGGTTCGCACTATTCCCCTAACATTATTCTCACTACTAGAATATAGGGTTTTGGGATTAACATTTATGTCACTAGGCGGTTCATTGTAATTTGTTTTCACTAAGTATTCATGATGCAAAACATGGTGTAGTGGGTGGTGTCTTGATTTTCTTCAATTTAACCTTTCATTATTATTTGTTGTATCATACTTATGAATTCAAAAGAAACATTCATGCAGTTAGTGTCATAATTACATCAAACGTATGCATATTGCATTATACTAAATACACTTTGAACATCTAGTATCACCATGTTAGAACTATATAATTATTATTGGTTTGGTAATGTCTTGATTTGCTTTACTTTAGCATTACATTATGGCATTTGTTGTGTCATAATTTCAAAAGAAACATTCACGAAATTAGTGTCCTAGCTACATTAAATGTATGCATATTGTGATGTATTAAATACACTTTTAACATTAAGCAACATCATGTTAGAATCAAATATTATATATATATATATATATATATATATATATATATATATATATAAACTATGAAATACATATTCTAGGAAACTTGTTGGGTAGTCCCCTCACTTTGAGGATGGTATAGGGTAAACTAGATTTGATAGAAGCTTTAGGCTATGTCAACATATGACTCAAGGCCATTGCAACAATATATTGTTCAAAACTCAAAATGTCACTTGCAAGAATTGAACCTTGATGGTGAAGATAATAATCGTTCCTCCTAACCACCCAAGCTAGACCAAACTAACTAATTATTGTTATTAGTAATTGAAGATTATTATTAACTATTATGAATAATTATTAAGAACAATACTAATTAATTAATAACTCTTATATATTTCAGTAAGAATTATCAACTATTCTTAATTAATTATTAATTAATATCATTTTTTCCTTGGAAATTTTTGTTTTATTTTAATATTCATATGTAGAAAAAAAATTACATTTTGCATATGCTTTATAAATTTATTCCATCCTTAAAACAAAGGAAAAAAGTCACATATTCCCCTTCTCAAATACAACCAAAATAGTTTAGCAATTACATCCTTCGACTCCATTAAGGAACTAAAATATTTATCTAAATATCTTCTTAGTAAATCTTAGATTTTCTACATATCCTTGGACCAAAAAATGATAGTCAATAAATACAACAAACCATTTTTAGGAGGAAATACATAAACTAAAGAAAAATATAGTGTTATAATCACAACCATCTAAGTAGATAGTTCATAATACATTTGGAGGAAAATGTCCCACAAGCGATACATCTTTAAGCTCTTGATTGCGCCATGATTTTGAATTCATTGAAAACCTAGGCCCTTTGAGAGAATTTCTACTTCGTCATTTCTTTCCATAAAAAGGTGGCGAAAAGATTTTATGTTACTTATGGATTTGATCAGTTGAATCTCATTGAAAATAAGAATTAACAAGAAATTTTTCAAACAATTGATGCCCCACATCTAATTTATCATCACCATATAATCATGACATATTTAAATTTTGGCAACCCCTTTTCCATAGAGTGTTAGAAGTAATTTAAGACCCATTAATTTGACATAGTTGTTTGTAATTCTATGAAGCCCAACCTTGAATTTATATACACAAGAATCACTTAGATATATTACCACAGTAGCCCCATAGGGATAGGAGTCCCCTTTATAGGTCCCCATCAAAGTATGGTCATGCTCCTAACCTGTCAATATTTTGAACTACAAGTTTCTTCATGAATTTTTCCTTTAAAGAAGATGGGAAACAATCCATGATGGATGTACTTTTTATAACACATTAAAGTGGAGGTAAATGATTATCCTTAATTAAACTTGCATTATGAGCAAGTCAAATACGCCATGCAATTTTCAAGAAAGTTCTAAAATTGTGTGTGTGTGAATTGTGGTTCTCTTCAAATCCCCATTAGTGACATGTTGAGATTTGATGCCTTGAAGAATATTCTTATAATGGCTTTGAGCCTAAGCACTCTTAAGTGAGTATAATTAAGGGTTGGCCTGATACCAACAACCTCACTCTTTCCTTTGGGCTGGGATGGAGGTTGATTTCTTTCTTTGTGTGTGTGTGTGTGTGTGTGTCTCTCTCTCTCTCTCTCTCTCTCTCTATATATATATATATATATATAATCATTGTGCACATAACATGTGCACTAACATTTAATTAAATTTATAACATGATAAGGAAAAAAATTATGTAATTACACTCACTTTTGAACAACCATCTTGATCTTTTGATTTTTCTTCTCATATTGCAAGTGTTCCTCATTTGTTCTCTTGTGTTTAGAATAATCTCCTAATTCTTCTTCCCCTTAAGTTTTATTTGTAGATGTACTGCAATGACAACATAGCTAGGTAAATATAAAAAAATTATTGAATAAAATATACACAATATCCTAACATATAACATCCTAAGAAAATTTATGAAATTGTTAAGGATCAATCTACAATGTGATAACCATAATTAACATTGTCAAAATATAAACTCATTTTAATCAAATAAAATTTATGCAATTTTCTAGGGGTGGTAGGCATGGGGGGAGTTGGGGAAAAGGGTATTCTTTGGGGGGGGGGGGGGGGGGGGGGGTAATGTGGCGGTGTTGATGTGCTAGTGCTCTTAGTGGGACAACTAGAACTATCCTTTTCATGGAGTTTGGGGAAGGCTACCAATAACCATATAGAAGCTATTCCCTCCTTTATGGGATTATCCATACAATTCCTATTCAAATATGCAAATAGATCATAGTGGGGAACTCCAAGGTCATAATTCACCATCTTATTATTGGCTCTTCTCCATCAAACCTCAAACCCAATTTCATTTTCAAAAGGATTGGAGCTCATTTGAGTTCCTTAATTGACATCAAAGTAAAGTACATTCTTATGCAAAATAATATTGAAGCGCATTCATTAGAAAACCTGACAACCTTAAATGATCTTGGAACTCTCCTTATCAATGAGAAAGAGACTTATTTATCAATATTGTAAGACGTGGAGAAGTGCAGGGTATTTTTTTAAAGATTCAAATATTATGCCTATGTATAGTATTTTAGATGACTATTTTGGTTTGAAAATTCATACATATAGAATGTAGACAAATATTAAAATAAAAAACATGTAATTTTGTTATGAAACTAGCTCACAAAAAGATAGAAAAGATAGATCAACGCCTTAGAATTCAGCCTCTTCGAGGGGGCAACCTCCTTTACATTACACAAATGAATGATTCGTTTATGATTCAAATGACAAAACCTCCTTTCTATATATAGGAGTCTAAGGAGTCACAATATAACCCAGCTAACCTAACAATAATAATATAAAGGCACAAAAATAACAATAGAGGGATTCTACGGGGCACAGTAATAACAATATGGGGACAATAGGGGCACAACAATATTAATAAGGGATACAACTACAATAGTAATGGGGTAATCACTAGTATTGTAGGGCTCTAACATGCCCCTCTCCTTCAAAAAAGTGTTGTCCTCATCGCTTGAGTAGTTCTGGATGCTTCTGTATAAAATTCTCATCCTCCCATGTGGAATCTTCAGTGGATAAGTTCTTCCACTTGATGAGATACTCCGAAATTGATCGATTTCGTAGCTGTTGAGTTCTTGTTTCTGTGACTGCTTCCAGTCCCAATATAATTTTTCCTTCCTCGTCAAGTTCTAGCAATATTGTTTGAACTGGGAGCTTGTCACCTATAACCTTCTTTAAACATGAAACATGGAAAACTGGGTGCACTCGAGAAGCTCCAATTTCTATGCCATAGTACCAATCTTTTGCAACACCTTGTACGAACCATAATACTTTGGTGATAATTTATTCTCCTTCTTAGCTGGCTTGAGGGAAATTTGTTTATATGGTTGTAGCCATAGGAATACCCAATCACCTACATCAAAACTTCTTTCGCTGCGATGTTGATCTGCCTGTTGTTTCATTCTATTCTGTGCCAACATGAGGTTATCCTTTAAGAGTTGGAGGACTTGTTGTTGATGCTCAATGTGATGTTCCACTGCTTGAACCTTAGAATTTTCTCTTAAATATGATGTGATGGATGATGGCTGATATCCATAAAGTGCCATAAATGGGGTCATTTTTTTGTTGTGTGGAAGGAAGTGTTGTACCACCATTCAGCCAGAGGCAACCATTGACCCATTGTGTCTGCTTATCAGATACAAAGCAACGAAGATATCCTTCCAAACATTTGTTTACTATCTCAGTTTTCCCATCAGATTGAGGATGATAAGATGAGCTATGAGCTAATTGAGTACCGAGACAAGAAAATAATTCTGTCCAAAAATTTCTAGTGAAAATGGGGTCTCTGTCACTTACAATAATCTTTGGATTTCCATGTAGCTTTTGAATTGTTTCCATAAATGCAGTAGAAATTGTACTGGCTTTAAATGGACGTGATAATGCACAAAAGTGTGCATACTTGGTAGGTTTGTCAACTACCACCATGATGACACTCTTTCCCTCAGACTTGGGTAAACTTGTGATAAAATCCATTGAAACCTCCTCCCAACGTTGGCTTGGAATGGATACAGGTTGTAATAGACACGGGGTCTTAATTGTTTCAAATTTATTTTGTTGGAAAACAAAACATTCTGCCACAAACTTTTGAATATTCGATTTAAGGCCATCCCAAAAAAATTCCTTCTTAATCCTGTGGTAGGTTTTTAAAAATCCTGAGTGCCCTCCTAAGGGAGAAGTGTGCAATTCCATAAGAATCTTTTGTTTGAGTTGGGAATTCTTACAGAGGTATAAGTGATCTTTGTACCATAACGAATCATTTTGCCAGCTAAATGTATCAGATGTACTGGAATCTTGTTGTAACTTTCGAATAAATGCCCACACTTCTTCATCATTCTTCCATTCCTCCCTTGCTTCATTTATCCAATCTAGTTGGATAATAGAAATGGCACACAACAATGCTTCCACATCCTCATCCTTTCTTGAGAGTGCATCTGCCACCACATTTTGCTTCCCTTTTTTGTAGATGATTTCAAAGTCATAAACCAACATCTTTGTGACCCACTTTTGTTTCTCTTCAGAGGATAATATTTGTTCTAAAAAGTATTTAAGGCTATCATGATCCGTTTTTACCTTGAAGTGTCTTCCCATTAGGTAGGGTCGCCATTTCTTAAGTGCATGTAGTATTGCCAACATTTCCTTCTCATAAATAGCTTTGGGTAAAAACTTTCCCTTGATTGGACGACTTTCAAAAGCAATGGGTATTTCATCTTGCATTAAAACAACACCAATTCCATTTCCTGAAGCATCAAATTCCATAATAAAGGTTTTTGTGAAGTCCGGTGTAGCTAAGACTGGTGCTTGGCACATTGCCTCTTTAAGATGTTCGAAGGCCTTTGTTGCTTCTAGAGTCCATGAAAATGCATCTTTCTTCAATAATGTTGTTAGAGCTGCTGTTATTCTCCCATAATTCTTAACAAACTTGCGATAATACCCTGTCAACCCGAGAAATCCTCGTAGATGCTTTATGGATGTGGGGATTTTCCGTTCCTAAATGGCTTTAATTTTGATAGGGTCTACCTTAACTCCTTCATGAGATACAATATGACCCAGATATTCCACCTCTTGTACTCCAAAGAAACATTTGGATCTTTTTGCATATAATTGTTTCTCCTCCAATAGTTGTAGCACCCTGTCAACATGTTCAACATGATCCTTGCAAGATTTGTTGTAGATTAGTATATCATCAAAAAATACTAACACAGATTTTCTAAGGAAGGGTTTGAAAATGGAATTCATCAAACCTTGAAATGTAGAAGGTGCATTGGTAAGGCCAAAAGGCATGACCAAAAATTCATAATGACCCTCATGAGTTCTAATTGTTGTTTTCGGAATGTCTTCAGTCTTCATTCTGATTTGATGATATCCTGAACGAAGATCCAACTTGGTGAAGTAAATTGATCCATGCAATTCATCCAGTAATTCATCAATGACAAGAATGGGAAACTTATCTTTAATAGTGAGCTTGTTGAGCTCCCTATAATTCGAACACATGCACCATGATCCATCCTTCTTGTGTACCAATACTAATGGAGCAGAGAAAGAACTTTGACTAGGTTGAATTATACTAGCCTCTAGCATTTCTACCACCATACGTTCAATTTCACTCTTTTGGGCATAGGGATATATGTACGGCTTGATGTTTGGAGGAACACTTCCTGGAATTAGATGAATAGCATAATCATGATCACAAATAGGTGGGAGACCTTTGCGAGTCTCAAATACCTTGCAATGATTGTCCAAGACTTTTTGGAGATCTAGAGAAATAGATGATTTCGATCTGGAAACATCTAGTGAACATAATTGTGCAATTACACCTCTTTGTTCCTTTTTTAGAAGCTTTGTCATACCGTTAGAGCTGATTATCTTTCCTGGTTTCCCTGTAATACCCCTTAATTCAATTTCCTTTCCTTCTGTAGAAAATTTCATGAAAAGTTCTTGAAAATTAAAAGCTATTGTACCCAAGGATTGTAGCCATTGGACTCCTAGTACAACATTAGCACCTCCCATTGGAATGGAAAGCATTTGGCTAGTCAATACATATTCTCCCATGGATAGCTTGATATTATGGTACTTTCCAGAGAAATTTATTGTTCCTCCATTTGCAACCATCACTTGACACTCTAGTACTGGATATAAGAAGCAATTCAATTCTTTTGCTACCTTACAATGAATAAAATTGTGGGCACTTCCTGAATCAATCAACACTATTACCTTTTTCTTCTTGATTTGTCCTTCTATCTTGATGGTTTGAGGAGTGGTAATTCCCGCCAATGCATTACAATATATGGTCGGATTCATTTCTTCTTTATCTAGGCTTTGTTCCTGGAGTATATCCTCTTCTTTTGACCTTTCTTGCTCCTTTTCTTCTTCCTCTTCACAATCTATGTAGAATAATTTCTTCTCAACACACTTATGACCTTTAGTGTATTTTCTATCACAACTGTAACGAAGCCCTTTTGCTCTTTTTCTTCCAATTGTTGTGGTGTCAACCTTATAGGTTGTGGAAGACTAGGGGCAAAAACACTTCCCTCTTTATAGTTGTGAGTGGTATGCTTCCTGGTTGCCATAATTTTGCTTTCCATTTTTCTTGCTAACCTAAATGCCTTCTCTAATGAATCAGGTTCCCAAAGGCGAACATCATGTTGGATATTATCCTTTAAAGTCCCTATGAACACATCAATCCTATGCTTCTCTAGAATATTTTTTACCCTTATGTTTAATTTTTGGAACTCCTCAATGTGCTCCATTATTGAACCCTTTTGTTTGAGACTTATCAATTGGCTAAAAAAAGTGTTGTTTTTTGTATCCTCATAATGTGCTATCAATTCTTCCGTAAAAATTGCCCAAGCGATAATTTGTTTACGGGAGCAAAGCCATTGATACCATACAAACTAATTTGGTTCCAAATATAAAGTTGCAATACATACCTTTTGTGTGTTTTGCACATTATTGAGATCAAAAAATTGCTCCATTTGTAATATCCATGTTGCGGGATCCTTGCCATCAAACTTCCTCATATCGATTTTCGGAATATGGTGGGTCTTAGATCCAACATTAGAGTCTATGAAATCATGATTAACATTTCTTTTGTTCGCATCATGAGTTTCCTTTACTACCCTTTCACCATTAGTAAGTATTTCTTGTAGAAAATTTGTCAAAACTGTCTTCAAATCTGCCATGTCTGTCTTCAAATCTGCCAAGTTTGTCTTCAAATATTTCTTCAATTCTATCTTCAAATCATCCATCTTAGCTTCCACGCCATTCATCTTAGATTCCACACCATTTATCTTAGATTCCACGCCATTTATCTTAGCTTCTGTTAGCTTTTGTGAGAGTGGCATTTGTTGCACTTGGTCTTGTAATTTTGATATATCATGTAGTATTTCTTCCCCTTCTTCATGAGTCATGCTAGAGCTTTCAAGTTTCTTACTAGGTGTTTGCATTTTCTTTTCTCGGGCCATCAATTACTAATAATAATGCTCTACTATGCCCTTTGAATTCCTTCAAAATAATTTTTCAAACCAAACTTAAGCAAAAATTTAAAAAAATCTACACACCTTTTTTCACTTTGTAGGAGCTCGATATTGTCTCTGATGTATCTCTGTAATTTCGGATCATCCAATTCTGAAATTGTGACCTACAGTAGCCCTCTGTGTCCTCTTTCCAATGCCACCAGTCTGATCCAAATTGGATTCTCCAAGGAAGAGTTATACCAAATCTCCCACATTGACCTGATTATAGACTAGTTCAGTAGAGCGAACTTGTACGACATACCACGTGTCCCTGTTTCGACCTTTGGCTCTGAAAAATATATACAAGAAACTAAAGTCCTTCCTCTTTCCGTACCTTCTTACGAAATTTCAATCCGATGCTCAGAGACAAAGTTATGACGATTTTCCCCAGGTCACCTGTTTGGAATGTAATTCAGGAGTCTGCAAAAAGACCAACTTCCTCAGATAATATCTCTGCAAATATAGTGCGAAAAGCTCTGAAATTTGGAGCCGAGGTTTAGTGCGATTTCGTCTCGAATGGGTTTTTTTTTTTCGCTTCTAAAACAACACAGAAAAAAATTTATAGCAAAAATTCCACAATGACTTATTTGGAGCAGCGAAACCCTAGAATCCAAAGCTCTGATACCAAATGTTATGAAACCAGCTCACAAAAAGATAGAAAAGATATATCAACGCCTTAGAACTCAGCCTCTTTGAGGGGGCAACCTCCTTTACATTACACAAATGAATGATTCCTTGATGATTCAAATGACAAAACCTCCTTTCTATATATAGGAGTCTAAGGAGTCACAGTATAACCCAGCTGACCTAACAATAATAATATAAATGCACGAAAATAACAATAGAGGGATTCTACGGGGCACAGTAATAACAATATGGGGACAATAGGGGCACAACAATATTAATAAGGGATACAACTATAATAGTAATGGGGTAATCACTAGTATTGTAGGGACCTAACAAATTTACTATAAAAAATGGTAATTTTTTGGCAAAATTATCAATTTAATCATATCTCTGTAAAAAAAATGGAAAATTTTTAAGCAAATGAGCGAATATTTTTTCCAAAAGATGTCTGAAAAATTGTCCATTAACGAAATTTCACCCCTAAAAAAAATCTTTGGACAAGTGGTAATGGATTGATGTGTTGGTAGAGGGTAGTAGAAGGTATGCATTTGGTCCATTAATTAGTTGAAAAACTAGATTATACAAACTTCATAATGAAACTTTTTAGAAGAGTTTATTACTTAGTAATGGAATCTGTGGACATGTATGCTATTGAGTGAATCCAATTGTGGGAGATTGGTGCAAATATGACTTGTAGTGGAGGCACATGCTGCAAAAAAAAAAAGGGTTCATCTTCGATGGCCACTATAACTAAGGGATGAATTGAGCATGCTCAACCATTGAACTACCCTGGGTCAATTCTGAAGCTCTAGACTATTGGTCTTTTACATAGGAAATAGTGGGGTCCCATTAAGCTCTCCTTTCAATGATTTTGTTCGCTGGGTTGAGCTTGTTCAACCTTTGTTTATGGGTTGATATGGATGTTCTATTTCTTTCCTTATGTGGTATTTGGTTTATAGGTTTAGTGTCTAGTTTGTTGATATATGGATTTTAATTGGGTTTTGTTCTACTCTACTATCAACGATTTTGGCTATTGGATGCTTTTGTAAGTGAAACCGATTGATGTAATTTTGGTCAACACTACTTGCATGAGTAGCTTTGGATTTAATATAACTTTAGTGGCTTTCATCTCCTCTCAATGTTGGTCGTGGGCAATGATTACTCAACTAGTGGTGATTATCTGGGAGCATCTTCCAGTGAGCGTTTCAGAGTGTTTGGCTATCATAATTAGCATGATTAGGAAGAATAATTCTTCCCTTATGGCATAATATATAAAGGATCTATGGCATGATATGTTATAGTTACAGATATGATACAATAAATTAGTCTCTAAACTTACCTCTACCATGGATATACTCAATGAATAGAGAATCTAGATCTAGAGGGATGAAGGCAAGATCAGTAGTTTAGGAAGTGAAATTGTGGAATTGTAGCATGCCAATGCCAAGGTTACTCAAACCTCTATTTATATAATGAATTCTATTAGTAATTTTGATTTCCTCTTTCCTAATTTGAATGTAGCTACTCCAACTATGGAACCTGTGAGCTCTTAAGAAGAATAACATCATCCAAATTAGGTCTAAGTTTGCATGGAAGTCAATTTTTTCCTTCTATGAGGACTTCATTGTTGATTTTATATTTATGGAGCTTATAGTATAACTATTTTGTTGTTAAAACTAAGATATGGAATAAAGCATTTTGAACAACAAGATGTTGATAGCCTGTAGTATATACTTTTTGTACTCTCGATGCAATTTTTCATGTTCAGGCACATATTTCTTAATACAATATATTCAATTATTGTTAAACCAAAATTATTAATGCAACTTTCTAATAATGAAATATATGCTAATTACATAGGATAAATCCAAAGGCCTTAACATATTTAGGTGATGGCTTGAGATGCTATTTTATGGCTATGGTAGATCAAGATATAACAATGTTATTAAACATAAGCTTAAGCTTAGTAGGTCGACCTTAAATCTATCAATAATATGTATGATTGTTTATTTTTTCTTAGGGTACATATAATAAAATAGGAAATACTTAAATCTAATAGCTCCCTTTTGAACTATTACTCATGCAAACATTTATAGTTTACATCACATTTGCTTGCATTTGTTTCCCTTATCTCAACTTGTATAATTGAGGTTGAATCTTATTGAAAAGGAAAGGTGGCCTCTTTTACTAATTATTTTCTTATGATCTTCATGAACTCATTCATAGTACATTCACTAAGAATGGATTTAGTGGTGTTGGATAACCACTCATTCACTAAGAATGGATTTAGTGGTGTTGGATAACCACTCATTCACTAAGAATGGATTTAGTGGTGTTGGATAACCACTAACTTCTTCGTGAGTTGTTTATTAATGGATGTTTCCTATCTTTGATCAATGGAATCATAGTTACAAATAAAAGGATAATAGACATTGTATTCAAGATATTATATAGTGAATTAAAAAAAAAAACACGGCCTACATCTATTTTTTCATTATGATTTCTAGGATATTCATTGGATACTAGTGCCAAAAATAATGTCATGAATCCATTATTGGATAAATCGAGAAAGGAAATGTTCATGGTAAGTTTTCAATTTTCGTAATTGACTTGAGCACTGTGATAATTTTAACCTTATATGTGACATAGAACTCCATGATCAATGCCAATGTGGCCTTCTCTCATGCCAACATATCTCAAAGACATGTATACTTGGATATCACATAAACTTTTGCACCAATGAAATTACTAATTACTTCTATGTTTGTAAAGGGATTATCTACAAGGTGCCTACAGGTGGTTTGTGAGAATCTAAATTGAATATTCAAGTACCCTATGAATATATGTAAGGATAAAAACCAATGTAAAATATAACTTCCAGTAATATCCTCTTGTGTTCACCCCACCTCAAGCGTTTTCATATATCCAATATTGACTATTCGACTTTGCATTATTCCCTTTTCTCCTTCACTAATCATCTCACCAAGTTGAAGCTTGCCTTCTACATTATCTTACACTTCCCCAATCTCTCAATCCCTCTTTCTCCATTGGTACTCCTTACTATGGATCCTCCCCTTCCCTTGTGTTCCCCTATTTCAAGCCCCTTGATCCATCTCTTTTACCTCTCCAATGTCCTCTAGTCTATGTGATTATAAAAATCAAAACAATTGGATTGTGAGGAAAAAAGAGATGGTACTTATCACCTCACATTATCTCACTTCAACACCTTCATGGCTTGGAACATCAGTTGCACATGAGTGTCATCTACAAAATTTGATGTGAAGAATAATAATTTTATGTATCAAACACCAGAAAACATAAAAATAGAAAGAGAAGTAACTCCAAGCCTTAAGAATGTGAAGCCTCTTTGAGGAGGAAACTTACCCTTACAATATAACAAATGCACAAAATGAGATGATCGTAAAAATAGGTCTCCTTGCGATATATAAGAGACAAAGAGTACAATTACAATTAAAGGGTTGAACCAGCAATTAAATGGCCTAGAGGAACCATAAGAAAAACACTAATATAACAACATAAATGTAATAATACAATATCTATGGCTTAATATGCCCCTCCGCTTCATACAAGTGTTTCCTTCAACACTTAATTAACTATGGAAGTTTTCACATGAAGGATTCATCTTCCCATGTTATCTCTTCTATCGATGGGTTATTTCCCTTCACGAGGTACTCAGTAATTGTTCGATTTCATAGTTACTTGATCCATGTTTCAAATTTTGTTTTTTGTTATAATATGAATTTCCCTTCTTCATGAATCCCTGTTAAAATAGTTTGAGTTCATATCTTATTGTCAATTACCTTATTAAAGAAAAAGACATGGAAGATTGGATGTGTATGTGAAGATAGAGGAAACTTTAGTATAGTAATCCATACTTCTTATCCTTTGCAACACCTTATAGGGATCATAATACTTGGGTATTAATTTATTCTCCTCATTTTTTTCCTTGAGGGATATTTATTTATATTGTTGTAAATTTAGAAATACGCAATTTGCCACTTCAAATATCATTTTACAACAATGTTGATCTACTTGATTTTTCATCCTACTTTGTGCTATTGCTAGTCGTCCTTTAATAGTTGGAGAACCTCTTATTGGTGCTCTATGTGGTACTCTATTACTTGAACCTTTTCTTTCCCTCTCAAGGGTGATGTGATGTATGGAGGATAATAAACATAAAGTTCCACAAAAGGGGACACTTTTATTGAAGTATGGAAGTAAATGTTGTACCACCACTTTACCAAGTGAAACCACTTGACACATTGTGTCTATTTATCATATTCAAAGCAATTAAAATACTATTGTAGATATTTATTCACAATCTGTAAGAGGAGTGTGAGCCAACTAAATACCCATACAAGAATAATTTAGTTTAAAAACTAGTGTTGAAAATTGGATCTTTATCACTTACAATAATCTTGAGGATTCCATGTATCTTTTGAATTGTTTCCATGAATTATGCAGCCACTATAATTTATTTAAGAGGATGACACAAGGAGAAAAAATGGGCATACTTTGTGGACTGATCCACCACTACCATGATGACATTCTTTCAATTGGACATTGATAGACCTGCAATAAAATCCATTGAGACCTCTTCCAAATGTAGACTTGGTATGGATAATGGTTGTAGAAGATTTAGGGTCTTGATTGCCTCCTTTATTCTATTAACAAACCAAACATTTAACCACAAACTTTTGAAAAATAGTTTTAAGACCTTCCCAGGAAAAATACCATTTGATCCCATAGTAAATTTTTAGGAACCTTGAATGTCTTTCTATAGGATAAGTGTGTGATTTCGAAAGGACCTTCTAATTTAGTAGGAAATTCTTACATAAATATGGGTGCTATCATCATAGCACAATGAATCATTCTTCCACAAATTTATCTAATGCACTTAGGTCCCCTTGTAGTTGTTGAATGATCTTATACCTTATAATATTTCTTCCATTCTATCATTAGTTCTTTCACACAAGTAAATTGTGGAATGGAAATAACATAAAGTAAGCCCTCTATGTCTCTTTTTTTCATTGAAATTGCATTTTACACCACATTTTGTTTTCATTTTTTTGTAGATAATTTCAAAGTCATAACTAACACCTTTATAACCCCTTTTTTTGTTATTTTGAAGATAATTGTTGTTCCAAAAAGTACTTTAGGTTATTATTATCTATTTTTACCTTTAATGTCTTCCTATCATGTAGCAAGACCATTTCTTAACTACATTTAGTATGACCAACATTTTTTTTCATAAATGGATTTGAGTAAGTTGTTTATCATAAGTTGGTTGCTTTTAAAGGAAAGGGGCCTTCCTTCTTGCACTAAATTTACACCAATGCCGTGTCTTGAGACATCACATTCTACAATAAGGGTTTTTGAGAAGTTAAGAATGACAAAAATTAGAGTTGTACACATAGCCTTCTTTAAATTATCAAATTCTCTTGTTGCTTCTCAAGTCGAAGAAAATGCCTTGTTTTTCAATAATATTGTCAGAGATGTTACTATTTGACCATAATTCTTAACAAATTGTGGTAATTCCCTATAATTTCCAAGAATAATCTAATATTATTCAAGGTTTTGGGGATTGACCATTTTATCATAGCTTTAACTTTTCTAGGATCCACTTTAACAACATCATGAGATACAATATTTCCCAATTATTTCGCTTACTAAACATTGATGGCACACTTGGAAGGATTTGCATAACATTGTTTCTCTTCCAATAGTTTCAAGATCATGTCAACATGTTGTACATGATCTTCATAATCTTTGCTATAGATTAGTTTATCACTAAAAATCACTATCAAAAATTCTATGAGGAAGGGTTTAAAATTAGAACTCGTTGATATTTGAAATGTGAAAGGTGCATTAATAAAACCAAACAACATCACCAAAAACTCACAATCACCTTCATGTGTTCTAAAGGTTGTTTTAGGTATGTATTCTTGCCTTGTTCTAATTAGATGATATTTAGAATGAAGATTCAACTTGGTAAATAAAATTTCTCCTTGAAATTCATCTAACAACTCATCCATGATAGGAATATGGAACTCATCTTTAATGGTCAACTTGTTGAATTCTCCATAATATAGACACATATGCCATGAAATTTCCTTTTTTGTAAACCATCACCCCCAGTCAAAAGAAAGCACTTTAGTTAGACAAAGTGATGCCAACCTCTAACATTTCTTAAACCATACACTCAATCTCACTATTTTATGGATATGGGTGCCTAAAAGGTTTTAATGTTAGATGGTACACTTCTTGGTTACCAAAAAATAACAAAGTCATGATATTGAGTAGGTGAAAGACCTTTAGGAATCTCTTCAAATACCTTAGAATGATTGTCGATAATTTTTTTGAGATCTAAAGGAACATAAGCTCTAGATGTCTGAACATCTTTTGAGTGTAATTAGTTCAATTACACCATAGTGTCCCTTTTCTAAAAATTTTGTCATGATGTTATAACTTATCCCTATAAAGGGATTCCCTTGGATACCTTTGAGTTTAACTTCCATGCTTTTCAAGGAAATATCATGAAAAGTTTATGAAAGTTAAGAACCACCATTCCTAATGATTGTAACCACTAAACCCCTAATACAACATCAACACCACCCATTTGGATTGCAATCATTTGGATATTTAATAAATACCCCCATATAGTGAGCTCAATATTACGATATTTCCTGGAAATTTTATAGTACCTCCATTTACAATTATTACTATAAGCTTGGGTGCTAGATATATAAAGCATTTGAGAAGTTTAACTAATTTGAAATTAAAAAACTTATGGGTACTACCAAAATCAATCAACAATGTTACCTTTTTATTTTTGATATATATTTCTATGTTGAGAGTTTGATAATTATTGATGCTAACTATTGCATGAAAATATATGTTTAGAGTAATCTCTTATATATCTTGAGACAATTGTAGTTCTTAATATTCTTTGTTTTCACAGTCTACATATAATAACTTCCTCACCACACTTTTGCGCCTTACTGTACTTGCTATAGCAATTAAAACATAATCAATTTTCTCTTCTTCCATCCTTTTGCTAAGGTGTCAACCTTGTGGGTTGATTAAGGTTAGGAGAAGGAAGACATTGCTCTCTAGAGTTGCTAATGGCCAATTTTTTACTAGCCATATTTTTACTTTCAACTTTATTTTCGACATTAAAATCATGTTCTATGGATTTAGGTTCCCAAAGATGCACCTCATGTTGAATGCTCTCCTCTAAAATTCACGTAAAGAGATCTAACAAATTATGCTTTGGAATGTTCTTTACTCTAAAATTCAACTTCTAAAAATTATTGAATGTGCTTTGTACATGGACCTTTTTACTAGATATTTATCAATTGAATAAAGAATATGCTTCTCTTAATATACCCATAATGAGCTATCAATTCATCTATAAAAATCGAGCAAGGGACATTAGAATCATTTTTCATCAACAAAGCCATTGGTACTAGACAAATTGATCATGTTCAAAATACAAGGAAGCAAGAGTTATATTTCATAAAGTTGGCACTTGGTGTAGATCAATGAACTACTCCACTTGGAATATCCATGTTATAGGATTTTTACCATCAAAACTCCTCATATTTATCTTTGGAATTAAGTAGTTCCTTGCTCATGAGTTTAACCATTATGATGTGGATATTGGAGTGATGAATGATCATGATTTTGAGACTCAATATATGTTTCTCCAAATGTGTTAAAATCGTCCCCATATGTGATTAGGGTTCAACAATTTTTCTATCCTAGTTTTCTTGATTTCCTTGCATCATAATATCGCTTTTATGGAACCTCACATTAGAGTATGTAAGAGAATGGATGCTAATCATTTCATCTTTTTATCCAATAATCTTTCCATTTTATCTATAGCTTCCATATTTTGACCCATCCACTTTTCCATTTTATCTTTAATTTCCATTTTAAGGATTTGTTTCCAATGTTCCAAATGAACCCTTTTCAACACATTATTACCCATGTCATTAAATTGGTTCTTCAATTGGTATCTGTGGTTCCCTAATTCTTCACATTATTTAGGATAGGTTGTGGATGTGTTCTTTAAAGGTTTAGAAAGTACATAATTTTTTCCACCACCTTTTGCCATGTGAGAAAAAAACAATATTTACTTTGATTTGTTTTCTATTTTATCGTTACCAAACCTTTTGAATCACCTCAAGTAGATTTTCCTATAAGAAATTATGCATGGTCCAATTTAACATAGCTTTTTAAAACCTTGATTTGGAGAATATTTTGAAGGTTTATCGTTCACTTGATATAACTATGAATATGGTAGTATGATATGTATTCAATACAATTTTACAATTTTGACTAACTTTAATGTGTCAATAAAAAGTTATGGTAACTTTCCCAAAACTTGTTAATTTTGGCCTTATTACAACAAAATCTAGCACCTACTGCAAAGACTCACTATGTAACCTATAAAATGTGTGACACGCAGGAACGATTACAAGTGTCACTTCAACAACTACTCCCCTCTCTTTAGTGAAGGGCGCAATCCAACATAAGGGAGACTACCCTAGTAATGACTAGGGATCAAGTAACCCAAGGATCTTAATCTAAATTCTTCCTAAGGATTATAAAACAAATTTCCACTGTATAAAGGTACAAAAAAATAGGGTTTACAATGGATGAAGGAGTAACTTCAAAATTTGAGTTAAAAGTGCAAATGGTTCAATATAAAGAATAGGGTTAACCAAAGCAGTCTCTCATACGTTACTTGAACACAATAAATAAATCACTCAATCAAGGATGTTATAAACTAGTTTTTTAGGCCATCAATTTACAAAAAACGATAGTTTATAACAACAACAAATTTAGTTGTTAAAACTGTATAAAAATGATATGAAATGAAGGCTAAATTTGAGAGTAAACTAAGGTAAAAATTACAAAAAAAAATGGCGGTTAATAAAGCATGTAACAACAAATAAAGTTTGATGTCATTATTAAAAAATGGTTAAAAAATGCATGAAAAACTTTGGAGTAGCTTCTCTAATGCACTTTTAAACAAGACCTAACCCTAGGGAATACATAAGTAAGTCATTAATGATGAAAAAAAATTGTTGCAATTTAACCCTAATTACCATAAAACATAGAAAAACATTTTTTAGATTTAAAACAATACCACAAGTGAGATAGAGTAGTATCTTCTTAATCTAGGGCATATTGAGTCTTGGATACAAACTATTCCAGGATTTCTTTGGAGTGATTCTAAATCTAAACAAAACTAGGGAAAACAGACTAATTGACCTTAGGGTTTGTAATTTAGGTTCCCAATTTTCTTGATGATTAAGGGAATGAAAAAACTTATCTATATTCCTCAAATACATGGAGGAAGGGATTAGCTCAACAAGGAATAATGAAACAAATACCAAATAAACCAATATGAATGATTAACAAGAACCAATCAAAATATGGGATAACGAATATCAAGGAATGGTGATAAGTGTTAAGTATGAACAACATGGAGTACTACCATTATCATAGCCTCCTATTTGTGCACCTCCTAGACAATGAAAGAAAGATCGTATGGAAGGTCACATTGGACTAGGGACACATGATAACTACCAAGGTGAAGTAAGGGAACAAGTACACAACCATTAGTTGTCTATAGTCCAATTTCAACTTGTGATCCATATTATAATTCCTTAAATATTAAATGAAAGCACTTAAATGAAAAATTGGTTAAAGCACCTCCCAGTAGATAAACTCACCTTCATCATATGAGTAGGATCAATGAGTGACTAATAAAAATGGATGAGAGGCAGCTGGATATGTATGGATCATGGTAGGATTGTGGCTTGGCAAGTTGCACTGTAGGAGGAGGACGAAAAGTTTTCCTCCTAGGGATACACATGTATATTGATGGGTAACATGCCATTTTAGGAGAGCAAACTTGTATGAATTGCAATGAGTCCAATTTTTCAAATCCACTTCTAAAGTTTATACATGGAATACTTTGATCGATATTGTATCCAATACAACTAGTGACACTCAATTTGTATATTTCTAGGATTAGATATTACTATTTATCCATAAAACCTATTTGAGACTAGTTAAAAACCCTAACTTCCGTAGCATGTCACATGAAAACTATAGTGAACCAAGATTTGAAATTTTACCACAAGTATTTCACTATGTCATCTCAAGATCCTATTTTTTTTAGAAAAAATTATAGTGAAAATGCCAAGATGACTTGTTTGAAGGAGCGAAACCTAAGGATCCTATGCTCTAATATTGAATGTTATGCACTAAACACCTAATAAACATAAATATAGAAAAAGAAATAACTCCATGCCTTGAGAATGAAAGAGAAGAATTATTAAGAATCCTATTCTAGAGGGAAACTATTAGGCCAAATAATTGTGATATGGGTGTTGAACCCCTTACCTTTAAATTTAAATTGTCAACCGAGGAATGTGCTACTTTGATGAGGTATTATGCATAGTGTGTGCAAATTGCATAATGATATCTATATACTTAGAAAGGAGACACATTAACTCTATGAATGCAAGGGATGCCTATTCAATAATAAGGTTGACATGTAAAGAGTGAGAATCAAATAAAAGTTGTAAATGACATGTTGCAAATGATTGAATTGAAAGAATTGCAAAACAAAGCGCAAGCACCTAGTTATAAAAAGACTAATCCTACTTGACATGTTATAAAGCTGAAATAAATTGTCGCAAACCAAAATAAATCTAACTAGATTATTGTGTTGATTGAAATGAAACCGGTACAAAGCATAACTAACCTACTCAAGCTAACCTACTATTAAGTTGAACCAAATCTACAATAAAATAGAGTTATCTCTACTAAGATAACCTATTACAAATTTGAAAACAGGCAATGAAAAACAGATTCAATAGTATCTTCTAATCAATGACATGAGAATTATTTTTATAACACATATATGTTATGCATGTGTGAGTAGTGAGTGTCTATCATGTAGCATTCAGTCAACCTGGCTAAGAAGGTGATTAGTCTTCTTATCAATGTTTAACCAAATGTGATAAAAAAAAAACCATTTACAAAGAGATTGATATATGTCATTTGTACCACACCAATTAATATTTCCCATCCATGTCTTCGGTGCCTCTATTGGATATGGCTCCAACTCTCATTTATATCATTTATGCAGTATGTCACATATATAAAATGAAAAAAATATGAATTTCACAAATATTCAAAATGCATATATGCCAAAAGTAAAATTCATGTGTGATGTACACAAAAGTTGCATTTTCTAAGTAAGACATATGCACTTTTCAAAAGTAATAGTATTTCTATATGACATGCCAAAGTGGACATTACATGAAATGGAGGAATTCCAATCAATGCTAAAAGTGATGCCTCTACGCCACTCTAGATACACACATTCAAATGGAAGGGAAAACTAAAATAATACCACCACAAGTGAGGCCATATGCACTTTGAACCATGGTTACCAAGGGAGGCCTCTCCACTCTCCTAGTTTACTTATGGGTGAGAAGCATGTGACCTATTTGGGAGTAAGGACTTCATGTCCTTATGATTGATTTGAGGTAAGATAACTAAAATTGCTTTCCTTGCCATATTTTTTAGGTCACTTTCACTTACGGAGGATCCTTCTCAATGATTGGTCTTGAGTGGTTTGGTCCCGATTAGACTAGTCTGGTTCTGATGGTAGATCATCTTCTAGCTTATGGCATTCATATTTGATATCTACAAAACCATCACAATGATTAAAACTATTATCAATAATAAAAGTAGAGGAAGGAGGACAATATGATCTTGAATTGGTGTTCTCATCAAAATAAACATATCTTCAAAACATCGTTTCCTTAGAAGTAGTATCAAAGAACCTATCGGCATTCAAGTCTTCACAGTAGCCAACAAATATCGCTTATTGACTTTTATTTTCCATGGCTATGTGTTTTTTATCTAGAAATAATTCCCAAGAAAGACTACCAATACTTTGAAAGAAGAGACATCAAGTTTCGCATGTGTCCAAGCTTCCACTGGATTCATATGTTGAACTACCTTATGTGGCATTCGTTTTTTAATATAATTGGCACAATTAACTGCTTTGACTCAAAAGGAAGGTGCCACATTCTGAGATTGAATCATGCAATTTTCCATATCCTTGAGTGTTTGGTTCTTCCTTTCAACAACACCATATTTTTGAGGGATGTAGGGAACAAAGCGCTAATGGAGAATGCCTTGTTCTCTATAGAAATATTTAAATGCTTGATTGACATATTCCCCCCCATTATCAGTGGGTAGGTTCTTGATGGAACATGATAGTTGCTTCTCAACAAAATCTTTAAATGGCTTAATTTTTGCAAAGACTGCACCCTTTTACTTGAGGAAGTACACCCAAGAATACCATGGTAAATCATCAATAAGTGTTAGTGCATACTTGGCCCCTGAAAAAGAACAAGTTGGAAAAGACATCAAATCACTATGCACCAACTCAAGAGGTATTGATGCATATAAATATTTTCCTTTAGGAAATGGATCTTGGTGTTATCTTGCAAGAGCATAATCTACACAAACCCCATTTGTACAAAAACATTTCGAAGACTAAAAGCCAAATTTTGAGTGAATGTATGCTACAAATGTCGTAATTTACATGTCAAAATATTTCATGCCAAATCCTACTTGGAGAATTGGCATGAGCTATGAGAAGTTGAGGAGGGCTCAAAATTGAGAAACTTATCTAATATGGAGGTATGATCAACATGTCCAATAACAACAACAACAACTATATCATGTAGTTCACAAATAACTACTTGATTGAGAGAAAATTCAACTATTTCCCATCACTCGAGTGAAAAATTTGATAGATGGATAATAAGCTTGTGGAGATCATAGAAACTAGGAGTACATTGTTTATGCATCTATTAGTCAACTAGACCCCTAGACTTCAAGTTGAGTAGAGTCTTTGACTGCAATTTGTGAAAGGTTGCTATGAGATGTAGAAGGAAGCAAATCTTGATAAGGAGTCATATGATGTGATGCTCTTGAATCAAGTATCTAGTGATTTGGAGATTTTTCTAAAGCTTGAGCCAATAAATCATGTCCTTTATTTGTTGAATATTGTTCTCTTTCATGACTTCTTCTAAGGCTTTTAATTTTTCCCAACACTTTGCTTCAATATGCCTAGATTCACCACAAAAAGAAGAGGATTCCTCTGCTTTCTTCTTCTTCTTTTTCTTTGTCTCAAAGGAAAATCCATTAGTTTTAGAAGCTAGAGGTGTCGATTTAGTGTTCTATTAAGGCTTGGAGGGAGGCTCATGGGCTTAAGAAAAATATTTCTTCTGTTGGAATTGGGTTGTGTGCTTACCTTTGGAGGTATGAGCCACAAGACCCTGATTCGTAGAGCTAGAGAGAACATCTAGTTGCTTAAGCTTAGATTGTTTGCATGTGAGGTGATCACATAATGTCTCAAAACTGGGCATTTTGAATGAATATTCAAGGAACCCATACATAGTTGAATAGAATGTAGTTGAAAAAAAACTTGAAAAGGACCCTTTACTTTTGATAAGATAAAAAAATACATTCCTTTTCTAATTTATCTTTTCCACATGCTTTTAATTGGCCCACCAATAGCCTGAATTTTGCAAGGTACTCCTCAATAGAGGCATGCTCATCATGTACCAAGGTTGATAATATTGCTTCTAATTCTAAAACATGAAATTCATTGACCTTTCCAAATAAAGAGACCAACTTATCACAACTTTCTTTTGGAGTGGTATATTCATCCATATTAAAAAATAGGTTATTTGAAACATACAACCCAATCATACCCATGGTTTCATCTTGCTTATTCCAATAGACAAAATTTTCAAAAAAAAAATTAATGGTTGATTTTGACTTAACATTTGCCATAGTCCTTTTAATTACAAACATTATTGCATTTTTGTGTTCCAACTATGATAAGTATATGGAATTAGAAGCTCAATTGTCTTGGACTCCATATTATCAAAAGCTTACCAAAATCTAACTTGCAATCAATACACTCTTAAATAGACTTGCGCCCATCTTTTTATTTTTTGTGCACAATGAATATATGTGCCAAAAAAACCTTGCTCGACACTTCAATTAACTTTTAACAGATAATCTTTGCCAAAATAAATCCCAAATTTTTAAATGTTCTTGCCGAATAAGCAACTCACTAAAATGTGTATGTGGATAAAATAATGATGGTTGACTTTGATTTTTTTCTCGTGGACAAAGAAAATCATAACCAATATGGTTTCGTCTCTTGCCAAACTTAAAAGTGTTGGATTCGAATATGCTTGAATTGAAGCAATGTTCACAGACTCCACCAATGCTTTAAATTGGCCTGCTCGAGCATATTTGTATGCGAAGAGATTTTAAAAAATAGATTTGGTATTGCTTTTCCACAAGCATCCATGAACCAGTGGTTTTTCCAAGGTAGAGGGCAAGTTACCATAGCGATCAAGGCTGGAACATATGTCAGAGTACTTTGTGAATCTATTCTATCGAATCAGTGGATGGGCAGTGAGATAACAACCTTGCAAAACCCAAAATCCTATTAAAAAATGTCGGTAGTAGGGGGAATATTTTTTAAAGAAAAAACTACACCTAGAATTTGTATGTCGCCACCTAAAGGTTGTGACAGGGTAGCACTAGAATTTGTATGTCGCCACTTGTGGGAGGGTACCACTACGGAAGATAAATATAGATCTTTCCACCTCCAACCACTCAATATATTTGAAATGCATATACAATGAAATGAGATGAGAAAAAGATAGGTGTCTCTGAGATCCATATCTAGATCTGAACACTAGATCTCAAAGAAATTTTAATAAAAAAAAAGTGTTGTTTATTTATGCCACAAATTTGACTGTACGGTAGTTTTTTCTTGCTAGAATAGGGTGAAAAGAATTTTAAGAAATCAGAATGTTGGTGTGTTTGAATCATTTTTTTGATGATGGTGGAAATGGATTCAGCACTATCAAGAACCCCAATCTTTGGAGCACCCAAAATCCTTAAGTTTGACAGCTGTAACCCAGATTTTCAAAAATTTCTACTAAAATTTGACATAATCTTACCAAAATTTCCATTATTTTCTGGGTTAATTTATAGGTTTTTTAGACCATGCTTAAAAATGCCACTTCCTATTACATTAGATCAAATCCAATCACGCCACAATAGATATCTCAAAAAAACAATGAAAAGAGGCTTGCAATCATGCTCTGATACCATGTAGAGGTGCAAAAGTACCCGAGGACCAAACTGTGAAACCAAAAACATTTCTACCAAGAGATAATTGAAGAATGAAAAAGAAACTCAATTCCCTGGAGTTATGTAAGCTTGACTCATTCATTTACTTGAATGGAAGATGAAAAGCCAATGGCCAACAGTCCTGACATTCATTTACTTGAATGGAAGATGAAAAGCCGAGGGCCAACAGTCCTGAAAAGTCCAGGAAATCTCTTGCAATATAAAACCAAGAGTCAGAAAATTATTTATTAATATGTATATCTCATGAATAATATCCATTACAGAATTTATCTAAATTGATCTATCAACTTTATATGTTCAACAATGGTAATAGAGCCTCAATGTAACTGTCTGCCCAGAGCCGTCTCTCTGATTTTTCAGCCATTCTTCCTGTCTGTACTGCTCTGTCTGCTCATCAAAACTGCAACACTCAATCATTTCCTTACTGTGTGTCTTACTGCCTCTATGCCTTAGTGCCAGAGTGCCTCTACGCCTAGCCTGACAACCTCTCCTATTTCGTGTTGATAAGTCTGATGTTTCTCCTTTCCTTTTACCTCTGCACCTTACCAATTGACTAGTATCCCATCGTAAAGAATCTGTCTTTGTTTAATGTTGTCTTGGTCAAAGGTTGTCTGTGTGTGGCACTTACAATAAATTGCCAAAGTAATCCATGTGCTTCCCGCTAGGGATGGAATTTGACAGAATGCACTGCGTAAATCCCCCATATGGATGGGATGGAATGTGATATCTAATATAATGCACTGCGTAAATCCCCCATACTTAAATTCAAAAAGAGTCAAGGGATCTCTACTTGAATGGTTCATGAGGCACAATACTTGCTATGGTTTTGCAAATGGGGTAGCAAGCTAAGTGGGCTTGATTGTGGGGAAAACTCCACAGTTAAGCGCGCTTGAGCCAGAGGAGTTCTGGGATGGGTGACCTCCTGGGAAGTCCTGGTTACCGGGTGCAAGCCCCGGAAGTGATGGTTGATGCTATGTGATTCGTTCTCCACATTTCACTAGTTTCAATCCCACTTCTTCACCCCTGTGAGCATCACCCGATGCAATGAGTGCTAAGTGAACTATTCAAAAATCATGAGAAATTAGTCAGTTACGACTACCTCTCATGGAAATGGTCATACGTTTGAATGACTTACTTAACGCAGTTGAATCCCAAAAAAATGATATCTAATATAATGCACTGCGTAAATCCCCCATACTTAAATTCAAAAAGAGTCAAGGGATCTCTACTTGAATGGTTCATGAGGCACAATACTTGCTAAGGTTTTGCAAATGGGGTAGCAAGCTAAGTGGGCTTGATTGTGGGGAAAACTCCACAGTTAAGCGCGCTTGAGCCAGAGGAGTTCTGGGATGGGTGACCTCCTGGGAAGTCCTGGTTACCGGGTGCAAGCCCCGGAAGTGATGATTGATGCTATGTGATTCGTTCTCCACATTTCACTAGTTTCAATCCCACTTCTTCACCCCTGTGAGCATCACCCGATGCAATGAGTGCTAAGTGAACTATTCAAAAATCATGAGAAATTAGTCAGTTACGACTACCTCTCATGGAAATGGTCATACGTTTGAATGACTTACTTAACGCAGTTGAATCCCAAAAAAATGATATCTAAGAAAAAAGTTTGCTAGAGGATGATTGTCTTTGTAATCTCTGTGCTTCTCGTGACAGATGAATTTGACAAAAATTTGTTTGTTAAAAAGTGCTTTGTCTTTTAATTGGCCAAAGTGATTTTTTTTTAAGTGTAAAAAAAGTGAAGAAAGTGTAAAGAGTAAATCTGTTTTGAAATTCCAAACCTGCTTCCAACTTTGTTATTTGATAGGATGCGTGTGTTATACATTGGAATGATGGGCCGCATTTACTCCTGTGTATGCGACTTAGCCTTAATTGAACCCTCCAGAGCTCTCTCTTGTTTCGCAGGCCGTATTCTTCCACTAGTTTCAGCTCTGCGTGTAGCTGCTGCTCCTTGTAGGATCGCTGGGGCTTCTTGAATGCCTTCCCATAGTTGCAGCTAAAATCGACGTCACCATCTTTCCTCCTATGCTACTGTTCTTCCTGCTCCCCCGGACTCTTGCACCTATCGACTCTGTCTTTATGTATTTTCTTAGATTCTCACCCAGCTAGGGTTACCAAGGTCTGGTTGTTGTAAATGCTCGACATTCTGCCCTTGATCCATATAACAATTGGATCCTTTATTTAGCATATAGAATCGACACAAGTTCTCTCTTTCCTCTGTACCCTTGCTTCAACTTGACTATCAAGTCCTTTCAGGCAGTTGCCTTCTTCCATGGCACCACGGCACTAGGATTTTTTTGAAGAAGAAGTTCATGTCTGGTGACAGAAGCCTAACTAGTTTTGCTCATCAGGAAATCATTTCACAAACTGCTGTGAAAGACATTTACGCATACGTGATTTCATTAAAAGGTGGACATATTCCCATTTTTTATATCCTCTCAGACTTATGGCCTACTTTGCCATTTTTTTATGTTTTTGTGATCAAATATCTAGTGAAATTAGTAGTGTATGAAAAAGGTATCATTATATGGTCGGTTCTGGTTCAATGGTTCATTGAAATCTCCAGTGGTCCTATTTGTCAGTTGTGGGAGCTTTTAGTGGCACACATAAATGACACAACATTTTTGCAAGAAAACACACCGTTTTGTCAATAGGTATGGTATTTAACAATATTGGAAATGACATTTAAGCTAGGGTAATGTGTTGATTTCTAAGATCTTTTAAATCATTTGTGAAAAATTTTTCTCACTTGTTAAAACAAATAGTTTTGAGATTAAGTAATAGGTATTGTACATTAGGGTTGCTTTTACTAGTCGGCCTCTTGGAGAATATGAACTTGCAGAAGTAGTTGAAAAGCAAGTTGGTGAAATTTTATAGATTGTGATAGGAATAGACAAAGTTTCAATATAAACCTGCTCAAGTTGATTTTTGATGTTGTAAATATCCTTGTCATTGCTAGCAATGGTGCTAGTGTTGTACCACAATTCTCTCAAGTCTTTTAATGGACATATCTATTTCTCTTGTAGTTGGGATCTTCCATAGGAAAGAGTACCATTACTACCTGTGAAAGAGCATCTTCCTTACTTTCATTCATTACAACTAGAAGGTTGTTCTTGCTCAGCAAACCAATAGTTTCTTTGGTGATCTGCAATGACTTGATTCTTGTCTTTTTTTTGATATCCTAAGAGCCCAAGTTGATATCTATTTTTTCATCATTAACTTACCATTTATTGAGCTTGAGAAAATGGCCAAACTTGATGGATTATTATAGTTATTGAACACTCTAATACACTCTATTATTTGTGACAGTGAAAATCAGTAAAACTATTGTCATTGTTATTCAAACTTGTTTACAAGATGCATAGGAAAAGATTGAATTTCTTTAGATTGAGTCACGGCTTCAATGAGATGAATTACAACAAAAGATTCAACATTCTAAATTGGTGCTTGTCTGAGAACAATTCTCTTTTGGAGTTTGATAAAGACGCTTATCATCAGTCAATGCATGATCATAATAATGATGCAATTCCATGAGTAGATTTGCATGTAGAGGTTTTGTTTTCATTTCCCAAACCCATCATCAGTCCTTGGGAAGAAGTCATCAATAACAAACATAAAATTGGCCTTGGATATGAAAAGGACATGACTTTTCACATTACAGACTACTCTAAACCAATTTAATTTCATAATGTTGGGGTTTTTCAGGACTATTCATCTTCACTTGCTCCTCTTCCACAACTACTTCATATTTTCAAATGTCAAGATTGTGATTGGGTTGGTCATGTGAAAGATTAGTGTTTTAATCCTCATCCTTGTGAGCAATGTGGAAAACATACTCATAATTCATATAGATGTTCAAGATGTTGGAAATACTAAGAGGGGGGTGAATCAGTGTCTCACTTACAATTAGTTACATATAAAAAAATTGGTATATGAACAAAATAAAAACAATCAACAACACGTCACAAGAGAAATACACAACAAATTTTTAGGTGGAAACCCTTTTGGGAGAAAAAGATTGAACAAATTTCTAATATTTTGCAAGTACAATAATGCTTCAGCTCCAACTAAAAGGGAAGCCCCAACTCCCTAGTAATCTAGAAAAGCATGCAAGTTCATCAGGTAGCTCAAAATCTTGAAAGGATTCTCTTGCACCCTGGTTTTACTAGCTCCAACTAGAAGGACGCTCCAATGCCCTAGTTTTATCAACTACAACTGATAGGATGCTCTAACACCTTGTAAGCTCCAACTTGCCCTAGCACCACCCTGAAGTATTTTCATGCTACAACCTAAAGGAGACTTCACTCACCTGTCTTGCACCACCAAACCACCCTTAATATATAAACATAAGAAACAATTTTTGGGATCTCGTACCAGGTAGAATGACCCTCTTACAAGGACATTCGACAAAACCCTTTTCTGCTTTATATTTACAATGAAAACTAGACTTCTTCTAAACAACTTCAAAACTGCTTCTAAATGATGTAACAATAATAACCTTCACTTTAGAACAACTTCTCTGGTTATAAAATGCCTTTAATCACACAACCAACTTCATACTTGCTAATGCAAGATGCCTCACAGTTGTACCTAGAGATGTTTGCTAATGCAAGATGCCTTCAAATATGATGATTCCAAGAATATACCAGAGGATGTCTTTTGCAACACTAGTTTTCCTTTACTTCCCTTGTCTAATGTCAAGCTTCAAAATTGTGGAGCATAAATGGCCTTCAAAAATACATTATCACACCTTTTGCAAAACCCTAGATAGTCCAAACTTCACAAGTAGATAATGCAGTGATGTGCCAAGGATATTCTTTGAAAGCGATGGAAAACACCAACAAAATAACAAGTGAAGATACTTCAATGTGTTAGGTCCCTATAATACTAGTGTATTCCCCTTATTGTTATTAGTGTAGCCTCCTATTGTTATTGTTGTACCCATGTATCTGCCATGTTATTGTTGTGCCCCATAGAAACCCATTATTGTTATTGTTGTGTCCTTACATTACTATTGTTATGTAGGCTCTGATTATATTGTGACCCCTTAGACTCTTATATATACCAAAGAGGTCTTATTTGAAACATCCAAGAATTGTTCATTTATGAAATGTAAAGGAGGTTTCGCCCTCGAAGAGGATAATTTTTAAGTCATTGAACTATCTTTTCTGTGAGCTGGTTGCATAACATTTGGTATCAAAGCTTTGGATTCTAGGGTTTCGCTTCTTCAAATAGGTCATCTTGGAATTTTCTCTATAAAAAAAATTTTTCCATAAGGTTTCAAAAGCTGAAATTTCAACCACATGGCACTAAAATATTTATGAACTTTGCATACAAATTTTAGATCTTGGTTCGCTATATTTTCGGATATATCATCCGGGGAAGTTAGGGTTTTTGTAGGCTCCAGAATTCCATCTCAAACATGTTGTAGAAATTTCTCTATGAATCAG
The DNA here is from genome assembly GCA_031772625.1 of Pinus tabuliformis. Lineage (NCBI taxonomy): Eukaryota > Viridiplantae > Streptophyta > Pinopsida > Pinales > Pinaceae > Pinus > Pinus tabuliformis. Next base: position 691,900,003 of record CM062820.1, read on the forward strand.
CTACCTTTGATACCATGTAGAACTTTTTCTACAAAACCTAGCTCTGATACAATGTAGAAATTCTGCGAATTCTCTACAAATCTACCTCTAAGATCTATGTAGAAAATTTGACTGTAGATTAACCCGATAATGCAATATAATAAAGCAAAATACTATAATCTACTTCTACTATCAATTTGCTTTGTGGAAGCTTAAAGATTGAGCAAGATATGAGCTGAACACATATAACCAGAAGAAGAAGAATCAATGCACATGAAACAGAGAAAATACTTAGGGGAAAGCCTCAGCTAAAAACCCCACTATCTGTATTATCATACAAGGTGGAAATACATCAGAATTACACAAAGCCTTAGCTCTCACAGCTAGCCAGCTCTCAGTGCAATCCTCCTAGATGCTCACAGGTAAGCAAGGCTTCTCACAAACCTTCTCCTCTTCCCTTCAAGCCTCCTATTTCCTTGCGCAGTTTCTCCTGGGTCCTCCAGCTGCCACCTGTGCGATTCTCACCTCACACACTGCTGCTAACCTCTTAAATAACTGCGCAATCCTGAAGGAGTTAATTCCTTCTGCATGGATTAGTTTCTTTTATAGGAAAATTCCTCCAACTGATAGTATAATGTCCCTGTCTTTAATCTCAACTGGGTCTTTCTCAGAACTAACATGCATGAGTTATTTATGAGAGAATATTTGGTTATCTGGAGGACATTAGTTGCATGCATGCATGCATTAACTGACTGAACTCACAATTAGTTCCACAAACTGTTTGGAACTAATTTAACTTGACTTAACTCAGTTAACTGAGCTAACTAATTAAAACTCAAATACAACTCATCCTTATCTCCTTAATTAAGGGATAACTTCCTCAATCAAAGGGATAATTGTTGCATGTCTTCACAAAGACTTCATGTTTGATTTTCTCCAACTAATTAACTCAAGATGAATTAATTAATTATTTTTCAAACGGTTGGTGAGACTAAATTCGAATTTTAATTCTCAATTTTAATTCAATGACAAATTAAAATTGGAATATATCCCGAAATGCTATTTATAGCAATGCTATTTTTAGCATTTCTATTTTTTGCTATTTCCAACAGAGTTGGAGTATATCCTGAAATTCTATTTATAGCAATGTTATTTTTAGCATTTCTTGTTGCTATTTTCAACACTCCCTCTCAACAAGAAAGACATTCAACTCGAACCCGATCCTGAACCTTTGGAATGTTCTGCATGCAACACTTCTCTCAATTTTTGTTGCTCCAGCAACTCTAGAAACAAAAAATATACAACCTGAATCAGTATGATGCATCTGTCATCAAAGTCTTTGACTGCTATTGCCTTTGTCGACTAAAAACTATGCACCTTTGTGCTCTTCAGTATCTGACTGCTCTAGCCTCTGTCACTTTGATCTCTGACTGCATCAATCACACTGATTCCTCCTCCTGCATTCGTGTTGTTGTTGGTCCTATCTCCCAGCACTGCATCCGCACTACACCTCCTCTCATCATGTTGCATGTTGCCCACTGTTGCACTGCAACTTGGTTACTGAGAAGTAAGTAACCGATCTCCCAACTGACCTTCCTATTGGGCTAGAAACATCCTCTGATGCTGACGCTCCCTCTGCCACTGACAAGTGCTCCCTCTCTAACCTTTGTGCTGCTGCAACAACTCCCTGCATCTTGCACCGTTGCACACCTCTCTGTGCCATCCTGCACTGGTGCAACACTCTTGTGCCTCTCGCAGTGTTGCAGCCTCTCGCAGTCTCAGGACTCCTGCACTGTAGCTCTCTCTGTCACTCCATCCGCATCCATCTCTAACCGCTCAGCCAATCCTTCTACTCCTCGTTAGGGCTCCCGTAGCAAGGTCTAATCAAAGAGGATGGGTACCTCAAAGATCCTGCCCCTATTTCAGCCTTCTTGGGACTATCTCTTCACATCGCCCCACCTCACACCTGGAGGTATGGCTTCATGTGATCCCTCTGCTGACTTGGCTCGAAATTTCCCCCTACTAGAGGTCTCTGCATGAGTGGATGCCTCCACTCAGTCTCCTCTCGGCTTCTCCAGTTGTGGCTGCTTCATAACCTCCTAAAGTTGCTTCACCAATTGTGCCTCCTACACAATTATCTGAGACTTCTTATGGCGCTGCATGTTGAGAGGTAATGTACTCTCCCTCTCAACCACCAATTTTATAACATTTTCCTTGCTCCTCAAGGCTTTGCATGCATCTTGAACCTCAATATCATACAGGTTCTGTACCCGTGAACCGATCTATTTCACCTGACCCGTGGTGATGTGTCTAAGGAAAACCTTTCCCTTACTAAAGACAACATTGTAGCCTTTGTCCTCCACCATCGCGATCAATACCAAGTTTTTCTTCAGTCTAGGCACATACTTCACATCAGTCAGGGTGATAGAAGCTCCATGCTCCCTCTGAAAAGCAACCATACCTTCACCTGAAACACGGTACTTTCCATCATCGCCCATCTCTATGTGCATCTGGAGGTCCTTCTCCTCCAATGTACTGAATAAACTCTTATCGTCGATCATGTGGAATGATGCTCCACTGTCCAGAAACTAACCACAACCCATCATCGATGAAACCATGCATGCGATGAGGGTAAAATCCAATTCGAACTGAGAGGCCAATGCCTCACCTTCAGATCCTTCTGAGGATCCCTTCTTGGATTTCTTCAATGGACAATTAGTTGCATAATGGCCCACCTCATGACAATTAAAGCATCTCACTTTATATTTGTCAATCTTCTTCCCACCATGAGAAGAACTCGATTTGGGATGAGAATCCCTCTCCTTCCCTTTCCTTGCCTTACTGGCTAAGGCTAGATTTTCTTCATCATCCTTGGATGAAGAACCATCTCTGGTGCTCCTCCTAATCTCCTCCTGCATCAGATCTGACCACAGTCGTTCCCAATTTGGCAATTTCTCTCTTCCATTCACTGAGTCCTGGTAGCTATGCCAGCTCTTAGGAAGACTGAGGAGAGCAAGACTCACCATATCATCATCGGCTGTCGTGATTCCTACACTTCCAAGCTCATCTCTGCAGGTGGTGAGCTTGTTCAGATATGTAGAGATCGTGTCGCCCTTTTCACACTTGATTTTCTGAAGCTTGTCCTTCAGCGCCAACTTCCTTTGGTCATTGTTGTTATGATATAGATCCTTCAATGTCTTCCACATTGAAAACAGAGTCTCCTTCCCATGGAGACTCGAGACAATATGGTCTCGAACTCCCTCCAAAAGAATCCTCCTCGCTCTCACCACACATTTCTTCCATTCCACCAATTCTTGGGCATTAGCTGCTGCTGGCTTGGGGACTTCTTGATCAATGAAGTCCTTCAAACCATTGTCCTCTAATACTGCTTCCATGCGATCCTTCCAGGCTATGTAATTCGAGCTGCCATCATGGGCATAGTTGAGTCTCAAACCATTGAACGCCATTAGTGAACTTTGAGATGTGATAAGAAATCGATTTTGTACCTACAATCAAGAACTTTGAACTTTGAACTTCTCCCTTCTTGTATACTGTTCTCCGCTTTGATCAACTTGGCTCTGATACCATGTAGAAATTTCTCTATGGATCAGTGACCTCTGATACCATGTAGAACTTTTTCTACAAAACCTAGCTCTGATACCATGTAGAACTTTTTCTACAAAACCTAGCTCTGATACCATGTAGAACTTTTTCTACAAAACCTAGCTCTGATACCATGTAGAAATTCTGCAAATTCTCTACAAATCTACCTCTGTGATCTATGTAGAAATTTTGACTGTAGATTAACCCGATAATGCAATATACCAAAGCAAAATACTATAATCTACTTCTACTATCAATTTTCTTTGCGGAAGCTTAAAGATTGAGCAAGATATGAGCTGAACACATATAACCAGAAGAAAAAGAATCAATGCACATGAAACACAGAAAATACTTAGGGGAAAGCCTTAAATAAAAACCCCACTATATGTATTATCATACAAGGTGGAAATACATCAGAATTACACAAAGCCTTAGCTCTCACAGCTAGTTAGCTCTCAACACAATCCTCCTAGATGCTCATACGCAGCAAAGATTCTCACAAACCTCCCCCTCTTCCCTCCAAGCCTCCTATTTCCTTGCACAGTTTCTCCTGGGTCCTCTAGCTACCACCTGTGTGATTCTCACCTCACACACTGCTGCTAACCTCTGAAATAACTGCGCAATCCTGAAGGAGTTAATTCCTTCTGCATGGATGAGTTTCCTTTATAGGAAAATTCCTCCAACTGATAGTACAATGTCCCTATCTTTAATCTCAACTGGGTCTTTCTCTGAACTGACATGCATGAGTTATTTATGAGAGAATATTCAGTTATCTGGAGAACACTAGTTGCATGCATGCATGCATTAACTGACTGAACTCACAATTAGTTCTACAAATTGTTTGGAACTAATTTAACTGGACTGAACTCAGTGAACGAAGCTAACTAATTACAACTCAAATACAACTCATCATTATCTCCTTAATTAAGGGATAACTTCCTCAATCAAAGGGATAATTGTTGCATGCCTTCACAAAGACTTCATGTTTGATTTTCTCCAACTAATTAACTCAAGATGAATTAATTAATTATTTTTCAAACAGTTGGTGAGACTAAATTCGAATTTTAATTCTCAATTTTAATTCAAGGACAAATTAAAATTGGAATATATCATGAAATGCTATGTATAGAAATGCTATTTTTAGCATTTCTATTTTTTTCTATTTCCAACGGAGTTGGAGTATATCTTGAAATGCTATTTTTAGCATTTCTTGTTGCTATTTTCAACACATGTGACCTAGGGAAAATTGTCATAACTTTCGTTTCAGGCATCAGATTTGAATTATATAAAAAGTAGTTGAAAGTGCACTAACTGTAGCTTTTTTATGTAGCAATTTCAGGGTCGAATGTTGAAACAATGACACGTGAAATCTCGTACAACTTTTCTCTAGAGAATGAGTCCATAAGCAGGCCATTGTGGGATATCTGACATAAATCTATATTGAAGAATTAAATATTGATCAGACTTGTGCCATTGGAAATAAGATTCATAGGGCTACCAAAGGACTGAATTTCATACCTTAGAAATCTAAAATTACAAAGATACAACAATTGCAATATCAAGCTCTAAAAAAACAAGAACCATGTGTGTATTTTTTTAATTTTGTCATAACTTTTGTTTGAAAAATCAGTTTGAAGTAATTCAAAGGGAATATTGAAGCATATATATAAGTATTTGGTTCTAAAATGCCTCCAAAATAAAATAATTCTACACCCATTAAGCCCTCATAAATCTCTACTATGACGCATGAAGAGGAAGAATTGCAACATGATATATGAAAATTACGCAACCAAGTGCAACAAATTTTGCTCTCACAAAGGGCAACCAAAAATAGCATGGATGGTTTAAAAGAAAACATGGAAGGTTTGAAAGCAAACATGGAAGGTTTGAAGAAAGGTTTGACAAAGTTGTTGTGGGAAATGCTTTCCAGTGGTGACAAGGAAATCCATGAAAATCATGATGAGGACAAAAGGAATATGAATTATGATTTTAGAGACTCCAATGTGGGGTTTAAGAACCACCACATTCCAAAGATAGATATGAGTAAGTTTGATGGCAAAGATCTAGTAACATGGATAATACAAAAAAAGCAATATTTTGATCTAAATGACGTGCAACACACACAAAATTTATGCATTGCATCTTTATATTTAAAACCCAATAAATTTGTATGGTATCAATGGAATTTTTCTCATAAACCACTTGTCACTTGGTCAATTTTTACGGAGAAAATGATAGCACATTATGAGGATACAAAAAGCAACACCTTATTTAGCCAATTTATAAATCTCAAACAAAAGGGTTCAATGGTGGAGCACATTGAGGACTTCCGAAAATTGAATATTAGGGTAACTGATATTCGAGAGGAGCATAAGATTGATTTATTCATAGGGACTTTGAAGGATAACATCCAACATGAGGTTCACCTTTTGGAACTTGATTCATTGGATAAGGCATTCAGGGTGGAAAGAAAAGTTGAAAGCAAAATTATGGCAACAAGGAAGTCTACCACTCAACTATAAAGATGGAAGTGTTGATGCTCCTAGCCTTCCACAACCTACAAGGTTGAAACCACGAAAATTGGAGGAAAGAAGAGCAAAAGGGCTTTGTTATAGTTGTGATAGAAAACACACTAAAGGTCATAAGTGTGCTGCAAAGAAATTATTCTACATAGGTTGTGAAGAGGAGGAATAAAAGGAACAAGAAACATCAAAAGAGGAGGATATACACCAGGAACCAACCGCAGATAAAGAAGAAATGGATTTGACCATATTTTGCAATGCATTGGCAAGAATTACCACTCCTCAAACTCTCAAGATAGAAGGATATATCAAGAAGAAAAAGGGAATAGTGTTGACTGATTCAGGTAGTACTCATAATTTTATTCATTTTAAAATAGCCAAAGAATTGAATTGCTTCCTATATCCAGCACCTGAGTGTCAAGTGATGGTTGCAAATGGAGGAACTATAAATTCCTTTGGAAAGTGCCATAATATTAAGCTAACCATGGGGGGATATGTATTGAATAATCTATGTGTTCCATTCCAATTGGTGTTGATGTTGTATTGGGATTCCAATGGCTACAATCTTTGGAGACGGTGACTTTTAATTTTCAAGAATTTCTTGAAATCTTTTAGGGAAGGAAAGGCAGTTGAATTAAGGGGTGTCGCAGGGACCGAGAAAGATATTCAGTTCTAATGGCATGAAAAAAAAATTGAATAAAGAACAACGAGGTGTAATTGCAAAATTATGCTCACTAGAGGTTCAAACATCAAAATCATCTATTTCTCCAAATATCCAAAAAATATTGGACAACGATTCCAAGGTATTTTAGACTCCCAAAGGCCTCCCACCTATCTGTGATCATGATCATGCTATTCATTTGATTCCAGGAAGTGTTCCTCCAAACATCATACCTTACAGATATCCCTATGCCCAAAAGAGTGAAATTGAACGTATGATTGCAGAAATTCTAGAGGTTGGTATAATTCAACCTAGTCAAAGTTCTTTCTCTGCTCCAGTAGTATTGATGCACAAGAAGGATGGATCGTGGCATATGTGTCCAAATTATAGGGAGCTCAACAAGCTCACTATTAAAGATAAATTTCCTATTCCTGTCATTAATGAATTGTTGGATGAATTACATGGAGCAATTTACTTCACCAAGCTGGATCTTCGTTCAAGATATCATCAAATTAGAATGAAGACTGAAGACATTCTGAAAACAACATTCAGAACTCACGAGGGTCATTATGAATTTATGATCATGCCTTTTGGCCTTACTAATGCACCTTCGACATTTCAAGGTTTGATGAATTCCATTTTCAAACCCTTCCGTAGAATATTTATGTTAGTATTTTTTTATGATATACTAATCTACAACAAGTCTTGGAAGGATCATGTTCAACATGTTGACAAGGTGCTCAAATTATTGGAGAAGAAACAATTATATGCAAAAACCTCCAAATGTTTCTTTGGAGTATAGGAGGTGGAATATTTGGGTCATATTGTATCTCATGGGGGTGTTAACGTAGACCCTAACAAAATTAAAGCCATTAAGGAATGGAAAATCCCCACAACAATAAAGCATCTTCGAGGATTTTTCGAGTTGACAATGTATTATCGCAAGTTTGTTAAGAATTATGGGAGAATAGCAACACCTCTAACAAAACTGAAGAAATATGCATTTTCTTGGACTCCAGACGAGACTAAGGCCTTTGAACATCTTAAAGAGGCAATGTGCCAAGCACCGATCTTAGCTACACCTGACTTCACGAAAATCTTTATTGTGGAATGTGATGCCTTAGGAAATGGAATTGGCGGTGTTTTAATGCAAGAAGGAAGACCCATTGCTTTTGAAAGTCATCCAATTAAAGGAAAGTATTTACACAAACTTATTTAAGAGAAGGAAATGTCGGCAATACTACATGCACTAAAGCAATGGAGACCTTACCTATTGGGAAGACACTTCAAGGTAAAAATGGATCATGATAGTCTTAAATACTTTTTGGAACAAATTTTATCTTCAGAAGAGCAACAAAAGTGGGTCACAAAGATGTTGGGTTATGACTTTGAAATCATCTACAAAAAAAGGAAGCAAAATATTGTTGCAGACACACTCTCAATAATGAATGAAGATGTGGAAGCATTGATTTGTATCATTTCTATTATCCAACCTAATTGGATAATCAAAGCAAGGGATGAATGGATGAATGATGAAGAGGTGTGGGCACTCATTCAAAAGTTGTAGCAAGATCCTAGTACGTTTAATACATTTAGTTGGGAAAATGATTTATTACAGTACAAAGACCACTTATATCTTTGTAAGAATTCCCAACTCAAGAAAAATATTCTTTTGGAATTGCACACCCCCCACTCCCCCCCTTAGGAGGGCACTCAATATTTTTGAAAACTTACCACAAGGTCAAGAAGGAATTTTTTTGGGATGGCCTGAAATCTGATATTCAGAAGTTTGTGGCAGAATGTTTGCTTTGCCAAAAAAATAAAGTTGAGACAATTAAGAACTCGGGTATGTTACAACCTTTAGCCATTCCAAGTCAACGTTGGGAGGAGGTCTCAATGGATTTAATCACAGGTTTAACCAAGTCTTAAGGAAAGAGTGTCATCATGGTGGTAATTAATAGACTTACCAAGTATGCACACTTTTGTGCATTATCTCATCCTTTTAAAACCAGTATATAGTTTCTACTGCATTTATGGAAACAATTCAAAAGCTACATGGAAACTCAAATATTATTGTAAGTGACAGAGATCCCATTTTCACTAGAAATTTTGGACGAAATTATTTTCTTGTCTTTCTAGTCAACTAGCTCATATCTCATCTTATCATCCTGAATTTGATGGGAAAACTAAGATAGTGAACAAATTTTTGGAAGGATATCTTCGTTGCTTTGTATTAGATAAACAAACACAATGGGGCAAGTGTTTACCTCTAGTTGAATGGTGGTATAACACTTCCTTCCATACTGCAGCAAAAAAGACCCCATTTATGGCACTTTATGGATATCATCCACCATCCATCAGATCATTTTATTAGAGAAAATTCTAAGGTTCAAGTAATGGAAGATCACATCAAGTATCAACAACAAGTTCTACAACTCTTAAAGGATAACCTCACTCTGATGCAGAATCAAATGAAACAATAGGCAGATCAGCATCCTAGTGAAAGAAGTTATGATGTAGGCGATTGGGTATTTTTATGGCTACAAGCATACAAACAAATGTCCCTCATGCAAGATAAGAAGGATAATAAATTATCACCCGAGTACTATGGTCCTTACAAGGTGTTGCAAAATATTGGTACTACGAAATACAAATTGGAGTTGCTTGCATCTTCCCGAGTACACCCAGTTTTCCATGTTTCATGCTTAAAGAAGGTTATCAGTGAAAAGCTCCCAGTTCAAATAGTGTTTCCAGAACTTGACAAAGATAGAAAAATCATATTTGAGCCCGACACAGTGACAGAAACAAGAACCCGACAATGATGTAATTGCTTAATTTCAGAATATCTCATTAAGTGGAAGAACTTACCCACTGAAGATTCCACATGGGAGGATGAGAATTTTATACAAAAGCATATGGAACTACTCAAACATTAGGGACACAATTTTTTGGAAGGAGAGGGGTATGTTAGGTCCCTATAATACTAGTGTATTCCCCTTATTGTTATTAGTGTAGCCCCATACTGTTATTGTTGTGCCCTTACATTACTATTGTTATGTAGGCTATGATTATATTGTGGCCCCTTAGACTCCTATATATACCAAGGAAGTCTTATCATTTGAATCATCCAAGAATTATTTATTTATGTAATGTAAAGGAGCTTTCCCCCTCAAAGAGGATAATTTTTAAGTCTTGATCCATCTTCTGTGTGAGCCAGTTGCATAACACAATGAAAGATTGATGTGCCAATAGTTTCAGTGCCACGAGAATAAACTTCAACGAAATTCAAATACACTTCAGAACTCCTAGTCTTAATTAGATCAAAGAGATTCAACACATATGGCTTCAGAACTCCATAAGATATCTAAATATTACACCTCAAATTACCTCTTATAGTTAAGAGAAGGTTTCGAGTAGGTTTAGTATAACTCAAATAATCAACCTTACCTCAATCATATGACTCCACATAGTGAGTTAAATTAGGCATTATCGAGATACCTTAGTAACTAGACTAATCTTCCCCCTGAATTTTGATGAGAATACTCTTCAAAGGAACTCACATTGGTCTTTCAAACAAACAAGGTCTATTGTAATGGAACACTTATAGAGAACAACCATTGTTAGGTATCGAATGGGATCGTATTTAATACATTTTGTTGCGTGCTTATTACAAGTGTGATTTCAACAGAACTTGTACTATGATATGTCAAGTCTCCTTAAAAATAAGTGACAGACCTAATCCGAGGAGGGTTGAACTATGTGTTTATTGATGCGAGTTATTTTGGAGAATTAGAATGCCACAAGCCTAATCTAATTTTTTATCAAAATAGGTTTGAAACCATACTCCCACAAAGTTTTGTAAATGTTCTACCGAGATAAAAAAGCCATCCCAAGTATATGTCAAACATACCTTATATTTTTATCTTGAGAAGGTCGAAGAAGATACGGTTTCCTACACAAACGTATCAAGGTAGATGTGTAGGCAAGATGTGTCAAATTGACCCAAGTGTTTCCATACCATAGGATCAAAAACAACTTCTCAATAATAAACCCTAAATTCATCCACAATGCTTCAGACAAAGTCTCATACTTTTATGCAGAGGTCTTCAAGAAGAATCTCAGATCTGAACTTGATGTGCCATGAATTCCTTCAATGAAATACCACAGAGAAAAGGTTCATATCACCCTAAAAAAGGTTGAATAAGCCTAAGGAGAATTTGAGCCACAGAAAATTCTAGTACGATGAGCCCTTACCAAAGTCACAAAGATAATTCAAAGCCCTCAGCCCTTAAGGATAGGATTATCCAAGAAACACCAAAATATCAAACATTCATGCTCTGAAATTTGACCACTTTGGATCTCCAAGACTACATAAGGTCATAGATGTATCTCATAAGATCTCAACATTCAAAATTCTTACAATAACAAGCCACTTTTTATAATGACCTAGGAGGCTTCTAGGAGGGGAAAATCAACTTTCAAATGGAGGGAAGATATTCAAATTTCAAACTCTTTAGAGCCAAAAGCCCCACACTTTATTGAGGTTGACTTAGATTATTTTTTTGGTTAATTTTGCTTCTTCTTTTTCCAATGTAAAATAATTTTTTAGATAAAAATTCCATCAATTTTATATGCTTCTTGTAGAAACTTCTTTGGGGCTTCTTGACCAAGAATGGGGTTCCAACATTCAAAAAGGCATAACTCCTAAACTGTGAGGAATTAGGAGACATACCACCTATCATCGGAATCAGCATGACGTGAACCATCAAATGAAGATGAGATTGTCTCAAAAATCTTGATTTTCCTTGTCATTTTTGTCATCAAAAGTGGGGCTTATTTTGGCAATGCTTGGGTTGACATCAATGACACCATTGTTCAACAACATCTCCCTTTTTCATTAATGGAAACACATGTACTCCCCCTGAAATCACTGCTCCCTCTAACTCCATGCCTCTACTCTTCTTCCCTTGATTTATCTCGCTCTTTAACATCAATGGCAAAGGGCGACTCCCTCTGACATGCTACCTTCTTTTCTCTTCCTAGAACATGTACTTCTCCCCCTGTCTGCTTGGCTTAATGAAATGTATATCAATGTGAACTTGGTAGAATCCCAAGCTTTTGTCAAAGATACTCAAAGGTCTCTTGAGATAGAGGTTTGGTGAAAATGTTGGCTATTTGTTCCTTTGTCCCAATGTACTCTACCTTGATTTTTTTTTTACACCCTGTTCCCGAAGAAAGTGATATTTAATAGGGATATTTTTTCCTTTGAGAGTGTGACAGGATTCGTGGAGAGACTAATGGTGTTTGTGTTGTCACAGAACATCAGAGTTGGCTAATAAAATTTCATTTGGATATCCTGCAGAGTTTGCTTCATCGAGAGAACCTGAGTAAAACATGTTGTTTTTGTGATATAATTTGCTTCTATTGTGGACAAGGAGACTGAAGACTAATTTTTGCTCAACCATGACAGAAGACAATCACCCAAATAAAAGGTTGCTCCACTAGTGCTTTTGAGACCGTTAATACTTCGTACCCAATCTACATATGTATAAGTTGTCAACCTCAAGTTATTTCCCTTCGGATACCATAGTCCAAAATCAAGTGTTCCCTTTTTTGGAAAATCAAAGATATTATATTAGGGTTTGATTCTCTGATCTTGATAATTACTTGTGAGTGTGATGGTTTCTTTTACTTATTTATTATCTTATCTTTAATCAAGAAATTATACATACATGAAGATCACAAAACAAGAGACACAAGATATAGGCACATGCCAGGGGAAAAACCCCCATGAGGGGAAAACCCAGTCAAAGTAATTCTTCCTTTCAATAGTAATCTTTGAGACACTTCACCCCAGACCAAGACCAGATTTTCCCTCCACACGATGTCAGCCTCCAAGATCTTTGACCTCTTCCAGCAACTTCGATTATGCAATATATCCGAGCAACATGCAGCTTCCGACAGTAGCAAAACCCTAGGAGACTTCGATCTCCTAAACCAAACCACAAAACAGAGGGAGAGAGGCACCAAACTTCGATTTTCCTCTTCTCTAGAGACTCCCCCAAACTCGCACTTCTTTCCTCCTTCCAACAGCAGACTTCGCATCCCCAACACTTCCCAAAAGATATTGAATTGCTTGTGAGAGTGATGCTTCCAAATGACTTCGACTTCCTTATTTATATGTCGTTCTTGTGGGTCAAATGAGGGTCTCTAGGCCGACCTAATCTTCTTTAGGTCGACATGATTTTGAGGACACATAATTCGTATTTTTCTTTATACAAAACCTTTTTACATGATTTGAAAGCCCAAGAAGGGTCTCTTCGAATGTACAATGACTCTATAAACTCAATATTAATCCTAGGAGTCCACAATGGGGACTTTGACTAATATAATGATGACCCAAGCATGAAACCCATGCTTTAATAAGTCATTGTTACAATAATAAAAATTATTTTCTTTATTCTTTTGACAAGTACATTACATAATGACTCAAGTACATTATTGAAGACTGAACATAGTTACTTTTTCCAACACTCCCTCTTAACTAGGGAGGTATTCATAATGTACAAATACAATGGAAGATCTCAAACTATATGAAAACATGAAGAACCTTTAGGCACCACAATGCCATGGACTAGATTCCTGACCAGGGCAATCTATCCAACCAGTCACTCAACAATTTAGGCACCATAATGCCATGGACTAGATTCCTAACTAGGGAAATCTATCCAACCAGTCACTCAACAATTTAGGCACCGCAATGCCATGGACTAGATTCCTAACTAGGGAAATCTATTTAGGTGGGACTAAGGTGGACTCAAGATTTTAGCCCCTATAGGTACCATGAGCCTTACTTTCTAACCACCAAACCAAACATACAGGTGTGTATCCAAAAATTGAGCTCAATAAACAACACCACCTTCCCAATTCTAGGATTCCTGACATCAACACATAGTGTTGGCCATATGTCCTTGGGAAACGCTTCACTCGCAAAGCCTCAAAAAATATCTTCCATTCCTTTATCATAAATACAATCACCAATATCTACCAAACCCAACAATTTCCTTAGATAATCGAACTTCTTATTAGGAAGAGCCTTTGTCAGAATGTTTGCTATGTGTTCATCGGTCGGAACATATTCTAGCTTCACGATCCCATACTGCACCAAGTTCCTAATAAAGTGGAACTTATTATTGATATGTTTCATCCTCAAATGAAACATGGGATCTCCAAACATCTTGACACAACTTTGATTATCACAATTAATCACAGTAGGACCTAGAGACTTTTCGAACAAGTTTGTCAGAAGCTTCCTTAACCAAACAACTTCTTTTCCTACTTCACATGCAGCCACATATTCTACCTCGACACTACTCAATGCAACAAGATCTTGCTTCCTACTCATCCATGAGATCATAGTAGCTTCCGGACTAAAGCATCCTCTAATAGTGCTCCTTCCATTGATCTCACTGCCACCCCAATGAAAGTTTGTGAACCCAATCAAATTGACTTCCTTACTATGATACTTTAGGTAGTGATGTATAGTGCCACGAAGATACCTCAATATATGTTTGGAATCTATCCAGTGATCATGACAAGGCTCCAACTAAAACTGACTAAGAATGTTCATTGCAAAACATATGTTTGGCCTAGTATTTACCAGATACATCAGGGAACCCACCAATTGTCGATATAAGGTGGGATCCACGAGACTCGAGTCGGAGCTTCTCAACTTCTTGAGATTGGTGACCATAGGAGTAACCATCAGCTTGGATTCCATCATCCCAATTTTTTGCAATAACTTGATGATGTACCTACCTTTCCCCAAATGTATCTCCCCAAGTCTCTGCCATACTTCTAGACCTAGATAGTAATGCATCAGTCCCAGATATTTCTTCTCAAATTCAGGTGCCAACATCTTCTTGCATTCTTGAATTCTTCGTTCTACACCAGTGATGAATAGATCATCCACATATAATAGAATAATGACTAGCTCATTATTCACGACCTTGATATATAGATTCGGATCAACAGTACTCTTCACAAACCCAGTCATGAGAAGATATGCATCCATCCTTGCATACCATGCCCTTAGTGCTTGCTTCAAGCCATATAGAGCCTTCTTGAGTCTGAAAACATGAGAGTCCCCGCTATTCACTTCATATCCTTCAGTTTTTCGATGTACACTTCCTCATCAATAGTCCCATTCAAAAATGTGGTCTTACCATTCATTTGATGGATATTCCACCCCATTGTAGCAGCTAGTGAAACCAATGATCTAATGGTAGTGTACCTAGCAGTAGGTGCAAATGTTTCTTCATAGTCAATGCCTTCCTTTTGAGAGAAACCCCTTGCAATGAACATTGCCTTGTACTTGTTTATACTTCCATCAACAACATGCTTGATCTTATAAATCCACTTCGATGTGACAACCAATGTTTCACTAGGTCTAGGAATGATTTCCCAAACCCCATTCTTCATGATGGATTGATATTCTCCATGCACATATTTCTTCCAAACATATTCATGCTCATCTTCCTGAAATGTAGATGGCTCGGCTTCAATCAAATTTGTCATATATGCAGCATAAACAGAATACATTTTCGGTTTCTTACTTTCCATGGAGGACCCTTTCGCAGCTTCATGTCCTTCAACATATTCTAATGTAGCTCTCAACCAATATGGCCTTTTCCTTGTCGTTTGGATAACCACCGATTGAATAGGCTCACTTGGCCCTTCTTCTTCATCATTTGGAGTAGAGTTTTCATGAAATTCATCTTCTTCAAATACGAGAACTTCTTCGTCATCAGAATCAATAGGAATATCCTTTGATTTCTTGTAAGCTTGATTCTCATCAAATATGGCATCCCTGCTTACTTCAATGTATCTTCCCTCCTTTATGTAGATTCTATAATCTTTTGAGGAAATACTATAACCAATGAATATTCCCTTGATGCTTTTCGAGTCCAACTTCTTTCGCTTGTCCTTCGGAACATGGACATATGTTGGACTTCCAAATATGCGGAAATCATCCACACTAAGCTTCTTTCCTATGAATACTTCTTTGGGTGTAGTATTATCAAGAATCTTATGAGGAATTCTATTTTGAACATACACGACAGGCATCGCTATTTCACCCCATAAGAAATTCGGTAGATCTTGATCAAGAAGCATAGTTCTAATACCTTCTTCAATTGACCTATTCTTTCTTTCGGCCAATCCATTTTGTTAAGGATAGTAGGGAACAATGAGCTCCCTATTAATACCTTCATCCTTATAATATGCAATTAACTTTATAGAGGTGTATTCCACACCATTGTCAGACCTTAGAGTCTTTATCTTCTTTTCAGTTAGGGTTTCCACCTTAGCCCTAAACTCCTTGAACTTATCAAAGACTTCATCTTTAGTTTTGACTAGATAGAGTCATGTCTTCCTTGAATGGTCATCAATGAATGTTACATAGTAGATATGACCTCCAAGTGTTGTCAAACATCAGCCCGCATAAATCCGAATGGATGAGATATAATATTTCCTTAGAACTAGATTCATTATGATGAAATGGATTTCTAATATGCTTCCTTAAAGGGCATCCCTTGCATACACCTGCATGGTCCAACTTCATATCAGGAATGCCATTGACTAATTGACTAAGAGTAGGGATGACCCTATAATGAAGATGGCCATACCTTCGATGCCATAGTTAAATGGGACTTATTTCCATATGAACAAGAGCTTGAGGAGATGGAGTGATAACCTGATGAAGACTTCCTTCTTGAACTCCAATAGCCCTAGATTTGTCAATACTAGAGTTATTTCCCCAAACCAATACTTTTCCATCAACAAAAGAAATTTTTTCCCTTTTATCTTCTAAACACGAAATAGAAAGTAAATTCTTTTTCAAACCTGGAACATAGAGAATGTTGTTGAGATGCAACTTCGATCCATTGTTCAGCTTTAATGATCTAGATCCCAGACCTCTAACCGCATATCTTTTTTTGTCACTCAATTCCACTGCATGAGAGGATGATTCCTTCGATAGTGTGTGTGGTTGCCTACTTTCACCTGTCATATGTCTCGATGCTCCACTATCAATGATCCATGCATTATCATCAGTAAGGGTAGCCAAGAATCCATGACTCTTGAATTTGTTGAATAGATAGTATATGATCTTCTTGATCCATCTTCCAGCAAAGTTGAAAACCAATCTTATGTAGTTCACCATAGAAGGAGAATCCATGCCAACAAAGAATTATTTGACTTCTCTTGACCTTAGCTCTGATACCATGTTAGAAAATCAAAGATATTATATTAGGGTTTGATTCTCCGATATTGATAATTACTTGTGAGTCTGCTTACTTCTTTTACTTCTTTATTATCTTATATTTCATGAAGCAATTATACATACATGAAGATAACAAAATAAGAGACACAAGATATAGGCACATGCCGGGGCAAAACCCCCTCGAGAGGAAAACCCAGTCAAATTAATTCTTCCTTACAATAGTAGTCTTTGAGACTCTTCACCCTAGACCAAGACCAAACTTTCCCTCTACACCATGTTAGCTTCCAAGATCTCTGACCTCTTCCAGCAACTTCGATTATGTAGGAGATCCCAGCAACATGCAGCTTCTGGCAGCAACAAAACCCTAGGAGACTTCGATCTCCTAAACCAGACCACGAAACAGAGAGAGAGAGAGGCACCAAAACTTCGATTTTCCTCTTCTCTAGAGACTCCCCCAAACTCGCACTTCTTTCCTCCTTCCAGCATCAGACTTCGCTTCCCCAGCACTTCCCAGAATATATTGAATTGGTTGTGAGAGTGATCCTTCCAAATGAATTCGACTTCTTTCTTTATATAGCCTTCTTGTGGGTCGAATGAGGGTCTCTGTGCCAACTTGATCTTCTTTAGGCCGACATGATGTGGAGGACACATAATTCATATTTTGCTTGATACAAAACCTTTTTACATGATCTGAAAGCCCAAGAAGGGTTTCTTCGAATGTATATAGACTCAATATTAATCCTAGGAGTCCACAATGGGGACTTTGACTAATATGATGATGACCTAAGCATGAAACCCATGCTTTAATAAGTCATTGTTACAATAATAAAAATCATTTTCTTTATTCTTTTGACAAGTACATTACATAATGACTCAAGTACATTATTGAAGATCGAACATAGTTACTTTGTCCAACACCCTTAAGATATTTGAAGAGCATTTTTACTATGACAACATGTGATTATTTTGGTGCTACTTGGAAATGTGCTACTTGTCCAACTACTTGCATCACATCGGGTCTCGAAGTTGTCACATACAATAGGCTGTCAATCCTTGATATATACAGTCTCTAATATGATTCATTGGATATATTGTATTTTCTCAACTTACAACCAATAAGCATGGGAGTTCTCACTAGTTACAATCTTCCATTTGGAACCTCTTCAACATTTCTTTGATGTACTTGGTTTGAGAGATGAATATGCCATCATCTTCCTGAGATATCTGGAGTCCCAAGAAGAAGGTCAACTCACCAAGTAAATACATCTCAAATTCACTCTGCATATCATTTGTAAACTTCTTACTTAGCCTGTCATTGTCGCTTCCAAAGATGATATCATCCACATATACCTCAATGAGAGTCAAGTTGTCTTGTTCAATATTTATATATATATATATATATATATATATATATATATATATATATATATATATAGATATATATATATATATATTAGTATTTCCTTTCTTAAATCCTTGTTTCTGTAGATACTTTTCCAAATATGCATACCAAGCTCTAGGAGCTTGCTTGAGGCCATAGCGAGATTTCTTCAACCTGCAAACAAAATCTTTCTTGTCTGTGAGTAGGAAGCCTTTGGGTTGCTTATATAAACTTCTTCCTCCAATTCTCTATTTAGGAAAATTGATTTAGCATCCATTTGATAGAATTTAATCTTTCTTGAACAAGAATAGGTTAAGAACATCCTAATGGCTTGCATCCTTGCCACTGGTGCAAATGTATATTTGAATTATATTCCTTCAACCTGCGCATATCCTTTACAAACCAATCTTGCTTTGTTCTTGGTTACCTATCCATCTTCATTCAGCTTGTTCCTGAAGACCCATTTTGTGCCAATAACATTTTTGTCCCTTGGCCTTGGAACCAATTCCCATGTGTCATTCTTTTCAATTTGATCTAGTTCTTCTTCCATGGCCTGGATCTAATTTCCATGTGCCATTCTTTTCAATTTGATCCAATTCTTCTTCCATGACCTAGATCCATATTTCATCATGGCTAGCTTCTTCAAAGTTCCTAGATCCAAATGTGGGTAGTAAAGTGAGATGACCTTGTTTTACCCTACTTCTTCTAGTTTCTGTTCCTGCATTTACATCACCAATAATTTGATCCAATGGATAATTTTTCTGGTACCAATGTTTGGGAGCTTTAGATGATGATTGTTGATTGTTTTCTTGATTGATAGTTGACTCCTCTTGTTCTTTTTCTTCTTCTTCCTTTACTTTTCCTTCTTGCTTTAGTTCTTTTGCTTCTTTTTTTTTAATATGGGCCTCCTTTCTTGTTCTTTTGTACATAAACTTCATAAAATGTTACATTGGTGCTTTCAACTATCTTGTTGGGTCTTAAATTATAGCATTTATATGCCTTGCTTTTGTGTGAGTACTCAATAAGTATGCCCTCGTTTACTTAAGAGTCGAATTTATTGATCTTCTTATCTTCTCTCTTAATGTAGCATTTTCTCCTGAAGATTCTGAAGTGCTTGAAATTTGTTGGTCTTCCCTTCCATAGTTCATGCAAGGTCTTGTCACTGTTTCTTCTAGGAATTCCTCGATTTTGAATGTGCACCATTGTCTCCATTGCCTGGATGCAACCTACATCACCTAATTTGGATTCATTCAACATGGTCCTAGCCATTTCTTTAATGGTTTTGTTCTCTCTTTTGGCAACTCCATTTTGTTGTGGTGTCCTTGTTGCTGAGAGTTGTCTCTTTATTCCTCACATAAGTGTTGGAATTCCTTGGATGTGAACTCTCCTCTGTTATCAGACCTCAAACATTTGATTCTTGGATCAGTTTCACTGTCAACCATCTCCTTGTAGATTATGAAGCATTCAAAGGATTCAGACTTCTTCTTCAGAAAACTAATTGTTGTCATCCTGGTATAATCGTAATTCATTACCATGAAGTATTTTTCATCATCCAATCTCTTGGTTCTCATCGGTCCACATAAATTGTTGTGTACCAAATCTAATGGTTGTGAGGTTGAATGTTCCTTTGTATTGAATTCAAATATTGTATGTTTTCCATGCTTATAGTGCTTACATGAGGTGCTAGCTGGTTTTGAAATCTTTGGCATTTCTCTCACAGCTTTCTTTTTACTGATTTTGACTAGGTTTTCGAAGTCCATGTGTCCCATTCTTTTGTGCCAGAGCCAACTTTTATCCTCTTTATCCAAGAAATAAGCTTCCTTTCCAATCTCATCCAAGTTGTATATATCATTTGGAGTTCTTTTTGTTGTTGCCACCAACCTACCTAATTTCTCCCTTCTTATTTCACATTTCTTTGAATCAAATAGCAGCATGTTCCCTTGATCACACATTTGACTCACACTTAGCAGATTGTGGTTCAAGTTTTCAATGAGTAACACATATTTTGTTGTGGCATTCTTGCTTTTGAACTAATTATACTCTTTCCTATCACCTTTGTAGAGCCATCATTTCCGAATGAGACTATTCCATCGCTATCTTCCTGCATATATACATTTTTTTTCTTATCCCCTGTCATATGTGTTGAGTAGCCACTATCGACATACCATACACTTTTATTTCTTTGTGCTTTTAGAACAATTGCATAGCTTTCATTTTTCTTCTTCCAAATTTTTGGGGGAGCATTTACAACATGTTGTGGTTCCCTTAGAGGAGTGGTCAACTTGCAGTCTTTAGCCAAATGTCCAAAGTTGTTGCATTTGTAACACTCTACTTCATTACTCAAGTATCCAAACCTGTTATAACTTTGTTTGTAATCTTCCTGAGATTTTCTAGAATAATCATTCTTGGAGTAGCTTCCAAGGTTGCTTCTATTCCTAGCATAAGATTTATAGTTTATAGCCTTATGTCCAAAATTGTTGCAAGAATAGCATACACCAAGAAAGATAGTTTGATACCTGGGAGGATATATTCTTTGTGGTAGAGTTTTCCAGAGGCCTTCCTCTTGTGATCTCTTCACTATAGGTTGTTGATTTCGCATTGGTTGACCTTGAGCCTTTTCTTTGATAAGGATTCTTTCCTCCTTGGAATCCTTAACTATGTCAACATATGTTTCCTGTTGAGGTTCATTTCTTGCCATCGCGGAGCTAGAGCCTTTGACGAATGTGGGTTTGTATTCTAATCTAGTCTTGTCATTGCATGATCTTTTTTCCTTTTTTTTAACTTGAACGGTTAATATATTAAAAATCAACAGTTGGGTCATGGCCTTTTCAACCGACATTACAAGGATTTTTTTAATGTCATTGTGGTTTCTACTTCTTACAAATCCTTTAAGGATTTGGAGCTTAAAGGTGCATCGCATCGACAATTTAAGGATACAAAGTGATTCCTTATGTCACAAAAAGGAGTGATTAGCGAACCCCATGCAATCACATCGGAGGAAGGCTCCCAATGGTTGAGTTCCTTTGATACTTGTCGGGCCTTTTGAGTTTGTATGTAAATCACCCAAAAGCCTTATAAACCGATATAATGTGGATTTCCGCAAAGCAGTCCTTTCTTCCTAAGTACAGTCTTGGCTCGTTGATCGAGGATTCACCTTTATCGGCATCAGGGATCGGCACAACCTCGACTACACACCACCTCCGCGGCTGATATGTGATTTACTCTGGCGGACTTCAAATTTTTATGTCCCTGCGCAAAAACCATTTCAAGTCCCCGCCCAACGGCCCTTCATAAGCCCTTGGCTCCGACAGTGTTGAAGTATTTTAAGCCATTATGTTGGGGAATTCTACAAAACACACCATTCCGTCGTCGTACAGTCAAGGCTCATTGTTCAAGGTTCCACCTTTATCGGTGTCGGGGATCGGCACGTCCTCAGCCCTCAATGCAACACTCCGTTTCTGCGACCGATTTGCGACTAACGGACATCAAAATTTTTATGTTCCTGTGCATAACCATTTTGGGTCCGCACCCATCGGCCATTTGTAAAGCGCTTGGCTCTGCCAGACCCTGATCCCGATCGGTCGACTTGTATGGTGAACTTCTGTCGTTGATCTATTTTGGAATGGAATTCAAATGCAACATATTGTTCCATATACTCCACAACAAAATGGTGTAGCTGAAAGGAAGAATCACACCTTAAAGGAAATGGCTAATTGTATGCTTCAATCTAAAGGACTTAGTCTCAATTTTTTTGCAGAAGCAATTAACTGTGAAAATTACATAGTAAATCGCACTCTTACTAATGTTTTAAAGAATATCACTCCAGAAGAAGCATGGAGCTCAATTAAACCAGATGTAAGTCACTTTCATGTTTTTGGAAGTGAAGCATGGGTCCATATTCCAGATGAGAAACATAAAGCTTTAGAACCTAAGAGTAAAAAATGTACTTTTTTTGGATATTCTGAAGATGTCAAAGAATATAGACTTATTCATCTTAAGTCCAAAAATGTTATCATTAGAAGAGATGTAAAGTTTGCTGAAAATATATCGACCTACGAGCCTAGTTCAGCGGATGTGCCACCTCTCTATCCCTTCTACTTCTGAAAATATTTCTTCTTCAGATGATGACAGCGAGGATGATAATCCTCCCCCACCTTCTCAAGATCCTCCTTCAGTTCCTCAGCTTCCAAAATGGGTTCATGCTACTCGGGATGCAGCAGGTTCTCTTGTCGGTGATCCTACAGAGCAACGACGTACATGTTCTCAAGTTGATAGAGCCTCTTCTTTACTAGCTGAAGCTTCAGCAAATTATGATCCTGACACCTTTACAAAAGCTTCAAGCCATCTAGATTGGGACGCAACTATGAATGAAGAATATCGTTCATTATAGGCAAATGATACATGGGACCTTGTTCCTCTTCCAAAGGGATGAAAACTTGTTAGATGCAAATGGGTTTACAGAACCAAGTATGGACCAGATGGAAAAGTTGATAAACATAAAGCTCGTCTTGTTGCTAAGGGGTTTTTCACAAGTTGACGGCATTGACTATACTGAAACCTTCTCCGTTGTTGCCAAAATGAACTCTATCTGCCTTGTTCTTTCCCTTGCTGCCTCTTTCAAATAGGAAGTCCATCAGATAGATGTTAAATCTGCCTTCTTGCATGGGGACTTGCATGAAGAAATCTATATGGAACAACCTACTGGCTTTATACAAACAGACTTCAACCTTGTATGTTAGCTTAAGAAATCCCTTTAGGGTCTCAAGCAAGCTCCTAGGGCTTGGTATGCCAAAATGGATAGCTTTCTTTTAGAAACTGTCTTTTCTAGGTGTCATTCTGACAATACTGTCTACACCAAGAAACTGGGCAAGTCTCTTATCATTCGTGTTCTTTATGTTGATGATCTTATCCTTACTGGTAGTGATCCCAACCTTATAAACCATGTGAAGTCCAGCCTTAAAAAGAAGTTTCAAATGACAGACTTAGGACACTTGCATTATTTTCTTGGTCTTCAAGTCATGCAATCCAAGGAAGGTATTTCCCTTTCCCAGTCCAAGTATGTTTGTGATCTTCTACATCATTTTCACATGGAAGACTGTAAGTCAGACCCTTCTCCCTTTCAGTATGGAGTCAAACTTTTAGTCACTTGTACTTCCCCTAAAGTTGATGCTACCTTATACCATCAACTTGTAGGAAAACTTTTGTATCTGACCCATACTCGTTCTGACCTTTCCTTTATTGTTGGCCTTATTTCTCGGTTTATGCAAAACCCACATGAAATTCATTGGAAAGCAACTAAAAGAATACTTCATTATGTTCGAGGTATAGTTCAGTTTGGGATTCATTATAGTGCAGAAGCATCTCCTCCATTGGTTGGTTTCACTGATTCCGATTGGGTTGGTGACCTTGATGATCGAAAGTCTACTGCAAGTTATGTGTTCACTCTTGGTTCAGGACCTATTACATGGGCTTGCAAGAAACAAAGTGTCATTTCTATTTCTTCAGCAGAAGCAGAGTATCGTGGTGTCGTAGAAGCTAGTAAAGGAAGCCATGTGGCTTTGTCGGATCCTATCAGAGTTTGGCTTTCAGCAGCAACATCCAACTACACTTTAGTGTGATAATCAAAGTGCCATTCAACTATGCAAAGATCCAGTCCAACATCAGTGCAGCAAACACATTGAACTACACATGCACTTCATCAGAAAGCTCATTCATGACCATGTTCTTGAAGTGCAATATTATTCAACAGATGATCAAGTTGCAGACATCTTTACAAAGGCTCTCACAGAGGCAAAGTTTACTGAACTTCGATTTATGATTAGAGTTCAGGAAGTTGTCACTAAGGGGTGATAGGCTCTAATGCCTCCTTCGTTCTCCTATTGTGTGATATTTATACATCCTTCAATCCTATCCCAAGTTGTTCTTAAGGGGGGATGTTAGGATATTCCGACACATAGGAAGAAGTTAAATATAACTTGGTCTAGTGTAGAGTTAGGTAAAGTGTGTTTCTTTACTATGTACTTTTGTAACTTACAATCCAACGGTCACGATATGTTCTAAACATGAAGTGATCTGACGGTTCATTCTCTCCTCGGTATTACCGACACTTGATTTGTGGCTTAGCACCCGATTGGTCCATGATCTCTATTTAAAGAGCATGGGGGGTCATTTGTAAGGTAATCGTTTATGAGAGAATCTTATGTAAATTTTCATTCTTTTATTAATAAATTGCCTAAAGTGGCCGCGTTGGCTCAGGCCGTGGACTGTTTCCCTCTTGAGGGTTTTAACCACATCAAGAATACTGGTGTATTGATCTATGATCTGTTTGTGAGCGGTGTCCTTTGGTGTTCTGTCTGAGGAACTTACCCTGTAATTCCTATATATATATATATATATATATATATATATATATATATATATATATAGATATATATATATATATATACTAGCCCAGCGGTTATTAATCTTGGGAGAAATAAGCCTATATGGTAGGTCACAATTGTGAATATGGTTGAATCAATTCACGGTTAAGTCGAAAGAGTCAATGGAGAAAGCTATATGACTTGAATCATAAGTAGACCCATAGAAGCGAGCTTTTGTTCGTCGTTCCAATTAAGCGAGCAAGGAATTCCCTTTACTGGTCAGAAGTTAAGAGCAGTTTAGTATCTAATATCGGGAGGTTTTTCTAGAGTAGATCAGGGATTTATACACTCACAATGAGGCTTTTCAAGTCAAAAAAGGGAGAGGAATTGATCTTTTTCTTC
This sequence comes from Pinus tabuliformis, assembly GCA_031772625.1. Classification (NCBI taxonomy): domain Eukaryota; kingdom Viridiplantae; phylum Streptophyta; class Pinopsida; order Pinales; family Pinaceae; genus Pinus; species Pinus tabuliformis. The sequence continues at coordinate 691,925,195 of CM062820.1, forward strand.
ATTGCTCAATCTTTGTTTTATTCCTTGTGAATATATCTTCACAAAGATCTTTTTCAAGTTCCCTGTTAAATACACATGGAATGTGGACATTAGATACATTTATTCACAAATGATATACATTTATAATACATTCTAATGACCCTGGGTCCCCATATATCAAGTGGCCTATTGGACTTCAGTGACTGTTCACATTCCACACCAACCCTTAGCAAATTAGATGTCCAACATTCCCCCCTTAATCCAAAGGGGTATATATGAGTCCAAGAAGAGAGCTCTAATACAAAAATACATTAATGCATGACAGAAATAGATTGAATGTGCTCTCTAAGATGATAGCATAAGGTGGGAGAAATCGAGGTCTCAATTGTGGTGGCTTAAGGATGACCACCAACACTGGAATGCTTAGTGCAGTTCCTGGAACTCTTCAAAATCTAGCTAGAAGTTGAAGTCTTCTGCTAAAGGAAGTGCTCCCTATTGTTTTGAAAAGGGAGATTGGAATGTTGGGGACTCAACCTGGAATGTTTAGTGTTGTTCCTGAAACTCTTCCATATTTGGCAAGAAGCTGAAGTCTTTTGCTAGAGGAAGTGTCCCTAATGCTTTGAAGAGGGAGACCATCAACCTAGAAAAGGGAGGTCTACAACTTGTGGTGGTTTAAGGAAGGCCACCAACCAAAGGCATGCTCAAGGGCTTTTGTGTCTCTAATTACAACTCTGAATCTGGGTATGGTTGTCTCTGGTTGTAGGCTCAAACAACGGGTTTAGGTTGTAGCTCAGGCTTGCTTGATGTATATGTGAAACTTATCGATGATCATCAATTCCCCCCTATCAAATACAAGGTGAGAAGATGGAGAAAACTCAACTGCAAGACTTTTTAATACTCTAGAAGAAATTTGGATATATGACTGAAATATCTTCTTGGTTGTTGAAGCCCATTGCCAAGAAGCGATCCATCCAAGGTGAATCTTTGTTCTCATAGGAAGCTTGGTTTTTAACCATATGGTTGAAGAATGAATGTGTTAACCACACTGCTTGCATGGGTGAAGATCAAAACAATGATCTTTCAAATGGACAACTTGGTCACAATGTTGGCATTTGACAATATGTTGTTGTGCAGGAGAAGCAGGTGAGTATGAGTTGTCCTTAAGAAATCTAGCATTGTAAAATTAGATTGGTTTGGAATAGTCTAAAATATGAAAGGACACATCCTTGTCATATCCAAGACTCATTCTTTGCTCATTGTTGACAAGCTCTTCCTAAGGTCTGACGATGGGCTTAGGAAGTGGGACTTGAACTTTTGCATCTTTATGTAAAACTGCTTCTCAAATGGGCAAATGATGGGAACCAACCTTAATGTCACTGATTTTATCTATCTCTGACTACTAATGGGAACCAATTTCATACTCAAAAAGGGGAATATTTTGAACAAAAACAAGTTCTGAATGATGACTACATTGTTGTAGCTCCTCTTGTTGTAGCTAAGATTCAAGCTGCAAAAATTATATCTTCTCTTGTGTAATTTATAGACATGTTCGAATGTCTGTGAGAGTGAATTTGCTAACTTTTACCATTCCATCAACAATGGAGGGTATCAAAGTATTCAATTAAAGAGAGAATGTGAGTTACATTTATTCACAAACAATATACATTTATAATACATTCTAAGACCCTTGGTTTCCATATACCAAGTGGTGTCTTGGACTGTGATGATTGTTCACATTCCACACCAACCCTTAGCGGATTAGGTGTCCAACATTCTCAATATTCATTTTCGGTTGAATTAAGAATCTTATTCTTGGACAAGATGTTATTGTAGGCTCACCATTACTAAATTTACAAAAATAATAATAATTTATTTATAACACAATTGTAATTAAAAAAACAAACATCAATTAGTCAATATTGAAAAATATTACAACAATATGAAATTTGATACAATTTTGATTTATATTAAACTTATAATTTTGATTTATATTAAACTTATATTTATCCAGCTTTTAGATGAATTGAATAAAACATATAATTTGATTAAAACATTTGTTATATTGCAATTGTATTATGAATAAAATGATATATATATATATATATATATATATATATATTAAACAATGATTCATATTATTAATAATAATATCTCATTTTAAATTTGTTTAATAACCATATAAAAATTACAACAAACTGTTTATATATATATATATATATATATATATATCCCAATTAATAATGAAATGACTTTTTTCACGTAATCACACTATAATTTTCAGTAAGATTGTGATTTCTTTTTTTTTTTAAATGCACTTTTGAATGCATAGCTTAAAACCCTTAAACAGCTTAAAATTATGATTCTTAAAACCTTTATGAAATTTTGGACCAAATTGACCAGAAAAAGTGCCCTAAAAAAAAACCATTTCATCAATTACTTTATATATATATATAAAACAAGAATTTTTACCCAAAATCATTTGGAGCTCGACACTTCATAAATTTGATTAGCTCCCTCTGTAGAGATAACCTCTCTAATGTCTAATGCAAACTCTCTAAGGTTTGTGCAAAACCTTCTTTATTGGCAATACAGATAGTAATCGACCAATAATTTAAACTTTCCAAAAGAGAAGATTATTAAATTTTAGCTATGGCCAATGAAACCCACCATCACCTATTTGTATAAAGTTAATAACTTTAATTCACTCTTGAGTTTTATTTGTACTCTAAATTTATTTATTATATAATAATGGTGAAATATATATGTATGTGTGGATTAATGAATTAAAGTTTTATTTAAATGTTACTCATCCTAACACATGTTAGAGATAATTGATGACATGGTGAAGAGGAATGGCCTTAGTGCTCACTCAACACTCCACTTGGTGTGACATGTTGATTGGCTCACCCTATCATCTACCACATGGAAATTGCACAGTAACATTGATGTTGTGTGAAGGGCGAAAATCTTTAAATGACTATATCTCAATAATTCAAAAAAGGATTTTAATAAATTTTATACTATGAGAAAGATCTTTAAGAGCAAAAGGCATTTACAATCTCATAAAAGAGTTTCGAATTCAATAAGAAAAGCAAAAATTTGGTACCGCATATCCCTAATTAGGGATTAAGTGAATGAGAAGTTGTTATAGAGTGATATCAGAGCTAATCATCAAGCTAGTGAAAGTGAAAATTTGATACCACATACTCTCAATAAGTTACAGAGGGGGTTGGGTATGTTACAAGAAAAGAGTAAGTAAAAATTTACATGGATTTGATGGTATAAGCCAGAAATTTTCAAGCGCAAAAATTACCCAAGGCATTAGATAAGTATCATGATATCCAGAAAACTTGCCTATACTCTTCAAGACTCGCCCAAAAGCTCCCTTTGAAATGAGGATGAGATTTTACCTAATCAAAGTGACATCATCCATCATATTGTATGTAAGCCCATGGGAAAACACCCTCTAGAACATATTCCAACACAATTACTTGATGCGCACAAAATGACCCACTCCTAATATATGGAGGCTTGTTGGCTATTATAAGGAAAGTGTCCATCTAAGAACCTATGGTGGTTACACATATCCAATAGCGTGACTTATGGTTCAATTATGACCTCAAGTGACTAGTAGTGTGGCTAAAGGACCATGATATGTGAATCTAGAAGAATTTTGAGATTTTTCGAGCATCAAATAGGTGCAAAGTCAAATATCTCAAGGACTGTGCAATTTAATCCAAATGACATTGCAAGAACAGAAGGAAATAGGTATACAAAAAAAAAATTGAGATGAGTGTAATACAATATGAATGTGTAATGTTGATTTTTCTTGTTAGGTTAGTTATTTACTTTATTAATAGTTAAACATTTGCTACTAAATGTGCTTTGTAAATTTAAAATCAATGAAAAAGAGAAATATTCAATGTCCAAGCATTAAGAGCAAATCCAAAATTAACATATAAAAATTCAACCAATAAAAATTTCAATAAGATCAAATATTCCTATCCAAAATATTAATTATTAATTTTATTAATTGATTGTCTTTTTTCCCTAACACCTCACAACTTTAAAAGAAATAAAATAAACCAAATAATAATAGATGTACAACCTTATAATGAAATATTTTATCTAAATAGAAATGTTAATTCAAAAACATATGTTTCCAATTATCCTCACATTTCAACATCTCAAAATCAAACAACTTTGATTTAATTTCAAGATACATAACTATGTTTTTTTTGTTTAAATGTATTACTCTAACCTTAACCAAACTCTCGTGACTAAGGGTGTTCTCTTATATATCTATTTTCATTATCTTGATATTAAAAAAAAACTTATTTAAATCAAATTCTCGTGACTAAAAGTGTTTTCTTATATATCTATTTTCATTATCTTAATATTAAAAAAAATCTTATTTAACTAATCTAGATCTATTTTGAGATCTACCTAGGTCTAAGAAAGATCAAATCTCTCTACATATGAAGATATTTCTATCTTAAAAAATTAGATCTCTCTGTACTAAAAAATTAATAAAAAATTAACATAATTTTTTTTATATAATATCAATAAGGCATTCTCTAGTGAGATACGATGCTAAAGCATAATAATATATATCACACGAAATGACATTAACAAAAAAAATATTTTTATTTTATTTTGAATGAATTAAAATATTTACACTACATTAATCTTTTTATTTATTTGTATTTTTATATATTTTTACTCGAAATGTATAAGAGCAGACATTTTTAATTTTATATATTTTTACTCGGAATGTATAAGACCAGAAATAGAATATCTCTTGCATACTAAGCTGAAGCACCTCTCAACACGATAAAAATATTATTTAGTTATTAGTCAAAAATCTTAACATTAATTTCATTTGGTTGGGATCAATGTTTTTTGCAATACAAAGCTTAAACTAAAAGAAAAGTTTTACTAAATGAAATGAAATTTAATTTTTAACATACGCGGAATTAGATATAGTCTAAAGAAAAAGTTTATAAAACTGTTTATTAAAAGAAATCCCAGGAGATTTTTAAAGATAAGTAACAACAAAATTCATTTTCAAATATATTCCAATTACCGTTACGGGATTGACTTCGTGGCGAAAAGGAGGTTGTGATACTTCCCAATGCCCACCATGGTTCAATTGGCCCCCAGAGCGTGTAGTGTGTTTAGACCTCGGAAAAAGCAAAGGACATCATGGCCACACAAGCGAGTTACACAGCACAATAGGCATGATTTCTAGACCTCTTGCCAACCACAATTTCATCTTGAAGTTGAATGTATGACACTTGTTATTCAGAAATCCACCTAAACCGACTGGAATGCATTTCTGCCCAATCCAAGATTTTAGATGTGCATTTCAAACACAATACTATTTTGGTTTCAGATGGAACCCTTAAAATTGAAACTGAAGATATTGTAAAAGAACATTATTTGAAACTACAACACACCTCCGTTGGGCATTCTTCTTCCCTCCCCTCTGGATTAGATCGGTTCTTGCAGATTTGTTTTTGTCATGTACAGGTGATATAGTGACAATAAGACCCATTTTTCCCCTCAGATATGAATGGTAGTATACATTATATTATTTAATGAAAAATGCATCATGAACTTGATGATTTCAAGAACTTCTTTTGTTCTCGTCGATAGCGAGTGACCTCCTTCACTGCAGCTAGGAATGTGTGCAGCAAAACGGGAACGAAGAAGGGCTGGCATCATAATGAAGTGTTAAACATGGTAATAAACCCCATGCCAACAATATGATATAATTGGAGGAGGAAAGAAGAATATAAAGCGGGCACATTCGCTCATCATCACTGATTTGAATGGTGAAGAAATTTACTTACAGTGTAGATAGCAAAGTGGTGCTCAGTAGGGAAATAGAGAAGAGACATAATGGATGGCTGGAAAAAAGCCTCCTCAGCCCAAGCCCTTGCTTTCCGAGCATAATCTGCTCAAACAAACATTCAAACTTGATTAGGATGACCCATATTTGGAAGAAAATATAATTGAATTCTGCAAAACAATTTCGTATGCTAGAAAAGAAATATTATTGTACCTGCAGCAGTAAAATACATGCCAACAAAGGAGTTGCTTCGAGCCATACTTGCAGCTTCAAGTGATAGATGCACCTGTAACAGTATAGAACTTGTTATACGTTTTACTGAACATTCATAATGTTGCTTATCTTTAATGGCCAGCTTAAAACCAAGTTAGTCTTACAAGATAATCTTCAGAATTAGGATTTTAACACAATATCAGAGACAAATCCTAAAATATCAACAAGCTCCCTTCGGAACAAAAGAAAAATATAAAGAACCTTTGTTTCTGGAGCATAAACTTGGAACTATCTATGCGATGGTGTGGATGCTATGGAGATAATAAGGGAAAGAATTACCATAGAAATTTGCCCCGAAAAAATCTTAAAACAACAAAATTGTTTTAGATCACTTATTTCAAAAAATTGAAATCTATCTTAAGCTGCTTCTCATCTTATTCCTTATATGTAATTCTATAGTGTTCATACTGAAGTAGCATATAAAAGGTTAACTAGTCATAGGAAGTTCATGAATTCGACTATACAGGAAAAGCAACTTCAGATATGCCCTAAAAATAGAACAGGACAAAACTTCTTCACTTATACAAAACTACCAGAGAAACAAACAGTTAAAAGCTAGCATTCACAGAAGTGAAAACTAGTTCGTCAAAAGTTGTTGAGAAATCTAGGGCATCAAGTATTAGATGATTCTCTGACAGATAACTGCTTGTGAATGCTTTTTACTTCTTATATTAGATTCTTCTCTTTAGATCATTATTGTGTTTTCTTTCATCAAACAGTTATCAATGCATAAACAATAAAGAGACGAGACACAGAATGTAGGCTATTCGCCAGGGCCAAAACCTCTCCCACTTGAAAGAAAAACCCGCACAAATTATTCTTCTTATAGAGACTTCAATTGACAAATACCAAGACCAAGACCCTTGACCTATTTGCCACTCCAAGACCAAGACACAAATCCTCCTTGATGAGATTCTTCCTGCAATGATCAAACCTCTGCTTCTTCGTCCTTCTTGGCTACTCTTCAGAATTTTGGTCCCTTGGTTCAGCGCTGCACTCCTTGGTTCTAGTTTAGAAACCCTTAGCACATTAGCTTGACCAATTTTTACCTTATATCTTCTTCGCTCTAGAAGGAGACTTCCTCCTTTTAACTCAGCTTCCCTTTTATTTGTCCTTCACCCAACTTGATTACCTTTTGATACTTGTAACCTTCTCGGCCTCCTTGCTGCAATAGACAGATCTGTACCTTCGCACGTGTGGAGATCCCTTAGCCCAAAACAGTCCCAAAATAATGCTGGAACACTTCGTAACTTTGTCCTCTCTCCTTGCTGGTTCTTAGGCTCTTTCTTTGTCACCTTCGCACTGCTCAATTTCAGACCTGCTTCACCGAAAATTGGTTCTCTGAAATTAGGCCGAGCGGCCTATTTATAGTGATTGGAGCCTATAATAAGCAGACTTGACTTGGGTGTGAGCCGACATGTCACTTGAGGAAATTATTTAATCCATTTTGAAGCCGACTTGAAGGAGGTGTCTTTGCTTGGTCTTGGAGGGCCTTCTTATACATTTTATGACTCATATAAAATTGTAACATGCCCAAGATGGGTCCTTCATACATGGCATTGACTCTCTTTGACTTTATGACCAATCCTAAAGGCTCACAATGGGAGCCATCACTAAAAATAAAATTCCTTGCTCATGAAACCCATGAGACAAGTATTACAAAATAATTTTATTTTTTCTTTACATCAATTACATAAAATCACATTTACATGTCATTATGAAGACCGAACCTAGTTACAGTTTTAAAAAAAAGTTACAACTCTATACTGAATAATAATCAATTGGAATAGACAGTTACACACGCTGCTCTTGACAAAGAAACAACACTACATTATGAATAATAATCAATCTGAGTAGACATTTACACAGGCTGCTCTTGACAGAGAAATAGATTTGGGAGTGAATTTGAATGTAACCTGGATTGTTCTTCAGATGTCAAGGCCAAGCTGCTTTTGACTATTAAATTTTTGTTTCGAAACACTATTTTTAAATGATGTTGTAAATTTCCAAAGCAACAGAACATTGCAAGCCAAAATAACATTACCTTGTCCTCCGTAAGTGGGACATCTTCCTTCATTTATGAGTCAAAGGCCTTGCGATACTCCAAGAAAGCCCAAAACAATAAAATGTGCTATGACGTCATCTCCAATGGTAACAAACACAAGCTCCAATGTGGTCTTTCCACCAGATAATCATCATCATGTGTGCTACAATACCTCAAAATCAAGGAACAGACCACTAAAACGTGAAATAGAATTTCAAATGATGATCATACGATCAAAGTAGTCCACCTAGGACGTCACCTCCAAAGGGTTCAACAACTCGACATCTGAGGTACCAACTCATCAAAGAATGTGCAAACTAATAGATCCATGGAATGAGGGATCAACCAACAAGTTAGTTGCATCAATCCACATGCAAAGTCATCACAATACTCAACTAAATCCATGAAGGAAGGGGACAGCCCCATCATACAAGTAAATATATCAGAGTCCCTCAACATATGTTCCAAGGAGGGGATACTAAGGAAGAATCCACTAGGAAGGGTAGAAAATCACATCGATACTTGATCCATGTGTTAAGAATGTCCAATCAAGCAGTGACATCGATACCATGAGCCTCAAGCCATGCTACACCATGTCTAACGTATTCATTGGGAGGGATAAAACCATCTAGAAATAAGAGCACAAGAAGAGTGCTCTCCTAAAATAAGGACTCCACCATGCCAAGAAACATCCTCACACCAAACAAGTCCATAATCACTAGGGATTTTCTTCACAAAAGACATATCTCATCATACATCACAATCATCATAGAATATTGTGCAGAAGTGGAGCACTCTCTCTAAGTGATACGCAAACAAACCAATCATACCATTATAATGCCTAGATAGGCCATGTTAGGTTGGGTGTTCCATAGCCCAAGCAAGCATCTCATGAAAACATTTACGAGGAGGTTGATCCATCAATAAAGGCATGCAATATAAAGAGAGCACCAATAGATGAGCCATGATAACGAATCCATAAATTATAACAATACTCCAAGCCAATACATGTATCCTTAGTCCATCCAACGGTCCATTAGTGTCATCCTGCAAAACTGTGACATGTGTGATGAAAATCACAATGTATTGATAATAATCACTAGGGTAGGCCTCATACAAAATTAGCAGTAAGTTAGTAACAGGCCCAACAAGTCCATGGCTCCAATTTTCCACTCAAAAGGTACCCAAACAGGTCACAAATTATATAGTAATCCATTTTGGATCAGAGGTGGTCCCCATATTTAAATAGGTTAGGAATATGGTTCAAGAGGCAAGTGAATTGTTTTGGAGGCTTTTATTTTTCTTAATGTTCTTTCTGGAAGTTGTTGTGGGTTGGGTTGGGTTGGGTTGGGTGGCAAATTGGTCAATTCTGATCAAACCAATAGAACCAGTTGGTTCATACCCACACTATATGTGGTTTACACACCAAACCAAACTAGGAATCGCTAAAAACTACCTGAACCAGAATCATTTGGTTCAAACTACTACACTCTAAAGTAGTGCTACCCTTGTTGTCTCATACCTATTTTTGATCAAAATTTGGATTCTGTAATAAAGGCTCTAATTTTTGTTCACGCTTTATTTTATTTTTCCTACTAGAATTATCGATGTTGGAATGATAACTTTAGGGCTTATTTAAAATCTGATGTGACATTTATCTTCACTGTTGAATCTGTATTTATCCTACGTTGCATATGGAAGGATCCCCTCCCCCACCCCTCCCCCAAAAAAAAAACAACCCGTATGTTTCATTTTGGCGGCTTAAGGATACCTAGGAAACTGTAAGGGACTCGTCGAGGGCATAGGGACTTGCTCACCATACCCAAGATGTTCCTAGCAGACTTCAGTGATGTTCTGGGCAGAATTCGACGTTGTTTTGCAGATGTCTATTCAGTTTTGACAATGGACATTGCTGATTGGTCAATGTTAATTTGGTAGCTCAAGGACAAATTCCCTCCTTTGGACAATCTTCCTCATCAAGAAAGATCCCTCCTAGCCCTTGGAAGAATTTAATTTGGTTAAGGAAAAATACATTTTTAATGTGGAAACCCACATGTGCACAAAAGTTCAGGTCGGCTTAAAAGAGAAATTGGACACCCTTAAAAGCATATAAATACAAGTCAAGTGACCCTCATTTGGACATCATCAACAAGCATCTTCTTCTCTCTCTTCTTTGTTTTGGCTCGCACAGGTCTAAGGTTGGTTCACAAAATTGGTTTGTACAGGTGCGAAATTGCAAGGTTCGAGCTTGCACATGTGAAGAAAGAATTTCGATCTGTAGCCGCAGGATTGGAACAGGGAATTCGCAGCTATAGCCACTCGCATGATGGGGTTCTCCCTGTGGTTGGAGAGCTTCAGCTGCACACATGATCATTAGCTCCTTGCAACTATGTCCTAGGGTTTTGTTGATAGTTGATCGCAGGCCTTGAAACTCTTATTTGAAACAGATCTGTCTATTGGGCTCATTGTTTGGTTGGTTTTGCTGGATAGTCTTGTGTATGGTGAATTGGAACATTGTACTCTCTCTTTGCAGAACATTTTATGACAATCTAATAAGAAGAAGAATTTGAAAGGGTTTTCCCCCTTGTGGGGTTTTTCCCTGGTCTTTGACCAAATTGGCAAATCTGTGTGTCTCTTATTTCTCTTTATTGTCTTCTATTGTCTATTGCATTTACTATTATATCTACAATTGCCCTTGATAATTGGAAGAATAAAATGTGTAGAAAGGTTGCCAATTGAAGAAAAGAATTGGGCTAAAGTAATTGTAACAACATAAAACAACGGAAAATTAATAGGCAATATGATATATTCAAGCTTGATAATTTCTTTGAATTTTGGACTTTTATTTTGTGATTTGAATTTATGACTTCACAATTGATATTATGTATTAAACTGATTCTAACTTCTATTTCCACATATTTATTTTTATTATTCATGTTTATGGTGAATTCTTTTTTTAATAATGTTGGAAATACTAAGAAGGGGGGTGAATCAATATTTCTTTTACAATTGTTATTTTTAATCAGTTAAGATCACTTAAATAGAACACAAAATGAACAATGACAGAATAAATACTTTTATTAATCAATATTTGGTGAGGACACTAGTCCTTTTGCAATAATTCAACTACAACAAAGATTAGGGCTCCAACCTCAGATGAAGACACCAGTCTTCAAATCAACCAGATTCCAACCTGCACTTCAAGGCTCCAACCTTGTGCACCACCAAGCTCCAACTAGGTCTTTTAGAGGACTCCAATCCTCTCTGTAGTACAGGCTCAAAACTGATCTTTCTAAGGCTCCAACCTTGTTTTTATGAGGCACCAACCCTTTCAATTTGCTTCAAGTTCTTCAATAATGAGTATAAGTTGTTCTTCAAGGCTTCCCAAACACTTCTACAACAAGCCTTGACAGTTTGTTCAATATAGCTTTAAGGTATCTTCAACAAGTCTTCAACAGTCTACTACTTCATCATTGACAAATTTGTCCACTGTAGAAGGTGTCTTTGTCATGTCCCTTCCTTAATTAATTTGGAACAAGACTAATTATTGAATTTTTGGGGGCAAATTTGGAGATAGTGGGGCCCATTCGATTTTTATTAGGAGATTAGACTTAGGAGAAGTTATTTTGTTGTGGTTAAATTACACATGGGGGCTACCCACACTAGGGAAATACTCACTCCCTAGTTCAGTTTGCATGGAGGTGGTTAAGTGACAGCCCACGATGGAGGTAAAACTAGAGGGAAAAGTGCTCCATGAAATCCATATAAGGAAGGCAACTCTCCTCATTTCATTCATCTTTTGGCATATCAATTTCTCTTTGGTTGTCCGAGTTGCTTAGCTAAGTCACTTGTTGTTCAGCGCTAGTTCTTCAAGCGAAGAGCTCACCCTTTCCTCAGGGGACTTCGAGTGCCACCCTAGGAAGGTTTTTCTTCATTCTTTAGTAGGAGGATTCCATTTTGGTTTCCAACAGTTGCATTCACCTCTAGGTGGTGTGTATTACTGGAGGATGCAGTGAAGAGGAGGCCGAGTTTCCTTGTGGTGTCTTGTAGTGGAGTTTGGTTGGGAGATTTTCCAAATAGGAAGCATAGGAGGTTTGTTGTCACTTTGGATAGTTTGGGAGCTCGAGGAGTGTGCTTCTTTGTAGTGTGACTTTCGCACTTCTTGGGACAGCGTAGAGGCAACACTTGGTGCACACGTGGGAGGTAGAGTATCAGTATTTGAGTCTAAACTTTGCCGAGGAGGTTAAGGGAAGTATTTGAGGAGGAGATTGCTTCATTTTTGGAGCTTGGAAGGAGGATTTCATTGGAATTCCTTGCAAGCCATTTTTTGGAGCAGCTTGGAGGGTGTAGGGCATATTGGAGGCCGAATTTGGGAGGTTGGATTCAGCCCAAACCCTTTATGGGTTTTCTGGGTTTTCTAGGTTTTTGACAAGGATCCTAGATACAAAGTTTCAGCATTTTCTGAGCACTGGAGATGGGGTTTTCAGCCGTATCTTTGCAGCAGACAATGCAAAATAACTAGGAATTGCACAATTTCTTTGGGGTCGACTTTGGGAGGTCAAAATCAGGCCAAACCATTTCTGGGTTTTTGTGGGTTTTGGTCAAGGAGCTTGGGGCTGAATTTGTACCATTTTTTGAGCAACGAAAGTGGAGTTTCTTGCAATTTCTTTCCAACCATCATCGTAGTTTTTTGGACAGCACAAAACATTAGAGGAGCAGACATTTTCCAATACTTGATATCATTGTCTCATCACCTGGATTTTGTCACGCTTGCCATTAAGGCAAGCCCAGGTGCATTCATCCATACTATTGTACTTGCTCCATTGATTAATAAAATGGCTCAGCTAGTTCTACTTCTGGAGTTTTTATGAGCATGTACTGTTTGTTAAAATTTTCTGTGTTGAGAATCGTTTTTGCTTTATGTATCACTGTTTGTTAAAGCTAGGAACATTACAGTCTCCTAAACTTTTCATGATACCCAATCAAATTTTTAAGGTACTACATCAATACTTCAATCATGTTGCTTCTTCTAGATGCTCTGTACAACCAATTCTCTGCTTTAACAAGTCAACAAAAAGATCTTCGATTTATCCTTAATGTACTGCTCTAGATGTTATCACTGCTACATTGATTGCTTCAAGGCTAACTTCCAACGTCTGTAATGTCAAACACTCTTTCCTCCAAAAGATGCTCTAATAGTGCTCTAATAATTAAGACAACTTCAGAAATATAACAATTCTTCCTGTTCTTTAAGACCGTTGTTTCTTTAGTAGACATAGGGCATGAGCTTCCAAGATGTCTTCACAATTTCCAACAACAATAGGTCTTTGGTAATGTCTTCAATTTGGCAGCTCCAATGATACTTTGAAATCTTCTTCAAGATCAATTTCTATCAAGACACGAGTCTATTCTTCTAGGTTTGCACTTTTTGTTGCTTCAAGATTTTCTTCTCTCACAAGATCAACCAAAGTCTTTAGCAAATCTTTAATCAAACTTCTTTACTCAAAACAAATTGTTTCAATAATGCTTCAGTAACATTCCTATAGGGGTCAATATCTTCAAAAGGGATATTGATTGTCTTCAAATTCGTTGGTGTGTAGATCCTTGTCACAAATCCGCAAATTGGCATGCCACAAGTTCGTAGGTCATGCCACGGGTCTTCAGCTCACAAGTTGTAACTATAACACTGATCCTTAGGTCACAATAGAGACTTCCACGAATATTGTCCAGCTTATCAAACCCGCAAAGGAACACACACAGAAAATGCAGAGATACAGATAATCTTCTCAAGACAAACAATGTTCATATTCAAATGCTCTTCTTGTACAAGACGTGAACTGCTCTTCAAATGTTCCTCGCTTTATCCGCCTTCTATCTGCTCTGCATCCTTATTCTTTCCTTCTTCCTTGCCTCAACCGCTATCTCTTTTCTTTGTGGATTTCAGATGATATAACCGAATTTTCTTGCTTAGAAATGGAAGGAACTCGTCCTTATATTTATAGTTGTTTGTGTCTACTGAAGGGGCATGACTGTTGGTTTAAGGAGTGCTGACCTGAGTTTAGGAGCCCACCTATATGCATTTGAATTTTTTTTATTTTAATTGATAAAAAGTGACTTGTGGAGGATTTAGCATAGGGCATGATGGTTAAGTTTTAGGAAGTGTTGCATTTAACATTTCATAAGTAGGGATATGTATAGTTAGGATTTCATGGGCATCTTTTAGTGATTCCTAGGGTTGACATCAACAAGCACATAACAAAAGTTTTTTATTAGGATTAGGACAATATAGATATTAGGGCTTTCTTCATTATTCATCATTACTTGGAGCTAGGGTTTTAATGGTTCTTCATATTAGGCATGACATCATAGGTTCTAAAATTGGCAACTAAGGCAAAACTCCACATGGGTCATCTTATTTTAATAGCTTATATTTTTCTTGGATTCCCGTCTTCGAGAGGTGTAGGATTGATCTAAGGATCATCTGATTCTGACATGTACAAATGAAGTTATGAATTTATTTTGATTATGGTCAAATTTTCAAGGTTGGCCAGCAAACTTATGTAGGCTCAGAAGCCCAACAGTCACATCTATTCATCCTCAACATTGCATATAAATAGAAGGTGACTTAGCCTCATTTGGACACACTCATCTTCACACTTCTCTCTCTCTCTCTCTCTCTCCTCATTGATTGGGTATAGATTTATGGACCTATCTCTTTCCACACGTCCGAAATTTCATGAGCGAAAATTTAGGAGGCCGAAATTTCAGGAGACCGAATTTCTGGACAGTTTAACCAGCATTGACTGCAATTAGGGCCGACTGTAGGTGGGTTGTTTGACCAGGCTTTGACTGGGTTGAATTTGACTATTTTGAGGGTTGTTTTATCTTATTGTTTGGAGGCTGAAGTTGACTGACATTGACTGATTTGTTGAAGGTCAAATCTGCCTTGTTGACCAGCATTGACTTTTCTGGCTAGGGCTCTTTTGCTGTTGTTATAAATTATTAGATTTGTAAATTGTATTATCTCTCTCTGTTGAACTATTGAAGACTAAAAGAAGATTTGATTAAGGGTTTCCCCACATTAGGGTTTGTCCCTAGCTGGTGCCACATCTTGTGTCCTCGTCTTGGCTTGTCTTCTACTGTTTATGTTTATGTTTTATCTGCATTTTACTATCATGTTGATGTGATTGCTAATCTGAATATTGATATTGGGCTAATAAAGAAATTGAAGTAAAATTGCTCTAAAGCATAGAACATACCATTGTTGCCTAAAATTAACATGGTATCAAAGTTGAGGTGAAGACAAAGCCCAAGCAAGAGTGAAAGAGAAATCATCAAAGACAATTGCACAAGGGCAAAAGGTTCAATGGGTTCCTCATCCTACTTCCCGGCTAAAGACAAGCTCCATGATAAATCTTACTATCATGGATAGAAGATGTCTCTTGATTTGACCTTGGAAGAAAAAGAAGTGATGGACAATGTGCAGGGTACTTACAAGGCCTCTCTTCCTTTGCCTTCAAAACAACTAGCACTGCGGCCAACTTTAGCAGCCAACACTCCCCACAATGTAACACCTAATGTAGCAACCACCAATGATGATTTGATGACACCCCAGACACAGAAATCTTTTGCAAACCCATGAGCATCAACGCCTTATTTTGCCAGAGCTCGATCATTTCGTGAGACAGGTCAATCTACTTCTAAAGATGCAACTTTTGAATCTCCTTATTTGGCAAAAGAAATCTTGACTTCCCATCATTCAAAAAAGTACAGTTCTAGAAGGCTTCAAGGAAGTCAGTCTCCTGATGTATCAGTTAATGCACCCAGACTTGACCAAATTGTTGAGTTCTCACTAGCCCTCAATGATAAGTTGCTTCCCATTCGAAACCAGAGAGTTAAGGATGTTCCTTTAGACACCCCAAAGAAAAGTTGCCAATCTGGGCCAGTAACAAGAAGTAGGGGACTGGAAAGGTCTATCTCATTGAGCTCAGTCATGGATAGAGATGATTCCAATGGTGATAGGACATAGTAAAAGTGCACCATCCAAATTAATACGAAGACTCCCCCTCCTGCTCCTCAGGTGAATCCATCTTTTAATGATGTTATCCATGTGATCAGACAGTATTTTTAGGATTGGTACTGATCATTTGAATCTAGAGACATGCATCTTGGTACTAATCAATCGGATCCAGAGACATGCGACTTAATGCAAGGAAGAATGGACATGGGTTCCTTAGTTGATCTAGGCTATAGCAATCTTTCGCCTGTTGTGGAACTTGCAAGGGTTTTGATGATATATGTGATGTTGCGACGGTTCAAGTTGAAGATGAGAAATTCTAAACATCAGCAGTGAGTGGAAGAGGAGCCGCTAGTAGAAGAGGAATGAAAAGGAGGAAGAAGGGGAGGTGGCTCAGTGGCGAGTGGAAGAGGAACAAATTGCCGGGTGATTTTTCCACGTGTCATATTTTGATTAGAGTGAGGAGGACGAAAATAAAGCTTCCCGATTGGTTGGGGTGAATAGTGTTTGCTCACCTCAACCCTGCAGAGAAAACGCCTTTTAGCATAATTAAATAAAATAACTTTAACAAAAATGTCACTTTATAAAATCATTATAAAGTAATTTTATTAAATTATAAAGTAACTTTATAATAAGGTTTTATAAAGTTTACTATACATATAAATAATTAATTAACTATAATAAAAAATAAAATTTAAAAATATAGGTAAAAAAAATTGAGAAGAAAATGGGTAAAGTTCAATAATACCACTTACACATGTTGAAATGATGTGGGCAAGTGAAGAAATTGTCAGTGATTAAGCTTTGAGGACAAAGCTTTTTGAAGAGGGGCAATGTTACAAATATAATTTATATAAAATAAAATAAATATAAATGAATAAATAGTAATCATAATTATAGTTAATTAATGATTAGTTAAAGAAGAGGAATGTTTCTAAAGTACATGACCATTCATTGAAGGGGCCTAGGTATATAAGCGGGCCCTCATTGTAACATTCAATCATCCTTGTACTATCAACTTATCAATAAAAATTATATTATTCAACACATTTGTGTATTTTACATTTAAAGCACAACAACTTAGAGTTTTGTTGTTACAGATTGGCTAGAGAAGATTTGTTATATTGGAGGGATTTATGAAATCAAGAGCAAAACCAATGACAATTAGCAAAACCTTAACCAAACTGAAAATTAATCGCTCAAATAAATCTCTTTACGAAGACATTCATCAAACCCTTTTGTTTGTATTTTTGAACATCTTTTTCCGAGTAGTAAGAATCCTTGATAAATATATGGAGTGTTATTGTTCCTAAAGATTTAGAAGAGACGTTATGAGACTGCGTTTATAGTGAGTTTATTTGTGAATCTAATTTCTTCATTTTTTTTGTCGATCAAGTTCTTATATTAGTTTTTCAAAAAAGGAGTACAAATGATCAATGATTTCTTAGCTCTCCCAGCCTCACTCCAACCTGATTTTTTCGCCGAGAGAGTTGGACAGTACCTTGAGAATAAAAAGTGATTTCTACAAAATACCAAAAATCAAATAGGTTCTAACACCCAGAAAACTACCATCACAATTACATAGGAGGATTTTTCCCTTGAACAATACCCAGATCTACCGGCGAACCTTGCCCCCCGTGGACATGAAAATCTATGTGAGCCAATCTAGCCTCTATCTCGTCTGACCACTCATCAACTCAGCGTTGGTTGCGGCAGAGAGAGGCTAGGCGTTCCAAAATTTCTTCTTCAGAAGACTGCAAATCATTGATATACGCGATTACCTCATTCCAGTCTTCATATCGTTGCTCTCAGAGAATGTCTAGGCTGGTTTGGATGCTCAGTAGTTGCTTCGCGATGGTTTGCAATGTTGGAGGCTGTTCAACATGACCCAACAACTAGGGCAGCTCCTCTACCACCTCCTCTTCCATCAAGGTGCCCTCCTCCTCACAGTCTTCCCCTCTCGCTGCCCTTGCCTCCAACTAGCCCTAGTGGCCAGCTCCACGTCTCGACCTACCCCTTTTTCATTGCATTACTGCACCACCAAGCTGGGTTGGCCCTAATATGCGTCAATCTCCTCTCGCCCACTGCACCCCCATTTCAGCTCTACCGAGAATATTTGAGCTCACCTGCCTCAGTGAGATGAACTTTGTTGGATCCCTAGCTCATCGACGCCCACCCGACATTGCTCTCCACTGCTGCAAAGCTCCCACACTACTCAAGTCACCCCCCAACACCCAAGCGTTGGGAACTAGTACCGAATTCTAGCAATAACCCAAAGTTGTAAGACCACAAAGCAATGGCATTCGCCACTCTATGAGTGAAACCAGGCATAAGGGAACGACACTAACTAGCAATATAGTTGGTTGACTCAAGACCCCTCCCCGACGCTTGGAGAATAGTTCTGGAAGGCGAAGGTTGCAGCGTCTACCGAGCCACCAAAAACACTGTGAACACCTGGGTCCTAAATCTCCCTCCCAGTGGACCAAAAGTCAACCGACGACATCAAGCTCCCATCACCCTCGCCAAACGCACCCTCAATTCTACATGTTCAGGCTTGCATGCATAGGAGTACCTGTGCATACACCACTACTTTGCCCCCATGTACCTTACTACCATAACCAATAGGCATAAAACACACATCAAACTCCAACGGTCGTATAAATGGATAATGGCCTCCTTCTGGATTGTTCCTAGCTTCCGCCACTTGGGGCTCTCTGCCCTTGTACCATTAGCACATGTCATACCATTGATCCCATCAGTTGGGTTGTGTGCCAAATCGTCCAACCGATTTGTTCCCTTGCGTGGTCGTTGAGCATACACCCCCATCGAGGATGATTTCTTCATTTTTATTATTTATTAATGGCTATACAAATCTTCACGCTTTTTAACATTTTAAGGGTGGATTCCGATCACGATTTTTGTGGATCCATTTCCAGAAATCCAGAAACAGATCCAAAAAAAATTTAAAACCCTTGGAAACGTATCCAATTCCAAATCTGATGTTTTCAATTTTTTGAAATTGCACAAAAACATTTTCACAACATTTTTGTTGACACCTAATCTTCATGATTGGGGAATTTGTAAATAAATAAATCAGGAATGTGAACAGTCATCGGAAGATGAACTGAACAATCACTCCTAATGTATATAACAATAACCTACCTATGGAATAATCAGACGAATCAGTTTTTTCTGCCTTTGGAGAGTTACTGCCTGGCCTGACATGGTATCAGAGCCAGTTCTAAAAATAGTTGTAACTCCCTTCATTTCTGCCACTGCCTCTGTCCTGATCATTGCTGCCACTGCCTCTGTCCAGAGCGTTGCTCTGCCTCTGCCTCTGTCGCTCTCTGAACAGTCAGAGCCATGTCATAAACGTTTCAAAAAAAAAAAAAGGCGCTATTCCTCCTTTGATTATTCCGTGTACATTCCGTTGGAGAAACGGTTTCCTCTGCCACTGCACTACGTCAATGAATCGATTGGGTTAATTTTCCAGACATTGGCTCTCTGGAAACTGCAGCTGTAGACCTGAGCATTTCCTTGGAATGTAAAGATCGATATTCTGTCCTTCTTCATGTTGATGGCGTCTCTCTGCCTCACCGGTGGTGAATCATGATTTATGTAACGAGCTGCTTGAAGATTTGAAGCGTATGTGAACTGATTGCTCGCACTGATAACTGGATTGTTGTGACTCGAGTCTACGTCGACGGAGTTTGCTGCAACGATGGTTTCGACCCGCCTGCTGAAACGAGTTATTTGCTGATCCTAATAGAGCCAGAGAAGTCGATTGGACGGTAAAACTCTAAATCACTCCTTATGTAAAACCATAAATCTCTGCACTCGCGGGTAAAATTCTGGGTATTGTGGTATATGTTGAAGTGTTTCACTGTAATAGTTGACACTCAGGATATTTTAAGGAAGATATTTTCAGTGAGGGCACGCTTTGTAGACGGTTAGCTAAGGTATATCTCCAGCAATAAGTTCCAGTAATGCATGCGTGTTGGCATCCATTATAATTACCCGCAAACCCATGTGCCCACGAATGAAGCCTGGTAAGTAAGTTATAACCTTGTCCTTTACATCAGTTTGGATTTGGCGGTCATCGTTTCCGGCGGTGTATTGCAGAGTTGACATGGTATCATTCATCAGAAATTGCAAATATCAGTGCGCGCTCGACTCGGTGTTGCTCTCGGCTAACGACGCGACCTCGCTACGCCTCTTTGCAGTCCGACTCTGAACAATAGAGGCGTTTCAATCGGTTTGCACAACCTTTTAGCGCTCGATCGGTGCCCGGATCCACCTAGGCTGCGCTATACGGTCTTTTGTGGTGTGTTTTCGCGCTCTGGGAGTCCAGGTGTGGGGGAAACCCCTATATTCTTTTTATATCCCTGAGGTTACTAGTAAGTCGGTGGGTTTTCGAGTTTGTATCATTGTAATAAGTATAAGGTGAAACCGAGTTTGCATCATTGTAATAAGTATTCAGATTGAAGTTATGTATGGATGAACAGCTGGTATTATTATGGATGCTTTTATCTAACATTAGAAGGATTTGAAGAAAATATAGTGCATAAAGTTGTAGCGTAAGGAAGATATTTGAAATCCTTTGAGAATGCCTTTTTGACTGCAATTTCACTTTTTTATCAGCAGAAGTTTTTTATCAGCAAAAGTTTTTTATCAGCAGAAGTTTTTTTTTATCAGCAGAAGTAATTTTTTACAGAATGCATTCAATCATCTCTATGGTAGGAATAGTTCTCACTGGCAAGGAGAACTATCCTGAATGGTCCCGGATGATAAAACACACCCTCATCTTCAATGAGTTGTGGAAAGGAGTGTGTATCGGAGAAGGAGACAATGACCCAGTGCAGCCTACATCAGACAAAGAGCTCATCATTTGGGAAAACCAGAACAGCAAAGCCTATGCATTAATCACAGCATCTGTAAATGAAGAGGTGTGTCGCCATATTTCATCGTATTCAACTGCCTTTGAAGCTTTACAAAAGCTGAAAGAACTCTATGACTCACATTCTGCACTTGAAGTTGTTCAGCTCATGATTAAACTCTTCACTCTTGAACTGAAAAATAATGATCCTCTTGCTCTTGCATCTGAAGTAAAGTCTATAATGCATGATATCAAATCCACTAAGTTTGAGCTGGATATCCCTCTTATTGCTTTTCTCAAGGCACTCTATCCTACCTACTCCAATTATCTTGAGTCTTTACAAGCAAATGGAAATCTTAAAGATATAACCTTTGACTCTCTTGTGAAAAAGTTTGCTGAAAGAGAGAAAGCCTTTGGAAAGAAGACAGCCCCTGAATCTTCTGAAGAGACTGTGTGCCTTGCTCATAAAGAAAAGCATCCTGCTCAAGATTCTACAAGAGGAAGAGGTGGACGAAGAGGAAGAGGAAGATACTTCAGAGGCGGGGGGGCAGACATTCTCAAGGAGAAAAGGCAGATCTGCATTGCATTCGCTGCAAACGAAATGGATCACATGATGCTTCTACATGCAAGCTACCATGGGACAAAATTGAGCAGAAAAGAAACCAGCAGAAAGGTAAAACTGATGATACAGACAAAGGTAAAGCACCTGAATCCGCTCACTATATTGAGGCACAATGTAACATTGGAGTAAATGAAGATTTGTTTAATGCTTCACTTGCTTCTTCGAAAAATGATTGGTTGCTTGATTCAGGAGCAACCTGTCATATGACTTATAGAAAAGACTTTTTTGAAGATTTCACTGACAATGTTGATGGAGCAGTATACTTTGCAGATCAGTCAAAAATCAAGCCATCAGGGCTTGGCACAATCAGGCTTAAACTGCCTGGTCTTCCAGACTTTCTTCTGGATCATGTTCTATATCTCCCACAGCTCAAGAGAAACTTGTTGTCCTTGGTCCACATCCGCCAGCAAGGTCACTCCATTCATATGTTTGATGGCAAGCTTGAGGTAAGAAAAGCATCTGACCACTCACTTGTCATGAGGGGAATAGAAGAAGAAAGACTTCTCAAACTGCAAGGAACCTCTGCTCATGCACAACATTTCTCATATATTTCTCATCATGAAGAAGGTACACTTCCATCAAGTTTATTATGGCATGCTAGATTTGGACATTTAAACTATGACAGTCTCCGCTTATTGAAGAAAAATGGTGTTGCTGGTTTGCCTACAATTCCTAGGAAACATAAGCAATGTGATGCTTGCATTCTAGGAAAGCATAGCAAACAGTCTTTTCATGATTCACATTCAAGAGCACATAGGAAGCTTGAACTCATTCATTCAGATTGATGTGTTCCAATGCCTGTTCCTTCTGCAAATGGAAATAAATATATCATGACATTTATTGATGATTACACCAGAATGTGTTGGGTTTATTTATTGAAGAACAAATCTGATGCCTTTCAAACATTCAAGAATTTTCATAAATGGATTGAAAATGATGCACAATCTCATATTGGGTCTATTTGCACTGATAATGGAAAAGAATATACATCAAATGAATTTGAAAACTATCTTCGCCAACATGGGATCAAACATCAAACAACTGTGCCTTATAATCCCCAACAGAATGGTGTAGCTGAAAGAATGAATAGAACAATCTTGAATATGGTACGATCCATGCTTTTCTTCAAAAATGTAAAGATAATGTTTTGGGTTGATGCTGTTCTATGTGCTGCATATATAAAGAATAGATGTCCATCTAATGCTATAAGAAACAAGACTCCTTATGAATTGTGGTATGGACATGTTCCTTCGGTAAAACATCTCAGGGTCTTTGGTTCCACCTGTTATGCTTTGATACCAAAGGTACATAGAAACAAACTTGGTGCTAGAAGTCGTAAGTGTATCTTCCTAGGGTATTCAAACACCTCCAAAGCATACCGTCTCTATGATGAAGTAAATAAAAAGTTTGTTGTATCTAGAGATGTAATTTTTCTTGAATCATCCAAATCTGACAATGTTGTTGAGCGGCAACTTGATCGCTTGGATAGATTCGCAAAAACGAAATCATTTCAAGAGTTTGATAATCAGATTCCACATCTTGAAGGGGGATTCCTATACTAGAACAACATGTGGAATCTTCTTCTGAAGAACAATCTCCTCTACATGAAACTCCAACAACGGATGATGCTTTAAGTGATGTAATTGATAGAATTGGGAGACTCAATCTTGATTCAGTCCCAACTCAATCAACAGAGCAGCCTGGACCATCTCAGAAAGGTCCCCCAAAATGGCTGACAAAGACACTTGAAAGTGTTCATCCTGATGAAATTGGAAAAACAGGAACCAGAAATTCAAACCGACAAAATGGAGGTGATGTAGATGACTCTAATTCATCTGTTGATATGGATGTTACTTATGATTGTGAATTGAACTTGTCTACAGATTTTGAACCAACTTCCTTCAAAGAAGTTGCTTCTCATGATGAATGGAAAGAAGCAATGCAAAAGGAGTATGATGCCCTCATAGAGAATGGCACTTGGAAGCTGGTTGATCCTCCATTTGGAACCAAACCAATTGGCTGCAAGTGGGTCTACAAAAACAAGTACAAAGCTGATGGCTCACTTGACAAGCACAAAGCTAGGTTTGTGGCCAAAGGTTTTGCACAGAAGGAAGGGGTCGATTATGAGGAAACTTTTGCCCCCACAGCAAAATGGGCCACCATCCGGACACTCTTTGCACTAGCAGCTCAGAACGGTTGGAAAGTCCATCAAATGGATGTAAAAATTGCATTCTTGAATGGAGATCTAAAAGAGAATGTTTTTATGTCCCAGCCTGAAGGATTTGCTGTGAAAGGACATGAACATAAAGTATGCAAACTTGTGAAGTCCTTGTATGGCCTCAAACAAGCACCGCGAGCCTGGTATGAAAAACTAACTGAGCATCTTCTGAAACTCAACTTCAATCATTTTGATCTTGATTCTTGATGATGCAACTTTATTTGTCAAGAAAGTTGGCAAAACAGTTGTGTATCTTGTGGTATATGTAGATGATCTTTTAATGACAGGGAACAATGAAAGCTACATTGCATCCATAAAGAAGGAATTGGGGAAAAGTTTTGAAATGACTGATTTGGGCTATGTTCATTACTATCTTGGCATTGAAGTAACCCAACATCCAAAATCCATATTTCTTTCTCAAAAGAAATACATTGGAGATTTGTTAAACAGATTTGGCATGACAGAGTGCAATCCTCTTTCTACTCCAATGGAACAAAACTTAAAGCTCACATCTACTGAAGGAAAGGAATTTGAGGATGCAACAAAGTATAGACAGCTTGTAGGAAGTCTCATCTACCTCACTACTACCAGACCAGACATTTCATTTACTGTTGGAATCCTCTCCAGGTTCATGCAAAAGCCTTGTGAGGGACATTGGTCTGCTGCAAAAAGAGTTCTAAGGTACTTGTAGGGAACTCAAGACCTTGGAATCAAGTATACACAGGTGGACGACTTCAGCTTGATTGGATACTCTGATTCAGACTTCGATGGAGACAAAGAAACTGGGGTATCTACTTCAGGATATGCTTTGAGTCTTGGATCAGGAGTTGTCCCCTAGAGATCACGCAAACAATCAGTTCCAGCAGATTCCACAACTGAAGCAGAATACGTGGCAGCAGCTGAAGCAACGAAAGAAATTGTGTGGCTCAGGAAAATTCTTGAAGATTTGCAGGTAAAACAAGTACAATCAACTCCACTCATGATTGATAACACCTCTGCAATAAAGTTGGCCAAGAATCCAAAGTTCCATGATCGAACAAAGCATATCAATACTAAATATCATCTGATTCAACATCATGTTGAAGCCAAAACAATCCATCTCTGTCATTGTTCCACAAATGAGCAAATTGCAGACATCTTCACCAAAGCACTTGGAAAGGAAAAGCTTGAACAATTCAGAATGATGCTTGGACTCACCAACATCCCTTCAGATAAGGGGGGGAATGTTGACACCTAATCTTCATGATTGGGGAATTTGTAAATAAATAAATCAGGAATGTGAACAGTCGTCGGAAGATGAACTGAACAATCACTCCTAATGTATATAACAATAACCTACCTATGGAATAATCAGACGAATCAGTTTTTTCTGCCTTTGGAGAGTTACTGCCTGGCCTAACAGTTTTGAATAAGGATCGTACCTGTTTCCATTTCGGAAACGGGGATCCACGTTTCAGGCAAATTCTCTAGGCGTTTCCAGTAAATTAGCATGATTGTATGTATAATGTATGATTGAATTTGTATCATCATGTACATGTTTCGGTTTCTAAATTGAAAGAGAATCTATGTAATATCTATTGATTTTTTAATATATATAAGTTTATAACGTGTCTTCAGTGTCATGTGTCCCATGTCTTCGTGTCATGTGACTTAGAATGGAATCAATGCATATGTCAACATTGAGAACTAAAGTTTCCAATATCTCCCAAACGCATAGAAATACAAATGAATTATTTCAACAAATAGATTGATCTAACGAGGAGATGACACAACCCTAGCCAGAATATTAAAGCCAGCATTACTTCCAAATGTATCTACCTTGAGAGGTTTTATCTTGCATAACTAATTTATTTCAGTTAAAAATATAGTATCCCATTTTGTTTATTTTAAAGAATGTCATTTTGACACCAAAATGGCAGAAACTTTTCC
The DNA here is from genome assembly GCA_031772625.1 of Pinus tabuliformis. NCBI lineage: Eukaryota > Viridiplantae > Streptophyta > Pinopsida > Pinales > Pinaceae > Pinus > Pinus tabuliformis. Next base: position 691,951,007 of record CM062820.1, read on the forward strand.
AAGGACTTTCACCTAAACCAGTACAAACTTTAACAATGTTAATCTGATCAAAACTCACCCCAACCAACATGAATATAATAAATTGATGAAAAAATGTATCCAAATGAATAGCCACCTATATGTTTCAAGTGCTGAAGGAATCAACCCTGAATTTATCTTCATCAAAAATCATTAAGTTCGCAGTGAATTAGAATGAACAATTATATTTAGAGTGATCTAAAGTCAGCTCATATATCAGGAACTTCAATTGTCATATTGTTACCAATTTTGATGCACATTTTTGGGCATTTTGCTATCAGTTGTTGGTTAATTATAGAGGTTCAAATTCTATATGGGAATCATCCAAGGACATATTATGGAATCACACCCCATTCATGGCACTACCCTTATGGTTCACTGAGAAATCTTAGGATTTCCTAGTAACTATTTACTGCTCAACAGTGGGTGCTATGGTGTCTTTGAGAAAACTGTTCAATGCAAAATGATCAGCTCATGTCACTATCTACAGTTTTGATGGCGATAATATTTCTATATCATATGGTGATATTGGGTTTATGTGTGAACTTCCTAGTAGATATGACATGTATTTGCACTTTATACAACCAATTGTCATGTCTACAAAGGCTATTTCAGATTTAATTATTTAATGCACACATGTTAAGGATGGTTGAGGTAATCTAAGAGCTGATTGTGTTATAAGAATACATAGGCCTCCTACAATTTGCCCTAGCACATATAATTATATTTTCAGTAGGAGATGATGTTGTAACCCTAGATGGAGCACACATGTGGAGGCAAATTTATGATAATTATTTTGGCTACAGGGGTGGGCCGTACGCTCTTGAGAGTATATGGAAGCTTTTATCTGATACATATGGACACTTGCACGCTTCTTGGATGACCTTAAAAATGTGTTGAAAACTATTTTTGGCAAGTCGACTAGCTGTTATGGCACATGTGGGACAGCAAATAACACTAGGTAACCTCACACTCTTCTCTACATGGACTGATTTGGCTTTTGGACACTTGGATGCATGGAATGTCCTCTTTCTAGTTCACATGTACCACTCAAGGATGTTTGTTGCTACTTTTAGAATGGATCGAACTTCTCGGAGAGGAATCAAGTCTCTCATGAGAAAAACTACCTCTCTTGCAGACCAATGTTGCGAAAATCGTGATTAAGATTAAATCGGTGAGGGTCCAGGAAAAAAAAAAATTGTAAAAAAATGAGATAAAATCGGTAAAAATTGGCAAAAAACAGCAAAATTAGAAAGAAAAAAATACAAAAAAGAAAATTAAAAAAAAAAAACAAAAAATACAATTATCGCGATTTTTTTCAAAAAGAAAAAATCGGCCAATTTAATCATTTTAGGGAAAAATCGCAATTTTCACAACAAAGTTGTAGACTATTCCAAAATCCAAATAACTGTTGTAACCCTATATATTTTATTATTTTTGTTAGATAGGGTTTTTGCATGAAAAATATTGTTTTATTATAAGAGGTTATAGTGCTCTCTCTAAAGAGAGCCCCTGTCTGTGTAATGGTCGTTGGTAGTTGGAGAAACTCTAGTTCTATTTTGTTTTGGCCTTTGGAGCACTGGAGCATTGATGTAAAAGAATTATATTGTTAAATGCAAACAAAAGAACATCTTCATGTCAAGCTTATTGTGAAGAATACAATCTGGGTATTGTTAATCTAGATTGTGAGAATTTGATAAACAAATAATTATTTATTTTAATTTCTGATGTAATCGGTGCTTGAGTTATTTAAGTGAATTTGATTTCCTTCGTTATAAGTCTTGCACACTTAAAGTGTATCGTTTAAAAGCATTTTCTCCCAGTAAATAGATAAATTTCTTCTTCATTGCAGTGCATTACATGCTACGGAAATTATATTATGGTAAGCAATTAGTAGCTGTAGCATGCTTTATACAGCTGCTCATAGCCCTAAAACAAGAGAAGATAGCACTATAGGACGTTGTTCTTCAAGACCCTATAGTCCAAGTAATATTGGCAGTGATCTCCACTTCAAACACTCCTACATTTTCACTATTTACAACCTTTTCTTTGGCTGTAATTACATTCTGGAAAATACATACCGAAAACCCTAAATTTCCAGATTAGTTTTCAGCCACCTGGTTTTGACTTGTTGGCTGTAAAAGACATGAATTCTACATCAATAAATCCTCTAAAATTGGCCTTTTACTTGAGGTCTAAAGATTCCTTTGTTAGCCTCTCAAAAGTCTATATTTCATAACCTATATTTTGGCAAGAGTAAACTTAATCGCATTTAGAAATTAATTCATTTCTGCATGCTTAAATCTGACTGGTCACGAATTATACAGCTGGAAGATACCCCAAACTCTACCTTGAATTTCCAACCTCACATAAGACCTTTCAAACACTTCCAGCTTGCATTCATAGGTTCTATCGTTTTACTTCAAATCTGGAAAATAAAACTATATCTATCAAACAAACCAGATTCACTCTAAGCCTTCATACCAATTCAACTTTTTACCCTTGTTGAGAGTCAGTTGTTGCCCCAGGAGGCACTCTACAGCCCAGTGTGGGGGAGATGTTCTAGTGGCACGTTAATGAGGCGTTAGATCAAATAATAATAATAATAATGTCAGCTCAATTAAAAAAGTAATAAAAATAATAAACCGATTCAATTCAATATGTTATATTGTAATTTTGCTTTTATTAATAAAATTACAAACAAATTTTTTTGAAAAAAAAATCATAATATTCATATCACATTAAAATAAATTTAAATAATAGTGATTCATATTTGTAACCATAATATTTCAGAACATATAATTAATAAACATATAAAAACTTGATAATATTGATTAATAAACATATAATTGGAAACAAAAATATTTCTATTTATGGCAATGAAAAATATTTATATAAAATATAAATAGTAACTATAAATTCAGACCCATTTTACCATATAAATTAAAATAATAATTCATATTTATAACCATTATATTTCAAAACTTCATATGTAAATTCAATTAATAAACATATAAAAACACACACACACTCTCTCTCTCTCTCTGCTATGCATATCACATTAAAAAATTAAATTTTAAAAAAAATTATAAAACATATCAAAAAAAATACTAGACACATATATATGTAACTATATGTATTATTAAAGTTTTAAGAAAACCAACATAGATCCATCTTAACTCCGGATCTAACAAGCATCAAGAGGATTCAAATATTTCAAGGTGCAAACCTTCTATCCTCTTGACACTTGGTAGATCCGGAGTTAAGATAGATCTATGTTGATGCAGGGAAGACCCAATTTATTGGAGTTCATTCCAACATAGATGGTGGGGGTGTCATTGAGGTAAATTATCTTTAGGTTCACACTAAGTGACTTGGGACCTTGGCACCTTTGGTGTGAACTTGAATAGTTAAACATTCCACAAAGAATTTATATAATAAATCATCAAATACGGACCTTCTATCCTCTCAACACTTGGTAGATCCGGAGTTAAGATGGATCTATGCTGATTCAGGGAAGCCCCAATTTATTGGAGTTCATTCCAACATAGATGGTTGGGGTGTCATTGAGGTAAGTTATCTTTAGGTTCACACTAAGTGACTTGGGACTTTGGCACCTTTGGTGTGAACCTGAATAGTTAAACATTCCACAAAGAATTTATATAATAAATCATCAAAGACAGACCTTCTATCGTCTCGACACTTGGTAGATCCAGAGTTAAGATGGATCTATGCTGATTCAGGGAAGCCCCAAATTATTAGAGTTCATTCCAACATAGATGGTGGGGGTGTCATTGAGGTAAGTTACCTTTAGGTTCACACTAAGTGGCTTGGGACTTTGGCACCTTTGGTGTGAACTTGAATAGTTAAACATTCCACAAAGAATTTATATAATAAATCATCAAAGATGGACCTTCTATCCTCTCGACACTTGGTAGATCCGGAGTTAAGATGGATATATGCTGATTCAGGGAAGCCCCAAATTATTGGAGTTCATTCCAACATAGATGGTAGGGGTGTCATTGAGGTAAGTTACCTTTAGGTTCACACTAAGTGACTTGGGACTTTGGCACCTTTGGTGTGAACTTGAATAGTTAAACATTCCACAAAGAATTTATATAATAAATCATCAAAGAAGGATTAATAATAGAAACATGGTAATCGACAATAGTGTCACCATATTAGAGAATATGTAAAGACATCATATTCAATAAACAAAATAACAAACATTGAAATAAAGAAATTTTATTTAAAAATACTAATGTCTAAACATAATGAAAAAAAAAATGTACAAAATGTTGGAGTAACAAGAGATTGACTTCCTGGTACAAATATTATGGTAAAAATACTGTACTTCATCTTCAATGTAATAAAAGCTACACAAATATAAGTACATATATAAGTCAAAACCTGGTCTCCAATTTCATCCATGATAACCATGCTAGGGAGCGATTGGACCTGCAAAAATGCCATAAATAACCACTTACTAAACAGTGGCAGAGAAAAATGCCTACTTTCAGCATAGATTCAGATACAAAATTTCAGTCCTAGGAATTTTCAAGGTCAGAAAAAAAAGGAAGAAACAAAACAATGTACAAACCAAACGAGAAAGAGATGACAAAGTCAATGAGCAAGATGCCACATCAGCGACTACACGGCGACGAAGCAGCACATCCAGCTCCCTGCAAGTGTTGTTTTACAACTTCATTTAAGGTAAGATTTCTTCATAATATTTAGGAGGCTATTTATCAAGCACTGAACTAAATAATATCTTTGGAATCACTTAAAGAGAAAGGAACGGAGAGGAGAAAAGAAGACTCATCCGAGAATTTATAACATATCACTTTCAGTTAATAAAATAAACAATTCTGAATAATTATACTATACTCATTTTAATTTTATAAAGTAAACGATTCTAAAGTAAATTTTGTCTACTCTTCTACAAATGGGATGTTTTAATTTAGTTCTAATATTCCAACAACTCAATAAATTGTACCAATCTTTTACGTGTCTACCAAAGTTATAACTATGTTTAGAGGAAAAAAATCAAAAAATAGCTAAATGAAAGAATAGAGTAATAGAGCTATTATGAACTGATAACAAGCTATCCGGTCATACAGGCCAACCGAAAGCTTTCTTTATGATCACTCTAGTTTATTTTCCCATCTGTACATGCATCATGATTCCAATATATAGCTTTTCAATAATACTGTTTATATAAATCATTATTCTTGTTATGAATACTTTCCATTGCTATAGTTAATTGCACCTCAAGGATTATCACACTTCTTGGTAGAAAATATCATATGCTGTGAACTCAGAAAGGAAATAATCAACGATAGAACTTAACTTTGATTTAATTTAAGCATATCTTGAGCAATCCAAGAACACTAGTTATTAGATGTATAATAATTCCTCCAACTTCAAGAAGAAAAGGTTCCTCCACAAGTGTATCAACTGAAAAATTCTGGCCAAGTTTGTTTCCTACCACAATGTATGCTAAAGTAAATTGCAATTTGAATAATAAGACCTCTGCCTTAATACATATTGTGAAGACAAGATTTTCTTAGTAGGCAACATCTAAAGGTTTGTTGATGAAAAATTTATATTAGATTAAATAAGAATTTGGGTTTTGAGATTGTTCCCGCCTTAATCCACACCTGGGATTGTCATGGAGAAAGTTCTTAACTCCACTTAGTGTAGCCTTGGGGCAAGTTTCGAGTTGAGGCTGTCACTCAATTCTCAACTCCTCCATCTAGGCTTACTCCTAGCGAAGCCAAGGGGGTTGGACCCTAAAAGATGTCTAAGGTTAAGCTAGCTCAACACTAGCAAGTGAGTTTCTAGGAGTTAATACAAGACACTTCAGTTATATGCTTTCAAATGTATCATCAATTCATAATTGTTGGCTCGTTGAAGAATGTAACTAGGTTTGGTCTTCATAATTGTATAATGTAATTTATTTGTCAAAAGAAATTTTACTATGACTTATTAAAGCATGGGTTTCATGCTTGGGTCATCATTTTTAGGTCAAAGCCTCCATTGTAGGCTTCTAGGTTTTATATCGAGTCAATATAGTCATTGTCAACTTTATTAGACCCTTCTTGGTCTTTTGTATCATGTAAAAAGAATTATTTTTTAGTCAAACAGGTCATTTGACACCTCCACACCAAGTCAGCCCTATGATGATGAAGTCGATATACATTAGGGTAATTCAACCCACATAAGAGGCTATATATAGACAAACAGTTCGATCCATTTGCTCACTCACTCAACAAGTTCGATACACAAGAAAGAGAGGCAGAAAAAGTGCGAAGTTGCTAAGAGAAGGAAGAAGATTGCAAGAGAAACAAAATCGAAGTTTTGGATTATCTTTCTCTCACACGTGCAAAGTTATTAGGCTATTGTTGGGGTCAAAATTCTGAATTCAACTGCAAGTTGAAGTTTTGTTGTTGGGTCGAAGTTCTGCTATAGGGGAGGCCGAAATTCTATTGCTGCAAGGTCAAAACTCTAGGTCAGAGCTGATGATGGAAGACGAACAATTGGAGAAGAAGGAAGGGTTGACTTGGTGATTCGAGGAAGTCTGTGTCTACGTCAAAAGGTCTTGGACTATCTCATCTTGTCTTTGAATCTACTGAAGGAAGAGTTTTGACTGGGTTTTGCCCTAGATGATTGCCTACATCTTGTGTCTCTTGTTCTTGTGATCTTCATATAAACATAAATTGGCAATTTCTTGATGAAACATAATATAATAAAGAAGTAAAAGAAACCCACATAATTCACAAGGTATTATCAAGAAGAAGAAAACAAACCCTGATTACTACTAGCATTGAGTTCTCAACATGGTATTAGAGCTAAGGTTGAAAAAGGTTGGAGATCACTTTGTTGTCTTGAAAGCAAAGGCTACTATCTCTATAACAAGTTACTTGAAGATGGGGCTCAATGTCATAAGAATTGGAGGTGTTGATTTTGGGTAGCATCGGATGTGCTCTAGCTCCGAAATTTTGTGGTGGGGCTAGAACACATGAGATCTCCAGAACCCATAAATCGTTTGGAGAAATTCCACCCGAATGAGGAGTTATTAAAATAATTAATATTTTTAATGAGTTCTTAAGTCTAAACTTAGGAAAATAAAAATACTAATGTGTATTAATAAAAATATGGGTGAGAAGGTTCTAACTTTCTAAGTAATGAGGATCAAGCCAGTTCTAATCTTCTCCGTTGATTAGGGACTTAATCTCGTTCGCTGATTCATCAACAGGAAAAGTATAAGAGGAGGCTTGAGGGTCAGTTGGAGATACACCAAATTGATCAAAGAGTTCGATTTTTCTAGGGTGAGGTTTACTGAGAAAATAGAGCTAGTGATTTGAGTTGCAGTGAGGGGTAGTTCGGGAGAGGGACTTCAGTCCAAGGCTGAAGAATACATAACAGAGAGGCAGAGCAGCACTAGGAAGGACAGCGCAGCTCCAAAGAGGGTGGCGTAGAGGCCCGAAAGGCTGACGCAGGTGACGCAAAAGCTGGAGGGGCTAACGCAGGCCCTTAGAGGCAGCACTGGGGTTTTTTTGTGGGGCAGAGAAGGAGCAGTTCAACATATCGACTTTTTGAGCAAGGGAGGCTCATTGAGAGGGTAACGCAACTCCTAGAGGAGGTGACGCAATACCAACACAGAGCTTGGAGCAGCCATCACTGACCAGCATTGGGGACAACAGGGTCATCTGTGGGGTTTGATCATCTAGTTGTTGGATTCCCCGAAATATATGTCTCCGGATAGAGGTACTTCTGCCAAGGTTATTCTCTAATGGGTGAGCCGCATTTGGCACCCTAGTTGTATTCAAGAATCTGCTTAATAATACAAACCTTCTATGTTGCACCAGTTTTCCCGAATTGGATTTTTCCAGGGACGATTGTCCAAAAATAACAGTGCCCCTTGTGTGATTGTCTCAGTTTATTTCAGTTCATGATCTGTATATATGTGTAGGCTGCAATAGTGTTTTCATCGATGTTTATGTAATTAATAACTTGTTAAATGCGAAGAACAAGTAGGAGATGATAAACCAGTAATTGCAGTAGGGGTTTCTAATGTATAGTTTCAGAAATTTTCACAGGAGGAAGCTGGATTGGAAGGATCGTCTACAACTTATCTAAGAAGGTCAAAAGCGAAGGATTCTTGGTTGCACTTACAAGTACTCTTGATGATGACAATGCATGGATCATTGATAGTGGAGCATCAAGAAATATGACAGGGGAAAGCAGACAACTTCATACTCTATCAAAGGAACAATCATCTCATGAAGTGGTGCTAAGAGACAACAACAATTATGCAGTCAAGCGACTTGGATCTACATCTTTGAAGCTGAAAAATGGAGCAAAGCTACACCTCAACAATATACTCTATGTTCCAAGTTTGAAAAAGAATTTACTTTCAATTTCTTGTTTAGAAGATAAAGGAGATATGGTTTCTTTTGTAGATGGTAAAGTCTTTGTTTGGGGATAAGATTCAAGCATTGAAAAGGCAAAGGTTACTGGAGTTCTTGAAGGAAGACTATATAGAGTTATAACTTATAACACCATCTCCTCAAGCCCTAGTTCACATGGAAATCAATCCCATTGAACTATGGCATAGAAGATATGGGCATATACACTACAAGATCATTCCCTCTCTTAATCAAATGGTAAATGGCATCCCTAACATCAAGGAAAATCGTGAAGGAGTATGTAAGGGATGTGCTTTGGGAAAGAACACAAGGAAGTATTTCACAAGCAGTGATACAAAGTCTAAAGAAATATTAGACCTCATTCAATCCGAAGTGTGTGGGCATATGTCTAACAAATCACTTGGAGGCCATCTTTATTATGTGACCTTCATTGATGATCACTCTAGAAAGACATGGCTCTACCTTCTAGAGACAAAGGATGAAGTATTTGGAAAATTCAAGGAGTTTAGATCTGAAGTGGAAACCTTAACTGAAAGAAAGATAAAAACCTTGAGATCTGACAATGGTGGGGAATACACTTCAAAAGAATTGGTTGCATATTGTAAAGAGGCAAGTATTAAGAGGGAGCTCATTGTTCCCTACAATCCCAAAACAAAATGGAGTTGTAGAAAGGCAAAATAGAGCTCATTGTTCCCTACAATCCCAAAACAAAATGGAGTTGCAGAAAGGCAAAATAGAGCTCATTGTTCCCTACAATCCTGAAACAAAATGGAGTTGCAGAAAGGCGAAATAGAACAATTAAAGAATGCATACAAACTATGATATTTGATCAAGATATTCCAAAGTTTTTGTGGGGTGAAATAGTTATGATAGCAGTATATATACAAAATAGAAGTCCTCATAGAATTCTTGAGAATATGACCCCTGAAGAAGCATTCACAAGGAAGAATTCATGTGTGGACCATCTTCAAATCTTTGGGTGTCCCGCATACATCCATGTTCCAAAGGACAAGCGAAAGAAACAAGATTCTACAAGCATTAAAGGGATCTTTGTTGGCCACAGTATTTCTTCAAAGGCATATAGAATCTACATTAAGGAAGGAAGACAAATTGAAGTAAGCAGGGATGTTATATTTGATGAGAATCATGCCTACAAGAGATCCAAAGATATTCCAATTGATTCCAATGACGAGGATACACCATTATTTGAAGAAGAAGAACATCATGATAAGGCAACTCCAAACCAAGAAGAAGAAGATGAAGGACCAACTGAGCTGATTCAAACTATGATCATACCCGAAACAAGGAAGAGACCAAATTGGTTGAAAGCTACTCTTGAAGATGTCGAAGGACATGGAGCTGCTAAAGGAACTTTTAGAGAAAGCAAAAGACCAAAAATATATTCAGGATATGCAACATACATGAAAAAATTGATAGAAGTTGAACCAACTACATTTGAAGAAGTTGCTCATCAAGAAGAATGGAAGAAGGCAATGCAAGAAGAATATCAATCCATCATGAAGAATGGAGTCTGGGAAATCGTTCCTAGGCCAAGTGACAAATCAATTGTCACTTCAAAATGGATTTACAAAATCAAACATGCTATTGATGGAAGTATAGATAAATACAAAGCTAGATTTGTTGCAAGGGGCTTCTCTCAAAAGGAAGGTATAGACTATGAAGAAACCTTTGCACCTACTGCTAGATATACTACTATAAGATCGTTGGTTTCACTAGTTGCTACAATGGGATGGAATATTCATCAAATGGACGTAAAAACAACGTTTCTAAATGGGACCATTGATGAAGAAGTATACAACGGCAAGGTTTTGAAATAAATAGCAAGGCCACACATGTTTGTAGACTTAAGAAAGCCCTATATGGCTTAAACCAAGCTCCTATGGCATGGTATGCAAGGATGGATGCATCTCTCTTAAGAATTGGGTTCGTCAAAACTTTTGCAGATCCAAATTTTTACATTAAGGTAGTGAATAAGGAACCAGTTATTATACTACTTTATGTAGATGATTTGTTTATTACGGGTGTGGAGCACAGAAAACAAGAATGCAAGAAGATGTTGGCAGCTGAATTCGAAATGAAATATCTGTGACTTATGCACTATTACTTGGGTTTGGAAGTTTCACAGAGACCTGGAGAAATATATTTGGGTCAAGGTAAATACATAATCAAGATTTTACAGAAATTCGATATGATGGATTCCAAGCCTATGACTACTCCCATGATCACTAATCTCAAAAAGCTGAGAAACTTCGACTCCAGTCTCATCAATCCCACTAACTATCGTAAGTTGGTGGGCTCTCTAATGTATCTGGTAAGTACAAGATTTAATAGATGTTTTGTTGTAAATATTCTTAGTCAATTTCAGTTGCAGCCTCGACCATTGGATACCTACTAAGCATATTCTTAGATATCTCTGTGGCACTATACATCACTGCCTAAAGCATGATGGAAAGGAAGTTAAGTTGACAAGTTTTACAGATTCAGATTGGTCTGGCAGTTAGACTGATGGAAGAAGCACTATGGGTGGATGTTTCAATTTAGGGTCTGCAATGATTTCATGGATGAGTAGGAAACAAGATCATGTTGCATTAAGTAGCGTCGAAGCTGAATACATTGTTGCATGTGAAGTATGAAAGGAAATTGTTTGGTTAAGAAAATTCTTGTCAAATTTATTCGGAAAATCTTTGGATCATACTATAATAAATTGTGATAATCAAAGTAGAATCAAGATGTTCGAAGACCTTGTATTCCATGCAAGGATGAAGCATATCAACAATAAGTACCACTACATTAGGATTTTGGTAAAAGATGGGGTCATAAAGCTACAATATATTTTGACAAATGAACAGGTAGCTGATGTGCTGACAAAGTCTCTTCCGAATAAGAAGTTTGAGTATTTTAGAAGGATTTTTGGGTTGGTTGACATTGCAAATTTAGTTGATAAGGAGAGATGAAGCATCTAATGGTTGATGCTTGGGAGGACATCTGGTCAACCTCTGTGTGTTTGATATCCTAATCCCGAAGAGGGAGGGCAGAGTTGGTCTTGGAGCTCTGACCTTAGATACGCACCTAGATCCCTCGGTTGATGGTTAGTTAGTAAGCTTGATGGAACCTAGACTGGGTGAAAACTTTAGTCCATCTTAGTCTCACCCCGAATAGATAACCCTGGTCAGGTATCTAGTACATCGCACTGAGTGTGCCTGGACTCTTCGTAGTTCATGTGTTTTTGAGATCCTCCATGTACTTGTATATGAATACCTCCCTAGTTAAGAGGGATTGTTGAAGAATGTAACTAGGTTTGATCTTCATAATTGTATAGTGTAATTTATTTGTCAAAAGAAAGTTTATTATGACTTATTAAAGCATGGGTTTCATGTTTGGGTCTGTTAGTTTCTGTAGCATCGGATGTGTTCTAACCACGAAATTTCGTGGAGAGGCTAGAATACATGAGATCTCCAAAACCCATAAATCGTTTCTAGAAATTCTGCCTAGAAATGACTTAATTAGATTATTAACCAGTTTTTAAAATATTTCCTAAGTCTAAACTTAGGGAATATGGTTAATTGATAAGTATTAATTAAGTCAAGCAGAGAATCATCTAGAAACTCACACGAATCGATCCAGAGATGATCCTGGCCATCGATTATGTTTTAATCTTGGTCATTGGTGCTCCAACAGAGGATTATAAGAGGAGGTCGATGTGGTGATGGAGAAGACACTTGAGCAGTTCGATTTCTTAGCAAATCGATTTCCAGAGTAGCAGCAGTAAGTTGCTGGAGAGAGCTAGAGATCGAAGCAGTGTGAGGGGCAGAGACAGTGACGTTGGAGGAAGTATTCCAGATCCAGTTAGTGCATTTGCAAAGAGGCAGAAGGGCCATAGAGAAGATGATTCAGGGGTTGCGCAGTAGCTTCTAGAGGCAAGTTCGATTTGCTAAGAGGGATTGACGTCTTCAGTTCCAAAGGCCGGGAAAGATTCCCAGAGTGCCAGAGAAGCATCTTTTCAGTCAGCAGAGGGCAGAACGATTTCATCAGAGACCAGTCAGAGGTTTGACGTCAAGCAGACTCCACAAAGCAGCGCAGAGGGTCAGAGGGCTGAGTTTCTGAAGGCAAGTTGTGTCGGGGTTTGGCTATGGGGTGAGGAAATTCCCCAATAGATTTTTGCCAATATTTTTCTCCGTAGGATTGCCAAATTCTCGGCATCAAGTGATACAAAAAATTTCTCACTACTGCATAATAATAAAACCCTCAACTGCTACACCGGTTTTCCCAAGTTGGGTTTTTTCGGGGACTTTTGTCCAAAAATAATTGTGTTAATTTTATGTGTGTGTGCTAGCATTTCTTAGCTTCCAGCATTTTATTTTTCCGCAGAATTTTATTTGTGAAGGTTGCAGTGTGTTTATTTCGATATTTGTCGTAGTAGATAAATTGTTAATTAATTAACAATTAGGAGAAATAATACCAGTTGTTGCAATAGGATTCCAGTTTGGAATTTTCACATGGTATCAAAGGACAATTGATCAGCTAGAGAGCTCATAAACGAAGGAAAGGAATTTCGCTACTTAGCAGGGGCAGCAGGTCGAAATTCCTATGGGTAGCGCAGTGTTTTTACCAGCAGGCTAAGTTATTTGAAGACCGATTTTTCTAAGTGAGTGGCAGAAAAATTCGATCCTTCCAGATCGAGTGATTCCAGAGGCAGAAGGAGCAGCTTAGTACTTTCGTTGGGCAAATCTCTCACTAGACGCAGGGTTTTTGCAGCAGTACGTTGAAGCAGAACCAGAGTCAGGGTGGAAGAGATAAGAGCACACACAGAGGGAAAATTTTCCTCAGGGAACTTCTAGTCTCAAGAAGTTCGATTTTCCTTGCAAATTGGAAGTAGTTGTGAGCAGATCTTATCACTCCAAAAGGGAGTGCGAATAGCAGAGTAGCAACTAAGCAAAAGGAAAGAGGAAGTTTTCGACAGTTCATTGAGATGGCCACTGCTGGGCTTCATGATCAAGACAAGTTGGATAGAGCTTCCAACTACGTCATCTAGAAGGCAAGGATGCCCTTCCTTCTAGATAAATGTGGCCTGAAAGCATACATTGATGCTGTAGTGGCAATTCCCACGGATGTAGATCATCATAAAGAATATAAGAAGGAAATGGCGCAGGGGAAGCGGTTGATCTTGGATGGAGTCTAGAATCATATAGTCTCACATATATCTAGCAAAGAAACTGCCAAACAGATGTGGGATGCTCTCTCCACGTTATACCAGGGTACTTCCGAGCAGCGGAAGATGTACCTAGAGGAGAAGTTGAGACTCACCCAAATGCAGAAAGGAGAAGGCATGGACCCCTACCTTACCAAAATTCATGAGGTTCGAGACCAACTCGCAGTTGTTGGGGCATCGCCTCAACCAACAGAGTTAACGAAGTTGGCACTGAATAATGTCTCTGAGGAGTGGAAAGTATTTGTCCAAAGCATATTTGACAGAGACAAGCTACCAGAGTGGGACAAGACGTGGGCCAACTTGCAGCAGGAGGAGTTAAGGCGAGCTCTGTTAAAAAGCTCCATCAGTGGCAATAGTAGCAACGAACCGAAGGTGGTGAAGGAGGAGGAGAATGTGGTCCTCATATCAAAGAGTCCTAATCTAGGACAAGGGGAGCAGAGAAAGAAGAAGAAGGACACGTCAAAGGTCAAGTGCTTCAGGTGTGGTGAGCTCGATCACTACATTAGCCAGTGTCCTCTCAAAAAGAAGGGCAAGGAGGAGAAGCAGGACCAGCAAGCAGCCTCAGCAAAGATTGAAAGTTGTCCTCCAGAATGGAGGAAGACTTCACTATGTTCGTCGATATACCTCCAGGTGTGAGGTGGGGTGACTTGGTGTTGTAGTCCCAGAGTGCTACAGTTGGGCAGGGTCCTTAAGGAGTCCACCTCATGGATCATTACTTGGCTACAGGGAGCCACTGTATTCAGTAGTAGGATGGATCAGTGGCAGTTGATGCAATTAGAGACAGAGTGATAGTTGCAGAGACTAGTAGCAGTCAGATGTTGGGGAGCGCAGTGTAGAGTTGGCAGCAGTGCAGTGGGCACAGTGCAGAGTCAGCAGCAGTGCAGATGCTAGTAGCAGTGAAAGATTTAGGAGATAGATGCATCATACTGAACATAGTTGATTCGGTATTTTGGATTTTTTTCAGTTGCAGATGTTCCAGTTGCAGCAACAACAGATGAGAGGGAATTGCATTACAGATGTAATGCTAGCGGCAGTATGGCAGCGTCAGCAGCAGCACAGATGCAGCGTATATCAGAGTTGCATAGTGGTTGGTGGGTAGTATGGCCAAACATCAACAATGTGACAGGAGATGATGCAGAGACAATGTGTTGTCGCATGGAGTGCAGCACCAGAACAAATTCCTCGTTAAGACGGAGTGTTAGTTTTTGTAGCATTGGATGTGTTCTAGCCACGAAATTTGGTGGAGAGGCTAGAATACATGAGATCTACAAAACCCATAAACCGTTTCTGGAAATTCCACCCAAAAATGACTTAATTAGATTATTAACCAGTTTTTAAAATATTTCCTAAGTCTAAACTTAGGGAATATGGTTAATTAATCAGTATTAATTAAGTCAAGGTGAGAATCATCTAGAAACTCACATGGATCAATCCAAAGATGATCCTAGCCATCGATTATGTTTTAATCTTAGTCGTTGGTGCTCCAACAGAGGATTATTAGAGGAGGTCGATGCGCTGATGGAGAAGACACTTGAGCACTTCGATTTCTTAGCAGATCGATTTCCATAGTAGCAACAGTCAGTTGTCGGAGAGAGCTAGAGATCGAAGCAATGTGAGGGGTAGAGACAATGAGGTTGGAGGAAGTATTCCAGATCCAATGAGTGCATTTGCAGAGAGGCAGAAGAGCCACAGAGAAGTTGATGCGAGGGTTGCGTAGTACCTTCTAGAGGCAAGTTCGATTTGCTAAGAGGTATTGACGTCTTCAGTTCCAGAGGCCAGGAAGGAGTCCCAGAGTGTCGAAGAAGCATCTTTCCAGTCAGCAGAAGGAAAAACGACTTCATCAGAGACCAGTCAGAGGTTTGACGTCAAGCAAACTGTGCAAAGCAGCGCAGAGGCTGACGCAGAGGGTCAGAGGGCCGAGTTTCTGAAGGCAAGTTGTGTTGGGGTTTCGCTGTGGGGTGAGGAAATTCCTCACTAGATTTTTGCCAGTATTTTTCTCTGTAGGATCGCTAGATTTTTGGCATCTAGTTGTACTCAAATTTTCTCACTGCTACATAATAATAAAAACCTCAGTTGTTGCACCGGTTTTCCCAAGTGGGCTTTTTCTGGGGACTTTTGTCAAAAAATAATTATGTTAATTTTATGTGTGTGTGTTAATATTTCTCAGCTTCCACCATTCTATTTTTCTGCAGAATTGTATTTGTGAAGGTTGTAGTGTGTTTATTTTGATATTTGTTGTAGCAGATAAATTGTTAATTAATTAACGATTAGGAGAAATAATCCCTAACGTTGCAATAGGATTCCAATTTGGAATTTTCACAGGGTCATCATTTTTATGTCAAAGCCTCCATTGTAGGATTCTAGGTTTTATATTGAGTCAATAGAGTCATTGTCAAGTTTATTAGACCCTTCTTTGTCTTTTGTATCATGAAAAAAGTACTATTTTTTAGTCAGATAGGTCATTTGACATCTCCACACCAAGTCGGCCCTAGGATGATGAAGTCGGCCTACCTTAGGGTAATTCAACCCACGAAAGAGGCTATCTATAGACAGCCAGTGTGATCCATTTTCTCACTCACTCAACAAGTTCAATACCTAAGAAAGAGAGGCGGAAAAAGTACGAATTTGCTAAGAGAAGAAAGAAGATTACAAGAGAAGACAAAATCGAAGTTTTGTATTATCTACCCCTATGTGGACCCAGATGGGAAAAGAGATGAATGGGGCTAAAATGAGTGGAAGGGGAGTAATGTAGGTGGTATCGGGAAGCGGAACCATGCAACCAAAATCGGGATTTCACATGTAGTGCCATCCCTAAAGCTAATAGCCAGTAAAGGAGATCACACGAGACTAGGATACAAGGGTAACCATGAAATCAGGCAATGGAGACAAGAATACAGACCTAACCCACTCTTTCCATCGAATCCCCCACCAATCCATGCCCAAAAGTGCCCATCAAAAGTAAACAAAATTACTCAATCAAACCAATCAAAAGTGATACCTTGGGGTCGAAGGCCCACCTTGAAACATACATTCATAACAAATGGGTGAGGAACCACATGATTGGCTCAAGTGGCGGAGAAAATGGCACATCGAGCTATCTAGGGGCTGCAAGGGGCTCCTATGCATACTACCCATAGGTGGTGGTTAACAAGCCCTATGGATGATTTCTGAGTTGTATTTGTGTAAAGTCTTACTTCATATCCCAGAATTTATGCAAGGTGGAATTTCAATCAGTATACTCCCCCTGTCATATGCTACCCACATAACTTGCAAGTCAAATTTGATCTATCAAACCCCCCATCGGGTTCACCATATTCCCACATAGGGTCCAATTTTCTTGGCATGTTTGTTGAACTCTTAATGTAAGATTGAACCTAGGGCACAAGAAGAATTTAAAGTTAAACAAATCAAATTAACAATCAACATTTTGAATTTTTGACAAAAAGGAAAACCTCCACTCAATGCAACAATAATGGCAAAAAAAACACTCAAACCCAAGCAAAAATCATGGAAAAAACCTAGGGCACAAGAAGAATTTAAACAAATAAAATTAACAATCAACATTTTGAATTTTTGACAAAAAAAAACCCTCTCCACTAAATGCAACAATAATGGCAAAAAAACACACTCAAACCCAAGCAAAAATCATGGAAAATATATGGGTGACTGAAACCCAAGGAAAAACAAGGAGAAAACAAAAAAATAGGGCCAAATTTGATGCCCATACTTGAAATCCACGCCTTGCTGAAGAAACTCGGTCCAAATTCAAAATTTCTTTGCTTGGGATCCTAAATTCCCTCGGTTTTCTCCTCTCGCCCTTGTAGATTAATTCTCCTCCTCCTTAGCTCTCACCCTTGCCCTATAATTGCAAAATGAAATAAAAAATAAAAAATAAAAAATCAATTTATCTTTTAAAAGTCATTGTTACATGGGCCAACAAATTTTTGGGATCAGATCGCAATTTTTTCGAAAAAAATCGTGATTAAATCGAGAGTTTTTCAAAATGAAAAAAATCGGCAATTTGATCATTTCAGGGAAAAGCTTGCAATTTTTTCAAAAAATCGTGATTAAATCACAATTTTCGCAATACTGAATGTCTCCACTAATTAATTTTGTTAGGATATTCCAACACAAGAAATAGTTAAGTACAACATGGTCTAGTGTAGAGTTAGGTAAAGTGTGTTTTTTTAGTATGTACTTTTGTAACTTACAATTCGATGGTCACGATATGTTCTAGACATGAAGTGATCCGACGGTTCATTCTCTCCTCGATATTACCGACACTTGATCCGTGGCTTAACCCCCGATTGGTCCATGATCTCTATTTAAAGAGCATGGAGGGTGATTTGTAAAGTGACCGTTTATGAGATAAGCTTATGTAAATTTTCTTTCTTTTACATTAATAAATTCCCTGAAGTGGCCACGTTGGCTCAAGCCGTGGACTATTTCCCTCTTTGAGGGTTTTAACCACTTCAAGAATATTGGTGTATTAATCTGTGATCTGTTTGTGAGCGGTGTCCTTTGGTGTTCTATATGAGGACTTACCCTGTAAATTCCTACATGGTATCTGAGCTATTTGAGGGTTGCATCAGTTGGTGATCCAAATCGGAAAGCCGGTATAACTGCATCCGACAGTCGTTTCCTAATCTACTGTTTCTGACTGCTTTTGGGCCGAGAGGACTGCTCTATTTGTATTAGAAGCATTTGTTCCAGTGAGGAACCCCTTTCGTTTCATGCGAAAAGGTTTTTGGTAGCCCTAGCTATGTCATTTTTAAGATATAGAGGTATACAGTCTTTATTTCAGTGTTGTGAAAATCGCGAAAAAATCGCGATTTTTTCCCTCTGCCGATAAAATCGCGATAAAAACTTAAAAAATCATCGGGGGTTGCGACAGCATAGTTTTATAACGTTTTTTTGGGTTTTTTCATGCAATTTTTTTTGAAAGAAACAAATAATTTTTTAGTGGGGCAGCTTAATGATCAAGTATAGGCCCTAGTATGGATATGCTATTCATGGTAATGTTAAATTCTTAAAGTAAAAGTGACATTCTCCTTAATCTTCATTTTCATCCTTTTACTTAAATTTTTAACATTACCATGAAATGACTCAAGATGTTCGATAGTGGTTCCAGCCTCATTGGATTTCATATGGAGAAAGTAGAATTTTAGATTTCATTTAAAATCCAGCAGACTTATCAGTTTTTCAGGATTTCAGGATTGGGAGATTGTAATGTTTCCAGGTGACACCATCTATCTGGGCTACCCCTGCCACCAGTAGAGGACGTGGTCTACCTCCTATAGCTCCTACTTCTAGTTCTTCAGCTTCTAGAGCACATCAGACTCCACTGCCATCTCCACCAGCACAGGCACCAGCATCTACATCTAGAGGGAAAGGGAAAGCTGTGGCATTTTCTCGCAAGAGGGGTAGAGGAAATCAATAGGATTAGACTTTCATTTTATTGTATATGACATTATGACATGATGAGATACATTATCATATTTTTTGTTGATATTTTGAGGCTGAGTTGGGACTCAAGAGTCAGGACTTACTATTCAGGACATGATTCAATGTTATGTGTGATTTTAGCGCTAGAAATGATATTAAACATCTTATATATTAGTTTTTTTATCATATTTATGTGTCAATGTATTTATTTTATGTTGTAGATGGTTTAGATATTAAAAAATTTGAAAAAAAATGAATATTTTTATACCAAACGATTTTTTCCGATAATTTCCCGATAATTTCGATTTTTCCCGATTTTTCCCCGCGCCGATTTAATCCCGATAACGATTAATGCAACATTGCTTTATTTGCAATTTTAGTTATTGATCTCTCTGGTTATTTCGGTTTATTTATCTCTATGTTTTTTATTATCGGATCTATACCTTTTATTTCTATGTATGATCTTTGCCCCGCGACTCTATGCAATCTGGGCAAATCAGAAACAGAAGGAAGTATTTTTTCCATGTGTTTGCTCTTTTCTACCACGCCTTGGTGTGATCTCAGAAAATCAAAAACATTGAGGAAACTATTTAGTTTCTGACGAAAACTAACTTCAAGCCATAAGGTTTGTTTTTGTTTGTATGTCCGTGTTGGGTTGTGTGGTTTTTTGTTTTGTAAGCAAAAAGGGTTTTTTCAACTCAGCGCGCACCCCAAAGCTTTAGTGACTAAAAGAAAAAGAAAAAACCCCTTCCTCTTTTCCAAAACTTACTAACCTTTTAAACTAGCTCACTTGGTCCACAGTTACTTTATGAGAATAGAGGTCTTGAGTTCAAGTCTTACTTTTTGTTGAGTTACTTTTTCAAAAAACACATGTAACTTATGTTTTAAAGTTACTTTATGTAAAAGTGTTCTCACCCATTATAAAAAGTGAGTCACTTATAATTCTAAAGTCTCTTTATCTTTTATTTAAGTTACAATTTAGTGGGTAGCTCATAAAGTACCATTGTAAAAGTGACTTTCACTTATTTATAAAAGTGGGTCACATAAAATCTTTTTTTTAAGTGAGCTAATTAGATTAAGTTTGGAAAGAGAGGGAGGGTTTAAAAATAGAACATTATCATTCACTTCCGCACATTCACGCACTTCGTTAGCATCTTCAACAACTTTTCTTCAAAAAGCCATAACTTCTTCATCCGGAAGCCGTTTTCAGAGCCATTTTTTTTAATCAGCCTAATTTTTCGACATCTTTCCATTGGAACACTTAATTTCAGCATCTACAACTTCAGTTTCTGTTAAAATGAAAAGTCCATGCCAAGTTATTCTTGACAGCACCAACTACTTCCAATGGTGGTCCTACATTGTGGATTTACTTAAAAGTAAAGGTCTTTACAGAATAGCCTCGGGCCAAGAAACTAAACCTAAAGATGAAGATAAGGCAGTCAAATGGGAAAATAAGCAAAATCAAGCACGTGGGTTAATAGAGATGTCTATTTCTCTTGACCTTAGATTCCATATCGCAGAACTTGATACCCCTAATGAAGCAATGAAACAGCTCAATAAAGTCTTTGGAATTAAAAATGAAATTAGAGCTCATCAATTCGAAAATGAGTTGCTTACATTGGACACCAATAATTTTTCTTCCATTGAAGATTGTTTGTCCAAGTTCAAGACCCTTAGACTTCTCTTGGAAGGTGTTAAAGTTAAGAAAGAAGATGGTAGCCTTATCTATTCCATTCTTGCTAAGTTGGGACCAGCGTACTCTGTGTTTGTTTCCACCTTCCATTCTACTAGAGAAGCCTTTATTTCTCATGGACAAGACTACAAGTCCCCCTCTTTTGATGCCTTTTGTGATTCTTTAATAAGAGAACAAGAAAAACTCTTACATCTTGGTCTTCTTAATCTTCGAAACTCTTCTAAGAAAGCCTTAGCCGCACAGCAACAACCAAATTCAAAGAATCCTCAGAAGCAGTATCCTAAAAAGAATGGTTCTAAACCAACCAAAGGTCCTAAGCACTTTCAGTCTCAAAATGAAAAATCAATTCAACAAAATGATAAGGCAAATAAAAACAAAGGGAAGAAGACTGCTAGGCATTGCAACTTTTGTAATTGAGATGGCCACTTAGAATCCAAATGCTTTAAGAAGATGGAAGCCTTGGAAGTAGCAATGAAGAAGCATAACATCCATTTGGAGCACTCTTCAACTTCAACTTCATCTTCAAGAATAGCACTTTCTGCATGTGGTTGTCAAGCATCTCGGTCTGGTTATGCACTAGATGTATCTTCTTCTTCTCATTCTCATGAATCGCTAATTGATTTTGGAGCTTCTTATCACATGGCCAAAAACAAAGCCATGTATTCTTCTTTAAATGATTGTAACACCAAAAATATGTGTTGGTGATGATAGATCTCTTAGTGTTGTAAGGACTGGAACTGTTCATCTAGACAATGGTCAATTTAATGATGTATTGTGTTCCAACCTTATCCTGCAACCCTCTATCTATATATCAATAAACTCATTCAGGTGAAGGTAAAACCATTGAGTTTTCACCTCACGACGTTGTAATTAAGGACCTAAGAGATCCTAGACAGATTTAAGCTACTGGCATTGCTGATGATTCTACAAGGTTGTATAAGTTTAACAACTTTGGGTCATCAACTCTTCCCTCGGTATTTGTTGCTCATTATGATGAAGTGAGCAAAATTTGGCATGAGCGATTTGGTCACTTAAACTATTGCTCCCTTCAACATCTATGTAAAGAAAATATGGTGACAGGTCTTCCTATGGTATCTTGCAGAGATGGTGTTTTTTCCAGATGTGTAATCGGAAAACATCATCAGGATAGTTTTGAAAAACGTGCCACTTGGCCGCCTCACCCCCTTTACAACTTGTGCATAGCAATTTATGTGGTCCACTTCCAGTTGTTTCATTCTCTCGCTACAAGTATTTCTTAACTCTCATTGATGATTTCTCTAGACGCACTTGGGTATACTTCTTAAAACTCAAGAGTGAATTATTTAACATGTTCTTGGCCTTTAAGGCCTTTGTTGAGAAACAATCTAGACATCAAATTCTTAAGCTAAGATCTGATAATGGCGGAGAATATGTTAACAACAAATTCATCAACTTTTGCACTGAGAATGGAATTCAAATGCAACATATTGTTCCATATACTCCACAACAAAATGGTGTCGCTGAAGGGAAGAATCGCACCTTAAAGGAAATGGCTAATTGTATGCTTTAATCTAAAGGACTTAGTCTTAATTTTTGGGCAGAAGCAATTAACTGTGCAAATTACATAGTAAATCACACTCCTACTAAGGTTTTAAATAATATCACTCCAAAAGAAGCATGGAGCTCAATTAAACCAAATGTAAGTCACTTTCGTGTTTTTGGAAGTGAAGCATGGACCCATATTCCAGATGAGAAACATAAAGCTTTAGAACCTAAGAGTGAAAAATGTATTTTTGTTGGATATTCTGAAGATGTCAAAGGATATAGACTTCTTTCACCTAAGTCCAAAAATGTTATCATTAGAAGACATGTAAAATTTGTTGAAAATATATCGGCCTACGATCCTAGTTCAGCGGATGTGCCACCTCTCTCTATCCCTTCTACTTCTGAAAATATTTCTTCTTCAGATGATGACAACGAGGATGACAATCCTCCCCCACCTTCTCAGGATCCTCCTTCAACTCCTTACCTTCCAAAATGACTTCATGCTACTCGGGATGCAGCAGGTGATCCTACAGATCAGCGACGTACATGTTCTCAGTTCAATAGAGCCTCTTCTTTACGAGCTCAAGCTTTAGCGAATTATGATCCTGACACCTTTGCAGAAGCTTCAGGCCATCCAGATTGGGACGCAACTATGAATGAAGAATATCGTTCATTATTGGCAAATGATACATGGGATCTTGTTCATCTTCCAAAGGGACAAAAACTTGTTAGATGCAAATGGGTTTACATAAACAAGTTTGGACCAGATGGAAAAGTTGATAAACATAAAGCTCCTCTTGTTGCTAAGAGTTTTTCACAAGTTGAAGGCATTGACTATACTGAAACCTTCTCCCCTATTGCCAAAATGAACTCTATCCGCCTTGTTCTTTCCCTTGCTGCCTCTTTCAAATGGGAAGTCCATCAGATGGATGTTAAATCTGCCTTTTTGCATGGGGACTTGCATGAAGAAATCTATATGGAACAACCTCCTAGCTTTATACAAACAGACTCCAGCCTTGTATGTCGTCCTAAGAAATCCCTTTATGGTCTCAAGCAAGACCCTCAGGCTTGGTATGCCAAAATGGATAGCTTTCTTCTAGATATGGGCTTTTCTAGGTGTCATTCTAACAATATTGTCTACACCAAGAAAGTGGGTAAGTCTCTTATCATTCTTGTTCTTTATGTTGACGATCTTATCCTTACTGGTAGTGATCCCAACCTTATAAACCATGTGAAGTCCAGCCTTAAAAAGAAGTTTGAAATGACAGACTTAGGACACTTGCATTATTTTCTTGGTCTTCAAGTCTTGCAATCCAAGGAAGGTATTTCCCTTTCCCATTCCAAGTAAGCCTGTGATCTTCTATGCCACTTTCGCATGGAAGATTGTAAGCCAGCCCCTTCTCCCTTTCAGTCTGGAGCCAAACTTTCAGTCACTTGTACTTCCCCTGAAGTTGATGCTACCTTATATCGTCAGCTTGTAGGAAAACTTTTGTATCTGACCCATACTCATCCTGACCTTTCCTTTGTTGTTGGCCTTATTGCTCGGTTTATGCAAAACCCACATGAAAGTCATTGGAAAGCAGCTAAAATAATACTTCGTTATGTTCGAGGTACAGTTCAGTTTGGGATTCATTATAGTGCAGAAGCATCTCCTCTATTGGTTGGTTTCACTGATTTCGATTGGGCTAGTGACCTTGATGATAGGAAGTCTACTGCCGATTATGTCTTCACTCTTGGTTCAGGACCTATTAAATGGGCTTGCAAGAAACAAAGTGCCCTTTCTCTTTCTTCAGCAGAAGCAGAGTATCGTGGCACCGTAGAAGCTAGTAAGGAAGCCTTGTGGCTTTGTCAGATCCTGTCAAAGTTTGGCTTTCAGCAGTAGCGTCCGACTACACTTTGGTGTGATAATCAAAGTGCCATTCAACTATGCAAAGATCCAGTCCAACATCAGCGCAGCAAACACATTGAACTACACATGCACTTCATCAGAAAGCTCATTCATGACCATGTTCTTGAAGTGCAATATTGTTCAACCGATGATCAAGTTGCAGACATCTTTACAAAGGCTTTCATAGAGGCGAAGTTTACTAAACTTCAATTTATGGTTGGAGTTCAGGAAGTTGTCACTAAGGGGGGATAGGCTCTAATGCCTCCTTCCTTCTCCTATTGTGTCATATTTGTACATCCTTCAATCCTATCCCAAGTTGTTCTTAAGGGGGGGTGTTAGGATATTCCGACACATAGGAAACAGTTAAGTATAACTTGGTCTAGTGTAGAGTTAGGTAAAGTGTGTTTCTTTACTATGTACTTTTGTAGCTTACAATCTGACGGTCACGATATGTTCTAGACATGAAGTGATCCAACGGTTCATTCTCTCCTCGGTATTACCGACACTTGATCCGTGGCTTAACACCCGATTGGTCTGTGATCTCTATTTAAAGAGCATGGAGGGTCATTTGTAGGGTGACTGTTCGTGAGAGAAGCTTATGTAAATTTTCTTTCTTTGACATTAATAAATTGCTTGAAGTGGCCGCATTGGCTCAAGCCATGGATTGTTTCTCTCTTTCAGGATTTTAACCACGTCAAGAATACTGGTGTATTGATCTGTGATCTGTTTGTGAGTGGTGTCCTTTGGTGTTCTATCTAAGGAACTTACCCTGTAAATTCCTACAAATTTTGCAATTTTTTGCCACTTTTAGCCACTTACTTAGGAAAAGTGGGTTTTGAGGTGGTGTAATTGATTTTTTGACCCCCATAGTGCACCTTAGAAGAATGTTGGCATGGAGAGCATGATTTTCAAGTACTTATACGCCCACAACATCTCCTAGGCTCACCTATTTACAAATTTATATAGAAATTAATTAAAAATCCCGTCCTATAGGAATTTTTAATAATTTAAAAAATCCTATAAAAACCTAGTCAAATTTCGCGACGCTTTAAATATGTCCTAGTATGGTAATATACATCGACTCTAGGCATTAGGATGGACCCAAGGCCCAATCATCAAGCTGCACTCTAGCTTTGGAGGTATGTGAGTGAAAAAACTCAGCTAGTTATTCATCGCTGAAAAGTGAGAATAATTAGCTAAGTGAAAAAAAACACTCTAGTGTGTACTCACTTGATGATCGAGTCCCAAGTTGCCTAAGCATGTTACAACAGTTCATCTTACTAGCGACATTTAATACAATACAACAGTTCATCATGTGTTTGTGGTCCCTCCGATATACCTCTTTTGGATGTAAGCATGTACTCTGTGTCAATCAGGGGATTCCACTTAGGGCTAGGGCCCATCTTCTCTCATCATAGTCTGCCATTAAGGATTTTTTTGCTGACTAAAAGGTACCTTTTTTTCCATCCCCTTCAATACTTCCTCCATGACCCCCATCAAACCATTAGCCTGAAGATTTCTTTGCTGCTTCAGGAAAGCGAAGTGACATTTAATTGTTAGGCATATATTCAGGTCTCCAAGTTGGCTCGCAAACTAACAATATAGAAGTTTGTGAGAAAAACATTAAGCAGAAACAATTTGTGAGACACTTTACCACAATCCTTAGTTCCAAGCAAGAACAAAAATCAGAAATCGAGTTTAATGTATCATGCAATTGAGAGCAGAGAAACTCACCACTTTGCGAAACCTGTCTCACTGGCTAAAACAGTTGATATATGCATACTGGTATCATGCGGAGCAGTCGGTGGAAGGCCTAGAAGTTTACGTATTTGTCCCACAACAACTTGCATTACCGGTTCAAACTCCTGATCAATGTTTATTGTGCTTTAGTAGAAGACTTAAAACCATGAAAGCAACATTGTTACTCCACTTAGCAATCTCAAAATACCAATTTGACTCTTCTATTCAATTCATTCTACATTAATACAACAGTGTAGATCAATTATGAGCCAAAGAATCTGTATTCCTGCATGTCAAGAGCGAATCCAGAATATATAGATATGACAAATTGGAAGACGCAAATTTTAGTAAGTCCCATTCTTTATAATAGAACAGGATTCTGACCTCTTCTGAAAATGTATGCCTTTTTGGCTTGCTGATTCCAATACTGCTCAGACAACTTGAAGGGTTCAGGACAATGATGCCACCCCAACCCTTTAAAATACAACAGACAACAAAAGCAAGCTTAACACAATTTCAAGAACTTAAAATTAGGTCAATACATTTTGTAATAAAGCATGTATATTTTACAATCTTGGAAACATCTAAATCATTACTCACAGGAGATGTAAATCCATTAGTTGGAGAAAGTTGCCCATTAGGAAGTTTCAACCTTAGAGGACACTCCACAGCTGACGGTATATAGCTGCATGATTGTCAGATAAGTTTGCGTATGTAGATTTTCACAATTCATCCTAGTTCTAGCATAATTTCTGAAATTTAAAATGTGTTCTGATAAGTTGCCAGATTAGAAGAAAAGTTGCAGAACTAACAAGGAATAACAAAACTAGCCAGTCAAAGAAGTGAATTTAATCTAGGAGCATCATGGCCCAACAATTAGTAAGAATAACAAACTGCATCCATCATATCAACCATTTTCTTCTGAACTCGGGCATCAACCTTCTCAGGACCACTATTTAGTGAATCGTGCAGTGACAGAATCCTTAACATGACCACAGGTGACAAGATCCAAGACAGGCCTGGGAATGAGAAACCTGATTTATTTGATTTCATGAATCAGTTGTCAAACGATCAATCCAAACACATAAACAAGCATATCCTGGAGTAGGTTGTACAGTTGTACTCATAAGGAATTTTGCAGATGGCCCAGCTCAAAAGGGGAGTTAGCCTTTCTCATTTATGATTTGGATGATCCAATACATTACTACCTGGAGATTCAAGTCATCAAATACTTTGAATTTTTTGCATTCTATTTTTTTTCTAGATTCACTAGAGCTGCATTCTCTAAACTTGCTATTGAAGTTATTTGGCTGGAACTGCCGTACAAAAGAGGCATTTGTGTGGAGAAATGTGGCTTAATTATTTGTTAGGAATTGCTATCTCGAAGGTATTTGTGCATCATCAATGTCAATCTATCATTTTAAAACAAGTTTATAGCATATATTTTTGTCTTATGCACAGGATCCTTATCTAATCATCTAGTTCCAAGGTTTGCAATCACATAGGTAGCAGACATAGTTTTCTTCAATTGAAATCAAAGGCAATTGGATATGATTTATAAGGACTCTTGCAAATCAAAACCATATTCCATATCATAACAATCAGTTGTCTTCAAACAAAAGAAATAGTAGTACCATGCAATTCTCTGCCACTTTATTCTCCGGTACAAACACAAAAGCTTGCATCCAAAATTGAGAGCAGAGAATCAGAAACATTTAACAAATAAATCACAATGGCTGAGCTTATGGTCGCTTCAAAAAATTAAAATGACAAAGCAATTTTATGTTTACCACAAACTATTTTGACATTCGAAACACATTTAAAAGCTCAACGGGAAAAGAATTCAGTTAAGAAATAAGAAAAAGAAAAAGAAAAATACATTGCAAAATGCAATATCTTAGAACGCCCAGCAGCAGCAACCGACGTATCCAAGTGCCATTCATTGGAGTTAACCTGCAACATTTGAATTAACAAAGATTTGTTTAAAGACAAGAATTATTGCATTCAATGGTAAGAAACCACCTCTATGGTCAAAGACAAGCAACATCTAATTGCAAAAATCTACAAAAGGTTGCAACTGAAAGCAATTCAAGCAGCCTCTAAAACCAGATATCATATCACTCTAGCAAAAGGAAATAGTTGTAATTTCCTAATAGAAAAAACTTTTGGAGACTGAGAATATCACTGTTTTCTATTGGAACATTATTGAGTAGATGATGGTAAAGGAAGCAATAATATTCAAAGGCATGGCAAGCTTAAACACAATAATCCAAATAACTTGCCTTCTTCTAACAGTGTGTATTTATTTGCTCCATGGTATCCCAAGCTTCTATTCTTGCTTGTAATATCTTATCTAAGTTATTAGGGTTCAGCTGTGGGGTCATGGAATTTTCTATAGATATAGATTCAGGTTTCATGTATTAATATTTTTATTTCACTGATTCAGAATCATGTGGATATTGAGAATCTCTCTCTCTCTGTCAGGCATGCGTGCATACTCTGAGGTACAGGAAAGCAGAGATTTGAGAATACTCATAACACTGGTGCTGCCCTACAGATGTGAGATACGGGACCAAGAATATCTATAAACAGATTGAGTTAGACTAAAATATTGCAGAAACACTTGATAACAGCCTTCTTTGGAATAAAGCTAAGCACTCCAAATGAGATACTTCTAGCAGAAATTGGTTTAAACCCAGTAGAACTTGAGGCGATAAAGAAGCCAATATTATAGAGACAAAAGTTGCAGATATGGCCCATGAAAGGTTACCCAACAAGATCTTCCAGGAAGACTTAAAAAGAAGAAAAATGTTTGGGAGTTCGAATGCAAGACGTGGTTCGACAACTGGAATATAGTTGAATAAAGTTGCTTGGTAGATAGGAAGGAGCTGACAATCCATGGACCATTTCCGAGAATGTTACAGAAAAGGAAAATGGAAAAGAGATCCCAAGATGAAGCAACAGTACTACACAGACAGCTTCAACCAAGAAGAAGAAATATGAACTTAAGATTAAGTAAGAAAACAACAGAGAGAAAACTAGATTTTGGCTCAAATAAGAACTAGCATACTTAGATTAAGATGTGCACCCTTTGTTATCACATCCAAAAAGGATCACCATCATTGTGTGGAACAAAGAGATCCACTGACATATGTTGAGAATCATCTGCAGAATCATCCATTAAATTATAGTAGGACAGGTCCTGCAGACCTGTGAATAGAAACTGTATCAAAGAAGGTGAGAAAATACTTAGCTCCCCCATGTATCAAAGAAGGTGAGAAAATACTTAGCTCCCCCATGATTTTCCTTGCAAATTCACCCCTTCTACTCAAAGTTTGGTCAAGTCCATGGATAAATTGCTTTGAAGAATTCAAGACCACAATTCTTAAGCAAAGATTGATCCCAAGTGAGTGAATATATGGGAAGAAGTATCATTATTGTGTTGATCATGTGCATATTTGTCAATGCATGGATGCTTTGATGAAGTTTTGCTATGTGTCTAACAATGAAGAGAGGATCGTGTGCCCAAGTGGTCCCCATGAACAGTCAGAGGACCCTCTAAGTACAATGGTATCAACCAAGTACTAGGTCAATTCTCGTCTCATAAAGTCAAACTGGCACAGTTGCATATATTGCTCAATAAAATTCTAGAGTGACAAGGAAAGCTTTGTTGTCGTGGCAAAACAAACCAAGGTTCAAATCTCCTTGGCTGAATTATCCATTTGTGGGTTTAAATATTTTGAGGCAAATTGATATTTGAGGACATTGAATTATGATCCAACTAAGCATTGGTGAGTGTTTTCAACCAAGTCGAAAATAGAGTGGAGAAATTGGTAAGACCAATGGCTAGCCAACCCCATTGAAGAATCGAATGAGCATGGAAACTTGAAGATATTTCCATCATGAATCAAAAGAGGGAAAATTTATGATCCAAAAATTCCATGAGGAGAAATAAAGAAGAAATAATCTTGTTTCATTACAAGACACCCTTGTTCAACCTTGTGATGAAGCTTTCTTCTTACACGATATCAATGTCTCCCAGCAGGATATTATTTCTCTTTTGCGAAATGAAATGTAGGTCTTAAGGAGTATGACGATAGGTTGGAGGAAGCCAAGACCCATTTGTAGGATGAGACTGGTTTCTTGCAGGTCTCAATTTATGGGTTTTGCGAGGGAAGTTTCTCCACTTGTACAACCTTCCTGTCAGTGCTGATCTAATAAATGATTGTTTTGCCCCTTTTCCAGTGAACTTTTACTAGAGACATGAATCTTTGAAGGTCAAAAAACTTACTAACCTAAGTGGGATTGAACTAGCCTTTGCCAGCAAATAGCATTAGCATGCCCAATTTCGAATGTCAAACTTTTATCTAGCATCTTTTCACTAAACATAGTTGGCAACTATTTCTAAAGGTATTTCCCATGTCTTCAAATAACAAGGTTGATTTAGCTTTAAAGGGCTTTTCAGATGTGCTTTCTTAGGATTTTATAATTGAAAGATTTAGTTATACTGCCAACTCCCATCAAGGCAACTCGAACTAACCTTTTCTACTTGAAATTTAGCAACAGCTTGAAATAGGACCCCTTTGCTTGACAAGCTTGGCAAAGATACCAGTTGTGGATACAAGGCCAGTCATGGTCAACTTGGCAATGTGTAAAGTGGGTCGAGTTAGAATTTTGAAAAGTCAACCAGCAACGAATTATGATCTCAGACTTAGACCATGCAGAATCTCATTGATATATATATCCTCCAACCACTGCAACGTGTCATTATGTAAGTAATTCACATGCTCAGTACTACTCTTGAGTCTTAACTCATCACCCTTCAGCAACCAAAACCTTGAACCACTCCAAAGTCACAAACTTGAAAACATGGCATTCACCCTTTAACCGTCATACATAGAAACTGTTAATTATAGACAGCCTAAAAAGCAATCTTCCTTCAAAAAAGAAAAAACCAAAAACCAAAAAAAAGTTGATTATGAAAGAAGGTTGCATAAGTCTTGTTAACTTTGTTACCCACCACTTTGTGGGTGACATCCCTAGGAGAATTTTTTCTCCATGGTGAGCCTCAGCCAGCAGCCAGCAGACCCTTGATGCCTCCCACTATCTCGTTGTGCCATTTCTCTGCCACCTGAGCCAACCATGTGGTCCCTCACCCACCTGTACTGATCGTATGTTTGAAGGTGGACCTCCTGAATCTAAAGGTATGTCTTGTCATTTGGTAATTGAGTATTGGGTTTACTTATCATGGATACTTCTGGGTATGGATTGATGGGGGGATTTGGCGGAAAGAGTGGGCTTAGTTTGTGCTCTTGTCCCCTTGATCTCTTTTGGTTGTTACCCTTGGATCTTTGTCTCGTGTGATCTCCTTTATTGACTATTTGGTTCTAGGGTGGTACTACTTGGGAAACCCTGACTTTGGGTGTGTGGTCCCGCTCCTTTACCCGCACATATTACTTCCTTTCCACTCACTATACCCCCATTCATATACATCCCCATTCTGGGTCCACATAGGGCTAGCCTCCCTATCCCCTTGCCCCTACCTCGGGTCAGGCCTAGAATGATGCCCCGGAGGTTGAAGCAATTAAAAGAAAAGGTGAAAAGCATAATTGGCCACATTTAACAGGAAATTGTACCACAAAATGCAAAAGATGGTCGGGACAAAATAATCAGCACGTGGGCAAAAGCCAATACATGAGCTCTACCCTAATCCATGGCCATCACCCTAGTTCCATAGGCCCTAGATGAGCCTCCTTTATCATTCAGGAACCCATGATTGTCCCAACCCCTGGAGGGCAATGAACCGCCCTACCTAAAAGGGGGTAATCACTGTTATATCTTACATATCATGCTCTTATCCTTTGAGCCTCAAGTAGTTAATTAAATAAATTCATAAAAGGCAAAAGGTATATAAAGAAGGGTGGAAAATCAAGGTCGGGGCACCTCATGTACCATGATTTCTCCCTCCTACACATTACATACCTAGGTGTGGATTTCCCTTTATCTAGCCACCCCTATGCCCCACTATGTGGCCCAGAATTGCCCCTCTCATTCCCTATTCCATTTCACTTATTTGTCACTTGCCAAACCCATTAGAGGGATGTACCTTGGATATACTATCCCCTTTAAGGACTAAAACCACCTAATAAGGTACTTGGCTAACCCCCTTTGGAGCTTGGAGACACTAGCACATGCAAAAGCCCACTACAGAAGGGCATGCCATTATGAAGTGCCCACTTTTCTATCCATGATTTGTAAGTTCTTTTACCTGATTATTTTAATGATTGGTTGTACTGGAAGCCTAGGGGATGCATTGGATCTTATGCAGGATTGCAGGTGGTTTCCATTTGGGTTTGGTTTCCCTATATGGGATCCGGATCCCCAAAGGTCTACATTGGCACATATAGGGTGTGCATAGAGAGCCATGGGCCTCCACAGCAGCAGGCAATACTCCACAAATCTTCATGGATGTTCAGAGACTACTAGGGATCCACTTTTGGGATGATGGTGATATGCCTAGTACACTATGTCCAGCAAGCCCCCACACTCTTGGCACTTGTACGATGTCATGGCAGCATTCATTCCACCTCTTGGACAATTACAGAGGATCTACAAGCATCTCTGGTTCATATGGAGACCCATGGGGTCATTGATGTGCCCTCAGACCCACTGGGAGCACCACAGGTCTACTACTTGGAGAACAAGGGGCCACCCCCTTGTCCATCATATTCCAACGAATTTATTTCTCAATATGGCACTTCAGGATACTATTGAGCCTTTGGAGGGCCCTACGACATGCACATACTATTATTTGGCCCCTTGTGAGGCTTATTTTCACATTTGTGAGCTAGTTTGGTGGGCTTGTCACCAATAGGGGTTTTTATTTGCACATTATTTTATCATTAGGGGCTAATGTAGGCCCATAGGCTAATTCGAATTCCTTAGGAAGCTATTTATTCATGTTAGATACATTCATTTGTATCATCACTTGATTGGGGATCTCTTTAATCATAGAGAATTTTCGCACTTTTTCCTTGGTGGATATTTTTGGAGATGGATGAATTTTGATGTATGGATTTGGGCTATTTCTCTTGCCTTGGAGCTTTATTGAGCAAACGAAATGTTGGTTGGATATACTCTATAACGTTGTAAGTAAATATGGATGTTATTATTCTATTTGCTGCATACTACTAAAATTAGGGCTAGTTGTTGCATTATCGAAATGTGGAATTGAGCATGTTGTCGTAGAGATTTATTTATCTCAAGAAGCTTGCATCATTTTCTTTTAAGTATAAACGCTTGAAAGTCACGTTTCTTTTCTTTTCTTTCTCTCAACATTAGACGAAGTTGACTTTCTGGGCCTCCTTGATCAAAAAACCAAGTTCTTACTCATCATTATCCTTGACTCCATATCCCCAAGTGATCTAGGCACTGATCCCTCAAAAAAGGGTGATCATTTCAACCCTCTTTTAACCATTTCCCTCTTTTTCTCCAATTCTAGCCCCATTAGGTCACCTAGGGCATCAATTTCCCAGGAATTGTCCCAAAGAAAAAAAAATTGATCTCCTATAGGCTACTGCGCTGGTGGGTCCCCTCCCTCTCCTCTAAATTTGAGGCAATTCTAATGGTGGAATCTCTGGGAATCTCAAGCCCTAGCTCTAGGATCGAATTGTGCCTAGTCGTCCCCAAGGCTAGACCTCAATAGGATCAATTCAAATTTTGAAGAAAGTCGTCTTGTTTGGTCCTTTCCCTTCACCTTGTCCAGGATAGGAACATCATTGGTTGCTACATTCCATCCCCAAACTTGGAATAGGTCCACTTGGCCCTACGTGGTCCCACTTCTCAATAAAGACTATTTGTCAAGGACCATTTTGGAATCCGAGTTTCCCAAGGATTATAGGGATTGAAAAACTTGTTCATAAGCCTATCCTCTCTCCCTCAACCCTCCAATCCTCGCCCCTTATACCTGGTGGACTAAGTCCCATGCTTAAAGAGCATGCAAGCTCCATTCTTCACTCCATCCTTGGGAAAGAGTTTTCAGGGTCACTTCTCACCTATCCATTGACATATACTTTACAAGTGAATCCCGACACCACCGGGACTCCTCCCATCAGTGAAAGTCCGTAAAGAGCAAGGAGACTTAGTTGTGGTGACAGTGGGCTAAACCTCCACAGTTGCCCTTAACCTAGTTGTTGCTCTCTTAGGAACCCCTTTAGGTCCCCTGCTGGTTTGAGTGGTAACAAACTTTTCTTAAACCTAGCACCTGGCAATTTGTTGACCTAGATCTACTGAATAAATGTACAACGAAATTCTTAACACAATTAGCAAAAGCAAAAATTATACAACCAATCTCAATCACAAGTGACACAAACAAATTCTGCCCAATCAATAGTTCTTCATTAAATTTGAACTTACTTGGGCTCTCATTTTGGGATAACGGCCCAATTTGAGAAAATTACGGATACAAAATGCTTTGGATCTGATCCAATAGATCAGGCCCTAGATCTGTCCTAGATCTCCTTGGCTGATTTGGATCTCCAATGTTGCATGTATGCACTTCCTCCAACCCGGCACACTTGAGTATCACACTCCTCACTTGAGAAAATCCTGCTCTCAATGGCTAGTGCCATTGTCTAGTGTATCTTTCTCCTCTCATTAATCTTGCTTTTATAACTTTACATTGACCTAAATCCTCGTTGTTGGTATCTTCCTTATTGTGACGTTGCTAGTGTCTGCTAGAATCATACAAGGCTCATGAACTCATAAGCTGCTAGGATGCTTATGCACTCTGATACCACTGTAATGATCTAGGGAAATTTTTCTTTCTAGGGCTTCTTATTTTGCATAGGGTTTTCCGCATATAATTAGGGTTTTGCAACAAATCAATTAAAAAAAAGGCTCACAATACAAGTATAGTCAATATTGTTCCAACAAGACACAACTCAATTAATACAATAGTCATCAACACAATATTGTAAACCATAAATTAATCCAAAACATAATCCAAATTCCAATGATGAACACGATGCTTGTCTATTAATGACCAGGCATTATTACATACTCTAAAAATGGGCTTAACTCTAATAACAGTTCAATAACCAATGGAATTCCCAATGTGATGCAAACAATGCATACAAATTCAATAAAAATGCCCTAATCAGTGGTATGGGCCTTTTTGCAATGGTGATAATTAATTAGATACCCAAATTGACCTTAGGTCTGGATTCGGCCTTTATCTTGGATCTGGTCAATCTAAGCTCTGGTACCTACACAAGATTTATGCTTACGATCACGGCCTCAATCTTGTGGAACGAAGCTCTGAAAACCTCCTCACTCCTGCCTCAGGAGACTCGGCATCCCTAGAATCAAACAAACGCATAGATCATTCGTTTATGGTTAGGGCTTTGGCCCGGTAGTATGAAGCACAGAAACCCTCCTTGCTTGGTGTCCCTAGAATCAAACAATTGTACAAGAGAACTGCGATTTTGATTGCACAAATTGTGATATGTTCAAATTATGCAATTGCCCCAAACTTTGTGATCTGCTTCAAGGTGATAAACATAGCAAGTTTGCAAAATCGTTGGCCAGTATTATGACTCAGAAATTCGTCTATCTTAGGAACTGTGTGTTGAAAATGTAACTAGTTTCAGTCTTCATAATTGTTGTACTCATTTCAATATGTATCTGTTAAATTATGGTATGTTCTATGCTTATAGCAGTTTACTTATTTTTCTTCTTATTAGCCACAGATTAGCAATCACATATACATTAAGTAAAGTGCAGATAGAACATTAAATGATCAACAGAAAACAAGCCAAGATAAGAGACACAAGATGTGGCGGCTAGCCAGGGACAAACCCCAATGCGGGGAAACCCTTTGATCAAATCTTCTTTTATCTTCAATAGTTTAGCATAGAGAAATAGTACAAAATCTGAATTCTGTAATTTTATATCAGCAGCAAAAAACCCTAGATCAACAAAGTCAAACTTGGTTAAACTAGCTGAAATTGACCTCTAAAATACTTGGTCAATTTCCGGTCAACTTGTCCTCGAACAGCTTGAAGAAACAACCCTAGAACAGCCCCAAAAGTTTAGTCAATTTGCAGATTTCTGAAGTCAACTTGCAGCCCTAAACTAGGGCAGTCAACACCGGTCAAACCAGAGGTCAAATCACCTCGATTTTCATGCCAAAAATTGCGGCCTACCTAGGAGAGGCAACCACACCCAATCCGCACTTCTGGAAGGTCAACGCTTGGTCAACGCTAGTCAAAGAGATGACCTGCTGCCCTAGCGTCCTTCTTTCTGCGTCTTCCTTGCCCTAGGACGTCTTCCTTTCAGCCACACATGTAAGAGAGAGAGAGGCTCATTTTATGCGTAGGAGAGAGAGAGAGAAGATGAGTGAATTGAATTTTTCCAAATGAGGAGAATGCTCCTTGTATTTATATGCAAACATTGAGATTGAATAGACATGACTGTTGGGCTTCTGAGCCTACATAAGTTTGCTGGCTGACCTTGACAATTTGTCCATAATCAAAATAAATTCATATCTCCATAAATACTTATCGGAATCGGATGATCTTTAGATCAATCCTACACCTCTCAATGAGAGGAATCTAGGAAAAATATCAAAAGCCATAAATAAGGTGACCCACGTGGAGTTTGGCCCTAGTTTCCAATTTTAACACTCCCTCTCAACTAAGGAGAACTTCATCTGCAATCCGTCAGACCGTCGCTGCTATCCATCCATCAAATGCATTGCCTTGTACAGCTTGACCCCACACTGCTCTGCTCTGCTTTGCTCTACTCTGCTTTGCTCGAATTATGAAGAAGAAGAAATGATCAAGGATGTATCATACCATCCTCCACTGACCCGAAGTCAGTCTCAAAGTGTGAACCACTCTCACTGATCCCAGATCAGTATCATTGATCCCAGATCAATGAAGGTCATCCTAGCATAGGTAGTACAGTAGATACAACGATGCGTCCATCGATGGTACTACTATGGTTCATATCCTCATTTCCCTGCTCATTGATCAGATGAGAGGTACTTCCCATGAGTCCCAGACTGCATGGGTAGGATGCTTCCACAGGAGAACTAATCATCCTGTCCACAGGAAAACGAATCATCCTGTCTAGTGGATGCCACGGAGAACTAATCATCCTGGCCTACAGGAGAACTAATCATCCTGCTCCACAGTCGCCACAGAGAACGAATCATCCTGGCCCACAATAGAACTAATCACCCTGTTCCACAGTCGCCACGAGGTGTCACAGGGGAAGGTTGAACCTTTACCCTGTACATTGTGCACCACCAGGGGATGGTGAGTCGCCTTGTGGTCACATGTCGCTCCAAGAAGTACCCCACGCCCCGCTGGAGCTTCCAAAGCTCAATACATCATACTCAACCCTCATAAGAGGGTCTCTGAACGACACCAAGTCGTTCTCGAAAAGTCAGGAATTTGACCTTTCCTAGGGGCTTTGTCAAAATGTCGGCGACCTGTTCATCTGTACCGATATGTTGGAGCCTTATTGCTCCTCGCTGCACCATATCTCGAATATAGTGGTACCTGATATCGATATGCTTGGAGCGATCATGAAATACGAGATTCTTTGATAAACGGATCCCGCTCTGGTTGTCACACAGAATCATGGTGGTATCCAATGTAAATCCAAACAGCTCACTGAAGAGCTTTCGCAACCAGACTGCCTCACAGGAGGCCATGCTAGCAGCAATGTACTCTGCCTCGGCGGTGCTCAAAGCCACCGACTTCTGCTTCCTGCTCATCCAAGATATCGAGGCAGATCCCAAAGAGAAACAGCACCTGGAAGTGCTCTTTCGGTCCACCACACTGCCTACCCAATCAGCATCAGTATACCCAAGTAGTCTCACATCTCCGGCAGTGTATCTCAACCCATGAGTGATTGTGCCACAAAGATATCTCAACATATTCTTGGCACCAATCCAATGTGAGTGGTGAGGCTTAACCATATGTTGACTCAATGTGTTGAATGCAAAGCATATATTCGGACGAGAATTCACCAAGAACATTAATGCTCCGACGAGTTGACGATACTCAGTAGCATTTCGTAAAACAAGTCCGGCAGCACTACCGCATAACTTCTTGGAGTCAAGCTCCATCTGGGTAGTTACGAGCTTGTAGTCCACCATGCCAAATCTCTCCAATATCTTCACCACATATTTTCCTTGAGATAGGAAAATCTCCCCTGGTTTCTGCCAAACTTCTAGTCCTAGGAAATAGTGCATAAGTCCTAGGTCTTTCATCTCGAACTCAAAAGCCAGCTCCCTCTTACATTCGTGAATGAGAAGGTCTGCACCTGTTAGAAAGAGGTCATCAACATATAGCACCAGTATGAGAGGCTTGTCATCTATAACCTTAAAGTAAAGGTTAGGGTCGGCTTCACTCCTAGTGAATTCTAGCTTCATCAAGTAGCTATCGATCCTCTCATACCATGCTCTGGGTGCTTGCTTTAGCCCATATAGGGCCTTCTTCAACCTGCACACATGAGATTCTCGATCATAAATCTCAAATCCTTCGGGTTCCTCCACATAGACCTCCTCCTTGATCGAACCATGTAAGAACGCAATCTTGACATCCATCTGATGTAGGTTCTGTTGTCGCGCGGATTGACACGACAACCCTCAGACCGGGGGCTGTCACTCTGATCCCCGATCCCTCCGTTTAAGCCTGTCTCCCGCGGCTAAGGGGGGTAGACCCTGCGAGATGATGAGACCAACTGTCGACCAGTTGGTTGGGAGACACGAGACACGCTTAAGATAAGCACTAAAATGATTTGATTAATTTAGCAGACCAGTGCCTTAAGAAATTGTTGTGAAAAACGATTACTTGTTAAATGATATAGAAACATGAACCATGAACAGCAATCATCTATCATCAGCTAAAACATAATGCTCAAAACGATATCTGGCAACTGAAAATTTCGAAGAGATAAATGTCTTAAAACACCACGAGAATCACAAATCATTATCCAGATATCAATTTCGTATCTCGACTTGAAAATTCAGAAAGATATAACATGAAAACCACTGAAACTGGCAAAATAATTTTCCACAAAAAAAATTTCGAGTTTATTTTATTTATTTATTTATTTTTTATTTTTTATTTTTTTTTAAATAAAATCTAAAAATTAATCTAAAACTGAACTATAACCCTAAAAATCCAATTTTTTTTTTTTTTTTTTTTTTTATTTTTTTTTTTTTTTTTTTATAAAAATGAAAATTAAAAAATCTAAAAAAGTAAAATTTAAAATCTATTCTAAAAATCTAAAAAAAATTAACTATACAAAAAGATAAACCTAAGTTTAAAAAACTAAATAAAATCTTTTTTATTTTTTTATTCTTTTTATTTTCATATAATAAAAGTCAAAACAATTAAAATCTAAAAAATAAACCAAAGATCTAATTCAAAATTAGGATCTAAATCTAAATGTAAATCTAACATTAAAACTATGCATAACCCTACAAAAATTTAAAAGAAAACTAATTTAATTATAAAACAAAACTAAAATTATTTTTAATCTAAACCTAATCTAAACCTACGCAAGGATATGCATATCAAAAGAAAGGCGGAACCTACGTCTGGAACTCGACGGCGGCAGGGAAAAACTCGAACCAGTTCACCTGAAATGCTGGCGTTCACTGCGGTTTCAGTTATGAAGAGTT
Organism: Pinus tabuliformis; assembly: GCA_031772625.1. Lineage (NCBI taxonomy): Eukaryota > Viridiplantae > Streptophyta > Pinopsida > Pinales > Pinaceae > Pinus > Pinus tabuliformis. The sequence continues at coordinate 691,990,679 of CM062820.1, forward strand.
TTCTGTTGAATGACTTCCAGCATGAATCGAAATGGGTTGTTCGAACAGAGAACCGTGACCCAAACGAAAATTCCACTTGTTGGTTTGACGTGATGACCAGATCCGCAGGCCTTGCCGCTTCAAACACCAGATGACAGCGTTTTGAAGGAAGAGGCATGGATCGATTCTGAAGACGTGCAGGTGAAATCACAGTAATGAGTCGCCAGCAATAACCGTTTAACAACTTACCTTAGGACGTGTATTTCAGCTGGAGCGGAATGGTTTCGACTGAGATCGGATCAGCTCAGGTGGCCATGAAAAATCGACAATGAATTTATGATGAAGACCTCAGATCAATGCCTGACTATGATGAGCTGAGCCACGCAGATAAAAAAAAATTCGATTTGGCAGCGGACAGAGATTTTGAAACCGGATTTGAAGACACCTGAGGATTTCGACTGAGATCGATTCATGAATCATTTGACCCTTACGCTCTCAGCACTCTATGAATTCGTCTGACTGCGTGATGGCCTGCAGGGTTTTGATTTTTGCTTGTTTGAGACGGCTTTGAATCATTTTGCTGCATCAATATACAGATTTCTTTTCTACGCCAGAAGGCTAGGAGCCAAGACACGTGAATAAAAGGGCGTTTCGATATCAATGTCTGTCAACGGCCCAAAAAAATTTTGAAATCGATTTTAAAGAAATCAGCAGCAAGGGTTTTGCAAGAAGCCTGATTCCCTGAGCGCGGAAGGACTGCAGCTGCTAGCGAAATTGGATACGGACGAGGGTTTTTCGGAAAACTTTAACAATCCTGCAACCTGAGATAAACCTGATCATCCAAAAATAATATATACATAAAATCAGAACTAAAAACCCCAATGAAAACTGTATAAAGCAGAAATTTAAAACCCTAAACCGCTGATTAATGTACAGATTTGGCCCCTTAACAGCCAGATTCAGCCATGAGCACAGGAAAATATTTCAAAGAACAGAAATTTGAACTTTGTTGTGAACAGAAAGAAAGTCTCTCATGAAAAACAGGAAATAAACTTTAAATGATTAACCCAGGGCCCAAAATCAGCTGGGCTCTGCAAAGAAAAGCCTGTGGGAGTCGGCTGGTTCAGCCTAGAACTTCCCCAAACGCCCACCAATATCTTTCACCTAAAGATTTCCTGCACATCTCAAGCAACCATCAATAAAGAGAGCAAGAATGCTGCTAGATTTCAGGAAATAATGGAGATACCTGCCATTATTTCAGAAACCCTACAACATTCAAACCCTAGCACGTGAGCAAGATACCTGTACTCACAATACTCTGAAAACCAGCTATTATTAACTGCTGAAAACTGAAATATGCAGAAAAACAAACATCTCACAGCAATTCCAGAGAGTAACACCAGCCAGTTTTGAACCCCAAAGTCTTTTTATTAACCAGAAAATCAGATTACAAGAGAGCTTTTTCAGTACAGACTCACAGATCAGATGATCTGAAATGACCCCTAGCACCCTACTTAAAGGAAATGCCTCCAACGGCTAGTTCGAGTGATCCATGTAGAAATGATCTCGACCGTTGATGAGGATCAAGACATCTCTTGATCTCATCCGTCGATTTATTCACTTAAAATATTATTACTTTATTAGTTAGGGTTTTTGCTTTATATTTCATTTTTTAATTTTTACTTATTTTATTATTTTATTATTTTTATTCATTTTTTAATTTTTTAATTCATTTTAAAATGGATCATCGAACTAAGCCTTCGGAAACATCACCTAGGACCTAGGACCTAGGACTCATGAGGGGATTTAAAACATTTTTCAACCCTCAGGACACATTACATCATGACTTTTACAATTTACATCTTAAGGGAGAAAACCCCTTTAACATAGACCCTCACAAATCACCCAGTTCTGCGACACAACTAATCTAGCAGATCAACACACTAGGATTCTCCTAAAATTCCAATGACAAAATCAATCCCGGCTTTGGGGTCAGGTTTGAAGGAAAACTCTGCCGATCCGTGGATCGGTGAGACAAAAAACCTTCCGGGACGTAGATTATCATCAGAAAGTTAGGTCCACCTAGGCAAATTACATACATGACTCATGTCTGCTAAGATTATTAAAATCAATACATGCAAACTGGGTTTACAATCAAAAAGATCAAGTTGCTGATGATGGTAGGATGGCACGGACATGCTGATCAGGTGCTGCCCCTTTTTGCCAAGAAAAGGGGGATGTACTGCATGGGTAGTTGACCAGTAGAGGTCAACATCTGGCTCTACTTGGGGACACGTTGCTGCTTGCAGGAATGTGAGAATCCAGAATCTGCATCCATACAACACAAAAATAAGTAGCGTCCATCCAAAAAATCAGCATATACATTAAGCACATAAAAGCTCTTCATTTATTAACTATCTAATAACATGAAAAGTAAATCTAATCCTAAAACAGAAATGAAACGTTGAAAAGACGAGGAGTAGAGTTAGAAATACAATACAAAAAATGCCCCACGGCATCAGATGTGTTCAATATAGTGCATACTGAGCATTTGCCTGCTTTCAGGCAAATCTGTCGGCTGCTTGTCGGATGTGCCATGTCCAATTTTGCATATGGTAGGACTTTTTCCTATCCGAAAATCAAGCAGCTCGCGGCCGTCTGATGCGTCAAATCTTCTTCTCATTTTCTTCCTCTTGCGCTTTTTCTTTCTGGCAGGATGAATTACTGATGAGCTGGAACTTTCTGTCTCGAAACTATCAGATGAAGTATGCATGATATGTCTCTCTTTAGCCCGCATCTGATCTTTATCATTCTTAAGTCCATCTTCAATCAACCATCTTTCAACTGAACTAATAACCTCCTCATAATAAGATGGAGCTTGTTGCAACAAATGAGAAGGCTCCTGATCTATTGATGTTATCTGGTTTCTTTCATTTTCCAATTGCTGAAACTTTTGAACCTGTATTCTAATGGCATCCATCTGTCTAGAGTGTTCAACCTTTATAGCACTAATTTGTCTGGCATGATGTTCTTCCATGTCTTTTATTACTTTAACATTTTCTTCCTTTATGTTCATCAAGCAATGCTGCATGGAATTTATTTCTTCTTCATGATTCGCTTGCATGTTTCCAATTTCTGTTTCATGTTTAGTTTTCATGGCCTCAATTTCCTTAGCATGCTGATTTTGCGTGTCCTCAATCTCCTTATTACGTTTTTCCAGATGGGTGCGTAAAGTTTTAACATCATTAATAAGATTAGTTTGGTTGCTTTCCATATTTTTCACCAGCATCATTAAATCTTGTATTATTTGCTTTTGCTCTTCCTTTTCATTGTCATTTATCCCTGATTTTTTACTATCATGAGCTTGATCTGCAATAGTTCCGGTTGATGACACATTCTGATCTTGAACTCTTTCTTTCTGTGGCACAATTTTAGGGACAGAAAGCAAGCTGTTTGGGCTATCATATCTATCTTTAAAAGCATTGAGAATGTCTTGTAAAGAAGTGAAAAAATCATTAGGAAAGTTATTAAACCAATTCAAGGCATCACCCTCTAAAGAATGGACAAATAGACGCATCTTGAAATCTTCATGATTATATTGAGGAAGTCTACAATATATGGTCATTACACAAGTAAACATGTTTAAATGATGTCTAACAGCGACCGGATCATCACCCGAGAACTTAAATAATTTAGAAATGGCCTCTTTCGGAAGATCATGGAGATTATTAGTAAAATGACATGGTTTACATGAATAATCCATGATGAACAACAAGGGATCAAATGGATGATAGAAAAAGATTTCTGCTCAAGAGAATTAAGAGATGAGAGAAGTGGAGTCGCCACTTGAACAATGAATCTGATTCTAGGATCCAAAAAGTAACCACAAGCAGATATGAGGAAAGCTTCTTGTCTGGGAAAAATGAGGAAGTGGAGTCGCCACCCAAACAGGAAACAAACCCAAGAGGCGATGCTGATATGTGATGAAAAGATGCCAAAATACTGAATCTGCCAGCTCAACTGAGAGATGAGAAAGATGAGAAGATGAATGATTGTCGTTTGAAACACCGAGAACAAAGTTTCCCCGGCAACGGCGCCAAAAAATGTTGTCGCGCGGATTGACACGACAACCCTCAGACCGGGGGCTGTCACTCTGATCCCCGATCCCTCCGTTTAAGCCTGTCTCCCGCGGCTAAGGGGGGTAGACCCTGCGAGATGATGAGACCAACTGTCGACCAGTTGGTTGGGAGACACGAGACACGCTTAAGATAAGCACTAAAATGATTTGATTAATTTAGCAGACCAGTGCCTTAAGAGATTGTTGTGAAAAACGATTACTTGTTAAATGATATAGAAACATGAACCATGAACAGCAATCATCTATCATCAGCTAAAACATAATGCTCAAAACGATATCTGGCAACTGAAAATTTTGAAGAGATAAATGTCTTAAAACACCACGAGAATCGCAAATCATTATCCAGATATCAATTTCGTATCTCGACTTGAAAATTCAGAAAGATATAACATGAAAACCACTGAAACTGGCAAAATAATTTTCCACAAAAAAAATTTCGAAATTTTTTTTTTTTTTTTTTTTTAAATAAAATCTAAAAATTAATCTAAAACTGAACTATAACCCTAAAAATCCAATTGAATTTTTTTATTTATTTATTTTTTTTTTTTTTTTTTAAATTAAAATTAAAAAATCTAAAAAAGTAAAATTTAAAATCTATTCTAAAAATCTAAAAAAAATTAACTATACAAAAAGATAAACCTAAGTTTAAAAAACTAAATAAAATCTTTTTTATTTTTTTATTTTTTTTATTTTCATATAATAAAAGTCAAAACAATTAAAATCTAAAAAATAAACCAAAGATCTAATTCAAAATTAGGATCTAAATCTAAATGTAAATCTAACATTAAAACTATGCATAACCCTACAAAAATTTAAAAGAAAACTAATTTAATTATAAAACAAAACTAAAATTCTTTTTAATCTAAACCTAATCTAAACCTACGCAAGGATATGCATATCAAAAGAAAGGCGGAACCTACGTCTGGAACTCGACGGCGGCAGGGAAAAACTCGAACCAGTTCACCTGAAATGCTGGCGTTCACTGCGGTTTCAGTTATGAAGAGTTTTCTGTTGAATGACTTCCAGCATGAATCGAAATGGGTTGTTCGAACAGAGAACCGTGACCCAAACGAAAATTCCACTTGCTGGTTTGACGTGATGACCAGATCCGCAGGCCTTGCCGCTTCAAACACCAGATGACAGCGTTTTGAAGGAAGAGGCATGGATCGATTCTGAAGACGTGCAGGTGAAATCACGGTAACGAGTCGCCAGCAATAACCGTTTAACAACTTACCTTAGGACGTGTATTTCAGCTGGAGCGGAATGGTTTCGACTGAGATCGGATCAGCTCAGGTGGCCATGAAAAATCGACAATGAATTTATGATGAAGACCTCAGATCAATGCCTGACTATGATGAGCTTAGCCACGCAGATAAAAAATAAAAATAAAAAATTCGATTTGGAAGCGGACAGAGATTTTGAAACCGGATTTGAAAACACCTGAGGATTTCGACTGAGATCGATTCATGAATCATTTGACCCTTACGCTCTCAGCACTCTATGAATTCGTCTGACTGCGTGATGGCCTGCAGGGTTTTGATTTTTGCTTGTTTGAGACGGCTTTGAATCGTTTTGCTGCATCAATATACAGATTTCTTTTCTACGCCAGAAGGCTAGGAGCCAAGACACGTGAATAAAAGGGCGTTTCGATATCAATGTCTGTCAACGGCCCAAAAAAAAATTTGAAATCGATTTTAAAGAAATCAGCAGCAAGGGTTTTGCAAGAAGCCTGATTCCCTGAGCGCGGAAGGACTGCAGCTGCTAGCGAAATTGGATACGGACGAGGGTTTTTCGGAAAACTTTAACAATCCTGCAACCTGAGATAGACCTGATCATCCAAAAATAATATATACATAAAATCAAAACTGAAAACCCTAATGAAAACTGTATAAAGCAGAAATTTAAAACCCTAAACCGCTGATTAATGTACAGATTTGGCCCCTTAACAGCCAGATTCAGCCATGAGCACAGGAAAATATTTCAAAGAACAGAAATTTGAACTTTGCTGTGAACAGAAAGAAAATCTCTCATGCAAAACAGGAAATAAACTTTAAATGATTAACCCAGGGCCCAAAATCAGCTGGGCTCTGCAAAGAAAAGCCTGTGGGAGTCGGCTGGTTCAGCCTAGAACTTCCCCAAACGCCCACCAATATTCTTCACCTAAAGATTTCCTGCACATCTCAAGCAACCATCAATAAAGAGAGCAAGAATGCTGCTAGATTTCAGGAAATAATGGAGATACCTGCCATTATTTCAGAAACCCTACAACATTCAAACCCTAGCACGTGAGCAAGATACCTGTACTCACAATACTCTGAAAACCAGCTATTATTAACTGCTGAAAACTGAAATATGCAGAAAAACAGACATCTCACAGCAATTCCAGAGAGTAACACCAGCCAGTTTTGAACCCCAAAGTCTTTTTATTAACCAGAAAATCAGATTACAAGAGAGCTTTTTCAGTACAGACTCACAGATCAGATGATCTGAAATGACCCCTAGCACCCTACTTAAAGGAAATGCCTCCAACGGCTGGTTCGAGAGATCCATGTAGAAATGATCTCGACCGTTGATGAGGATCAAGACATCTCTTGATCTCATCCGTCAATTCATTCACTTAAAATATTATTACTTTATTAGTTAGGGTTTTTGCTTTATATTTCATTTTTTAATTTTTACTTATTTTATTATTTTATTATTTTTATTCATTTTTTAATTTTTTAATTCATTTTAAAATGGATCATCGAACTAAGCCTTCGGAAACATCACCTAGGACCTAGGACCTAAGACTCATGAGGGGATTTAAAACATTTTTCAACCCTCAGGACACATTACATCATGACTTTTACAATTTACATCTTAAGGGAGAAAACCCCTTTAACATAGACCCTCACAAATCACCCAGTTCTGCGACACAACTATAATCTAGCAGATCAACACACTAGGATTCTCCTAAAATTCCAATGACAAAATCAATCCCGGCTTTGGGGTCAGGTTTGAAGGAAAACTTTGCCGATCCGTGGATCGGTGAGACAAAAAACCTTCCGGGACGTAGATTATCATCAGAAAGTTAGGTCCACCTAGGCAAATTACATACATGACTCATGTCTGCTAAGATTATTTACAATCAATACATGCAGACTGGGTTTACAATCAAAAAGATCAAGTTGCTGATGATGGTAGGATGGCACGGACATGCTGATCAGGTGCTGCCCCTTTTTGCCAAGAAAAGGGGGATGTACTGCATGGGTAGTTGACCAGTAGAGGTCAACAGGTTCCATACTTGCGAAGCAGCAAGGGCTATGATCGAGCGGATGGTGGTATATCGCGCAACAGGTGAAAATATCTCGTCATAGTCTATACCTTCCTTCTGGGAGAAGCCACGAGCGACAAAATGAGCCTTATACTTTTCGGCACTTCCATCAACTGCATGCTTTATCTTGTAAAGCCATTTTGAAGTGACAATTGCTTTGTCCTGGGGTCTGGGGACCACATCCCAAACATCGTTTTTCATAATGGATTCATATTCCTCAGTGATAGCATCCTTCCATACTTGATGCTTGACGGCATTTGTGAATGACAAAGGCTCATTTTGGATGATCGTGCTCATGATAGTCAAGTATCCCTGATCCTGTTCGGCTTCTTACTTTCACAAAAGGTTCCTCGGGGTGCGATATGTCCTTCAACATCATCAAGTGTCCCCCTAAGCCATGAAGGCCTCTTCCTAGAAGAGGAAGGCTCTTGCGGAGAAGGATCAATAGGATCCATAGGTTCTTCCATATCGGGCATCGTCTCATCTTCTTTTTCCTTCGATTCCCTGGTGTCAGCTTCTTTAGATCCCCTTAAAGTAGGAAGATTGTCTACCTTGCCAAGAGCCATATCTTCGTCAAAGGTGACATCATGACTAATCTCGACTTCCCTTTGACCAGCTACATAGATTCTATAGCCCTTAGTATTTTCGCTATAGCCCATGAAGACTACTTTCTTTCCAAATGCACCCAATTATTCCTTTTTTTCTTTAGGCACATGAAAATATACAAGGCTTCCAAAAATTCTAAAATGAAATACGTCAGGTTTCTTACCGGTGAACATTTCTTCGGGAGTCTTGGAACACAATGCTTGATGAGGGCATTGGTTTTGTACATATACGGCGGTATTTGTAGCTTCAGCCCATAGAAACTTCAGAAGTCTTTGATCATGGAGCATAGCCCGGACAGCTTCCACAATTGTACGATTTTTCCTTTCCGCCACACCATTTTGTTCAAGAGTATATGGTGTAGTAGTCTCCCTCTTAATGCCAGCGTCTTAAAAGTCATGAAACTCATTGGATTCATATTCAGCCCCATTATCAGTCCTTAAGATCTTGATCTTCTTTTCGGTTTGATTCTCGATCAAGGCTTTGAAGTGTCGAAACCAGGAGAACACTTCATCCTTCTTTTTCAAGAAGTATATTCAAGTCTTGCGAGAATAATCATCTGTAAAAGTGAGGTAATATAAATATCCTCCCAAGGAGTTCACAGGCATCATACCAGATATGTTTGAGTGAACCAACTGCAATATATCGAAGGTCTTGCTTTGGCTTGAGGGGAATGGTCCTCTTTTGAGCTTCCCTTCGGCACATCCTGGACATACACCTTCTTGCTCTAATCAGAACTCGGGCATCCCGGCCACCATTTTTCTTACATCGAGTAGAGCTTTATAATGAAGGTGAGCAAACCTCTGATGCCATAGTTCGAACTGAAGAGATGTGTCACAAGACATGACACCCAGCAGACTTCCACCGACCTTGCCATCGCTAAAGGCCACCTTGTAGCCTTTGTCTTCCATTGTCAAAATGGACACCAGGTTCTTTTTGAGATCATGTGCATATAATACATCTTGAAAGTGGATGGTATTACCCTGATTCAATTGAAGAGTGACATTTCCTACGCCTTTCATGGGATATTTTGAATTATCTCCAAGAACGATTTCCAGGTTGGTTTCCTTCTCTATTAGATTATAGAGAGCTTCTTTGTAACCAGTGAAGTGCCTTGAGGCACCACTATCAATAAGCCAATTTCCCAGCGAGTCCGGAGGAGCAGTAGTAGATAGAGCTGCTGGTAGATAATATTCATCTTGCTTATTGTTAACAGTGTTAGATTCATACCTGGAATTTCTTGCCTTCTTGAATGGTTGTCCTCTTCCTTGATTTCCGGCACTTCTTTTACCTCTGCCATTTGACCTGCCATTCCTTTGATTGCCTTGAGAGGGATTTTGATCATCGTCTCGGTGTGAGTCCCTTTTATCAGGGCACTCCCTTGCATAGTGACCCGTTTTATTGCAATTGTAACATCGTCCTTTTCTTCCACCCTTTGGTCCAGCCTTTCCTTTGAATTTAGCCCCGGAATTGTTTCTTCTTTTAGTATGAGAAGAAAAGGCAGAGGGATGACCTTTAAGTATGGGCATTTCTTGCTCTTCCATCCTTGTTTCTTCTTGAATGCATCTGGCCATTAATTCCTCAAATCCAGGAATTACGTTATTGTTGAGAAGAGTAGTCCTGAATATATACCATTCAAATGGTAGTCCTCCAAGAGTTGTGAGTGTCATTTCCCTGTCAGGAATTACTTCCCCAATATATCGGAGATCGTTCTTGATCTCGGTGATCCTTAAGAAATATGCTTGCATACTGTCATCTTTGCCCTTCTTAATTTCCTTCATCTTATTTCTAAGAAACAAGACTTGATTTGCATCGTTAACTTTAAATAAGCTCACCAGTTTATCGTAGATTTCCTTGGAGGTGTTCAGCTTGGAAATATAGGCCACCAAGCGCTTGTTGATAGAGTCTCCGATGATCTTCCTTGCTTTGACTTCTCCCTTGGTCCATTTGTTCCTAGCAAGCAGCGGATGCATTTGATGGAGGCTCAACAATCCCACCTCTCACATGGTCCAACACTTCCTACTCTTCTAATGTTAGATCGAGAGACATCTTCCATCCGTGATAGTCAAACTTCTCACGGAGTTTGTCTTCAGGAAGGAAGTGTGTTGAGGACCCCATGATTTCTTTTTAAGATAGCCTTGCCAACCTTCTTTTCGGTGATTGCTTTTGCTCTTGCTTGGGGTTTGTCTTCACCTCAGCGTTGATACCATGTTAAATTATGGTATGTTCTATGCTTAGAGCAGTTTACTTAGTTTTCTTCTTATTAACCACAGATTAGCAATCACATATACATTAAGTAAAGCGCAGATAGAACATTAAATGATCAACAGAAAACAAGCCAAGACAAGAGACACAAGATGTGGCGGCTAGCCATGGACAAACCCCAATGCGGGGAAACCCTTTGATCAAATCTTCTTTTATCTTCAATAGTTCAGCAGAGAGAAATAGTACAAAATCTGAATTCTGTAATTTTATATCAGCAACAGCAAAACCTAGATCAGCAAAGTCAAATTTGGTCAAACTACCTGAAATTGACCTCTAAAATACTTGGTCAATTTCCGGCCAACTTGTTCTCGAACAGCTTGAAGAAACAGCCCTAGAACAGCCCCAAAAGTTCAGTCAATTTGCAGATTTCCGAAGTCAACTTGCAGCCCTAGACTAGGGCAGTGAACATTGATCAAACCAAAGGTCAAATCACCTCGATTTTCATGCAACCACACCCAATCCGCACTTCTGGAAGGTCAACGCTGGTCAAAGAGATGACCTGCTGCCGTAGCATCCTTTCTGCGTCTTCCTTGCCCTAGGACATCTTCCTTTCAGCCACATGTGAGAGAGAGAGAGAGAGGCTCCTTTTATACGTAGGAGAGAGAGAGAGAGAAGATGAGTGAATTGAATTTTTCCAAATGAGAATGCTCCTTGTATTTATATGCAAACATTGAGGTTGAATAGACATGATTGTTGGGCTTCTAAGCCTACATAAGTTCGCTGGCCGACCTTGACAATTTGTCCATAATCAAAATAAATTCATATCTCCATAAATACTTATCGGAATCGGATGATCTTTAGATCAATCCTACACCTCTCGATGAGAGGAATCTAGGAAAAATAACAAAAGCCATAAATAAGGTGATCCACATGGAGTTTGGCCCTAGTTGCCAATTTTAACAGTATCCTATATAACAAACAAAAGAAGAAAAGAAAAATATATTATTTTAAAGCATGGGTTTCATGCTCATTATTGATGGTCTTCTAGGTAAATGCATGTTCTTCATGCTTCTGGTGTTTGTTAGGTCTCAGGATTTATTGTCATGAGTCAATGGAATCAACATCATGTTTATAAGACCCATCTGAGCAAAATGTAATTGGAAGAAAAAAATATTTTGAGTCTAGAAAGTCCTAGAAACTCCAAAAGCACAAGTCAGCCCTAGCAATTACAAGTCAGCCAAAAGAAGGGAATTTGACCGCTTGGAAAGGTTATATAAAGAAGCAATTCGACCTCATTTGACACACACTCACTCAAGAAGTTCGATCTCAAGGAAAAGTTTTGATCCATAGCTGGGAAGCAAGAAGACAAGGAGAGCAAAGGTCTAGAAGAAGAAACGAAGGACGAAAAACTTGTTTTGGGCTATCTATCTCTCACACATGTGAAATCTAGGATTTTTGCAGCTACAGAAGAGGCCGAAATTGCATATCTGAGTTGCAGTAGGACAAAGTGCAGTCTCTTGTTGCTGGAAGGAAGGATTACCCTATAGTGACCTCATTGACCTTGGTTGGAGTTGCATTCCTCAAGGAAGGTCTCAAGAGGAGGTTGAATTAGGGTTTTCTGTAGCAGCTTCAAGGGTCGAAGTTGCAAGTCGAAGAATCCATACTGAAGCTGGGAGGTCGAAGTTGCAGGTGAAAGTTGGCTGGTGCAGAATCAAGGAAGGATTGATTGGAGGAGCTGACTTGGTACTTGGAGAAGGACTTGGTCTAGGATTGGGTGTTTGTTGTCTCATTGGAAGCAAATTCTATAAGAACAGAAGAGTTTACCGAGATTTTCCCTTCGAGAGGTTTTGCCCTGGCTGAGAGCCTAATTTCTATGGCCTTTATTGTTACTGTTTCATTCATGATATTTGTTTGATGAAAAGATCTAACTCATAGTTGCAGGGGAGCGCCCCCCCCCCCCCCCCGAACCCGCTCCCGAATCGCGCTCCGGGGGGGAGCGGCTCGGGAGCGCGCTCCCAAAAAAAAAATTGCGCTCCCTGCCATTTTCGGGAGCGTTGCAGGGAGCGATCGCTCTGTCGCTCCCGGATCGCTCCCGAGCATTAAAAAATCGCTCCGGGAGCGTTTCGACGAGCGTCGGGAGCGATACGGCGGAAAAAATTCTTGCGGACACCAAAAAAAATCGAATTTTAAATTTTTTTTTGTTTTAAAAGCCCAATGGCCTAAAAAAATTTCATTATCACTTCATTGAGCAAGAGCTTGGAGCAAGAGCAAGAGCAAAGGAGCGAGGAGCAAGTGCTGAGGAGCGAGGAGCAAGTGCCGAGGAGCGAGGAGCAAGCCTGCAGAGGTAAGTAACTTAGTAATTTAGTTAGTTTAGTTAGTTTAATTTAGTTAGGTAGTAATTTAGTTTATTGAGTTTAAAAATCATGAATTTAAATTAAATTAATAAATTAAATTAATTAATCCCAATAAATTGAATTAATTTGCAGATTTAAGAATCAAAACCCTACAAACATCAAACACCATGGACCTGGCTATATTTCTTGGCATTTTCCTCTTCTTGGTCCCTTTTATGGTTATTATGGTGCTGGAGAGTAGGAAACGGAGGGACCAAACTGAAGAGGGGGATGAAGAAGCTGGAGAAAGTCAAATTGGTGAAAACCCCGGTGAGGAGGAGCTGGAGGAGGGTGAACATGACCCTCAAAAAACTAAACAAGACCAAACTCCATTGTGGAAATATGTTAACAGGGCTGAAACAGGGAGAGGGGGTAGAACCACTAAATTTCATTGCCCCCATTGCAACACTGATTACACAGGTTCATACACCCGTGCTAGAAGACACCTCTGCGGAAAAAGGCCATGGGATGGAGACAAACAAATAGGAATCAAAACTTGTACAGCAGTGTCAACAGCGGATAGAGCCAAATACATAAGGGAAGAGGAGGAAGCCCAATACAGATCAAAAAAATCAAGGGGTTTCTTTGAACCAAGCTCACAATCACAAAGAACTCCTTCAGCATCCTCCCAAGGCAGTGGATATGGAGGCAAAGGGTCATCATCTTTAAGGCGTAGAACCATATCAGATTTCCTTGATGAGGGGTGTAGGAATGATGTGGATTCAAAGGTTCACAGGTTTCTCTATGCATGTGTAATACCATTCAATGTTCTTCGCTCACCTTATTGGCACGAAATGGTTTCTGCCATAAATGATGCCCCTAAAGGATACAAGAGCCCTGGGTATGACAAGGCAAGAACCGTTGGCCTTGATCATGAAAAAGCAAAAATATCACATTCTTTGAATAGAATGACAAGTTCTTGGACTGACCATGGGGTGTCCATTGTATCTGATGGATGGACAAATGTAAAAGGCAAGCCATTGATAAGTGTTCTTGATGTGTCCGTTAGTGGTCCCATCTTTCTAACTGCACATGACTACTCAGACAAGTTCAAGACCGCCATCAACATTGCAGAAGCATTACTTGAAACAATTGAGCGTATTGGCCCATACAATGTCATCCAAGTCATCACTGATAATGCTCCTAATTGTAAGGCAGCGGGAGCAATTATTGAGGATAAATACCCCAACATATTTTGGTCTGGGTGTTTGGTTCACACATTGAACCTTCTGTTGCATGATATTGTCAAGAACAAAAATGAACAATACCAATGGATTGGTGATTTGTACAAGAAAGGCAAACAAATGATAAAATTTATTACAAGTCATAGCAATACCCATGGCCTTTTCCGCAGTCACTCAAGATTGGAGTTGTTGAAGATTGCAAAGACCAGATTTGGTAGCTATTACCTCACCTTCAGTCGACTTTTGAAGGTAAGAGAGGCATTAGCTAGCATGGTATCAAGTCCACATTGGCAGGTATTAAAGGAAAGGGCTACAAATGTAGCTAACATGGGAGGTTTTGAAATGGTGGAGGAGGCCGCTCTTGATGGGCAGTTTTGGACAAGTGTGAGGCAGGTATTGGATTTCACCAAGCCAATTTATCACATGATTCGGTTTGCAGATATAGACAAACCAGTGATTGGCAAGGTGTATGAGCAAATGGATACCATGTTGGGGGAAATAAAAGATATTGTTCATAATAGAGACCCCAACTTGTACAAATCGATTCATGATTGTGTGTGTGAACGGTGGAATAGGCTTAATCTTCCACTACATTGCTTGGCGTATATCCTTACGCCAAAATACTACTCTACATCTTGGTTGGGCCAACCTGCAGCAGGGGGTGGGGTTAGGACCAAACCCCATTTAGATCCAGAGGTAACTAAAGGATATTTGGAAGCATTAGAAAAGTTGGTACCTAACAGGGAGGAATGTGCCGCTGTGCACTTTGAAATAGGCAAATACTTCAGTGGCACTGGTTTGTATGGTAACTTCCATGCAATGGACGACAGAGATAGATTTGATACTCTCACATGGTGGGAAACATATGGCGGGCATGGACTTTTGCCAAAATTGGCAAAAAAAGTTCTTTCACAAGTTGTAAATACTTCTTCTGCAGAGAGGTGTTGGAGCACCTACAACTACAGACATAATGTGAAAAGAAACAGACTCAATGAAAACCGAGCAGAAAGCTTGGTTTATGTGCACTACAACTTGAGGTTGTTGAGTCATTACTGTGATCGGGCTTATGAGGATCCAACATATAAAATTTGGGACAATCACCTAGAGGATGACAATTTGGAGGATGGCATTGTACATATTGAAGAACTGGAAGAGGAACTTGTAAGGGATGAAGATGAAGCAGCTGCAGCAGCCATGCCACCTCCACCTCCACCTCCACCATCCAGTAGCAGTGCTCGAGGTCCGAGTCTTGTTCCTTTGTTGTCGCCACCTCCATCTACACCCTCACGTAGAGGTTCTAGTTTTGGTCGTCGGTCTGTGCGGGAGACTCCTAGAAGACCACCACGACCTGCTTATACTCCTCGAGACTCTCGTGGCAAGGGCCACATGTAGATTTATAGTTTACTTGTCTTTTTTAGTTTCTATTAGACTTTAGTTTTCATAACTATTGAGTTTTGAGTCCTTGACTCTTGACTCTTGACTCTTTCATATCATAATGATATTTTTTGTAAACAATATATCACTGTGACAATGAAAATTTGAAGTTTGAAGTTGGGCCTTGGCAATTATAACTCATTGGTAATGATTGTGAATTATGAATATGATGCTTCGTGAAAGACTAAAGTTGTTTCATTTCATTTCATTATTCATGTTTCATTTTATAAATTTATAACATTTCATATCATGTTAACAGTTAGAAGTTAGGACTTAGAAATATCTTAGATATTACTTCTTGTAATGGTTAAACTTAGCTTACAAGTACAACTTTGGTGATTTCAATTTTGAAAGCTTGAAGTTGAAATTTTAAGATTGAATTTGATGAATCATGATTCATGAGACTCAATATGTTGCAGTTGTAATATGTATTTTACTAACTTGTGGACATGGTTGATGACGATTATAATTTCTAGATGATTGATGTGATATGGTTCAATGATCAATCTATGTTTTTTTATGTTTTTTATGTCTAATTCATCATTCTACATGTTTTTGTTGACATATCTGTATCAAAAATTAAAAAATATAAAAAATATATATTTAAAAAAAAACGCTCCCGGATTCGCTCCCAAACCGGGAGCTTCTGAAAATGGTCGCTCCCGCTCCCGCTCCCAAGCAACATGGATCTAACTAAAGAACATAAGAAGATTAACAAAGTTCACAAACAAGTATTAAGGTTAAGGAAAATTATATAATAAGCTACCACTTCGAATTTTCCAACACTACGGCTTGTTCCACAGAGAAGTACGATATGACCAAATTTTAAGTTTCAGTGAAGAGCTCGACTTGCTTCAACACGTCATTACAGAACTTGAGAAGATTTTGCTTGCTATTATATGAAGAGAAACCTATGTCGGGACAAATAGAAAGAAGCAAAGAGATTTATCAACTAGGGTGGAATCTTGCACCATCGAAACTGATTTGGAGAAAGGGGTCTTAAACCCTCAGAGCTAAGCTTAAGAAAACAGATGAATTGATCCACAATTGATGATGCCTCATTTGATCCCAAGCTTCCTCTATTAATAAATTTTCCATGGGCTCCAACAAAGTGAGGAGTTGTGTGTGCAACCCCTAATTTAGCCCTAGCCAAACCAATTTTTGCCCAATATTGCCCCAACATAGGAAAAATTGGGTTTTTACCCCTTTAACAAGACTATAGCCTACGACGTCGCATAGGCTATTATGTCCTCCATAAGCCCTCAATTTGGAGAGGACATTACAATCCCCCCTTCCCAAAATTGCTTGCCCTCAAGCAATTGTAGACATGGGTGCTGTAAAATTTGTTCTCCCTCCCAAGTGCATCCTCCTCTGGTAAATTCTTCCATTTAATAAGGTATTCTCGGATTACTCGTCTTCTTAACTTCTTTTCTTGTACAGCCATGATTGTTTGTGGAATCAATTCTGGTTGTCCTTCTTCGTCTAATGGAGGCAATTTGATTGAGGTGATGACCTGCTATCCCACAACCTTCTTGAGACATTACACATGGAAGGCGTTATGGATTTTGTTGTCGCTCGGCAAGTCTACTCCTATGCTCTTTCACCAGTCCTTCGGAGAACTTTGTAAGGCCCATGAAACCTTGGTTTCAACTTTTCTACACCGCTTTGCTTGAGTGTAGATTGTCTATAGCGTTGCAATCTCAAGAAAACAAGGTCTCCTAGCTCAAAACTGTGTTATGTTTGATGCTGGTTTGCGTACATATTTTGCCGATTTTGAGCAGCCTGCATGTTTTCCTTGGGTACCCTGAGAATGTCCTGACTCTCCTGTATCCAGTCTTTAGCAATAGGTGCCCTACAGTTTCCAAAAATCCTGTCGATAAAGAATGGTGCATCATATCCATATAGCACTTTGAAAGGTGTCATCCCAATGGATAAATGGTGAGTGGTACTGTAGCAATGCTCCCCAAGGTACAACCATTTGATCCATGCTTTTTGTTGACCTGTCACATAATTAAATAACTATACTTCAATCCACTTATTCATGATTTCTGTCTTCCCATCTGTTTGTGGGCGATAACTAGTGCTAGGGGTTAATTTTGTTCCCACTAGCCTGAAGAGATCCTATCAGAATGCACCCAAAAACTTGTTGCCCCGATTGCTAACTATATTTTTAGGTAGTCCATGGAGTCTGAAGACTTCTTTGAAGAAGAGTTCTGCTACTTGTTTGGCCAAATAGTCAGCTGAGATTGCAAAGAAGTGCGCAAATTTCGTCAATCTATCCACCACGGTATAGATACAATCTTTGCCTTGCGTTTTGGGCAGCCTTGTTATGAAGTCCATTGAGATGCTCTCCCATTTTTGTTCTAGAATTGGTAGAGGTTGGAGAAAACCTGTCGGTTGTGTATGCTCGACCTTATTTTCTTGGCATGTCATGCATTCCCTGACATATTTCATCACATCGTCCATGAGACCTTTCCATGAAAATCGTTCCCTAATTTGTCGTTAGGTTTTGAAGAACCCCTGGTGTCCAGCTGATAGAATGTCATGCGTACCCTTCAAAATCTTCTCCTTGAATGTCGATTTTGGAACCAAGTATCTCTTGTCTTTATAATAAATAATATCATCGACTATTTTATACCTATCATCATGTATGAGTTTGTCGATCAGTGCACAAGAAAACTGGTTTTTGGCGTTCCAGTTTTCTGCAAGCTCCATGAGGGAACATGTTGCCGATTTCCTGGAGAGTGCATCAACCACGGTATTCTTCTTTCCCTTCACATACTCAATATCAAAATCATAAGTTTGGACCTTACTTACCCATTTTTGTTGTTGTTTATTCAGGTCCTTTTGTTCCAAGAAATGACGCAAGCTATTGTCGTTTGTCCTAACTACGAACCTATTTCCCACCAAATATTGTCTGAACTTTGCCAAGGCATGCATGATAGCCAACATCTCCTTATCATATATGGAGTAAAGTCTCTCTGTATCTTAGATCTTTTGAATTTCGAATGCAATGGGGTGGCCCTTTTGCATTAAGACAACCCCTATTCCTTCTCCTGATGCATCACATTCTAATATAAAGGGTTGACTAAAGTCAGGGAGGGCCAAGACTGGACATGAGCTCATCACTTCTTTGAGCTTGTTGAATGTCTTGTCTAATTCTTCTGTCCACCTAAATGCTCCTTTCTTCGTCAAATCTATTAATGGTGTGCTTAATTGAGAGAACCCTTTGACAAATCGTCGGTAATAGCTACAAATCCCGAAAAATCCTCGTAACTCAGTCAGATTCTTAGGTGTGGGTCAGTCCAATATTGCATGAATCTTCTCTTAATGCAATTTTACTCCCTTTGCACTAATTATATGTCCCAAATAAATGATTATCGTCATTCCAAACTCACATTTTGGTGCCTTGGCATAAAGGGATTGTTCCTGCATTATGCTCAAAATTTCATCCAGATATCCCAAGTGATCATCCCATGTCTTGTTGTATATGAGGAGGTTGTGAAAAAATACTAGTAAGAATTTACTCAATTGCTTGTTGAAAATGTTGTTCATGCAAGATTGGAAAGTGGCGAGGGCGTTGGTTAGTCCAAATGGCATGACCAGAAACTCAAAGTGTCCATAGTGGCATCGAAAAGTTGTTTTTGGCACGTCTTTCTCTCGAACTCGAATTTGATGATACCCTAATCGTAGGTCAATCTTTGAAAAGTATATTGCTCCATATAGCTCATCTAGTAACTCATCGATCCTAGGAATAGGGTACCTGTTCTTGATGGTTTTTTTGTTGAGAGCTCAGTAATCAATACACATTCTCCACATGCCATCCTTCTTTTTCACCAAAACCACCGACGAGGCAAACAGACTTGAGTTGGGTTTGATGTGTCCCATCACTAACAATTCTTGTATGGTCTTTTCTATCTCGTCCTTGAATTTCTTTGGATGTCGATATGGTGTGGTGATTACTGGCTTGGCCCCTTCTTCCAGTTCTATAGTATGTTCAAATCCTCCTTTTGAAGGCAATCCTGGGGGAATATCACCAAATACCAGACCATGCTTGTCCAGCACTCATTGAACGTTGGCTTTGTCCTGTGGTGTGCCACTATTGGGAGTTTTTTGGCTCATAATCCTACATTCTACAGCAT
Organism: Pinus tabuliformis; assembly: GCA_031772625.1. NCBI lineage: Eukaryota > Viridiplantae > Streptophyta > Pinopsida > Pinales > Pinaceae > Pinus > Pinus tabuliformis. The sequence goes on from CM062820.1 coordinate 692,010,070, forward strand.
ATGCTACATCTCCATGCCTAAATATGGCCTCCATTCTATTGGGAGAAACTTGTGGGCACCCATTTGTCATGCCCTTCAAAACTACCTTACTGCCATTAGGGGATTTAAATTCCATTCCCAATGCTTGGTAGTCCATAGTGTGCTTCCCCAACGAATACAACCATTGAACCCCCAATACAATATTAATATACGCAAAATCTATTACGTAAAAGTCACTAGTGAAAGTATAATTACCAAGTGTTGCACTCAAACCTAGGATCATCCACATGCAATCCAAGTTGTATCCATCTGCTATATCACATCAAGGCCCTCGAATTCTTCAATGGGAAGTCCTTTCCTTGCTACTAATGTTGCATCAATGAAGTTCTGTGTAGCTCCCCCATCAATTAATGTTGTGATGCGTTGTACTTTGACGACTCCCCTAATCCTGAAGGTTTAACATCTAGGGATTCTTGAAAGAGTAACAATCTTAACTTGAGGTCGAGTCTTCTTCTCTTCGTTGAGCTTCTCCTCTTTCTTAGCTTCCTCCTGCGGTGGTTCTTCCTTTGGACTACTAGGCTCAACATTAGGAGCGGGTTCTTTATCATTTGAAGTGGGTTCTTCTCCTTCATCCTCATTGTCAGAGACCACTTCAATGTATTGAATCTTTCCTTTGCCTAAGCAGCGATGTCTTGGTTCCCATGGTTCCTTGCAATTGAAGCATAGCTTCTTCCGCCTTAGTTTGCTTCGAGTTTCCTCATCCAACCTGTCTCTCCTGGGCCAATCTCTTTGAAAGGGTTTATTCTCCTTATCCTTTTGAGGGATGGGAAGCTTGGATGAAACCTTAGCTTTAGTTGTCGTATTTCCTGTTGAAATTTCGTGACCTTGGATCTAGGTTAGAGTCTTAAAATCACTAACACTACCAAACCAAGAATCTCAACCATAAACTACTTTGCACAGCAGAAATATAAAGCAGTAAATCACATATGCACAATATACACAGTTTTAAACAAAATTGTACAATAATGTACAATCACCAATCTTCATTATATTAATCCAAATCTGATAAATACAACAATCTATGGTTACCAGATACAATGACAAACTTGGTTGCAGCACTTCTATGACATATCTTGTCCTATCGGTCCTTTGCTTCCATACTTCTCACTGCTGGTACCTTAGTCCATCAAGGCATCTACACTTCAAGACTCCAAGAGGGCTGCCTCCTATCACTGTTGCAAGTCACGTCTGCTACAGTGAACACGGGCTCATCAACTGCTCTTTGGGTAGGCCTAATTCCTGAGCTCCAATCTGCCTATCTAGCAATCATTTTCGTCCATCAAAGTGTTGCACATAAGGCTGCAATCCTTCACCCAAACACACACCAACAACGTCCTTCTTATCTGTTGCTCTAGGGCTACTTTGGGTAGCCAATAGCTGCCCTCCAAGCAACTCTATGACACCCAATCTCATCACTGTCGATTATGCTCCTAGGATGACACTTCACCACCTCGCAATGTCATCCACATGGCACCAACAGGCTGCTCGATAAACTGATCCAAAACTGGTCAACTCCTTTGACCCAACACATACCAAAACATTGTTGTTTGTGACTCCTGCACTGCTACAATTTCTGGGACTGGTTAGGGCACACAACACAGTCCCTAACCATCCTCAAATCTGGCCCAAAATTGCCCTTATGAAATGTGGTTGTCCTTCAATGGGAGGTTGCCCCTCCACGCTGCTCTTTTAGGGCAAATTCAAACCCTTAAACACAGACTTATCCTCCTAAAAAACAATGGCATCCTACAGGTGTATAGACAGACTTGTGGCAGCCTCTTATGAGGACTGTCCACCCACCAAACAACCTCCAAACTAACTCCCTGTCCCTGCCTTGGTTGTGGCCTACAAGAACAAGGATTCGGCCCTCCCACCAATAGTTCTGTCCTCAAAAACGGTCCCCTGAACAGACCTTAACCCACACTGTTTTAGATCCTCCTTTGCTGCGACTAGGGCATATAATTCTTCTCTCCAAGGAGTTCTCTTTCTAAGGTATGTCTTGCACAAGATTGGATGCTTAAATGACCTCAATACGCCTTGTATTTATACACATACAATGGCTCAACATCTCACTTGAAGTGACACATATCAAGTCGGCCTACTTGACAACCAAATTAATTTGTCAACTTCAAAAATTCATATCTCTCTAACGACAACTCAGATTCGGACGATTTTCGATGTGTTGGAATCATCTTTCCGAGCACTATCATCCTCATCCATCACATGTTGTGAATCCATCATGGTTTTTCCCCAAAACACGATGGGTGCCAAAACCCCATACTTGGGTTCCAAGCCCACAAACTACCCTTGTGGCGCTTTGCCCTCCAAACCCTGAACCCTGGGGCTTGGAGTACCTCCCAAGCTACACAAATCAAAATTTCCCATGTCTCAAGTCTTCTTGATGGCATCTTAAAAGGTTATGGGATTGATCATTGAACGCCTTGACCTAGCCTTGTAGGGGCTCGGTTAATGCCTCTGTAAAGAGCATGACTAATCGTTCTTCCAATATGTCTATCACTATGACTGCAATTCATTCAAATTCTGCAATAAGTTCTTCGTGCAATCTGGTTCGTTTGAGTTGTGCCAATTCTTTGAAGTGTACTTCTTGATGCAATCTTAAAGGGTTATGGGATTGAACGCCTTGACCTAGCCTTGTAGGAGCTCGGTTAATGCCTCTTTAAAGAGCATGACTAATCGTTCTTCCAATATGTCTATCACTATGACTGCAATTCATTCAAATTCTGCAATAAGTTCTTCGTGCAATCTGGTTTGTTTGAGTTGTGCCAATTCTCTGAAGTGTATGTTTGGGTTCTTCTGATCAAATCTATCTATCAACCTATATGTAAAGTCTACATAAGTGATGTTTGCATGTCCCAAAGTGACCAATCCATGATACCACCAATCATTTGCACCTCCTTCTAGGTCTAGTGCCACGAATTAGATGGCGTCTGCTTCTAACATAGAGTTAAGTTTGAAGTAGGTGTCTAATTTTTACACCCAAGCCCTTGCTAAACATTTGGATGATCAATTAAATGAGGGAAGAGAAAGTTTACTTACCTTGCGCATTAGATCAGAATTTCGTTGCTCCCTTGGTCTATCTCAGAATCTGATATTGCTACTGAAAATAGTCATCAAACAGTTTATTTGGCTCTGTTGCTTCTAAGGCTATCGTTGCCTAATTATTTATAAATTGAGGACGTAACGATCCAGAATTTTTGTTGTTGGTTGCCCTAGCACTAGTGTGTACAGGAGGACCAGGATTATGGTTATCCGTTATTGCTACCTTCAAACATGATCCTATTGTTTCTAGCAATGTTTTGGTTACCTATGAGTTGGACCATTAGTTAATTGAACTACTGTTGTCCTTGAGCTAATACCCGAGCAAACTCCTCTTGGCCTTGAATCAATTGTTGTCCTTGCATTAATATGTCTATCATTTTTTGTTGCCCCTAGAGTATTGCATTTAACAAAATGTCAAGATCTTGTCATCCTTGCCCTACTCTTTCCCCCATGGTTGAACGTTGTGTGTTCATTTTCTTCCTTATTGTGACGTTGTTGGTGTCTGCTAGAAGCATACAAGACTTAAGAACTCACAAGCTGGCAGGATGCTTGTGCTTTGATACCATTGTAATGATCTAGGGCAATTTTGTTTTTTAGGGCTTCTTATTTTGCCTAGGGTTTTCCGCATATTATTAGGGTTTTGTAACAAATCATTTTAAAAAAGGCTCACAATACAAGTATAGTCAATATTGTTCCAACAATACATAGCTCAATTAATACAACAGTCATCAACACAATATGGTAAACCACAAATTAATCCAAGACAAAATCCAAATTCCAATGATGAACACGATGCTTGTCTATCAATGACCCAGCAATATTACGTAATCTGAAAGCAAGCTTAATTCCAATAATCGTTCAATAACCAATGGAATTCCCAATTCGATCCAAACAATGTGTACAAATTCAATAAAAATGCCCTAATCAGTGGTCTGAGCCTTTCTGCAATGTTGATAATTAATTAGATACCTGAATGGACCTTAGGTCTGGATTCGACCTTTATCTCAAATCTGCTTCAATCTAAGTTCTGGTACTTACACAGGATTTACACTTACTGTTAGGGTCTCGATCTTGTGGAACGAAGCTCGGAAAACCTCCTTGCTCCTGCCTCAGGAGACTCAGCGTCCCTAGAATCAAACGACGACATAAATCCTTTGTTTATGGTTAAGGGTTCGGCCCAATGGTATGAAGCACAGAAACCCTCCTAGCTCGACGTCCCTAGAATCAAACGGTTGTACAGGAGAACTACGATTGGACACCGACTAATTGCACAGATTGGAATACGTTCAAATCATGTGACTGCCCCAGACTTTGCGATATGCTTCAGGGTGATAAATGTAGCAAGTTTGCAGAATTGTTGGCCAGTGTTATGACTCAGAAATTCATCTATATTAGGAACTACAGCCTATTCACAGAGAAATACGATCCGCCCAGATTCTAAGTTTCAGTGAAGAGCTCGTCTTGCTTCAAGATGCCATTACAGAACTTGAGAAGATTATGCTTGCTATTTATGAAGAGAAACCTGTGCCAAGACAAATAGAAAGAATCAAAGAGATTTATCAACTAGGGTGGAATCTTGCACCACCAAAATTGATTTGGAGGAAGGGGTCTTAAACCCTCAAAGCTAAGCTCAAGAAAATACATGAACTAATCCACAAGTGATGATGCCTCATTTGATCTCAACCCTCCTCTATTTATAGATTTTCCATGGGCTCCAACAAAGTGCGGAGTTGTGTGTGCAACCCCTAATTTAGCCCCAGCCGACCCAATTTTTTCCCAATATTGCCCCAACATAGGAAAAATTGGGTTTTTACCCCTTTAACAAGACTATAGAGTATGGGGCCAGATAGGCTATTATGTCCTCCATAAGCCCTCAATTTGGAGAGGACATTACACCATGAGTTTGTTGGAATGTTGGGATGTGTGTAAACCCCACATGATATTGTTGAGAGTGCACATTGATCACTATGTGGTTGATTGATCGACTATAGCATTGATCACTCGAATGATCGAATAGAGCTTGTTTGATAACATGGAGACAATTTGTTGACATTATTGAGGTGGCAATGATGTAGCCTCCCCATAGAGCATTACTATACCATGTATTGTTTGGTTTATTCACTAACAACATTGATCATTTTCTATTGGTCCCTACTTGAACAAAATTAAGAGGGGATGTTCATGTAATTTTATTGTTGACCTCCAAGTTGTGTTTAAAAGGTGGAAGATTAAATCTTGGGATATAAGTAAATCCAACTGATAGTCATTGATAGGGCCAACTGACTAAAAGAGCCAACCAATTAGGGCATATGTAACCCAACTAGGTGTCTTGACCAACCTATCTGGACATCTTGTAGGTTGTGGACCCACACTTGGGGTGTTCGATGAAGAACCCAAACCTATATATTGAGGAGACTCTAATCTCATTTGTATTGAATCATATTGTGAAATGAAATTGTATGAATCACCATGCATTGCAGTGATGATCTGATTTATTTTCATATTGAATATTAGGATATCAAGGATACCCATGACATATCTTGTCCCTTGTGATGATGGCTTGGCTATGGTGTCTATGGTTTTCTCTCTTCTCTAAGAGATTTCATCTATGCTTATGATATGCTACGTTATGGGTTAATTATGGTTGTGTTATATGCGAAACTCCAACATTTGGACTTTAGAGGACATTAATACAAATTTCAATATCAATTTCAATTTTCTGGATTTGTGGATAGAAATAATGGCCCTCACTATGACCTCAATCCTAAATCTTAAATCAGTCATAATGTTCTGGGACTAAGAAATGTCAAATACAAGGCCAGTTAAACCTAACTATATCACATTGGAACTAGGTGCCTTTACCCTGATATCAGGAAATAAATCCCCAATTCATGATTGGATCGAGTGACAAGCATTAAAAAATCAGACGTAAAACCCATTATCTTGCACAGGAGTTAATAAGGGGCAAGAAAATAAAAGCATCATGCAAAATGCAATATTGAAGAATAGAATGGAAATTGCACTTGTTCGTAAGAGCATACAAAGAAAGGAAGGTCCTTGAGATGAAACACGTAGCTTGCAGACTTTTGATCCCAGTGAGAATGGGCTGCCTTTGGTGTGTGATACAGAACCTGCATGGAAAAAGACATACAAGATTATTAATACAGTGTCACACTGTTAAGAGACTATATCTGATGTAAAAGAAATTACATAACATCAACAATGTATGAAATCTTTATGATAAAGACAGAAGAAAAAAGTCTTGAGAAACATTCTTATATAACATAAAGGTAGAATTTCAAAAAAGAAATTAATAACCTGGCTCTCCACAGCTAAAGTTGCTATAGGAGCCAGTGTCTCTACCAAAGGGGATAAGAAACGATTCTCTAGCTTCTCAAACTCCCTGATGCACAAAAACGGAGAGGACTTAGATTCTAGAAGAAATGGCAATCCCAGAAAAGAACATTTCTCATCTACAAACATGAACAAAATCAGTAATACAGTTTTATATATTCCTTTGAACAAAACAAATAATTAAGTCACATATTAACAACATTTCCAAAAATATAAGTGAGGCTCTTGAAATGATACAACTTCACTAGAACCATGAAATCATCATTCAATTATAAGACGACAGAAATTACATATGTTTGATGTTTTGCATCAATGCTAAAGACGATAAAGAATTCGATAACAAATTTGAACTACAATTGCCTTTATATTTGTTTTATGTGTGTATACGTGTTTATGTGTTGTTAAAGCAAAAAGAGCCTGAGCAGCTAGGTATCTGATGTTTTCCATGGCTGGAAGGCAGTTAGCAGACACCTATGCATAAGAAATATAGATCATGATAGCAATGAGCATCCAACCGTATTGATTGGGACTGCAATGACCAGCTAGCCTCACATGCTACAGAAGGGTTGATCTATTTTTTTTTCCTGTATCTAATATAACAAATATACAGTTCTAACAAATAATAAGATAAGGAATTATTTCAGTAGAATTGAACTTTAAGAACAGGCATTTGCATTTGTTTCTTAGAGACAATCAAGGAAAGGAAGCTAGAAGAAATAGCTCTGGTTTCTTAATTTAGCAATTTGGTAATTTACCTAATAAGCAATAAAATGAATTTCAAACTCCCATGTATACAGAAAGCTACAGCCATTTGCATTTGTTTCTCAGCCACGTTCAAGGAAAGGAAACTAGAAGAAATTGCTCTTGTTTCTTCATTTGACAATTTACCCAACAAGCAATAAAATGAATTTCAAACTCCCCATGTATACAGCAAGCTATAATCATAAAAGGTGAGACCAAGTAATAAAACATTTATCTAAGGACAAAAAGCTCATTGCATGAATGAAATGTTCAATAAACTGATCTAACAAAGTCAGCTACCATGTTTAATAAAACTTGCCTTTACAATCATGCCTAAATGTTAGCTACTCTTTCCTACAGATCATAAGGTAAAGTTCGCATTCTTGAGACAAACCAAAATCTAGCGTGCATGATTCTTAAATTATATTCTTCATCCCTTGTAGAAAGGAATGCCTAAATAGCACATACAATTCAAATAAGGAAAGATAAGAACATTGCTATATGTGAATCTCACTTAAAAATTAAAATAACAGTCAAAAAACCCTTAAAACACCAACATAAAAAGCCACAAAGCATTTCCATGCTGTTCTTCCTCAAAGGCCTTAAAATCTATGTTTAAAATTATTGCACAAAAATATGATGTTGAAACTGAAGAAATCTAAGCAGGCTATCTGTTCTTCATGTGTTACTATACCATCCAGTTCGGATGCAGACTGTTTTAGGCCTTTTCCAGTCCAGTTCAGAGTCCAGACTATGAACCAGTTTGGGATCACTTCTTAACTGAACTGAACAGTTCAGACAATTCGAAAAATAGGATAATTTCCTTTTTTGCGCATTTGGGTTCGAAGAGGACAGTTTGGTTTAATAATCAGTCGAACCAGCCAATTCTAATTTGAACTGGTTGATCCAAGAAGAACCCTGAAAACACACACCCAAACACAAAAAACAGAACTTTGGTTGCCATGAGCAACCAAGTTATCCCATTGATTATGAACAACCACATCAACTCATGCAGCAGACATATGTACAGGTAAGGAAAGGGGACTTCTACATTCAAGCTAAAAAAGCGACTTTTCAGCAGTGGATAGCCTTGGCATATGGTTATCAGGTGTATGAAGATCCATTTGATCCAAAGGATGTGAACCTTGCCATGGTGGGCAGGCCGCAGTATTTTCATTCCCAGACATACTTCACAAGCTCTCAGCCTTCCCGATTAAAGCAGCTGACTATAAGTCGTGGTTTCCAATGTATTTTCAATTCTCATGAGTTTCTCATCAGTTGTTTGTGTATGTGACTAGGGATAGCCAGGGAGGACGACAGTCTTTGTGCAGGTTCTAGTTAGAGCCACCGTCAAAATCTCCCTTGCTTACCAACACACTGAAAAACATGAGTGAATGGCCATATGCCTACACTGAGAAAGATCATTCTAATAGCCCCACTGATCAGTAGATAGAAGAAACCTGCAGTAATACAAATAAACCTTGGCACTTACTTGACTTTCTTCAACATGATGAGCATCCCATGATGAGCATACCAATACACTGAAAAACATGAGCAAATGGCCATATGCCTGCACTGAGAAAGATCATTATAATAGCCCCATTGATCAGTAGATCGAAGAAACCTGCAGTAATACAAATAAACCTTGGCACTTACTCAACTTTCTTCAACATGATAAGCATCCCATTGCAGGAGCCGGCCAGATCATGAATGAGGTTTCAACATATGCCTTATGCACGTTCGATGTTTCATAGTTTTGGTTAGCAACCAAACACAGAGGTAAAATAAAAGGTAATGATAAATTCATCTACTGGTTCCATTGGTAATATGATTTCACCTAACATGTTTTGCTTCTTTTAAGTAGATTCGTATAGGACGAATAAGCTCTTTATCATGAGTATTAGATTAGATTAAATATTTTGTAGTTTCAATTTGTGCTCACATGGTTTCATTTCATTGATGTGATGTTTTTTCATGCTTTAGTTTAGTTATATATTTTGCCTTGTCATGTTTCCGTTTCTGCTATTTACTTTCTTAGATAGGTTGTCATTTCAGTTCAATTTTTATTGCCATATTAAGAAGGGATAGGACTTTGGTCCGATTCTCTCCCTATATTGATGATGTATTGTCAAGCTTTTAGGTGACAGGTGGAAGATTCTGAGGTTGTCACATCCTCCCGAACACAGCATGTATCCCACCGTCAGAGCCACTTGTTACCCTGCACGTCAACAGGGGTACATAAAAACTTTTGCAACATCTTTCATCACCTTTGTAAGCTCAAGGTCACAAGTCAAAAACAACATAAAAACCATTTGAGGCCCTATATTAGGTATCCTAGACCTATGTCATGTCTTTTGAGTCTGTATCTTGTTGTCTTGATCAAACCATGCCTCAACCCTTGAAGTTTCACCTCGGGTTACTCTCATCAGGTATAGTATTGGAGGGCCTTAGGTGAACTCTCTTATGGACTCATCGTTTTATGGGAGCCTACATTCCTAGGGGTGATCACCAATGTATGGGCCAATCCAACCCGCCTCATGGTGCACCTATGTCATTCCACACGGTTAGGGTCTATTGAGTTTGTCGGTGACCTTGGCTTTGGTGCAGTATTCCTCATGACAACTCTCAAAGCATAGCAGTCTCATTTGACAACATTTCACACTTCACAAGGTAGTTCATAGTTCCTAATGCAACATAGTCTTGGTGGTAGTTCATAGTTCATAACACTGAGTACTAATCAGGACCAGCTAAACAAGGTAGTTCATAGTTCCTAATGCAACATAGTCTTGGTGGTAGTTCATAATACTAAGTACTAATCAGGACCAGCTAAACACTACCCATATTCTAGAATTGCCAAGTGGGCAAGGGCATTGAAAATCCAATGATAGGGTAGCTAAGTCAAATTATCCAAAGGGAATAGTCAAGTTGAACTAGCTATTCGAGGTCAAAGTAGCCATTGGCATGAGTCAACTAGCCATTAAAAGGAAGATGGACCGGGAAGTTAAGCATTGGACCAAGAAAGTAGTCGTTGCAAGATGAATTTGTCCACCAAATGACCAAGTCGAGTTCCTCAATCAAGTCGCACTCCTCCAAGGACCAAGTTGAATTTGTCATGGACCAAACTAGTGGAATCTTGAGCCTTCAAACCTACTATTTTGACTCTTATCCCTTGTGGACTACAAGCAAAGGAAATTTTTGAGCTAAACCATGGAGATTTGTCCAAGTTGACCCCAGAGTGAGTAAGTTAAAGTTTATTTTGTAATATTTCATGAACTATTTACTAAGTCTCCAACATGTGGATTACTAATAAAATATTTTCTTAAAGGAGAGTCAAAACTAGTCATTTTCTAGCCATTACAATTTTGTCTATAAATGCTAACCTCCCCTCATTTGTAAGGTCGTTGTTGTCAATTGAGATAAGTGCTATCATAATAAAGAGCTCACTTTTTGCAAACCCTTGTGTAAGTTTTGTTTATGCATTATGTGGAGTGAATATCGTTTTCATTCTTTTTCTTGATATATGTTTTGGGATTTTTTATTCTAACTATTCTTGGTGATAAATAAAATTACGCTAAAGCTAACAATTCTTGCCATTGAGGGGCTATCTAGTCATGTGGAAAGGGCCAACTAGGGGGCAACCCCACTTGAGTTCTTTTGTTTTGCAAGTGAGTCGATCCAAACAACCGAACTATCTCTAGAAGGAAGCTTCGATTTGTGCAAGGTCTCATATTCATCATATATAGGAGTTGAACTTGGGAGCAGTTGTTCTTATGGTTCTTATGAGAATAAGACTTAGGTTTTGTGGCATTGGAAACCTAGTACTACTTGGATTGCTTGATGTGGAGAAGATAGAGGGACACTATCTTGCTTTTTCATATAGACTTGTGTGATGCAAGTGTATGTGCCAAAGAGGGCTTATCAATGTCTAGACTTGCTAGTTATTGATCTTTGGTGAAACAACCAACTTTCATTGGGAGTGAATTCTAGCTAGGAGGAATTGGTGGCTAGGGTTCAATACTTATGGTGGATCTGCTAGCTAGGGTTTGGAGAGCATGGCTTTTGCAAGTTTGTATTTAGTTGTCGGTATGTACTTGTAACTTCATCTTATGTACTTGAAGCTTTATCTTAAGTGTGTATGAGGCAAGATTTAGCAAAGTCCCAATTTTCATAATTTTAGGTGAAAAACTAACATATGTGATTTTTAGGCATATTGGAGTGTTTTTTTGGGGTTAAGAACACATGTCAATTTACACTTTACAAAACTTATTTCAGTTGTGATTCTAAGCTATAATGGAAAATTTATGGCTTGAATAATGCATAATCAATCAACCTATGGCCAACTCGAATCACCAACATAGATATTAAATCAATTTTGAGTTTTCTTTGCTCTTAGTGTTAAATTATTGATTTATCAATGATTTCAATTACAGGGAGAGTGAAACCATGCATAGGGGGATGAGCACAATCACATATTGGTTAGGGGTTGTGTGAGGATTCGAACCCAAGGCCATAGAGTAATTGGGATGCCATGGTTGGCCATACCAACTCTTCTTTGAGGGCGGTCAAGCTCAATCTCCAAATGGGGCATATTCAGCAACAATAAAAAGGTCTAGTTTATATATTGCAAGAGGATCATCTCTAGATAGGGATTTTGATGTTTAAGGATAGGTGCATTCAAGGAGAGCTTTTTTTAGGGGATGCTCACATTTGATTCTTTTGCCCTTCGATTGCAATGAATTAAATGGCTTCGTTTATAAGGTGGCTCATTCTTAGAATGCTAAATTCAAAGGAATTACAAAACCTAAGCATATATAGCAAGGATAATTTCCTCCGTTTCCTAGTACAATGCACCTAGATCGAGTGAAATAAAAATGGAGTTATTAGTCAATTTGTGTGTCGATTTGGAAACTCAAATGCTAGAGGAAATCCAAGGCATGCATGTTGATGTAACTGAGAGGGAGACCATTGTCATCTCACCAACCCTCTTCTACACTTTAGGTCGACTCTCCTCTGGCTCAAGGGGGGATTCCCTAGGATAGGATTGCTAGAACTTATGCAATAAGGTCCAAGATGAAATGAAGAGATGGTTCTAGAAAAACATCTTTTAATGAAATGAGCAAATAAATTGGATGTAAGGACCAGAACCTACTCTTGTTAAATTTCCACGAAACTCTGCAACTACTTAGTGAATTACTGAAAACTGAAAACTAGTTTACTTTCACCAAGATACAGAATTTCTTAACAATTTATAAGCAGCGGAATAAAAACACCAGAGATATAAAAACACATCACACAAATTGACACACGTTTCTCAGAAAACCCAACAAGGAAAACCTGCTTGCTTGATGTGGTTATTTTATTGATTGTCTTGGAGCAATTGAATCTATTACAAAGCAATTTGTCTCTCTTGAAAAAGCTTCTCACACAAATCTCAGCTAATACAATTAATCTTGGTCTCCCTTGATCACTACTTGATTTCAGTTCCTGCACATAATTGATCCTCTGCTGCCTCCTTGACTTGCTTTGCAAACCTTGTTGTCTTGCTTCAATTTTGCTCCTCCTTCCTTATGCACTTGGCCTCCTTATTCCTGGATCTAATCTCCTATTTCCTAGTGCACTTCTGGCCCTATTTCTTAGCGCACTTGAGCTCCTAATTTTGAGGACCCCAACTCTGCACAACCCGCACATAACCAATTCTCCTAAATCCCAGCACACTTATGCTCTAATTCTTTAGGACACAAATCATATGCTCCACAATCAAGGCTCTCTCACACTAACTCGTGAACATTGTCTTGTCACAAACCTTTGTGCATAAAACAACTGTTATTCCTTATGCCTTCATCCTTCCTTTATAGATTCAAATGCTATATTAGACTAGTTCAAATTTAGAACTCGAGTTGGGATAGCGAGTTAACTGAGAGTGTCACTCGCTCTCCTTCCAATCATCATTGCAGTTGTTAACTCATGCTCTCTCCAATCAACACTAGATATCTAACTCGCTCTTCCTTTAATCAAGACTGAAGACTAACTCACTCGAACTGAACTGTTAACAACCAACCAATCCTATAGTCAAATTGATGAAGACTTCCGCTTAACTAAAGCTCCAACTCTACACATGCTAACTTGATGATTATTCCTGTAAACTAGAAATAACTCATCCTAACTGAAGTCTAACTCATGAGGACAATTCGAGGTCTTCACTGGCTAAGGCACAAACCAAAAGACCTTGCTCACTACATTTTCAACACTCCCTCTTAGCGAGGAAGGTACTTCTGGAAGAACCTCGTCCACCTGGATTTGTCTTCAACACTACCACATTATCTGTTGTTGCAACTACTCCCTCTGAACTAGAAGACTACCCTGCTTCCTGTTGTGGAATCTGATCTAAAGACTTGTTCTTTCCAACCATGCTCTGCAATTCTATCACCTCAATCATAAGTGCCATGCACCTTGTGTATCTCTATGGTTGCTTACTCTGGCTGAAGGTGGTACTAGGAGGTCCATCTCTCTTCTGATTCCCCACAAATAACTCCCCTGTCCACTTGGCTCAAACTCTCCCTATACTGGGAGTCACTGACTGAGTGGCTACCTCCACTCGCCTTGGGCTCTGCTCGTCATCCTCCTACTAGTCATCCCAACTGCCAACTTCTCGAGACTCAAACTAAGATACTAGTTGAGGCTCCATCTCGAGTAGCTTCTTTTCAGGTGCTCTAACATGCTCTTGCTCTAAGGACTCCCTCAGAGATTTGCACTCCTCAACCATCACTTCTCTACTCTATGAACTCCCTGCCTTGCTGCTCAAGACTATGTCTGTCTTTACCTAGAACTTGTAGAGATTTTTCATCCTCACACCTATCTGCTTCTTACATCTAGAAGCTAAGTGTTGGAGATAAGCCTTACCTCTACTGAATATGACATCATAACCCTTGTCTTCAAGGGTAGCTACTAAAACAAGGTTTTTCTTCAGCCCTGGAACATAGAGGACATATTTGAGATGAAGAGGATTACCTAACTCCCTCTGAAAAATGACAGTACCAACTCCTCTAACTACATACATGCCATCATTTCCTAGCTCAATCTAAAATTGAATGTCCTTCTTCTGCAGGTGGCTGAAATACATCTTGTTCCCGATCATGTGGTAAGGATGATCCTAAATCAAATACCATACACTATTGTCTGTTGAGCTTGCCATGCAAGCTATCAACGAGAAATCTTTCTCAAACTAGGCAGAAAAAGCATCTACCTCTGTTGATGCAGCTACATGATCCTTACTAGACTCCTTTTGATTAGGACTGTTACCCACCACCAATGGGTGACACCCATAGGAGAATTTTTTCTCCACAATTTGTCTTCAACCCATTGTTATCAGAACCAGACCAGAACTGGTGGAACCAGCTAGTCCGACCGTTTTTGGCCCAAAACCAATCTGAACCAGGCTTCCGAACTGGAATAGGCCATTTCAGTACTAAATCGACCGGTTCGGGACCAGTTTCGTGAAGTTTGTACCTAGGCAAGCCAATGTAAAAAATTTTCCTTTTCTTATTTTTTTTATTTTTTCAGTTGGTTGGCCCACTTCTAATTCTCCCCTAGGCTAGCCTAATATTCAAGCCTATGGCCCTCAGCCTAATAATCAAGCCTATGGCCCTAGTATTGCTATGCAATTCATGGTAATGTTAAATTCTTAAAGTAAAAGTGGCATTCTCCTTTATCTTTCGTTTTCTTCCTACTTGTTGTAATTATTATAAATTTATTATTAATATAAGAAATACAAACTTCCTAAAGTTGACAACGTGACTTCAGAAAATTTCATATTTAACCCTAATCTTGTATACAACCCAAGTGATTCAAATCTAATGAGTTTCCAAACTTGAAAATGAATGGAATATTCTATTTTTTTCTCTGGTATATATGCCACACACTGCATTTTTTATGCTATACACATTATTTAGGGGCAAATTAATATCATATAACAATAAATCACCTCAAATCTTATAATGTTTCTTAGAAAAGTTCACTGTGGTTTAAATTTTTAACCTTACCATGAAATGAATCAAGGTGTTTGAGAGTGGTTCCAACCTCATTTGATTTCATATGGAGAAAGTGGAATTTTAGATTTCACTCAAAATCCAGCAGACTTAACAGTTTTTCAGGATTTTAGGATTGGGGGGATTGCAACGTATCCTTTGTATTTTGTCATGTACGAGGGTATGAAACTAGTATTTAATAAAGAGCACCAAGCCCTCTATGTAATTTGATGTTAGTGGCATTGGTTGTCGAACTCCTCTATCATGACTCTACTAAAAATGTACCCATCACTCAAAGAAAATCTTGACATGACATGCCATATTTTTATATCTTATTTTAATGCCTAAATGGTTATATTGACGACAAAGGCCCCAATATAGGCAATGATTTTGATGATATGTAGGCATTTGTTGTAGCATGATTTTTTTTGGATGCTAGAGGCCATCTAGAGCCTATTTGTTGATGTATTTTCGGTTCATAGATGGATTGCACTCGATGCTATTTTGGTTATGTGCACCCTTACATGCTATGTAAATGAGAACTTTTGCATATTTGTGTATAAATGATTTGGATTCATATGGATGCACATGAACATATATGTTTTCCTTTAAAATATAAATATTTTATGTGTTTTTGGTAAACCGCTTTTTTCCGGTTTTTTATTGGTTCCGACCGATTCCGGGTCCACAAGATTTTTCAGTTCGATCACCGGTTCAGTTCTGGTTACATTGCTTCAGCCGGCAACCTCTTGCAGCCACCAGATAGCTCGATGTGCCACCATTCTCCACCACCTCCACCAACTATTATGTGCCCTCGCCCATCTGTTATGATCATATGTTTGAAGGTGGGCCCTCCAACCCCGAAGGTATGGCTTTTCATGATATAATTGGGTATTTTTGCTTACTTATCATGGACAAATGTGGACATGGATTGGTGGAGGGATTCAGTAGAAAGAATGGGTTCGGTCTATACTCTTGTGCCTTTGTCCAACTTGGTGGTTAGTCTTGTATCCTAGTCCCATGGGATCTCCTCTATTGGCTACTAGCTTTAGGCGTGGCACTACATGGGCAACCTCGATTTTGGTTGCATGGTCCCACTTCCCGACACCACATACATCACTCCCATCCTCTCATTATAACCCCTTTTCATATTTCCCATCCAGGTCCACATTTATCCATTGGGTCCACAAGTAGTTAGCCTCACCCTCCCCTTGTCCACACTTTGGGTCGGGCTTGGAACGATGCCCCAGAGGTTGATGCAACTAAAAAGAAAGTTAAAAGCATAATTTGGCCACTTACAATAGGAAATGTACTACAAAATGCAAACTACAGTCGAGACATAAGAATTTAGCACATGGACAAAAGCCAATCATGAACTCTACCACTTATGATCATGGCCATCACCCTGGTTCCTAGGGCCCCTATATGAGCTCCCTACATCATTAAGGAATCGATGATTGTCCCAACCCCTAGTGAGCAATGAACTGCCCAACATTAAAGGGTTATTCACTATTATATCATACACATCATGCTGTCATTCCCTGGAGCCCCGAGCTGTTAAAAGGAAGAAAAATCAATAAAAAGAAAAAGGCATATGAAGAAGGGTGGAAAATCAAAGGTCGGGGTAACCCATGTACCACGATTGCTCCCTCCTACATCTATACACACAAGTGTGGACTTCCCTCATTATAGCTACTCTTGTACCATGGCATGTGGCTTCCTTCATTATAGCCACCCCATTCTGTTCCATCACTATTTCACATGACACCTATCATTTGATGAATGTACCATGGACTTGTCACTCCCTTAGCAATTGAAACCACCTAATAGGGTCATTTATTATCCACCCTCTTGAGCCTGGTGACACCTGTACGTTCTAAAAGCCCATTATGGAAGGGCATGCCACTATGAATTGTCCACTTGGTTCCCTGACTTATAAGTTCATTTACTCAATTGCACTAATGAAATTGTTGTACTGGAAGGTGAGGAGACGCATTGGATCTTATACAAGATTGCAGGTGGGTCTGCATCTTGGGCTTGGCCTCTCTATACAGGATCCAAGCCCTCCAAAAGGTCATGACTCATGATGGCACTTGTAGGGTGATTGTTGAGAGCCATGGGCCTCCACCAAAGCAGAGAGCAGAGAGCCACACCATGGGATCCTTTAGCACCACCTATTGCTAGCTCATGTCCCAGTTATTCGATGATGATGATGCACTTGGACCACATTGCCCAGTCAGTTGCAAACTTGCACCACACACTTGGCAGTTGATCCAGGACCCAGATGGGGTTTTGTCTCACCTAGGGAGATAAGGGAGGGCTTGTATCATCATTCCAACCCTTATTGATGGAACACAGACTTGCTTGATTCAGTTGGAGACCCATGAGGCCATTCTTTGTGCCCCCACAGCCACTTGGGAGCACCACAGGTTATTTGCTTGGAGATTAAGGGGCCACCCCCTTCATCATTGTTATTGGAGCCCTCCTATTCATTATGGCACATGAGGGACTTGATTTGGCCTTCCAACGGCCCTATTAGCTATTGTTCTATCATTTCGGCCCTCTTGAGAGGCTTATTATTCATCTTTTGGAGCTATTTGGTGGGCTTGTTACCAAAGTGTTGAAGAATGTAACTAGTGTCAATCTTCATAATTGTATTTGAGTCATGATGTAATGTATTTGTCAAAAGAAAGAAAAAAGAATTTTATTATTAAAGAAATTGACTTATTAAAGCATGGGTTTCATGCTTGGGTCAAATGTTTATAGGTCAAAGTCTCCATTGTAGGCTTCTAGGGTTTATGTCATGTGTCATTGTCCATGTCATAATGTAATAGACCCTTCTTGGGCATTGTCAATCAAGAAACAAATTTATTTTGATATAAATTAGGTCTTCTAAGCCTCCTCCACCAAGTCGACCCCAAACTGGACAAGTCGGCCTTACTGAGGGGCGGAATCTCCTTTATAAAGGCAGCAACTCGACCTCATTTGTAGCACTCACTCATCAAGTTCAGTGTGCAATTTTTGGGACAAGAAAAAGTGTGAAATTCAAGGGAAGAAGAGGAAAGGGCTAGCGAAGGAGAAGGAGGTCCCTATCAAGCACAAGAAGTCGAAATTCTCTCTCTCACACGTGTGAAGTTGTTGAGCTATTGGAGGGGCCGAAATTGCAATGCTAAAGCTTCGCCAAAATTCTAGAGTTGCAGGGAGCCAAAATTCTGGGTTGTTGTCGGGTTGTAGCTACTCGATAAGAACTAGAAGAGACTATTGAAGGTTGTTGAATTATATTGGAAGGTTGACTTGGTGGAGGAGGAAGGTTTTTTGGTTTAGGGTCTTGGTCTATCTTAACTTGAATTTGCTAATGGAAGAGTTTGACTATGTTTTCTCCTATAGAGGAGTTTTAGCCCTGGCTGAGTACCTACATCTGGTGTCATTGATCTTCGTGTTTTGTTTTGATAATTGCTTAATGAAACGAAAACAAAATAAGAACACAAGAAAGTTAATAAGAACACAAAGATATCACAAGTAATTATCAACATAAGAAAAATCTTTCTGCTTTTCCGATTTTCTAACATGGTATCAGAGCTAAGGTGAAGAAGGAAGGAAAAAGGCAGCTTGAAGATCTACTGAAGAAAAGAGGATATAAGGAAGGTCATTAGGGAAAAGGATTATAAGATAGGCCTACCATCTATAGGAACCATATCAACTACAATGGAGGGAGAAAACAACCTAGAAGGAGCCTCCAACTATAGAGCATGGAAATAGAGGATAAATCTTATCCTCGCTAAGCACAAAGTTTTGGACCTTGTTCAAGGAGAAGTCAAGAAACCTATAGATGAAGCAGAGAAGGAGAAGTTCATAGAAACTGAAATCTTGGCCCATGAATCTAATGGTATATGGAATAAACAACAACCTAATTCCATACATATCTAACATAGACTCCGCTCAAGAAATGTATGAGGCTCTCTCCAAATTGTTCACCATCAAGAACATTGGTCAAATATCAAGCCTCAAGAATGAACTAAGGATAATAAGGATGACAAGAGACGATATTGTATCATCATACATTGTAAGAATATCTAGAACAAGAGATGAACTCCAAGCAATAGATGAAGTTGTAACAAAAAAGGAACTCGTAAATGTTGTTCTTCTAGGACTACCAAAATCTTGGAGTGCTTTTGGATCAGGAATTAGCAGTTGGAAGGATACTTCAACATTCAAACAAATGTGGAATGCATGCAATCAAGAAGAAGCCCAAGTATCATTAGTAAACAAGGAGGATGAGGAAGAAAACACCTCTAATTCCTATTATGCTCATCACGAGAAGAAGAGAACCTTCAAGAAGTTCAAAGGACCAAAGAAGAAAGTTGACCTATCCAAGATTGAATGTTACAACTGTCATAAGATGGGTCATTACAAAAATCAATGTCCTGAAAATCCAAGGAATAAAAAGAGCGATAGGAAACAAGCAAATATTACCAATGAAGCTCCACCTAAGAAGAACAAAACTGAAGAATTGGAAGTCAAAGACTTATACTACTAAGTCCTCTCTTACATATCCTTCTTAGTCTTGTATTGTTTTCATTTATGTTTTGATTTCCAGAGTTTATAGGTCTAACATGTCTTGTTAGAACATTTTTTGAATTACTTTAAGTTGTAGGTATCCCTCAAAATTGGATTAAGAGGGAGAGAGTCTTCACCATTTTACCAAAGATAAATATGTTGTCCCTTGTTTCCTCTTTTATGTTTGGTTTCCATCTCATATCAAGATTTGTTTGTATTATATGCTAATAACCTTTTCTTTGTATTTTCCTTGGTAGGAAAGATTGCAAGATACACAAAGGTTATGAAAAAGACTTCAAAGGATAAACTTGAAGCATGGAAGTAGTTCTGCAACAAAGAAAACCTTTCAAAGATTGATGTCCTACAAGGTTTGTCAAGGAACAACTTGTTGAAAATAGTACCAAAGAGAGGTGTTACTAGGCATTTATCCCTTTTAGCCTAATAGACACATTAATGACTTTTGTCTTGGTGACATTTATGAGTTATATTAATGTCATGGATGGAAAAGGTACTTAGAAGTGTTGTACCATGTACTTTTCTAATATTAAAGTCGCTTGTAGTTTATAAAGTGACTTTATGTATAAAGTAAATAGTTCATTTTTATAATATTAAAGTGAGTTAAGAAAATCACTTTATGAGAAAAATAAAAAAGGTATACAACTTAAAAAAGATACTAAAAGGCTTTTAAGCAATAGGACCAATGTGTGACGGGTGTCATTTGGGAAAAGTGATCTCAACCACACATCTTGAGATTTGGAGATTAAATCTCAGCGATTGAATCATAGGGTTAGGGATTCAATCTTTTCTAAAAGACAAAAGGAGAAAAGAGAGGCTCATTCTTCACTTGACACTTGAGAGAGCAAGAGAAGAGGAGGAAATGAGAACTTCAAGGAGGGTTCGCAGCAAGAGAAAGCAGGCACGAGTTTCTAGGAGGCGGCGGCCTTTAGAGGCACGAGTTTCTAGGAGACATGCACAAAAATCAAGGGGATACTCAGCATGTAGTTCGAGGCAAATAGAAGCACAGAAATCGAGGGCAGAGGCACGAGTTTCGATGTTGTTGTGCCCGAATTTCAAGGATTGTTCCTCCATTGACTGGGCCCAAATTTCGAGGCAAAATCTCAGGTTTGCTGCTATAGACAGCACATATTTCGAGGTGTTTTCCCGGCACAAAAATCAAGGGACAGTAGTCACCTCTAGCGCAGAAAACGAGGCACCTTCAGGAATGAATTTTGAGGTATTCACTACACAGAAATCAAGGCTGAGTTTGCACTGATTTCAATGCAGATTTGGCACTGATATCAAGGCAGAATTGTTGGGCATGAAATTTGTAAAATCTAGAAATTATTTCAGTGGGCACAAATTTCCAGAAATTGAGTTTAATGCTTCAGCTGAAGGAGATAAGTACTGTGGTTAAATATTTATGTACTTAGACTAATTTTCTCAAGCAATAAAATCATATTTTGAAAACCGGTTTTCCCCAAAGGTGGGGTTTTTCCAGGGTCACCTTGACCAAAAATAAGGGTCTCTCATGCTTGAATGTTTGCCCAAGTTTTGATTTAATTACCACTAATAGGAAATGTGAAAAATAATAGAAGTACTCTTTGAATGTTTACAAATAATGCATTCTGAAATTTATATCAGTGTGTCAAAACATGTGGGTTGGGTCAAATGAACACATGCAAAATTGTAAACTAGGGTTAGGGTGCAGATCATTAATTTTCCACATGGTATCAGAGCTTAGTTGAGCCAAGTTGAAGCTCAGATCTTCATTTTCAGTCAGCTGATAAAGAAGGCAGCAAGCTACCAAAGTCTTCAAACAGTGAACCATACCTTTGAAACTTTGCCAGAAACCCAAACACTTCAGCAGTTCAGAGGGAGAGAGGTTCTAGCTTCCAGATTTGCTTCATTTTGTTGGTTGTGGGTTCATGGTTACTGGGTTGAGAGTAGAGGATAGAATGATAGGGGCTGAAAACTTTGGCCCATGAAAGGAGAGGATTATTGCTTTACTGGAGGCGATGGAAGTGTGGGGTATTGTACAAGCAGTTGTACAACCGCCCACTGATCCAGCACTATTGGGAGAGTTCACCAAGAAAAATGTGAAGGCAAAGAGGATCCTTCTAGATGCCATCAATGATCATTTGTTCCCTCGTGTTTCAAGGATGAGATATGCATATCAGATGTGGAAGTCCTTGGTCTCTTTGCACTAGAGCTCTAATGAGAATAGGATGATGGTGTTGAGACAAAAATTACACAACACCAAGATGACCAAGACCAACAGTGTGACATCTTTCCTCACCAGAGTCTCACAAGTGAAAGATGAGTTAGCTGCTATTGGAGAGACTATTCCAGAGGAGCAGTTGGTACGCATTGCTTTAGAGGGGTTCACTGAGAAGTGGGATAGTTTTATCCACAGCTTGGTGGCTAGAGAGCATTTTCCTGGATGGAGGAGGATGTGGGACGATTTCCTTCAAGAGGAGATCAAGAGAAACATGCGCAGTGGCAGCAAGAGTGGGGGAAGAGGAGAATGTTGCTCTTGCGGCAAAAGGCAAGAGGACAAAGAAGATGGAGAAGGGGTCTTCTAATGGAGCAAACCAGGATAAGGGGAAACATAAGGCTAAGGAGAAGGACAAGAGAAAAGTGAAATGCTTTGCTTGTGGGAAGATGGGTCACTATGCAGTTCAGTGTCCCAACAAGAAGGGTAAGAAGAAACAAGGAGTTGCAACTAAAGCAGGATATGGATGAGTCTGTAGCTATGTTTGATTCAGAGTTTGCTTTGGTGGTGAGTTTAGCCACTCATGTCACATCTTCCCGTGCATGGTTCATAGACAGTAGAGCATCCTGCCATATGACCGAAGTTAGAGAGCACTTCACGAGCCTTTTGGAGGATGGCATTTACTTGAAGGTTGTACTTGGCGACAACTCCAAAGTCAAGGCGGTAGGTCTGGGGACAGTATCATTTCAGAGAGTCATTACCTCCAATGAGGGTGACAGATGTTCTTTATGTTCCAGAGTTGAAGAAGAGTATGATATCAGTTTCCAACTTGGAAGACAGGGGGTAAGAGATATTGTTCCACAAAGGGCAACTGTTGTATCCTAGAGGATCCATTATCGAGTCTGCGCATGTGATTGACGCTCGTAGTGGGAGACTATACAAACTCATGTTTCAGCCTCTTTGCGCTATGGTGGCGCAGACCAGTAGTAGTGGTTTATGTGAGCTGTGGCATAGGAGGATGGCCCACTTGCACCATGGAGCTTTCAAGATGTTGAGGGAGATGGTTACCGAGTTGCCAGACTTCAGCACTGATCATCATGATGTGTGCAGGGGGTGTGCTTTGGGAAAGTACACCAAGACACCTTTCCAGAGCAGTGACAGCAGAGTTGCAGGTGTCCTTGATTTGATTCATTCTTATGTATGTGGTCCTATGTCCCATGTCTCATTGAGCGGATATGAGTACTGTGTGACTTTCATTTATGACCACTCCAGGAGAAGCTGGATTTACTTTCTGAAGACCAAGGATGAGGTCTTCCGACAATTCCAAGAGTTTAAGGCTCTTGTGGAGAACCAGATAAGGAGGAAGATCAGGGTGTTGAGATCAGACAATGGAGGTGAGTACACTTCCGTGGAGATGAGAGACTTTTGTGGGAGCGTCAGCATAAAGAGGGAGCTCATTATGCCTTATAACCCTCAGCAGAATGAGGTGGTAGAGAGGAAGAACAGGACCATTGTGGGTGCATCTAGAGCGATGTTGCTTGATCAAAGTTTACATTTCTTCTTGTGAGTCGAGGCAGTTAACACTGTTGTTTATTTGCAGAACAGGAGCCCACTAAGACTCTTGAGGAGCAAGAGTCCTGAGTAGATATATACCGGCAAGAAGCCAGAAGTTGGGCACATCAGGATATTTGGGGTGCCTTACATATTCACACGTCCCTGAGGAGAAGAGGACGGAGCCGGAACCCACAACAGAGAGAGGTATACTGATGGGTTACAATGAGACCAGCAAAGCCTACCGCATATACCTTCCTGAATAGAGGAAGATTGTCTTGAGGCGGGATGTGAGATTTGAGGAGGTCTCGAGAGATTGATCAAGTAAAACAGCAAGCTCCTCAACAGGGGGCCACACCACAGGTTTCAGGAGCATCAGGTGGTACATCAGGATCAGGAGGTTCACCTTCTTCAGGGTTGACAGGTTCACAGAGCATAGCTTTGCCTGGTACTGAATCACCTGGTGTAGGTTCATCGGGCACATTATCTCAAAGTTCAGGATCTCCTTTGGTCAGTTCAAAGTCTTCCTCGCAAAGAGGAGAGGCACCATATGAGGTTTTTCCCATACCTCCACAAGACACTACTACAAAGAAGAGGAAGCCAAAATGGCTTCGGGAGACCCTGAAGGAGGCTCAGGAGGCAGTGGGGAGACCCAAGTGGTTAGTGAGGGAGAGCAGACCACCAGAGAGGTTGGGTGGCTTCGTGGCAGATGTTGTAGAGACAGAGCCAGCTAGTTTTGAGGAGGCCACTAGACAACAGATCTGGAGGGATGCCATGATGGAGGAGAATGCCTCCATCATGAAGAATGCTTTCTGGGAGATAGTGCCACATCCTGATGGGAAATCAGTTGTGACTTCCAAGTGGTTCTACAAGATAATCATGCTGCACATGGCAGCATTGAGAAGTTCAAAGCTTGATTTGTGGCGCGGGGGTTCTCACAGGTAGAGGGAGTTGACTATGAGGAGACTTTTGCATCAGTTGCTCGTTATACTTCCATTAGAACAGTGATATCTATAGTAGCTGAGATGGGATGAAGGATTCACCAAATGGATGTGAAAAATCATCTTTCTCAATGGTGTTATACAGGAGGAGGTGTACATTAAGCAGCCTAAGGGCTTTGAGTTGCATGGGAGTGAGTCTCATGTGTGTAGGTTGAAGAAAGCCTTGTATGGACTGGAGTAGGCACCGAGGGCATGGTACGAGAGCATAGATGCCTATTTGCAACAACTGGGTTTCCAAAAGAGTGATGCAGATCTGAACCTATACTTATTTTGGTAGGTGATGATCCGCTCATTTGGGTACTGTATGTGGATGACTTGTTTATTATAGGGGAGGATGGTCTCATCCAGCATTGCAAGAGAGATGTTGCTTCAAAGTTTGACATGACTGATATGGGGTTGATGCATTACTTCTTTGGGATGGAGGTTTGGCAGGAGGACGGGCATATCTTTGTGGGCTAGGGCAGGTATGTTGGAGATATCTTGAGGAGATTTCATATGGATGGTTGAAGGCCAATGGCTACTCCTATGATCACCAACTGGAAGAAGTTGCATGATGTTGATTCTGAGTTGGTGGATCCCACTTTATATCGTCAATCGATCAGTTCATTGATGTATCTAGTCAATACTAGACTGGATATTTGTTTTGCAGTCAATACATTGCGTCATTTTATGATGGAACCTAGGAGAGTACACTAGGTGGCTGCAAAACATGTGTTGAGATACTTGCAAGGTACAGTGGATTATGGGTTGGACTATGTCAAATGTGATGGGGTCAGATTGATTGGTTGCACGGACTCAGATTAGGCTAGCAGTGTCAGAGACCGGAAGAGCATTTCTAGATGTTGTTTCTCATTCAGCTCGACAGTTGTGTCATGGTTCAACAAGAAACAAAAGTCAGTGGCATTGAGCAGCACAGAGGCAGAGTACATGGCAGCTAGTCAGGCTGGATGCGAAGCATTATGGCTTTGCAAGATGCTTCATGGACTATTTGGTCAGATGTTGAGACCAACTACGATGTACTGTGACAATCAGAGATGTATTAAACTCTCTGAGAATCCAGTATTTCACAATCAGTCAAAGCATATAGAGATCAGATACCACTTCACCAGAGACTGGGTTCAGTGAGGGGTTGTGAAACTTGAGTATATATCCATTGATGAGCAAGTAGTAGACATTTTCACCAACTCTTTGCCAAGAGGCAAGAATGTTTTTTTCAAAGATAGGATGGGAGTGGTGAGCAACACCTTCCTCGGTAAGGAGTGTTGAAAATAGCACCAAGGAGAGGTGTTACTAGGCATTTATCCCTTTAGCCTAGTAGACACATTAATGACTTTTGTCTTGGCGACATTCATGAGTTATATTAATGTCATGGGTGAAAAATGGTACTTAAAAGTGTTGTGCCATGTAGTTTTCTAATATTAAATTCACTTGTACTTTATAAAATGACTTTATGTGTAAAGTACATAATTCACTTTTCTAATATTAAAGTGAGTTGAGAAAATCACTTTATGAGAAAAATAGAAAAGGTATACAACTTGAAAAAGGTACTAGGAGGCTTTTAAGTAATGGGGCCAATGTGTGAGGGGGCTCATTTGGGAAAAGTGATCTCAACCACACATCTTGAGATTTGGAGATTAAATCTCAACCATTGAATCCTAGGGTTAGGGATTCAATCTTTTCTAAAAGACAAAAGGAGAAAAGGGAGGCTCATTCTTCACTTGACACTTGAGAGAGCAAGAGGAGAGGAGAAAAGGAGAACTTCAAGGAGGGTTTGCAGCAAGAGAAAGAAAGCACGAGTTTCTAGGAGGTAGCCATTAGAGGCACGATTTTCAAGGAGACATGCACGAAAATCGAGGGGGCAGTCAACACACGGTTCGAGGCAAACAGTAGCACAAAAATCAAGGGCATAGGCACGAGTTTCGAGGTTGTTGTGCATGAATTTCAAGGACTATTCCTCCATTGGTTGGGCTTGAATTTCAAGGCAGAAACCTCGGGTTTGCTGCTACATGCAGCACGGATTTCGAGGTGTTTTCTTGGCACAAAAATAGAGGGACAACAATTACCTCCAACGCAAAAAAAACGAGGCACCTTCAGGCACAAATTTTGAGGCATTCACTGCACAAAAATCGAGGCTAAGTTTGCACTGATTTCGAGGCAAATTCGGGACTGTTATCGAAGCAAAATTTCTAGGCATGAAATTTGTAAAATCTGGAAATTATTTCAATGGGCACAAATTTCCAGAAATTGAGTTTAATGCTTCAGCTGAAGGAGATAAGTATTGTGGTTAAATTTTTATGTACTTAGACTAATTTTCTCAAGCAATAAAATCATCCTTTGAAGACCGGTTTTCCCCAAAAAGGCTATGGGGTTTTTCCGGGGTCACCTTGACCAAAAATAAGTGTCTCTCATGCTTGAATGCTTGCCTAAATTTTGATTTAATTACAGCTGATAGGAAATGTGAAAAATAGTAGAAGTACTCTTTGAATGTTTACAAATAATGCATTCTGAAATTTATATCAACATGTCAAAACATGTGGGTTGGGTCAAATGAACACATGCAAAATTGCAAATTGGGGTGAGGGTACAGATCATTAATTTTCTACACAACTCAAGGTATGTCTTAAATTACAAGTTTTGTTACAAGCTTTTCTTCATAGAAAAATATATGTTCATTCTCTTTAGAAATTTGCTTTACACTATTGACATCATTATGTCTAGAATTTTGAATCTTAAGGATTCTTGTTTAGGTGATTAATCTTCAGATTGAATCTACCCTCGTCATACTATCTCTTGTTGCTTGATCATTTTTGTGAAACCCTAACCTTTAGGGTTCACTATAAAACCCTAGCCTTTTTGTGCTTAGGGTATGTTAACAATAATGTTGAAACCCTAGTCCTCTTAGCATTGTTGAAATTTAGGGTTTTGATAATGTTATGGTAAAAACCCTAGTCCTTTTCTAAATGAAACCCTAGATCTTTAGGCTTTGATGGATTAGGGTTTATGAACAAAAACCCTTGCAATAGCTTTAGAATGATACCTTGGGTTCAGAAAAAACCCAGTTGCATGTATAGGGCAATGGATTTGATTGTTCCATCTTTGATCAATGATTTCCCAAATGGGCACATACTTAGCCACTCTATCCTTGTATATTGCCTTTATTTGCTCCTTTGCATAATCCATAGCCGCATAAATGAAACCCTAGCCAATATCTCTCCATCCACCAACAGTAACACCTTAACTAGTGGCTCAATAACCTTCACTATCTCTATTGCCTTTCTCCAAAATATGTCTTCATTAACTTTCTTTCTCACATCTTTTCCATCCTATTTGCGAGCCCATTGACATCCATTCTATTCATCACTGGAAAACATCCTTTGTAAGTTTCTATATTGGGAAAGCATAGATTGCAATGTCAAAAAATGAGTTGCAAATTTAGTGATGGCAGGCCTAACAAGATCATTCCCCCTGTCTTTTTCCTCGTCAAGTTCAAAATCCATGAGTGATTGTAGATATACTTTGTTATGCTTTTGGCATGGTCTATAGTGTTCTTGATCCAATCTATTTTACCAATATCCTCAAGCATGAGGTCTATGCAATGTGCAACACATGGAGTCCAAAAGATGGTTTTGTGTTTTTCCTCTAACATTTTACCAGCAAGAACATAGTTAGAAGCATTATCTGTGATGATCTGAACAACATTAGCCACCCCTACCTGTTCAACAACCT
This sequence comes from Pinus tabuliformis, assembly GCA_031772625.1. NCBI lineage: Eukaryota > Viridiplantae > Streptophyta > Pinopsida > Pinales > Pinaceae > Pinus > Pinus tabuliformis. The sequence continues at coordinate 692,038,335 of CM062820.1, forward strand.
CATCCAAAAGTTGAAACAACAAGTGTGCATTTTTCACCTTATCAGATGCATCAACTGATTTTAGAAACATGGTTCCCTGTGGGCAAAAGATAAGAAAATTTATGATGGTACAGTTCCTTTGATCAGTCCATCCATTTGACATGATGGTACATCCTGTTTTCACCCATGAGCTTTTGAAATCTTTCAAATATTCATCAATGGACATAACCTCTTTTTGCAAAAGAGATCCCATTAACTCATGCATAATAGGGTCTTTGAAGCCCTTTCCAGCAGCAAATATGGCATCAAACATAGGTTCATAATATGGCGAACGAGAAGCATTGAAGGAAATATCAACATGATACCACCATCTAGTTATGTAATCACAGGCAGTTTCTCTCAATTCTTTCTTCCAATGGTCATCTAAAGTAGGTTGCATTTGACCTCTATTATCTTGAGGTTCATGTGCACTATCAGAGGGAGAGGAGGGTGTGACTGTGAAATAACTTTTGATATCACCCTTCTTTTTAATTTTACCCTTACCCTTTTCTTGAATAGACTCCAAAGAGGGAGGAACATAGCGAAAGGGGTTGGATGCATCAGTGCAAGGGATAAATGAAGAGCCCTCATAATCAAAAATGGGGTTAGCAACCATCATGTGTTTTATACTCTTCTTCCTCCCTATTTCAGCCTCTATTTCTTTTTGGCTAGTTTTTTCTTCCGCAAACTTCTCAAATTTTTCTAGCAACTCCTTCCTAATTTCCCCAATCTGTTTTGTTGTTGTTGCACATGGAACAATTTGGCCTCTAATACCAACGAAGTGTTTCAGCGTGTGAATGCCCCCTCCACCTCCCTTAATTCTTTTATGACAAAATTTGCAATGCATTTGATTATCAATCATCTCAGCATATGCCCAAGCAACATCTTTCATTCTCGGAGCCACTTTCTAATATTTGGACTTGGAAATGAAAGGAAAAATGTCTGAAAATGAAAAGAAAAAAAGCAACTCTTCAATCTTCATTTCTTTTAGAAAAAATACTTTTTTCAATTTCCAAATTTGCAAAAAGAAAAGCAAGGGCAATTTTGACAAGTGAAAAAAAAATACCTTTAGCCTCCTCAATGTTGCTCCAAAAACCAACTCCTAATTGTTGTTCCAATGATTGCCCAATAAGCTCCTCATTGCTGCTCCAAAATGTTGTTCCAATGGTTGCCCAAGAGGCTCCTCACTACTGCTCCAAAAACCAACTCCAACTCTTCACAAAGTCCTCACAAATGCAATGAGATAGCTGTGAGGAAATGTGAGGGAGTTGGGTAACTTTTATAGGCTTGGGAGAGGGTAGATGCATTGAGGAAAACCATAAACCAAAAAAAAAGTTGCCTTTCAAGTCTGTCTTTCCGGCACTTTTTCGCCACGAACTAGCTCAGCCTGGTTATGACAAGCTCAGCCGAGTTGACCGGTTTGTTACCGAATTGGCCGAGTTGGTGTCCAACTCGATCGGTTCAGTAACAGACCAGCCTTTGAATCGGTTTTTCTACCGAGCCGACCCGGGCAGGGTTCCGGCTCGGTCGACAAGGTCGAGTCTGATTCGGACCGGCTTGGTTTTAAAATTATGGTTTGAAGCATGCTTGGATTGATGGATATATTTGATTTAGTTTAGGAGAGATGAAGCATCTTATGGAAAGATGCTTGGGAGGACATCTGTTCGACCTATGTGTTGATGTCTAGATCCTAAAGTAGGGAGGGTGGCATTGGTCATGGAGCTCCGACCTTGGATACGCACCTAGATCCTTGGGTTGGTGGTAGAGCTTAAAATCCTAATGGTACCTAGAGTGGCTAAAGCTTGAGTCCACCTTAGTCCCACCCGATTAGAGTACCTTGGTTAGGTATCTAATCTATAGCACTGCGTGTGTTGTGACTCTTCATAGAAGCATATCATTTTGAGATCTTCCATGTACCTTTGTATATATGTAATTATGAATACCTCCCTAGTTAAGAGGGAGTGTTGAAGAATGTAACTAGTGTCGGTCTTCATAATTGTATTTGAGTCATGATGTAATGTATTTGTCAAAAGAAAGGAAAAGGAAATTTTATTATTAAAGAAATTGACTTATTAAAGCATGGGTTTCATGCTTGGGTCAATTGTTTATAGGTCAAAGTCTCCATTGTAGGCTTCTAGGGTTTATGTCAAGTGTCATTGTCCATGTCATAATGTAATAGACCCTTCTTGGGTATTGTTAATCAAGAAACAAAATTATTTTGATATAAATTAGGTCTTCTATGCCTCCTCCACCAAATCGGCCTCAAATTGGACAAGTCAGCCTAACTGAAGGGCAGAATCTCCTATATAAAGGCAGCAACTCGACCTCATTTGTAGCACTCACTCATCAAGTTTGATCTGCAATTTCTGGGACAAGAAAAGTGTGAAATTCAAGGGAAGTAGAGGAAAGGGCTATCAAAGGAGAAGGAGGTCTCTATCAAGCACAAGAAGTCGAAATTCTCTCTCTCTCACACATGTGAAGTTGTTGAGCTGCTAGAGGGGCCAAAACTGCAGTGTTGAAGCTCGGCCAAAATTCTGGAGTTGTTGGGGCCCGAAATTCTAGGTTGTTGCTGGGTTGTAGCCGTTGGACAAGAAGAGCCTATTGAAGGTTGTTGAATTATATTGGAAGGCTGACTTGGTGGAGGAGGAAGGTCCTTTGGTCTAGGGTCTTGGTCTATCTCAACTTGAATTTGCTAGTGGAAGAGTTTGACTAGGTTTTCCCCTATAGAGGGCTTTTACCCCTGGCTAAGTGCCTACATATGGTGTCATTGATCTTTGTGTTTTGTTTTGATAATTGCTTAATGAAACAAAGATAAAAAAAGAACACAAGAAAGTTAATAAGAACACAAAGATATCACAAGTAGTTATCAACATAAGAAAATATTTCTGCCTTTCCGATTTTCTAACACAAAGTAGTGTTATTTTGTACATTTTTTTTATTCTAGGGGCATCATTAGGCTAATTTGCCCGATTCGAATTATTAGAGGCTATATAAATACAAGTGAGGCCTCATTTGTAACTAATCATCACTTTCTAAGAATTTCGACCCGCAATTTGTGGAGTGATTTGGATGGAATAAATGCATTTTGACGTTTGGAAATCTTCACTATCTTTTCTTGGAGCTTCTTGTTGCAATGTTGTGGATAGATATATTCTTCATTGTCTTGTAAGTGCCTTTTTAATGCTATATTTCTAAAATAATGATTGTCTAATGCATGGAATTTCTTTCTTATGGTTATTATTGTGCCCTAATTCATGAGAAATTGTTTTAGGCCTTGATAATATTGGAAAACTTTGCATGTCTTAATCATAAAGATAATGAATAAATGAATGTTCCAAGGGGATCATTTGCATCCTTGAAAATCCATAATATTTTCCATCAAAGTATAAATGTCTAAAGTTGTCGTGTAGCTGCATCCATAGATAGTGAAATTGTTGCTTTAGGCCTCCTTGAAGAGCGAAGGTGACAAAGTCAAGATCATTTTGACTCCAATCCTCCCAATAGCTAGGCACTAATCTTAAATCCTAGTTTGATCACATCAATCTTCTTTTTTTCTTCCCCTCTCCCATTTTCAGCCCTAACTCTCGAGGATCTCCTAGGACCTCGTACGAGTTGCATTAGGGTGATCAGCTTGAGGTGCAAATTGGCAAGCTACTACACTATGGTTGACTCTAAGTGCCCTCCGATTTTGAAGCAATTCTCGTGGCTAGATTTGGAGATATCCCAAGCCCTAGCTCCAATATCATTCTTTTACCCTAGGTTTCTTGGTTAGTGGCTCTTCAAAGGTCGTTTACACCAGTGTTGTGAAAATCGGATTAAATCGGGATTTGATGAAAAAATCGCGATTTTTTCAGCTTGCTGATCAAATCGCGATTTTTATACGAAAAAATCGCCTACTTTTTTTTGCCGATTTTTACTGAAAAAAATCGTGCGGGGTCGGGGCAGCACGATTTTATAAACTTTTTTTTGGTTTTTCAGTTGCTCATTTGGACAGTGGCGCGCGCGGAGGGAAGAGGAGCTCTTGGAGAAGAGGGTTTTTACTATTTAGCCAAATCTAAGTGCTTAGAGGAGAAAATCAAGAGGAGACCACCGATTTCTCCATAGAAACGGTATGAGGATTAATTTTTTTTTGTTTTCATTGTTTAAAAACATTGTTTTTGTATGTTTTTCATTGTTTTTGGTTGGGAAACTTGGTATGGGCACCATTTTTCTTTTGTTTTCAACTTTTCATTGTTTTTAAAAAAAAAAATTGTATTTCTTCATTGATTTGGGATGGGTAACTTGGTATGACTATGGGAACCAATTTTTTTTTTTTTTCATTTTTTTTAAACATTGTTTATGTTTTTTTCATTGTTTTTGGCATTTGCCATTTGGTTGGGTAACTTGGGTTTGGATTCTGGAATGGTTGGGTAATTTGTGTTTGAAACTTTGAACTTTGGAATGGTTGTTTTAGGTTGGGTTATGGGTAACTTGGATTTTCATTGTACAATCATCAATGTAAAAATTAAAAATTAAAATACTAAATTGTAATTTGTAAATTTGTAACTTGTAATTAAGTAAATGCTAAATTGTAATCCTAATCCTTATTTTCCCATAGGTTCACAACTGCACCAAAACACCATTCAAGACTTCAAGTTTGCAAATTCAAAGTTCAAAAACAAACATGCCAAGGAAATTGGATCCTTTCTGGGAATATGGTGAACCTAAAGCTCCGAATGATAGACAAAACTTGAGTTGCAAGTTGTGTGGAAAGGAGATATACGGGGGGGTGTACAGGTTGAAGTTTCACCTTGCACAAATCCTTGGGCATGATGGGGGGCCCTGTATAAATACAAATGCTGAAATTATCCAAAGAGCCATGAGAGCATTAGAAGAATTAGAGCACACTAGAGAGGCCAAAGAAGAACTCAAAAGGCAACTAAAAAGGTCAGCTGAAGGAAGTGGGCCAAGTGGCATTGGTTCTACTGCAGCATCAGTCAATTCGGTAGCTGCATCATCATTTTTTGTTCCTCGAACTTCACAACCATTTATCGGTTCAATGCTAAAAAGAACTGATAAAGAACAAGCTAACAGGTTGATGGCAAAATTTCTCCTCTGGAGTGATATTCCTTTCAGCGTTGTAAGGAATAATCCATTTTTCCAACCTGCTGTTGATGCTATTACCAGTGTTGGCCCGGGGTACAAAATCCCTTCTTATCATGATTTCAGAGGCCGGATTCTTCAAAATGAAAAGCGTGACTGCACCCAAATATTGGAGGATTTTAGGGCATCATGGGCACAAACAGGATGCACTGTTATGTCAGATGGTTGGACTGACCAAAAGGGGAGAACCCTTATAAACTTCTTGTTTAGTTGTCCCAAGGGGACTATGTTTATCCAATCTGTTGATGCATCTCATCAAATCAAAGATGCAAGAACTTTATGTGATTTGCTGGATGTGTTTATTTTGGAAGTGGGTGAACAACATGTTGTCCAAGTCATAACGAACAATGCTGCAAATTATGTTGTTGCTGGTAGAATGCTTATGGACAGGCATCCTACTTTATTTTGGACACCTTGTGATGCCCATTGTATTGATTTGATGTTAGAGGACATAGGGAAAATTCCCTTCGTCAAAGATATTGTTGACTCATCAAAAGCATCACAAAATTTATATATAATCATACATCTGTGCTTAGCTTGATGAGAAGATTCACCAACAACAAAGAGTTGGTGCGCCCCGCCATTACACGGTTTGCCACGAATTTCATATCTCTTCAATCCCTCTTGAATTCTATGTGGGATGTGAAGAGAATGTTTCTTTCAGAGGAGTGGCGTGCTTTGTCAATGAGCCGCAAACCAGAAGGAGAGGCCGTATGCAGACTAGTTTCATACCAGGAAGACTTCTGGGCGGGAGTGCAGGAGGTGTGCGCCGTTACTGAACCTTTGGTAAAGGTTCTTCGGTTGGTTGATGGTGAGAAGCCCGCAATCGGCTATTTGTATGAAGCCATGGACAGGGCCAAAGAAGCCATTCGGACCTACTATGATGATAAGGGAGATGATGGGTTTCAGAAACAACTCCTTCTATGGGGAGTGATTGATGAGCGATGGAACAACACACTCCATCGTCCCATTCATGCTGCTGGGCTTTTCCTGAACCCTGCATTTTCTTATGCATGTGGGTTTGATTTTGATGTTGAGATCATGGATGGATTCTTATCCTGTGTCCAGAAGATGGTGCGATCTCCAGAACAACGTATAGAGATCTCTAAACAAATTGAGACATATAAGATGGCAGGTGGCACATTTGGCTTTGAGATGGCTATCACTGATAGGACGATTAAAATGCCAGGTATTTTTTAGTTTGTAACTTTGTTTCAAATTTCATTGTCTCTTCAAATTCCATTTTTTTCTTATGGTTATTTAAAATTTTATTTGTAATTTTGTTGTAGATGCATGGTGGAAAATGTATGGTGGCAGGGTACCCCTTTTGCAAAAGCTTGCCATTTGCATCCTCAGCCAAACATGCAGTTCCTCAGGATGTGAGCGAACTGGAGTGTATTTGAAAAAATACACAACAAGAAGCGCAACAGGTTAACACTTAAACATTTAAAATATTGCAAATTTCCAAATAAATTTTTGAATTCATTAAACAATATTTTTTTATAATATTAATTATTAATTATTATTTCATGATCTTTGTACAGGTTGGAGTCCCAGCGACTTGATGACATGATCTACGTCTGCTACAATCTTCGATTGTGGGTGAGGCAACTTGAGAGGACACCTAATGTGGATGCCATCTCATTGGATGGGATTGACACCACTGCTGCATGGAGGGTTGAGGCCGAGAGGCCTCTCATGGATTCTACTGATGATTGGTTAGTGCAGGATGTAGTGGAGGGGGAGGAGGAGGAGGAGCAGGAGGGGGAGCAGGTGGAGGAGGAGGAGGTGACACCGCCTGCCCGGGCTACCACTACCACCAGTAGAGGACGTGGTCTACCTCCTATAGCTCCTACTTCTAGTTCTTCAGCTTCTAGAGCACATCAGACTCCACTGCCATTTCCACCAGCACGAGCACCAGCATCTACATCTAGAGGGAAAGGGAAAGCTGTGGCATTTTCTCGCAAGCGGGGCAGAGGAAATCAATAGGATTAGACTTTCATTTTATTGTATATGACATTATGACATGATGAGATACATTATCATATTTTTTGTTGATATTTTGAGGCTGAGTTGGGACTCAGGAATCAGGACTTACTATTTAGGACATGATTCAATGTTATGTGTGATTTTAGCGCTAGAAATGATATTAAACATCTTATATATTAGTTTTTTTATCATTTTTATGTGTCAACGTATTTATTTTATGTTGTAGATGGTTTAGATATTTAAAAAATTGAAAAAAAATGAAAAAAAAATGAATATTTTTGTACCAAACGATTTTTTCCCGATTTTTTTCCGATTTTTTCCGATTCGTTCCCCGCGCCGATTTAATCCCGATCGCGCTTTTCACAACACTGGTTTACACTTTAAAACTCAAAGGAAGTTCATCTTTCATTGACCCTTCTTCTCATCCTTGCTTGACCTAGTCATATTGTTGATGATCATCTTGAACCCTAGGCCTTGCTTGGATCCCCTAGGTCTCTCTTGTGGTCCCAAACCTTTGCATGCTTATTATCTCACAAACCCTAAGAGAGGTCCTTTCCCTTTTCTAGGAATCCTTGATCTAGGTACATTCCTTGTGTTGAATATCCTTTCACCTAGGTCTAGGCCTCCTATCAATAAGCCTTTCTTGGAGAGCCCTTCTCTTGCTTTTAAAGCAAGCAAGCCATTATTTGAGCCTCTCCTTTGAATGGGCTTTGGAAATCACATTGTACATTGTTATTGACCTCATCATTCTAGTGATTTCCTTAATACCAGGACTCCTCCCATTGGTGAAAGTTCATAAAAAGCAGGGGACATTGACTAAGGTGATAGTGGACCATTGTCCCATTGTTTCCATTTAGTCTAGTAGTTGTCCCTTAGAACCCCTCCTAAGACGCCTGCTAGATTGTTCGGTAACAAGGACACTTAGTGGCATAGTGCCCAAACTCATGGCAATGGAAGCACTTGATCTTGCTTAGATCCTTCTTCTTCTTCTCGCCCTTCTGACTGGATTCAACCTCTCCTTGGCCCTTCTTGCCCTTGGCCCTTGTTGCCCTTGGCTCTATTGTTCTTGCCTGCCAGGGCAAAGTTATCTTCGTCCTCTGTCTTCGCTAATCTACCATCTCTTGACCCTCTATGGATTTCTTCTTGAATGTAGTCACTCCATAATCTTTCCCAACTGTGAAAATTTTCTCTACCACTCACTACATCTTGGAAATTGTACCAAGTCTTAAGGAGTCCCAAAAGGGCAAGACTCACAAGGTCTTTTCCTACAATTGTCTCGCCCACACCACCTAGCTCGTCCCGAATCTAAGTGAACTTTGAAAGATATGTGATTATGGGCTCTTCTTCGCTCATTCGGATACTTCTTAGCTTCTCTTTGAGTGCAAGCTTCTTGACATCACTGGAACCCTGATATAGATCTAAGATGGCTTTAAACATCTCATATGTTGTCTTCTTCTAATGGAGATGAGGAGTAGTATGGTCTCTGATCCCCTAAAGAACGATCCTCCTCGCCTTGATGTCATTCTTATTATGTTGGGCCAATTCTTAGGGATCTTAAGGTGGAACTCTTTAATTATTCACAAATCCTATCACCCCATTATCTTCCAACACCACATATATTCGCTCCATCCATGCGCAGAAATTTGAGGCTCCCACTAAACTGTGATCTAACCTTAGCCCTAGGAATGACATACTGCTATCCAAGGAATTGTTTAACTCTGCTCTTCAAACTCTTGCGCTTGCCTTCCTGACTAATATGCGCTCTAGCCTAACTGATCAACTTGGTGATGGTATTTATACTGATCTTTGCTCTGATACCATGTTAAATTTCCACGAAGTCTCGCAACTACTCAGTGAATTACTGAAAACTGAAAACTAGTTTACTTTCACCAAGATACAGAGTTTCTTAACAACTTATAAGCAATGGAATAAAAACACCAGAGATATAAAAACACATCACACAAATTGACACACTTTTCACAGGAAACCCAACAACGAAAAACTGCATGCTTGATGTGGTTATTTTTTTGATTGTATTGAAGCAATTAATCTATTACAAAGCAATATGTCTCTCTTGAGAAAGTGTTCTTCTTCTCACACAAATCTTAGCTAATACAATTGATCTTGGTTTGCCTTGATCACGGTTCCTACACACCATTGATCCTCCGCTGCCTCCTTGACTGGCTCTGCAAACCCTGCTATCTTGCTTCAATTTTTCTCCTTCCTTATGCACTTGGCCTCCCTATTCCTTGCACTGATCTCCTATTTCCAAGCACACTTCTAGCCCTATTTAGTAGCGCACTTGAGCTCCTATTTTTTAGGACCCCACCTCCACACAATCTGCACACAACCAATTCTCCTAAATCCTAATGCACTTGTACTCCAATTCTTTAGGACACAATTCATGGGCTCCACAATCAAGTCTCTCTCACACTAACTCGTGAGCTTTGTCTTGTCATAAACCTTTGTGCACAAAACAATTGTTATTCCTTGTGCCTTCATCCTTCCTTTACAGATTTGATACATGCTAAATTAGGCTAGTTCAAATTTAGAACTCGAGTTGTGATAGCGAGTTAATTGAGAGTGTTACTCGCTCTCCTTCCAATCATTTGGAGTTGTTAACTCGTGTTCACTCCAATCAACACTGGAGATCTAACTTGCTCTTCTTTAAATCAAGACTGAAGATTAACTCGCTCTAACTAAATGGTTAACTGCCAACCAATCCTATAGTCAAACTAATGAAGGCTTCCATTTGACTGAAGCTCCAACTCTACAAATGTTAACTTGATGATTATTCCCGTAAACTAGAAATAACTCATCCTAACTGAAGTCTAACTCATGAGGGCAATTTGAGATCTTCACTGACTAAGGCAAAAGCCAGAAGACCTTGCTTGCTACATTTTCAACAAGTCTCTTTCCATTAGGTAGTGGGGTCAAATCAAGGCTCATATGGGATGTTATTCTAATGATGGAAAGAGGGTGATATGGTTGAAGCACTCAGGATATATAGGCTCTTTCCTTAGTGTCCCAAATTGCAAAAATTTCGCTAAGGAAATCACTAAAACAAATAACATCCAACATTGTTGAAGATCATGATTTCCTAGAATGAAATGTATATGTATTTAACCAAGTACTGAGAAATAATGCATCATAAACAAGTTACAATATAATAAAACATGGAGAAAGCCTACCAAATTCTATGTCAACATATCTCAAGATAATTCCAGCAATAAGAAAGTGAGCATTATGACCTAGAAGACGCCTCATCCACAAGGCAATTTCATTGATCCTCCAAAAGCATCCAATAGATATTCAACTAAGCTCCAAGGGATTTCTCCCCCAACACAACCACACAAATGAGGGAGTGAATAAACCCTTGTATGGGTTTGAGCTCAACTCCTCTTACAATAACCAACTGCTTGTTTTCCTAGATCCATTCGTTCTCCTAGGATTATAATAAAATATCACATTTCTATCTTCCTCAACAAACTCCTTACTAAAAATAGTAGTAAGTTGTTCAGATCAACTCCCCTCTCCGAGAAGAAATAATAAGATAATTATCTTGGATTTAAGACCTCTGTGGTTTATTACTTTTGACTTTGTTACCGGAGAATCCACAATAAGAACCATTTTCTGCCAACGTTTCAAATCCCAATCGGGATCCATCATCAGGACAACTTGATGTGGGATTTGAAACGTTGGCAAAAAAAGATATTTATCCTCCACCATGTTAATCAAGGTTGTCATTGATGACAATATGCTTTGTCAAGATGGAAAATATTCTTGTGATTCATAACCCTAACCCTAGACAATGTTACCCTAATCCTAGGACTATCAAACCCTAACCTTCGCCTTACTAAACCTTAAAGGTGTGAAGCCCTAATCCTATGTTCATACCCTACAAGGGATCCCTACATCTGAAGCCCTAAAATAAGAAACCCTAGCATGATTAAAAAATGAGCAAAGCCTACCTTTTAATTCAACAAACTCATACGACGGTCCCCACAGTGCACGCCCATTTTAATTCACTCCAAAACTATCAGCGAAAATGACAAATTGTATTATGTGAAAGCCCCGTTGTAATATGTTAAATCAATTCAAACTATTCTGTCGGTGTGACTGGTTGGCTCCACCAACTCAAACGTGACTAACAAGTATGTATATATATTACAACATGAGTTCATTCGGAGGACAGATGATTGGAATGAAGACATAGAGGAACAGAACAAAGCGAAAAGTTCACATCTCGTGAACTAAGCAGTAGAAGAAAAAGCTTTGTGGAGCGGAATATCTCTATGGAGCACATGGACTTCTATGGACAACATTGTTGATTGTTTATAATTGTTGCAGTCCTGTTTTTTTATGATGGTATGACTGCGGATTAGGGCCGTTGAACTGGGTTATAACTTAAAATTCAAAGATCTTGTTCAAACTGTTGGACTGTGTTGTGGACCTATTTCATACCAATTGGGAAAAATACTATGGATTAGGGTCGGATCTGTGCCTCTACACTTCGAACTGTGTCTCTTATTCTCTCAAACTGTGGCCTCTTCACACCTTGATGCCCATGCCCGGATTCTCTACACAGCGTTCAGACAAAGCTTGGATTGTCTCTACAAAATTGCTTCATCACCACAGTACGCAGAATGAAGATTGTATAAGTGACTCAACCTCGCATTGTTTTTTGTCCACCTAAAACTCTCAAACTATTCATACCACCTGAAATTCTTGGAGTGTTCCCTCGGACTGTGTAATCTATACCTTGGACTGCAAATTTACCTTGGAGAAATTTGGTTTATGTTGGACAGTGATACTTTATCTTCTTGGTGCGAAGATTATTGATATAATTGAAGACATGAAGTGATATTGGAAATGGTTGAACAGTGAAGACAGTGAGAATTTCATTAACGACAGTCAGGTTGAACAATGAAGACAATGAGAATTTCATTAATGACAGTGAAGTTGAACAGTGATGACAGTGAAGCATTTCAGGTAAGTTATATTTACATTCTCTATTAAAAACAACAAGATTGGTGTCCTTCGTCGAATAGGGTCCTTAGGCCGACTTGATCTTTTCTTAGGTCGACATGGTGTGGAGGTTACATAATTCATATTTGACTCAATACTTAACCTTTTTACATGATTCAAAAGCCCAAGAAGGGTCTCTTTATATTTACAATAACTCTATAGAATCATAATAAATTCTATAAGTCTTCAATGGGAACTTTGACCAAAAACATGGGGACCCAAGCATGAAACCCATGCTTTAATAAGCCACAAATAATAATAATAATAAATACTTCATTCTTTTGACAAGTACATTACATGATGACTCAAGTACATTATTGAAGACCGAACATAGTTACATTTTCCAACACTCCCTCTTAACTAGGGAGGTATTCATAATGTACATATACAATGGAAGATCTCAAACCATATGAACCATGAAGAACGTTAGGCACCGCAATGCCATCAACTAGAATCCTGACCAAGGCAATCTATCCAAACAATCACTCAATAGTTTAGGCACCGCAATGCCATGGACTAGACTTCTGACCAAGGCAATCTCTCCAGGTGGGACTAAGATGGACTCAAGCTTGTAGGACCCTATTCGACCAAGTTAAGCCCTCCCTCTCATCCAAGAAGCACCTCTTTATCCGGACTCCCTCTTAATCTTAGGGAGATCTCTTCTATTCATGCTTCCTCCAAGAGATCAGCTTCTTCTTTTTCGACATTGGAGAATCTTTCGTGGCTTCCAACCATTTCATCAGAGTTATCATCAACCTCATCATGCTTATCACATCAACGAGCATCTTCACCAAGTTGAAGATTGTGTACATGCACAACTTAAATAGCAAGTACAACCAAATCTATAGAAGCATGATGTTAGCCATATCAGAATCACAGAAGCATTTCATCTTTATACATATCAGATACCCAAAATCAATTATAAACAAGAGACATATACTCTTCAACATCTTGCTAGGGACTTTTGTCACACACCCTAGACTACTTCAGAACACTTCTCATTCCATCTAGGGTTTCAATGTTTCTTCCAAAGGTATGACATACCTTACTTCAACATATAGCAAACCCTAGAAACAATTTAAAACAAATATAGATCTACAAAGCATCTAACAACCTTTCAAAATACATATGTTAGACTTGTCACTAGGGATTCATACAAATCCTAGATTTCATACAAAAGAATCAATCAAAGTCAATCACAGCTTAGTCATTAACTTGACCAACTTCCACTAGGGTTAGTTCCAAACCCCTAGATTTTCAATCAACCATCAATCAGTCACTAACATGACCAGTTATCACTAGGATTAGTTGCAAACCCTAGATTTTCGTTCAATCATCAATCTCAAAAATTCAAATTTCAACAAATCTCAAATTATCATATAGTCAACATTCATCTAAGATTTCTACTTCAACTAAGGTTCAACTCCAAAACCCTAGAATTCCATTTTCACAAATTCAACAATCTTACACAGATCTCAAATCATCATATTTCAGAGATTTTACTTTGACTAAGGTTTAACTCCAAAACCCTAGAATTCCACAATCTCAAGAATCATTAAATACATGGATCTCAGATTGTTACATTTCACACTAGACAATGTTGCTACTAGGATTTAACTGCAAAACCCTAGATTTTCATTTTCCAACAATCATTTAATAGATTTTAGATTGTTATATCACACATACTAGACAATTTAACTTCACTAGGGCTTAGTTTACAGCACCCTAGTTTCAGATATCATCATCCTAGAATTTCAGACGAGGACTTCCATTAAATCCTAAAGCTTATGACCATCAATGACTAGGTCAAAACACATATCTACGAATTCATAATCATTCATAAGCATATCATATGTCTGACAACATTAATACATCTTGTCCTAGACCAACCTATGATTTCAATCAAAAGGACATATCTATATATGCTTAGATTTTATCATCATGCAAATACATTTCATATCATGTGTTAGTCAAACCCATCTTCACAATGATCAATAAGAGTTAGACACACAACCATCTAATTACACTAGGATTTGATCAGACAAACACACACATACCAAGTAAATCAACTCTAAGACAATATAAGGGTCCTTCTTATACATTCCACCAAACCCTAATGAGCTAGGGTTCCAATGTAGAAACATAGAAAACCCTATATTACCAAAACTTCAAAGGTTTCGGATTTTAGACCTTGTCATTCAACCCTAACAAGTTAGGATTTCCCGATCATACCAAAATCCCAAACATGACATCATCAATAAAAGTACAACTAGCATTTCACAGTAACCCTAAGCAGTTTAGGGTTTCAAATATTCACATTAGTATACCCTTCGGTTAGGGTTTTCTAGAACCTGTCTAGGGTTCTACATAATCAATCAAGAATATGAGTGGGGTGGGTAGATTTATCAAGAGATGAATCACCCAAACAAGAATCACTAAGATTCAATACAGCTAGTCATAACAAAGTTAGTAACAGATCATCAAAATGAGTAATCCTTTCAATCAATGTATTTAAAGCATACATTTGTTTCTTGACTAACCTTGTCTTGAGAGATCCTCCTCCTTACAGAGGTTTTTACCTAATCAAAATAATAGAGGGAGAAAGGTGATTAGTATTTAATATAATCAAAACTAAATGAGTACATGAACCCAGAACTGAAAAGACATGAGATACTTATCTTTGGGAGTTGTTGGGGGCTCCCTCCAAAGCTTGAGGGATACCTACAAACTTATAAAAAGAATACAAAAATGTCTTTTCTAAAATATGTTAAAAACCTATAATTCTATAACATATAAAACAAAATATATAAAGCTACAAGCAAAGGACTTAATAGTGTAAGTCCCTAATGTCGGGTTCTTCGGGTTTGACTTTCTTTGGGTCTCCTTCTACAGCACGGTTGGCTTGATCCCTTCCTCTCTTCTTATTCTTATGATTCTCGGGACAGTCACTTTTGTAGTGACCCTTCTTATGACATTGATAGCATTCTATCTTGTACATGTCAACTTTCTTCCTTGGTCCCTTCGATCTCTTTCCTTTATGATGAGCAACATAAGCATTTGATACTCCTTTAAGATTGGCAATCATTGAGATCCTTAATTTTTCTTGACTACAAGCGGTCCATAATTCTTCAAAGGTGGGAGCTACCTTCCAACTGGTGAGACCTGTAGCAAATGCACCCCAAGAGGGTGGAAATCCTAATAGAGGGAGAAAGGTGATTAGTATTTAATATAATCAAAACTAAGTTCTTTGTCCGGAACAATCTCATCGATGGCCAAGAGATCATCCTTAAGTCTAGCTATCTTCACAAAGAAGGTTGCCATAATATCTTCATTACTCATCTTCGTAGTCATTAGCTCATTCTTCAAACTTGCTACTTGACCAATATTCTTAATAGTAAACATATTCGACAAGGCTTCATACATTTCCAAAGCACGATCGATGTTGGCTATGAATGGGATAAGATTATCCTTTATTCCTTCTACCATCAAGGTCATGACAACCAATTCTAAATCCCTGTATTTCGCTTTGTCGGCATCACTGGCTTCTTTTGTAGGCTTCTTTACATTTCCTTTTACCAAGTCCAACCCCTTGTTCTTTTTGAGGATTAGGTCAATCCTCTTCTTCCAAGACCTAAAGTTAGATGCTCCTTCAAGTTTATTCTCACCCTTGATTGAGTTAGACATCTTCCTTGAATATAATGAACTCCTTCCCTGAGATAGTACCTATGAATGGATCAAGTGCCTGAGAGGTTTTTCTTCCTTCTTCACCAAAGCCCTGATACCATGTTATAAAATCAAAAAGGCAGTGAAGATTTTCTTGTTCTTGATAATTACTTGTGACATTTCTTATTATTACGATCCTTTATATCTTGTTTATTTAGTTCATCAAGAAATTACCAAAAGCAGCAACACATAAAACAATAGACACTAGATGTAGACACATGCCTAGGCAAAACCCCCCTCAAGGGGAAAACCCAGTCAAGATAATTCTTCCTTTCAATAGTATTCTTTGAGACTCTTCACCCTAGACCAAGACCAGACCTTCCCTCCACACCAAGTCAACCTCCCAGAATTGCGACCTCTTCCCAACAACTTCGACTATGTAGCAACTTACGGCAACAGGTAGCTTCTGGCAACAGTAAACTTGGAAGACTTCTATCTCCCAATCCAGGACATGAAAGAAAGAGAGAGAGACACCAAAATTTTGATTTTCCTTGTCTCCTTAAACTTCCCCAAACTCGCATTCACTTCGGCTTCCCGGCAACAAACTTTGCATCTTTTCCCAGCTACAAGAGAACTTCGCACTTCTACCCAGCAACAAGAGATTTTTCGCACTTCTTCCCAGCTACAAGAGAATTCGAACTTGATGAGAGAATGATGCTCCAAATGAATTCGATGACCTTCCTTTCATAGGCTTCTTATGGGGTTGATAGGGTCCTTAGGCCTCTAAATCCCTGTATTTCGCTTTGTCGGCATCACTGGCTTGTTTTGTAGGCTTCTTTACATTTCCTTTTACCAAGTCCAACACCTTGTTCTTTTTGAGGATTAGGTCAAAGTCGGCCTAAGGACCCTATAGGCCAAGAAGATTGTGCATTGAGAGCAAACAAGGTCATCGAATTGATGGTAGAAGGAATAAAGGATAATCTTATCCCATTCATAGCCAACATCGATCGTGCTTTGGAAATGTATGAAGCCTTGTCGAATATGTTTACTATTAAGAATATTGGTCAAGTAGCAAGTTTGAAGAATGAGCTAATGACTACGAAGATGAGTAATGAAGATATTATGGCAACCTTCTTTGTGAAGATAGCTAGACTTAAGGATGATCTCTTGGCCATCGATGAGATTGTTCCGGACAAAGTCGGCCTAAGGACCCTATAGGCCAAGAAGATTGTGCATTGAGAGCAAACAAGGTCATCGAATTGATGGTAGAAGGAATAAAGGATAATCTTATCCCATTCATAGCCAACATCGATCGTGCTTTGGAAATGTATGAAGCCTTGTCGAATATGTTTACTATTAAGAATATTGGTCAAGTAGCAAGTTTGAAGAATGAGCTAATGACTACGAAGATGAGTAATGAAGATATTATGGCAACCTTCTTTGTGAAGATAGCTAGACTTAAGGATGATCTCTTGGCCATCGATGAGATTGTTCCGGACAAAGTCGGCCTAAGGACCCTATAGGCCAAGAAGATTGTGCATTGAGAGCAAACAAGGTTTGTGCAAGCGCAAATAATTTTGGATACAATGTTAATAACTTTGGAGGCTATGGAGTGGACCAAGGAATCTCCTGAACAAGATACCTTACTAAAGATTGAATTTTACAAAGCTTATGATTAAATTAACAGACATGTTGATTTGCCTTGGCTTTGGCCTATGTTGTGTCGTTACCCACCAAAAGTGGGTAACTAATAGGAGAAATTTTATCTCCTCATTTGACAACCAACCAACCAACAGCCCTATGATGGCCCACAAATAGCTTTTTATCAGAGCTCTCCACCCATTCTTATGGTCAAGTCTCTCTCCCATCTAGCATTCTTCTTTAAGGAAGGTGGGTCATCTATCAACAGATATTTTAACCAGCTTAGCAATCATGTGCTTTCGTTTAATGTTAAGCGCATGTTGGTATGAATCAAGGGGCAAATTGGATGATTGATCAACCCTGATTGTATCCTTGCTCCCACACTTCGCTGGGAGGCTAGCCTTTGACCCTAGTCTAGTGGCACATCCTCTAAGGCCTTTTGATTTAGAAAGGGCACTAATTGATATAGCTATTAGTTGTTGTAGCATCGGATGTGTTCTAGCCACGAAATTTGGTGGAGAGGTTAGAATGCATGAGATCTCCAAAACCCAAAAATCATTTCTGGAAATTCCATCTAGAGATGACTTAATTAGATTATTAAACTATTTTTTAATGTTTCCTAAGTCTAAACTTAAGAAAATTGGTTAATTAATCATAATTAATTAAGTCAAGGTGAGAATCGTCTAGAAACTTACACGGATCGACTTAAAGATGATCCTAGCCCTTGATTAAGTTTTAATCTTGGTCGTTGGTTCTCCAACAAAGGATTATAAGAAGTTAGTGGACACTTGGAGAATACACCAAAGACACTTCAGCAGTTCGATTTCCTTGGCAAATCGATTTCCAAAGAGTAGCAGCAATTGTTGGAGAGCCAAAGATCGAAGCAAAGACAGTGAGGGGCAGGGACAGTGATCCGGAGGAAGTTTTCCAGATCCGGAGAGGCAGCAGCAAGTGACAGAAGTGATCCACGGAGAAGCAGCAGGGACTGCGTAGTAGCTAAAGCAGAGCAGTTTGATTTAGTTAGGGAGGAAATCGATTCAGTTTCCAAAGGTCGAGAAAGTGTTCCAGAGGGTCGGAGAGTCACTTCCAGCAGTAGAGATACACTAGACAACTTGCTCAGAGGCAGATTCAAGCCACATGTGTGAGAGGCAGTGCAAGGACTGCGCAAAGAGCCTACGTTGGGGTTTGGATAGCCAGTTTATTTCGAGAAGCCAGTGTTGGGATTGCTAGTGGGGTGAGAGAATTTTCTCTCTAATTATTTTTGTCAGACACTTGTTGTTTGGATTGCTAGTTGGGTATCCATAGATTGTCCTTAGAATTTCACTGCTAGATAATAATAAAACCCTCAATTGTTGCACCGGTTTTCCCAAGATGTGCTTTTACGAGGACATTTGTCCAAAAATAACTGTGTAAATTTTTGTGCGTGTGTGCTAGATTTTCTCCGTTTCCAACGATATTTTTCTTCCACAGTTTATTTGTGAAAATTGCAGTAGAGAATTTTTTGTTGTTTGTGTGGGAAAATAAATTGTTAAATTAAATAAACAATTAGAAGAATAATTTCCAGTTCCTATAATAGATTGAAATTTTCACATGGTATCATAGTGTGAATGATAAGCCAAGAAGCTCAAAAGCAAAGAAGGGAATTTCCCTGCTCAGTGAGAACAGCAGGCTGAAAATTCCTAGAGGTTGCACAATTCATTGACAGGCAAGCCGAATTGCTGGGGCAGAAATTCGATTTTCAGTTGCAAGTTGGCAGAAAAGTCGAGTTGCCCAAGATAGTGATTCCAGCAGTCAGAGGGAGCAGCGACAGCTCAGATTTTCGTTGAGCAGTTTCCTTAGTTGGACACAAAGGGTTTTGCAGTAGCAGAATCAATGTTGGGTGGAAGAGAAATCGCACACAAAGAGGGAGATTTCTCTCAGAGGATTTCTAGCCAAGAAATCTGATTTTCCCAGTTGCGGATTGGCAGTAGCAGCTAGCAGATTTGCGCATTCCAGGAGGAAGTGCGAGTAGCAGAGCAGCAGTCGAGCAGAGGAAGAGGGAGTTTCCAGATCAGATCCAGATATGGCCACAGCAAGGCTTAGAGATCAGGATAGGTTGGATGGAGCTTCCAACTATGTCATCTGGAAGGCTAGGATGTTCTTCCTTCTAAATGAATATGGCCTGAAAGCCTACATAGATAATGTGGTGGTAGTTCCCCGGGATGCAGATCAGCTCAAAGAATACATGAAGGAGATGGCAAGGGCAAAGCGATTGATCTTGGATGGAGTCCGAGATCATATAGTCTCAAATTTGGCAGACAAAGGTACAGCCAGAGAAATGTGGGTAGCTCTCTCTATGCTATATCAAGGTACTTTCGAGCAGAGGAAAATGTTCTTGGAAGAAAAGTTGAAATGCATCAGGATGCAGAAGGGGGGAAGGCATAGATTACTTCCTTACTAGGATTCAGGAGGTTCGAGATCAGCTTACAGTGATTGGTGCAGCGCCTCAACCATCAAAGCTAGTACAGTTGGCACTAAATAGTGTCTTGAATGATTGACAAGTCTTCGTCCAAAGTATATTAGGCAAAGACATGCTACCTAGATGGGATAGGATGTGGGCCGATTTGTAGCAGGAGGAATTGAGGCGAGCTTTGCTTAAGAGCTCCATCAATGGCAATAGTAGTAGCAGATCGAAGGGTGTGAAGGAGGAGGAGAATGTGGCCCTAGCATCGAAGGGTCCCAGTCAGGGGCTGGAGGAGCAGAAGAAGGACCTGTCAAAGGTCAAGTGCTTCAAGTGTGATGAGTTCGATCACTACAATACACAGTGTCCTCCCGAGAAGAAGGACAAGCAAGAGAAGCAAGACTAGCATGCAGCATCTGCGGAAATAGACAAGCTTTCCTCTAGGCTAGAGGAAGAGTTTGCTATGTTTGCAGATATACCTCCAGGAGTGAGGTGGGGTGATTTGGTGTTGTAGCCCCAGAGAGCTACAGAGATTGGGCAAGGTCCTTGAGGAGTTCACCTCATGGATCATTACCTGGCTAGGGGGCCCACAATGTTCAGTAGCAGGATGGATCAGTGGCAATTGATGCAGTCAGTACTAGAGTGATAGTTGCAGACTAGTAACAGTGAGTGTTGAGGAGCGCAGTGCAGTGTTGACAACAGAGTAGGTGGCTCAGTGCAGAGTTAGTAGCAGCACAAATTCTTCAGTAACAGTGCAGAGGCTAGTAGCAGTCAAGACTCAGGAGACAGATGCATCATACTAAAGACAGATGACTAAGTATCTTTGGATGCTTCTCAGATGCAGTTGTTGCAGTTGCAGCAGCAACATATGAGAGGGAGTTGCAGTGCAAATGCAATGTTGGCAGCAATATGGCAGTGTCAGCAGCAACACAAATGCAGTATCAGAGTTGTGCAATGGTTGGTGGGTAGTATGGTCAGACATCAGCGGCGTGACAGAGGATGATACAAAGACAGAGTGTTGTGGCAGGTGTGCAACATTAGAACACAGTCCTCACTAAGAGGGAGTGTTAGGTTTTGTAGCATCGGATGTGTTCTAGCCACGAAATTTGGTGGAGAGGCTAGAATGCATGAGATCTTCAAAACGTCCACCTAGAGATGACTTAATTAGATTATTAACCTACTTTTTAATGTTTCCTAGGTCTAAACTTAGGAAAACTAGTTAATTAATCAGAATTAGTTAAGTCAATGTGAGAATAGTCTAGAAACTCACATGGGTCGACTTCAAGATGATCCTAGCCCTTGATTAAGTTTTAATCTTGGTCATTGGTGCTCTAATAGAGAATTATAAGAAGAAGTCCATAGGCACTTGGAGAATACACCAGAGACACTTTAGCAATTTGATTTCCTTGGCAAATCGATTTCCAGAAAATAGCAGTTGTCAGAGAGTCTAAGATCGAAGCAGAGACAGTGAGGGGCAGGCACAGTGATCCGAAGGAAGTTTTCCGGATCCGAAGAGGCAACAACAAGTGACAGAAGTGATCCACGCAAAAGCAGCACAGGGACTGCGCAATAGCTGAAGCAGGGCAGTTCAATTTAGTTGGGGAGGAAGTCGATTCAGTTTCCAAAGGCCAGGAAAGTCTTCCAAAGGGTCAGCGAGTCACTTCCAGCAGCAGACACAGGCTAGACGGCTTGCTAAGAGGTAGATTCGAGCCACACTTGTGAGAGGCAATGCAAGGACTACGCAAAGGGCCTACCCTGGGGTTTGGACGACCAATTTTTCTGGAGAAGTCGGTGCCAGGATTGTTAATGGGGTGAGAGAATTTTCTCTCTAATTATTTCTATCAAATACTAGTTGTTTAGATTGCCAGTTGGGCATCCATAGATTGTACTCAGAATTTCACTACTGCATAATAATAAAACCCTTAGTTGTTGCACTGGTTTTCCCAAGTTAGGGCTTTTCGGGGACATTTATTCAAATATAACTGTGTAAAATTTGTGTGTGCGCTATATTTTCTCAGTTTCCAGCGCTATTTTTCTTTTACAATTTATTTATGAAAATTGCAGTAGAGAATTATTCGTTGCGTGTGTGGGCAAATAAATTGTTAAATTAAATTAACAATTAGAAGAATAATTTCCAATTGCTGCAATAGATTGAAATTTTCACAATAGCATTCCATGATAATCCATACTTACCATTTTCCATCCTTCCCTATTATTCATCTCCATTTTTTTGGTTGATTACCATTGGTCATTGGGATTGGCACCTTATATTGACATCCTTGAGTCAAGGCCCAAAAACTTGGTCCTAAAGGTTAATGCAATTGAAAGAACAATAAAGACATATAACGCCATAACAGAAAGAAAATGTAAAATGCAAAAGATGGTTGGGACTTACTTAGCACATGGACAAAGTCCTAGCATGTGCTCTACCCCCCTCTTTAGCTATCACCCAGTTCCTCAAGCATTTAATCATCTAAAATAAAGGAGCTCTTGAATGTCCCAACCTTGATGAAAATCATTGCTACATCTTTAAGGGGTATTGCAAAAGCACAAAGCAAGATTGATATCCTAGGCTATGCACAAAAGAAAGATAAATCATTAAAGTAAAGGCACAATAAAGGGGTGAAAAAGGAAAGCTGAGAAAAGGGGTAACTCATGCCTCCATGATTACTCCTTAAATCATTACACTCGGGATATTGGACCTCCATCAACTGGTCTCATGGTTGTGGCATCTTCCTTGAAGTCTTTCTCACTCCACAACCACATTATCACATGCACCTATCAATTGATGGCTCTACTTAAGACATGTCACTCTCCTTGGGGGCCAGAAACACCTAATAGAGTCTTGACATATTTTTCCCTACCATAAGTGAAGTAATGTTTACAAATCCTAAGTTGGTAATCTGAAAATTCGAGAATCCCACACGAATCAACTACTGCAACAACTGATTAAGCTTCTCCTATTTGTTAATTACTGAAACAAATTATTTACTACTTCCGGCAACAAATATCGAAGCTAATACACTGCAGCCTTCACTTAATTAATTAATTTGCCTAAAACAAGAACAGAACAATAAAGAAAGATACAAACAAGTGACACAATATTTTTTGGACAAATGGACATGGAAAAACCTAATGCAGGAAAACGGTGCAGCAACTCTGAGGGTTTTCTGTTATTAAGCAGTAGTTTCTGAATACGAATCTGGATGCCCTTCCGGCAATCCAGTTACAGAGAAATAAACTGGCAGAAGAAATCTATGAGATTACCTCACTCTAACTGGCAATTCCGGTTGTTCCGACAGCTGAACCAACTATCCCCGGCTATCTCCACATTGGCCCTACGTAGGCCCTACGTCAACCCAACAAGGAAACGTCTGCCCTCTAGAGCAATTTCCAGTGCTCCTGGCTCAGAAATCTCAGCTCCCCGGCAGATTTCAGATTTCTGCACTGGAAGACTACGCTGCCTTTGCATGAGCCCTTCTAGATCTGCATCAACTCTGCATGGGCCCTTCTGGCCCAACGTCAACCCCTCCTGGGTCTACGTTGCGTCCTCTTGGTGCCTCTATGTTGTTGATCTTGGGTCCTAGAGAAGATATTCCAACCCAACTATCCCTGCGCCTCACTGCAAAAGCTCACTATCGAAAATCTCTCGGCAGCTGCTCTGCTTCAAAAAATCGATTATCTGAACTCTCACTGTCTGTTTTCCAAGTGCCCATCAAGCCTTCTCTTATAATCCTCTCGTTGATCAATCAATGGCCCAAATTAGATTCTAATCAATGGCTAGGATCATATTGACTTGATCTCGCCTTCTTCTAGAAGTTTCACCCACAGTTTATATTAATACCCTTTAATTATTTTAATTTCCTAAGTTTAGACTTAGGGTCCCATTAAAAATAGTTAATTATTTTAATAAAATTATCTCCGTGTGGAATTTCCCAAAACGATTTTTGGGTATTTGAGAATGCATCTATCTAAGCCTCCCTGCAAATTTTGAGACTTAGAGCACATTTGATGCTACCAGAAATCAACACTCCCTCTTAGCGAGGCCTCCCACTGAAGCATCACCCTGACTTCATAACATCGTCCTCTGTGCTGCTGATGTCTGACATGTTGTCCACCAACTACTGCGTTGCTATTGTAACTGTACTGTTGCTGACACTGCCACTGTCAACACTGCATCTGTACTACAGCTCCTTCTCAAGTGTTGCATCTGTGCTGCAGCTAGCACTGTGACTGCCAACTGCCACTGTAAACTGCTACTACTACTGCATCAGCAACAAAAATACATCCCAAATTACTGAACTGGTGTTCAGTATGATACTACGTGAATGCTGAAGCCTGATTGCTACTAGTCTCTACGCTGACCTTCTAAATCTTTTGTGTTGTAGATGACCTCTACTCTGTGCCATTTGCACTGCTACCAACTTTGCTCTGCGATGTTTAGTTTTTGGCGCTCGTAGCCACTACAACTGTCTCTCCGACACTCCTCGGCACCATCTGACACTAATCCATCCTGCTACCACAGAACCGGGCTCCCGTAGCAAGGAATTGATCCAAGAGGTGGGCTCCTCAAGGATCCTGCCCATTTGTAGCTCTTTGGGGCTGCAAAACCAAATCACCCCACCTCACTCCTGGAGGTATGGCTATCAACATGGCGAAATATGATATACTCATACTACGACTGCTACTGCTCTGCTGATGCTTTTGCACCGTTGTTGCAACTACTACAATAACGAGTCTGATCTCCCCAAATCCAGAAGTACTAACTTCCATAGGGTTGCTCCCTTTGAAACTAGACTCCCTTTGAGTTTCAATCTCCCTATGGTAAATCTCTCTACTCCCTCCTGACAACTCATACAGTCCTCCTGCACTGGAAATGGGACTGCGAAGCTCTGCGCTGGGAATCTGCTAGCTAGAACTGCACCTGCATACTGCAACTGGGCAATTCACACTGCCTATGTCACTGCAACTAGATCTCTGATCCTGGTATCTCTCTGCCTCTCTATTGTTGATCCTAGGTCCTGGAGAAGATACTCCAACCCAACTATCCATGACCCTCACTGCAAAAGCTCACTATCGAAAATCTCTCGGCAGCTGCTCTGCTTCAGAAATCGATTATCTAAACTCTCTCTGTGTGTTTTCCAAGTGCCCATCAAGCCTTCTCTTATAATCCTCTCATTGATCAATCAACGGCCCAGATTAGATTAATCAATGGCTAAGATCATGTTGACTTGATCTTCGCCTTCTTCCAGAAGTTTCACCCACATTTTATATTAATATCCTTTAATTGTTTTAATTTACTAATTTTAGACATAGGGTCCCATTAAAAATAATTAATTATTTTAATAAAATTGTCTCCCGGTGGAATTTCACAAAACAATTTCTGGATATTGGAGAATGCATCTGTCTAAGCCTCCCTGCAAATTTTGAGACTTAGAACACATCTGATGCTACCAAAAATTGAGACTTAGAGCACATTTGAAGGTGAGTCTTGTGTGAAGTACTTATGTGCCCTTGGCATTAGATATGGTCCACTATGATGCTTTCATGTTTTCGCCCCAAAGATGTTGATCTCACTTGATTTTGAGAGGCTTGTTCACGAGGTATCGCACATGCAGCAAAAATCCCTTGAGGGATGGATTGACTCCTCTCCAACATACTTTAGAGGATGTTTTGCCCCATTTTGAGAGCAAATGTGACCTTGCAGCCCCAATGTTGCCCTTCCAGAGATGAGCATTAGGCCTTCAGAAGCTTCCACATGGTTTCATAGCTCTTAAAGTACCTCCAAATGTTGAAATGTTGAGCTAAAGAGTTGAGGTGTTGGCTTAGTTGATGTTGTGCCTAGATGGACCCAGGACACCCCCGGGCTAGCCTTGACCCTATTTGATGGACATTGCCTTGTTCTAGAGCCTAGACAAGGATGGAGATCACTGAGATGATTTGGGAGGGCTAGCACATTCTGCCTTAATGACAACACTTGATTCAGATGATGCCACATCATCCCTACGTACCCAAGAAGGGTAACATAAGCCCTTTCGAGGATGACACCGTGGTCGAGAAGATGACATTGGAAGATGTAGCTATGCACTTTAATGATTTCTTGGCTTGAGGAGCACTCATGGACTATTTTATCACTTACTTGATGGAGATTGTCTGTCCTTGGAGGATGACTTCATAGTGGAGAGCTTTTATTCCCACATGTGTGAGATATTTCGGCATTTTATTATGTTTTAAAGATATCTCAGGGTCAACTTGTGAACATTGACCTATTTGAACACTTCAAGCAAACTTTTTAGGGCTTTTATTATGAAAAAGTGACTTGGTTACCCTCATATAAATAGAGGGGAGTCATTTTTCATTATTCATCATCATCATCCACTCACTTCTTTTCTAAAGAAGTGCACACTAGCTCCTGTCTTTCTTCTTAAACACAAATGTGAACTTGTGTGGAGCAAATTGTCTTGGGAAGGAGATGTTCGCATGAGGAGACTTTTGGGATTGATTGAAATGATTCTTGTTGAAGCTGTAATTTTATTGCCATTTTCTTCCATTTTGAATGCTGTATTTCTAAAATTAGGGTTTCTATGTGTGCCATATTAAAAAGTGCTATACTTTTTCTTGGAATCTTCATTCTTTATGGTATGATTCTTGATTCTTCCATTTTGAATGCTATATTTCTGAAATTAGGGTTTCTATGTGTGTCATATTAAAAAGTGTTATAATTTTTCTTGAAATCTTGATTCTTGTAAGGATTCACCAAAGGAACTTCTTTCATGCATCCTTTGACCTTAAAATATCTCACATGGAGAAGTCACTAGAGTTTCTAAGCGAGGAAATTAAATCTTTCAACCTCTTCATCCAAGACCCTCTATCATTAGCCTTGCCCTAATTGACTCCATTGTAGGCACTAGTCTAGTAGGTGTTGACCACTATAAATTTCTCTTTCTTTAATTTCTTGATACCTAGGGTTAGGTTTAGTTTAAAATATGCATTCTATAGCAATTTTATGTCCATGTGTTATTGCCCTATTGGAAGGGATTGCATTTAATAAATAATAAAAGGAAAAATATAGCATTAATTGCATATTGTAGTCCTAAAAATAGGGTTGACATCTTGCTATGTATTGTTGTCATATACATTTTCAGCCATTTAAAACCATTGTTTACTTAACCCTAGCTTGCATTCCTCATAGCCTATCGGTTCTAGAGCTGCTATATGCCATCATGTGCCATAAATCTACATATCTTACAAACCCTAACTTATAACAGCCCTCTTCTAAATCATAAAGGTCTTATAGAAGTGTACTTAAACTTTAGCCAACTCTTACCTCATCCTTTCAAAGTTTTGCCTGCACCTTTTCCTCCAATCATATTAGACCTTACATCACCATTGAACCCTCCTTAGTTGAACACCTTGTTGGTGACCTTTTGTAGGGAAACCTCCCTCGTGGGGATAATATCCACCACTAAATAGTTGGAAAGAAACCATTGAAGCGACAGTGATGGTTGATCTTTTGTTGCCATAAAACTTAGGTTGCCTTTGTACAAGGCTTGCTCGATTTTGCGGTAACAATGTCAACATCATTAACACACTATTCTCATGTGCCTTAGCCTTTGTTTTGGTGCAAAACTCTTTCTCTACCCACATTCACCTTCACAAGTCTCTCAAACAAGGGTGTCCATAGGAGCCTTACCTTTTTTACATTAATTACTAATGCCTTTGGTTCTTTGGAGTCAACCTGCGTTCAAGACCATCTTAAAGGTCGAGAATGACTACAAGATTGTCTTAAAGATATTTCTTTGCTAAGGGGTGATGAGATGGTGAATAACCATTTTGCAGATGATTCACTTATGTCCATAAGTAGTGAGCGGGAGTCTATTTCTACTACTAGAGATTGTAAGTCCATCTAGGCCTGCTAGATTTTGCGGTAATAGTGTCGACATTATTAACACACTATTCTCATGTGCCTTGGCCTTTGTTTTGGTGCAAAATTCTCTCTACCCACATCCACCTTCACAAGTCTATCAAACAAGGGTGTCCATTGGCGCCTTAGCTTTTTATATTGACTAATGACTACTAATGCCTTTGGTTCTTTGAAGTAAAC
Organism: Pinus tabuliformis; assembly: GCA_031772625.1. Lineage (NCBI taxonomy): Eukaryota > Viridiplantae > Streptophyta > Pinopsida > Pinales > Pinaceae > Pinus > Pinus tabuliformis. Next base: position 692,066,360 of record CM062820.1, read on the forward strand.
TTGCCTCCAAGGTCATCTTAAAGGATGACATTGACTACATGGTCGTCTTAAAGGTATTTCCTTCCTAGGGGGTGATGAGATGATGAATAACCATTTTGCATATAATTCACTTGTTGAAAATGATATTAGCGTCAGTCTTCATAATGTAATAAAATGTAATTTTATTATTTTTATCATTGACATATTTATTGTTTTATTTTGGTCAAAGCATGTTTTTCATGCTTATAGAGTCAAAAGAGTCAAAAAGAATTTATTATGAGTCAAAAAGAAATGTAATTGAGTAATGTCCCATTTGGACATTTGTAAGAAAAAGAATTTTGAATTTATATTGAGTCAAAGTTCACCAAAATTGTCAAGTCGGCCCTCCTTGGGAACAAGTCAGCCTGCGCCACCAAGAGCCACTCATTTGACCTTATAGTCAGATATATATAGAAAGCAATTCAACCTAAGTTGCAAGAAACGCTGGCAGGGGAGGAGTTTTCGTACGGAAATGGAAACGAAATGCGGAAACGCGTACGGTACGGCCCAGAAATGCGTTTCTTGTCGTACTGGCACGTTTCTCGAGGTGGAAACGTGGCCAATACGGCCGGAAACGCGTTTCTGGGCTGTACGACGCCGTTTCCACATGCAACTTGACTTTTTTTTAATTAATTTGTCTTCTAATTTTTAATTAGGTTTTTCTAATGCCTTCTAGTTGCTTCTAGGTGCCTGTCTAAAGTTGTAAAAGTGAACTTTTGCCCTAGTGTTGATATGCAGTTCGTCAGGAAGTTTGAGGGGCATATGCAGTTCATGGTAATGTTAAATTCTTATACTTAAATTTTCCTTATGGAAGTTTGAGGGGCATATGATATTCTCCTTTATTTCTCATTTTCATCCTTTTACTTAAATTTTTAACATTACCATGAAATGACTCAGGTTGTTTGAGAGTGGTTTCGCCCTCATTGAATTTCATATGGAGAAAGTAGAATTTTAGATCTCACTCAAAATCCAGCAGACTTATCTGTTTTTCAGGATTTCAGGATTGGGGGGATTACAATGTTTCCATTGGATTTTATCATGTACTAGGGTATGGAACTTGTATTTAATCAAGAGAACCAAGCCCTTTATGCAGGGGAGACTCCCAATAATCAAGAGCATGTAGGGTACTAGGGTATGAAACTTGTATTTAATCAAGAGCACTAAGGTCGTTCGACTATGTAGGAGGAGACTCCCAATCAAGCACGAGACAAGAAATTAGAAATTTCTTGTGGTTGATTTTGGATATTTCTATTTTCATTATGTGATCATTCATGAGTAAATGTGATGTAAATTTAGAGACTTATAGTTTATGCATTGACAATTGACAATTTTATCATAATGTAATAAATTAGAATGTATCATATATGCTTTATGATTGCACATATTTCTTAAATGTCCTAATATATATATATGTGTGTGTGTGTGTGTGTGTGTGTGTGTGTGTGTGTGTGTTTCCCCGTTTCCAAAATTTGGGGGGTCATGTTTCGTACCCGTGCCCGTTTCGGAAACTCGTACCCATTTCCCCGTTTCATGCAACCTTGAGTTCAACCTATTAGCAAATCATTCAAACAAAATTCAAGTAGAATATTTATGAACTAGCAAAAGGAGAGAGGGAACCAAATTGGAGGAGTAATAGACCAAGAAGAAGGAGCTCGCACATGTGGAAGAATTTCAGTGAGAGAAGGCTGAATTTCAGAGCTTGTTGTAGGCCGAAATTTCAAGAGCGACATTTCAGGAAAGTTACCAGTTTGACCTATGTTGACTTTGCATGTGGAGGTGACTTAGAGGAGGGCTGAACTTTGTGTTTGGTGGCATTTCTGGTCTCAGTCTTGGTCTTGGATATCTCATTTTGATATGATTCTATAAGAAATGATTGTTATTGGGTTTGCCCCCTTAAGGGGTTTTGCCCTAGCTTGGGGCCTAATTTCTGGTGTCTCTTTGTGATCTCTATGCTTTGAACATTTGTATAATTGCTTGATGAAGAACACTTAAGAAGTAATAAGAAGACATTAATCATTCACAAGTAATTATCAAGACAGAGAAATGAAGCCTAATCCTACTTCACTTGATTTCTCAACATGGTATCATAGTTATGGTGAAGGTAGGAGCACCTTTGAAGAAGCCCTAATCAGGATAACGTCTGGTGTGCAAAGAAAACCAAAGGACATCTGAATTTACTGTGATTTTATACTTTTGCATCTTGTGGCAAAATTCTGACACACTTTCATAATGTTGTGGCTTGATCTGAATCCCCTGATGACTTGAACGAAGTTTTGTGGCATTGATCAAAATCTGCAGCACGTATCTAAGCTTAGTAACTTGTGACATTTTGCTTGATCATTTTCTTAGACGAAAAGACTGTGGATGGGATCGAGTTAAGGTGGATCATCTTCGTAATTAAAAGGCCGCGACCTTGTAGCTGATCTTTGTAGATTTGATGACAAATTTAGGTACTGTAATATGGAAACACATCAAGCTTAATCTTTGTGATAGAACAATATCATTTCAAGGATTAAATAAAGCCTGGAAAAGAGGCTCTCTCATAATCTCTCCAAGATACAAGCTGTAAAGGTAATCTAAGTTCTCTCTAAAACTTGGCATCCGAATTCAAGTTATGACATATCTACCATATCTTTGTGTTACCCATGCTCATTATGGTAACATATCTCTGTAATATCTGCAGTTTACTATGACATCCAAACACTACATATTAGAGGCATCTTATGTGAAGAAGTATATTTCTAAAAACGTATATGAATCTTTTGTGGAGGCATCCAAACATTACCAAAGACATATGAGCCATCTATGACACCATACCACTGAGATATACAATTCATCAGTGGCAACATTCTCTGTGGCATAAAAGACTAAACAAATAGCCCAAGGACATGACATGCAAGTTCTATGGCATACAAACTTCAATGACACCTTCTCTTTATGACATGTGAAGGATTATTCTTCTGAGGATCCAAATTTTCTAAGTGACATCTGAGTTCTATGATAATTCTCTAAAGTTCATGCAAGTCACCTATGGCGATATATGTCATGATATCCAAGATCTAAATATTTGTGGGGACTATACCATAGTTTTAAAAACCGACCTAGCTAAGTGGTTACCGGTCTAACCGGCTGGTTTGCAGGCCCACAAATTGGAACCGGTTAAAAACCCCAGTTTAATAGGCTATGTGGCGGAAAATTTGACCTAACCGGTTTAGGACAAAACCGGCAGATTTGCTCCAATCATGCCCATAGAAACCAAACCGGCCGATTTCATCGTAAACCGGTCGATTACCAGTCATGCCCACCGAGACCCCACTCAGCGCATTTCTCAATGAGGTTTAGGGGTTTTGGAGGGAAACTAAGGGTGTTTTCCCTCCAAAAACACCCTCTCCAAGCCTTTAAGAGGCCCCTCTCCCTCTCATTTGTCTCACACATCTGATTTGTAGTGTTTGTGAGTTTGTTTGTGAGCTTGGAGAGTGTTGAGTTTTTGCTGGAGTAGTCATCTTGGAGTTGGACTTGGAGCTATTTTGGAGATAGTTTGTAGCTGTTAGTGGAGTTGGCATCTTCAAGAAGAGGCTAAGGAAGCTAGTTTGCATTTCCAAGTAAGGATTTTCACTTGAAAATTTCTCATTTGACTGTCGTCCATGAATTAAATTTTTTTGTGTTATAAATTTATAGACTTCTCACTTCTATCATCTATGCTATCAAATCTCTAGCTCTATGCTATCAAATTGTGTAGCTTGCATGTGCATTTGTTTTCCTAAATTTAGCTTTGGTTTTCCATGTTGCTTAGCTGCAATTTTTTTTTAAATGGCAGATTTCTTTGCAAATTGTAATTATTTCAAGCAAACATGGCTCCAAAAGGAAAGGACAATGCATGGGCTCATTGTGATGTAATTGATGGAAAAATAATATGCAAATTATGCCATAAATCTATTGGAGGTGGGGGTATTCTTAGATTGAAACAACACTTGGCTGGGACAAGAGGCCAAGTAACACCATGTGGTGCACCAAATGCAGTGTTAGGTCCTATTAGGGCAGAATACATTTCCAAGCTTGAAAAGTTTTATGAGGATAAGACTAGGGAGAAGGCCATCCAAGATGGCATTGCCAGGAAGAGGGAATTATTAGAAGCCATGAAAGAGAGTGGGTATGATGATTATGAGATTCAAGACTTAACTTCTATCCCTTCCACCAATGACCCCTTTCGCTATATTCATCCTTCTTGTGGCCAACCATCAAAGGGAACAAAGAGAACAAACATCCAAAGTTTTTTCTCATCTTCTGCCAACATTGCCTCTTCTAATCCCACTTCCTCCCAGCCAAGTCGTCAACCCACTTTGGATCAACATTGGGAAAAACAATGCAAAGAAACTTCTCATCAATACATTGCTAGATGGTGGTATGATTCAGATATCCCATTTAATGTTGCTCACTCACCTTACTACCAAGCTATGTGGGACTCTGTTATAGCTGCAGGAAAAGGCTTCAAAGGCCCTAGTATGCATGACTTGAGGGGAGCTCTTTTGAAAAAAGAGATATCTTCCATTGATGAGTATTTGATTGAGTTTAAAGATTCATGGCTCAAAACAGGTTGTTCCATCATGTCAAATGGATGGACCGATGGAAAGAACTGCACTATCATTAATTTCCTTGTTTCTTGCCCTCAAGGAACCATGTTTTTGAGATCAATTGATGCATCTGATAAGGTGAAAGATGCGGCCCTTCTATTTGAGCTTTGGGATAACATTATTCAGGAAGTTGAGGAGCAGCATATTGTGTAGGTCATCACTAATAATGCCTCAAACTATGTTCTTGTTGGAAAGATGCTTGAGTTCAAATATAAGACCATATTTTGGAATCCATGTGCTGCACATTGCATAGACCTCATGCTTGAGGATATAGACAAAGTGGAGTGGGTAAAAAACACTGTAGAGCATGCCAAGTGCATTACAAAATACATTTACAACCACTCATGGGTATTGAGCCTAATGAGGAAAAACACTAGGGGGAAAGAGCTTGTTAGGCCTGCAATTACGAGATTTGCAACTCACTTCCTCACGTTGCAATGTCTCAATGGTCAACATAAAAATTTGCAGAAAACGTTTTCCTCTGAAGAATGGTTTGAATCTCAGTGGGCTCGTAGGCAAGATGGAAAAGACACCAAAAAGAAAGTGTTAGGCAGTTATTTTTGGAAAAGGTCTGTAGAGCTTGTGAAAATTACCGAGCCCCTTGTTAAGGTGCTAAGGATGGTGGATGGGGAAAAATTGGCCATGGGCTACATTTATGAGGCTATGGATCAGGCAAAGGAGCAAATACGGGCAGCTTACAAGGATAGGTTAGCTAAATATGGCCGTATATGGGAGATCATTGATAACAGATGGAACAATCAACTCCATCGTCTTATACATACAGCTGGATATTTTTTGAACCCAAAGTATCATTATAAAAATCAGCTAGCAAATCTGCGTGATGGGGAGGTCAGAGTTGGATTGATTGATTGCTTGGAGTGCATGGTCCCTACCCATGCAGACCAGTTGGAAATACATAGACAACTTACTTTCACTATGGCAGGTGGTACCTTTGGCAAAAACTTGGCAAAGATGGCAAGAGATGTGGACCAACCAGGTAAGCAATTCCAATTTCCAATTTGTTTTTCTTTTCAAGTTAAAATTGTTTACGTTCTTTACAATTCAAATTATAAACTAAGTTACTAATTAATGTCTTTTTCTTTGCAGCACATTCGTGGGAATCATTTGGTGGCCAGTGTCCTCAATTGCAAAGGTTTACAATTAGAGTCCTCAGTCAAACTTGTAGTGCTTCAGGTTGTGAGCGCAATTGGTCTGTTTTTTAGCGCATACACACGAAGAAGAGAAATCGTTTGGAACAAAAACGGTTAAATGATCTTGTTTTCGTGCAATACAACCTTCCACTGAGGAGGAACCAAATGATGAGAAAAACACTTGATCTAGATCCCATTGTGTTGGACGATATTGATCCAACATCAGAATGGGTGGAGGAGACTGAAGAACCTGTGTTTGAGGTTGATTTTGATATCGACATGGCTTTAGCAGGGGATGAAGCAAATTATGTGGCGGCATCAGAACCAGGATCAGTAGCGCATCAAGGAAGGCAGAGAACCAATGGAAGGCACTAGTCGTGCAGGTCGACAAACTCGTGCTTCCATTAGGTCCACTTCTATTGTTATTGGTGGCATTGATATTGAGGTTGCAGATCAGGCTAAGGCATCCTCAGACTCTGAACCAGATGATGTCTATGTAGCTCCTGATGATGATCTTGTGGCTAGTAGTGGTGATGAACTTGATGATTGATCATGTGTACACTGTAGACTTGTAGTAGGCCAATGGCCTCATGGCTTGCAGCATTGTTTTTTGACTTTATAGGCCATTTAGAGCCTCATTGCTTATGTATTTTGCTATTTTGTCGATGATATGTATTGTACTTGGTGCCATTTTGATATATTCACCTTTACATGGTCTATAAATGAGCAAACTTTGCATATTTTGTCTCTATTTTCTTGGAATCATGGTTTTAACTTTTAACTCTTAAAAATAGTTTTGTTTCATTAAAAATTAATTATTTAATTTATTTTTCTAAAACCGATTCATTTAGACCAAACTAGTCTCGATTAGACCGGTTTCAGTCAGTAAACCGGTTCGTTAGGTGGACTGGTCCGGTCACCGGTTCCGGTTTCAAAAACATTGGACTATACAAGTTAAGGAACTGTAATTCAAAGATCAGATGCAAGCATCCAAACTTCTTGACAATCCATTAAGTCCAAAGACGAGATCTGAAGCTATTTCTCTATGGAAGAATGTGAATTATGTGACATCATATAAGGGACTGTCTTCTGAGATTATATACATATTCTTGAGGTATTTGAGGGATGTTACAGAGTTTGTCATATCGATGAACAGAGTTTATATGCAAAGGATTGTAGTTTAAGACATGTATGAAGGTTTAAAGCCTATTGTGATCTAAAGACAGATCTTGAAGGTTGAAACTAGAAGAACTATAATTAGAAATCCGAAGGCTTAAGAAGCAGCCATAACTTCCTTCCTATACATAGAAAAAGGACTAATCACATCAAAGAAAGCTGACCCATATGGTAAAATGAAGCATGATAAGGAAAGACTAAAGCTTCCTCTATAAACTATGTATGGGGAAACTATGTGAACCAAGACAAACGACAACGCTAGTAGCTCAAAGAAATTTTTGTGATTCGATGACTAAGGGTCTAAGGTACCTTTGTTGAAGGAAGTACACAACCGAAGAAAAGGGATCAGATCTCCGTAAAGATGGTTAAGGTAAGTTTGAAAAAGGTACGTATAATCTTTGACTTATGTAAATAACAATGCTAAGTTCTCTAGGTCATAGAAACTAACATGATTAAATGATCTTAAGAACTCTTAAAAATTGTGAAGTATTATAATCAGGATCTGTATCGATATATCAGAGATCGTTGATATGTTAGCAGTCAAATTATTTCATTGCATATAAAGAATAGGTTTCGATAATCTAGGAGCAAAAAGAACTTCATTTTCATAGAAGACTTGTCAATGATATTTCTAGGGTTTGTTGCTAACAAATTTATGTGTCTTGAGAACTTTAGAGCTTGATATATCTAACGTTTGAAAACCCTAGCAAAGGTTTGAGTTAGAAAACCCTAGGAACAAAAACCCTAACTAATTGTTTCTGTTGTAAGAAAAAGATCTAGCTCTTGAAGATGGCAGAAGTAACATCATGTTGATGTAAGGACAATGTTGATGAAAATGTTCCAAGGTTAAGAGGGAGTTGATCCTCTTCAAAAAGATAAGTACTCTACATTACTACTATTATTTTGACTATGCACTTTGTTCTTTCATAGTCTTCTAATAAAGCTTATAGTTCAAGACAAGAATTATCTAAACTTGACTAGCAGATGGAAGAATCAGAAGAACGTAGCAAAGCACGAAGATTTTGAAGAAGGAGAAAGTTGTTTGAAGTATCCATCAAAGAAGCAAAAGGCAGCATGAAAGCAAGACTTAATAAAAGGGAAGTTCATTTACCTCAGTTGAAAAGAAGGAACTGCAAGATCTTGGATGGATACAATATTACTGGAAGTTTGGCAGAAAACCTTGAGAAGACTGTGATCAAAAATTCTTTAAAAGGGACAGTTGACAGATCTATGGCAAGACCCTTTAACAAGAAGTTGAAGAGTTTTGATAGTGTTGTACCGGCGGTGGATTGGTTCGATTCAAGAAAACATTGATTGGGCTGACAATACTGATGTTGATAAAGATACTACTGATATGATTTCTTGGAAGAGCATGAAGCAAAAGGAAGAAGATGTGAAGGTTTGTACAATCAACTGTGAAGAAGTTTGGCTCCATAAAGTATTTGAGGAGCTATTTGATGACACGTTGGATTTGATTTGAAGATTGTCAAAGAACTAAGAAGGTCAAAGTGCTTTACAATTCGATAGTATGATGCAAATAGAATCCGAGAAGCTACAACGTATCTCCACAGAAGAATAGGTAGTGATGTATTGATGAAGTTCCTTTTCATGGAAGAGGATGAGTATTTTTGAGACAAGCTTAGGCTTATGAATATCTCCTCCCTAGTTGAGAGGGAGTGAGGGTGGACACCATGTTCTCCATGTGTCATGTACTATGGCCAAGACTAACAATCGCAAGCCTAGTACATGAACAATGGTAAGGAGAATGGTGGATTGGATAAGCATCTGGGACCGCTTTTCTTTGAAGATTTGTACCATGACCAGGAATAACTGCCATATGTCAAATACAATGATCTAAGATAAGAATAGTCTTGAGGACCGACATTTCCTAGTGTCAAGTATTGTGACAATGGATTAGGAAATGGTCCTGTGAGGACATACCTTAGTGAACACCCAAGTGAGGTATGTGCCTTACGAGGCAGTGGTGTCCAAATTTATGCCTTCTAACATTGTGCTATGATATAGTGGAGAGATAGAGCATATTTGCCTAGGCTTTGACAATGCTAGCTATGATGATGTAAATCATCATTGATGCTTATCAGTTTGGATCCTTTCTTATATGAATATTTCAACTTGAGAGTATCTCGTTATGTCATTATGAATACCTCCCTAGTTAAGAGGGAGTGTTGAAAATGTAACTAGTGTCGGTCTTCATAATGTAATAAAATGTAGTTTTTATCATTGGCATGTCTATTCTTTTATTTTTGGTCAAAGCATGTTTTTCACGCTTATAGAGTCAAAAGAGTCAAAAATAATTTATTATAAGTCAAAAAGAAACGTAATTTAGTCATGTCCCATTCAGACATTTGTAAGAAAAATAATTTTGAATTGTATATTGAGTCAAAGTCCACCAAAATTATCAAGTTGTCCCTCCTTGGGAACAAGTCAGCCTAGGCCTCCAAGAGCCACCCATTCGACCTCCTAGATAGATATATATAGAAGGCAAGTTTGACCTATTGGCAAATCATTCAAGCACAATTCAAGTAGCATATTTCTGAACTAGCGAAAGGAGAAAGGGAACTTAATTGAAGGAGTAATAGACCAAGAAGAAGGAGCTCACACATGTGGAAGAATTTCAGTGACAGAAGGCTAAATTTCAGAGCTTGTTGCAGACCGAAATTTCAGGAGCAATATTTCAGGAAAGTGACCAATTTGACCTATGTTGACTTTGCATGTGGAGTTGACTTGGAGGAGGGTTGGACTGTGTTTGGTGACAGTTCTAGTCTTGGTCTTGATCTTGGATATCTCATTTTGATCTGACTCTATAAGAGAAGGAATGTTATTGGGTTTTACCCCTTGTGGGGTTTTGCCCTGGCTTGGAGCCTAATTTCTGGTGTCTCTTGTCTCTTTGTGATCTTTATGTTTTGAACATTTGTATAATTGCTTGATGAATAACACTTAAGAAGTAATAAGAAGACAATAATCATTCACAAGTAATTATCAAGACAGAGAAATCAAACCTAATCCTACATCACTTGATTTCTCAACATCACTTATGTCCATAAGTAGTGAGCAAGAGTCTGTTTCCACTACTAGAGATTATGTGTCCATGCTTTGTGAGGCTTCTACGGCTATTGACAGTGATCACAAGACTGATTTTTGGTTGGTTGGTCTTGATGAACCCCTTGCTTGGATTCTAGGTGCTTAAAATTTCATTCGTCCCAGTATTATTTTGAGATGTATTAGCATCCTATTTGGTGTTGGACTCTCTCCAATTGCCATGTGGGATTGGTGCCTCAAGAGGTTGTAGCATAAGCTTCTCTTCTAACAATATGAGAATCTTCCCTTTGTCGACAAGTTGATTGTGATGAGCAAAATCCTCTCAACTTCTCACATTGATTATCTCTCCTATTGGATTCCTAGCAAGGCCCTGTTTTGTTGAATGGAGCAACTCCTATGGTCATATTTGTGGGCCACATATGGTGGAGCTTAGGCTCTTCCCATGCTTCTTTGGGATGTTTGCATTATACCCAAGGATAAGGGAGGCCTTGGGTTCATAGATGTCACAAATTAGGGGAGTATTTTTGGTAGCTAAATGGTCAGATGTTTGGAGGGATCCTCTGCTTGGTAGGTTCTATTGTGACACGTGATTCTTTTGACACAACATGTTGGTGAAATCAAGGGTTTGTACAGCTTATGTGATATAATCTCTACTCCACATAATTTCTAGATTGCAGGGTCTTTTGTTACCAAGAGTATTCGAGCAGCTTGGAGGAAGATGGAGGGTTTTGTACGTTGGCAAATGTCAAGTAGCCAAGCAGGGTGGGATTTGGCCAAAAGACCGATTTGGAGTTGGACACTAGAGGGCACTTGTGTCTCTAATCTTCCCTGCTTTCAGGCGAGGAGATTCAACAAACAAAAAAAACCTAGAGGGACTTGTGGGATGCTAATTCTCACTCTTGGAAGGATTGGCACTTGGTGCCTCGACAGTATGCCTTGTCTCTTACGGATTGGCTTGCTTCTTATGTAATCATTGGACTCATTTAATAGGAATATTTGTTCAAAGTGAACAATGATATGCGAAGGCCCTTGTAGCATGCTTGGGAATGGAATTTTGGACATCCTTTGACTCAATATGATTCATATAAACTATACTCAGAAACAATGAAACATCTTTCATCGGAGTGCTCTTTTGCCATGACTTGTTAGCAGTATGTTCATTCAAAACAGGCAAGTATTCTATAGGGGCATTTGAATTAGAGGGAAGTGTTGCTAGGGCGATTCTAGATATACAATTCGAAATTTGCTTGTTGGTATCTAGCATTATTTGAGAATTTAACCCTTGTTTGTTCTTTGGAAACTCCTCTACAAATATGTGTTTGAGAATGAGGTCAATTCTTTGGTTTCTTTTGTCAATTGTAGAGAGAGGAGATATATATGCAGCTACTGGAAAAACGGTTTTTGTTGATTAATGTTAAGTTTAGGTATGTTCTATGCTAGAGCAATTTATTTAAATTTTCATAGTTAGCAATCACATCAACATTACAATAAACTGCAGATAGAACATAAATATAAAATCGCAGAAGACAAGCCAAGACAAGAGGACACAAGATATGGCGCGAGCCAGGGACAAACCCCACAATGTGTGGGGAAACCCTTTGATCAAATCTTCTTTTATCTTCAAAATTCAGCAGAGAGAGAGAGAGAGTACATTTGCAACAGAAGTCAACACTTTGACTTTATCTAGATCTAAGCATAGATCATCTCCTATAATGATGAGATCATCATGTTGCATCTGGTTCTCTAGTTGCACCACTGCATACTATATCATTGTGCTGCCCATGCACATGATCTCATAGTGCTGCCCATGCTAATGAATCGTTGTGCTGCCCATGCACATGATCTCATAACTTCAAGTCCTCCTAGGAGAGTTTCTCCTAATCCATGCTGTCATCCGAACTCAAGGTAAACTGTAGTACTGCCTTGGAACAGCCTTAGCTGCTTGCTATGGCTTGCAGCCTAGCAAAGCAGCCAGCTGTAGCTGTAGACTTCTTCAGCAAGCCTAAACAAGATCCCAAATAGCAGCGTTGCCCTTTGTCTTCTAATCTAGTGACTGCTGCTCCCAAACGTACCTTATTCATGCCTTAGAATAGCAGTATTCCATGTTGCTCTTTTACGCTGATATGTGTCTTCTTTATGCTGCGGCTCAACTTCCTTGGCAACGTACAGAAGCTCCCTTAGATAGCTGTAGTTGTGACAGCAGATAAGAGCACCTTCAAGTCTGAGTCTTCTAGTCCTTCTTACTGTGGCTTAGAACAGCATATATAGGTCTGTCCTAGCTGTGTATATACATCCTCCTTGACTGCGGCTAGATGATTACATGATTCCTTCAGGACAGCGTTTAGGGCACTTAAGGACAGCATAAGATTAGGTCTCCCTTGCCAGTGTTTAGACCTCCTTTATGTAGCGTATAGGATTCTTCATAAGCCTGCGGCTAGGGCACATTATGACTGCGGATTGGGCACCCACTGAACTGCACCTAGGGCATCTTCTTACCTGCGTTAAAGGGTCTCCTAGGACTGTGTCTATAGGGACAGCGAAGTCCCTCTTCTTGCTGCATATAGAACAGCGTATAAGAATCTAATTACTGTGCCTTCATGGACTGCATATTGAGCCTCCCTTTGCTGTGACTTAGGGCATCTTTTGGTTGCGTTTAGAACCTCCTTTCTTAGTGGAATTAAGTCTCTTCTAGACTGCGTATAAGTGCCTCCCTTTGCTGCATTAGATTATCATTTATTGCTGTCAAGAGTACCCTCAAATGCTATGGCTAGGGCACCCTTAGATGCCGCTGATAGATTTACTGTGGCTAGGGCATCATAGGCCAGCGTACATTTTCATGGTGTCTCTCTCCTGCTCCAAAAACCCAAGACGTGGAGAGGAAGAGATCACCACAATAATGTATGTCCCAAATGACATCAAATCCTCTTTTATTTATACTAACTTGTAGGGGTTGAATAGACACGTCGGTTGGGCTTCTAGAGCCTACATAAGTGCTGGTCGGCTTGATAATAATTACATAAACAAAATAAATTCATATCTCCATAAATAATTATCGGAATTGGATGATCTTTGGATCAATCCTACACCTTTCGACGAGAGGGATCCAATAAAAATATCAGCTGCCATAAATAAGCTGACCCACATGGAGTTTGGCCCTAGTTGCCAATTTAACAATTAAGGATGCCAAATTGTTAGATTCTAGAGCCTATTTCAATTTCGTAGTTGCCTTAAGGAACACTGTAATTTTCATTGTATAAACCCTTTTGTTTTCCTTTTTGTTGTTGCTCGCATAAAAGAATTCCTAAGAATATAATAAATGTTTTTTTACGGAAAAAATAAATAAATAAATAAAGAAAAACCATCAAATTACTACTATGCAAATACTGGTGACTATGAACTTAATGCAAGAAATTCTTAATCAAACACAATAACACAGAGATCTATCTTAGAGAAACCCAATGTCAAAAACTCCAACTTGAAATGGCCTACTTGACTCTTTATTATTCTCAAGGACTCGAACGCTAAAAGAATATATTACTTCCTCTATTCTACATTCACCTTCCCCACAAGCAAACTTGGTTCTCTCATTGGAAATTGTCGTTGGGCTGAGTCTCTTCAATTCTCTCTCTGCAATCACCCCGCTACAACTTCAAACACTTGAGTGAACCTCCTTGACGCAAGGTTACCCCCGCTTACACCCACAGTATGCATGTAAAATGCATAAGCACATTTGTCCCATGAATTTAACTCACAAACGAGTCAAATCTTCCTTTAGAATATGGTTAAGGCCCCTTTCTTAATCTCATGCGGAATGATTTATAGACTAACAAAGTCTAATCATTAGTCCACCTTTTCCTTTATATCGAAACTCAATCACCCCACTTAAACCTTCATTAACCTTTTATTAACCCATAAGCCACATATATACCAAACCCCACTTCATAACTATGGTAGACAATGGACTTACCACATAAACCTTCTTTATCGCACTATATTTCTATTATAATCCGTTTATAATAGAAATAACCACAAACACGCAATAACTTACCTTTTCCGCCTTGGTACGGCCTCTGCACAGATATCAATGCTACACTTTATCGCAATCGCAATTGCCATAGTCCGCGGTTCACATTAACACAGGACTCTTTCCACCTCCGATATGTGATTAACCTTCCTTTCGGATTTCAAATCATATAAAACTACGCTTATAACCATATCGAGTCCGATCACTTCGCATGTCATGTTACTTCTCGCCGATACAACACCATTTAATAACCGCGATGCGAATAAATCTCCGTCATTGATCTTCCGCCATCAGATCGACGGCTGATGTCTTCCCGATCAAACAAAACTTGCTCGATAGTCTTCCACCGTCGATCTAACTCAATGGATCTGACGATTCACAACGATTTTGGGTAGACAACAGGCACGGAGAATAACCACCCGAAAAACGGTTTTCTCTCTCTCCTCTGCTGCTATGTGTCGCTCGATTAGTGGAATCGGGTGACCACTCCTTTTTACCACTTATGGTTTCTACCTCGCCCGAAATACCACTTCCGCTTATAAACCCGCTTTGTCGCCGACTATCTTCCGCGCTCTTCCACCATGCGAATCGATCCTTCCCTTTGATCTATAAGATCCAATGGTTACTGTGCATCACCTCTTCACTTCTCCGCTCTTCTCTTTACTTATGTTTTACGCTATTTCTTCAGCGTTTTCTCTGTGGTTCAGGTTTCTTCAAAGGTTCTCATCCTTCCGCTATTCTGTTGCTCAATTCACTCCTGAGCTTGACTTCTGCGAATCCAAAGCTCCGCTCTGATCCTCCAATTGGATTCAAAGACCCATTATGATTCCTCTGAATCATTTTTTCCCTCTGCGTGTTCTACAAAACTCTGCCTGCAACCCTTGTTACAAATCCTACGAATCCACACACAATTCAATCTATCAATACCCGTAACACACACACACATACAGTTTGGGATAAACCTCTATATTGATAAACAAACAACTGATTACATATCGAGACTCTCTGTCTCTCAGGCCTGATCTTCAATATCAGTGGCCTCCTTCCCTTGCCCGTAGGCTTACAGTCAAACCTATCTCACCGATCTAACCTATCTAACTATGCCTTTTAGGCTTACATTTATACATAGGACTCTATAACCAATTTCCTGGTTTAAATCGTTAATCTACTAAACTGAGTCCTAAATGTCCTCTCTAGTTCCTCGAATCATGAAACTACCTTAAGAGTTATAATTGACTTCTAACTCTCTTGTCATTATTAACCACTCATGTTCTCCTTCATTCAAGAGCATTTACAAACATCCTCACAACATCTAATTAATTCCTATCCTACTCACTCAAAAGCCTAAATATTACATTAATTCAACACTTAGGAATCCAACTTCCTTAAAACACGTGACCCCCTAAGTCTACTAAAATACAATGATTTTCTTTGGGTTGAATGCTCCTGCATCACTCCTCCTCTGTCGAGCCTCCCTTATCATCATCAACTCCATCTTTATCTCTTTCCTTCCGAAAGGCTATTGATGTTTGTAGCAGTGGACAAGTATTTCTGCATTGGCTAGGTGTCAATCATTCAGGAATCATCCAAAGCCTCCTCAAGAAATTTGCTCAATTTACTGAGTACGTTGTCTTTATGATTTAGCCTAAGTCCAACTTAGGAAAAGCACATTAATTAAGTTAATTAATTAATGTTGGCTATTCAGCTAGGAAAACTAAGGAAATGTAATTTTAATTACATTAGTGAATTTGTTTTAATCTCAACCATTGATCTCAAGTGGGTTAGGATTTAATCCTAGCCATCCATCACTTTGGAGATTAGGGTTAGGGATTTAACTAAATGAAAAATTATAAAAGCAAGCCTAAGGGGAGGAGAAAGACAACAATTGACAGAAATTTGAGAGTGATTTTCCCAATGAGTGGGACACTCAAGGACAAAAGAGGAAAGCTGACAAGAGATATTTCTGCAGCAAGGAAGTCAACCTAGTGCAGGTCATATAGCTGATTTTGCAGGGTCATGCCACTTGTGAAAGGAGGAGGTTGATTTGGAGGAGCCGCAGCCTCACACATGCCACAGATCCAGCCATACAGCACGCACGAGTGAGTTTCAACTTGCACAAGGGAACATACGGGTTCAAGGGGTAGGGTTGGCGGTTTGATCTAGGATTTTTTTAAGGCCGTGTAGGCCATACAGGTGCCCAGTTTATTTCAGAAAAACAATTGTAGCTTGTAATTTTCTCAATGGGCCATTTTCTCGGTTAGGAAGCCCTCACTGTTCTGATAAATAAATAGAATTTCAATTGGAGGAAAATTTTCTATGTGTGATCAATTTCCTATCTTTTGCTTCTGCTATATAATTTTTCTAAGTTAAAAATTCCATCGTATTTTATATTCAATAATTTCAGAAATATTCTCTGGGTTCTAAAAATGACTAGGAACTAAAATCAGATCTGGAATTTAGAAATTAACAAAGGCCAAATGACCCAAAAAGATTCAATCATGTAAACCATAACTGCTTCGGTTGCTTCGAGTCAACGTGGTTTCATGTTGCATGAGGTCATCATGATGAATTGGTATTCTAGCTAGAGGTCAGTCTTTGCAGTCTCGATGTTGAGGTGTTCCTGATCTGAAGAGGCTTTCATGCACTTCTATCATATCTCTTAAATAGTAAGGATTATGGGAACCTAGGCTTGCAATCACCTCATTCCCCTCGAGGTGGTTGGTGATTAATGGATACCATTTGAGCATTCATCAAGTACTTATCAAGGAGCCATACATGAATTTTCCCATTTCCCTCATCTCTCATTCTGGAGCATTTTTAGTGCCTTCTGCCCTCAGAATTTCCATGAGAAGCTCTAAATCTCGCAGCTAGAAGGCTTTGTGGAATAGAGCTCCCTGAGTCCATTTTTGGCTCTCATACTCGTGATGGACCACTACGATTGTTTTTTGGCTATCATAGGGGATGTTGAGGAAGTCCAGCATTGTGTGCAAAAATGCTCCAAGTGGCAGGCATGAAGGTGAGTATGGTGGTGGCCTTAGCGTAGGCATACATGTGGCAGTGTTAAGCTGAATTGAACTTTCAGGAAGCCAACAAGGCTAAAGGCCATCTATATATGGAGGCAGCAACACACATATTGGCTCTAAGAAATTGAGAGCAAGAATCCAAAAGTGCATTCACCATTCTCAAAGTGATAATCTCCGAGCTGGACACAGCCCTCACCGCTAATCGGGACCTGCTTGTTCCAATCACCATCCATGTAAATCTGCCCCTTCAAGAGATTTTTCCGGAAGACTCTGTTAATTGTGGGACAATGGAAGGATCTAGCAGTCAGTCAAGTGGATTTGGTGACCAGTCTTGAATGATTTCTTTTCAATTTAAAGTTATACTATGTTTTGTCATTCTCTTTTACTGCTAGGATAGCT
Organism: Pinus tabuliformis; assembly: GCA_031772625.1. Classification (NCBI taxonomy): domain Eukaryota; kingdom Viridiplantae; phylum Streptophyta; class Pinopsida; order Pinales; family Pinaceae; genus Pinus; species Pinus tabuliformis. Next base: position 692,083,842 of record CM062820.1, read on the forward strand.
TTATCAGATTTTATAGCTGCTACTTTTGATGCAGGAGAACTCTGTTATCTTTTAGTTTCCAAATGTATGGGTTAAATCTGTTCTGTATTTCTCTGCTGCTAGTCATAGACAAATCCGGGTTGTATCAAGGCTGTACGGATAAAGCCACAGCCAGTTTTTGAGCAATATAAATACCCATTCTCCTTTTTACTTAAAGGTGCTTGGGGAGACCATGAAATCATTTTTTTTGCACATGTGCAAGGGAGCACATCTTTCAGAAAGGGACGCTGTCTATTATCTACACGGACGCTCCGAAATTTCTCAGAAACAAAATGGGCTTGGACTTGGCAGTTTTATCAAAGTATTCATCAAATAGATTTTGGATGTAATCTCGTCATCAGTAGTGTGGACAACCCAGAAAGACAACAACTACAGAGCTTATCTAGGGTGACAATCGTGAAAGATGATGTTTAGATATAACATGAGATTTTTCTTGAAATTCTTTGGCAAGTTTTTAGAAAACTTTTTTAAATCCGAGAAATTGAAGCTTAGCCTGACATGGCAACGCTGTGACGTGAAAGTTTCATATAATGAAGCAGTAGGCTGAATCCCAAAAATTATGGTTTTCAAAGATGGATGAAACAACAACAAAAAATCATTTTGGTTGTGCAATTGTGCACAAAGTTGGTTTTATCCAATGACAAAATTATTGATTGCATACCTAGAAATAACTTGTTTCATACTCATTACTCCCGGAAAGAAATCAGCATCTGACAATTGAATGTACCCACTTGAAGATCCCAACCCATCGACCTTAATCAGTGAAAAGGAATATGTGTCTCATTTTCTATTTAATGTAATGTGATTTTGTTCTTATTTTAATAATTAGGAAAGCAAAAACATTATACTTTACCAGTCATATATCCAATCAGCAGGTTCTGCATTTAGAAGGCTGAACGAAAGAGTAGCAGTCCCATCTGCTGCAAGGGGCATAGCCTGGCCCTTCTCATCCGTCGTTCCAAATCCCTGTCCACGACCAGAGACAGCAATTCCACCACCGATGAAGTACTTGACAACAACTTCCCCAATCAATGGAACAATTGAGTCTGAAAACCCTCCATGAATCCAAGCATGACGATGTTTCCCAATGACAGTTCTATGGGAATGTTCGTCTCCATTTATTTCCCCTGTGACTAAAATCGTGTACCGTCCACCATTGGCATCTGAATCACGGGGTGAATAAGATTGTAGCAATTCATCCACAAGCATGTCATCCGATAAATCCTTAATTGAGGATGATAAATAGTCCGTCAACCCACAAGGCCAATGTCCTTCAATTGCTCCAGTTCTCAAGCACTTGACCTTAGAATCCAAGCCTACCGTAACCACGTAATCATTGCCACAACCAACATGGTCAACACCATCTTTATTGATCCTGTTTTGTACTTCATCTGAAATTAGTCCTCTTACTCTTTCCAACTGTTGCGTCACCACTGAATCATCGTCGCTCTTGAAGTTTAACTGAAGCAGTATTATATCAAAAAGGCATGGAAGCACCACAGGCTCAGATTTCAAGCTGTTTGCCAGAGAGTCTATGCCTGCAAATGGAAGATGTGCTCTATAAACTTCCGTTGATTTTAGGCAGATCGGTAGTCCTGGAAGTGGAAATCTTCCTCGTCAAAATCGCATACTCAATAATAACTCCCAACATGTATGGAAGGCGCCATTTGTTCGATATACTCATAAGCAATTTTATACGAGTATAACCATTTGATTCCAAAACAGTAATGAGTTCGTACTATATACTGACAGAAATTATTTTAACATCAAAACTTGTGGCAACAGGCCCTAATACAATACAGCTGAACCCATATCACATTCGTAAAATTTAGTGGAGTATAGATCTGTAAAAAAAGAAGCAGAATATATTTTTTACCTATAATAAAGGAAATAAGAACAGAGATTGTGAGAACCAAACGCTTGCGGCCTGGTTTTGATGTTCTGGTATCGTCTCCCGCCATCATTACTACTTTTTCCTCCTGGCCTCAATTAAAATCAACTTCTGCCCGCCTCCATTATTCCATTCCTCTGATTTTGATCTGAGTACTGCGTTGTCCAGGAAACAAATAGGACTGTGAACACCATATTTAATATAGCTTTCGTTTTAAATTTCAGGGGAGAGATTATGGAAGTTATTTTTGGGAATTAAATTATTTGGTTCATCGAAATTTAATTGTTTTCTATGCGTTTTATTTTAAAAATAAATAAATAAATATTAATTAGCTTCCAAGTGTGTAAATAAACAAATATGGAGTTGTTTTTAGTGTGATTTTTTGGAAGTTTTGTTGTTGGGTTTTTCTAGTCAAATTTCTTATTGAAATCACAAGTTTGATGGGTAATCCCTGTACAATCAAAGTGTCTTAGGGGTTTTTTAAGGTGTTGAATCTAAATATGCAGTTAAAAAACCAATTTAAATAACACAAATCAAGATTTTACTTCAATTTTTTCCGCGCGATTCCAGCAATGGAAAGTCCAAAAACTCGCACTAAAGAGAACTCCAATAAATATTGATTACCTTCCAAGCTTGCTATTCCATAAGTTAAGTTTTTAATTAATTGGTTGCTTTATAATTAAATAGTTTGATCTAATTATAATTATAATAATAGGTGTAGCTTAATTAATAGATGAAATGGTTTTATTATTCAAATTCTTGAATTACAATATTGAGTAAGATTATAATTTTTTGTTGTTTAAAATGTACTTTAAATTCATAAATGGGTTCCCAAAAAAACCTTGAAGCACTTAAATTTTGCAGATTAATTCTTAAAAATCATTAACAGATTTTGGGCATTTTGGGCAAAATTGATCAGAAAGAAAAGGGTCATTTTGTCTATTAGTTAGACTATGTGATAATAATAAATTTTGAAAGTTAAATGAAGTTAGACATTCAATTGTTGTATGAGTCATCTTCTTGTTAATAATGATAATAATAATCTATTTTTTAAGTTCACAACCAACTCAAACATCAAATTGGTGTATGAGATCCCCTTGTTTGTGGGACATGTGATCAGACACCGAATTGGTATATGAGACTTGACACCAAATTGGTGTATGTGACCCCCTTGTTTGTGGGATAAGGAACTAGACACCAAATTGGTGTATGAGACCTTCTTGTTTTTGTTTGTGGGACAAGGGACTTGCCTCTATGTAGCGATTTGACTACTAAAGTCCACGGAAGTGTACATACTCTATCTCCCTCAAATTCTATGACCTCATAGGAAGAAACACATACTCTTCACCATTAAGTTCACTCAATAATAAGAGATTTTCTCTATGCAACAATTTAACAATTAAATTTTATAAGACTATGATTTGAATAAAAATATATATTCTTGATCATTTTATCTATTCAAATTATATATGAACCACTTAGATAATAATTTATTAAATAATAAGATAGTTATAAAAATAAAAATAAAAATTTATTAATAATTTGATTATCGATTATTAAATAAGTAATAAAAAGTATTACATTAAATAAATGACATTTTGAAAAAACATTAGAGACAATGAAAACTCATGAATTAAAAAGCAGTATAATACCTCTTTTATCATGCAAAGAAAAATCTAGTACCAAAGTAAATAGCATTTTGGAATTATTTATATAATATTAAAAAATTAACTAAAAATTAGTTACTCCACTATGGTTTGTTTATAGAAGCCCCAAGGGATAGCTCAGTTGGTCGAGTTTCTGTTGTTAAGTATCTCGCCTATCGAGAGGTCACGGGGTCAAATCTCCTTGATGCCCTTGGGGTTAGGCCTTGCTAGTTTGGCCGACGGGTAGATCCCTTCGAGTTGATCTACCTGGATTTTCCCGTGGATGTAGCAACCACTCAATGTTCATGGACCACATTAAAAAAAATGTTCATAGTAAGATGTAAGCCCCAATATGTTATGACCCTTTATGTCATTGGAGTGTCCATAGAGGTAGTGATCTAGAGTAGACCATTATATATATTGTCATCTATCTTGGTACTTCTTAGGTAGAAACTTTGGAGGAAATGGCTTGCGGATCTAATTTTAGGGCCAAGTCTGAGTTTATGATTTAGGATATGGAAACTTCTAGAGTCAATTTGAGGCATCAAACAACATTTTTCATTATCAAAATTTCACAAGCATGGCTCTTGTCCCTCGACATTGTTCTACACACCAAAAGTTTTCCAACATTGTGAAAATCACCTCAATTGGAGTGCATATGTAGAAGTTATGCCTCCATAAATTACCAACATGGCATAATTGGATGCTATGTCAAACCCCCATTATTCACACAATTGGGTCTGGTCGCATGTGGACTTTCAAGAAGATTCTAGAGAATTCAATAACCAAACACTAATCAATGCTTGAGGCATGCAAAAACCTTAACCCTGTCCTTAGACGTGTATCAGGCTATGATAATGCTAGGCCATTGGGAAAGGAAGGGGTTTCACTCTTTTGATATTGTTATTGCTCCATAGTTGAACAGAGCATCTAGGAATGGGATATTAAAGCATAATAGAAGACGAAGAAGATTTAGCAACAATGATTTAGCCCATGGTGTCTATTGCAACTCCATAGTGAATGTTATTTTATTTATACTTACTTTTCATAGCTCATAAAAAGAGCAAAGCATAGGACTCACCTTCTAATTGGGTTTTCTCTTGTATTGGGTTTCCTCGGTTATGGCTTGCGTTCATTTTTTATGGATAGTGCGTTCATTTTCTTATCTCTTCCAATGCGATTTTAATTGTTTCCATAATTTGGAGTGATATGCTAGTAATATTAAATCTAAGGTCTAGGATAATAAATTGCATACTAAAAGATTTGATGATATTGTAAGATCGATCGTGTTGAATTCTTTCAATGGAGTATCTACGATTGTTTACAAATCATATGTGTTATAGGCCATTTTGTCACATTTGGTCAATAATCCTACAAACTGGACCAATCCACATCCTTGAACATGTTGTCATCATCCCTACACAAAGCCATAAGCATGAACTTTCCAAAAATTCTGAGTTTCTGGGATTAATTACTCAAAATCAATGTTTTTGGCCCCAGCGGGCCCTGTCCCTTTAGCCACCTACGTTCAACACTGGTTGCCCCCTTCTGCACCACCGTTGGTCAGCACTAGTTACTCCTTTTTGAAACTGCATTGATTCTAGAAATTTGGGAAAATTAAAAAGATTTATGAAGCTTCTTCTTCCATAAGCTTTCAGGGGTTGTTTTAACCATTTACCTTGGATAAGAAGCTCAAGTCCTATTTGATCCTACCTTGGAGACTTCACCTCTTATCCCTTGAGTTCATCCTCCCATCATATGTGGACGTCAAGCTCATTATGGTAAATCCTAAACTATCATCCCTCTCTAGTAATTTACTGTCATCCATAACATTAGGGTTGGCTTTTGGAAATTGATTGTGCCCTTATGATGTTGCCTTGAACCTAAAGGAGTCAGCATCTTCATGCATTAGGGTGATATTGAGGTGTGTTTTGTCACAAGGAAGGACAAGTCAACTTTGGGAGATCTCTACAAGATCAGCTACTATTCTTTGTTGTAAACTCTCTCTTATTTCTATTAATACAAAGAGTATCTTGTTTTCATATATGTGCTGTGTTACATTTACATGCATGTATTTCAATGCCTTGTTGGTTCATTGAATAGAGTAATTGAATTATGCTACGCAGATGTTGTGGATCCTTGGCTTGTTTTAGTTGTATGTGTCAGCTCTAATTACAGCAATCGTAGCTACGATTGGAGCTCACAAGCAAGGAGGAAAGTAAAGCTTGTGATGGATTCCAAATATGCTTCTTTCCCATTCTTCAATTTCTCTAAGGAAAACTCTATATTCTTTTCCTTTTGTTGTTCTAGACCGGTCCATCAGGTCTAGGGAAAATACTTTTGTCTGCAATCGTAAATTTTGCATAACAAATTGGCGACCATAATAGGGATCGCTTTCTTCCCTTAGTGGTTTTCTTGAACTTAGCACGTTTTTCACCTCTTGAACCGACCTTGATTGCCTCACTCAGACCTTGATTGACCTTAGGAAAACACTTCTTTGAGCTTGCTTTGGTTTTTGAGTCGTTTTTTGATCGAAACTGCCTCAGCACATCCCCTGATCTGGAGACTTCCTCCTTCCCTATACCAGCGCTGCAAAGCACTAGTGCATGTTCTGCACCTGCACTGATTCTTGCAAGATGCAAAAATTTGCATTCCTTGACCTTTCTCCTCATTATGCTTGAGTCTAGAATGTTTTCTTGCGTCTGTAATTTTGTCATTATCTCTATAAAGTCAATCCCTTGTGTGAAATTATGTGTTTTTGCTTTCATTTTTGCAACAACAAAAAAAAACCGCCTCAACCGCAGGGGTGGGGGGACGGGTTGCTGAATTATGTATGTGTGTTAATCACCTTTGGGTGTCATCACCTTTTTTATAATATTTTGTTTCGTTATTTCTTTCTTCTTGTCAATTTGGATTTGTATGCATAGATTGATTGTTGAATTTGTAAAGTAACTTTTACATTACAGTTAGAGTTTGTGTGGTTTATTTTCGTCAGTGATCAAATTGCATTCATAGGTTTATTTGCATTTGAAACATCAAAAGAAAATAAAATAAAAACAATTATTTGCATTGCATATAGGGCTTTAATTTTGATTGGAATAGTGAAGTTGAGGAGATTGATTATTTCATCGCTTGTTTGATGCATTGTTGATTGATTTCTTCTTCCCCTACTTAGTTAGGCCTTTCATTGTTAAAAGGAAAATGAAAAGAGTTATTTTTGTCATATTAGTTGCATCATAGGTGTGTTCAAGTGACATCGAGTTTTGAGCCTTGAAATCGAAACATAATTCAAGATAAACTTCTAAAATTCACTCAATTAACCTAAGAAGCATTTGAAACTTAACGACACATCTAGAGGTATAGGCCAGAGACATGTTCCAGTGTCTTTAAGTGTAGGACTTTTTGTTTTTTGCCAGCATCGCATTTCGGGGCTGATATCCTGTTCCACATATGTAATTGTATCGTATCGTTCTCCATGTACCCTCAAGTATATCAAATGGAGCTCCACGCATAATAAGTATATGGGAACACTCTCATTGAACGGTTACGCATTAGACAACATTACTATGGACTGCGCTTCCACGTACCTCCAAGTATATTTTAGAAGTCCCCTATAGGTTGTTTTCTCGTCATAGGTAACGGAGTTAGCTGCCTTGTACATTGTAATACATCAAACACAACATTCAAGGAGGTTGTCTGCCCATAAATCCTTGGTTCACCAAAGTGGTATATTGCAGTTCCCAATTACTTGGTAAACCCTTTTGCCTAGTTACCTCTGTTATATTTTATTTTCTATATTTAATTTCTAAAATCTATTAATTGACTGTGAAATAACATCCTTCCTATGGAACAACTCCTTAGTGGATCTTAGGTTGAGACTAGTGGCAACAGTTCCTGAGTCTGTTAGTCAAGGAAACCCCTATGACGGGAATCCTGGTCCTTTTCCTCCTTTTGGAAATATTGGTACTCCTTATATGGAAATGTTGTCCCTTCCCAGATTTACCATTAGGTTTCCAGTTTGGTTATTTTCAACCTCTTTGGTTTTGAATGTCCAAATTTCTTCTCAACCAAGTAGTCCTCCACTTGAACAACATCAACCTCAAGTTGATCCTAAAGTTGAACCTTTACCTTCTTCGCTTCTTGTTTCTCCATCCCTTTCTTCCTCCTTGCTGGGTGAAAGTATTGATTCAAGTAACCAAGAAGCTAAGAAGAATAAGAAAAGGACAAAGAATAATAAGCCAAATAAGGAGGGGGCAACCAAGCAAACATTGTTATTAATGCAACTAGTATGGAGAAGCCTCCCAATCAGCCCCGCAAAGTTAAATTCCCTTGAAATTTATGTTAGGGTGACCACTTTCTTAGAGATTGTCCTGGTATTCCCAAGGTACTAGAAGTGTGGCCGATAGGCTCACATCGACCTTTGTTGTTAGCTTCTAGAGATCGTGTTGGTGACAAACGATTGACTAGTGAGCATAAGGTTCATGGAAAGAAGGGTAAATTTAAGTTTTCCTGTAGGTCATGTGACGAGAATCATCTAATTCACCTTTTTGCTTATATGGATGAAACCTCAAAAGTGTTGGAAAACCTTATAGCTTCTCAGCCTCGTTTTTCGGCTAGTTATCAGAAGCTTTCTCCCAATCCTCCACTAGTCGATGAAGTGATTGATCAGAATTTGTCTCCAGTGAATCCCACTCTCTCTAAATGTTAATCTCGTTAGTCTATTTCTGACCAACCATCGGTTGAGAAAATGATTGACTCGATTCCACATTTAGCTTATTGTAGATTTCCCATAGAGTGTGAGTCTCGTACCACTCAGGTTCTTCTCGTTTTGTAACAACCCTGGACAAAAATTCCATGTAATAAAGTTAATAAAGTCAAAATAATAACCAAGGTCATGGGACATGTATTCCAAGCTGAATGTTGGGCAGGACATCCTAGTGTGGGTGTTCATTTGGTTTATTATGGCTAAGGAAATTGGTAAAGGCAATGGCTAAGGCTTTGGAAATGTAAAGTGGCATTAATTGGCATTTTATTTATGAAAACAATGGAAATTAGGATTAAAGGAAGGTGAAAGGTCACAGGTTGCATGTGAGAGGAAAATTAAGGAAAATAATGGAAAATGAAGAAAATAGAGGCTTCATTAATAAAAAGGCTTCTTAGAATCAGTTCACAACCTTTTGTCAATTCAGTTTTGGAGCTCTCTCTCTATTCTCTCTCTCTCTCTCATACTATTGGACACTTAAATTATTATTGGAGCACTCTAGCATTGGAGGAAGGAAGGCAAAGGAAGGACAAGAAAGCAAAGGGAAGCAAAGATCAAGCAAGGAAGAGTGGGATCAAGTGGCTACAACGAGATTACTCGCAAATATCGAGTTGCATGTATGATTTCCTTGCTAGTTTTTGGATGCATGGCACATGCATGCGTGTTTTTGGTTCTCTTATTATCTTTGGCATGAGTTTTTCCAGGTATGACAATGGTTTTCAGCCTTTCCTTGCCATTTTCGGATAGGCATGGTGTGATGGGTTTCTCTTTTTTTGGTTGAGTTGGATTGTCAGATGGTTTGGAAACTAAGTGGGGTGGTCTCAAGGGAGAAACGCAAGGCCTAGGAATCCTTGGACCAGTGAAGGTGGGACTGCGGTATAGCTTGATTGTGTATTCGCTCATTAGGCCTAGGAATCCTCGACGGATGAATGGAGGGATATGCGGTAAAGCCTAGAGGGCAGAGCCTTGTTTGGCTTAGGAATCCTCGATTGGTGAATGGCGAGATACACGGTAAAGCCTAGAGGTGGAGATGAACAAATTCCTCATGATTTAAGTGGAGAAATCTAGAGGGTCCCATGCTTGTTTAGGGCTTAGCAATCCGGTGGGATTGCAGTAAAACCTAGTAGTATTGATGAGGGTTCGGGCCTAGGAATCCCTTGGTGGATATATGGTCAAGCTCGAGTGAGCCTTGATTGGTTCTATTGTGAGTCCCGCATTCATGCTTGGATTATGGCACGAGGGTGATTAGCTGAAAGAAAGATTTGGTTCAGCCCAATCTATGATCAGGTGGTTCATGGAAGTCCCTGACTTGGTTGGATTATGCATACATTAATAAGAACTCCTTTTCCTTTGGTATTTAATTTGTAAATGTACTTGTTAATATGTTGTTTTTATGGTTGTTCCACTCTTGTTATTCTGTTGGTTATATACTAGTTATAAGCATGGTTCATGACAGACTTTGGTTATGGCTCTCATCATGATTTGATTAGTACAATAAATGTGAATGAATATATGACCTAATAGATGATAATGCAGCTAATGTGATAAGGCATCAAATATTCTTGACGACTCTCAAATAAGTATGAGACCTCTATGCTCAAATCTTTGGTTATGACTTGTAAATTACATGTTTGTGATATCAGGTGAATTCCTTGTACCCATGTTTAAATTACTAGCTTTAATTCATTGTTATTTATCATTTATGGAAGTTTCATGAAGTTCTAGGTAGAGGCTTGAGACCTAGCCCTAAAAAGTGGCACAGAATTCGGGGTTCCTAACTCAGAATTGCCTGAAAAAGGCCACAATCACATGCATGCCTTGTTGTGGGAGTGACTGGAGGGTCTCGGTTGCTTGCATGGTTTGTCATGGAAGTGACTGGGGGTCTAGCTCAGCAAAACCACAAGTTTTCTTGGGGTTTGGGAACATAGAAGGGTTGGTTTCCTCCTGAAGGTTTTATAACTCCTAAGAAAGGTCAGATTGGTTTCGTTTTATCGGTTCCACTTCCTTAATTGTACATGGGGAGTTGAATCACATCATATTAACTCTCCGTCAAATGTTTACCACAGTGGACCAGTTAGCTTTGGTAAATGTGGGAGGAGGGTGTTACATAGTGGTACCAAAGCATGGTTCACCCCTTGGACTAGATGGGCAAAATGTGTTGGTTATGCATACATGTCAGTTGCATATGTGTTCTTTATGTGTGTGGTTTATGTACTTGTTGTGTAGGCATGGTTGCAGTTGTGTCTCCATGTGAAATTTGATGGTGTTGTTGTTGGATGTATTTGTCGTGAGTGCGTGTCGATTATGCACTTGTTATGCATGTCAGTGTCTATATGTAATTAATCATACATTGACATGGTTATAGTTGTCGTGCATGAGGTCGTGGTATGTGGTTAGTATAGTCATGCATGGTAACTAGCTGATGGTTTAAATTATGTTTATATAATGTTATGATTATGTTTATACATGTATTGCACTAATATGGTTGATCTTGCAGACGATATATCCTCCTCTGAACTATACTGAGGTATGTTGATTATGTTATGTTTTGGTTTAAGCTGACATGGTATACTCACGGGAAGAAGATCAAATATGACTAGCAAGATGGTAGGCTATAATTCATGAGACTCTCCCTATGGATCAGATGAGCAACATGGTGGTGGGCACTCTTTTGACTTAGCAAACACATTGAGACGTTTGAAGGCAAAAATAAGAAGTTGCAAAGAAGATAATGATAGAATCATCCAGACATAGGAGAAACAAGAAGAAGTTAATGCAGTAATCCTTCAGAGTTTGTTAGAATTGCAGAGATAGGGACCTCTTAGGATCAGCCTTGGGCAGGAGGATAGGACTAATGGGGCAATTGGCAATAGATCTTATGGTGCGCACAAGTCGGATAGGGATGACACGATAAAAAAATGGCATGTTCTTGGATACGCCGGATAGGAGAGGTGATGGACACAAGTTATATTCTATTTATAGTTCTAACATGTACCATGGTCATCATCATTATCATCCTTACAAGAGGAGTGACAGAGGATATTTTCCAGATGAGTTCAAGAAAGCTAAGCTACCTACCTTTGATGGGGATTTGAAGAAGCCAAAGGATGCAAAGGCATGGCTACTCAGGATGAAGAAGTTATTTGAGCTACATGATTACACGGAGAACATGAAGACCATAATAGATATCTTCAAACTCAAAGGGAAAGCATACATTTGGTGGCAAGATGTGAAGCAGGTTAGAGACACGAGGACATAAGAGTTTAGCTGGCATGAATTTAAGAGACTTTTCAAGAAGAAGTACTTGTGAGAGAGGTACTATGACAATAAATCTAAGGAATTATATGAGCTAAATATGGGATCGATGACAGATGAGGAGTATACGACCAAGTTATTGGAGTTGTTGAGGTATGTACCGTATCTTAAGGATTAAAAAGTCAAAGTTCATAAATTTGTTAGTGGATTGCCATTAGCTTTTAGAGATCAGATTAAGTATGATGAGCCTCGGTCACTTGAAGAAGTCATTAGGAAATTGAAACACTGTTATGAGAAATCAAAGTGCAAGACAGAGTCTCAGCAAGGTTGGAAAGGGAAAGACAATGCTAAATCTAAATGGAAACCAAAGCGAACAAGACCTCAGGATGTAGGTGCAAAAGAAAATGTTGCACCTTACAAGAAGTTTAATGGACCTCAGCCTGGAGAACAACAAAATAAAGGCGATGGTAAGGGACGGTTGCAGTGTTGGACATGTGGTAAGGAGCATCTCAAGATAGATTGTCCGCAGAATCATGGTGGTAGGCATAATATTTACAGTGCACAGGACGCACAAACAGTTGGGGATGTTGGGTAGAGCATTCCATGGATTTATGCAACACTGGATAACAGGGTGGCAGATCTGTTACAGATCCATTTGGACACATCAAACCTGACTTACAAATCAGTACTATTATGGCCCATCAAACCCTAATTCAGTTGTTACATGCCCTAATGAAGTCAACCATCAGAATCCCTCCTTCCCAAGAGATTCCATGATTGAAAACATCCAAAAAATGCCTCTAAGAAGATCAGCGCAGGCAGGCCTTTATCAAGGTGCACTGTAGTGCAACCCAGTACACTACCAGGGTGCATTATAGTGCACTTGAGCCGTCTTTGCCCTGCACTGGGTGAATTTGAGTGAAATATGCATTGGGGTTTGTAATATTCTTATCCATAGGATGCCTCTAGAAGTTTCCCAAGGCTATCCACTCCTTTGGGATCGAAATTGGATGATGGAGGGAGTTAAGGAACATCAATCCCTTTATCCCTTCCTCCATGGAACTAAATCCTAAGTTTGGGACACGAGGGCTTCACTCAATGAACCTTTGTCCTATCACGTGCATTCACGGCATATTAAACAGTACCCTTAATTTGACTACATATTGGAAAATACCCCTAAAAATCACATTATTTAACACCCTACCAATACGAACCAATACACCTTCCCAATTTAAAAAATCCCTACTTCCACTACATATTGTAGGTATCCATTTTTTCATTAACATTTTTTTATACCCCTTTATATTTTTTCATTAACTTTGAACTCCATTTTATACCTTCCAATATAAAAACCCTTTACCCCCTATATATCCCCCAATATATTATGCCATTTTCCCCTCAATATATATCCCCCAATATGAACCCACGTCGTATGGTATTGCTCCCCCAGTGGAGCCCTCGTGGTTTGGGAGGGCATTCATTATCACCATTTATGGCATAACTTCCTTCGTTCACCTATAAAAAGACCACTCATCTAAGTGATCAGGGGCTAGAAATCATTGAATTGTAGGGAGATGATGTTAGTATGAGACTTGAGTTGGTTTCAAGTATTGTAATGATGTCAAAATGTCTTGCTTGTTATGAGGAGAGGATGGGATTGAACTGGAGGAGTGACACTGAATCAAGCAAAATGGGTTGTAACTCTTCCTTTTACTAATAAAGTGTTCAAAGCTTTTTCCATATGTTTGTATTGTTTATTGATGCTTTCATATGTGTATTGTGTACTTGATTCCATTCTATGTTTAATCAATAGATCATTATCATATGCTTTGATCGGTTTTTGTCTTCTGTCTGCATGCAAGTACTTTTTAAGCGGATTAAGTACGGAAAGGAGTGACATAATTGGTAAAGGGAGATAAGGAGTAAGCGAAAGCTTTAGGTAGGCTTCTTTATTGTCTTATTTAATCTATTGGTTATAGAAAAAGTAGAGAATGTTTTGCACCGTTGTTCTAGACTTATTACTAGTCTAGCAATTAAAGCATTTATTCGTAGACACTAAGACTTCCCAAAACAAATTGGTGACTCACTGGGGAGCGATTATCCATTTTAGTAGCTTATCAGCCTCTTAAAACATTTCTACATATTGTACTTGTGGTCGTTGATTGAATTTCAGTCTTATTTCATTGAAAATTGAGTCAAAATTGTGTCAAATTGCCTTCAAAAATGGCTTACTGTCACCAGCCCAACCTAGTGAAGGACACAGTGCGCTGCAATGCACTTCCCACATAGAGCCAGTGCACTGAAGCGCATTGTCTCTCATTGCAGCCTGCGCTGATCCCTTGAGGGTCAGTTTCCCATTTAGGAGCTGAAGTTTTTTGCCAATTTTCTCTTGTTTGAATGATTTGTTGAATGTCAATGATGTCTTATCTTTGAAAATTGTTTTCATCTCCTTAGTTGTCCCTACTTAGACTAGGATTGATAAATGTTTCATATGTATTTACTTTGTCATTTTCAATCTATAGTCGAAAGTTAGTTTTTTGGTCGATTGATCTTTGTCGAAAGAAAGTGTTGTAAAGTCATCTTTTCCTTCGAAAATTGAATTGTCGTAAAGTCTTTATTCATGAAAGATCGATTGATTGATGGGTGCATATGATTATTCTTTTCATTGAAAGTGTCGTAATTCCTCATTTCTTTGAAAACGAAAGTGTCGTAAAGTCTTCCTTTCCTTAAAAAGAAATTGTCGTAAAATCGTCATTTTTATGAAAAGAGTTTATTGATCGATTGTGCATTAGTTTTCCTTTTTGTTCATTCACATTAAGGGAAATCGAAAAGAAATACATGCATTTTGCATCGTTCATATTGTAGTTTGTGAATGCTTGAAAGGAATAGCTAGCGAAATTGCATTAGATGTGCTCTTTGCTCTTTGATCAAAAGGAATCTGATAGCTCTATCCCTACTAGCTAAGGATTTTCATTGTTAAATTGAATGGAAAAAATGCTTATCATGGTAGTTGCATTCCTAGGAATTTCATAATACATCACGTGGTGAACTTGAAAGGAAAATTCCCAAGCAAGATTAACTTAAAATAAACATCAATTTACCTAATGGAGCATTGTCACCTAACGAAAAACATTTAGAGGTCTAGGCTAGAGACGTGTTCCGACGTCGTAAAACAAAGCAACTATCGCTAACTTATCTGCAATACATTCCGAGTGTGATACCTCATTCCACGTACATGAGTATATTGTTGATCGTCCACATACCTTCGGGTATATAGGGCGGTGTTACAATACGTAAAGTATACGAGAATGCTCTCATTGGGCGGTTTTGCATTAGACATCGCTTATACATATTGGGCCTCCACGTACTTTCGAGTATATATGGGAGGACAACACTAGGTTGTTATCCATCCTTAGGTAACCGAGTTAGACGCCTTGTACACTGTGATACACCGAACATAGCATTTAGGGAGATTACCTTCCCGTACTTCTCGGTTTTTCGAGAGGTATTCTGCAATTCACAGTTGCTTGGTAAACCTTTTGCCTAAATTATCCCTCTTTTGTTTTTGTTATGTTACTTTGATTAAAATAAATTTAATTTACCGCGGATAACATCCTCCATGCTCACTCCTTAGTTGATCTTAGGATGAAACATATGGCGAAAAATTTGGAGTCCACTAATCAAGGAATTCCTTTTAATGGGAATCCTAGTCCTTTTCTGCCTTTTGGAAATATTGGTGCTCCATATATGGCTACATTGTCCCTTCGGGGATTTACCATTGGCTTGCAAGTATGGTTGTTTTCAACCTCTTTGGTTCAAAATGTCATGTTTTCTCCGCAATCATGTAGTACTCCAACTGGACAAAATCAACCTCCAGTTGATCCTTTGCCTTCTTCCTCGGTTGTTTCTTCCTCCCCTTCTCCCTCTTCGCCTGGTAAAAGTATTGGTACTAGTAATTAGGTGGCTAAGAAGAAGAAGAAATGGAAGAAGAAGAAGAAGTAGCAAATTCAGCAGAGGGGCAACCAAGCAACCATTTCTTTGAATGCAACATCTGATGAGAAACCGTTCGTCAAGCCTCACAAAGTTCGATATCCATGCAAACTTTGTGCGGGAGACCATCTTCTTTGAAATTGTCCTGATATTCCTCAGTTCTTAGAAGAATGGTCTTCTCGTTTACATCATCCTGTGTCATCAACTTCTGGAGATCATGTTGGTGGCACACCATCAACTAGTGGTAGTAAAGTTCATGGAAAGAAGGGTAAAGTTAAGTTTCCATGTGGGTTATGTGAAGGGAATCACCCCATTCACCTTTGTCCCTATCTGGTTCAAGCCAAGAAGGTGTTGGATAACCGTCCTGCTTCACCATAGCGACTTCCATCTGCTTACAAGAAACTATCCCTTAATCCTTCATTAGTTGATGAATTGATTGACTCAAATCAACTGTCGGTCAAACCCACTCTCTCTGAAAGTGAATCCTATGAGTCTATACCTGACCCAAATCAACAGGTCAAGGAAATAGTTGACCCAATTTCACCTTCAATTAATCGTACCTTTCCTGAAGAGAGTGAATATGATACCACTCAGGTTCTTTTTGTTTCTTCAGATTCAATGAGCTTGGGGGCAGTCCTCGTGTTCCATCAAGACAGGAGGAAAATCCTCCAGTTCTCGTAACTCAAGGGGTTAATTCTCTTGTTTCTACGATACCCCCTCCAAGTAGTCTGGTCACTTCCTTTGATTGGAATCGACTGGTAGGATTCTGCCTTCCTTCTTACGTGCCTTTCCATATCATAGTACAAGTTTGTAATATGATTGTATCTGGCACTATTATAGATGAAGGTGCATTAGTGAGCATCCTTTCCTCAACTTCTTGGCAAGCGCTCGGTTCGCCGCTGCTTGTGCCAGTTACCCAAAATCTGTTGGCTTTTAACAGAGGAACCAGTCAACCATTAGGGATCCTCCCTCGGTTACCCATTACTTTGGGAGGAAAAATCATTTATTTGAATGTGATGGTAGTCCCAAGCCCTTTAGATTATAACTTAATACCAGGGCGTGACTATGTTTATGAGATGGGAGCTATTTTTTCCACACTCTTTCGAGTGATGTGTTTCCCACATGAAGGCAGGATTGTCACCATTGACCAGCTTTCATTTCGCGGTCCAAATATGGCTCCCAGGCAACCATCTTCCCTGAATGGTCCTTTTGTACCAATGGTATCATCCCTGCCACAGGTTAATTATGTGGCAACTCGTTCCATACCTACATCAACTAACGATCAATTCAATGATGTTGTACATCATGTACTGGGGGCATTGGAACCAAATCTCTCCTTCATGAGCTCTTATGAGTTGTGATCGAAAATGAGGATAGTTCCTTGTCTTGTGTTAAGCTCGTTGAAAAATGAAACAAGGAGTATGAGGACAGTTCCTTGTCTTGTGTCAACCTCATTAAAAAATGAAACCAAGGCTATGAGGACAGTTCCTAGTCTTGTGTCAACCTCGTTAAAAAATGAAACCAAGGAACATGAGCATAGTTCCTTGTCTTGTGTCAAGCTCATTAAAAAATGAAACAAGGTCCCCTGGAGAAAAGTTCCAAGTCGAGTCTTTGATTGGATCTTGTAAAATCCCAGTCGATTCTTTCACTTGATCTCATAAACGAACTTTCATTCCATCCACCTGATCGCCACGAGTAGTCTACTTAGGTGAATGTAATGAAGCTTGGGGGGCATGCACCTAGTGCTAAAGTTAAGTTTCCCTGTAGGTTATGTGAAGGGAATCACCCCATTCACCTTTGTCCCTATCTGGACGAAGCCAAAAAGTGTTGGATAACTGTCTTGCTTCACCGCAACGACTTCCATCTGGTTACAGAAGACTCTCCCTTTCATCATGCTGGGGGCATGTAAACTAATCTCAAGCATAGTTTTTCATTTTAAGCTTGTTTAAAAATAAAACTGAATCCAAGCATAGTTTTTCGTTTCAATCTTGTGTAAACATGAAAATGAATCAAAGCATAGTTCCCTATGGTTCAAGCTTGTGTAAAAATGAACCCATTTACATTTTAACCCTCGTGATTTCCATTCTATCAGCCTCTTTCGTCAGATGAGCCTTGGTTGTTTTCATCCCATCGCCACCATCCCTTTGGTCGATCATATGCTTTCACTTGGTTGTTTTACCCTTTTTGAGGAACAGTTGCAATGAGTGGTCTTATTACCCAGACTCTTCACATAAATCAAAATGTTTTGAGAAGTTCCAACATCACCGGAACCAATTTCTATCCTAGACACCACTCGTTCCTCAAAATGGAGTCCTCTTTAAGCTCTTTTCAGACTCTCTAAACATGAAAAGATTGTCGAGCGCTTGTCATTTCCAGCTCGTTAACGGATTGGAATTGATATCTACTCAGTATAAGTTTAACCCTTTTTTGGGCTGAGATAGATTAACTACGAAAAAGGAATATGTTGATTGAACATGGTCAATAGGTTCTCTCTCGTATTGTTTTATGCTTTTTCGGACTTGAGAGACAAAACTACGAAAAAGAACTTTTGGAGTTTCCTTTTTGTCCCTTTTTCAAATTCTCTAAACATAAAAAGGACCGAGTTATCTTTGTCGTTAAACTCGTTAAAAACATCAAATAGCGACAAACTTGTCCATCTAGACAAGACCGAGTTTCACCTTCGCTAGACTCGTTAAAGCATCAAATAACGATGGATTCACTCGAAGGGTGGAACTATATAACAAGCATATGTTATGCTCCTCAAACTTGATAGAAATAAAGAGGTAATGGTAAGTAATGACGGGGGAAAATGGGAAAAAGGGGAAAACACTTTATGGTAGCAAGTCGCTCTTGAACATGAAACTTTCACCTCATCACCATGACTATGTGGGTTGGTTCATTCAGCTTGATGGTTATCACACTGTTGGTTTATCATACCATCCATTACTTTGTTTTGGGTCAATGCTACCAATTCATTTTAGTGTCGCCGACATGTTCAAGAGAAGTCATTCAGTTCAAACTTCATCCTTTGCAATACCGTAAACCTTCATTTTCATTACCGCCATTCCTAAACTTTTTGTCGTCAGTCGATTTTCATCTCCAAAATCATTTACCTCGTTTCAAGTCGTTGATTTGGGATACATCAAGGCCCTCCTGTGATGAGTTTCTTCTTGTCAACATCAACACATTATCCAAGAAGTTGACTTAGAAACACCCCTTTAGTACCTTGAGGCTTACATGCATTAATACCGGGTTTCTCTCTTCCGCCAATAGGTTGACATCACTGGCCTTCAACCAAAATACTTTGTATGGTGTTCGACATCAAATCATTTATTCACACCATGTGAAATGTACTGTAGTACCTTGAGGGTCATCATCATTATCGGTGATTCCTCTCACATCTGTTAATTGCTTACATCATTGACTGGTAATCAGTCGATGTCTTCCCATGTTCGACTTCAGATCATCTATTCACATGGTTAGACTTGTACTTGAGCGAAAGATTGAACGAGAATGAAGACCCCAGATCTAGTTTCATCCATCTGGGCTACGATATTTTTAGGAGTACTAAATCAAATGTACAATGGCCTTACATTCATGGTCATCCATTCATGGGTCTATATCTATTGACGAATATATTTGTACATGTAATGAAAGTTTATAAGTTGAGCATGGGTATGCCTTCCCTCAGCAAGTTCATGAGAAAAAATCAAATTATCATGATATATGTATTGTAATTGATGCAGGTCACCTTCCACTTCGAAACCTCCTCTCCACATAGTAAAGTATTTCACTCGACATACATATTTACAACTTCATACTTTAGGGGGCAATTATTACAGATCCATTTGGGCACATCAACCCCGACTTACAGATCAGTACTATTAGGGCCCATCAAACCCTAATTCAGTTGTTACATGCCCTAATGAAGTCAACCATCAGAATGCCTCCTTCCCAAGAGATTCCATGATTGAAATCATCCAAAAACTGCCTCTAAGAAGATCAGCGCAGGCAGGCCTTTATCAGGGTGCACTGCAGTGCAACCCAGTACACTGCTAGGGTGCATTACAGCACACTTGAGCCCTCTTTGGCCTGCATTGGGCGAATTTGAGCGAAATATGCATTGGGGTTTGGAATATTCTTATCCATAGGATGCCTCTAGAAGTTTTCCAAGGCTATCCACTCCTTTGGGCTCGAAATTGGATGAGGGAGGGAGTTAAGGAACATCAATCCCTTTATCCCTTCCTCCATGGAACTAAATCCTAAGTTTGGGAGGGCATTCATTATCACCATTTATGGCATAACTTCCTTCATTCACCTATAAAAAGACCACTCATCTAAGTGATCAGGGGCTAGAAATCATTGAATTATAGGGAGATGTTGTTAGTATGAGACTTGAGTTGGTTTCAAGTATTGTAATGATGTCAAAATGTCTTGCTTGTTATGAGGAGAGGATGGGATTGAACTGGAGGAGTGACACTGAATCAAGAAAAATGGGTTGTAACTCTTCCTTTTACTCATAAAGTGTTCAAAGCTTTTTCCATATGCTTGTATTATTTATTGATGCTTTCATATGTGTATTATGTACTTGATTCCATTCTATGTTTAATCAATAGATCATTATCATATGCTTTGATCAGTTTTTGTCTTCTGTATGTGTGCAGGTACTTTTCAAGTGGATTAAGTACGGAAAGGAGCGACAGAATTGGTCAAGGGAGATAAGGAGCAAGCGAAAGCTTCAAGTAGGCTTCTTTACTGTCTTATTTAATATATTGGTTATATAAAAAGTAGAGAATGCTTTGCATTGTTGTTATAGACTTAGCTACTAGTCTAGGGGTTTAAGTGTTTATCCGTAGGCACTAAAACTTCCCAAAACAAGATCATCGGGCATCTATTATTGAGATGGATGATAAGCTTTGTGATCAAGTTGTTTCTATTTTGATTCACCCTAGATCTAATTATAGTTATGTAAGTCCTAACCTGGTGGATATGTGTAGTTTGAATAAAGAAGTGCATGCAAAATCTTGGTTATTGTAGTTGGCTACATGTACAAAGAAGAGAGTCCATCATTGGGTAAGAGATCATGAATTTGAATTGAATGGTATGCCTACCTCAACACATTTGAGTGTACTATTGTTGGGATCACATAGTATGCTTTTGGGTATGGACTAGTTATATCTTCATAGGACTAAGGTGCACTACTATGACAAATTTATTGAATGCTTGGATGACAACGAGGAACAAAGAATATTGCAGGGTAAGGAGAAAGGCACATCATTTAGAATGGTGACCGCTATGCAAGAAAAGTGTAGTCGCAAAAAAGGGCGTGTGTTATTTGTAGTGAATATTTCTAGTGAAAGGTAAGGATGTTGAGGATGCACAAGTTATGAAGAGGTACTCGATCTTGCAACAATTTTAGGATGTGTTTCCAATAGAGATTTTAGAGTTGTCACCTCACAGAGAAGTGGACTTCTCTATTGAGTTGGTACCAGGGGTAGTTAATATGAAAATGGAGGAGAACTTATCCTCTCAAAAACTGACGTCCTCTAACGCTTTGCAAGTAAACAAAATGGGTCTTTAAAGGTAAACAAGTTTCACAACCTCTTCAAAATGGTGAGTTTAAGTTTTCACATGAACTTGAAAAATAAAACATTCACATGCAACTCAAAATGACAAACATGAAGAGAAGAAACCAACATTTGATGACGGAGTTCACCCCTCTTGGGCTACATCTTCGGGCTTGCTCCAATAGCTAGACCGCTCTATTGATTTCAATGGAAAATGAGTACATACAAATTGTTGAAAATAGAGTGGCTTGTTTCTCCTACAAAGAAACATTCTCCTACAAAGAATTCTCACTCAAAAAAATGACTCCCTACAACAAGTCATGAAAAGGTCAACATAAAAAGGACTCACACATCAGCTCCTTGTACTCCACCTAAAATCTAAGCATAAAAACATACAACAATTCCACATTGAAGTACTGAAAAAGGCTTCTCTCATGAACACATAATGAGAAAATACTAAAAAGAGTTGCTCTAAATAAGCAACAACTACTACAATGAAATTAGAAGGCCAGAAAACCCCTGACTAGGCTTTCTCGTGCTCAAAATTCCTTCATACTGCTTCCAAAACACTAATTATCTCTCACACTAAAAGACTTGATTATGCAAAAATTACATCATAAATTTTTAAAACTAGAAAACTGAGGCTTCCAATGAGTTCAAGACACTCAAAAACCCCCATCTAGGCTCTTCTTGAGCTCAAAAAGGTTAAAAATTGAGCAAGTTATGCTTCTCCAAGACAAGCTCTGTTATATGTCCAACAATTGGGCCAAACTTGTTAATTGTGCGACACTTTCATCCTTTTCACAGTTTGTCGAGTGACATATTTGCCCGGGACCAGCACGATTCCTCCCATAAAAGGGAAATTGGTCGCTTCCTTAAAATGAAAAATAACGCCTATTAAAAAAAACAAGGCCACATGTAGCGCATACGGTTGGGGGATAGGGCCAACAGTCCGCCCCTGCCATTGCTGGCTCCTTTCTCATTAGGCATAGTCACATGGTTGCGACGTGGCTGGGGATCAGGGCCAATTTCACACCCCCACCAGGATAACTCCCTTTCTTCCCTCCTTCGGTTATAGTAAATCATTGTGACCGGGGGTTAGGCCTTCATTGTTGCCCCCATTGGACTTGGATCCACACTAGATCCTGTGGCGTCCATAGCACCGGGGGCTGGGGATAAATCCTCGCCTCACTCCAGTAGTGCCTTATGGTTTGTGCAGGGTCATGTGGTCAGAGCATGTGACCAGGGGCTGGGGTTGGTCCCCGCCCCCTTTGACTTTCCTTTGTTGCTGATCATGTGGACGATGTTGTGACTAGGGGCTAGGGCTCACACCCGACTCCTCCCCCTAATGTGAAAACCATACCACTTTAAATATAACCTGTGACCCTAATGGGTTAAGAACCAAAGCGAAGACACAACGGTGGAGGCCTGAGTTTGAGTGCAGCAAGCCATGCGGTCGAACCTCACCAAGGCCTTGTAGCCTATACATTAAATTTTGACCAATGGGGAGGTTCCATGTGGTGGCCTCTGATTAGGACACATGGCAACCTCCTATTTGTCCACCCAAAATAGCTTCGACCAATAAAATGATGCTAACACATCCCTGTAGGGAGTGACATATGGCGAACTAGGATTTGCTCTCCGTACGGCTAGTTCACATGCTGACATCAACATGGTGTCAGCATAACGGACTGCATGGTCAGCAACCCAATCAACCCATTTACAATGTCAGAACATCATAACTTCTTCATACGACGTCGGATTGAGGTTATTCAATCATAGATGGAATCGAGAAGACGAACACTATGACTTGGCACTGGTTTTGTGAGATTCCAAGAACTTTCATTTTTCAGCCTATTATTTTTATCTATGGATCATACCTCCCCACTAGGACTTTTGGACCCCAAAACTTTATCTCCTCCTAACAAATAAGTGAGGAAAAATATCATCAAATTTCCTGATCTCAATCCTTTTTTGTTCTATTTGAACTGGTTCCTTTGAGCTACAATCAAGGTACTCTATCTTGCCTTTGCATGAAGTCCTTATCTTCCTGTCAAGAATTGAGCCACAATTCTTCTAAACATGCAAGAACAAAAACTTTGATGGATGGAATTTGAGCATTCGTCGAAAGCCACCTATCTTTGGCTTAAACAAACTTCATTTGAAGTCCCTCTTTGTTGAAGACAAACTTGACCTTCCTTATGAAAATCATAAGCAACTCAATGCTTGTTATGCACTGATTCATATTTTGCTTTATTATCCTCAAGCTGCACTTGTACTCTTCGGTACACTCGCTGCATTTGTTCAATGACATACTTGGATTTGTCCACATAATCATGGTCATCTTCTGCACAATCTTTATCAAAGATTAAATTCACAAACAAGCTTCATTTTGAAACACTTGTATTAGTGAGTGCTTGACACAACTGTAGACATACTGGACGACATACATATACTCATCCCAAAAAGTCCTCAAACAAATGGACTCATCATCAAGCCAAAATAACATAACATGTCAAAGAAAACATACTTGTTGCAAATAAGTGATTGTACATGACTTCACTTTACAAAGTACCCAAACAAGGATATACAACAAGTATTTACAATTTTACAAAGCAAGCAATCTATACAAAATAGTCGACCCATCCTTTGCCAATCCCAGGTTTATGGGTTCCCTTTCTACACCCGCTCTTATTCAAAGGTTGTCTTAGGAACTACACTAGTTTCCTCTTTGCCACATGTCACTTTCCTTGCAATGGATCACATGACCTCTTTGTTCTTCTTGGGACGAAATTCCTGATAAAGTTTCCAACATCTTTCAATCTAGTGCCCATTCAAATTGCAATGGGTACAAAAATGATTTTGCTTTCCCATTGGTAAGGAAGTATTCATAACAAGGAGAGATTCCTCATGCTTTTTCCCAAGGATTTGATCCATCCTTTTGATCATCGCCTTATCTTGCTCACAATTGGCCACACAATGGTCAGTTGCATCACAAAATGTGCAAGGAAACATGTCCCATAAATAATAAAAATCACCAACATTTTTAAAATCCCCCTGACACTTATACTTGTCCTTTGGGATGTGACTTTGATGAAGAGGACTAGACTTTGCATGTCCTTTGAAACATTCATCTCTCTTTAGAGACAATTTTCCATCATCACTACCATCATGGTGTGACATATCATCACTTGATGATTTCTTTGCTTAAACAAACGTAGATCACTCTCCAATTTCTCCATGACCATAACCCAACCCTTCATATCATGGTCAGTCCTTCACCTCGATAGGATTAGTGATACCCTGGCCATTGATTCCGAGACCTCTTCCTTCATAACCCATCGTAGTTACAAGTTTCATACCAATACCTTTGGTATGCTTTTCAAAAGCTCCAAAATATGTGTTATCAACATAAACTAAAGGAGTATAACTAGAGATGCTAATTACGTCCTTTGATTTGTCACCCATCCTTTCTGTTTCAGATGTTGATGACGAAGTAGATGATGACTCAAACCACCCACTCTTACCAACGGGCACATAGGGAGAATCTTTTAGATGTTGGCAAAACTCGCAAACATCATTCTCAAAATAGGGTCAATATCTTGTCTTTGGACCATGCCCACAAATTGGCTTCATCTTGGAGGGATTCTTTGTTGCTTATGGAATGGAACTCTCACCAGTTTGTTCCTCCACTACATACTGCAATTGTAGGCGCATTTTTCCTATTCTCCTCCTCTGCAACTTCAAGCAACCTCCTCAGCTCAACATTCTCCATTCGAAGAGACAAATTAATCCCCTCCAACTGTTGAAGTCTTTCACGCTTTAATTTCTTTCCCATACTTGCAACTTGGTTAGAACCATCTCTAATACCACCTAACCTCAAAATGGAGGAGAACTTATCATCTCAAAAACTATCCATCCTCTGATGCTTTGTAGGTAAACAAAATGGGTCTTAAAAGGTAAACAAGTTTCACAACCTCTTCAAAATGGTGAGTTTAAGTTTTCACACGAAATTGAAAAATAACACATTCACATGCAACTCAAAATGACAAACATGAAGAGAAGAAACCAACATTTGATGACAAATTTCACCCCTGTTAGGCTACATCTTCGGGTCTCCTCTAACAACTAGACCACTCTATTGAATTCAGAGGAAAACGAATACATACAAATTTTTGACAACAAAGTGGCTTGTTTCTCCTACAAAGAATCATTATCCTACAAAGAATTCTCACTCAGAAAAATGACTCCCTACAACAAGTCATGAAAAGGTCAACATAAAAAGGGTTCACACATTAGATCTTAGTAATCCACCTTAAATCCAAGCACAAAAACATACAACAATTCCACATTGAAGTTTTGAAAAGAGCTTCTCTCATGAACATAATGAGAAAAAAACTAAAAAGAGCTTCTCTACAGAAGTAACAACTATTGCAGATGAAATTAGAAGGCTAGAAAACACCTTACTAGGATTTTTCCATGGCCAAAATGCCTTCATACTGCTTCGAGGACACTAATTGTCTTTGGCACTAAAATACTTGATTATGCAAAAGGTCCATCATAAAGTGCTCAAATAAGAAATTGGATATTGCCAATGAGTTCAAGACGCTCAAAAACCCCCATTTAGGCTCTTATTGAGCTCAAAAGGGTTAAAAATTAAGCAAGTTATGCTTCTCCAAGCCAAGTTGTGTTATTTGTCTTGCAATTTGGCCAAACCTGCTAATTGTGCGACATTTTTGTCCTTTTCACAGTTCATCGAGTGACAAATTCGCTCGAGACCAGCATGATTCCTACTAGAAAATGGGCAATTGTTGCATTCTTAAATTGCCCAATAATGCCTATGTGCAAAAACAGAGTGACATGGAGGGCATACAACTAAGGGTTGGGGCCAACGGTCCGCTCCCGTCGGTACTGGCTCTTTTCTCATCGGGCATAGTCACATGGTGGCGACATGGTTGGGGGTCGGGACCAACTACTAGCCCCCTTCGGGATAACTCCCTTTCTTCTCGCCTTTGGTTACGGCGAATTGTTGTGACCGGGGACCAGGCCTTAACTATTGCCCCTATCGAAATTCGCTCCTTGCTAGGTCTCGTGGCATGAATAGCACCAGGGACTAGGGCTAGAGCTTAATCCCCACCTCACTCTGGTAACCCCTTATGGTTTTGCAAGGTCACGTCATGAGAGCCCATGACCAGGGGTTGGGGTTGGTCCCCGCCCCCTCTGAATTTCCTCCGTCTTCAGTCCTGTGGATGGTGTTGTGACTAGGGGCTAGGGCCAATGCCAGACCCCCCCTCCCCAATGTGAAAAGCATACCACTTTAAATATAACCCGTGACCCTAATGGGTTAAGAACCAAAGTGATGATGTGATGGTGGAGGTTAGAGTTTGTGTGCAGCAGGTCATACGATCAAACCCCACCGAGGCCTTTGGGCTTAGACATAAAATTTTGACCAACGAGGAGGTTCCATGTGGCAACCTCTGATTGGGCCACGTGGCGACCTCCTATTGGGCCACCCAAAACAATTTCGACGAATCAAATGTTGCCAACACATCCCTGTACAGAGTGATATATGGAGGGATATGATTGGACCTCCACATGTCGAGTTGGAATGTTGACATCAGAATGATGTCAGCAGTACAAACTGTCCAGTGAGCACATATGCAATTTTTTTTTTATTGTTGGTAAAAAACTTCAGAACGTCATAACTTCTTCATATGACATCAAATTGAGGTGATTCAAGCATCGTTGGAATCAGGAAGATGAATAATATGACTTGACTCTAGTTTCAAGAGATTCCAAGCACTTTCATTTTTGAGCCTATTTTTTATCTTTAGATCATACCACCCCACTAGGAACTTTTGGACCCCAAAAGTTTATCTCCTCCAGACAAATAAGCGAGGAAAAAGATAATCAACTTTCCTGATCTCAATCCTTTTTTGTTCTATTTGAACTGGTGCCTTCGAGCTACAATCAAGGTACTCCTCCTTGCCTCTACATTAAGTCCTTATCTTCCTGTCAAGAATTGAGCCACAATTCTTCTAAACATGCAAAAACAAAAACTTCGATGAATGGAATTTGAACATTCTCTCCAAAACCATCTTTATTTAGATTAAACAAACTTCATCTTGAAGTCCCTCTTTGTTGAAGAAAAACTTGATCTTCCATTTGGAAATCATAAGAAACTCAATGGTTGTCATGCACTGATTCATATTTTTCTTTATTTTCCTCAAGATGCACTTGTACTCTTCGGTACACTAGATGCATTTGTTCAATCACATACTTGGCTTTGTCCCTATAATCATGGTCATTTTATGCACCATCTTTATCAAAGATTAAATTCACAAACAAGCTTCATCTTGAAACACTTGTATGAGTAAGTGCTTGACACAACTGTACACACACTGAACGACATACATATACTCAACCCGAAAATTCCTCTGACAAATGGACTCGTCATCAAGCCAAAAAAACATAACATGTCAAAGAAACACACTTTTTGCAAATAAGTGATTGTACATGACTTCACTTTACAAAGTACCCAAACGGGAATATACAACAAGTATTTACAATTTTACAAAGCAAGCAAACTATACAAAATAGTCTACCTATCCTTTGCCTATCCAAGGCTTATGGGTTCTCTTTCTACACTCGCTCTGCTTTGAAAGTTGTCTTAGGAACTACACTAGTTTCCCCTTTGCCACATGTCGATTTCCTTGCAGTGGATCACATGGCCTCTTTGTCCTTCTTCAGACGAAGTTCAAGATAAAGTTTCCAACATCTTTCAATTTGGTGCCCATTCAAATTGCAATGGGTACAAAAATGATTTCTCTTGCCCATCAACAAGGAAGTATTCATAAAAAGGGGAGATTCCTCATACTTTGTCCCAAGGATTTGATCCATCCTTTTGACCATTGCCTTACATTTATCACAATTGGCCACACACTGGTCAATTGCATCACAAAATGTGCAAGGAAACATGTCCCATAAATAATCAAATCACCAACATTTTTAAAATCCCCGTGACACTTATACTTGTCCTTTGGGCTATGACTTTGACGAAGATGAATTGACTTTGCATGTCCTTTGTAACCTTCATCTCTCTTTAGAGACAATTTTCCATCATCACTACTATCATGGTGTGACATATCATCACTTGATGATTTCTTTGCCTCAACAAACTTAGATCACTCTCCAATTTCTCCATGACCATAACCCAACCTTTCATATTGTTGTCGTTCCTTCACCTCGATAGAATAGTGATACGTTGGCCAATTATTTCGAGACCTCCTCCTTCATAAATCATCTGGGTTAAAATATTCATATCAATACTTTTGGTATGCTTTTCAAAAGCTACAAAACATGTGTTATCAACATAAACTAAAGGAGAAGAAACTAGAGATGCCAATTACCTCCTTTGATTTGTCACCCATCCTTTTTGTTTCAGATGTTGATAATGAACTAGATGATGACTCAAGCCACCCATTTTTACCAATGAGCACAGAGGGAGAATTTTTTAGATGTTGGCAAAACTTGCAAACATCGTTCTATACATAGGGTCCATATCCTGTGTTTGGACCATGCCCACAAATTGGCTTCATCTTGGAGGGATTATTTGTTGCTTCTGGGATGGAACTCTCACCAGTTTGTTCCTCCACTACATACTGCAACTGTAATCGCATTTGCCTTTTCTCCTCCTCTACAACTTCAAGCAACCTCCTCAGCGCAACATTCTCCGTTTGAGGAGACAAATTAATCTCCTCCAACTGTTGGAGTCTTTCACGCTT
This sequence comes from Pinus tabuliformis, assembly GCA_031772625.1. NCBI lineage: Eukaryota > Viridiplantae > Streptophyta > Pinopsida > Pinales > Pinaceae > Pinus > Pinus tabuliformis. The sequence goes on from CM062820.1 coordinate 692,112,776, forward strand.
TAATTTCTTGCCCATACTTGCTACTTGGTGAGAATTATCTCTAATACCACCTGACTTGAAAATGGAGGAGAACTTCTCCTTTCAAAAATTGACCATCCTCTCACGCTTTGCAAGTAAACAAATCGGGTCTTAAAAGGTAAACAAGTTTGATAGCCTCTCAAAATGGCGAGTTTAAGTTTTCACATGAACTTGAAAAAGAACACATTCACATGCAACTCAAAACAACAAACATGAAGAGAAGAAACCAACATTTCATGATGGAGTTCACCCCTCCTGGGCTACATATCCAGGCCTGCTCCAATAGCTAAACCGCTCTATTAATTTCAGTGGAAAGTGAGTACATACAGATTGTTGACAATAGAGTGGATTGTTTCTCCTACAAAGAAACATTCTCCTACAAAGAATTCTCACTCAGAAAAATGACTCCCTACAGAAAGTCATGAAAAGGGTATCATGAAAAGGACTCACACATCAGGTCCTTGTACTCCACTTGAAATCCACGCAACAAAAACATCCGACAATTCCACATTGAAGTACTAAAAAGAGCTTTTGTCGTGAACACATAATGAGAAAAGACTAAAAAGAATTGCTTTATAGAAGTAACAACTACTGCATATGAAATTAGAAGGCTGGAAAACCCCTAACTAGGCTTTCTCCATGCTAAAAATACCTTCATACTTCTTACAAATCATTGATTGTCTCTGGCACTAAAAGACTTGATGATGAAAAAAGTCCATCATAAAGTGCTCGAATCATAAAACTAAGGCTGCTAATAAGTTCAAGATGCTCAAAAACCCCCATCTAGTTCTTCTTGAGCTCAAAAAGGTTAAAAATTGATAAGGTTATGCTTCTCCAAGACAAGATCTACTATATGTCCTACAATTTTGCCAAACCTACTAACTATGCAACATTTTCACCCTTTTCACAGTTCATAGAGCAACAAATTCACCCGAGACCGACGTGATTCCTGTCATGAAAGGGGCAAATTGCCGCCTCCTTAAATTTCCCAATAATGCCTGTGCGCAAAATCAAGGCCACATGGAGTGCATACGGTTGGGGGCTGGGGTTAATGGTCTACCCTGTCGGTGCTGACTTCTTCTCGTTGGGCGTAGCCACATGGTGGCGACGTGGCTGGGGGTCGAGGCCAACTGCTCATCCCCACCAAGATATCTCCCTTTCTTCCTGCTTTCAGTTACAGTGAATCATTATGACCGAGGGTTAGGCCTTAACTGTCTCCCCCGTCGAACTTGGCTCCATGCCAGGTCCCATGGCGTCCATAACACCAAGGATTGGGGTTGAATCCTCACCCCGCTCCCGTAGCGCCTTATGGTTTTTGCAAGGTCATGCCGTGATAACCCGTGACCAAGGGTTGGGGTTGGTCCCTACCCCCTCTAACTTTCCTCTGTTGTCGGTCTTATGGATGATGTTGTGACCAGGGTCCTGGGCTAACACCCAAACCCTCCCCCAAATGTGAAAACTATACCACTTTAAATATAACCTTTGACCCTAATGGGTTAGTAACCAAAGTGATGACGTGACAATGGAGGTAGGATTTTGTGTGCGACAAGTCATGCGATCGAACCCCACCGAGTCCTTTGGGTCTAAACATAAAAATTTTACCAATGAGGAGGTTGCATGTGGCGGCCTTCGATTATGCCACATGGCGACCTCCTATTGGGCCACCCAAAACCACTTCGACCAATAAAATGATGCCAACACATCCCTGTATAAAGCGACATATGGCGGGTTATGATTGGCCCTTCATATGCTTAGTTCGCATGCTGATGGTAATATGATGTCAACAATACGGACTACCTAATGAGTAGTCTAGTCAACCCATCTGCAAAAAAAAAAAAAAAAAAATCGTCAAAAACTTCAGAATGTCATAACTTTTTCATATGACGTCAGATTGAGGTGATTCAAGCATCATTGGAATCAAGAAAACGAACACTACGACTTGAACCTGGTTTTGGGAGATTCCAAACACATTCATTTTTGAGCCTATTTTTGATCTCTGTATCATACCTCTCCCCACTAGGAACTTTTGGACCCCAAAAGTTTAACTCCACCTGGAAATTAAGTGAGAAAAAAGATCTTCAACTTTCTAGATCTCAATCCTTTTTTGTTTTATTTGAACCGGTGCCTTTGAGCTACAATCAAGCTACTCCACCTTACCTCTTCATGAAGTCCTTATCTTCCTATCATGAATTGAGCCACAATTCTCCTAAACATGTAGGAATAAAAAATTCGATGGACGGAATCTGAAAATTCTCTCCAAAACCATCTTTCTTTGGCTTAAACAAACTTCATATTGAAGTCCCTCTTCACTGAAGGCAAACATGATCTTCCATCTGAAAATCAGAAACACCTAAATGCTTGTCATGCACTGATTCATATTTTGCTTTACTGTCCTCAAGCTGCACCTGTATTCTTCTGTACACTGGTTGCATTTGTTCAATGACATATTTGGCTTTGTTCATATAATCATGGTCATCTTCTGCACAATCTTTATCAAAGATTAATTTCACAAACAAACTACATCTTGAAACACTTGTATCAGTGAGTGCTTGACACAACTATAGACATATTGGACGACATACATATACTCATCCCAAAAAGTCCTCAAATAAATGGATGCATCATCAAGCCGAAACAACATAACATGTCAAAGAAAACACACTTGTTTCAGATAATTGATTATACATGACTTCACTTTACAAAGTACCCAAACGAGAATATACAACAAGTATTTACAATTTTACAAAGCAAGCAAACTATACAAAATAGTCTACCCATCCTTTGCCTATCCCAGGCTTATGGGTTCTCTTTCTGCACCCACTCTACTTTGAAGGTTGTCTTAGTAACTACACCAATTCATCTTTGTTGCCCGTCACTTTCATTGAAATGGATCTCATGACCTCTTTGTCCTTCTTGGAATGAAGTTCCGGATAAAGTTTCCAACATCTTTCAATATGGTGCCCATTCAAATTGCAATGGGTACAAAAGTGACTTTGCTTTCCCATCGACAAGGAAGTGTTCATAACAAGGAGAGATTCCTAATGCTTTATCCCAAGTATTTGATCCATCCTTTTGACCATCGCCTTAAGTTGCTCATAGTTGACCACACAATGGTCAGTTGCATAAAAAAATGTGTAGGGAAACATGTCCCATAAATAATCAAAATCACCAACATTTTTAAAATCCCCATGACACTTATACTTGTCCTTTGGGTTGTGACTTTGATGAAAAGGAATGGACTTTGCATGTCCTTTGAAACATTCATCTCTCTTTAGAGACATTTTTCCATCATCACTACCATCATGGCATGACTATCATCACTTGATGACTTCTTTGCCTCAACAAACTTAGAGCACTCTCCAATTTCTCCATAACCATAACCCAACCCTTCATATCATGGTCATTCCTTCACCTCGATAGCATTAGCGATACCTTGTCCATTGATTCTGAGACCTCTTCCTTCACAACCCATCTGAGTTAAAAGCTCCATACTGATACCTTTCATATGGTTTTCAAAAGATGCAAAATATGTGTTATCAACTTAAAATGAAGGAGTAGAACTAGAGATGCTAATTACCTCCTTTGATTTGTCAGCCATCCTTTCTATTTGAGATGTTGTTGACAAAGTATATGATGACTCAAGCCACACACTTTTACCAATGGTCACATAGGGAGAATCTTTTAGATGCTGACAAAACTCACAAACATCATTCTGAACATAGGGTCCATATCTTGTGTTTGGAGCATGCCAAAAAATTGGCTTCATCTTAGAGGGATTCGTCGTTTCTTCCGGGATGGAACTCTCACCATTTTGTTCCTCCACTACATACTACAACTGTAGGCGCATTTTCCTTTTCTCCTCCCCTACAACTTCAAGCAACCTCCTGAGCTCAACATTCTCTATTCAAAGAGACAAATTAATATCCTCAAACTCCTGGAGTCTTTCACGCTTTAATTTCTTGCCCATACTAGCCACTTGGTGAGAACCAATGCTGATACCACCTAACCTAAAAATGGAGGATAATTTCTTCTGTAAAAAACTAACCGTCTTTTGACGCTTTGCAAGTAAACAAAATGGGTCTTAAAAGGTAAACAAGTTTCACAACCTCTTCAAAATGGTGTGTCTAAGTTTTCACGTGAACTTGAAAAAGAAAACTTTCACATGCAACTCAAAATGACAAACATGAAGAGAAGAAACCAACATTTGATGAAGGAGTTCACCCTTCCTGGGTAACATCTCCGGGCTTGCTCCAACAACTTAACCGCTCTATTGATTTCAGTGGAAAATGAGTACATACAAATTGTTGATAGTAGAGTGGCTTATTTCTCTTACAAAGAAACATTCTCTTAGAAAGAATTCTCACTCAAAAAAATGACCCCCTACAACATGTCATGAAAAGGTCAACATAAAAAGGACTCACACATAAGGTCCTTATAGTCCACTTGAAAACCAAGCACAAAAACATACAACAATTCCACATTGAAGTACTAAAAAGAGCTTCTCTCATGAACACATAATGAGAAAGCACTAGAAAGGGATGCTCTATAGAAGTAACAGTTGTTGCAGATGAAATTAGAAGGTTGGAAAACCCCTTACTATGATTTCTCCATGCTCAAAATGCCTTTGTATTGCTTCCAAAACACTGATTGTCTCTCACACTAAAAGACTTGATTATGCAAAAAATCCATCATAAATTTCTAAAACCAGAAGATTGAGGCTGCCAATGAGTTCAGGACGCTAAAAAATCCCCATCTAGGCTCTTCTTGAGCTCAAAAAGGTTAAAAATAGAGCAAGTTATGCTTCTCCAAGCCAAGCTTTGCTATTTGTCATGTAATTTGGCCAAACTTGCCAACTATGCTACATTTTCGCCCTTGTCGTAGTTTGTTAAGCAACAAATTCGCTCAAGAACAACGCGATTCCTAATACAAAAGGGGAAATTCGTGGCCTCCTTAAATTACCCAATAACACCTATGCACAAAAACAAGGCTGCATGGAGCGTACATGGCCGAGGGATGGGGCCAACGGTCTTCCCCCGCTGGCATTGGTTTCTTTTTCGTCGAGCGTAGTCACATGGTGGTGACGTGGCTGGGGGCCGGGTCCAACTGCCCGCACCCACTGTGCTAGCTGCCTTTCTTCTTGCGTTTGGTTACGGTGAATCATTATGATCGGGGGCTAGGCCTTAACTGCCACCCTCGTCGGACTTGGCTCCACACTAGGTCCCGTGGCATCCATGACATTGGGGGATGGGGTTGAATCCTTGCCTTCCCCGCCTCACTCTGGTAGCACCTTATGAATTGTGCAGGGTCACGTGGTGAGATCTCGTGACCAGGGGTTGGGATTGGTCCCCGTCCCTTCTGAATTTCCTTTGTCATCAGTCCTATGGACGATGTTGTGACTAGGGGGCAAGACTAACACCCAACCCCTCCCCCCAATGCGAAACCCATACCACTTTAATATAACTCGTGACCCTAATGGGTTAAGAACCGAAGCGATGACGCGACAGTGGAGGCCAGAGTTTGTGTGCAATAAGTAATGTGGTCGAACCTGACCAAGGCCTTTGTGTTGCACTAAAAATTGTCACCTTGACATTCTGCAATCTGTGTGAGTCCATTATCACTCATACTTTCCTCCTTTGCAAGTCTAAAGCCTCAGTTCTTCATATCAAGCCTTGAAAGTAAGAGAAAAGCCCTAAAAGTCTCTAAAACTCTAGTTCCACACTTTCTCTTTGCATTACCTGCAGTCCGACACCTAATGGTCATGTCGCCTATGCACCTGACCTCTCTGTCCTTGTGTTATGGTTGCGGACCCCTGTAAAAGTTAAAAAGGCGCGAGTTTATTCTAAAAAACTCACTTTCAGTCATTTCTAGAAGCTTCTAGAAGGAATCTTGAGGTGGCAAGTTCGCTCTCTTAAGGTTCATGCACTCCATACCTTAAGGAGCTAACCCCTTGATGTGAAGAGTTTATCCCTTTGAGGAAATGCAACGATCCGGAATGTTAGTACCCGCGCTACAATCTCATTGGTCAATGATGCATGTAAGTATGATATTGTTCAGCTATGCAACCCTTTTATATGGATCCCTAGCATCCATAGCTCTTCTAGTGATTATGTCCGGGAAGGAGGATTCTATCCCTTCATAGATGGACCTGTAACCTCCTCCTCTACACTATAAAATGAAGCATTGGGCTGGTTACTGGGGAGGTTAAAAGCTGAATATTTTTGAGGTGAAATGCTGCTGGAACTTAGTCTTCTTAGTTGAGCTTTTATGAGGAGAGATTACATACCTCTAAGATCTCATTTGGAAAAGTGCAAGGCTTTTCAAAGTAAAGGAAATTCCTATTTCGAACCCCAGGAAGAGCTTGTTCAACATCAAGGCTGAAAAGGTTGTAAGGTTCTTCTACTTCAAAGTTAATACAAATAAGTTTGTTTTTCTCAATACGCTGTTCATTTGTGGTTTATTTTATGGATTCCTTGATCACCATAATAGACATGATTTATGATATTTGCTATGCAGGTGCTATTTGATGTTTGCTTGTTTGTGATTGCAGGTATTTAAAGATAACTCTTTCGGAAAATCGAGGGATGACTACAACGAACAAGCGTTGGATCTAAGGTAGGATCGTAACAGCTCTATAGTCTTTATTTGTAAATTGCATATGTCTAGAGAAAGATAGATTTATTTGTCTGTTTGTTGCTAAATTATCTTGTGATACTAGGGAGATCGGTCTTATCTACAAGATCGATTTATCCGGCCAACAAATTGGCGACTCCGCTGGGGAATGAATTTGGTTTTTGGTTTTCCTTTGTTTTGACTTGAGAAAAGTGTTTTCATTTTTGGTTTTTGATTGATGTATACTGGTTTGGGTAGTTTTTAAATCTGGGAGTATTTTTTATTTTTTTTGCAGTTTTTAGGGGACCACACTTTCTCTTCACAGACAGTGCGGGCATCTTCGCACTTTTCCTTTAGTAAATAGAGCGTGACCGCACCTATTACTTCTGGAGCCTGCGGACCCTGTAAATTTTTTTGAAAAACCTAAAATACCTTTTTCCAGTTAGGTTTAGGTTTGATTTAGAAGCTTTAGGGTCTACCCAGATATCTGTTTTTTCCTGTCAAAAACCTCTTGTGAGTGAGTTCCGATAGTATTTGTGTTTTAGATGATTTTCTAGAAGTTTGCATGCTTGGAGTGGTTTTCACTTGGTCTATGTAGTGACTCAAAGATCAAAAGCCTGAGAAACCTTAGATCACCCTGGTGTCTTTTTGTCTTCTTGATGAGTCTGACTTGGTTGTGAAATCTATCCTTTATGAGAAATAGATTCAGTTTTCTCGTTGCAAATCTTTGAACAAACTTTGTCATAAGTTTTGAATTTCATTTTTACAAAAGAAAACATAGCTAGATGTTTTTTGGTTGATTTGTTATTATGAACAAATGAATCCTTAGTTTATTGAACAACTAAGTAAAACGTCCTAAAAAAGAATTGAAGGTTTCAATTATATAGATTTTAAAGTTTTTATATCTTAAAATTTGTTTTTGTAGTTTTGAGTGCTTTTCTAGAACTTGTAGATCTCTTTTGAAAGGAAAATTGTTTTTCTTGTAGTTTCGAGTTTTGAAAAAGGAAAGGAATTTATTGTGAAAATTTATTATTAGTCTCATTTTGAGTTCTTATTGAAAAAGACAAAAAGATTTTCTTTTCATTCTCATGTTGAAAGAAAGATTTGTTTCTTAAAGAATTGCATTCTCGAACTCTTTCTTTTAGCTAGAATTTCATTGAAATAAAAATGAATTGTTTATCATTTTAGGTGCATTTTTTAGCATTTGGAGTAGAGTCTTCACACCATCAAAGTTTCATTTCCATACCTATTGACTTAAGGAACAACCCATAAAAGCAACACTTAATTAAAATTGATCTAGTAATTTTTATTTTTATTTTATTTATTTATTTTATTTTTTTTAATTTCTGGGGCTCTTATCACCAATATAGCTTAGGCTAGTATCTTGGAGTAGGGAGTCACTAACTCTCCAAGATAGTTAAAACAAACAAGTAGATATATCTTGCGGTAGGAAATAAATCCAACTGTAATTGATACATTCTGGGAAGCTTCTCTTAAAGGAGTCGATCACGAGATCATGTCTGAACCTTTGAGAGAATCAAGTCTGTTTCATTGGGAAAGATAGAAGATTTGCGCGTATTGTTGAGAATGCAACAAGATGATGGAGCTTAGTGGAAAGAAGTCGCCTTCACTAAGTGGGCCCGCAGGCTATTTTTGGCGCAAAGTCTATTTTTAGACATATGGATCATGGTCTATGAGTTGCAGGATGCTATTTGTGGATGATTGGTCATGTTGGTAAAAATAGATGGACTTCTATTTTTAGACATATGGGCGGAGTCTATTTTTAGACTGCCAGGCTAAAAATAGAACAGTCGAATATTATTAGCTCATAATAATATTTGGACTATAAACATTATCTTATCCTCTTGGAGCACTTCAGTTTGAGCTACAGATGTGGCACATGCAACTGTAAGAAGGAAATACACTTTTCTTGTGGGTCAGTTGAGCTATTGCATGCAGGACTTCAATTAGAACTCATGTGGTTGAGTTTCGGTGGAGTTGTGTTTAATTTGACTTGGTTAAACTAGTTGTATTTAGTTTAACTACAAATAGACTAGTGATGAGTGATGTGAATTAATTGTTAAATTAATTCACTAATTATTAACTCATAAAACAACTAAATAATACAACAGTTAACTCAGTGCATGGACAGTTCAGTGGAGACAGGTGGTAGAGGTTGAGATTGCTATCAGTTGTGACTATAGCTGTGTATGAGATCTTGCACAGTCAATGGGATTGAGTAATGCCAATGAGGATTGCATGGTTCAGCCAAGGAAATACGAGTTTGCTTCAGCCATTTATCATTATTCTCTTGCAGGATTGCGCAGTGGAGGCAGGCAAACAGTGGAGGAGATTTGAGGAATCGGATCTGAGCTAGTTTGTGTGTAACAGGTGGAGATAGTATTGAGTACTTGTGAGGAGTATTGTACTATGTATTGTTACATGTTCTCAATCAATACAATATACAGACAGTGTGGGGTTTTCAGCTGTATGCTTTCCCCGAGTTACATACTATGTTAATGTGTGCATGCGATTGATGTTTCATTGATTTTAATGCTGCTAAATTGATGATCAACGTAGAGGAGGTTATGTATTGTGCATGTATTCCACAGTAGTGTATAATCAGGATAATCTCTGTGAATAAGTGTCACATTATTCAAAATTTCTACATGGTATCGGAGCTGTTGATCATCAGATCTATTATTCAGAAAGTGTTTACATTTTATTTCTTCAGGAAAAGTCTGTAATCGGGCCAGGTAGCCTCTGGATTCATCCTTCCTTTGGAAGGTGAGATATTCGGTAAAAGCCCATACAGTCAATCTCTGTACGAGAAATACTTTGTTCTCACGAATTCTATATCAGAGGCGGTTGAGTTTTGAGCTGGTGGAATTCGAATTTGCAGCAGTGTTTTCTTGGTGTCAACATTGCAATGTCTTTCAACGGATTGCGATTGGAGTATGCTCTTGAGGGCAGCTCGAACTATATTGCATGGAAGGACAGGATGGAGGCGGTGTTAGATGATAATGGGCTGAAGGAGTTCATAGAGGCTGAGGTCCCAAAGCCTACTGATGCTGCCGAAGCTGAGGTTTGGCAAAAGAAGACAACAAAGTGTCGAAGGATTCTGTTGGAGGGCGTGAAGGATCACATTGTGTCCAGCTTGCATGGAAAGGCTTCTCCATACTTGATGTGGAAAGCGTTGACAGATCTATTCCAAAGCAAGAGCGATCAGAGGAAGCTGGCACTCAAGGATAAACTCAGAAACATTAAATGCGAGAAGGGAGACAGTATGCCCAAGTATCTCACGAAGTTCACTCAGTGCAGGGATGAGCTGGGAAGTGTGGGGGTGACTTTCGATGATGAGGACTAGGTGAGCTTGGCTCTCCTTGGTCTTCCGAAGAGTTGGAATTCCTATCAGGACTCTGTCAATGGTCGAGAGAAATTGTCAGGATGGGAGAGACTTTGGTCAAATCTTGTGCAGGAGGAGATCAGGCGGAATACCAGGGACGGATCTTCATCAAAGGCACCTGATGAAGAAAATTACGCTTTGGCTACCAAAGAAAAGAAGGGGAAGAACAAGAAAGCTTCTCATTCCGGTGCGAAAGGCAAGAAGTAGGATATGTCCAAGGTGAAGTGTTTTCACTGTCACCAGCACGGACACTATGCCACTAATTGTCCGCAAAAGAAGAAGAACAAGCACGCTGTTGGATCTGCAGCAGGAGAGGCTCTAGCCTCGCAGTTTGAGCTTGATTTTTCATTGATCGCATGCTTGGTATCAAGTGTGATGGGATCAGTATGGTTCTTGGTCAGTGGTGCGTCTTTTCACATGACAGGAGATCGAGATTTGTTTTCTGATCTGGAGGAGAAAGATCTTGGAGTGCACATCGAGATGGGTGATGATGGTAGATATAGTGCGACCAGTATCGGTACCATTTCCTTTCAAAGGGAGTCTGGTAAACCCTTCGTATTTAAGGAAGTGATGCATGTTCCAGGATTGAAGAAGAATCTTATCTCTATGGCAATGTTAGAAGACAAGGGATATGATGTTGTTTTTTAGCGAGGGAAAGGCTTTCCTGTGTAGTAAGACAACTGGAGAAACCTGGAAGATAGGGGCTCGAGTCAGGAACCTTTATCAGTCGCATGTAGATGGTTGCGTAGCAAGGAAGAAGGATTGGTGAGCCGGGATGATGGCGAGCTGTGGCACAGGAGATTGGGTCACCTTCACCATGGAGCCTTGAAGATACTGCAACAGATCACTACTGGGCTTCCTAAAGGCACTCTTGCGTAGTCAGATTAGTGCAAGGGGTGTACTTTGGGAAAGTTTGTGAAAGCCACCTTTCACGAGAAGGATAGTCGCACCACGACAATCCTTGAGAGAATTCACATAGACATGTGTGGACCTTTCTCAGTAGCTTCGACATCAAAGCACAGGTATTATGTGATCTTTGTTGATGATTTCTCTCGAAAGTGTTGGATCTTCTTCATGCAGAAGAAGAGCGAGACATAATCAAAGTTCTGTGAGTTCAAAGCACTGATTGAGAAGGAGTCAGGGAAGAAGGTGAAGGCTCTTAGGAGCGACAATGGTGGTGAATACATCTCTGGCAAGTTCAAGGATTTCTGTAGTGCAGAAGGGATTCGAAGAGAGCTCATAGCTCCCCATAACCCACAACAGAATGGGGTTGTTGAGCGGAAGAACAGAACGATCGTGGGTGCTGCACGGGCGATGTTGCATGATCAGGGCCTACCCCTTCACTTGTGGGCGGAAGCATGCAATACTGCAGTATATGTGCAGAACCGTTGTCCTCACAGGATACTTGGCATGAGTACACCCGAGGAGGCTTATTCTGGTAAGAGGCCTGATATTTCTCATTTGAGGATTTTTGGTTCTAACGTTTACATGCATGTGACGAAGGATGCCAGGAAGAAGTTGGAGCCGACCGCAGAGGTTGGGATATTTGTGGGGTACACTGATACGCCCCACAACTATCGTGTGTATTTGCCAGACAGTGGCAAGACTGTTGTGCGACGGGATATAAAATTTCAGGAGGAGAAAGCCATGAAGTGTTCTCTTGAGAGGGAGCCACACTTGCATGCAGATGAGGAGCTATTAGTTCCTAAGGATGAGCTTCAGGACGTGGATCAGCCACAGGACGAAGTTCATGGAGTGGAAGAAACCACTCATGCAGCGCCAACCATCAGAGGGCGAAAGCGCTTGACAGACGCTGAGCGACTGGCTCAAGATGCAGAGAAGGTTGTAGGACCACCTACAGCTCAACGTAGACAAAGAGAGTCACTTGGTCGGTACACTAGATACATGGCTCTTGTGAGAAAATGTGTTGTGACTGAGCCATCCTCTTTCAAGGAAGCTGTGGAGGATCCTGCATGGGTAGATGCCATGGTGGAAGAGTATGATTCGATTGTCAGAAACAGTGCATGGGAGATTGTCCGAAGACCGGAAGTGAAATCAGTGGTGGGTTCGAGATGGATCTACAAAGTTAAGCAGGCAGCTAACGGGAGTGTGGAGAAGTACAAGGCAAGATTTGTTGCCCGAGGCTTTTCACAGATAGAGGGGATCGATTATGAGGAGACCTTTGCACCTGTCGCAAGGTATTCTTCCATACGGATGATTCTTGCTCTCTCAGCGCAGATGGGGTGGCACATTCATCAGATGGATGTGAAGACTGTGTTCCTCAATGGAGTCATTGAGGAGGAGGTGTACATAGAACAGCCCGAAGGTTTCGAGATCTTCAGTAGCGAGTCGCATGTGTGCAGGCTCAAGAGAGCGTTGTATGGGTTGAAACAAGCACCACGTGCTTAGTACACATGGATAGACAGTTATTTCACCGGACTTGGATTCTCCAAGAGTGAGGCGGATCCTAACCTATACCAGATTGTGGTGGAGGGTAAGTTGCTTATCATTTTACTTTATGTAGATGATTTGATTCTAACGGGTGATGAGCTGTTGATACTTTCATGCAAGGATGACCTTGCTAAGGAGTTTGAGATGAGGGACTTGGGCCTCCTTCATTATTTCCTGGGAATGGAAATCTGGCAGTGCAGTGATGGACTATTTGTTTCTCAGGGTAAGTATGCTCGGGAGATATTGGAGAAGTTCAACATGCATGGCTGCAAGCCCGTTGATACTCGTCTTCCTGGAGGTTGGAGGAAGGAGTATGCTACTTCAGCAGAAGTAGTGGATGCCACTGTTTATCGAAATTTGGTGGGGTCGCTTATGTATTTGGTCATTACACGACCCGATATATGCTATGCTGTTAACCAGCTTTCACAAGCTATGGTTAATCCAACCAAGCTCTTATGGAAGGCATGCAAGCATGTATTGCGTTATCTCAGAGGCACATCAGGATATGGATTGTGGTACAAACAAGAGGATGAGGTGAAGCTATGTGGCTTCACAGATGCAGATTGGGCAGGGAACCCAATGGACAGAAAGAGCACATTAGGAGGGGTCTTCAGTATCAGGTCAACAGTAGTTTCTTGGTACAGCAGGAAGCAGAGATCCGTGGCACTCACTTCAGCAGAGGCCGAGTATATGGCAGCAAGTTTGGTTGCATGTGAGGCTATATGGATGAGGACGATCCTGGTCGGGTTGTTCAGTTCATACTTGGAGCCTATTGTGATTTACTGTGATAACCAGAGTTGCATTAAACTCTCGACTAATCCAGTATTTCATGATAGATCTAAGCACATTGACATCAGGTACCATCATATCAGAGATTATGTGCAGTGGAGAATCATGTTACTTTCTTACATTCCAACGGAGGATTAGGATGCTGATATCTTGACGAAGGCGCTCACCAGGAGAAAATTCGAATACCATCGAGGCAGGATAGGGGTTGCTGATAATCCATATCTTGTTGAGAGGGAGTGTTGAGAATGCAACAAGATGATGGAGCTTAGTGGAAAGAAGTCGCCTTCACTAAGTGGGCCCACAGGCTATTTTTGGCGCAAAGTCTATTTTTAGACTATGTCTATTTTTAGACATATGGATCATGGTCTATGAGTTGCAGGATGTTATTTGTGGATGATTGGTCATGTTGGTAAAAATAGATGGACTTCTATTTTTAGACATATGGGCGGAGTCTATTTTTAGACTGCCAGGCTAAAAATAGAATAGTCGAATATTATTAGCTCATAATAATATTTGGACTATAAAGATTATCTTATCCTCTTGGAGCACTTCAGTTTGAGCTACAGATGTGGCACATGTAGCTGTCAGAAGGAAATACACTTTTCTTGTGGGTCAGTTGAGCTATTGCATGCAGGACTTCAGTTAGAACTCATGTGGTTGAGTTTCGATGGAGTTGATTGTGGAGTTGATGGAGTTGTGTTCAGTTTGACTAGGTTAAACTACTTGTATTTAGTCTAATTGCAAATAGACTAGTGATGAGTGATGTGAATTAATTGTTAAATTAATTCACTAATTATTAACTCATAAAACAACTAAATAATACATCAGTTAACTCAGTGCATGGAAAGTTCAGTGGAGACAGGTGGTAGAGGTTGAGATTGCTATCAGTTGTGACTATAGTTGTGCATGAGATCTTGCACAATCAGTGGGATTGAGTAATGCCAATGAGGATTGCGTGGTTCAGCCAAGGAAATACGAGTTTGCTTCAACCATTCATCATTATTCTCTTGCAGGATTGCGCAGTGGAGGCAGGACAACAGTGGAGGAGATTTGAGGCATCACATCTGAGCTAGTTTGTGTGTAACAGGTGGAGATAGTACTGAGTACTTGTGAGGAGTATTGTACTATGTCTTGTTACATGTTCTCAATCAATATAATATACAAATAGTGTGGGGTTTTCAACTGTATTCTTTCTGCGGGTTACATACTGTTTTAATGTGTGCATGCGAGTGATGTTTCATTGATTTTAATGCTGCTAAATTGATGATCAACGTAGAGGAGGTTATGTATTGTGCATGTATTCCGCAATAGTGTATAATCAGGATAATCTCTGTGAATAAGTGTCACATTATTCAAAATTTCTACACGTATTATAAACGGTAAATGTCAGATTAACCATTGTCGAGGAGCCTGGGGTCACTTGTTGGTAAACCTCGAATTGACCATGTTGAGGAGCCTTTGAGGGGATTGAGCTTTGTTACTCTGCCCTTGTGCGTAGATTAGATCATAGACTCTTCCCCCGGTTGTATTTTTTATTGTTGGTAACCTTAGTGTCCATAAACTTAAGATTATTTCCTAAGGTGACGGTGAAGGACGAGTCTCACTGTACCTGGAGCAGACGTCGACTAGACTCACTTGGACTCTCTGGGGGGCTCTCTTCACTCAAGATGGTTTTGTGAAGAAACTTGTGCCAGTCTGTTTCATTAAGCAGGTTGTAGGGGTAACTGTTCCAACCGCCCTTTCTGTATTAAACTTCTACTACGTTGGATTTCATCACCAACTAGTGTTTTTAGTACAGGAAGTTACTATTTGTGTGTGGTTTGAACTCTTAGATTTTTTTAAGGTGTGTCATTCATTTATTTGTTTCTTTAGAGACTTTAGGTGGTTTTATTGAAATTTTCTTTGTTTGCGTGTGAGTAATTAATATTTAATCGTGGCTGAATTACCAAGACAATCTCGTAGACTTTAGGGGAAACCTCCTGAATATTCACCAAGCCAGCTTGAAGGGCTACGAGCTCTTGTATCACCTAGTGACAATAGAGTTGGATCACCGAAAGCCAGAGAGTCATCTTTAATTGTTCATCCTGATTACCAGATACAAACAACAGAGTCTATTCAAGAGCCAATTTCATTTTCCAAAGTTACTGGTAGTATTTCTCCTTCCAGTGAATTAGTTGAAGAACCTGAAATTTATGAACCTGACACTGAACCTGCTGTTACTCCAACTTCAGGATTTGCTTCTCTAGCCTCTAGTAATCCTGGTTCACCTAGGGTAAGCAATATCATTACTCAAAATCTTCCTTCTAGCCTCATTTCTATCAAAGAACTTGTTAATCCAAAAGAAGACGTAACTTTTCCCGAAAACCAACAGATTTTAAATCTCAGGGAGCGTGAATCAATATTCTACAGTCATTTTAGGAGTGATGCTTGGTATGTTTCATTGACAAATTTTTTTAGAAAATTCGGGTCTTAATTTTTCTCCACCTTGAATTCCTTTTCATCCTACGCCAAGAGGTTATTATCCATCATCCATTATGTCAAGACAGTCATCCATGTTTTCCCAAACACCGGAAACATTTTTATCTGGCGGTCCTTCTATTCCTACGGGGTACCAGTCACTCTCTGGTACTTTTTCAGGAGCATCTCCTCGACCGATAGAACAAGTGTTATCATCTGGAAATAATGGAACTCAAGCGTTGAACGCAGAATAGATCCTTATGATGTCTGGTAGTATTCCAAATCCTCAACCTCAAGCTAGTCAGTTACTGCCTGGGGGACAACTTCAAGGTAGTCAGTTACCACCTGGGGGGCAACCTCAAGGTAGTCAGTTACCGCTTGGGGGGCAACCCCAAGGTAGTCAGTTACTGCCTGAAGGGCTTCCTCAAGTTTATCAATCTTCAGGACAATACATACCCCAAGGTCAACCTCAGACTCAGTACATACCCCAAGGTCAACCCCAGTTTCAGTACATACCTCAAGGTCAACCCCAGTTTCAGTACGTGCCTCAGGGTTATCAACCCCAAGGTCAGTACCCAACTCAAGGTTTCCAACCGCCTTCTGGTCAACCATTTTTTCAAGGAGCTGGAAATTTACCGCCTAATTATCAACCCTACGTTCAACCAGGTTATGGTCCTCCATATGCACAACCTTTTGTAGGTCCATACTCCGGAATGAACATGGTGTGGGATCCGTCTCAAACTCAACAGACTTTGCAACCTAATGTGCAATTAATTAATCAACCTGGACAACCTTTGGTTTCTGGTCCAACCCAACAATGGACCAACCTACTATTCAAACCCCTACATCTGGTACAGTTCAGCAACCTGGGCCTAGTTCACCTCGTACTTCGCCCCAAACTGCTGCAACTACTACAACCTCTGTTCAACCTACAACACCTATTTCTGGAGTATCAACAGCTCCGGTTTCTACTACGCCTGCATCAATGGAAATTCCTCAAGACTCTGTGCCTCAATCAGGACCTACGGTTCAGACTTCGGTCCAGATGCCTGCGGGACAAGCTAGTACGATTGCTACCATTGCTACAAGTCAACCACAATTTACATATCAACCGTACCAGGGGCAGTATCAATTCGGTCCTACTGTGCAAAACCCAGTTTATCAGTATCAACCGTATCCTGGCTATACTTATCAACAACCCCAGTTTAGTCCGGTTAATCCTGGTTTCCCAGGAGGTTATAACATTCCTAATGCAAATCCGATTCCAGGTTATCGTGGATATCCTCCTCCTGGAACTGGTCTTGCTACTCAAGGTTTTCGCGACCCTAACCGTCAGTTACCATTTATTGCAACTTTGGATTTACCTGTTTTGTCGCGCCTTACGAACGGTCCGATTTACTATCTTTCGTATTGGCCACTAATGCCTAATAAGTTGCCCAATGATATCCTGAAATTCGAGGGTATGTCAGGAGAGGATCCGTCAAATCATGTTATGACTTATCACCTCTGGTGTGCATCTAATTCTATCATTGATGATTCAATTCGTTTACGTCTTTTTCAACGAACTCTTATTGGTCTTGCAGCCAAATGGTGCATTGAGTTACCACGAACCTCTTTCTATAACTTTAATAAGTTAGCCACTACTTTCTTAACTCATTTTCAGTTGCCTGTCAGATACGACAATGGCACGGAACTGTTTACTTCACTAAAACAATCCACGTCCACAAAATTTTTGATCACATACATGAATGGAAACGTAGAAGGCACTTAGTGAAAGTCTTCATTCCGGATCAAATTTTAGCTGAATGGTTTATTAAATCTTTATTACCTAAAATCACTGAAGATGTAGCTAAGGGAGGAGTTGTTACTGAAGAGCAAGTCATTGCTCAGGCCCAGTACCTTAACCTCGTTTATATGCAGTTAGGTACTTTACATGAAAAAATCCCTGATCTTCCAAAACACGGTCAAATAACTGCAGCTCCTTCAGGGTCTCATGCCGCTGATGGTATGATTGGTATAGTTAGCACTAAAAGTAAGAAGAAATCTTCAAAGAATTCTTCTCCTATAATAACTTTACTTGATTCCTCGACTGGAGAATCTTCCGCTGAAATTTCTGCCGACATTCATGTCGTAGAAACATCTACGACCAAATAAAAACCCGGTAATAAAAAGAAGGGGAGGAAGAAAAATAAACAAAATTCAAAAGATAAAACAGATAAAAATGGATCTACTGACGAAAAACGAAAACCTCGTTATCCTTGTTTCATTTGCGACGAGGATCATTTTACCAAAGACTGCCCACATCGAGCATGTTAGCGCTTGAAATTTCACCTCAGGCTGAGAAAGGCAAACTCCAAGGCAACATCAAACCACTTAGCCTCGTAGCTAGCCCTAAGGGGCAGGAGAGGGCTCTCTCCGGTATATCTCGGTAAAGATCTTCAACGGGTGAGATAACCAATAAGGAAACACTGATTTTAGGCTAGTAAAGTGATAAAAAAGGTTTGAATTGGACGTTTTAAGATTTTGGTGGAAAGTTGGGGAAAGGCAATTTTGGGTGCGGGGATTGGACACAGTTTTTGCAGGGGGTTCTTTGGGGCAAGGTAGGAGACAGTATTGATGCCTTTGATAGAGGTGGATGGATGAGAATGACCGGTGAGGAGTTAAGGAGAGCAAGCAATAACCTTGAATTCCCCTTAAACAGTTGAAAACATTGATATTAAGCAAACTTAAAAGCAGAGCATGACAGTCATGAATTCTACTTTAACACTTCATTTGCCTAATTTGCAAAAGGAAAAATAAGGAAATGATTCACATAACACACTTACAAGTACAGAGAGAAACACACCATCAATACATGTGACCACAAGAATCCCAAAAAGGACTGCAAAACCCTGGTCTTCCTTTGCCAAAAATTGCAGAGATACAATGAGTAATACAATAGAGCTTATCCCTCAAGAGTCCAACCATGAAAATGAGCAAGAAATTACATAATATAGGCCATCTAACATCTTTCCCTACCTCTAGGGGTCGAGCTCACTATCCTAGGAGCTGTTTCAACCAATTCTAAACTAAGCACTGAAAACTAGGCAATCAAAACAACTTGCCTCTATAAGCTAGGAAACCAATTCATTCATTAAATTTTACCTATCTTATGAATGAATCTTCTAGAAGAGATAAATAAGTGTCTAAATATCATAAAATTACATCATTTACAACAAGGAGGATGAAAATCAACTCCAAAAAGTCAAATCCAGTCAAAACTGCGTTTTGCTGAGCTGTAGGTTGAATTCCTGTGCAAACTGCCTGATGGGTCGCGCGCAATTCCTGGATGGGTTGCGCGCCTTTGGAGGAACTTTTGAGGCACTTCCAGGTGTCCAAATGAGGCAAAAGTGGGCTTGTTGGAAAGGTCTGGATGTCTACTTTCCAACACAAGTGGAATTTCTGAAGACTCTCAAGACTGCTTCATGTGTGTCAAAAATGTGGCAGAAAGTCATTTTTTGCTTGTTTTTTGACTTTTTGTAGGCCCAAAACTTGGTGAAATTTCTTGGTAATGGCTGAGCAAGTGTAACTTTCCATGAAAAATCCATAAATGCTGAGTTTTTCCAAAATGGAGTTGCCAAACGAAAGGGTCGCGCGCCGCCATTGGTGAAGAAAACCTGTTTTTTGCCAGAAAAATCACAAATGACCCAAAATGCTCAAATTTTTTTGAAATTTGTGTTGAAGTTGAGTTATTTAGTATCGTTCTCCTTCAAAGAAGCCTCAGCCAAGATATGGAGGGGGTCGGGCCTTTTCCTTCGTTTTTGTGCTTTGGCCAACCGTCTTTGGAGCACTTTCATTCTTGCCTTGCATACGTGCATCCGCACCCAATAATGATTTTTCATGTTCCTAAGAAAGTCCTTATCTTAGTTGGCCTTGGCCAGCAACCTCTCCAAATGAGCATTGACCTGGAGAAGCATAGCCTCTCGCTCAACCGGTACCAAATCGCCGGGTCTCTTTCGAGCCAAGTTGCGGTCCTCATGAATCCTCCACAACTCATCAAGAGTGTGCTCATCCTCCAATTGCTTGTTGCGCTGCTCTAAATATGTGATCGTCCATTGTGCCCCTTCCAATCTTCGCTACAATGAATCATTTTCAGCTCTTAGGTGCTGATGATCTCCTTTGACTCTAGGCTAGGAGAACTAATATCAAGGTCAACAACCTCTATGTCTGGAACACCTGATGGCCCCTCATCAATCCTGGGCTGTTTGTCCCTCTCTGATACCTGTGCTGCTGTCGGAAACGAGGCCCCTTCCACCTGATGTGGAGATAACACTCGTGGTGCTGATGAAGAAGGCAAGACCCCTTCCACCTGGTGTGGAGAAAATACTCGCCGAGCTGCTGCAAATAAGGCCCTGTGGCCTCTCTGATAAGTGACCAATGGAGGAGAGCTGACATGTCTAGTCTCAGGGATATCATGCTGCTGTGATGGTCCTCCCTCCTCATGAACAATCTCAGGATGTGGTGGTGGTGCTGTGAAAAACTCACGAGAGATAAACTCCTCCCATGGGATGCCATGCTAAGCCAACTGATGTATGACCACAAGCTGGATCAAGCCATAATGATAAAGGCTCCTATATTGTTGTGCTGGGCTTTTCCTCTGCATCAAGGGCACCATCCTCTCAATATTCTGGCACAAGAAAACCGGGATGTTCATCATCCGTACCCGTGTGAAATGCATCAACAAGCGAATATGGTATGAATACACACGTGAAAATCTGCCCTCACAGGTGAAATAGCGCATGATAAGCCTCATCAAAGGAGCATACTCATTCCTCAAAAATCTGAAAGGAAATACACCCGTCAAAAGTCTCATAAATGCAGGTTTAATGTAAGGCTCGTACTGAAAACTGTCCAATATTTTGCGCTTGTTCCACACTTCTCCAACATTTGGTATCCCTGTTGCTTGAGCAATCATCTCAGGTGTCAATGTAAAATCCACCCCTGCAAGGTTCACATGCCCATCATGCAAATGCAAAACAAACAAGCGAGCCAACTCCCTGTGATGCTGAATCTGAGAGATCCTCTCGCAAAACTCATAACATGACAGATAACGGAAACATGTGACTGCAATTGGACAAGCCTGCAAATCGGTCAAAGAGGTGGGCTCCTCTCTCTTATGGTGACCGCTCTTATCACCCCTGTGGGGCCTCCTATGTACCTCAAACTCTGAAGATGACTCATGGTCATCACTTTGCTCATAATCGGTTTCGGTTTCTGACATGGTTTCAGGAGCAAAGTGGCTGAAATGTACTGTTGCTTCTGCTTTAAAATCTGCTGTTTCAACTGTTTGAGATGCTGTTTCAAGGGGACAAATAGCACAAGGGAAATGTTAGGGAAGGGAGACTTTGAAGGGAAATTGGGAAAAATATGTGAAATAGGGGGTTAAGGGGAAGAATCATGACATATACATCATCATACAATTTCATTTGCAAGGATGTTATGGGAGGTAGAGTTCAGGGTTTAATTCTTGATTTTTTAGGAATAGGGGTAGGGTTTCAGGGCTTTTAGTATTTTTGGTAGGGAAATTAAAGAAAAATGATAAGGGAGTAAGAAATGGGATGTAGGAAAATGTAGGGAAAAATAGGAGTGAAAAGGATGACCTTAAAACAACAAAACAAACACTAGCACTTTGACATTTTTAAACAAATGCACATGGAGTCCTTATTTTGCAAATGATGGCTTTTTAAGAATATTCTCATGCTATTTACAAGCTTTAGCAAATAACAATCTTGATGATGGAAGGCCTACCTGCAAGCTTGAAAAATTCCGGGGTCGTTTGGCAGTTCACTGGCAAATTTCTGTGGAGAAAACCCCAACGGGTCGCGTGCACTGCCCAACGGGTCGCGCGCACTCAATGGGTCGCGCCCGTGTAATTTTTGCACTGGCAAAGGCACTCTGACGGGTCGCGCTCGCCTGACGGGTCGCGCGCCAGTCTCGATGGGTCGCGCGCACTCAGGCTTCACAATTTCGCCCAAATTCGCTCCAACACAATTCTCTCTATTGCTTTGAGGCACAATGAAGACTAATGGAGGGAGAGAGAGGTTTTATATTCTTGTTTTAAATTGATTTCATTTCAAAACCCTCTTTCTAATGTTTATCATGACACTTTTTCAAAATTTGAATGCTATTGACTTTATGGTTTCTTTTTGTCCTGAAATTGGTTGAATTGATGTTTTTCCTTGAAAATTTTTGCAGGGATAGCTTCTGAGGAGTCTTGGCAAAGGGGACCAGGGCTGCATGCTGTCTTTCGAAAAATTTGAATTTTTACAATTTTTACAAAATTTTGAGAAATGACCTTGGCTTTAAAAACAGGGTTTTTAAATCCAAGGTAAAAAAATAGCTGTACAAGATGAAATCTTTTAAAGAAACACTTTGATAATCATCCCTCTGGCCTGCTGGGCATTTATTGACTTTTAGAGACATGACCTTGAAGACAAATTGGACCTAAACCCTAGACCTAGAATTTTGACCTCAAGACAAAACAAGTAACCTTGAAAAAGTTTAATGACTGAAACAACTTGATCCAGCAGTGCCAAGAGGGGAATAAAGACACCAGCTCCTCCATCAGGGTTATGGCATGCCTAATGGAATGAAATAAGATGACACTGATGAGACACCTACTTATGCACATGCAAAGAGCTTTGATCGCTGATGGAGGGCTACTAGACCGACTCTAACAGAGCAGAGGTTTCGAAAATCGTTAAAGGTTCTCAAACGCCTGCCATCTTGAAGGATTCTTTTCCTACTCAAGATAGTAAGATGATTGGTTCTTCCTCGAATGCCTCAGAAGAACCCATTATGATGATGTCTCATGTCAGGATTGCGATGCGATCGTAAGATTATGGTAGTAAAAATCCTGTTGGTGGTAGAGAAGCAGAATCTTCTAATTCAAACACATCAACTACATCTCCTCCTAGTTCCGGTCAACTACAAATCGAGAAACCAAACCCTGACTTAGTAATCAAACCGCCTGCTAAAGGTATACTTCGGAAATCAGCTTTCAATCCACATGTGAGAGTTGCTCAGAATTATAACATTGTTGAAGACTTAGTTATTTCCCATTCAGCAATGTCGGCTTTGGAAGTGCTGTAATCGTGCCTAGCGCAGCATAAATTATTATTGTTTGCTATAGGAGCTATTGATATTTAGGATTCAAACTTAATAATATTCAATTTAGAGAATAGTACACCCTGCCTCCCTCATCAGATGGCTTTCTAGATTCCAGTGTTAGTCAAAAATAGACCTTGTTTTAGGACTGTGATTGATGAAGGGGCTTCTACATGTATTATTTCGATCCAGTGTTGGAAATCACTTGGTTCTCCCACACTCAATCAGTCTACAACAATTCTAAAGGCTTTTGATGACGGCGTGTTCCATCCTTTTGGCATTTTGCAGGATTTACCTATAGGGGTCGAAAGAAAAACCGTAAATCTAGATGTGGAGGTGGTTGATGCCCCTCTAGATTACAACTTTCTCCTGGGTCGCAGTTGGTCTTATGCTATGACTGCTATTGTTTCATCGGTCTTTCAGCTTATCAAGTTTCTTCATAACAGAAATATTGTTACGATAGACCAGCTGACTTATTTCTCATCCGACTCAACCTCTGCAGAGAATATTCAGAACATCGGTAAAACGACTATCCCTTACAAGGATGTTGGTGTAGGTTTGATCAAAGATTCTAGTTTACTAGGAACTTTTTCCTTCCCTCCCCCTAACGTATTGCCTTCTATTGCAACTATTCATATGATTTCATCGAATACTCTTACTTTTGATGATCCTTGGATTGTACCTTTCGATTATGAGGTGGATTCATTTGGTGGCGCAATGCCTCTGAGTCCCTTTGAAATTGCATATCAAGCCATACAGTCGTTTTCTGATGCCTATTCAACCAAAATTGATCCAATGAATGTGATCCATGGAGAGTCACTTTCAATATCAAACTCAACTTCATCAACGTTTTCTGATCCTGTTCATTCTGATGAGTAGATTCGTGAACTATTGTCTGTTGATGATTTACCATGGGAAGATCTGCATCACCGGTCTTCGTTTTTACCTGAGCTTGATCATTTTGAAAATGATTTCTCTTCTATTTTTACAACTGACTATGTCAAAGAACTACAGAATCCATTGCAACATTCTGATTCTGAGTTAAATTTGGAAAATATTTCTCGAACGGTTCCTATTGACATTTCAATTAAGCCTGGAATTATTGAAAACATTCATATAGGTGCTTGTTGTACGGACGATGAAATCCCAAATTACAAAGCCCTATTTCAAAAATTCTTTGAAGTGTTTGCCTGGTCATATGAAGAAATGCCAGGAATCGATCAGTCAATTGTTGTCCATGAAATCAAAACATACCCGGGTGCTAAACCTGTCTGATTACGTCAGATACATCCGCGAAAATCTACTGCTATAAAAGCCAAAATTGAGAAATTACTTCATGCAGGTTTCATTTATCCAATTCCTTTAACCGATTGGGTATCAAATATTGTTCCTGTCAACAAAAAGCAAGGAATGATAAGAGTATGTATCGACTATAGGGATATTAATCGAGCTTGTCCTAAAGACAATTATCCAACACCCTATATCGATCAAATTATTGATGATTGTGTTGGCAGTGAAATGTTTTCCTTTATGGATGGTTTTTCCAGTTACAATCAAATCAACATACTCCCTGCTGATCAAGCTAAAACAACTTTCATTTGTCCATGGGGGACATTTGCTTATTGAAAATTACCTTTTGGATTGAAGAACGCTGGAGCAACTTTTCAAAGGGCTATGTCTTACGCATTTCATGACATCAAGCATATTGTGCAGCCTTATCTCGATGATTTACCTGCCCACTCATTACGTAGAGCTGACCATCTCACTCATTTACGAGCTATCTTTATGAGATGTAAGCATTATCGAATTTGGCTGAATCCACACAAATGTGTATTCTGTGTAGAAACGGGTCGCCTACTAGGGTTTATCGTATCAAAGGCAGGCATTCATGTTGACCCCTCGAAGGTGGAAGCTATTGTCAATCTACCTCCTCCTTCGACTCTTTGCCAACTCCAAAGTTTGCAAGGGAAAGAAATTTTTTTACGTCGTTTCATTCCTAACTACGCCGAGATAACGAAAGGTTTTACCAGGTTGTTAAAACAGAACATTCCATTCTTTTGGGATGAGATCACTGATCGATCCTTTGATGCACTCAAACACGCGTTGACCCATGCATTGTTATTTCATCCTCCCAATTACAACCAGTATTACTTTTTGTACCTCGCCGCTTCTCATTCCACCATTGGGATGGTTTTAGTTCAGGAAGATCAATTCAACAGTGAACATGTGTTTTACTATCTTAGTCGAACTCTGCATCCGACTGAGATTAAATATTCGCATGTGGAGAAATTGGCCTTTGCAGCTGTTCAAGCTGTCCAAAGATTTCGTCACTACATCTTATTATGCAAAACCATGGTAATTTCTGACTGTAACCCTATGATGTATATCTTGACCAAACAATTGTTGGGGGAAAGTATTCCAAATGGATAGTTATCCTGCAGGAATTTGACTTGGAATTTGAAAAATCCAAGGCAAAGAAATCCTTCGTTTTTGCCGAACTCATGTGTGATTTCCTGCGTACTGATATTGAAACTATGGTAGAAGAGCCCATTGTCGATGAATCCTTATTTCTAATTAGTACTCTTGATCCATGGTATGGAGATATTATTGTTTAATTCCAAACCCAATCTTTTCAGCCTGAGATCTCACGATCTCAGTGATAGAAAATACGTTTCCAATCCCAACAATACAATATTATTGGTGATACACTTTATCGTCGTGGAGCGGATTCTGTTTTCCGACGTTGTTTAACTCATGAACGTGCCACAATTGTCAAATTTTTTATCGTAAGATGCGTGCTCCACCCGCTCCTCTTCACCCTATAATTGATGTGGGTCCTTTCGGAAAGTGGGCATTGACTTTATTACATGTAACCCTCACTCGGCTGAGGGGCATGCGTCTATTATCCTAGCGGTAGATTATTTTACTAAGTAGGCTGAGGCGATGCCTACATTTTCGACAGACGGCAAAACTGCTGCAACTTTCGTATTCAATCATATAATTGCTAGATTCGGTGTTCCTCAAGCTATTATTACTGATCATGGAAGTCACTTTCAAAACATCATGATGACTGAACTGATAGATCAACTTGGCCTGCGCCACGATAGTTCTGCTACGTATTACCCGGAGGCTAATAGTCTGGTTGAAGCTATCAATAAAGTTTTCGTCACTATGATCAGACGAATCATTGGTATTCATAACTCGAATTGGCATACCATGTTATTTTCAGAACTTTGGGCATATCAGACCTCAGTAAAAACATCAACTGGTTTCACTCATTTTCAACTTGTCTACGGTTTGGAAGCAGTGTTACCTATTGAATGCGAAATTTCGTCATTGCAATTAGCCATAGAATTACTCCCAGCTACTTCTGAAGAGGAAAAACGTTTCTTGCACTTAACTCAACTAGATGAGAATCGACGCGCTGCTGCAATAGCAAACGAGACTCATGCGAAATGAGTGAAAGCTCAATACGATAGAAATGTTACACACAATTATTCGGAAGGAGACCTAATTTTACTATATGATCAAGCAAACGATAAGCTAGGGGCTGGAAAATTTGTACCTATGTGGCATGGTACTTACATTGTTACGCGAAAGCTGGCAAAAGGGGCTTATGAATTAATAGATTTTGACGGTGTCTCTTTGGGTAAACCTAGAAATGGACTTTATTTGAAGAGATATTATGCTTAAATTCGGTGTGGAGATTTTTTGTTAGATTAGTTTCGTTACTGCTGGTGTGTTTTAGATTAGAAAAGTGTGCCTAGTTTAGAAAGTTCTTTTATAATTATTCCTACTTATCTTGATTTTACTCTTGATATTGCAGATGTCAACGTCTCTTCAAACATACATTGGTTTTGGTGATGGTGCTTGTCGTAATACACAGAACATTTCTTCTGTAGCTTGGGTTATCTATTCACCCTCTGATGAGTTAGTATCTATGCATGGGGTAAGCCTCGGTCAAACAACAAATAACATTGCAGAGTATAGTGCAGTGATTGAGTAATTATCTAAATCTATCTCATTTGGGATTCGGAGTTTGATTGTTAGGTTGGATTCTGAACTCGTTGTATTACAACTTAATAGGGTTTATGCCATTAGAAATATAGTATTATTAAGGTTATTCTTGAGAGTCCGTCTCTTGGAACATGAATTTGACTACATCAAATATCAACATATTCCAAGATATTTAAATACAAACCAGTCAAAAAATAGATGTCCTCCAGCTCGATTTCGAGCCGGTGGCCTCCAATGATGAAACACTGGTCCTGTATGTTCCACCTGTCTACCAGCCATTACAGAAGGTCTACTTGGGCCCTCATACCCTGTATGCCCCAGAACTTTAGCAACCTGCTCTTAATGCCTGCATTGTGGGAATATGGTTTAATGTGGCAAAATCCACATCCTCATGCTCGCGTTCTCGCCAAATAAGCATTTTGAATTTCCTACAGTGCATAAAAGACATATTAGAACCAGCTAGTTTAAAAAAAATTGGGCAAAAATGGAGAAAAAATAATTTTGAAATTCATTTTCGCGACGTCCGCACCCGCCAGTTACAGACAGTGCGTAGGTCCGCACGGGCTATGAACAACATGTGCGGACCCATGACATTAGGGGATGGGGTTGAATCCTCGCCTTCCCCGCTTCACTCTGGTAGCGCCTTATGATTTGTGCAGGGTCATGTGGTGAGATCTCGTGACCAGGGGTTGGGATTGGTCCCCGTCCCTTCTGAATTTCCTTTGTCATCGGTCCTATGGACGATGTTGTGACTAGGGGGCAAGACTAACACCAAACCCCTCCCCCCAATGCGAAAGACATACCACTTTAAATATAACCCGTGACCCTAATGGGTTAAGAACCAAAGCGATGACGCGACAATGGAGGCCAGAGTTTGTGTGCAACAGGTAATGTGGTCAAACCCAACCGAGGCCTTTGGACCTAAACATAAAATTTTGGCGGCGACGTGGCTAGTGGCTGGGTCCAACTGCCCGCCCCCGCTGGGCTAGCTCCCTTTCTTCCTGCGTTTGGTTACGGTGAATCATTATGACTGCGAGCTAGGCCTTAACTGCCACCCTCGTCGGACTTGGCTCCACGCTAGGTCCCGTGGCATCCATGACATTGGGGTATGGGGTTGAATCCTCACCTTCCCCACCTCACTCTGGTAGCACCTTATGATTTGTGCAGGGTCATGTGGGGAGATCTCGTGACCAGGGGTTGGGATTGGTCCCCGTCCCTTCCGAATTTCCGTTGTCATTGGTCCTATGGACGATGTTGTGACTAGGGGCCAAGACTAACACCCAACCCCTCCCCCTAATGTGAAAGCCATACCACTTTAAATATAACCCGTGACCCTAATGGGTTAAGAACCAAAGCGATGACATGACAGTGGAGGCCAAAGTTTGTGTGCAACAGGTAATGTGGTCGAACCCGACCGAGGCATTTGGACCTAAACATAAAATTTTGATTGGGCCACGTGGCGACATCCTATTAGGCCACCAAAAACAATGTCGGCCAATAAAATGATGCCAACACATCCTTGTACGGAGCGACATACGACATGATCTGATTGGACCTCTGTACATTGAGTTGGAATGTTGATGTCAACATGATTTCAGTAGTACGCATTGCTCAATCAAAACCCTGTCAACCCATCTGCAAATTTTGTTGTTGTTGGTCAAAAAATTCAGAACATCGTAACTTCTTCATACGATGTCAGATTGAGGTGATTTAAGCATCCTTGGAATTAGGACAATGAACACTACGACTTTATGTCAGCTTTGGGAGATTGCAAGCACGTTAGTTTTTTAGCCTATTTTTGATATCCAGATTAACAGCACTAGTGTCAGAGGCACCGTATAGGATGAGTGCACCCGAGTTAGTAGAGTTGAAGTTGCAGTTGAAGGAAATGCTCGACAGGGGATACATTAGGCAAAGTGTATCACCTTGGGGTGCACCAGTGTTGTTTGTGAAGAATAAGGATGGTACTCTTAGGTTATGCATTGATTATAGGCAGTTGAACAATGTGACCATCATGAATAGGTACCTATTGTTGAGGATTGATGACTTGTTCGACCAATTAAAGGGAGCATCAATGTTCTCAAAGATTTACTTGAGATTCAACTATCATCAGATACACATTACAGAAGAGGAAATCTACAAGAATATTTTCCGAACCAGGTATGGCCAATATGAGTTTGTTGTAGTTCCATTTGATTTGACTAATTCTCCATCTAATTTCACATGCTCAATGAATAGTGTGTTCAGTCCTTATCTCGACAAATTTGTCATTGTATTCATTGATGATATATTGATATATTCTAAGAATGAGGAAGAGCATGTTGAACACTTAGCAATAGTGTTGATATTTCTAAGAAAGCATTAGTTGTATGCCAATCTTAGCAAATGTCATTTATTTCAGACAAAGGTACATTAGTTGGGATTTGTTGTTTTCAGGGAAGGCATAGCAATGGACCCGAAGAAGATAAGAGCTATCATGGAGTGGGAATTTCCTAGAAAAGTGGATGAGGTAAGATCATTTATGGGGCTACCAAGTTATTGTAGGAGGTTCATCAGGAAATTCTCTCAGATCGCATATCTTACTATGTCACTGAAGAGGCAAGGTAAGAAATTTGAATGGACCGAGGAATGTGCATCAAGTTTTGAGCAATTGAAGCAGTTGTTGACAAATGCTCCAATCTTGAAGATTGCAGATCCATATAAAGAGTTTGTGGTTTGTATAGATGCGTGCAAGAGAGGACTTGGTGGAATCTTAATGCAAGAAGGACAGGTAGTGTGCTATGAGTCATGGAAATTGAATGAGCATGAGCAGAATTATCCAACACATGATATTGAGTTAGCAATGATCATCCATGAATTGAATATGCGGAGGCACTATCTTCTTGGCAAGAGGTTTGTATTGATGAGCGATCACAGTGGATTGAGGTATTTGTTTGACCAACCAAATATAAATGCCAGGAAATCTAGATGGTTGGCCACGATTAGCAAGTTTGACTTTGAAATCCGGTATATTAAGAGAAATGAAAACAAAGTTGCAGATGCTCTTAGTAGGAGAGTGTAGGTGAATCATATAGCAACTATGATTTCTTATGGGACAGACTTACAAGAATCAATTTTACAGGAAGGACAACATGATGATAGGTACATGGAGCTTAGGCACAAGTTACAATAGGGTACAGGTGATCAAGATGTGGACTATCGTCTTACAACAGATGGTTTGGTCAGATTTAGGGACAAGATCTATGTGTCGAATGATAGTGAGCTCAAGAAGACTATCTTGCGAGAATTCCATGCAAAATTGTATTCAGGGCACCCAGGATACGAGAAAACATTGATAACGATGAAGAAGCTTTATTATTGGTTGAATTTGAAGAAGGAAGTGGTAAAGTTTGTGGCTATATCCTTAGATTGTCAACAGGTAAAAGCATAATGTAATGATCTATGTAGATTATTACATCCGATTCTGATTCCAAAGTGGAAATGGGAGGTCATTTCCATGGATTTCATCACAAGTTTGCCGAGGACATCTAGATAGCATGATTCCATCATGTTTGTGGTGGACAAGTTGAAAAAGGTAGCAAACTTCATTCCAGTGAAGTATACCTATTTAGCTAGTGATGTAGCCCAGTTCTTCATCAGAGATATAGTGAGGTTGCATGATGTTCCATCGAAGATCATGTCACACATGGATGTTAAGTTCACTTCTAGATTCTCGAAGGAGTTGTTTGCAGGTTTGGGCACAGAGTTGGCCTTCAACACAACTTATCATCTGCATACAGATGGACAGACAAAGAGGGTCAACATGATATTGGAGGACATGTTCAGGATGTGTGTGATGCATCAGTGGAGGAGATGGGAAGAGTACCTTTTGTTGGTGGAGTTTGCTTACAATAATGAGTATCAGGAGTCACTTAGGATGAGTCCGTTCTAGGTACTGTAAGTACGAAGTTGTATTAGTCCCATCAGTTGGAGTGATCCAATGAATAGGGTGTCTATAGGACTGGACATGTTGGCAAAGATGGAACAAGAAATGAAGATAATGAAGAAGAATCTAAAGGAAACACAAGACAAACAAAAAATTTAGGTAGATCAGAATAGGATGTTTAAGGAGTTTCAGGTTGGGGAACATGTGTTCTTGGGCATCAAACCCAAGAATAGATACTTGAGGATTGGATCATATGCCAAGTTAGCACCTCAATTTTGTGGACCTTTCAGTATTCTTAAAAGGATTGGACCATTATCCTATCAACTTGCATTGCCTCCGACAGTGAAATTCCACGATGTTTTCCATGTGTCACTGTTTAAGAAGCATGTTAAATATGTTGATCATGTGATTGACTGGTTTGTATTGCAGGTGGATCCAGATGGAGAATTCCAGCCGAAACCTCAGTCTTTTTAAGAGTAAGATGCTTATGCTCTGGAACTGAGCAGTCGAGTAGCTTAAAGTGCAGTGGAAGCACTTTAGACCCAATAAAGCTACATGGGATATGGCAGATCAGATGCAAGCTATGTATCCTTCTCTATTCACTAGTTGAGCGAATTTTTTTGGCAGATATTTTGGTCTGATGTTTTGGTATATGTATATGGATGTAAATACTTCCATGAGTTGTGTTATAAACCTCCAATAAGTGGTATGGGTGTCATGTTGTTATGTTGTCATGTTGGTTTGCTTTCAACAGGTTGATCATTGTAAATATTGCATCGAGCTAAGCTATAAAGCTCCATGCGCAGTATGTTTTGCTTTTCAGTAGCCTTACTGGTTGTAGGTGTCATTGAACACCGAGGATGTGTTCCCCTAAGGGGGAGTGTTCTATAACAACCTTGGTAAAAAATTCCATGTAATAAAGTTAATAAAGGCAAAACAATAACCAAGGTCATGAGACATGTATTCCAAGCTGGATGTTGGGCGAAACATCCTAGTGTGGGTGTTCATTTAGTTTATTATGTCTAAGGAAATTGGAAAAGGAAATGGCAAAGGATTTGGAAAGGCAAACTGGCATTAATTGGCATTTTATTTATGAAAATAATGGAAATTATGAGAAAAGGAAGGTGAAAGGTCACAGGTTGCATGTGAGGGGAAAATGAAGGAAAACAAGGTGAAAGGTCACAGGTTGTCCTAAAGACAATTATCCAACACCCTATATCGATCAAATTATTGATGATTGTGCCGGCAGTGAAATGTTTTCCTTTATGGATGGTTTTTCCGGTTACAATCAAATCAACATACTCCTTGCTTATCAAGCTAAAACAACCTTCATTTGTCCATGGGGGACATTTGCTTATTGCAAATTACCTTTTGGATTGAAGAACGCTAGAGAAACTTTTCAAAGGGCTATGTCTTACGCATTTGATGACATCAAGCATATTGTACAGCCTTATCTCGATGATTTACCTGCCCACTCATTACGTAGAGCTAACCATCTCACTCATTTACGAGCTATCTTTATGAGATGTAAGCATTATCGAATTCGGCTGAATCCACACAAATGTGTATTCTGTGTATAAACGGGTCGCCTACTGGGGTTTATCGTATCAAAGGCAGGCTTTCATGTTGACCCCTCGAAGGTGGAAGCTATTGTCAATCTACCTCCTCCTTCGATTCTTTGCCAACTCCAAAGTTTGCAAGGGAAAGAATTTTTTTTACGTCGTTTCATTCCTAACTACGCCGAGATAACGAAAGGTTTTACCAGGTTGTTAAAACAGAACATTCCATTCTTTTGGGATGAGATCACTGATCGATCCTTTGATGCACTCAAACACGCGTTGACCCATGCATCGTTATTGCATCCTCCCAATTACAACCAGTATTACTTTTTGTACCTCGCCGCTTCTCATTCCACCATTGGGATGGTTTTAGTTCAGGAAGATCAATTCAACAGTGAACATGTGATTTACTATCTTAGTCGAACTCTGCATCCGACTGAGATTAAATATTCGCATGTGGAGAAATTGGCCTTGGCAGCTGTTCAAGTTGTCTAAAGATTTCGTCACTACATCTTATTGCGCAAAACCACAGTAATTTCTGACTGTAACCCTATGATGTATATCTTGACCAAACAATTGTTGGGGGCAAGTATTCCAAATGGATAGTTATCCTGCAGGAATTTGACTTGGAATTTGAAAAATCCAAGGCAAAGAAATCCTTCGTTTTTGTCGAACTGATGTGTGATTTCCCGCGCACTGATATTGAAACTATGGTAGAAGAGCCCATTGTCGATGAATCCTTGTTTCTAACTAGTACTCTTGATCCATGGTATGGAGATATTATTGTTTAATTCCAAACCCAATATTTTCAGCCTGAGATCTCATGATCTCAGCGACAGAAAATATGTTTCCAACCCCAACAATACAATATTATTGGTGATACACTTTATCGTCGTGGAGCGGATTCTGTTTTCCGATGTTGTTTAACTCATTAAGGTGCCACAATTGTCAAATTTTTTATTGTAAGATGTGTGCTCCACCCGTTCCTCTTCACCCCATAATTGATGTTGGTCCTTTCGGAAAGTGAGGCATTGACTTTATTACATGTAACCCTCACTCGGCTGAGGGGCATGCATATATTATCCTAGCGGTAGATTATTTTACTAAGTGGGCCGAGGCGATGCCTACATTTTCGGCAGACGGAAAAACTGCGGCAACTTTCGTATTCATTCATATAATTGCTAGATTCAGTGTTCCTCAGGCTACTATTACTGATCATGGAAGTCACTTTCAAAACATCATGATGACTGAACTGATAGATCAACTTGGCCTGCGCCACGATAGTCCTACTACGTATTACCCGGAGGCTAATGGTTTGGTTGAAGCTATCAATAATGTTTTAGTCACTATGATCAGACGAATCATTGGTATTCATAACTCGAATTGGCATACCATGTTATTTTCAGAACTTTGGGCATATCGGACCTCAGTAAAAACATCAATTGGTTTCACTCATTTTCAACTGGTCTACAGTTTGGAAGCAGTGTTACCTATTGAATGCGAAATTTCGTCATTGCAATTAGCCATAGAATTACTCCCAGCTACTTCTGAAGAGGAAAAACGTTTCTTGTACTTAGCTCAACTAGATGAGAATCGACGCGCTGCTGCAATAGCAAACGAGACTCATGCGAAACGAGTGAAAGCTCAGTACGATAGAAATGTTACACCTCGCAATTTTTCGGAAGGAGACCTAGTTTTACTATATGATCAAGCAAACGATAAGCTAGGGGCTGGAAAATTTGTACCTATGTGGCATGGTCCTTACATTGTTAAGCGAAAGCTGGCAAAAGGGGCTTAGGAATTAATAGATTTTGACGATGTCTATTTGGGTAAACCTAGAAATGGACTTTATCTGAAGAGATATTATGCTTAAATTCGGTGTGGAGATTTTTTGTTAGATTAGTTTCTTTACTGCTGGTGTGTTTTAGATTAGAAAAGTGTGCCTAGTTTAGAAAGTTCTTTTATCATTATTCCTACTTATCTTGATTTTACTCTTGATATTGCAGATGTCAACGTCTCTTCAAACATACATTGGTTTTGGTGATGGTGCTTGTCGTAATACACGGAACATTTCTTCTGCAGCTTGGGTTATCTATTCACCCTCTGATGAGTTAGTATCTATGCATGGGGTAAGCCTCAATCAAACAACAAATAACATTGCAGAGTATAGTGCAGTGATTGAGTTATTATCTAAATCTGTCTCATTTGGGATTCGGAGTTTGATTGTTAGGTTGGATTCTGAACTCCTTGTATTACAACTTAATAGGGTTTATGCCATTAGAAATCTAGTATTATTAAGGTTATTGTTGAGAGTCCGTCTCTTGGAACATGAATTTGACTACATCGAATATCAACATATTCCAAGATATTTAAATACAATAGCAGATGCAGTTGCTTCTAGTATGATAAATAGACATTTTCAATAATCAAAATAGTGAAGTTAAAAACATTCGACAACATGTTACACAAGATAGTCGGTAATAGTGATATATCATAGCATAGAAGTAGTGTTTCAAAATATACATCGTCTTCGATCATAGGTTGAAAAACACCTTATGATCAGCAAAAATGATAACATAAAAGTCAAAAATGTCATGAGTCTACAAAATCGATCATCCTATCCCTAGCGATGATCATGATAAGAAACCACTGCTCGGGCCACCCTACATAGGAACCTCCTATAAGGTCCTGGGACCCCAATCACATATCTCTGCAACCTAAGTGGGATATCATCTATATCCGTCTCTAGAATATCTAGCGTCAAGCGCTCTAGATGATGCTCCAAATCGGTCAGGATCTCTGCTGATTGGTCCTATGGGGCTAGTGCTGCTGCAGCTGGATGTCTCCTCTCGAAAGGCTAGAGAGCGGCTGGTCATCGTGGACCCACATCCACATTTAAACTTTTGATTATCAGTTTTGGATGATTTAAAAATAAATAAAAAAATTATAACTTAGAAAATGTTGAAAATGATTTTACCCGAATCATCCCATTGTTCTCCTGGTGGGAGAATCATGTCTGGGTCACTGCGATAATCCATCCCAGCGTATGGAAAATCCTAAATCGCAAAAAGTTGGTTGTTAAACCAATGAAAGTACTCAGGCGGAAATCGAACAACCTCTGTACCCTCCTCAGGGTGGCGGGCCATCAAGGCAACCCAACGAACTATCCTAGGCTCTAGAGGAAGACCAGCATCAACAGGAATATGTTGTGGGGTTAACATGGGGATCCTCTCTAGAGCAAAGCTGACCACGATGAATCCATATCCAAAAATTTTCAGCTGTCCGTTCTTTGCTCTGGTTAGTTGGCCTTTCACATTTTCCAACATAGCCTCGCACCAGTGGAATATTTTCCCTTGAAAATAGTCTACTGCCATCTGCATCTGGGATCTTATAGCCACATGCAATGTTTCACTCCCGCATAACTAGATAACAGTGAACGCAATGACCTTGAGCTCAGGACTGTTGATAGTTTTAATATCAATCCATTTGTCCTTCGTTTGATCATCGCAAAACTCTAATCGGAGACTAGCAACAGACTGGCCACCTGGTCTAGTCCCAAAAAGAGATAATTGTTCGCCCCTCTTGGACAAACCAGTCAAAAAATAGATGTCCTCTAGCTCGATTTCGAGCCGGTGGCCTCCAATGATGAAACACTGGTCCTGTATGTTCCACCTGTCTACCAGCCATTGCAAGAGGTCTACTTGGGCCCTCATACCCTGTATGCCCCAGAACTTTAGCAACCCGCATGCTCTTAATGCCTGCATTGTGGGCATATGGTTTAATGCGGCAAAATCCACATCCTCATGCTCGCGTTCTCGCCAAATAAGCATTTTTAATGTCCTACAATGCATAAAAGACATATTAGAACCAGCTAGTTCAAAAATATTTGGGCAAAAATGGAGAAAAACTAATTTCGAAATTCATTTTCGCGGGGTCCGCACCTGCTAGTTATAGACAGTGCGTAGGTCCGCACGGGCTATGAACAACACTTGCGGACCCATGACATTAGGGGATGGGGTTGAATCCTCATCTTCCCCGCTTCACTCTGGTAGCGCCTTATGATTTGTGCAGGGTCATGTGGTATGATCTCGTGACCAGGGGTTGGGATTGGTCCCCGTCCCTTCTGAATTTCCTTTGTCATCGGTCCTATGGACGATGTTGTGACTAGGGGGCAAGACTAACACCCAACCCTCCCCCCAATGCGTAAGACATACCAATTTAAATATAACCCATGACCCTAATGGGTTAAGAACCAAAGCGATGACGTGACAGTGGAGGCCAGAGTTTGTGTGCAACAGGTAATGTGGTCAAACCCAACCGAGGCCTTTGGACCTAAACATAAAATTTTGGCGGCGACGTGGCTGGGGGCTGGGTCCAACTGCCCACCCCGCTGGGCTAGCTCCATTTCTTCCTACGTTTGGTTACGGTGAATCATTATGACTGGGGGCTAGGCCTTAATTGCCACCCTCGTCGGACTTGGCTCCACGCTAGGTCCCATGGCATCCATGACATTGGGGGATGGGGTTGAATCCTCACCTTCCCCACCTCACTCTGGTAGCACCTTATTATTTGTGCAGGGTCATTTGGGGAGATATCGTGACCAGGGGTTGGGATTGGTCCCCGTCCCTCTGAATTTCCTTTGTCATTGGTCCTATGGACGATGTTGTGACTAGGGGGCAAGACTAACACCCAACCCCTCCCCCTAATGTGAAAGCCATACCACTTTAAATATAACCCGTGACCCTAATGGGTTAAGAACCAAAGTGATGACATGATAGTGGAGGCCGGAGTTTGTGTGCAACAGGTAATGTGGTCGAACCCGACTGAGGCCTTTGGACCTAAACATAAAATTTTGATTGGGCCACGTGGCGACATCCTATTAGGCCACCCAAAACAATGTTGGCCAATAAAATGATGCCAACACATCCCTGTACGGAGCGACATACGACATGATCTGATTGGACCTCTGTACATTGAGTTGGAATGTTGATGTCAACATGATTTTAGTAGTACGCATTGCTCAATCAAAACCCTGTCAACCCATATGCAAATTTTGTTGCTTTTGATCAAAAAATTCAGAACATCATAACTTCTTCATACGATGTCGGATTGAGGTGATTTAAGCATCCTTGGAATTAGGATAAGGAACACTACGACTTTATGTCAGTTTTGGGAGATGGCAAACACGTTAGTTTTTTAGCCTATTTTTGATATCCAGATTAACAACACTAGTGTTAGAGGAACCATATAGGATGGGTGCACTAGAGTTAGTAGAATTGAAGTTGCAGTTGAAGGAAATGCTCGACAGGGGATACATTAGGCAAAGTGTATCACCTTGGGGTGCACCAGTGTTGTTTGTGAAGAAGAAGGATGGTACTCTTAGGTTATGCATTGATTATAGGTAGTTGAACAATGTGACCATCATGAATAGGTACCTATTGTTGAGGATTGATGACTTGTTCGACCAATTAAAGGGAGCAGCAATGTTCTCAAAGATTTACTTGAGATTCAACTATCATCAGATACACATTACAGAAGAGGAAATCTACAAGAATCTTTTATGGACC
The DNA here is from genome assembly GCA_031772625.1 of Pinus tabuliformis. Classification (NCBI taxonomy): domain Eukaryota; kingdom Viridiplantae; phylum Streptophyta; class Pinopsida; order Pinales; family Pinaceae; genus Pinus; species Pinus tabuliformis. Next base: position 692,150,720 of record CM062820.1, read on the forward strand.
AGGTATGGGCATTATGAGTTTGTTGTAGTTCCATTTGATTTGACTAATTCTCCATCTAATTTCACATGCTCAATGAATAGTGTGTTCAGTCCTTATCTGGACAAATTTGTCATTGTATTCATTGATGATATATTGATATATTCTAAGAATGAGGAAGAGCATGCTGAACACTTAGCAATAGTGTTGATATTTCTAAGAAAGCATTAGTTGTATGCCAATCTTAGAAAATGTCATTTCTTTTAGACAAAGGTACATTAGTGGGATTTGTTGTTTTCAAGGAAGGCATAACAGTGGACCTGAAGAAGATAAGAGCTATCATGGAGTGGGAAGTTCCTAGAAATGTGGATGAGGTAAGATCATTTATGGGGCCACCAGGTTATTGTAGGAGGTTCATCAGGAAATTCTCTCAGATCGCATATCTTACTACGTCACTGCAGAGGCAAGGTAAGAAATTTGAATGGACCGAGGAATGTGCATCAAGTTTTGAGCAATTGAAGCAGTTGTTGACAAATGCCCCAATCTTGAAGATTGTAGATCCATACAAAGAGTTTGTGGTTTGTATAGATGTGTGCAAGAGAGGACTTGGTGGAATCTTAATGCAAGAAGGACAGGTAGTGTGCTATGAGTCATGGAAATTGAATGAACATGAGCAGAATTATCCAACACATGATATTGAGTTAGCAATGATCATCCATGAATTGAATATGTGGAGGCACTATCTTCTTGGCAAGAGGTTTGTATTGATGAGCGATCATAGTGGAATGAGGTATTTGTTTGACCAACCAAATCTAAATGCCAGGAAATCTAGATGGTTGGCCACGATTAACAAGTTTGACTTTGAAATCCGGTATATTAAGAGAAAGGAAAACAAAGTTGCAGATGCTCTTAGTAGGAGAGTGTAGGTGGATCATATAGCAACTATGATTTCTTATGGGACAGACTTACAGGAATCAATTTTATAGGAAGGACAACATGATGATAGGTACATGGAGCTTAGGCCCAAGTTACAATAGGGTACAGGAGATCAAGATGTGGACTATCACCTTACAACAGATGGTTTGGTCAGATTTAGGGACAAGGTCTATGTGTCGAATGACAGTGAGCTCAAGAAGACTATCTTGCGAGAATTCCATGCAAAATTGTATTCAGGGCACCCAGGATACGAGAAAACATTGATAATGATGAAGAAGTTTTATTATTGGTTGAATTTGAAGAAGGAAGTGGTAAAGTTTGTGGCTATATCCTTAGATTGTCAACATGTAAAAGCATAATGTAATGATCTATGTGGATTATTACATCCGATTCTGATTCCAAAGTGGAAATGGGAGGTCATTTCCATGGATTTCATCCCAGGTTTGCCGAGGACATCTAGATAGCATGATTCCATCATGTTTGTGGTGGACAAGTTGAAAAAGGTAGCAAACTTCGTTCCGGTGAAGTATACCTATTTAGCTAGTTATGTAGCCCAGTTCTTCATCAGAGATATAGTGAGGTTGCATGATGTTCCATGGAAGATCATGTCAGACATGGATGCTAAGTTCACTTCTAGATTCTCGAAGGAGTTGTTTGCGGGTTTGGGCACAGAGTTGGCCTTCAACATAACTTATCATCTGCATACAGATGGACAGACAAAGAGGGTCAACATGATATTGGAGGACATGTTCAGGATGTATGTGATGGATCAGCGGAGGAGATGGGAAGAGTACCTTCTGTTGGTTGAGTTTTCTTACAACAATGAGTATCAGGAGTCACTGAGGATGAGTCCGTTCTAGGTACTGTAAGTACGAAGTTGTATTAGTCCCATCAGTTGGAGTGATCCAATGAATAGGGTGTCTATAGGACTGGACATGTTGGCAAAGATGGAACAAGAAATGAAGATAATGAAGAAGAATCTAAAGGAAACACAAGACAAACAAAAAATTTAGGTAGATCAGAATAGGATGTTTAAGGAGTTTCAGGTTGGGGAACATGTGTTCTTGGGCATCAAACCCAAGAATAGATACTTGAGGATTGGATCATATGCCAAGTTAGCACCTCAATTTTGTGGACCTTTCAGTATTCTTAAAAGGATTGGACCATTATCCTATCAACTTGCATTGCCTCCAACAGTGAAATTCCACGATGTTTTCCATGTGTCACTGTTTAAGAAGCATGTTAAATATGTTGATCATGTGATTGATTGGTTTGTATTGCAGGTGGATCCAGATGGAGAATTCTAGCCGAAACCTCAACCTTTTTCAGAGTAAGATGCTTATGCTCTGGAACTGAGCAGTCGAGTAGCTTAAAGTGCAGTGGAAGCACTTTAGACCCAATAAAGCTACATGGGATATGGCAGATCAGATGCAAGTTATGTATCCTTCTCTATTCACTAGTTGAGCGAATTTTTTTGGCAGATATTTTGGTCTGATGTTTTGGTATATGTATATGGATGTAAATACTTCCATGAGTTGTGTTATAAATCTCCAATAAGTGGTATGGGTGTCACGTTGTTATGTTGTCATGTTGGTTTGCTTTCAGCAGGTTGATCATTGTAAATCTTGCATCGAGCTAAGCTATAAAGCTCCATGGGTAGTATGTTTTGCTTTTCAGTAGCCTTACTGGTTGTAGGTGTCATTGAACACCGAGGACGTGTTCCCCTAAGGGGGAGTGTTCTGTAACAACCTTGGTAAAAAATTCCATGTAATAAAGTTAATAAAGGCAAAACAATAACCAAGGTCATGAGACATGTATTCCAAGTTGGATGTTGGGAAAAACATCCTATTGTGGGTGTTCATTTGGTTTATTATGTCTAAGGAAATTGGAAAAGGAAATGGCAAAGGATTTGGAAAGGCAAACTGGCATTATTTGGCATTTTATTTATGAAAATAATGGAAATTAGGAGAAAATGAAGGTGAAAGGTCACGGGTTGCATGTGAGGGGAAAATGAAGGAAAACAACGGAAAATGAAGAAAATAGAGGCCTCATTAATAAAAAGGCTTATGAGGATTAGTTCAAAACCTTTTGTCATATTAGTTTTGGAGTTATCTCTCTCCCATACTATTGGACACTTAAAGAATTCTTGGAGCACTCTAGCATTGGAGGAAGGAAGGAAAGGGAGGGACAAGAAAGCAAAGGGAAGCAAAGATCAAGCAAGGAAGCGGGGTCATGTGAATACAATAGGATTACTTGCAGGTATCAAGTTGCATGTATGATTTCCTCGCTAGTTTTGGAATGCATGTTTTTGGTTCTCTTGTTGTATTTGGCATGGGTTTTTCCAGGTATGACAATGGTTTTTAGCCTTGCCTTTCCATTTCCAAATAGCCATGGTGTGATGGGGTTCTCTTATTTTGGTTGAGTTGGATTACCGAATGGTTTTGAAATTGAGTGGGGTGGTCTCAGGGGAGAAACACAAGGCCTAGAAATCCCTGGACCGGTGAAGGTGGGATTGCAGTAAATCTTGATTATGTATGCCCTCGTTAGGCCTAGGAATCCTAGATCGGTGAATGGAAGGATATACGGTAAAGCCTAGAGGGTGGAGCCTCGTTGGGCCTAGGAATCCTCGATCGGTGAATGGTGGGATATATGGTAAAGCCTAGAGGTGGAGATAGACAAATTCCTCACGGTTTAGGTGGAGAAATACGAAGGCATCCATGTTTGTTTAGGGCCTAGTGATCTGGTGGGATTGCGGTAAAGCCTGGTTGTACTGATGAGGGTTTCGGGTCTAGGAATCCCTTGGTGGATATACGGTAAAGCCCAAGGGAGCCTTGATTAGTTTTGTTGTGAGTCCCATATTCATGCTTGGAATATGGCACTAGGGTGATTGGTTGAAAGAAAGATTTGGTTCAACCCAATCTATGGTCGAGTGGTTGGCGGAAGTCATTTTCCTTTGGTATTTCATGTGTAAATGTACTTGTTAATATGTGGTTTTTATGGTTGTTCTACTCTTGTTATTTTGTTGGTTATATGCCAGTTATAAGGATGGTTCATGACAGACTTTGGTTATGGCTCGCATCATGATTTGATGAGTACAAGAAATGTGAGTGAATATATGACCTAATAGATGATAACGCATCAACTGTGATAAGGCATTGATTCTTCTTGATGATTCTCATATAAGTCTGAGACCCCTATGCTCATATCTATGGCTATGGCCTGTAGATTACATGTTTGTGATATGTTCGATGGAATGCTTGTCATGGCTAGTAGGGGTTAGGTCAATTCCTTGTACCAATGTTTGCATTCTCAGATAAGTATGATAACCCTGTGCTCAGCTCTGTGGTTATGACCTGTAGATTACATGTTTGTGATATGTTTGACGAAAGGCTTGTCATGGATAGTGAGGGTCAGGTCAAGTCCTTTTACCAGTATTTTCATTAGTAGATTTAATTCACCGTTATTTATCATTTCTTGAAGTTTCATGAAGTTATGGGCAGAGGCCTTAGACCTAGCCCTGAAAAAGTGGCACAAAATCGGAATTCGTTGTCTCAAAACTGCCTGAAAAGTTCACAATTGCATCCATGCCTTGCTATGGGAGTGGCTGAAGGGTCTTAGTCACATGCATGGCTTGTCATGGGAGCCATTGGGGGTCTAAATCAACAAAATGACAAGTTTTCTTAGGGGTTGGGCACCTGGAAGGGTTGGTTGTCTCCTGAAGGTTCTATAACTCCTAAGAAAGCTCAAATTGGTTTTGTTTTGTCAGTTCCACTTCCTTAACTGTACATGGGGATTTGAATCACATTATATTAACTATTCGTCACATGTTTACCCTAGTGGAATGATTAGATTGGGTAAATGTGGGAGGAGGGTGTTACACGTTTCTTTAGGTTCCAATGAACTAGGGGGAAGATCCTCTCCTTCTAATGACATAGGGGGACAATCCACCCATTCCCATAGCACAAGGGGGTAGTTCTCCAATCCCACAACATCCCTTCCAAGTAGTATGGTCACTTCTTTTGACTGGAGTCGACTGACAGGATATCATCTTCATCCTAATGTGCCCTTCTAGATCACATTACATGCTTATAATATGCCCATACCTGGAACAATCATAGATGAAGGCGAATCTGTTAGTATTTTTTCCTCAACTACTTGGAAAGATTTAAATTCTCTGCATCTTATGCTCGTTACCTAGAATTTGTTGGCTTTTAACAAAGGAACTAGTCAATCGTTAGGGATCCCTCCTTAGTTGCCTATTACTTTGGGAGGAAAGAATGTCTATATCAATGTAATGGTAGTCCAAGGCCCTTTAGATTTTAATTTACTCGTTGGGCATGACTATGTTTATGACTTGGGAGCTCTTCTCTCTTCACTCTTTCATGTGATGTGTTTCCCACATGAAGGAAGAATCATGACCATTAACCAACTTTCATTCGTTGGTCCTAATTTGACTCTTGATCAAATAGATTCCCTAAATGGTCCTTATATGCAAGTGGTATCTCCCCTGCCACAGACTAATTATGTGGCAACCTATTCTATGCCTCCTTCTACTGATGATCTAGTAGGTGATGTAGTGCATCATGTGCTAGGGGCATTGGAGCCTGATATTTCCATTAGACCCCTTTATATGTATCCCTTCCAAAGCATTGTCCTCCCATTTGATGAGAACCTCTTGGAATCCATGGCCTCTTGGAGGTCATGATCAAGGTTCCCAGAGAAGAGTTCCTTGTGTCAATCTCGTTGAAACATGAAACAACGTCCCTTGAGCATTGTTCTTTTCCTGCGTAAAGCTCGTTAAAAAAATGAAATAGGCCCCCTTCCAATTCAGTCTTTGATTAGATCTCGTAAATTCTCAGTCGAGTCATTCAATCAAGCTCATAAATGAACCTTCATTCTATCCACCTGTTAGTAACCAATAGTCTAATTAGGTGAATGAAATGAAGCTTAGGGGGCATGTGTCTAGAATTGAGTCATTATGCTAGGGGCATGCAAATTTATTTCCAGCATAGTTTTTCTCTATTTCAAGCTTGTGAAAAAATGAAACAATATTCAATTATTCTCAAGCATAGTTTCCCATGTTTCAAGCTTGTGTAAAAATGAAACCATTTTCATCTTACCTGTCGTGATTGTCAATTTCATCATCCTGATTTTTCCAGATGAGCTTTGTTTTTCTCATTCCATTGTCACCATCTACTTGGTCGATCATACACTTTCACCTGGTTTTTTACCCTTGCTTGGGGAACCATTGTGATGAGTGGTCTTATTAGCTAGCCTCTTGAGCTCTACGTGTTTTGAACAGTTCCATCATGACCAAAACCAGTTGCTACCCTTTATGCCACTGGTTCTTCCAGGAGGAGTCCTCTTTCAGCTCTTTTTCAAACTCCTTAAACATGAAAAGATTGTCAAGCACTTTTCTTTTTGAACTGATTAAAGTAAATGGAGAGACATATACCCAGTATAATTTTAACCCTTTTCCAGACTGGGATAGACTATTTACGAAAAAGGAATACCTTAGTCGAACGGGGCTAAGAGATTCTCTTAAGTATCGTTTTCTACCTTTTCGCGCTCAAGAGACTATTTACAAAAAGGAACCTTTGGAGTTTTTTTTTTCACTTCTTTTTCAAACTCTCTAAACATGAAAAAGGAGCCGAGTTAGACCTTCATTAGACTCTCAAACACATCAAATAACGATGGACTTGTCGAACATGACGAGACCGAACCACTTCTTCTTAGGGTTTGTTAAAAATACTTAGAGGGATTCATCCGAAGGATGAACTTACAAATTAAGCATATGTTATCCTCCTCAATCTTGTTAAAAAATAAAGAGGTATTGACCATAAATGGTTAGGAAAATTGGGAAAACAGGGTACTCTACCTATTAATGGCAACGAGTTGCTCTTGAACATGACAATCTTCCACTTCATCTTTATGGTTGTTGGGTTGGTAAATCCGCTTGTCTTTTTGGTTCATCACACCATATCAAAGCCCCTGCATTCAATTTTGGGTCAATGTTGCCATCTCCATTTAGTGTTGCTGATATGTTCAAGATAATTCATTTAGTTGATATCTTCTACAATACTCCTAAGCCTTTATTCATGTCTATCGTTCCTAAACAAGTTCCACATTAATATCATTTTGTCTCAAATATTGATACCCATTTTGAGTCATTGATGGGGAATGCATCGAAGCCCTCCTGCGATGGATCACTTCCTATCGACATCAGATCATTATCCATAGTGTTGACTTAGAAACTCCCTTTGGTACCTGTGGTGCAGGTAAATTCTAAGTGTGGACACAAACAATTCCTCTAGCCTGAGAGAGCAGGTCTAGCCACAAACAAAAAATCTATGGAAGATCGCCTTAAGCTAGAATCAAATAAGAGGGCCTACCTCTTAGTATGCTATTTCGCTTGGTGATGACCTTGCTTCCTCGCTCCATCTATCTTTCATTTCCTTCCTTCGAACACCTGAAACAAGTCAACAACAACAAACAACAAATGTGATAACATACAAATTTCATTCAGCCTACTTAACAAGTCAAGAAACATTAAGCCATAAACATGTGAGATGACATTTCATGTAGGAAATCAATTGATAGTTGCATCTATATTAGTTCAAGAAGATATTACAACCGATGTCTTGATGTTGCCGTTCTCCTCCGACATATCCAGGTTCCCACACACTTCTGCTAATATCTCATGGATAGCCTCAATAATGGTAGTCTCAAGGCTCTTCCGTTTAGTCTTCACACCGAATCAAACTCACAATTCTCCCTTAAACACAAGCTAGAAATCTACAAACTATGGGTAGCTTGTTGACTACTCCAAAATCAAAAACTCAGCTAGAACTTAATTAGGACTAAACTCTAACTTGTGCTTGGGAAAAAGAGAGGTTTATATAGCTTAGATGGAGGGGATATGGTTCCTCTTCTCATGGGAGAAGGTCTTATCTCTTGGATTAGTTCCATCCTAATAGGGGAAAGGAGCCCAAACTGACTTCCTCGACTCCATCCAGCCTAACCATTTACCAAACTTCTGTTACGAAGCTTCTAGAGTTGGAAGCTTCGGCTCCATATTTAAAAAACTTTCCAAAAGAGGATCGGTGTGACTGAGAAAGGGCTCAGTCAATCTGATCGGTGCTAGGGACAGTTGTAATCCCTGCATATCAATGCGAGGAGGACATGGGTCATTAGTGTCGGTCTTGTAAACTAGGATAAACAGAAGATTTTTGGGAAATAATGCAAAATGGAATTGTTCTTCTCATGAAGAGGGACACAATGGGAAAGCATGTCGAGTACACTGTAGAGGTCCTCCAGGATCGTGGATGGGGAGTACAGGGACAGTGACAAAATATTGTGTAATAGATGCCCCCTAAGGCATGAAGGCTGAGCTAGAGTGAGGGGTGAAATGCTTTACAAGTGGAAGCAGGGAACCAGAGTTTGTCATCAGAAAACCTACAAGCAAGCATAAATACATATACATCACTGAAAACTCTAAATAATAATACATGAATCGTAGTATGGACAGAACCATCCAACAAAAAGGATCATAACGAAATGAATGTATGGTCACAACCACCTAATAATGAGAAGGATCACATATAACAACTCATGGTATGGTCGCAGTCATCCATCCGAAAGAGACATGTAGACCAACATGACCATGTCACATTGCCTCGCAACCTATACTTGTGTAATCTTAGCCCAGGGTCTTGCGCTCCAAATGACCCAATCAAAGTAAAAATCTTAACATGTGGATGAAGTTGTTGAAGTCGAACATGCCAAGAAGATCGCTTGATTACTAGTCAATGATGTGAACTATTAACAAGTGCGAGAGAAACCACAAATAATGACAATGGTCCTCAAGGTACTAGCAACATAGTTCACAGAATGTGAATAAAGGAACTGATGTCGAACACACGTTAGATCACCCGATCGAAAGCCAATGATGTGAACTTGTCGTCGAGTGCGAAGAATCACTAAGGTACTGGAAGGGAGTCTCTTGGCCAGCTTCCTAGATAATGCGCTAAAGTTGACAGGGAGTGACCATGTCAAAGGAGGACCATGATTTATCCCACATCATTGACACGAGACAAAGGGATGCGAATGATTTCAAATGATACAGAGAATTAGGGGTAAGTGTAACTGCAGAGGGACTAAATATTGAACATATCGACGACACGATTCTGGAGTTTGGCAGCTTTTGGATCCAGAGGATCGGTGTTCATGATAATGTGGAAAAGATCAAATGGAAGGCAAAAATGAACGACCCAACCTAGGAAGGTCAATAATGAAATATGGATATCCCAACTCGACACGAATTAGAAAGTGTCATGTTCAAGAGTGATTTGACACGACTGACAGGATTTCCAATTTTCCCCACCATTTCTGGAAAGTACCCTAACTGTTTTTGATCGTAAGCTTGAAGTGGATAGCATGTGCTTGCACTGTAAGTTGATCCTTTGGACGAATCCGACCTAGTAAGTTTAACGAGCCCTAGAGAAGCTCACATTCATCATGGCAATGAATCCAATGTCATTTGATGTTTTAACAAGTCCGACAAAGGGGTAACTCGATATCTTTTTCATGTTTAGAGAGTTTGAAAAGGACATGAAAATGAAAACTCCACATGGTCCATTTTTGTACATTTGTGTCTCTCGAGCTCGAAAAGTAGAAAATGATAATTTAGAGAACCACTTGACCATTTCAGTCAAGGAGTACCTTTTTCGTAAATAGTGCATCCCAGCCCGAAAAAGGGGTAAACGTATATTGGGCGCACGACGTTTCACAGCCTTTAACGAGTTCAAAGTGATAAGAGCTTTTTGAAGCCCCAAAAATCGGGTCGACAACAAGGGGGATACCCACCCGGTCCGGACCTTGGTTGGCAACTCCTTATCCGTTTCGTATAGCAGGTCCGACTGGGGATAATGGGACCAGTTTCCCAATCTAAGGGGTGTGTGTGTGTGTAGAGTTGGATGATGCTGATCTAGGAGTATTTTAAGCTAATTTAATTCAAACTTCTAAACTAACTCTATGCTATTGTAATCTAATGAGAAACAACACATCTAATCTACGCTAACCCGGGGTGTATTTCTTCTATTATGCGATCTAAAGAGATTTCGAACAATAACTGGTAATAAAGATCATTCAGCTATCATAAGAATAGAAATCAATTAAGATAAACCATTCTGCATAAAAAGTTAGGCAAAACAGTTGTGAACAGCATATCGCATAATAAGTTATTCATATATCAAGCACAAATAAATGACTCCACCGTACAGAAGTGCCAAATGGTAACCCACACATTCATGCATTAACATATAAACAACTGAAAACTGCATATCACTTTAAGAATACAAGCAGAAATTGGTCAAGAGATAAAAGTACCATTTATGATTGGTTTCACTCATAAGCTTCAAGCAATAACGATTTATCTCTACTTGTTCTAACATCTACTAAGAGTACAAAAGTGCAACATCAGTAGCAGACATTAAATGCAAACATTGATAAATCTCGATCCATCCATTCATCAAAACCTCCTCTGAGGGTGCAGAAGTGCATGTTCCGAGGACAAGTTTTTGACAAATTTCTGGACCCTTCTCTAAATGCATGAGAAGGGTTAAAATACTACTTCCTAATTCTAATAATAGTATTATTACAAAATTTAGGATGCGGTTTTCAAATGACCGTCCTTTTTCTAATCTAGTTAAAAGAAAAAACAACATTCTAAATAAGGCTACTTCTGAACTTGGTCCTTAAAGTTGCAAGTGTTCAGCATGGGCTTGAGGAGAGTTGGTTGACTGATTTCGGCGCTGAGCTGGGCTGCGAAAACAACATCTATGAGAGATGGCGCTACTTTTTCGGCCGCGTTTGTGATGCATTTCACCGTCATCCATTGGCTGTGCGGCTTGACCAAGTACGTCCAGTAACATTCCCAATTCAACCTGGCTAGTGCTTGGATTGCTCTCCCCTTTGCCTGCGCTCTCTGCTTCCATTCTGCTTCCAGTTGTAACTTATTTGGTAGGTACCCCGGGGTGGTCTCTGCGATTAAATTGGCCCTGTGTAAATTCTCATTTACACAGTCGATAAGAATGCTTGCCTGTGTAGCCGCTGTCTCCGCTGCTCGCTCCGCCTGCCTGATTTGATCGTCCCATTTATTAAAGAGCAGTTCTTTATGGTTTTCGTTTATCCTGGGTGCACCTGCTCTTTTCCCTTCATCATCATCCTGCCAAGTTAAATATTCCGTCACCCTTCTGTCACTCTGATCATAGTCACTCCGCAAGTCTACCACCTGATTGGTGATTTTATCGCTCAGCTCGCAATAGTGACTCCACTGTGATATTTTACGTCCCAACTCTTCCTGTTGCTGCAGTAGTTGCTCATTTAAGCCAATAGTTTCTGAAATAAATTCTGCCAGCTTAGGCTCATCTTTATGCATTTCTTGTAAAGTCTACAATTGTTTGCCTTTCTCGTCTAGACTTCTTTGATAGCCTATCTGCATCTGTTGAAAGTCTTCCTGCAGCTTCTCGAGCTGTTTGGAAGCTTCAATGTTAGCATTGGCTTGTTGCAACTGTTGTTGTAGCAGCTATATCTGATCTTCTTGTTCTTTCAATAGTTGCTAAACTTCTGATGCCTTATCAATAGTTGCAGAAGCATATGCTCCTGCGATCTGAGACAACTTAGTGAGATTTTCAGTCGGGTTCTTGTTGGGGTCTCTCCATAAGACGTCCAAATGTTCAGCATCTTGTGACAGTGTATTTTCTAGTTTTCTTTTCTTCCTCTGTCTCCTTACAACTGCTTTGTGTTGGGGACTATAGAATACATCCAGTGGGGGAATTTCTTCTACATTAAGTAGAAGCTCAGAAGGTGGAGCGATAGGAACGTGTTCTGCTTCTGTGACACTGCTGACTATGGTCGAAACCACTTCTTGCACTACCTGCGTATTGTTCACAGGTGTTTTCGGGGCTTGCCCTTCAAGATTGATCAATTCATTGAAGGTTTCCCATTCTTTGTCGAGTTCTGTTGTGACGAGTGGTGCTTCGATGACAGGAGGGGGGACATCTCTTGGCGGGGAGGCGATAACTTGCTGTTGAGACATTGCACTTGACTGAGCTGTATCTTTAGTTGTTTCTTCATTTTTTCCTTGGTCGTATCCAGACTCTTTAGGATGCTCAGGCACTCCTTGCGCAGCGTTGGATTTAGATCTGGAAGTGCTAGAGTTTTTGCTGAGGCTAATGCTTGGAGTTGGTTCTCTAGCAGGCAGTTGCAGCTTCTCTAGAGGAATACTGGCCAGCCTTCTTTCCCTGTATAACATGAATCTTTGGAGGTCATCTGGAGACAACCTCAACCGAGCTTCCCGCAAAATTTCTTGGAGCAAACTTCTACTCTGAAACAGATCATCAAACAAATCTTTCTTTCTGGAGAACACTTTTATTTTGACGTTCGTTGTGAACTCTTGGGCAACATCATTTGGGTCAAATGGCCTTGCTGAGAATTTAAATAATTGAAGACACGTCACATTCTCCACTTCGTCGAACGCGTGTCCCACATCGAACAATGAGAAGGCCCCACAAGCTACAGGAAATTGAGGCCATATGGCCTTCTTCTTGTCCTTTAGGTCTTTGGTCAGGCCGCCTTCTGAACAGGTCTGGTAAGCAATTTCCCGAGCCAAAAGTTTATCAGGGATATATAGAGGTAGGACATGTGGAGGTACATTGCTTCCAAAAACTCTAATGTAGGTAAATCATTCTTCTCCGAACCATCTCACGATGGGGATGATGTCGATTTGTGCCTCGGGAGAGCACCTCGGGGGGTCTTTATCATACATTGTTCTATACAAGGGCAAAATAAGCCCGTGGCAAATCTGGTAGAAGTGAGGGGCGAATTGAGAATCCCATAACACCTTATGATACACATGGATAGGCAATGGGTCCTGGGTAGTCCATTTCCAACCCATAATAGGGAATTTAGACACAAGACAAACAGAATCCATAACATATGCAGACAGATAAAAAGGAGGATAGATCCTTTGAGACAAGGATCTTTTAGACCGGTAATTGATAACAGCCGTGTATAGATTATCAGAAAGGATTTTGGCCCAATCTATAATATCGGCGTTTGTGGCAGCATCAATTAATGGTAGCCATTCAGACGAAAACTTGTTGATATCCGGCATCCCAAATAACCTACAAAGCATGGCCGCAGCAAAACAATATGGAGAGGTGAGGGAACCAGTGCTGTACATACCGTTTTTGTCCTTTTTGAGCGGCTCCTCTTTTCTAGACCAATCTTTGGTGGTCTCTGATAGGTCTGGGTTCTCCGCCGCGAATTTCTTAACGAATTGTGCGTTATAGGTCGCTTGCGGTTCAGGAAGATGATACATAAGCTTCAAATCTTGCGCAGCAAACGATCCGATGAGCCCGTGTCCTTGAACTTTGAATTGTCTGTTGTTCATGTCTGCATCATCCAGTATCCACTTGATCATATCCGTATATGGTAGAATTTTGGGTCTTGCCGCTATCCTGTGAAGAAATGAACATGCTAGGTCCTCTAAGGACGCCTCAGAAGAGCGTTGTGAGCCTGCGGCAGCAACAACCTTCATTATTCTAGGATTTTCCTCTTCTAGCAGCCTGTACATGCTTTCCCATGTTGATATCCCAGCGTCTCTGTTACAGGCTGTGTCTGTATACAAAGGCGCCATCTCCTTCATCTTTTCCTTCGCTTCAGAGCTTTGAGCTTTATTTTTCTTTCCCATTTCTTCCTACGTTTGTGTTTGAATCGTCTTAGCTCTTCGTTCTTGCAGATTACGAGTGAAATGGAAATGACTGATCCAGAAAGGTGATGGGAGAGTTTTAAATGCAACAGATGTATCAAATATGCCACCTTACGTGAAGTAAATCTCTATAAAGGCACGCGTCTTTAATTCATTTAATAACTGACAACTAATTCATTTACTATCATTAAAAGCGCATGATTTCTAGTCAGATTATGGTAAGTGGCTTTTCTTTGAATGGCGTGCCCGAAGGATTCGTAATGAAGTGATTTATGATTTGCTTACGTAACCTCGCATATCGCGCGATCGCAAATCGCAACATCGCAGATCGCAGAAGTTTGATGTTTGCCAAATCTTGCCGGCTCGTTTCTGCGATATGCGATCTTGCGATCGGCGTTATCGCAGATCGGTGAATTTTTAAGTTTTTCTTTATGAGTATTACTTTGTTGCGACGCGATGTTATTCTTAACACGAGGATCTTGCGCATATTGATATTTAAAGAGAAATGGAGGTATTTCGTATCTTTTTGCAAGGCGACTTTAAAGATTTTCTCCTTATCATAGACTTAGGTTTAAAATATTCAAAAGACTTACCTAAGCCCATGATGGTAACCCTATTTTGAGGAAAGGAAACTCTTGTTTTTCCTAAAAACAATTTTTTTTTTTAACTAAGGGTCCCCATTCATTTAGTATTTTGGTCAACACTTAAATGAACAAAGGGGGGGGGGGGGGTTGCTGGCCACAACAGAGCTCGACAATCTTTTCATGTTTAAAGAGTAAAAAAAGAGCTTGAAAGCAGACACCCCATTTTATTCTCTTTTATGAGTCAAAAAGGGAAAATACTCGGTGATCTTTTCATTGGAGATTTACGAGTCAAGAAAAGAGCTTAAAGGTGACTCGTCGTGGAGAAACGAGTGGTATAAAGGGTAGCAACTAGTTCCGGCAATGGAGGAACTACTCAAAACATGTAATGGTCAAGAGGCTGGCTAAGTAAGCCACTCATTACTGCGGTTCCTCAGGAAAGGAAAAACAACCAAGTGAAAGCATATGATCGGCCAAAGAGATGGTGGTGATGGAATAAAACAACCAAGGCTCATCTAGCAGAAATAAACTGATTAAAACATTAATCACGAGATGTAAATCAGGCGTGGGTTCATTTTTACACAAGCTTGAACCATGGAGAACTACGCTTGGATTTAGTTTCATGTTTACACAAGCTTGAAACGAAAAACTATGCTTGAGATAAGTTTGTATGCCCCCAACATAATGACTCAGAGGAGGTACATGCCCCCCAAGCTTCATTTCATTCAGCTAGGTGGATGGAATTAAGGTTCACTTTCGAGATCTAGAAAAGACTTGACTGGGATCTTACGAGATCTTAATCAAAGACTCAATTTGGACTAGGAATTTGCTTCATTTTTTAACGAGGTTGACACAGTAAAAGAACTATCCTCAAAATCGGTTTCATTTTTTAATGAGGTTGATACAAAAAATAACTATCCTTGTGGCTCTTGTTTCATTTTTTAATGAGGTCGATACAGGAACAAACTATCCTTGGACATCTTGATTTATATTTTAACGAGCTTGCCGCAAGACAAGGAACTGTGCTCATCCCTTGTTTCATTTTTTAATGAGGTTAACACAAGACCAGGAACCATCCTCATCACATTTGTTCATGAACCATACGAGAACATGGCTCCCAAGAGGTCTTCACTAGATGGAAGAACCATGCTCTGGGAGGAATACATGTCAATTGGTATCATAGACATATCAGGTCCCAATGTCTCCAGTACATAATGTACTACACAATCTGTGTGATCATCAGCAGATATGGAGATAGAACGGGTAGCCACATAATTGACTTGTGGCGGGGAAGGTACTGCTTGCAAATAAGAACCAATAGGGGATGATGGTTGCATAGGTGGCACCTGGTGACCAATGAACGACAACTGATCAATGGTCACTATTCTCCCTTTGTGTGGAAAACAAACCACACGAGAAAGCGAAGAAACAAGAGCTCCCATGACATAAACATAGTCATATCCATGGATAATATTGAAATCTAACGGACCTTGGACTACCATCACGTCTATATAGATGGTCTTTCCTCCCAAAGTAATAGGGAACTTTGGAAGGACCCCTAAGGGTTAACTGGTTCCTTCGTTGAAAACCAACAGATTCTGGGTGATAGGCACAAACTGTGGGGAACGCAAAGCCTGCCAAGTAGTAGAAGACATGATGCTAACAGACGTGCCTTCGTCTAATATAGTGCTATGTACTACCATATTATAGGCTTGTATTGTGATTTGGAAAGGAACATAAGATGGAAGGTGGAAAGCAGCCAATTGACTCCAATCAAAAGAGATGAAAGAATTACTTGGTGGGGGTATCATATGATTTCCCCCATGCTCTGTAGGAATAGGAGAAGGACTCTCCTAAACAACCAGGATGGGAGGGTCACTCTTCAATTCATGAGAATCTGAGGAGTCGAGAAGAACAAGAGAGTCTCGCTTAGGAAGAGCAGGACGGACAAGAGATGAATCCAAGTCAATCCCTTTACCAACCGGGAGAGGGTCAGAAGAAAGCTTTTGATAACCAACAAGAAGTTGGGGTTGAGGAGCTGCAAGGTTTTCCAGAACTTTGGAAGATTTCCATAAGAGGGCAAAGGTGAAGAAGATGCTCTCCTTCACATAACCTACAAGGGAATCTAGTCTTCCCTTTCTTCTTACCATCTTTAGCTGAAGGTATAACATCGACATGATCTCCAGAGGTCGACGGGGATGGTTGATTTAGGTCTTGAGACCATGCCTCTAAGACTCTAGGGATGCCAGGACAGTCTCGAAGGAGATGGTCACCCTTACACAAATTGCAAGGGAATCTAACCTTCCATGGAGGATCGAAAGGTTTGTCAACATGAAGTGCATTTAGAGTAATAGATACACAGTTGGCCTCTCACTTATCTGACTTCTTCTTCTTCTTCTTAGCCTCTTGGTTACTAGATTTGAAACTTTCACCAGGATAAGTAGAAGAGGAAGGTGAAGAAATAGGGGAAGAAGGTGAGAAGTCAACTTTAGAACCAACGTGATGTGATTCAAATGAAGGAGATGTTTGGGTAGGAGTCGGGACACTCGGGACCACCGAAGTCGAAAACAACTAGACAGATAAACCAATGGTTAACCAGGAAGGGACAACATCACCATATAAGGAGCACCAGCGTTTCCAAAAGAAGGAAAAGGACCAAGATTCCCAACCGAGGGGAATCCTTGACTGGTGGACTCTGGAAATGTTGCCATTGGAATCGACCCTAAAGAATTACTAAGGAAGATCACTTTTACCAGGAATATTTCGCGGGAAGTTAATTTTAAAACACTGAAACAAAACTTTGCCTTTTCATGTTTTAAGAGTCAAGAAAAGGATGAAATATGACTCTAGTTGCTTTTGGAGTTAACGAGATCGAAAGGATAAGTGCTCGATGATATTTTAAATTTAAAGAGTCAAAAAGATCAAAACGACTTCTCAGGATAATCTAGGCAAAAGGATTACCAGGTAACCGTGAACTACAGAATACCTCCTGCCGAATCGAGAAGTATGGGCAAGCAATCTCCCCGAATGCTGTGTTCGGCATATCATGTTTACAAGGCAGCAAACTTAGCTTCCTATAGATAAATGATTGCAACCTAGTGGGGTATCCCTTTATATACACGACGGTACGGGGAGCACAAGTCCATACTAGCGCTCTCTAGTGCCAGAGCAAACGGCATCTAGTAAGTTTTAAGACGCTGGAACACGTCTCTAGCCTAGACCTCTAAATGTAAGTGTTAAGTTTCAATGCTTCCTTAGGTTAATTCGATAAATTTTAATGGTTGATCTTGAATTAGGTTTCAATTACAAGGCCCTACCACTGTCATCTGACAAAAATCCTACATGCAGCTATATGAGAAAAGAGATCTTTGTCTTCGATGAAAGTTAACACTAATTGAGAGATAGGGAACACAAAATCAATGCAACAATCAAAGAATGAAATCTTTCACTAATATATGTCCTAAATGCACTTAATCTTCCCTTAACAATAAAATAAGTTCCATTTCATTTCCATGCCTATGATGATGCAATTCTAGCTTCTCAATAACACTACTAATGCAATATTTTCGCTTAAGTAAACTAGAATGATGTTCTTCTTTTCATAAAATGCAAAATGAATCTTTCACATAAAGCACTTTAATGAAAATTTTCACAATTTTGAACAAACAAGCATCGATCAAATCCAAAGCATGATAAATGAAACTAAAAGCAACTTCTTCCCTGAATCAAACAAACCAAACACATAAATGCTTCAATCGACAAACCAAGCAATGTAATCTATGCTCGGAATGAGAAAATAGACACTTGAAATAAAAGAACAAATGAGACTCTTTCACTCATTTGATTGAAAATGAAGCAATGAAGATATTGTGACTGAAATATGGATTAAATGAAGCAGCAAATCAGAAACTTGACATAATGAGTAAACAAGCAAATGAATGGTAATTGACCTAGATGCCCTACGGTCATATAAACCATCCAAAAACTCAAAAAATCAAGCAACGAAACTTCAAACCAATCAATCAATCAAAAACTAGCAAACAATGCATTCTAGTCACTTTTGGGCGGAAGAAGAGAGTCTAAGGGTCAAGACACACTGGCACCGGAATGGGATAAATTCTGATTTTTTCTTAACTCAGAGACCGGTACTACTGCCTAATTGACAACTAGCGTTGATTGGAACGACCGACACAACTGGCTAGACTACAAATAGCGTTGATGGGTTGATTGGCTCGACTGGCCAGGCTACAAGTAGCGTTGATCGAGGTATTCAAAGAAAAAATAAAAAAGAACTTCACACAGGGCCAAACTTAACACATCAGAGGGTGGGCTAAACCAAACAATGACACAAACCAAGCTAATGAAGCTTTCCAGTCAGGGAGAACACAGGAAAAATGAACTCAGAGTCTGAAATTAAGAGGGCAAGACACACTGGTTATGATCTAGGGGAAACCTTGATCTTCACTTATAGGAATTGGCATGACTGCTTAACTGATATCATGTGCCAAAAGGGGGTCAGCGCGACTGCCTAACTAACATCATGTGCCAAAAGGGGGTCGACACGATTGTTTTTTAGAAACTCGTGTTGATCGACGCGACCGTCAGAAAAATAAACGTGCTGACCAAGGATTCGAGGAAAAAAATAAAAATTTTCAAAGGCCAAGACTAGACCTGCCACTCTAAATCTGAGGCTCAGAGCAGTAAACCAGGAGAAACAGAGAACACTAAAGGGAAATGGTGATACTATAAAAGTTCACACACAACCATAAAATGACAATCAATCAAACAGAAGGATTGGCTCCCCAGTGGAGTCACCAATTTGTGGTGCAGGTAAATTCTAAGTGCAGACACAAATAATTCCTCTAGCCCAGGAGAGCTGGTCTAGCCACAAACAAACAATCTATGGAAGATCTCCTTAAGCTAGAATCAAATAAGAGGGCCTACCTCTTAGTATGCTATTCCGCTTGGTGATGACCTTGCTTCCTCACTCCAGCTATCTTTTGTTTCTTTCCTTCGAACACCTGAAACAAGTCAACAACAACAAACAACAAACATGATAACATACAAATTGCATTCAGCCCACTTAACAGGTCAAGAAACATTAATCCATAAACATGTGAGATGACATTTCATGTAAGAAATCAATCGACAATTGCATCTATATTAGTTCAAGAAGAGATTACAACTGATGTCTTGACATTGCTATTCTCCTTCGACATATTCGGGTTCTCACACACTTCTGCTAACATCTCATGGATAGCCTCAACAATGGTAGTCTCAAGGCTCTTCCCTTTAGTCTTCACACCAAACCAAACTCACAATTCTCCCTTAAACACAAGCTAGAAAGCTACAAACTATGGGTAGCTTGTTGACTACTCCAAAATCAAAACCTCAGCGAGAACTTAACTAGGACTAAAAGCTAACTTGTGGTTGGGAAAAAGAGAGATTTATATAGCTTGGATGGAGGGGAGATGGTTCCTCTTCTCATGGGAGAAGGCCTTATCTCTTGGATTAGTTCCATCCTAATAGGGGAAAGGAGCCCAAACTAACCTCCTCGACTCCATCCGGCCTAACCATTTACCAAACTTCCATTACGAAGCTTCTAGAGCTGGAATCTTCGGCTCCATATTTAAAAAACTTTACAAAAGAGGATTGACGTGACTGAGAAAGGGCTTAGTCGATCTGATCAGCGCTAGGTACAATTGTAATCCCTACATATCGGCACGAGGAGGACACGGGTCATTAGTGCCATTCTTGTAAACTTGGATAAACATAATATTTTTGGGAAATGATGCAAAAGGGAATTGTTCTTCTCATGAAGAGGGACATAATGGGAGTTTCTTCATGATAGGAAAGCATGTCGGGTACATTGTAGAGGTCCTTTAGGATCGTGGATGGGGAGTACAGGGATAATGACAATATGTTGTGTAACAGTACCCTGGGGCTTGCATACATCAATGGAAATTTTCCTTACTCTTGGTGACAGGTCTTCATCATTGGCCTTCGACTGAAAGATTATGTGTGGTTTTCGACTTCAACTCATTCATTCACACCATATGGATTGTACTGCAGTACCTTGAGAACCATTAACATCATTGACGATTTCTCTTGCATTTGTTAACAACTTACATCATTGGATGGTAATTAGATGGTGTCTACCATGTTCAAATTCAGCTCATTCATTCGTATGGTTAGACTCGTACATTTCACAATCAAGTGAACGAAATAGAAGACCCCAAATCTAGTTCCATCCATCCGGGTTGCACTTTTAGGATTAATACAAGATTAAAAAAATATGATGGTTATGATCATACAAATAATCATCCAAGCATGAGTCCACTCTCTGTCATTAATGCACAAAATTCTTGATCATTGTACATGTAATGTTAGCTTATGTGTTGTGCATGGGTATGCCTCCTTTAACAAAGTTATCACAATAAAAATATATTGTAACATATTATGGTCTCGACTGGTTATTCTTGATCCAAACTTATCGCAAGGTAAATCACTTCAGTCATCAACTACAATTTCTTACTTTGTGCTTTAGGGGGCAATCTGTTATAGACCATTTTTTCACATCTGGTCAACATGCCTACAAACTAGATCAATCCACATCCGTGAACATGTTGTCATCATCTCCTCACAAATCTCTAAGCATGACCTTTCCAAAAATTTTGAGTTTTTGGGATTAATTTCTCAAACTCAATGTTTGTGGCCCTAGTGCACCCTGTCCCTTTAGCCACCTCCATTCAGCGTTGGTTGCTCCCTTATGCACCAGCGTTGGTCAACACTAGTTGCTTCTTTCTGTAGGTGTATTGATTCTATAATTTAGGAAAATTAAAAATATTTTCGAAGTTTCCTCTTCTAAAAGACTCGAGGGGTTGTTTTAACCATTTACCCTGGATAAGAAGGTTGAGTCCTATTTGATCCTACCTTGGAGACTTCAGCTCTTATCCATTGAGTTCATCCTCCCATCATAAGTGGATCTCAAGCTCATTATGGTAAATCCTAAAATACCATCCCTCTCCTATAAATTTATTTCCATTCATAACATCAGGGTTGGCTTTTGGAGATTGATTCTGCCCTTATGCTGCTAGCTTGAACCTAAAGGAGTCATCATCTTCATGCATTAGACTAATATTGAGGTGTGCTTTGTGACAAGGAAGGACAAGTCAACTTGGGGAGAGATCTACAAGATCAACTACTATTCTTGGTTGTAAACTCTCTCCTATTTCTATTAATACAAAAAGTATCTTGTTTTCCTATATGTGTTGTGTTACATTTACATTAATGTATTTCAATGCCTTGCTGATTCATTTAATAGAGTAATTGAATTATGAACGTAGATGTTGTGGATCCTTGGCTTGTTTTAGTTGTATGTGCAAACTCTAATTATAGCAATTAGAGCTACGATTGGAGTTCACAAGCAAGGAGGAAAGCAAAGCTTGTGATAGATTCCAAGTAGGCTTATTTCCCATTCTTCAATTTATCTAAGGAAAACTATATATTCTTTGCCTTCTGTTGTTTTAGATTAGTCCACTAGGTCCAGGGAAATTAATTTTTTCCGCAATCATAAATTCCACATAACAATATGAGTATTAGAGTAATTTGCATTAGGGTTTGGTGGGAAGTTATAGGATCTAGGAATTGGAATAAGAAGATAGTATTAAAACCCTAGTCACAATGGTTGAGTCCAGCTGCAAGAACCCTTGAGATGAGGCAAAGGAGAGATTTTTAAAGTTGGAGGAGTAAGTCATTCATATCTCTTGAAACATCACCCTCCTTGTGGTGGCTCTAGAGCACAAGTTTGGACCTTTTGGGGGGTTGGTGGCTCCAACTCAGAAGTTGGAACATAGGATAAATGAGGAGATGACGAAGACCCATCAAATGAGCCCAAAAAAAGTGTTAGTGAAGAAAAACCAAGTTTCAATGTCATCAATTCTTCACAATTTTTGTTTAAGATGGAAGTGAAAGTGGATAGCAAACCCTCCTAAGGTGAGAATGATGTTGTTAATTTGAATCACTAGTTGTAATAGTTAGAAGCTTATTCTAGTGGCCATAACATAGGAGAAGAGAAAAATATGTCATTTTTCCACCCAAAATTAGAAGATCATGCCCTAACGAGATGGAAAATCCACATGGAGACAGTTTGGATATAGGGTAATCCCATGGCGGCTGGGTGGGAGACATTTAAAACTCTCTTCAGGCCCTAGTTCTACCCAATTGGGTATGTAGAGAACTAGTGGATCAATTGGCATCACTTCAAGTAAAGGAAAGGGAAAAATGAACAAGAGCACACCACTAAGCTAAACAAAATGGTGATTATGTTGGAGTAACTTCCCAAGAACCTAGGCATACTCTTAAAGTATCTAGGGGTATGCACAATCATCTACATTGGCACTTGATATTATTTGAAACTAGGATAATTGATGATGCATGTGTGTAACCATAATAACTATAGAACATAGGCAATACGAAAGGACAACCAAGTCGCTCCAAATGGAAAGACCATTAAGATACTTCCAAGGAGGGAAAGAGGAAATGGAAAGAAAAAGTATAAGAATACAACAACCATTGCAAATCAATGAAAGGATTTCAACAACCACCACAACCATTGTAATATCTATGGTTACACCCAAGATAAGTGATGGAATTCACATCCAAATTCAAATCCAAAGAACTATAAGAAGGAAACCAATAACAAGAACCTACTAGCCATGGATTCAAGCAACACAGTAGAGAGTTGTAATACCCCTTTATGAGCATATTATGCAAGTAAGTGATAAGTGTGTGGTATGTTTTCCACTTTTATTATTATTTGAATTATAATATTATTAATAGACTAATAAACAAGTACACTTGGGGATGGTAAATCCTTGGGATCACCACAAGAGCTGTGAACCAACAAGAGGGGAAATAAGTAGTCATGAATTAATAATACTTTATCATTAGTTTCTAAATATCCTCATCCAAAGCCTTATGTCCTTCATTTGTATGCCTTAAGTATTTTTATTTCAAAGCTCATGATAAGGGGATGTGGGTATCACGCAAGTTTATAGTGCATTCAACCTTAGGAAAGGAATTTGTTCTCTAATTTGTATACTAGTGGAAGGGGGCATTTTGTTGCCATAATATTGTTGCTAGAAATTACATCCTTGAAATGATGTGGAATCCATGATTGTGTCAATTTGTTATTTTGGGAATTAAGAGTAAGTGATTTACATTTAAGTTTTTTGTGGTTTCCAACGTTAGATATTCCTTGGGTAGCCTATAAGGAGAACTAGAGGGAAGTGGGATATCCTAAGGGATTGTTTACTAATGAAGGGGATCCCATTCCTTGTGTTGTGTAGGGTTGAAGACAAAAGAGAGTTTGGAGAGTGGGGTTGTTGAAGAAATAATGGGTTGAAAGGTAATCTTGTAGCCACACTATTTAGTTGTTGTACCAAGTGAGGAAAGCCAAAGTTAACTAACAAATTAACCCTTGGTGTTTTGTTACCTAGAAAAGTAGTGGTACCTGCTCGAGCTAGGGTTTATGGCTAGGAGGAAAAATGCTCTTGTGCAACTATTTACCCAAGTGTGAATCTTATAATACACAAGTAATCTAATACTTTTGTTATATTTTGATGACTAAGGTTCTTGTGTTGATGTAAATGAGAAACATGTGCTTATTTGGTGAAGATTCAGTGTTGGAAATTAATGTCGACCCAATAATACAACTCTAGTATGTTTAGTAATCATTTATATGTAGATTTTAAGCCTATTACAACCATATGTTGTGTTGCAAATGGAATAATTCTACCTTTGTCATGTAAATTAACTCACAACCATGTTAGCTCGTTGCAAATGGTCTTATGGGCATGCCAAAAATGTCCATGAACATGAAGAGAATGTAATTATATGTATGTGACACAACAACATATGTAAACTATTGTAAATGCATGTGAATGTTGCTACAATTATCTATCTACCAACAATTATAATTTAGTGTAAGAACAAAAATATGTTATATGTGTGGAGATGACTAAATGTGCTAATGGGATATGGCGTAATTGTTTTTGAGCAATATATTTCCAATATTGAGTTTTGTTGTCCATAAGTTACATGTGAGAATGTTGATCATGGTTTAATTAGGCAAGTAGGTACATTAAAAGAGAAGATTATATTTCTATGAAAATATTATCTACACTGCAGTGAAAAAGGAGGCGAACCTAGGTAGCCTTCATCACAAAGAAGAGAAGGAGAAAATTAAACTCTTCCACATTAAGGTCCAGGTCAATTTTAATTCACAAATCAACCTCATAGTAAAATATCTAGTAAACAAGCTTGGATTAGAAGTTCATGTTCATTCTAACTCGTATATACTGGGATGGGTAAATAAGGATGAAAAGCTCAAGCAACTAAATGTAAGATCAAATTTGAAACGAGATCAAATTGTATTGATGAAGTGGAGATAGATGCAGTACCACTTGATGTATGTGGTGTGGTGTTTGGAAGCCCCTACTTATGTATGGAGGATGTAATCTTCATGAAGAGACCAAACCAATGCCACATAGGCAAGAGTGGGAAGTATTTTATCATCAATGTACATAAGTAAATCCAAGTTCCATCTATTAAGTGCTAAGAAAGCCGATAAATTGATCGATTCAAGTAGGAATATTTTGTTACTTTTTTAAAAATAGAATCAACATGTAATGAATTGATAGATGCATCTTTAGAGGGATGTACTAAATAGCAGAAACATTCATTAAAGGAGTTATTGCAAGCATACATATAAGTATTTTAGGATCCTAAAGGGTTACCACCTAAGAGGGTGTTGGAAATAATACTGAGAGGGGTGGGGGGTGAATCAGTATTATCAGATCAATAATTTAATTTTCAAAACTGATTTGTATACGCTACTTCAGCTTAGTGAACCAGCATGTATATGCAACTATACTTAATGCAACCAGCGTATATGCAGATATCTTTTGATTTACCCAAATGATCATACATTGAACTTTAACCAGTATATCAGGAATTCATTAGACAGTGCTTTAAAAATAGAATAAAGCATCACACATAAGTAACACACATGAACACCAAGATATAAGGTGGAAACCCAATGTGGGTGAAAACCACTTGCTGCAATTGTCTCTATTGGAAGGGAGCTACAACCCCCTCTATTGTATATTCTCCGGCTTCTATTGGAAGGGAGCTACAACCCCCTAGCTCTTGTACTAGCTGATATGTTTACTAATACGTAGGTGTCGGCCTACAGAAGGCTACAACCTTCTCTTTTCTTCCAGGGACCATGTTTCATAAATTTTTAGACTGGATCCATCAACAACATCATTCAATCATCAAATATATCTACATCAACCAATTTCCTTTTGAACCAACCACAACCGAATCAATCAATCACTCCATCAATCTGATCAATCAGAATGCTGTCACCAAAATATAGTAACTAGAACCCAAGCCAGAACCTAGAACACTGCAACAACATACAGAAGCATCTAAAACATATTTTATAAGGTATACGCTACTTGCATGTGTCAAA
Source organism: Pinus tabuliformis (assembly GCA_031772625.1). Classification (NCBI taxonomy): domain Eukaryota; kingdom Viridiplantae; phylum Streptophyta; class Pinopsida; order Pinales; family Pinaceae; genus Pinus; species Pinus tabuliformis. Next base: position 692,176,524 of record CM062820.1, read on the forward strand.
CCTGCATGCATACGCGCCTTCCTCAAGGCGAACCAACGTACAGATCTGTAAATGATGATTTAAACATTACAACTATTCCAGACTTCAGTCATACCCAGATCATCATATTTACAGACTACACCATGCGCCAGTTATTCAGATACATGATCAAACCACATAAAGATAATTCACTTCAAGCCTTGAGATCATGATACATTATTAGATCTTATCAAACGATAAGGTTCATCCTTGGTTCAGATCAAGCACAACACCATAAGCCAATAACCTGCATATTAGATCTCACACTTCATCAAATATTTGATACTTGCACACCTTGGTCTAATGATCTTCTCCTCCTTTATAGTTTGTAGGCCTTTCTCAATACCATGGACCAAAACCACTTAGGACCAATACCTTGGATCAAATACCTAGGGTCAATACCTCAGACTAGATACCTTGGACCAATACCATGGATCAAAATACCATGGACCAAATACTTCGGACCAAAAACTTAGTTTTCCAAGTATACGCGCTTTTCCTTCTGTGAAAATGTGTGTGTACGCTATACGCTCCTTTAGCTCTGTTAACCTGCGTGCATACGCAGCTTGGTCAAAGTGAACCTGCGTATACCCTATTTCTTCATTCTTTGCATACTGATCTATAATTATTTTTTATTTACCTGCTATATTGTGATCTTTCATCTGAGTGAGTTGCCTTCTGCACTGATTCCTTGAAGCTGCCCTGCATTTCATCACATCTATAAATACTACTACCATGCATTCTGTCACATCTGATATATCTTCTGTAGATTCATCTAGTTACCATGTACAAGTGAGTTTTTCTGCTACAAGTGGGTTGCCATCATGTACAACACATACATCATAATGCCAACAATCTCCCTCTTTGGACTTGATGGTAACAACAACCACACCAAGTCATTTGATACAACCACACCAAGTCATTCTCCCCCTTTGACATCAAGGGCAAAGGGTCATGCTCCCCCTAGGTGCATACTGAATTCTATGATATGCTGAAGTGTGCTAATTGAGCTCCCATGATCGAGTCCATGCCCCCCTTGAGCATAAGAAAAGTTTTCAAAAAGATGTTCTAAAAGAAGAACATGACTCTATACATACATCACAAATGACCTTCCTATCACCGATGACTCATACATTCATCCATATCCCAACCAAGTGGGGATATACCAAATTTGACTCATCCACCCAAGCAAGTGGGGGTATACCAATTGTTTATACATGTCAAAAACAAGAAACATTACATCGTCCATCCATGCATAGTGGGGTTACAAATTACATCATATGACTCATGGGTCTTTGAAAGATATACATGACATTTTTAACAAAGACCAAAGACCTAAACAAGACCATGATAGTCATCAGCAACTATCATACACCATATATGATCTGCACCATAAGCATCTGTCAGCAACATCAACAACCTTTTTTCTCCCAAAATATCATCAACCATGTTGTCCCCCTGAACCTGTTCCACCTGTTCACTGTCAAATTTGATCATTGCATAAGTCAGTAAGAGATATCAAAGCATCATCATCATCAGTTATACATCAAGTGATCAACAACACTATGAGGACCATTATATAAGCAGATTGAAACCATCATCAAACAGAGCAGATAATTGACAGAACCATAACAGACCCCCTTTTTTTTTTAGTCTGGCCCATTGCTTTTCTTCAACCCAACATATATGCGACTGTGCCCACTTAAACTAGTGTATGTACAAGACTATGCTTCATGAAACTCGCATATAACCACCTTTCTCTAAAAAATAGGATTTAACAACAGGATGAAGCAGAAACTACTCCCAACTTTTGTCTGAGATATTCAAATGTCTCTCTGGGCAGTGGTTTAGTGAATATATCAACAACCTGTTCTTTGGAGGGAACATACTCCAATTTGACCTTTTGTTCAAGCACCTGTTCACGTAGGAAATGATATTTGATGGGTATGTGCTTGGTCTTGGTGCATGACTAGATTCTTTGAAATACTGATGGTATCTGTATTATCACATAGAATGGAGATGGGTGGAGTACATGTGATCTGAATGTCTTGCAAGGTTTGCATCATCCAAAGTAGTTGTGTGTAGCAAGATGCAACAGCAATGTATTTTGCTTCAGCCATAAATAATGCAATTGAATTTTGTTTCTTGCTGAACCAAGACACCAACCTGGAACCGATATAGAATGCACCAGCACTAGTTCTTTTTCTGTCATCAACACTTCTTGTCCAATCTGCATCTGTATATGCATGAAGTGTAAGATCTGTATCTCTAGGATACCATAAACCAAAGTTCTGTGTTCCTTGAAGATATTTGAAGATCCTTTTGATTGCCTGAAGGTGTGATTCCTTTGGATTTGCTTGGAATCTTCCAACAATTCCCACTGCATGCATGATGTCCGGTCGGGTACTTGTTAGATAAAGCACACTGCCAATCATGGATCTGTAAGTTGGTTGATGTACTGCTGCTGATTCATCATTTGAGCTAAGACTGCATCCTATTACCATTGGGGTACATACTGGTTTAGAATCTTCCATGCCGTACTTTTTCAGGATCTGTTTGAGATATTTGGTTTGTGAGAGAAAAATACCATCTTTATTTTGTTGAACTTGTAGACCAAGAAAATAGGTAAGCTCACCAAGCAAGGACATTTCAAATTCTTGCTGCATTACTGAAGCAAAATTTCGACTCATGGATTCTTCATTGCTACCAAAAATGATATCATCAACATACACAACAATTATTAGTAATTTACCAGTGTCCATCTTTGTATATAGATTTCTATCTGTTGACCCCTTTGAAAAACCCTGTTGGTGGAGATATTTGTCAAGACAATAATACCATGCCCTTGGAGCCTGTTTTAGACCATAGAGAGCTTTTCTGAGTTTGCATACAAGTTCTGCATCATTTCCAAGAATGAATCCTTCTGGTTGTTCAATATAGACTTCTTCTTATAAGTCTCCATTAAGAAAGGCAGATTTTACATCCATTTGGTATACTTTGAATTTCTGAAAACTAGAAAGAGCAAGAAACATTCTTATGGCTTCAAGTCTAGCAACAGGTGCAAAAGTTTCTTCAAAATCTATACCTTCTTTTTGAGCATATCCTTTACAAACAAGTCTGGCCTTGTTTCTAATAACTTCTCCATTTTCGTTCAGCTTGTTTTTGAATATCCATTTAGTTCCTATGATATTCTTATCATGAGGTCTAGGAACTAATTCCCAAGTATTATTCTTTTCAATTTGGTCAAGTTCTTCATTCATGGCCTTGACCCAACATTCATCTCTGCATGCTTCATTTACATTTTGAGGTTCAGTGGAAGATACTAATGCTAGATAGCTTGAAGCCTCGACAATGGTTCTCCAGTCTGCACACCTGCCCCTTTTTCCCCTAAAATTTGAGTTTCTGGATGATTTTTCTGAACATACCTAGACGAAGTCTTTTCTTTTATCGTTATCTCTTCTTCTGGTGCTTCATTGGTTTCTTCTTCAGAATCAATGTGATTTGATGTGGGAAAATGGTCCTCATCTTCTTCATTGTCATAATCTTCGGTTTTTATCTATTTTGGATTTTTGCATGCTTCATCAACCACAACATCAATACTTTCAATAATTTTCCCAAGTCTTTTATTGTAACATTTATATCCTTTACTTCGGGAAGAGTAGCCAAGAAGAATACCTTCATCTGCTCTGAGTTCAAACTTACCAAGTTTTTCATCAATCCTTTTTATGTAACATTTGCTTCCAAAAACTTTGAAGTATTTTACAGTAGGAGTCTTACCATACCAAAGTTCATGTGGAGTTTGAGCGCTGTTTACCTGAACATTTTCTTGGTTGAGAATAGTGATGACGACAAATGCAGCTTCACCCTAGAAGGTTGCAGGAGTTCCAGATTCATCTAGCATAGCACGAGCCATTTGTTGAACAGTTCTTTTCATAATTTCTACCACTCCATTTTGTTGAGGAGTCCTTATGGTGGAGAACTGCATTTTTATTCCATGTTGTTCACAAAAGTCAAAGAATTCATTCGAGGTAAATTCCCCTCCTCGATCAGATCTAAGGCATTTGATTTTGCGGTCTGATTCATTTTCAACCAAAGCTTTGAAGGCTTTGAAATTTTCAAATGCTTCATCTTTATGCTTTAGAAGACCTATCCAACACATTCTGGAAAAATTATCAATGAATAATATAAAGTATTCTTCTCCACGAGGTGACCTTTTCCTTGATGTTCCACATAAATCAGTATGAACAAGTTCAATAGGCTTACTAGCTGACCCTTCCTTTTCGATGAAGTGAGATCTGGTTTTCTTATTGAATTGACATGATTTGCATATAGTATTTTCAGGAATGTTGATATCTGGAAGATCACGAACAACCTAGAATCTGCATGCTTTTCTTATTTGAGAAAAGCTTAGATATCCCAATCTTCTGTGCCATAGCCAATTTTCATCACTTTTGCTTAGATAGCACTGTTGTTGTCCTCCCTTGAGTATGTATAGGTTGTTTGGAGTTCTTGTCCCTTTGATCATGGTTTCTACTGTATCAAGCTCATGAACAATACATTCATTTGATTGAAACACTACTTCATTTCCTTGATCACACATTTAACTCACACTCAACAGGTTATGCTTTAAGCCATCAACATACATAACATTCCCAACTTTAACTTTTTCTTTCAAGAAAACAGAGCCTTTACCTTTTACGACAGCAAGAGTGTCGTTTCCAAATGAGACACTCTTTTCTTTTTCTAAGGCATTATATGAGTGTAGTTTTTCTATGTCACCTGTCATTTGTTCTGAGCATCCACTGTCGATGTACCACTGGTTTTCTTGTCCTTCTGCATACAAGGCTATACCACATCTTTCTGTTTGCGATTCTTTCTTTCTCCATATTTTTGGATTTAATGGAGTTTGCTCCCTTTGATCTATTTGCCAAAATTTACTCCTACATTCAGATTCTTCATGGCCAAAGTTGTTATAGATTGAGCATTCTATTTCATTTTTAAGAAGATAAAAGTTATTATAGGAACTTTTCTTGATCCCTGTCACATTCCTTTGATTTCGTGCTTCTCTAGTCATGATAGTTTTGTAAGCAACACATTGAGAAACTTTGTGTCCAAAATTATGACATGAGAAACATTGACCATTAAAGAAGTTCCTGCAATTATCGAATCTATTGACCTGTTGATTGTAGTTTCTAGTGATATTTATCTTTGAAGAAAATTGAGTATGATTTACCTAAGGTTGATTATGGCTTATGTTCATCCTTGAAGTAAATTGAGCCCGATTCACCCAGTGATCTGCTTTATGCCTTTGCTGATGATTGTCAAACTGTTCACTGCTCTTTGTCGCATCAAGATAGCTTTTAGTGGAGGTTGATGACTTCTGTGATTGAGATGTTTCTTCAGTATATCTAAGACCTGTCTTTATCAGAGGAGAGCACTGCACTTTGATAATTTCATTTAAAGTTTTTGATCCTTTAGCAAATCTAAGATTGAGAGCTTTTGTTTTCTCAAGATCCTATCTTAGACGCACAATTTCACATTCTAGCTTTTCATTGTGTTTTTTTCTTTCAGCAAGTTGGTATGTCAAGGTATCTATAATCACATTCTTTTATTCTAAACATATTTTGAGTTTAGAGATTTCTTCATAAAGATCACCTTCATCTAAAGCATCCAAAAAATCATCATCTTCATAAGCCATCAGAAGTCTATAGTCATTACTATTTTCATCTTCATCACTATTTGATAAACCATTGCTTTATTCATGAGTATAATAGCTCTTCTTACTTACAATTTGTTTTCTATTCCATTTTGCAGATTCCTTCCCTTTATCATATTTATCTTTATGAGGACATTTGGTAGCATAATGACTGACTCTACCACAGGCAAAACATTTGAAAGGTAGTTTACCTCTGAATCTTCCGGAACCCTGTTGAAGCTTCTTGACAAAGTTTACTTCCTCTTCTTCTTCTGAAATATGTCCTGATTCATTGAGTTCTTCTTTTCCTTTTGTTGAAGCTTTAAATGCGGCTTCTCTCATATCTGATGGACCTCCTTTTCTCATCTCAAAGGCAGTTAAGATTCTGTGAAGTTGTGTCATAGTAATAGTCTGTAGATCCTGCTTTTCTTCTATGGCAGATACTTTTGATTCAAATTTAGCAGATAAGGATCTTAAAACTTTTTCAACTAAGGTAACTTCCTTTATCTCTTCACCCAGATTCTTCATGCAATTAACAATCTCATTTATACATAAGAAGTAACTAGCTATACTTTCATCATTATGCATCTTGAGAGTTTCATATTGAATTCTGAGAGTTTGCAGTTTAGCACGTTTTCCTTGAGAGTCTTCTTTGTAGCTTAGAACAATTTTGTCCCATATTTCTTTGGCTGATTTGAGCTACATAACTTTGACAAACTCTGATTGTGACAGACTTCCCAATAATGTATTGACATCCTTGGCATTGGTTTCATATTGCTTTTTACTTGCTGTATCTGTAGGAATTACTAATGGAAATGTATATCCTTCTTCCACTATTTCCCAGACATATGTTCCAAGAGATTGAAGATAGGTTGTGGTTCTTACCTTCCAATAAACAAAGTTTCTCCCATCAAAGATTGGCGGTCTGATGGATCCCCCACTTTCTTGATTACTCATGATGTTGGACCTTCCTTCAAGCGATCAAACTTCTTCTAAAGGACCCGCTCTGATACCAATTGTTGGAAATAATACTGAAGGGGGGGGGGGGGGTGAATCAGTGTTATCAGATCAATAATTTGATTTTCAAAACTGATTTGTATACGCTACTTCAGCTTAGTGAACCAGCGTGTATATGCAACTATACTTAATGCAACCAGCGTATATGCAAAGATCTTTTGATTTATCCAAATTATCATACATTGAACTTTAACCAGTATATCAATAATTCATTAGACAATGCAGTAAAAATAGAATAAAGCATCACACATAAGTAACACACATGAACACCAAGATATAAGGTGGAAACCCAATGTGGGTGAAAACCACATGCTGCAATCGTCTCTATCTTCTTTTAATAATAAGAGAATTTTGTTTACAATTTTTGTACTGGTGCAGTCTTATATTAGTACGTTGGCTTCTACCTGCAGAAGGCTACAACCTTCTTTTGTTCTCCATCTTCTACTGGAAGGGAGCTATAACCCCCTAGCTCTTGTACTAGATAATATGTTTATTAGTACATAGGTGCCGGCCTACAGAAGGCTACATCCTTTTGTTTTCTTCCAGGGACTACGTTTCATAAATTTTCAGACTGGATCCATCAACAACATCATTCAATCATCAAATATATCTGCATCAACCAATTTCCTTTTGAACCAACCACAACCGAATCAATCAATCACTCCATCAATCTGATCATTCAGAATGCTGTCACCAGAATACAGTAACCAAAACCCAAGCTAGAACCCAGAACACTACAACAACAAACAGAAGCAACTAAAACATATTTTATAAGGTATACGCTACTTGCATGTGCCGAACCTGCATGCATACGCGCCTTCCTCAAGGTGAACCAACGTACAGATCTGTAAATGATGATTTAAACATTACAACTATTCCAGACTTCAGTCATACCCAGATCATCATATTTATAGACTACAACATGTGCCAGTTACTCAGATACATGATCAAACCACATAAATATAATTCACTTCAAGCATTGAGATCCTGATACATCATTATATCTTATCAAACACTAAGGTTCATCTCTGGTTCAGATCAAGCACAACCCCATAAGCCAATAACCTGCATATTAGATCTCACACTTCATCAGATATTTGATACTTGCACACCTTGGCCTAATGATCTTCTCCTTCTTTTATAGTTTGTAGGCCTTTCTCAATACCATGGACCAAAACCACTTAGGACCAATACCTTGGACCAAATTCCTAGGGTCAATACCTCGGACCATATACCTTGGACCAATACCATGGATCAAAAGACCATGGACCAAATAATTCGGACCAAAAACTTAGTTTTCCAAGTATACGCGCTTTTCCTTCTGTGAAAATGCGTGTGTACACTATACGCTCCTTTTGTTTTGTTAACCTGCGTGTATACGCAACTTGGTCAAGGTGAACCCACGTATACCCCTCTTTCTTCATTCTTTGAAGATTGATATGTAATTCTTTGCTGTTTACCTGCTATACTATGATCTTTCATCTGAGTGAGTTGCCTTTTGAACTGATTCCTTGAAGCTGCCCTGCATTTCATCACATCTATAAATACCATTGCCATGCATGCTGTCACATCTGATATCTCTTTTGTATATTCATCTAGTTACCATGTACAAGTGAGTTGTTCTGCTACAAGTGGGTTTCCATCAAGTACAACACATACATCATAATGCCAACAGAGGGAAGCAGAGCGTGGGATACAATGGTTTCATAACTTACTAATGTTAAATATCAAGCTACATAGATAGACAATCTTAGAAGTAGATGATGTGAAGAAACAAATTTAGCAGTTGCTAGAGTAGGTAGTATGTTGACCAGCCACCTCACTAGGTGGGTCACCTATCATCATAATACCCAAGAAGGACGCAATTTGATGAATGTGTATCAACTATAGATTTTTGAACAAGATCAACCTCAAGAATCAATACAATGTATGCCATGTAGTTCACAAATTCATATCTCAAATAAGGGGATCACTAAAACAATGCAAACTTTGAAACGAGAACTATAAACTCAAAACAGGAACTCTAGCAAAAAAACCCCGAAAAAACATCAAAAACAGTGCTAAAAACGAAAAGTGTTGATGTTGGAATAACACCTTTTTTTTTTTTTTTTTAAGGATAAATTTTCAACATGTTTTAAAAATAGCGGTGAAAACCAATTTTTTGTGCAAAAATTGTCCCAAAAACACCCTCAAAACGAAGTGTTGATGTTCAAATAACATTTTTTTTCAATGGTAAATTTTGTGCAAAAACACCCTCAAAACGAAAAATGTTGATGCTGGGATAACAATTTTTTTTCAAGAGTAAAATTTCAACATTTTGAAATAATAGTGCAAAATATTTTATCATGACCCCGAGAAATAGTAAAATTTCAAAAAAATAATGTAAACATAAAATAAAAATTAAAAAGTAAAAAATTAAAACAATGAAAAAACACAAAACAAAAAAAAAGTAAAAAAAAATAACAAAACATAAATAAAACTAGCAATTGTCCCATAAGGTACAAAGAGAGGCCGATAGGATTATTAAATTAGAATTGTTGAATTTCTCCAGAAGAGATGTTGGTTCAAGCGGATTATTAAATTAGAATTGTTGAATTTCTCCAGAAGAGATGTTGGTTCAAGCCTAACGGATGAGCAATTTGAGCTCGCTAAAGGCCTTCTAATTGTTTTTTATTATTGTAAAATTATATTGATAATTCATTGGTTTTACTTTCAAAAGCTTGAAGGAATTTGAAGAGTAGGTATAGAATTGCTTTGTGGGATTTGATCCCAAGTGTTGAGTTGATTGCTTTAACTTGCTTGGAATAGCAACCTTGAGTGCTTTGATAATTGTACGTCTGTTGGGTGCTGGTGATTGTATCGTCTCCCCCTGCATTTTGATTATTATTCAGAGAGCTGAAGAACGTTCCACTAGAGTCAACAATGGATACATTTTTATTAAGTGCATTTGAAACATTTATTACAGCCATAGGAGAATTGAAATCTAAATATAAAGTGAAGAAGTCATCAACTTCAGAGGATAATTCTATTCCTGTGGCTGCCTCTACAATAACCTTACTATTGGTTGCTATCGTTTGGTTCACAATCTGTTGCTCTCCAAGTGCTTGAAAAGTCATTAAATTATCATACGTGAACTCTTGCAAAGTATTAGTAATGAGCTTGCCATGAGAGGATTCTACCCAGCCAGAGGAAGAGATCCTGCTATTGCCAAATGCACTATCAACACGAGGCATTGGCATCAGCTTATTCAAAGGATGTTCAAAGCTCTGCAATCCACATGATGTAGAGAAGTAACAACCTGCGACGGCAAATGCAACAACCAATATTACATTAGAGGCTCTATAGCCAACATTCAGCTACACTTTCATGTGCCAGATAGCTAAAAAACAGATAAGCTCTAATTTAGCAGTCCTATATTACCTCGGGGAAATGGAGCAAAAGATTTTCCACATCCTTCTTTCAAGACATTTGGCTCATCAAATAATACAAGGTAATCATCAGCTGCAGTGCCCCAGAAGAAAGGCACTGAATCATCAGCATCCTAGCAAAACAAATAGTTATTGGTCAAAAGTCAAGAAACCCACAATTTCAAGGAATGCTTAATATTTTATATGGGAACAAAATATGTCCAAATAAATACTCAGGGCACCATTCTGTTATTGGGAAATTGGAAGTGCAGCCTATGATAGATCATATGAGCAGAATTTTTGGGATGACAGGTGCCAGTAACCCATCTGAAAATAAATAACTAATCTTCCCCCTTCCCTCTCCCAAAACAAATAATTAGAGAAACGCTATGGGAAGATAACTTAAATTTATTTCAACAAAGTAGGAATCTGGGAAAATATTGGGAAATTGCTTTAGGCCTAAAATTTGCAAGGAAGGAGTTGGTTAGCAAATGAATAATGTGATTTTATGGCTTAAGGTACATTGAAGTTTTGAATCTGGGAAAATATTGGGAAATTGCTTTAGGCCTAAAATTTGCAAGGAAGGAGTTGGTTAGCAAATGAATAATGTGATTTTATGGCTTAAGGTACATTGAAGTTTTGTCTGTCTGTACCATCGTGGAAGCACCCAGCTCTTCCAGATTATCCAGCCTGATCCACTCAGTCCGGGCCATTCCTCGGAGAACAATCTCAGTGATTGACGACGATCACACTAGCTCTTTTATATCTATATCTACGTTAAAAGGTCTATACCTATTTATATTATTTTTAGGGTTTACCGGTTTATGCTTTATCTGTATACTTTTGGTATGCCTAGCAGTCCCCTTTTATATATTCGTCATGTGTAGACATTAATAAAATTTCTTTCGTCTTCATTCTTCTAGATGAGCAACAATCACGTGTCATTCTTTCATGCTCTGAGCAGTTTGTGTCAAACAAATCAGGCTAAATCTTTTGTATGTCTGGTGTTTGAATTTGCAAACAGTACTTATTGCGGTCATGTCCATTTCCTTCATTATTTTAGCATGTAGTTTATTTCCGTATGGAGTATAGGGCTTTGGATGGGATCATTAAACATCAGAGTGGAAAAAGAAAATGTTTCCAAACCTTTCTAAAATATTCAGTTTTCCTTTCATGTTTTTCCAACATTCGTAACTCTTTGCTATATCAATGTGACTTAAAATAGTGGGAAGCAACTCAAAGTTTTAAGTGATCCTCTGTACCAAAATACTAAGGTTGATGTAATGGAATTTTCCCTTTCTCCATTTTCAACAAGACATATGTTCTCAGTGAATCTCTTTTGGCTTATTAAGAGTTTCTGCATGTCCTTTCTGCTTCAATGTCCGCACCAGAATCTTCCCTTACTCCATTCACACCCAAAATATTAAAGTTGATGTAATAGAATCTTCCCTTTTTCCATTATCAATATCACATGTGTTCAGTGGATCTCTTTGGGTTATTAAGAGTTTCTTTGTGTCCTGTGTCTGTGGGTATCCATTCCCACACCCAGAGTTTCTTTGTATCCTTCTGTGTTTGTGGGTATCCAGCCCACACCCCAACACAACTTGTGTGTTCCGTGCATCTATTTGGTTTATGTAGAGTTTCTTTGTGTCCTTCTGTGTTTGTGGGTATAAAGCCCCACACCCCAATGACTTCTATGTTTGTGGGTATCCAACCCCATACCCCCAGTGGATCTCTTTGGCTTATTAAGAGTTTCTCTGTGTTCTGTGTTTGTTTGCATTTATAAAAAAAAAAAAAGAGGACACTCAGATAACGAGAACCATTTGTTTCTTGAAAGAAGAGAAAAGCACTTGATGCAAAATTTGTCTACTCGATAATTCTCATTAAAAGTGCCATGAAACTAAACATTAACAAATTAACAGCTAATACGCTCATGACAGACCAGCGGAGATATGTGGCAATTTAATTTTTAAACACCAGAAAGTCCCTTGGCAAATTACATGTGCATAGCTTCCTCCCTATCACGACTTGTGCCTCTCCTAATAAAAATCAATTATAACAAAATATGATACAAGAAGCGAAACAAGAGATTGGTATAAATTATGGTAAGAAATAAATTCCTTACAATGATAAGAAAGAGTAGTGAGATATAAGATATACATGAAGCCAAATAGTAAGATATAAATTCCTTACAATGATAAAAAAAAGTGCACATCATTGGCACAATGGAACAACAGAGAGAAGAAAGAGCAGAAGACTGTTCTATGATTTACCAATGGGCAATGACAATTTTTATCACTCCTAATAAAAAAACAATAAACAGACGCGACTGGTACATGAGAATAATAGAGTACAATTTTAATCTTGGTAAGATATAAATTACTTCCAATTATAAGAAAGAGTACATTCTTGGATATGATAGAACAGCAAAGAAAAAACAGACGAAGAATGGTACATTGGTAACAAGACAAAAATCCCTCACAAGGAGAAGAAAAAGTACATTATGTAATGTGCATAACTTCCTCTGTATCACAACTTGTATCTCTCCTAATGAAAAAAATACAACCAAAATTACATGCATGAAACAAAACAAAAGGGACTGGTAATATGAGTAAGATACAAATTCCTTCCAAGGAGAAGACAGAATACATTCTTGCCATGATAGAACACAGCAGACAAAAGAAACAGAAGAAGATTGGTTAAAGAGAAGTACTTACAAGGAGAAGAAAGAGTGAATAACCAATATGATTCCAAAATTATTACACGCACTCATTTCTGCTGTAGAGCACATTTTCTTTTTTTTATTATTTGAATAGATATACAGGGAAAATATGAAAAACCAGAGCTCAATACATATATAAATAATCTGAGTAATGACAGATCGCATGGTGAAATGTTTGCAGAGGCATCTCAAAATCAGCATGCAAGTGCAAATTTATTTTCAGCTTTAAACTAATACAATTTGAGTATACTAACAAACTTGGGTTAACCCAAAATTTGCATAAGTACCAACAAACCCAAAATTCTCACAATACGGTTCTAAGGTCATCTGCTAAGGGTTCCCTTAAGGTTGGAGATTTATAGTGGAGTCCAACAAAATCCTGGCAGGCATCTATCACCTTCCGTCATGAATCGAGATGATGTTTCTGAGCTCTCTTATCATCCAGAATCAGAATGTACAGATAAAGGTGATGGCTATGCCATGTCACAGACCATACTCTACATAGAGTTTGTCACAAATGTTGACTCCCATGGGGTTGCACAATTTTTACCAAGTAAGAACTCCAGACATCAACAACCTGCTCAGATACTTCGACTCATGACAGATCACATGATGAAATATTTGCAGAGGCATCTCAGAGTCAACACTGCTCAAAATCAGCGTTCTAGTGCAAAATTATTTTCAGCTTTAAAGTAGTACAATTTGGGTATGCTCACAAACTGGGGTTAACCTTTCTACTCAATTCTCCATTACCAACAACCCCAAAATTCTCACAACACGGTTCAAATAAGGTCATCATCTGCTAAGGGTTTCCTTTAACAATAGAGATTTGTAGTAGACTCTAGAGTCCAACAAAGTCCTGGCAGACTATCTATCACCTTCTGTCATGAATCGAGATGATGTTTCTGAGCTCTCTTATCATCTAGAATCAGTTTGTAAAGATAATGGTGATGGCCATGCCATGTCACAGACCATAATCTACATATTGTTTGTCACCAATGTTAACTCTCAAGGAGTTGCACAATTTTTACCAAGTAAGAACTCCAGAGTCCAGACATCAACAATCTCCTAAGAACTAGATTGAACTCATATTATCCTTAATCATAAGGGAAGGAAATCTAGAACCATAGACCAGAATGTATTTGGTTGAATATAGAAGGAATGTCCAAGAGTCCAAGACCACTGAAACTTTTAGCCTCTTCCAGTACAATAATGAGAAATTGAGAAATAATTACCAGGTGCAAATCCAGTAGTCGTTGCAAAAGCTGGAAAGGTAATTATGTCCAAGAGTCCAAGACCACTGAAACTTTTAGCCTCTTCCAGTACAATAATGAGAAATTGAGAAATAATTACCAGGTGCAAATCCAGTAGTCGTTGCAAAAGCTGGAAAGGTAATTATTTTCGATCTTTTGTCTTTTGTTTATAGCTGACATTGAGATTAAGAGAAGATTTTTCTTGAATATTGTACTAGAAGAGGCTAAAAGTTTCAGTGGTCTATGGTTATATCCCTGAGACCAGTACCATAGACCACTGAAACTTTTAGCCTCTTCCAGTACAATATTCAAGAAAAATCTTCTCTTAATCTCAATGTCAGCTATAAACAAAAGACAAAAGATCGAAAATAATTACCTTTCCAGCTTTTGCAACGACTACTTGATCTGCACCTTGTGTAATAACAGCTATCCTCTTGTGAGTTCCAGTTGCCTTTGGCAGTGCTCACATCTTTAGGGCTATTTCTTCAACATTGTCAGTCTAGAAAATGCAAAAGATTTAGTAAACATCTACTCCATTCAAGTTCAGAAGTATATTGGTCAGAAATTAAGATCACATAATTTACCTCCCACCCTTGCGCCTTTGCAAAAGTCCTTGCTTCAGTCTCATCTCCAAAAACATAATCCATATACCTGAGGTAAAATTGCCAGATATCATGAAACATTTCAAACAGTATAATAAATATAAGTTATAATAGAGGGAATTCAGATATCATAGAAGAAAGAAGCCAAATCAACTTGGTATGAAAATAGAAATGTTTTAAGTTCTATCTGCGTAATCATCTGCTATCTAGATATCAGACTAAAACAATGCAAGGAAGTAGGTCTTACGGAAAAACTTTCATCCATGCCTCAGTAAAACATTCACAGAAATAAGGAGATGCAAGATTCATCATAAATATCTGCACGACATGAAATACAAGACCATTTGGCATGGACATTGTTAGTTTGCCAAATAACCAATAACACAATAACCCCTCTGCTTCCAGATACCAAAGTGATTACAATACACTTTACCTTCCCTTTCTGAGCTGCATGTTCAGCCACAAGTTGAATCGACTCAGGCGAGACTGCAAGGAAAAAGCCAGCAATATAAAAGAACTTGGCCTTCTCAACTGTACAACAAACAATAATTTCCTTTTAAACTTAGAGCTAAGTAAAGCCTAAGCATTGAGAAAATAACTTAAAAGAGAGCAAAAACTTCAGTACATTACCTAAAGCCCAGTTTTCGGGTGATTTCAAGTGTTCTGATTTGTAGCAATTTGTTGCTAACAAATTTACAACCACTGACCTGAACATTACAAGGTTAATATTTAAACGAGTCAAGAGAGAAAAACCTGACGAGAACAGCTGGCAATGAAGCGAATATTATGTGCATAGGTCAAGAAACTCAGGTATCTGGGGTGTCAGTGACAAAAGAACTAGTACACTGTACAATACAATAACACACTGTTAAGAGACATTTTCAGTGCTCACCTTTCACCCCCAACGATAAGAACAACACATGTACCAGTTGGTTTTGTTTCATCCTCATAATAATGCACCTGTATGAAACACAAAATACAGTTTCTCATATCAGTGATTCTTCAGGGAAACAGAGTACTTTTGCAAATATTGGCCAAATGAAAATATAAAGCAATGAAAACGAACTATACTGAAGATAATGGAAGTTACATTGACTCCAGGGGCTTTCGAATTTTTCTTCATCTCTGCCCCAAACTTGTCCTTGCCAAGAAGGGTGCCTGAGACCAGTAATAGACATGCACAGAGATAAAGGAAATCACGGTTACCACAACCCTCACGGCCTAGATCCGCGAGACTGAATCTCTTTAAGGAAACGACAGACTGAAAACCTAAGGGAACTTGGAATGTTACCTTCGAGCGTCCTCGAGTTTATTCCGCTTCCTGGGAAAACATGGACAGAACCTACTACAAGAATCGCTATGAAACAGTAAGTCAGAGACTAAGGGAACAAGAAACCTAGGTCTCTGCAAGAAAGAAGAGGAAACACATTATAAACCACACCCTACTTGTAAATCAAGAAAATCAAACATGAATGGAAATGAAACAAAACAAAAACGAGTTATTGGGAAAAACAAATAAAAAAAGCTAACTAATACCTGCCATTCAGCGCCTTTCTCCAGCAACATATGCCATGGTTGAGTTCCTTTCTAAGAAAAATTTTCATATGCAGAATACTCAACTCCTGAGGAATCGTCAGATTCATGGTAAAGGGGAGTCGAGCTTGAATGCATATCCTGAGAATTTTGGTAGCAGAGGGAACCAGGACATGGGCACGGAGGAGGTCGGAACATGTTCACATGTTGAATAACGAGGCACGGAGAAGGGATTAATACTCTCGAAGAGAAGAGGAAGGAGGTTCGTCCCTCCATGCACAAACCAGAACCTGCAAAACCCTCACCTCAAAACGCGATGACAACAAACAAAAATGCAAAAGCAAAATGAGACGTAGGGTTTTAGGCATGCAGTTAGGGTTAGGACCAAACCTCCACCAATTATCCTCCTTCAGGTGATCATAACCCTAGATCATCACCATGGTCGGGTTGGGCGTGAACCACAAGAGTACCTTACCCATCACGTGAACAAGACCAGGTGGCAACAGGACATTACGCCACGCGAATGTGGACGCCAGGACGCCAAGTGTCAACGTTAGGAACAAAAAGACGACGAAAGTCTCTTTCAAAGGAAGGCCTATCGGCCTAATTATATACTAAAAACAAAACATAAAATAAAAATAAAAAACAAAAAAATCAAACATCAAAAAACAAAAATCAATCATTAAATAAAAAAATAAAAAATTAACCTATAAAATATAAGAATTAAAAAACTAGAAAAAACAATTACAAATTATAAACAAATAAATAATAAAAAAAACATATTTAAAAAAAAAGCAAATATATAAACCATAAAAAAATTTGGGAAAAGAAAAAAAACCACATTAAAAAAACTATAAAATTAAGTAGGTAAAAATAGAAAAATAAAAAAAACATTAACAAAAAAACTAAAAATAAATTGAAAATTAAAAATAAACTAGATTTTAAAAAAATTGGAAAATTAACAAAAAGAAATTTAAAACTAGTGAAATTAAGATTAAAATGTTGATTACTTAAAAAAATAAATGTAAATATATATATATATATATATATATATATATATATATATATATATAAGACAAAAAATAAATAAAAAAATGTTAAAATTTTTTTATTTCATAAACCATAAAAGAATTTGGAAAAAACAAAAAAAAAACAAAATTTATATATATAAAATTAAGTAAGTAAAAATAGAAAGATTAAAAAAAAAAAACAAAAACTAGGGAAAAAATTAAAAACAAATTAGATTAAACAAAAATAGAAAATTAACAAAAAAATAAAAAATAAAGACTAGTGAAATTAATATTAAAAACATTAAGAAAAACTAAAAAAACAAAAATAAGCTCAAATTAAAAAAAAGTAAAGAAAAGAAAAGAAAGAAAGAAAATGAAAATTTTAAAAATATGTGTCTTTTCCAATTTAAAAAAAAAAAAAAAATTAAAAAACATTTTAAACTTAAAAAAAAATGTGTTTTTGATTTGAAATTTTATTTTGTTTTATTTATTATTATTATTATTATTATTATTTTCATTATTTTTTTAAAAACAAACCAATAAACAAATTATATATATATATATATATATAAATTTTAAACAAAATTTTGTTTTTTTAATTTAATTTTTTTTTTATTAAACATGTTTAATAAACAAAATATTTTTAATAAACATATTTAATAATTTAATAAACATATTTAAATATTTTTTTAATAAACATATTTAACAAACACATTTTTAATAAACACATTTTTAATAAACATATTTATAATTAAATATTTAATAAAAAAAAAAAAATTATTAAACAATATTATATATATATATATATTGTTAATGCCCACGGTCGCGCCACCATCGGGCGTTGGGCGGGCCATTGGGTGATTTTGAGAATTGCCTAACGGCCCACCCGCCACCCAGTGGTGGCGCGACCGTGGGCATTAACATTTTTTCTTTTAAAATAAAAACAAAATTAAAAAAAAAAAATTAAAATTGTTTCATAATTTTTTTAATTAATTAATAAATATTTAATTATAAATATGTTTATTAAAAATGTGTTTCTTAAATATGTTGATTAAAAAATTATTTAAATATGTTTATTAAATTATTAAATATGTTTAATAATTTTTATTAAAATTGTTTAATATTTTTTTTTTAAATAAAAAAAACAAAATTTTGTTTAAAAAAAATTATATTTAAAATTTGTTTATTAGTTTGTTTTTAAATAAATAATGAAAATTTAATAATTATTTATTCATTTATTATTATTATTATTATTTTTTAAATCAAAAACACATTTTTTTATAAGTTTAATTTTATTTTTTTAATTGGAAAAGACATATATATATATATATATATATATATATATATATATATATTTTAATTTGAGCCTATTTTTGTTTTTTTAGTTTTTTCTAAATGTTTTTAATATTAATTTTACTAGTTTTTTTTGTATTTTTTTTTTTTTTTTTTAAGTTTGTTTTTAATTTTTTTTCCTAGTTTTTGTTAATGTTTTTTTTAATCTTTCAATTTTTGCTTGTTTAACTTTATATAGATATATTTTTAATTTTGTTTATTTTGTTTTGTTTTCCCAAATTCTTTTATGGTTTATGAGATAATTTATTTTATTTTATTTTTTATTTTTTAACATATTTTTTTTGTTTCTTTGTCTTTTTTTATGTATATTTTTATATTTCTTTTTTTAACTAATCGACATTAAAAAAAAAAAAAACCAACTTGAAAATTCGTTAAGTAATCATAATTAAAAAAAAAAATTGGACATAATAAATTTTAAAGTGTGAAAAATAATTCTTCTAAAAAAAAGGTATGCTATATCAACACGTTGCATCTACACGTTTAAAAATTAGTATGAAAATCACTAACATTTAAGAAGAAATATTTATATTTGATACATAAGAAAATTTAAAGTGTTAAAAATATGCTTCGAAAAAATAAATTGTATTCCGCATCACCACTTTTCAAAATCGGGTCACGTTTTTACTACTGCTATGAAATGGGTAACTGTATCGGTTATTTAAAGTGCCAAAAAATATGCTCTAAAAAAATATGTGTGTTCTGCATCACCCCGTTTCAAAATCGGGTCAATTTTTTGCTATCTCTACGAAACGTGTAACAGTATCAGTTCCCGTTTCAAAGTTTACGTTGTTCTAAGTATGAGCTAAAAAAAAAGATAACCTTCAAGACAAGCCAAGGTTTATATGAATGGTAGGTGATGCCTTTTGGTTTATGTAATGCACTACCTGCATTTATGTGTATGATGAATGGTGTATCATGTCCCTTTCTAAATTCATTTGTGATAGTGTACTTAGGTGATATATTGGTTTTATAGCTCGAGATAAGAAAAACATATCTCACATCTCATGTAGGTATTAGAGATTGAAAAAACATCATATGTTGGCTAACCTTGAGAAATATAAGTTTGCTCAACAAATGTAGGTATACTTAGGGTACATGATTAGTAGAGGGAAACTCAATAGATCTCACAAAGATTGAGGGAATTTTCAAGTGGTCCGTTCCCAATGATGTCACAAAATTTAGGAGGCTTGTTGAGGTAATGCAATACCTGTGGAAGTTTATAGCATCCTTCTCAAATGTAGTTATGTCACTTCATGTTGTAAGAAATAGCGGTAAGAGTTTCAACAAGGGGAAGAATAAACAAAATTTCTGATGCACTGAAGTGAAGTATCAGTGAAGCATTAGTTCTTGCATTGCCTAATTTGTGGAAGACTTTTGAAGTGGTGACAAATGCAAGTGGATATGATGTGAAAGAAGTCTTGATGTAGGGAGGTAAAATAGTATGGTATAACTCTAAAATGTTCCATGATGGAGTCTCGAAATATGTTGTGTATGACAAGGAACCATATATCCTAGTTCAAGATATTAAGAAGTGGAAGCATTGTAGCATGGCCAAGGAAACCATTATTGACAATATTCACTACTTCATGTACTATTTGTATGCACAATGTAAGCTTCGATAAACCAAACACTACAAGTGGATGGGTTTTTGCAACAATCCCATCTAGTCATTAAAAATAAGAAGGGAAATGATAATAAGTTGGTAAACACGCTTTCAAGGCCACTCACATCTAATATTACAACTCTGGAGCTCTTGTGTACATGGAGCCTTTTACCTATGATGCACATAAAAAGGCACATACATATAAGATGAGGACTTTAAAGAAGTGTTTTAGTAACACAAGGAAAAATTTGTGTAGAAGAAGGTGAATGTAAGACTGCTATGAACCATGCACCCTATAAATGATAAGAAGTCAATGAATATCACCCACATCGAGGGTGGAACCTCCCTTTACAATGAATATGAGAAAAGATAGGATATGATGATCTTAAGATCAGGTCTCCTTGGTATTTTATATATATATATACAACAAAAGGTACAATTAGAATGAAAGGGTGTAATGAAAGGTTATGGTGAGCATACTAATAGAAATGTAATAACTAAATATCTAGGATTTAATAAAGGGTTTTATGGTTAACACAGGGCATGTCTCAGGATTAACATACCCCTCCCTTTAAACAATGTTGTCCTCAACACCTAACTAACTAAAGGTGTTTCGACATGAATAAATCATCTTCACATCTTGATTTTTCCACTTGCAAGTTCTTCCATTTAATGAAGTATTCAATAATTGCTCGATTTTTTAGTTGTTTAATCATAATTTCTAGGGTTATTTTTTTGTTATCGTATGATTTTTTTTTTTTCATCAATCTCTCATAAAATAGTTTGGATTGGGATATTGTCACTAATTACCTTTTTTAGGCAAGAAACACGAAGGATTGGATGCACATGTGAAGATGGAGGCAACTCCAATTTGTAAGCTATAATTCAAATCGTTCACAACACCTTATAAGGGCCACAATACCATGGTGATAATTTATTGACCATATTTTGTTGCTTGAGGGACATTTGTTTATGTGGTTGTAGTCTCAAAAATACCCAATAACCCACTTCGAATTCCTTTTCATTGCGATGTTGACCTGATTTTCGTTTCATCATATTTTATACTATAATCAAGTTGTCCTTCAATAGTTTGAGAACCTCTTATTGTTGCCCTATATGGTGATCCATTGCTTGAGCCTTTGCAGTTCCTTTCAAGGGTGATTTGCTGGATGGAGTATGATATCCATAAATTTCAAAATGTGATCCATATTAGATCATTATATTATTTGACATCCATCATGATGCTTCTAGAGTGGAAAAATTAGAGGAATTAGCTCACGGGACAACTTTTTTTAGTGGGTCCTAGTTTGGTGAATTAGAGTCTCAAACCTTCTAGAAGTAGTTTGAGTCATGAAATGGATTTATTTATATTTATATTTATATTTATTTATTTATTTATATTTATATTTATATTTATTATTATTTTTTTATTATTATTTATTATTATTATTATTTTTTTAATGGTAAAATGTTACCACTTAATAGCGCCCCCCTACATTATACTACCCTCAAATACCTTTCCAATAACCCAAGAAAGACCTTAAATGAAGTCCATATGCAAAAGTTACACCACCTATAAGTTGCCCTTCCTATTTTGGCCACCATGATTTGAGAGGATGCCAAGTCAGGCCCCATTATTCATGGAAAAGGGTCCAGTCATATGATCATTATGAAGAATACTTCGGAAGAGTCAACATGGCAACTCTAGTTAAGCGTTGAAGGAGTCAAAATTAACCATTAGTAAGCTATTAGGGTATGTTATAACTGGGCCCTAGGAGGAAAATGAGTTACATTATATTGAAGCACTTTTTTTCCATGTGTGTTATAACTGGGCCCCTAGGAGGAAAATGAGTTACATTCTATTGGAGCACATTTTTTTCGAGAGAGAGAGATAGAGAGAGAGAGAGAGAGAGAGCAAAAGAAAGCAGCCCACGAGCCACATGTCTCAATAATTTGTACTCCCTTTCATTTCCATTTGGAGAAAGAGAGAGCATAGCAGCTCGCCTTCCAGTTGGGTTTTCCAAATTGACAGGTGCTCAAATTGACATCATTTTAGCACTTGTCTAATACCTTTTTCACCATTGCTGCAACTTCCCATTGCTATGTTTCTCACCTCTTCATTGCTATGACTCCCACTTTATCTTTTTTTGTGACTCTCACCTCTTCATTGTTGAGACTCTCACTGTTGTTGTTACTCGCACCACATGGTAATTGTTGCAAGTCACTCAAGAATGTTGCTACAACTCTAAGGAAAGGTGTTGTAACTCTATATCAGTTGTAACAACACGTTAGTCGACCAAACATATATCATTTGTGGATTTATCAGACAGTAAAAAAACTAATCTCCTCATGTAGGAAAATGACAAGGGTGATTAGGTGCTTGAAAAATAATGAATGAATCAACCACCACTCATCATATAGCTTATCAAGTCAACATGTGCCCAATTTTTGCTATCTTTTGGAAAGTCGATCTAACAAAAAGGAACATCTTTATTCTCGTGGGTATCCATCAACTTCTTTGATTAATTTAGATAAAGAAAGTTATGCATAAAAAATCATGCTCTCTTTGAGCTGAGTAGTTAATAATTTAATCATATACATAACCAGAATTAAGTCTCCCATTATATTTCCAGTTGCCTAAAATATAAAGTTCCTTTTCATTCTCATTCAATCAATGGTGTGTTGAGTATTTAGTGCTTTACTTCTTTCATAAACCAGTGCCTCATCTAAGGAGGTAGGCCCCCCTCCTTAACCAGGTATTGTATGTACTTTATAAAGTAGCCATAATATCTTCTATATGTTTCTTTTATTTCTAGTAATTCTTCTAATCATTAGTTAGTTGTAATTCTAATATTTCCTTTATTGTACCTCTGAATTTCAATTGTTGTAACTTTGATATTTCCTTTGTTGTAACTATGAATTTCAATTGCTGTAACTTTGATATTTCACATTGTTGCAACTCTAAATTTCAATTGTTATATTTATGATATTCCATATTGTTGCAACTCTGATAATTCATATTGCTACAACTTTGTATCATAGGTTTATTGCTGCAACTCATTCATTAACTTGGTCATTAATTACAGGCTAATCGTTGTCGTGAGACATGCCCAAAAATTTGCGATTTAATTCCTTGCTACAACTTTGCGATTGTTAACCCTAGTAGCTCTTCTTGCTACTTAAGGGTTAAGGCCTAGCGAGACTTAGTCACACTAGTTTATTTCTAGATGCTTCATGGCATAATCGTTGATCAAAGGAACTTATGTATTTAGTTTTGTCACTTTTTGGGAATCTACTATTTTGGTAATTTTTCTTTTTTGATATTCGGGCCATGGGGGGCCCAACATCATATTTGACTAATTCTTCTTGATCTCGGTGAAAAATCAAGTCCAATAGGACTATTTTCACTTAGATTTGGAATGACAATTTTCGTTCTACTTTTGTTTTTTTTGTGTTCATTTCCCAACATGTCATTTGGAAAAAACTTGTGCTTTTGGTTTTTTGAGGAAGGCCACCTTTTTAGGTATGTATATAATTAATAAATTTATATATTGGGTAGGTTCTAGTGTTAGTCGTGGTTCCTAGCTAGCATTTTATGGGTGGCTTGAGCTTCCTTTGCATGGAAAAGTGAGGAGTTGAGTAACATATTTGTCACTAGCTTCTGTCTTGAGCCAACACTTGAAGTGGATGTAAATCACATCTCTGAGTAAATTTTCAAGGATTATGACTTCAAAGTCATAAGTTGTGAAATAATTAAATAACTAAATTTTAATTTAATTATTTAATCACATGGAAAATGAGTCAAATAGTTTTAATGAGAGAATGGGATCTTTTACTAAATGTCTTAGTGAGAAAAGCCAAGGAAAAGCAAGATTTTTCCAATTCAATGAAGAGATGTGAAAATCATATTTTGTTGATGTTTCCACTCGTGAAATGAAGCAAAGAAAGCATATTTTGTGTTTTTCCGAAAATAATTGAAAATGGAAAAGGAAGAAAGGATGGCTTTACATCTTTTGGCCTTTCCTACTTTTCCATGGTTTGAGCCATTTGATCAATTAGTTTGAGAAAGGAAATGTTTCTTCCAGATAAGAGCATCGGTACAAGGGTTGGACAATTTTTCTTAGATGTTTTTGTAGCAGCAGAGATCTCACCTTTCTATGTTCTAGTCTCTTAGACCATTACCTCCACTACAAGTAAAGGAGCTCATGACATCCTATCACACTCAATACTCATTATGGTGCAACCAACTTCTTGGTTAATTTGTGATTTCATTCAATCATGTTTGATTCTAACTCTTTGAATGCATTGGAGCCCATTGAATGATTTTTATTTGTTTATATATTTTACAGTGTGATGGTATATTAAAGTGCATTTGTTTTGAATTATTTCACTCGAGGCACACATTTGTTTCTCACGTCACTTTTAATTTTGTTGCTACTACTACTCTAAGGAATATAATTTCATTCTCAAGAACTACTTCACTTTTGGTTACTTATCGACAAGTCAAAAGTGAAGCTTTGTTTTATGTTAATCAAATTATTTTTTTACACGGTAATATTAAGTGGATACTAGCATATGTCATCTAGGGACACTCCCTACAGATTAGAAGACACTGGTACGAAGAGAGATAATTTCAACTGTGACAGGGTTGACTATCTAAAAGTTTCATACAGGTTTGTCAATACATATTTGCATGATAACAAATTGACGTCATTGTTATCATGCAAATATGTATTGATAAACCTACATGGAACTTTTTATATCCAATCTTTGGGGTATCCCTAAATGATGTATGCCATTATCCACTCAATGCTGCTACGTAAAGCTTCAGTTTGATTAATATACAACAAAGTTTCACTTTTGACTTGCTAATAAGAAACAAAAAGTAAATTAGTTCTTAAAATGGTGAACGAAACAAATGTGTGCATTAAGTGAAATAATTCAAAACAAGTGCACTTCAATATACCCATACACTAAAAAAAAACCGTTCAATGGCCTCTAATACATTCAAAGATTTAGAATCAAACATCATCGAATGAAATCACAAATTACCACAGAATTTGGTTACAACATCAGAGTACTGAGTCACAGATTGTCATAAGTTCCTTCATTTGCAATGGAGGTAGTGGTTTAAGAGCCTAGAACATAGAGATGTGATTTGTTTGTTGCTACCAAAGCACCTAAGAAAAATTGTCCAACCCTTGTATTAGTGCTCCAATATGAATATATGGAAGAAACATTTCCTCTGTGAAACTAGTTGATCCAATGGCTCAAAGCATGGAAAAGTTGGAAAGGCCAAAGGCTTTGTAAGCAAAGCTATGCTTTCTTCCCCTTCCAAATTTAATTATTTTGGAAAAAACACAAAATTTGCTTTCTTTGCTTCACTCTAGAGTGGAAACATCAACAACATATGATTTTCACATCTCCTCATTGAATTGGAAAATTCTTGCTTTTCCTCTAGCTTTACTCATGGAGAAATTTCATAAAAGCTCATATTCTCTCATTAAAACTATTTGACTCCTTTTCCATGTGATTAAATAATTAAATAAAAGTTATTTATTCAATTATTTTACAACTCGTGACTTTGAATTCATAATCCTTGAAAATTTACCCAAAGATATGATTTAGATCCACGGAAAGTGTCAGCTCAAGATAAAAGCCAATGACAAAGACAAAGATGTTATTCGCAAAAATATACAATGAAATTTAGTGAGTGTATTTAATTTTGGTTATTTTAATTCACCTCGTGACTCCACTATATAGGATCAAAAGCATTATGTAAAAGCCATGAAGATTCTCTAGATTTGATCCTTCTCAAGGATTATTTTCGGTCCTTAATGAACCATAACACTTATTATGAAACAAGGAAAGAACTTTACTTGGGGTTTTGTCAATTTTGGTAACTGGATTATCCATTAGTACAACCACTTCCTAGGTAGTTACAACTGATATTGTGCTAATTTCATGCTCACTTAGTTCTTCAATTCTAGTAAGTTTATCTCAAAATCTTCCTTTTGCATCTCCAATCGTTATTTATTAGTTGTGATCTCCCCTCATACTATCACAATGTCAATTGACATAGTTGGATTTGCTCTTATTATATATGCCTCTTTATATACAACTCAGATTCCTAATCAATCTCTGATATTCCTATAGGTGAATATCATAAGCTCCTCCCAAAATTTGCAGGGAACAACACAATTACGATTGAGGATCATCTCAAACTTTCTTGAAGTTTGTTAATGACTTGAAGCTTGAAAACAAAGATGTTTATGCAAACCCTTGAAGGGATGCACGAGCATGGTACAAGTCACAACCTGCTTCCTCCATTGACAGATGGGAATCCTTCAAACGTAAGTTTACAGACAAGTGGGTTTATAAGAAAGATAACTATTTCTTGTTGACGAAATTTACTTCTATCA
This sequence comes from Pinus tabuliformis, assembly GCA_031772625.1. Lineage (NCBI taxonomy): Eukaryota > Viridiplantae > Streptophyta > Pinopsida > Pinales > Pinaceae > Pinus > Pinus tabuliformis. The sequence continues at coordinate 692,203,159 of CM062820.1, forward strand.
ACAAGAAAGAGAATGAAACTGTATCTAAGTTCAATACTCTCTTCTAGAAACTTTATCTTAAAATTCCTCAAAATGTCCATCATCTTCAACAAGAAATTGACCACCTTATTAAGGTTTTCTGTGGGTTAGGTTATTGTTACAAGGACATTTGTAGAGCCATCAAAAGAGCCAAAATAATTCCCCTTCCCTTAACTCCCCCACCCTTAATGGGAAAACATTTCTCCCATACATATGTGGTACCACTGACAAGATCGCCAAAGTCCTTAAAAAGAATGGAATTGCAACATCATTTAAACCCCTTGAAACCATCACCAAAAAATGAGATCAGTGAAAGATAGTGTTGACTCATTGCAGTTCAAAGGTGTCTACAAGATTAATTGTTCCTGTGGATTATGCTACATTGGAGAAACAGGTCAATATTTCAAAATAAGATTGAAAGAACATGGGGTTGATATTAAGAAAGAAAGAACACATTCCTTCGACCTTGTTGAGCACTCATCTAAAACTAGACATCACTTATGCCTTGAAGATACTAAGATCATCACAAAAGAGGCTCACTATTTTAAGCGCAAACTCAGGGAAGCTCTTGAAATCATCAAGCATCCCAATAATCTCAATAGAGATGGAGGAATTGAAGTTAGTAGAAGTTGGTTCCCTCTAATATCTAACAATTAAACTCCATTCCTTCTCCTCCCTCCTTCCCCCCTATGTCCCTCCCTCTTTTCCTCAGTTCCATCCTTTAATCATCTTCTCTTCTACCCTTCTCCCTCCCTTCATCCTTTCATTCCGCCTCCCCTCCCCTCTTTCCTTTGTTTTTCCTTCCTATGTATCTCCCCTCCTTCTTTATTTGATTTATTTCATACTCCTCTTTATTCCATTTATTTCTCATTTCTTGCTCCTTCTTTCATTTATTTTGAATTATGATCTTTTGTTTGGTTTCCTTTCTCTATCTTGTCTATTCTTCTCATTTTTTCCTTTTATGTTTCTATCCTCTTTTAATTTTCTTTAGTTTTCTCTTGTTTGGTTTTCTTATTCTTTTCTTCTATCTTGTGCTTGTTTCCTTGTAATTTAATTTATTTTAGCCTCCTATATTTATTGTTTTATTTTCTTTATTTCTTTATTCATTTCTCCTTAGTATTTTGTATTATTTTATTTGTCTTTTATTTCTCCTCTTTATTTATATCTTGCTTTCTCCTCTTTATCTGTTCCTCATATTTTTAAATGCTTCTTATTTTGTTGTGCTTAGTTATGATTATTCTTTTTATTCTTGTTGCTTCAGTATTGTTATTCTTATTTTATTATTATTTGTATTTTATTATTTTTATGTTTTAGTTTTATTATTTTTATGTTTTACTCTTTTGCTTATTTTTATTTTTATTGCTTATTTTTATTATTTAACAAGCTCACTTATTTCTTCCTTTCATTAGTCTTGCTTTCTTTTGTATTTATTTACTCCTACCTTTCCTTCTCTCAATTTCTCATTATCCTGATGATGGGCCCAGATTGTGACTCAAGATGTCGATTAAAAATGCATATTGTGGATTCATCTATGACTCGTAACTCTTCAAAACTCAGCCATAGAAACCTCCATACAAAAATTTTCATCTGAATGTTGAAATTTTCTTAGTATAATATTTTTAAGCATTTGATGAATATTTTGGTTCCTTACTCAAGGAAAATAATATACAAAATATGAGGGATGCTTTAGTTGTTGCTCTTAAGATCGAGAAAAACATTTTGGTAGCTAGGAAAGTGCATGCTCATTCCTCCATATTATTTGATCCATATGAAAGGACATTCCAAGAACCCAAAAAGGAGAGGGGAGCTGAAAAAATGAATTACCTACAATACTTGTTGATTTGTTTCAAATCAATGACCGTTTCAACCTAGACAACCCTCTCCAAGAATGCCTAAAAATAAGCCCAAGGCACCTAGAATTCTTGTGCCCATGTATGGGAACCATTTCATGGATTACTCTTCTTCTGGTAACTATTGTAGAGCATGTGAATTCCCACATAGTGAAGAAATTTATGCAATTTTTACACAAATAGTACACTTATTCACCCCAAATCAACCAAAAGAATTCCTCAAGCAAATAGAAGATTCATTGAATATGTTATCCATGATTGAGGCCAATTACATCACACATATATTCCAAGTGTCCAAGGTAAAGGGGTGAGTCAACAAAATTATTTTCTTTTATATATCGAACATTTTGATGCATGTAGGTGTAATATGTTGCCTACTAGTATGTCTCCTTGAAAGCCAAATGGCTATGTCTAATGTTCATAAAGTACAATCTAAAGCTGCAACCATGGTTGTTGAGATCACCAACACTGATGCCAAGAAAGGCAGAGGATCGAAAAATCAATAGAAAAAAGACTAATGTATGAAAGGATACTAAGCAAGTCATTTCCCCAATCCAACAAGATCCTATGATCCTTCATAATTCAATTTTTTGCCTCAGAAGTGAATTAGTGAAAAGGAGCATTCTTGTACCACATGCATAATTGATTCACATGTCTAGACAAAAGGAAGTCATTAGTAGATTCATGGATTTAGGTGATTCTATTGATCCATCAGATGATAATCCATAGGTATATATTAGTATGAACCAAACTAAGGAACCCCCACCTTTTAACATTTCTTTCCTTTCTAATGGCTTATTACTTCGCAATTGCATGTTAGATTTTGGAGCCTCAATGAATGCCATGACTCTCAAGATGATGAAAGAATTAGGAATACCAATTTATAATCCATATAGGAATGTATAAGCTATGGACTCACATGAAGTGCAGGTATGTGGGGTCATTAAAGACCTTGAAGTCTGATTACTAGAATATCTTAATCAAATCTTAACCATGGATGTGCTTATGATTGACTGTCCTGCAAATTGTGGTATGTTATCATCTAGGAAGTGGGACGCTGATACAAGAGGTAGAATTCAAATGGATTGGTCATATGTTGATATCATTGTTGCCCCAAACTACATGGTAAGATTGTTTCGTGAAAATAAGATGTTTCATAATGTTGAAAACTCACAACAACTTAGATAATGAGCATTTATATCTTGAGGTATACAAACTTGAGTTAGGAACGCATGTGTTGATGGATGACCATGATGAATCAATTATACCATATGAACTCATTAATGAGGAATTCACAAATGACTTATGGACTATGCATTTTGACGGTGCACAATCTAGATCAAGAGAAGGGGCAAGGGTTGTTTTCACATCCTCCACAGGTATTATTTCTCCATTTTTATTTTGTTTAGAATTATATTTTATTATAAATGAAATAGAGTATGAGGCTTTATTGTTGGGTCTTGAATAGGCACAAAAGATGGACATAAAATTGTTAAAAGTGAAAGGTGATTATGAAATTGTGATAAATCAAGTAAGGAATTTATGAGAAGCAAGGAATCCTAGACTCAAAAGATACATGGAAGCAATATGGGATGAAATTGATTGTTTTGAGGCATTTGACATTATTGTTGTCCCAAGAAACTTGAACCAATTGGTAGATTCCATGGCATCATTTGTGACATATTTTCATCCATTTGTATCCAACCCTTATACCAGATACTTGGTTGAGGTAATTTTTAGACCTTATGTTCCTAACAAGATTGGTTGTTCGGAAGTTTTCACATGTGAGGCATATTTTCTATTTTCTTAACTCTATTGATGATTTTTCTTGCCACTTAGATGACAATGTGCAGGAAGATGATGATACCCTCTTAGTTCAGTCAAGGACTAATAGGATTCTGAAAGTTTGATCCCTTTGGAAAGGTTGTTTGATAATATGAGATTTTTGTAGGGACTAACCAATACTTTGAATAAATAGGTAGGCGATTTGGTCTTGTTGTGGGATAAAATAAACGAATAATATGGAGACCACGACAAGTTTGACAGTTTGTGGTTGGGACCAAACCTCATTAATGCAACAACAAGTCCCAACATTGATCTTTTATCTTTCAAAATTGGATGACATAAGAGAGGAGATGCCAATTAATGGGAAGTGACTTAAATTATACTCCCCATGGTTATTTAAAAAATAGTTTTTTTGGGCACTTAGAATCATTTTAGTTTTCTTTATCATTATTATTATTTTTTTAATTTCAGATTTTTGTTTTGTCATTTATTTCACATCCTTCAGTTGTTAAGTTGATCTATTTTTATTGATAATCACAATTGGATATTTTGCAAAAGTTCGAGTACCATATACGCTTTCACTTCCCTGATTTTTTCCAAAGTTGCCTAAATTTGAAATTGTCCAATCTGAGATCACATGACAGCTTCCTATGTTGCAAAGTCACATATTTTCAAGCTTGGACGAGGCCAATCTTCCTTACAATTCACTCATTTTCTCTTAGTAGGCATGGGTAGTGTTAAATAGACTCCAGGGAGTGTCTTGAGTCATTTTATGATTTAGTCTCTTTATTAATTTTCCATTGAGTCAATTGTCCTCGGTCACCTGCCTCTAGGGATATGACATCACACATTTATACTACAAGATTTTTATGCTTTGTGCTATGGGAGAGGTTTTCATCATTGTCTCTGTCTCAATATATCACTCCTTATTGACTTTGACACATCATCCGAGGATTGATCCAAAAGCAAGGGGAATTTGATGATTTTTAGCCTCATTGGCAATCATCTCACATCTGACAGGGCTGAGAATTATTGGGTCCTGATTAGATGATATTCATCAGGGGTTTAACCTTATATCATTTTTCCCACACTGATGAGTTGTACTCATACCTTAAGACCCATAAGCCTTTTTGGTGGGTTCCTTCACAATCTAATAGATGTTTTCATCATTGGCACCTGACTAGGTGATTTTTTCCCAGCTGTTGACTTCAACTCATTTACCAGTGGAAGGATTCATTAGATTTTTTTTTTGAAGTCCAAAATGGGCCTCCCAAGGAATATAATAAAATAATAATGGAAATAATAAAATAAGATTTGATTACATCATCAAATTTTAGAGGGAAAAAAAACTATCTTTTCAACTCGTATTTTCAACTTATCTCCCTACATTTTTACTCAAATTTTCTAGAGGAAGCACTCGTTGGATGCAAAATTTAATTCCTCATAAGGAGTACCCATGTTGAATACTTTCGATGGACCCTGCTACACGAAAAATGAGAAATACATGAAAAACATTATTGCAATCACGTTTTTAATGTATTTCTCATTTTTTGTGTACCAGGGTCCATCAAAAGTATGCAACATGGGTACTCCTTGGATGAGGAATAAAATCTTGCATCCAACAAGTGCTCCCGCTCGAAATTTGATTAAAACCATAGGGAGATAAGTTAAAAATACGAGTTGAAAAAGTAGTTTATTTTTTATTTTTTATTTTATTTTTGATTTCTTTACTCAAAAAACGGTGAATCATCCCCCATTGTTGACCTCATTATATTGAACCCTAATGGTTGTTATAAAGTTGATTTTGGTTGTACATTTTTGTTTTGAGGCCCACTTTAGACCTCAAAATTTCTCTAATGGTACTATCGAGATGAATTTTAGGTTGAAGATGATCAGGCATGGTCAACATTATACTTGCATTTCAGCAACAGAGACACCATGCAGTTGACTCCATAGCCCAGTGGGCATGTACTTATATATAGGTCATTTCTCATTTATTACTGTCATATTTTCAGAGTACATAAATGGCACATCAAATATAATATCATCATCCCCAGTGGTTCTGGACACCCCATATGGGGATATTGTCTCCTTGGGTCACTAGTGTTAACTCCAATAACACTTCTTGTTACTGAAGGGTTAAGTTACAGTGAGACTTTGTCAAACCGGTCTATTTCTAAACACTTAATGTCATAACTATTGATTAGAGGAACTTATATTTTTAGTTTCATCAGTTTATGAGAAATTGCTATTTTGGGCAATTATGATTTTTTCGATATTTAGACCATTAGGGGCCCATACATCATATTTGACTACTTCTTCTTGATCTTGGTGAAAAAGCGAGTCCAATGGGACCATTTTATCTTAGATATGGAATGAAACTTTTTCCTTTGCCTTTGTGCTTTATTACTTTTTTCTCTTTTGTAATTATCCTCCAATATATCATTTGGCCAAAACTTGTGCTTTTATGATTCATGGTTTTTTAGGAAGGTTTCCTTTTTAGGAATGTATATAATTAGTAAGTTTTTATGTTTGGCAGTTGCATGTGTTGATCGTGGTTTCTAGCTAGTGGTATGACCTTCCTTCGCATGGAAAGGTGAGGAGTTGAGTGACATCTTTATCACTGGCTTATGTCTTGATTTGACACTTGGCGTGGATCTAAATCACATATTTGGGTAAATTTTCAAGGATTATGACTTCAAAGTCATAAGTTGTGAAATAATTGAATAATTAAATTTTTATTTAATTATATTTTATCACATGGAAAAAGAGATATATTTTAATGAGATAATAAGAGATTTTACTAAATATCTTCTTGAGATGTATTTTATTAAAGCTAAAGGAAAAGCGAGGTTTTTCCAATTCAATGAGGAGATGTGAAAATAAGTTTTTGTTGACGTTTCCACTGAGGAAGTGAAGTAAAGAAAACATATTTTGCGTTTTTATAAAAATAATTAAAAATGAAAAAGGAAGAAAGGATGACTTACAAAGATTTTGGCCTTTCCAACTTTTCCATGCTTTGAGCCATTGGATCAACTAGTTGAGAGAGGAAATGTTTCTTCCATATATGCATATTTGGAGCACCAAGACAAGGGTTGGACATTTTGTTTAGATGCTTTTCTAATAGTGGATATATCACCTTTCTATGGTCTAGTCTCTCAAACTACTACTTCCACTCTAAGCAAAGGAACTCACCTCAACTTGTCACTCAATGTTCATTAAGGTGCAACCAACTTCTTGGGAAATTTGTGATTTCATCCTATTATGTTTGATTCTAACTCCTTGAATATATTTGAGGCCAATGAATGCTTTTTTTTTTGGATTGTTATGGTATATTGGAGTGCACTTGTTTTGAATTTTTTCACTTGAGGTGCACATTTGTTTCTCGCATCAATCTCAATTCCATCGTTACCATTACTCTAAAAAATTTAATATCAACCATTATAAATTTCATTCTTAAGAACTACTTCACTTTTGGTTACTTATCGACAAGTCAAAAGTGAAGCTTTGATGTATGCTAATCAAATTGAAGTTTTATGCACGAATATTAAGTGGACAATAGCATACATCATCTAGGGACACCCCTAAGAGACTAGAAAACACTAATTTGAATGAAGAGACTTTCAACCGTGATAGAGTTGACTATCTAAAATTTTCATATAGGTGTGTCAATACATATTTACTTGATAACAACACTAACACTAGAACACTCAATTTCCAAGGATTATGATTACTATATTTTCGAGTGGATTTAGTTTTATTATTCTATTTATAATGTCTGAATTATAGTCCTGTATCCTTTATTAGCAAAGCGTGGTTTGATATTTTGTGATTTACTGCATTATATTTCATGTGAAAACACGTTTTTTTCACAACAACCAATATCTTTTTAACATTGGAACAAGTCACCTTAGATGCATGTGTGATTTATTTCTTGCAAGTGTGATATTTACTTTCATGCAAGTGCACTCTTTACATTCCTGTAAATGTGGATTAGATTGCAATTAGATTCCCCCCTATGACTTATGAAAGCATCCCAATATCTTGTCATATGAAACTCACTTAGGTTAATGAAAGTATAGATTGTACTAGCACAAAATGTGCATAATAGTTCACAACTTCGATACGAACCTTGGATTGTCAATTACATGTAAAATATTTTGCTTGCCTTTCCGAACAATTAGAAAGGTAATTGAAAGGCCCTACATAGATCATATCTTCAGTTCATCATGGTTTGTGAGTTTTATTTGTTGTTCTCTATTTTCCATATATTATCTATTGCATGCATAAGTATAACACAATAATTGACGAATCCAATAATCTAAGGAAAAATCAAACCTCATGGTGTATATTTTGGATTTTCAAATATATTTTAGTAGATCTATTATGATGAAATATACAATGGAATATGCACGAAAATTTATAGACGATATTGGTATCAAAGCATGTGTATTTGGGCATTTTGTGGGAAGTTACAAGGGATCCATACTAGTTTAAGCATAAAGTACTAAAATTGTATCCATGGACGACGAAACTATTAATAACCCTTAATATGTGTTAGAGGAAAGGTTATGAAAGCTAGAAGGCTACAAATATCAATCGTAATATGAATTTCCTTATGGCGGCTTTGGTAAACAAGTTAGGAATCAAAGAAGATGAAGGTTCCAACTCATAGGTCAGATTAAAGGGGAAATTAGGGGATCGAGAAGAGCTAGAGAGGGAGTCTAAGAAATAACCCAAATAGGAACAACCCTATTCAAGTGTTATGAATCATTCACAGTCTTTGTTCGAGATGGAAGCGAAGATCAACATCAAGCCATATCAAGGTGAGATTTATGCTTTGAAGTTAAATCATTGGTTGCAATAGTTAGAGGCTTATTTTAGTGTACACCACATAGACAAAGAACATAACATTTCATTTGCTCGTCTGAAATTAGAGGATCATGCCCTGTCCTAGTGCAAAATCCACATGGAAACCATGACATTGGAGGGAGATCCTCCAATGATTAAGTGGGAGGGTTTTAAAACTCTCATAAAGTCACAGTTCTACCCTATCTACTATGTAGAGGACTAATGGATTCGATGGAATTTCTTCAAGTAGAGATAGGGACAAAGTGCACAAGAGTACATCATAGAATTTAGGAATATGGAAATAATGTTGGGTATCTCCCCAAAGAACCTAGATGTACTCCTCGATTATCTGGCAGTTCTACACAAGCTTCTATGGAAGCAAGTGATGTTGTTCAAACTTAGAAAAATGGCTGAGGCTTATATAGGCATAGTACTTGGAGAACATAGGCAAGAAGAAAGTGAAATCAAGTGAGTCAAAGAAAAAGTGAAGTTGTTAGTGCCTACTAGGTTAGGAGTTTTGTTGGAGTTTAACTCCATGCCATACCAATGACTGGAAATAATTTCCAACGGTGAAAGGATCAACAAAGGGAATTTTATGAGTTAAAGAATAATCTCATTCAAGCATTTGTTTTTGAATTATCGTAGTTGCAAAAACCATTCAAAGTAGAGATAGATGTGAGTGTTTTTGTTGTGGGAGTGGTATTGATGCAAGGAGGGAGGCCTATGACCACCATTTTGAATTATTTTATAGGGAGGTTCTTAACTACCATACCTACAACAAGGAGCTCTATGCCATGGTACAAACTATTAAGAAGTGGAAACACTCTCTGATGGGGAATGTGACAGTAATGCCCACTTATCACAAGCCACTACAGTACCTACAAGCCCAAAGTAAGATATAGTAGACTAGGCATTACAAGTGCATGGGGTTTCTACAACAACAATTTATTGATCAAGTATAAGAAGGGAAACACAAACAAGTCAGCCAACATGCTTTCAAGACCACTGAAATCAAATATCACAACTTTGGGAACTCTTATGCAAATGAATCCTTTCATCCATGATGCATACAAAGAGGCATATAAAGATCATGATGACTTTTAGGAGGTGTTTCAATAGTTGCAAAGCCAAAGTCATGTGCATGATGGTGACAACATAGTTAACTAACATCTACATAATGGGTTACCCTATAGGTTAGATAAGTTGTGTGTTCCTAATGGTGGGAAACTACAACTAATCAGAGAGGCTCATACCTCTAAGCTTTCATGGAATTTTGGTGTAGAGAAGACAATGAACAACTTGTAAAACTATGTGCACTAGCCCAAGATGCAAGAAGAGGTGGCTAGGTTCATAAGAGGATGCATTCTTTGTTGTACTATTAAGCCTAGTAATAGGAAACATGGTCTATACCATCCCTTGATTATATCAACTCATCCTTGGAAAAATCATTTCCATTGAATTTGTGGGAGGTTTACCAACAATCATGAAAGGACATGACTATTGGTTTATGGTAGTTGACAAGTTTAGCAAGATGTGTGCTTTAATTCCCTGTAAAAAGACCATCAACAAACAAGAAGCAACATAATTATTCTCTGGAAATGTCTGGGTACGTTTTGGGATACAAAGGAACATCATTTCAGACAGGGGCAAAAGACTTCTTATCGCATTTTGGACTACATTGTGAGAGAATATGGACACAAAATTGAAGAGGTCTACAACATTCCATCCATAGATGGATCAGAAAATAGAAGTAGTCAATAGGACTTTGGTGGAAGTTTTGAGGGGTTACAATTAGAAGCATCCAAATACTTGGGATTAAAATATGGTATGTATACAACACTATTATAATAGACTAATCCACACTTCTACTGGTAAGTACCTATTTAAATTTTTTGTAGATATTTTCCACCTACACCTTTTGGATATTGCATATGGGCATCAAGGAGGAGTCAGGAAGAATCTCATCGTGGATGCCTTAAGGGCAGAGAAATTTGTTGAGAAGATTAGGCATATCGATATGCAAGTACAAGAGACACTAAATGGATCACGGGAAAAGTACAAGGCCAGGTATGATCAAAACAGAACAAAAAGTCATTCAAGGTTGGAGACAAAGTATGGTTTCAATTGAACAAGAGGCTACATGGTCCTAGTAAGAAAATCAAGGTTATGCAATCTCATCCCTTTGAGATACTAGAAAAGATGGGAGATAATGCCTATAAACTTAGTCTACATCCATACATGCGCATTTACTCAATGGTGAATGTAGAAAATTTGCAACTCTATGAGCCTTCCATGTTGAATAAAAAAGAGGAACATGTCCTCCCTTATGTAGAGGTATTAGCATCAAATGCTCAAACCTAGTTAAAAGAGGATACACTTTTTCACAAGAGGTCTAGAACTACAAGACAAGGGTAGCATGGCCTTTGGTAATTTGGGTTGAACGGTATGCCCAGGAGAAGGTAGAGGAAAATTTTCTTTGTGTCATTTTGTAAAAGTTTTTTAGGGAGGAAAATCCTCCTAAATTGGGGAAGTATGATGTGAATTGGACCATTATGTTATTATCATATATTTTGATGCATTTAGAGTGGAAAAGTTTGAGGAATCAACTCATAGGACCATTTTTATCGGCGGATCCTAGTTTCAGGAATGGGGTCTCGAATATTCCAGAAGTAGTTTGAGGCATTAAATGAAATTTTTTGAGGCTAAAATTTTTCCTCTTATTTGCCACACATTGAAGCGTTATTCTACAGTCAAATAACTTTCCAACGACACAATAAAGACATCAATTGGAGTTTGTATGCAAAATTTATGCCACCCAAAATTTTATCTTCCTATTTTGACCACCATCATTCAAGAGGATGCCCCATTAACCCCCATTGATCATGGAAAAGGGGCTAGACATGTGATCATGATGAATAAGGATATACAAGAGTCAATATTGCAACCCAAGTTAAGAGTTGGAGTCAAACTTAACCATTGTTAGGCTATTGAAATGTGTTATAACCTGGCTACTAGGAGGAAAATGGGTTCCATTCTATTGGATTGCATTTCGTTCCATAGATGAGTAGAGTAGGAGAGTGTGGGGAGAGAGAGAGAGAGAGTTTGTGTATTATAGCAACCAATAGGCCACATGTCTCACTCCTTTGTACTTGCATCCATTTCCATTTAGAGAAAGACACCTCCCAGTTGTGTTTTCTCTCGTTAAGTTTTTCCCAGATCATATTTTGTGTTCATTGTGGTTTGTGAGTTTTATTTCATTATTATCTATTTTCTATATATTATCTATTACTTGCATAAGCATAAAACATAATTATCGAATCCAAGAATCTAAGGAAAAATTAACCTTCATAGTGTAGATTTTGTGTTTTCAAATATATTTTAGTAGATCTATTGTGATGAATTGTCTAATGAAATATCCATGGTAGTTTATTGATCAATAATGGGGAAATTTATGATGAAGTATGGAAGGACATGCTGTAATGCCATTCTGCCAAGAGAAACCACTTAACCCATTGTGTCTATTTATCAAAAGCAAAGTAACAAAGGTATCCTTCTAAAAATTTATTCTCATTATCAATTTTCCCATGTAGCTTTTAGACTATTTCCATGAATGTTTTTTCCACTCTACTTGCTTGAAAAGGATGATAAAGAGAGAAAAATGGGCATACCTTATCAATTGATTTACCATTGCCACAAGGGCATTCTTTCCTTTCTATTTGGGTAAACCTATAATAAAATCCATTGAAACTTCTTCCCAATGTTGGCATGGTATGTCTAGTGGTTGTAGGAGCCTTGGGGTCTTGATTGTCTCTCCTTTATTATGTTGAAATAACACACATTCAACCACAACTTTTGAGCATATGATAAGTGTGTAATTCCAAAAGGAATTTATGTCTAAGTTGTGAATTCTTACATAATTATAAGTTATCTTGATATCACAACAAATTTTTCTTCCACATAAATGTTTCTACTACATCAGTTCCTATGTGGTTGCTAAATGATCTTGCACACCTTATCTTCTTGCTTCCATTCTATCCTTGCTTCTTCCACCTAGTCACAATGTGGAATGGAAATAAATCATAGTAAGCCCTTTATGTAGTCCTCTTTCCTTGAGAGTGCATTTTCCATGGAATTTTGTTTCCCCATTTTGTAGATATTTTCAAAGCCATAACCTAACATTTTTGTAAGCATTTTTGTTGCTCTTTTGGAGATAGTCTTTATTCCAAGAAGTTATTCAAATTATCATGATCTTTTTTACTTTGAAGTGTAGTTATATTAGGCACCATTTCTTAACTGCATGTAGTATGGCCAACATTTATTTTAGATAGATGGGTTTGAGTAACTTACTTCCTTTAAGTTGGGTGCTTTCGAACACGAGAGGCCTTCCTTCTTGAATCAAAATTGTACTAATGCCATGGTCTGAGACATCACACTCTATTAAGGTTTTTGTGAAGTCGCGTGTGGCAAGGATAGGAATTGTACACATTACATCTTTAAGTTTTCCAAATTCTTTGGTTGCTTCTTAGCTCCAAGAAATGCTTCCTTCTTTAATAATGTTGTTAGAGGTGTTGTTATTTGACCATAATTATTGAAAAATAATATAGTAATAGTCTGTCAATCCTAAAAATCCTCTAAGTTTCTTCAAGGGTTTTGGGATTGGCCATTCCATCATAGTTTTTATTTTGTTAGGGTCCACTTTGACACCCTTTTTTTGTTGGCTAATCCAAGGGGTATTTAAATCGCTGAAATTGTCGCAAAGAGTGCTTTAACTATACACACATTCATCGTCAATTTAAAACCTCATGGGCCACTTTGACACCCTCATGAGACATAATACGACGCATATATTACACTTCTTCAACCCAATAGGCACACTTGGAATGTTTTGTATATACTTGTTTCTCTTCCAATAGTGTTCAAATCATGGCAACATGTTATACATGCTCTTCCCAAGATTTGATGTAGATTAGTATGTTTTTTTTTCCTAAGTTAAGATAATCTATTAATATGTACAAAAAATTACAGAGAGGACAAAACCTCAACCAAGTTTAACATAGTGTTTCAACAAAATCTGGACTGCCCCAACATTGGGGAAACTAGTCCACAGAAAGCAAAAACCAAAAATGGTATCAGTTCTTAACACCAGAATCCACAAAAGAAACATTGAGGTATTACCATGACATAATGTATAGATTAGAAAGCAGATTCCAACCAAAGCTAACAAAAACAAAAAGACCAGACAAAAGACACCTGGAAGCCACGTCCTTACACCTGGCAGCCACGTCTGAACCCCTGTTCACCACGTCCATACCCCTGTTTGCCACGTCCAGACACCTAGAATCCACATCGACCTAATTGAAATCATCCGGGAAGGGTTCCTCAACAATTGGGCATGCCCAATCATTCGCCTCGTCCCTCGACACACTATCGTGAGGCTCCCCACCTCCACCATGTGGCTCATCCATCGGATGGTCGTTGCTAAGCCCGCCAGATGCCACCTGCAAAGCTGACCCGTCGTGACCAGTTCCACCTGAGGGGCTCGTGTCTGCAGAGCTACCCCCTTCACCATGCTGATTGCCACCAAGGTTCTTGCCATGCTGAGTGAAGAAGCCTTCGTCCATCACATTCTTTCCTGTGTCTCTGCAATTGCTGCGTCTGGGGGCGTCCTCTTGCCGCAAGTCGGAATTGTCCACCTGAGAGGCAATCTGATCATTGTCTTCAGTGAAGAGGATGGAAATAGTAGTTGTAATAACATGCCTGTTCAGGGTGCTACAAAACTTGAATTGGGTTGAGTGGGTAGCGGGATGAAGGGGCAAAGGAAAATTAGCAGAGTGAACTGCAAAATCACCATGAATTGCATCTGAAGACCGAGCATGACCCCGCCCACTTCTTGTACTAGGATATCTACCCGCCCCATGTCTTTGTGGATGATGCAGTTCAGGGGAAGGAGAGGAGGCAGCGGGCTCAGGGTGCGGCTCAGTCTGAGGTCGAGAACTGCCTCCCCGAGTTCCGCCCCTTCGACTTCTCATTCGATGTCTCACCATGCTGGTATCTCTGGCTAAGTGCTCAGAGGGAGCAGTAACAGAAGGAATGATGACAGAGGGAGCTCTAACAGAGGGATAGTGAGGGGGAGCAGGGTCAGTCTGAGTAGAGGTTAGATAGCAGAAACCAGAATGGGAATGGTGAAACCCATTTCCAAAATCAACGCAGCAGACTAACCAGCAGCGACGCCCAGTTACAGTGCAAGAGCTGGGTTCATAGGCTTGAGGCGGGTAGTTGTAGTGGAGCAGGGGAGACGGAGAAACAATGAATTGAGGTACCTCCATATCCAGACAGTTAATGGCTTTTTTCCGCTTCAAACCTGCATTGAATGTAGCCTGTAGTGTGTCATAAGGGTGTCTTAGGGTGGTATGGGGAGGGGCGCCATCAGCCAACTGGCTCGTCCCCTCGCCACCAATCTTCAATGTGTTCATTAATATCATAGTGTGTCATCCGCATCCGGGTATGTAGATTAGTATGTTTTTTTTGTAAGCTAAGATGGAACCATTTATATTAGAACAGGTTAAAACCAGTACATACATACGATGGCCTCAACCCGCCCTGAAGGGAAACCAGGTCTGTTGGCCATCTGAAGTTCTTAATAGCCATCCAAAAACAAAATTTAACGAGTCTGTTTGTCCATGCTATATATACTAACCATTCAAAAAAACTAACACTGTTTGCTAACTGCATTATAAAAGATAACAGAGGGTAGCATGCTGTTCATCTTCCTAACTAAGGAGAAAATAAACATATCTTGAATAATCATTCTTCCATTGCGCTCGGCTGGTGCTCCTCCTCTTTTACTTCCTGAGTAAGCTTCTTTAGCTGCTGCTGTATCTCGTCAAGCTTGCCATCCTGCATCATAATGGTTATCTGAAGGTTGTTTATCTCTTTCTTTAGATTAGGAATGCCTTGGGCCAATTCAGCCATCTCCATGGCCACCTGTTCCATGGCCTTAGCCAACAATCGCTTCATGACCCAATACACATGTAAGGCCTGTTTATACAGGGACATACGACCTCTGGTATTTCCAGGGTCTGGTAACAGATATTCCCAGTCCTCCATCTCAGATTCTGACTGTTCCTGGGTCGCCTCCTCTTCCAAATGCTGGATTATTCTCCTAATGTCTGCATGCGTGTCTTTGCTATATGCCCTCTCTGCATACTGCACCTGGTGATTCATCGTTTTCCTTCCGCGTTTGTTTCCTGCTATTTTGGTGCGTCCCTGTTCCTGATGACCGGCTTGCCAACGTCCTCTTCTCCCTCTGCGGCCCCTTCCTCGTCCTGCTCTGCCTACATTGTATTCCCTTACCCTGCTTCCCTGTCCTAATTCGCCGGCGGGTGATCCCGTGTCTACTTCCTCTTCTCGGCCCCTGACTTTATTATCTCCTATATCCTCCGCTTCTTGTCTTGTTTTTTCCATAATTCTCCCTTTACCTCTATCACTTTTTCTTATCTGCGGTTGACTATCCCGTTCCAGGTCGTATATCTCCTCCATGTTTGCTCGGGTCTGTTCCTCTCCCTCCCATTGATCCGGCTTAGTGCCTTCAACACGCGAAGGTCTTCCTCCCCTGTTCCTCGACATTACAGTCCTCTTCATTCCGTCCTCAATTCTCTTGCTCTGAATTTTCCTTAACCCAGGAGGTCGACCATGTGCAGTTCCTCCTGCTCCGTCTATCACCTTTTCCTTCCTACCTCCGTTCACCTCGAGGATGCTCCTTTCATGTTTGCCCTTTTGCCTCCACCCATATCCACTCCTGCTCACTTGCCGACCTCTTCTGTTCTGCTGCACCATCTTTCTCTGCCGCCTACACTCTCCATAATAGCCCACTCCTTCTCAGCTTTCCCTTGTGCGTCCTGGTCCTTGTCCCATCACCGTTCCGCCGTCACCTCCACCACCTCTGAGCTTAAGATTATTCCTCCTGCTGCAATTTAACATGATGTCCAGTCTACCTAACGTACCATCCACCTGCCGCGATCTCCTGATGCAAGGTGGCTCATAATTGCCACCCCTCGTCCTTTTACTGCCTTCCCATCTCTTCGCATTAACCACCCCGATCGGGGGGGGGGGGGTATGTAGATTAGTATGTTATCAAAAAGAACTAACACAAATTTTCTAAGGAAGGGTTTGAAAATAGAATTCATCAAGATTTGAAATGCTGAAGGTACATTAGTAAGTCCAAATGGCACAACCAAAAACTCATAAAGACCTTCAAGGGTTCCAAAGGTTATTTCGAGAATGTCTTCTTGCCTCATTCTAATTTGATGATATCTTGAATGAAGATCCAACTTAGTAAAGAAATTTGTTCCGTGCAATTTGTCTAATTCATCCATGATAGGAATAAATAACTTATATTTGACTGTCACTTTCATGAGTTGTATTTATTCCAAACACATATGCCATGAACCGCCCCTTTTATAACCATCACCACTTGTGAAGATAAAGTACTTTGACTAGGTCTAATGATGCCAAATTTTAACATTTCTTGGACCAAATGATTAATCTATAAGGCCTAATGTTAGGTGGTACACTTCCAAATTGCAAATGAATAACATTCTCACGTTCTCAAGCAGGTTGAGCATCCTCAGGCATTTCTCAAAATAACTTGAAATGATTTTTGATATCTTTTTGTAGATCCACTCGACCATAGGATATAGATGTTTGAACATCTAATGAAAATTATGTTGAGAAATATAGGGGAAACAAGTTAGGTGATTTGTCTTACTTTGAAAACTACTTGTGAAGTATTTTTACTTAACTTAATTATCTTCAACTTCATCTTGATTATATTTAGTGTTCTTCTCATCAAACGATTATCAAATCATGAAGAACAATGAGACAAGAGGACATAATATGTAGGTGATCAGCCAGGGCCAAAAAATGTCCTCTTGAGAGGATTACCCAAAATAATTCTTCTCTTCTTATAGAACTTAAATTGACGAATTCCAAGACCTATGACCCTTGACCAAGGCCCCTCCAAGACCAAGTCAAACCTTTCCTCCTTGATGAGTTTTCCAACAATTTTAACCTCAACAACTTTTGCAATTTCTACTCCCTAACAAATTCTTCTGCAACTTCAACCTCCAAAAGTTTCTTTTGCAAAAACCCTAAGTGACACATGTGAGATAATGATAGTGATTTCATCCTTGTTTATCCTTCACTTGAGATAAATCCTTCTCCTTATCAACTTGACTTTCAGAGGAGAATTATTTTTACCCAAAGGTTGACTCTCTTGGAGTGACTACAATTCGGTACTTGTTGTTGTAGAAGGATGCCCTAATACACTTGTACATGTGAGAAAGATGGCCCAAAAATACCTCCAAAAACTTGATTTATTATGTTGAATTTCACCTCTTATTACTTGCTCCTTCTAGGTCTCTTTCTTATCTTGATTGAGCTTCCTTGTTGTTGGATGAGTGTGTCCTTGAATGAGGTTGAGTTCTCTTATATATAGGCTTCCTTGAGTCCTCAACAAGGCTGACTTGTCCTTCTATATAGGGCGACTTTCTCTTTTGAAGACCGACTTGTTTCTTGCATCATCACAAGGTCTTAGAGGGTCTTTGACTCTTGTTTGACTCAAATATAATTTTATTTACAACATGTAACATGCCTGAATGAGTATTACATACAAAACAATGACTCAATTGACTTAATGACAAGTCCTAAAAGCACTCAATGGGTGCTTGACCTATAAATAAATTCCCCTTGAACATGAAACCCATGCCTCAAGAATGACAATAATAAAATTATTTTTCTTTCTACATAAAATCATGATTACATTAGTCATTATGAAGACCAAACCTAGTTACATATTTCAACACTCCCTCTTAACTAGGGAGGTATTCATAATCCATACATGGTACTTGGACATTCTCAAAATGAATAATTCTCATAATAAGAGTCGGATTGGTAAGCCATCTCATAAGCTATCTTATTAGCTTATACTAGAGCATCTCATCATACCAACCAACATTGTCACATAACAAGGCCTTGATTGACAACTCTATCTCTCCACAAGATCATAACGCAATGCTGACGAGACCAATGATTGAAAAACACCATCATCATTGTCTCTCAAGGCACATACCCCACCTAGGTATTCATAGGTAATCCATGATGTTTTCTCTTATAGATGTATAGAAAAGAATCAAATGTAAAATTGTATCTTAACACAAAAATGTGCACATAAGAACAAATAAACACATAAAAGGCACAAAAGAAGACACCAAGGCTTGATAACAGAGTTCGTCCAATTCAGACTACGTCTTCGGGCCCAACTCAACAATGGGGAGGCCTTTCTTATTAAATGGCATGAAAGAATAGAATTACATTCATCAAACTGTCCACAAAGAGGCTTATTCCTCCAATCTGCAAGATGGCCTATGAAATGGATGCCTGAGATGGAGAGGTAAACAACACCAAAGCGTCCCGTAGCAATGAAAGGGGCTGGAGTCATGTGAACTGTCTAAAATAGACCAATATGTGCTCTCGACCTCTTGCGAAATAGTGTGCTGCAACCATAAATGCCTCCCCCTGTGCTCTTTCCATCAAATGTGTTTTATAATGGGTTCTTTGGAAAGAATCCCATTCAAATCGGAGTTTGTCTGTTTCATTATGGAGGTCGGTAGCGTGGAATGATCGGTGGGTGCAACCACTTCTTTAAATGGCCTTCCACCATTGAAGCGATAAGACTTCAAAAATCCCAAAAAACACTGAAAATCTGCCCAAAACCCATATACCCGAACTTCAAAAATCACAAAATCGAGCGTATTTTCCATATCGGGTCCGACCTAGGGTAGCAAATCGGCCTATCGGGGGTGTCCCTGTCCTGGTTATCGGGAACGACAGATGCCGATTTTTGATCACCAATATTGGCGTTAGTCGATCGCATCAGCCTTCCCTCATATATTGCTCTGATAATGATCGCTGATCGTAACCTACCACCACCAATATACTTATGTGTAAGACCTCTGATCCGGTTGCCTCTAATTCGCTGATTCGATTTGATCAGAGATCAACGATCGGGGGTTCCACTACCCAAAGCTTAAGTCTACCTCTATGCGACCTCCGATTGCGATTTGGCCTTAAACGCTTAAGACCCATTTTCAAAGGAAAATCCTCATTTTCTTAAGGATCAAAGAATCATTCTTTATGCGATAACTTCATCATCCAGACACGGATTGAAGTACTGTTTGCGCCATTGGAATCTAGAAGACGAGATCTCCACTCTGATCCTGAGTTGACTTCCTTCCGATCACTTTGATTTCCATGCCATTGTATCTGAAGATCCACTTGGATCAATCCTCCCCATTGAGGAGCTTTTGGACCGCCAAAAGATTTTCATTAGTCAATTGGCAAGTGAGGGAACTGTTCCCTCACTTCCTCTTTTTCCATCCATCTAGCCTTGCTGGGATGCATTCCCTTGAATCCAACTCGAAGGTATTCTACATCTCCTCACCGTGAATTCCTGGTTCTTCTATCGAGGATGATGTCTTCGGGCAACTCATTGAGATATTATGGTGCAAAATCATCGATGGTAGGAACTGTGCCCACCTCATCAGTGTCCATGATCAAAGGTGGTTCATACAGCTTCAGGTTCTCCGCATTCACTATTGAGTACATTTGCATATATACCAACAAGTCAAGACGAAAGCCATTGTTCTCAATCTTCTCCAATATGGTGAATGTTCCATACCAAATTGGTGCAACTTCTTTCCTTCTCCCTTCATCCTGTCTTTGCTGATGTGGAACCACACCTTGTCGCCCACTTGGAATTGATGGTCAACTCGATGTTTATCATGTCGAGCCTTATAACGGGCTTGACTTTTCTCCAACTGCTCTTGCACTGCTTGGTGAATCAATCAGATTCGCTGAATGAACTGCTGATCTTTGTCCTTATCATTACGTCCACTGGAGCCATCCTCCCTTCCAAAGACCATATCAAAAGGGTCCTTTGGTAGGTAGCCAAAACATGTCTCGAATGGTGAATGTTGCATCGATGAATGCACTGCTCGGTTGTAGGAATGCTATACATAGGGGAGATGTTCATCCCACAATTTGGGATGTTTCCCACAATAGCTTCGTAATAAGTGTACCACGGTACGGTTAACAACCTCTATCTGCCCGTCGATCTGCGGGTGAAATGCCGTGCTTCTTTTCAGTTTGGTGTCCATCATCCTCCACAAGCTGGTCCAAAACACTCCAAGGAAGCAAGAGTCCTGATCTGACACAATTGACGTGGGTAATCCAAAGTGGACCCAAACATGCTAAAAGAAAAGAGAAGCAGTCTGCTCTACAATAATCTGCGTTTTACAAGGCATAAGAATACACATATTTCTAAAACGGTCAATGACGACATACAAATAGCCACGACTCTTCCTAGACAAAGGTAAACCTCCTACAAAGTCCATTGACACACCTTCCCATGGACGACTCGGAATAGGGAGTGGTGTGTAGAGCCCAAGTTTTCTATTAGAGGGCTTTGAAATAGAACACATCACACAACCCTTTACATAGCGAGTCACAATGTTTTTCATATGAGGCCAAAAACAAAATCTTTGTACATGACACAAAGTCTTTTCGACACCAAAGTTTCCAGACACAAGGGAGTTGTGGGCCTCTCGAATTACATGTACTCTTTCTCCTGTGGGAATACACAATTTACCAAGGTGATACAACAATTTTCCCTGTAAGTGATAGTTGTCCACCTATGAACCATGGGTTAGTTTTGCATAAACCTCCTTAAAGTCATCATCGTTAGCATATTGTTCAACATAACTTTCAAAAGATAACAAAAAATTATGCAAAATAACAGAAGTGGAAATAGGAGGGCGAGATAGCATATCGACCACTTTATTGCTAGTGCCCCTCTTATACTTTATTACCAGATGAAACTGTTAAAGAAAACCCATCTACTTGAAATGACGAGTTTGCTGCAACTTGGTTTGTGACTGAAGGTACTGCAAGGGATGATGGTCTCCTTGCCGATCAGGTAGTGTTTCCACTTTTTCACACTCTACACCAAGGCATAAAGCTCCTTGTCATAGGTGGGATAGTTTATCACAGCTTGAGAAAACTTCTCAGAATGGTAACAAATTGGCTTCTTTTGTTGCATTAGTATAGCTCCCATGACATAACTGCTGGCATCAGTTTCGATCTCAAATGGATGTTGGAGATCAGGTAAGGCTAAGACTGGCGTGGTGCTAATTTTTTCCTTCAATGTTTCGAAGGACTTCTGCTGTCTTCCTCCCCATTGGAAGACCTGTTTCACACTTGTCAATGTGTGCAAAGGCACTACAATAACAAATACATTAGCAATAAATCTCCTCAAATACTGGACTGCACCTAGAAATCTACGGACCTCAGTTACACTAGTAGGCTTACACCAATTTACAATTGCTTCAACTTTAGTGGGATCAATTTTTAACTGACCATGACCAGCAATATGACCTAGGTAACCCAAAGAGGTTTTCTTGAACTCACACTTTGACAATTTTACAAAGAGTTTTTCTTTTTTCAGCGCATCAAGCACTTTCTTTACATGACTCATATGTTCAAACCAACTTTTGTTAAAAACTAGTATATCATCTAAATACACGAGAACAAACTCATCAATGAAAGGCTAAAATATATTATTCATAACCTGCATAAAGGTGGCTAGAGCATTGCAAATCCCGAATGGAATCACCATCCATTCAAACAACCCTTGTTTGGTTTTGAAAGCAATTTTCCACACGTCCTGCTCTACAATTCGGACCTGGTGATAGCCACTGCGCAAATCCAACTTTGTGAAATAAACAACATTTTTTAATTGATCCAGTAAATAATCTATGTGTGGGAGGGGATAGCGATTTTTCACCGATATCTTGTCGAGCGCGCGGTAGTCCATGCGCATCCTCCAGCTGCCATCTTTCTTTGGCACTAGAACAATTGGCGAATTGCATGGAGAGGATCTCGGCCTGATTACGCCTTGGTCTAGCAATTCCTATACTTTCCACTTGATCTCCTCGATCTTGATCGTTGACATCCTATACATGCCGATATTTGGCAGAGGGGCGTCATGTAATAGATGGATTTCGTGTTGGATTTCCCTCTTCAGAGGTAGTCCCTTCGGCTCCTGAAACAATTTTGTATAGTTAGAAATTAATTCAATTAATTCCTGCTTATGCTTCCGTCGTAGCCCTAGAATGCATCAACGAATTCGACCTCTTTCTCCCTTACGACCATAAGCATGCATGTTTTACTGGAATTCACTAGTCGTTTCATCTGCCCAATGCATACGAGGTTGGCATTAATCTTATTTTGATGAGCCCACACTACGTATTCTACCCCATCCTTAGTGATGTGGTATTTATTCTCATGGCAGAAAAGACTGCTTTTCTGTCATACAGGTATGGTCTCCCTAATACCATGCGACAGATATCCAGCGGTATAAAATCCATCTCTACTTCGTCTACCAGTTTAGATGCAATCACAAATTTTACCTTGCACTGCTGGGTTACATTCAATTTAGCTTTATCATGTATCCATCCTAGTGAGTAAGGCTTTGGGTGTGGTTTTGTCTCTAAGCCAAGCTTCTTTACTAGGGATTCTGCAATTGAATTTTCTTGAGACCCAGTATCAAACAAAGTTTCAACCTTGGTGTGATTTACTACAACTTTGATATGAAATAATTCAATTCTTTTTCTATCATTTGAAAGGGACTCATCTACAGAACTGGTGCTTTCATGTGATTTAGAATCAACAGGAGGTGTAAGGGTGACTTTTATTCCTATTGTTGTGACCAGCACTTCATCTCCCGAATCTGATCCAAGGTCTTGCTGTGCCGCTGCCACTGTTTTCTGCTTCCCTTTTCCTCCATACTTCTTTGGACACTTTTCTGGGTGCATCATCGTGGCCTTCCTCCTTTCCGTGATTGCAATAAGGTCACTCTCCCTCTTTGGTTGCTGCTATTTTCTTCTCCTTCCCTTTCCATTTTGCTTTGGATTTTCCATTGGGAGGTTTGAATGGTGGCTTTCTGGACTGATCCTCTCTTTCATTCTTGCCCCTGTTCTCAATATGAATTGCTTTTACACTAGTTGAATCAATAGTGGTTGGTTCAAACAATAACAATGAATGCCTAATATAACTATGCAGTGAGCCAATATACTTAGTTACAACTTCAGGTGCATCAAGTGCAATACCCAAATTCAATGCTTGCTTCCTAAATTCTTTTGTATAACTCTAAACATCCTGCCCTTTGCCTTGCCTTAAATATTGCCAATTCATCAAAGCTTTCTGCTTGTATCCTAAGGGATAAAACCGTTCCTTTAACGCAGAAGTAAAATCAGACCATGAGGAAAAGAGCTTACCCACATTTTTTCTGCTCTGCAATTTGCTCTCCCACCAAACGAGAGCTGTTCTGCCCATCCGTAAAGAATGTTTTCACTTATAGATGTATAGAAAAGAATCACATGTAAAATTGCAGCTTAACACAAAAATGTGCACATAAGAAGAAGTAAACACATAAAAGGCACAAAATAAGACACCAAGGCTTGATAACGGAGTTCGTCCAATTCAGACTATGTCTCCGGGCCCAAGTCAACAATGGGGAGGCCTTTCTTATTAAATGGCATGAAAGAACATAATTGCATTCATCAAACTGTCCACAAAGAGGCTTACTCCTCCAATCTGCAAGATGGCCTATGAAATGGATGCCTGAGATGGAGAGGTAAACAACACCAAAGCGTCCCGCAGCAATGAAAGGGGCTGTAGTCATGTAAACTGTCTAAAACAGACCAATATGTGCTCTCGGCCTCTTGTGAAACAGCGTGCTGCAACCATAAATGCCTCCCCCTGTGCTCTTTCCATTGACTATGTTTTATAATGGGTTCTTTGAACAGAATCCCATTCAAATTGGAGTTTGTCTGTTTCATTATGGAGGTTGGTAGCGTGGAATGATTGGCGGGTATAACCGCTTCTTTAAATGGCCTTCCACCATTGAAGTGATAAGACTTAAAAAATCCTAAAAAACATTGAAAATCCGCCCAAAACCCATATACCCGGACTTCAAAAATCATAAAATTGGGCGTATTTTCCATATCAGTTCCGACCTAGGGTCGCAAATAGACCTATCAAGGGTGTTCTTGTCCTGGTTATCGGGAACGACTGACCACCGATCACTGATATCACCATTGGCTGATCGCATCAACATTCCCTCATATATCGCTTCGATAATGATCACCGATCCGATTAATCGCCGATCGCAACCTGCCACCACCGATATACATATGTGTAAGACCTCTGATCCGGTTGCCTCTGATTTGCTGATCCAATCTGATTGGAGATTGGTGATCGGGGGTTCCACTACCCAAAGCTTAAGGCCACCTCTATGCGACCTCCGATTGCGATTTGGCCTTAAACGCTTAAGACCCATTTTCAAAGGAAAATCCTCATTTTCTTAAGGATCAAAGAATCCTTCTTTGTGCGATAACTTCATCATCTAGACTCAGATTGAAGTACCATTTGCGCCATTAGAATCAGGAAGATGAGATCTCCGCTCTGATCTTGAGTTGACTTCCTTCTGATCACTTTGATTTCCATGCCATTGTATCTGAAGATCCACCTAGATTAATAGGGTATGTCCTTTTAGGGAAATTCCTATCGTGGAATAACACATACTCAAGGAATTTCCTCTTCGACTACTCTTATCTTGGACTCCCTACCTCATCCTCAAAGAGTATCGGAATCATTCTCAAATGCTTACTTAATCCTCCATTCTTTCTTCACAATATGAAGATAAGAATTACGTGTCTATCTCTCCCTCTCAACTAGGGAAGATATAGTCATTCCTATAAAAGAATTTACCCAAGGTCCCTCTTATCCAGGGACTTGTCCAAGCTCCCTCTTAACTAGGGACTTGTTTCCAGCAACTTTCTGCTCTTTGGTGGAGATCATGGTACCTTCATCTACTTGTAGATCTCCTCCTTTCAATGTAATGAATTTCATCTTCGTCATTATGGAGCCTTCATCTTCTAGATTTTTCTTCATAGGGCATCGACCATCCATCGCTTTCCTTCACGAACCATATCAACCATGTCATCCTTCTCTTCATCAGAATGTGTTCTTCTAGTCCACGTCTGACTTTTCTTCATATAACTACCTCTTCCAAGTCATGTTTCCTTCATTATCTTCAATCCAACCACATGAATGTTAGTTGTAGGTGACATCTACAACTCTCTCTTGGTAGAAATGTATCAACCCATCCATATGTTGTTAAAAAATAAAGGATGAACATCAAATCAAAGTTACCTTTTGTGATGGCCTTTCATCATGACATTTGCTTCTTGCAACGTCAACATCCTGCATAAACACATGTCCAAGAATTTAAATGTCGAGGGTCTCCTTCCTTTACAGGGTCTTCATACTTTATCTATGGAGATGTCATAGCCAATTCTTCTAGTCATTGGATGCTGATTTATTATCTTTTCTTGTGACTATAGTTCAATATTTCATGACCTCTTATTTATTTCTTCACATATTGCTCCCACGAACTTCCATCCATAGTTCCTTCATCTTTTTCAACTACCTCATATTCCATATGAGGACATATTATGTTGATTTCATCTTGTCAATATGTGAACCATCTCTTCATGCATCTTTCCAAAGGAATAGATCCATTTTATTCAATCATGCTCATGAGGTGGAGAATTCACCCATGTTATTCACAGCTATATGATGACTTAATCTATCAGATATATGCATACTTTTTTTTCCTTTTGGTCATCTAGACTTCCTTCGACAACTTCCTTTCCTTGATTGAAAGTACTTCAACCATCTTGACATGTTGCACTCCTTTGTCACCATACCATCATCCTTCTAAAAAATGGATTCCACATAAGGTTGAATGATCAATGAGACACTTGCTTCTTTCAAGTAGAGGTGAACCTTATAATGAAGATTCCAATGGAGGATCTTGATTATCCTCGTCCTGCAAATGCTCCTTTCTAATGAAGATGATGCATGATGAATTATTCTATCATGCTAGATGAATTATTTCAACCATATATACTACTCATGCTTTCAATGAGGGTACCAAGAGCTATTTCCTTTTTGTGATGATTGCTACATTAATGCAGACTTATACCTCTGCTATGCCTTCTATGATGAAGTAATCTCAATTCCAATTCTAATGCATCTTATTATTCTTGTGATGCTTCCTACCATGATAACTACATTTTTAAAAGAACTAAGTGAAGGAGATTATCATATTCATAATAAAGATTTTTCACTTCCTCCTTCTTTGATTTCCTTTTTTCAGGTTCTTCCACTTCTTCGGTGATATGGTATTCATTCATTTCTTTTATTTTTTTATTGTCCTTCTTAAATTTAGGACAATCTCTCTTGAAATTCCCATATTCTTGATATCCATAGCATTGGATTTTTTACGTATTGATCTTCTTCCTTTTTTGAGGACCAAACTTCTCAAACTTTCCTTTTCTCTTAGCCGTGGCAATAAATGCTTGAACTTGCTCATTTGATCCTACATCGCTTTTTTCCTTCAACTTGGTTTCTTCAATCTTACACAATGACCAAATTTCACTGAATGGGGTAGATTTCTTCTTTCCATATATGCTTGATACAAAGTTGCCCCATTCCTTCGGTAGTGAATTGAGCACAATTGCAGTCATCTCTCTATTGGACATTATTCCCCCCAATTCTTGTAGTTGATCGCGTACTTATGACACACTCATAATATATGAAGCTATTCCTTCTTATTTTGATACCTTCATCTTATATAGCCCAATTCCTAAAGGTATTTATTACTTCTCCTGCAGCGCTTATGCAAAATAATTCTACTAGTTTGTCATAGATGTCTTTTGATTTTTATATTTTTTCTACATAAGGGATGAGAGAATCCTTGATTGATTCTATAAGGATTCTTTGAGCCCTTATTTCTCCCTTCATATACTTTGCTAGAGCTTGAGATTCTTCCTTTTGTGGTTCGATAATTAAATGCTTAACATGAACAATGACTTCATTTTATATAAGGATCAAATCTATCCTCTACTTCCATGCAAAAAAGTTTGATGACCCGACCAATTTATTACTTTCATTGCAAAATGAAGTCATTTTGATAGATTCAGACATAGATATAAGGATACTTACTTGTCAAGTGAAGATGTTTCTTTGATGATGTTATATTCAACTTGATTCCTTTATTAATGATGTTGATGAAAGAATATGTATTCTTGATGAATATGTGTTCCTTCAAAGGTGATCATTGACTAAAGGAAAAGGAGATCACCTTTATTCCTTAATGATGATGACAATGCCTCTTCTTGCTTCCTCGAATGATAGTGTATAATGTGGTGGCTTTTCAAAAGTGCTTCAAATTTAGGCTCTACCTTTGATTGAGTGGATGTCGGGTCCTTAAGGTCTTATTTTCTTTGTAATGAATATTGTTCAATGTGTAAGCTTCCAAAGAATGCTTCAATTGAAGAACCCCTGTTTGAATGAGCTAGGGTTTTGAGGTATTCTTTGATGCTCCTTAATTACTTTCTTCAAGATGATGAGATGGATAGTCCTTATTTATGCTCTTGATGCTTCCTTGACGATCTTGTTGTGCTTTGGCCCTTAAGTATCCTTCTTTAAGATGACTCTCCTTGATGTAGTAATCTTAGTTCTGATTCCATGTTGAGATATCTAAGGGCAACAAGTTAGGTGATTTTTCTTACTTTGATAACTGCTAGTGATGTATTTTTACTTAACTTAATTAACTTCTTCTTTATCTTGATTATATTTAGTGTTCTTATCATCAAATAAATACCAAATCATAAAGAACAATGAGACAAGAGGACACAAGATGTAGACAATTAACCAGGGCCAAAGCCTCTCCTCTCGAGAGGAAAGCCCATAAGAATTCTTCTTTTCTTATATAACTTCAATTGACGAATTCCAAGACCTATGACCCTTGACCAAGACCCCTCCAAGATCAAGTAAAACCTTACCTCCCTGATGAGTTTTCAATCAATTTTGACCTTAACAACTTTTGCAATTTCGACCCCCCAACAGATTCTTTTGGAACTTCGACCTCCAACAATTTTTCTGCAGAAACCCTAGGTGACATGTGTGAGAAAATGATAGTTATTTTGTCATTCCTTCTCCTTTAATTGATATCAATCCTTCTCCTTATCAACTTGGCTTGCAAATGAGACTTCTTTTGACCCAAATATAAACTCTCTTGGAGTGACTCTGATTCAGTACATGCTGTTGTAGAAGGATGTCCTAATAAACTTCTCACATGTGATAAATATGGCCCAAAAATAATCCCAAAAACTTGATTTGTTTTGCTGACTTTCACATCTTTTTCCTTGCTCCTTCTAGGTATCTTTCTTATCTTGATCAAACTTCCTAGTTTCTAGATGAGCATGTCCTTGAATGAGGCCAAGTTATTCTATATATAGGCTTCCTTAAGTCCTTAGTAAGGATGATTTGTCCTTCTAGATAGGTTGAATTTCTCTTTTGAAGACTTTTTGCTTACACCATGACAAGGTCTTGAAGGGTCTTTGACTTTAGTTTGACTCAAATAAAATTTTCTTTACAATATGTAAATGCCCGAAACAATATTCCATACATAACAATGACTCAATTGACTTAATGATAAGTCCTAGAAGCACTCAAATGGTGCTTGACCTATAAAGAAATTTCCCTTGAGCATGAAACACATGCCTCAAGAATGAAAATAATAAATTTATTTTTCTTTCTACATAAAATCAAGATTACATTAGTCATTATGAAGACCAAATCTAATTACATATTTCAACACATTATTATGCAATTATACCATGGTGTCTCCTTTTAAGCAATTTTGTCATGATATTGGAACTAAGTACAATTTCCTTTCCTTTTAACGAGAGTCTCATGAAAATATCTTGAAAATTAAGGTCCATTGTTACTAACAATTGCAACCGTTTGACCCCTAATAAAATATCAACACCACCCATTTGCATTGCAATCATGGTGTTAGTGTCAGTATTTGGATCCTGCCATTAGTGATCAAAAATCCTATTTTCATATCATTTTAAGGGTCCGATTCAACAATTTTTTATCATTCCACTAGGTCATGCAAAAAATTAGTCACTGATGATAGTCCTAGTCCAAAAACATCACTCTTCCCTAAATGTGATTAACTGTTGGCATAGTTTCATATCTAGTTGACTGTACATCATCCATAAAGTTATTTTTATCATGCCATTTGTATCAGTCTTGAGGTCATTATGCCGTCTTGAAATTCAGAACTTCAAGGTCTCATTAGGTCTTTAGGTTTTCTCAAGGTTTCATTAGGTCATTAGGGTTGCCAAGGTTCCATTCCATTTCATAAGACCAACAAATAAAGGGTGATCAAATAACATCCCTTCACCATGAGAAGATGATTTGTAAAGAGAAATGCTTATTTCATTATGTAAGTTTATGTCTTTCAAATGTAATAATTTCACCATCCCAAGCTGTTAAATCAGTGTTCCAAAGATGCCAGACCATCAAAAGATCAATTTTTCAAAGAAAATAGTCAAGTGAAAGGGTAAAGTTTCAAAGGGTTAAGTGCATGCCAAAGGGAGTTATTTTTTCCCAAGGGTGCCCAAATCATCATTTTCCACAAGCACTAAACCCTAATTTCCTCACCCATTGAGCTAGGGTTGGCTATGAAATCAGAGACATATGAGTATATGAGGCATAAGGGAGGTCATTTCAGTGAGTATGAGGCCATTCCAACTCATACACATCATGTCTCCATCATTTTTCAATAAGTCATTCCAAGGGACAAATCATTTGCCACACATAGGGCCGGTTTCTCTTCAAACTATGTTCTAGACAAAACATGATAGAATTTGGAAAATGTGAGAGAGGTTTTTGTACAAAATAGGCCAAGGAAGGAAAACCACCTTCACTTTTTATACAGGTGTCACTCTTTTACAGAAATGTCAAAAATACAGTTTCCTTAGGAGAGTTGATGCACTTCTGGAGTGAATTTGGGAAAATCAATATTTATCCTAGCTGGACTGACCAAATGACTTGCTTGATGAGTCAAATGATAACTAGACATATAGAGATTTCCAATGAGCCATCCTGAGCTCAATTTTGAGTTGAGGAAGACCTCCAAAAGTTGACTGAAACGACACTTTGCATTTTGGCAGCCTCATTTTGCACACTTTGACCAGTCTTGGGATATTGAGCTTTTGGCAGGGAAAATGAGCTCCAAATTAAAAAAATTCAAGAGTTTCTAGAAAGTATATTCGACAATCTTTCCAACGAGCTATTCCACTCCCAATTTGGAAACCGGGAAGGCCTCCAAAAGTGGCTTGCAAAAAGGCGCTATGCTTCTGGGTGAGGCGCTGCGCGTAGGGCAGTGAGCTTCAAAATTGCCTCAGACACCAAAATTTCACAAAATTTTTTGCAATTTCCTCTTCTACAAGTAATTTTTACTACTCCACTTGATGTTTAGCTTGCACAATGATTGTTTTAGACATTTCCTTCACACTTAGTATCAAACCCTAGTTTTCCCTTATAAAACCCTAACTGGCTTGTTTTTCGCATTACCTATTACTATAACTAAAACCCTTTTTAAATCATTTCCTTTCCCCTAATCTATATTACCTCATCTATCCATCATTCTCAAAACCCTCTCCCTCACCCTCATGATTCATAATTTACCCATAAGTGCTTGAATTCACTCAAACCTCATCCCTACAAACCCTAAAGCATCCCACTCATTCCCATCTTCATTGTCTAAGATTGTGCAACTAAAAAGCTAGTTAACATGGATAGAGGAGATTATGATTATGATGAGGAGAATACAACAAGTGACAGTTCAACAAAGAGAAATAGTCAGCATAGAAAACCTCATAAGGGAGGCAAGATCACAAGAGAAGAGCCAACTAACTTAAGAGAACTACAAGCCTCTCCATTGACAGTTTCATGTTTTAGACACCTTGAATGTTATGAAATTTGTGAACTCGTGGAGGGAGTCCAATTTCACCATGAACTGTATAGAATTTTTGTAGCCCACCTGCACAACAATGAAGTGACTCTTGCTGGGGTGACTTTCACAGTGTCACCATCAATCATTTCAGAGGCCACTAGGATTCCTAATGTTGGTGAGAAATGGTATAAGGCTCAGGACCTTCATGAGAATTATTATGAGCCTTACATTAGACCTCAGCATAGAAGTTAGGTGAAGAGGCTTTTCCCTTTCAAATTTCTGGAGAACAGGTATGTCCCCTTGATGAGGTTCATCATCAAATATTTCACTTGTGAGGGCAGATTTATCAGGTTGTACACTTACCATATCCGGCTCCTCATGCACTTTACAAGGGTAAAATGTTGAACCTCCCCAATTTTTTGTTTAGAAACATTGATAAGATGGCTTATCTTGTGCAGAAGAAGCCATACCCTCAGCAGATGAACATCATTTATCACTACTCCTTGATCAAGATTATTGTTCTTCACCATCTCAGTCTCCTCAACATCCCTTGGGAGACTTTCATTGCTCATGACATGTTTAGTGGACCCCAAATTCCTCCATCCATGGTTCAAGAAACAGGTGGGCCTTCTAGTCATGTGGAAACAGGAGAAGAAACCAAGGAGACAAAAATTGTTGAGGTGCCAGTATACTTGACATATCAAAGAGGTACAAGGAAATTGTTTGCAGCTGCTAGGAAAGTGTTTGCTCCATAGGATGTGGAAGGGACCTTGCCTTCTTCATCAACCCATAGGCAAATGCTATCTCCACAGGATGTGGAAGGGGCTTTGCCTTCTTCATTGACACAACAAGTACAAGTACAACAGCTAAAAAAAGGGAAGGAAAAGGTGCAGGAAGAAGAATTGGATGATGAGTAAGAAAGAGAGTTTGAGTTGGAAGAACATGATGAGCCTGAGCATCTTGACACTGAGATTATTGATTTAGAAGCTTAAGAGAGGGAAACTATCAAAGACATCATCATTCAGGAGAAGGAAGCTCACATACAAGCCTTGATGGACAACCTAGAGAGAGCCAAGTTTGTCATCACATACTTGGAGCAGGAGAACAAATAATTGAGTGACAAACAAGTCCTCATGGAGCTAGAAGTACTAAAAGCAAAGAGGCAAAGTGACAAAGAGGCTCATGTCACTTTGATTGCTATCGAGCAAGAAATTGAAAAGGATAGGGAGACTTGGCTTGAAAGAGTCAATCTGCATCTTGAGGAGTTTATTAAGAAGGCCAACAGGGATAACAAAATGCTTAGACACATGGCATATCACTACATGACCCGCAATAAGATTTGCAATATGAGAATAAAAAAGATGAAGGCTAGCTTAAGGAGGGCTTTAGAAGGAAAAAAGGAGGAGGATAGACTTAAGATGTTGGCTGAAGCCTCCTTGGATAATCAAAGCACTTGATGGTGGTGCTTCATACCAATTTTGGGCATTTTTTGAGAAAATTGTCATTTTTGAATTTTTGAAATTCAATACATAGAAAAATTGCCTGGGGCTGCACTTTTTCTAGGGGCACCCAATGGACAAATGGCTTGTATCTTTGGATTTAGGGCATCAAGGACATGCACCATAGCAATTTTCAGAATTTTGGAGCAAAACTAGTCCACTAGAAGGTCGAAAAACACTCCAAAATTGACCTTTTTGCCAGTTTTTGGACACATAGAAGCAGCCTTGGGAGAATCAACTTTTGAGGGGTCAAATGAGATCCAAATGAAAAAATTCTAGGTGTTCTGGAAATTAGACTTGAAGACCTTTCCAATGAGCTATCCTGGGATCAATTTGGATGATGGGAAGGCCTCCAAAAGTGGCCTGAAAGTGGCGCTGCGCGTAGGACCAGTGGCGCTGCGCGTAGGGCAATTTGGCTCAAGATGCCTATTTTGCCAATTTTCGACTATTTTCATGATTTCTCTCTCATGGTGGATGATTCATTGATGTAATTAATGTCATGGCTTGTAAATATGATGGTCAAACACTTGTAGATGGTAGATTCATTAGATTAAAAGTGGTTTTGAGGGTAATGAATCAGTTTCCCCTCTTTTAGAGGCAAGTGGTTTGATTGCCTAGATTCTAGTTCCTTGATTAGAAATGGTTGAAACAACTCCTTTTCTCATGGTTTCGACCCCTGATGGTTAGGATGAGTGATTTGGATGTCTATATCATGTATTTTCTTGGTCATTTGCAAGGGTTGGATTCAGCTGGATGCTCATGTACTAAACACATATCACTTTGTAGCAGTTTTGGTAGGAAACTAATAAAGTTGCAGCTATTTTTATGGGATCCCTGTGGTATGGCCTTTACCATGTGTTTCTTCTTTTGTTATTATGTTCTCATGTTATTTATGTATGCCTCTTTCATATAATTGCTTCTGATTGGTTGTTTTCAAGTCATATAGGTGGAATACATTAGGTTTTAATGCTCCACCTTGGGAAAACACCAATATTTCATGTATTTTCTACTATTTAGGAAGGATTCATGACCTGCTCATGCCCTTCTTAGCTCCTAACCAGTCTAGCATTTCACCCCATCAAGCCTAATGTGCTGAAGCTCATACCTACCTTGCCCCATAGAATCCCTTGCAATTTTGACTTAGTTTCCCAGACCCAAATTGCCCAGCTCCTCCTGATCTGGAAAAACCACCAACAACTTCAATCAAAACCCTTGAGCTACTATACCTAGCATAAAATCTTGTTCCTGATCCAGTCATCTTGACTGAGATCCATAAGGAGAGAGCCCTCTCCCGACCTAGTAGGGCTAGCTACTAGGTTAAGCGTGGTTTGTGGTTACCCTAGAATTGTCTCCCTTCAGCCTGAGGTCAATCTAGGTGATAACACATGGGACAACTTGATAAATACTTCCCATATTAAGGTTAATACTATGGCAATTACTTGAAAAATTTATGGCACCTCCATCTACAATCATTACTTGAAATTCGGGTGCTAGAAATACAAAGTGAATGAGAAATTTTGCAATTTTGTAATTGATGAAGTTACGAGTACTACTTGAATCAATCAATATTGCTACCTTTTTCTTTTGATATATTCTCTTATCCTAAGGGTTTGTGGAGTGTCGATGCTATCCAATGCATGAAAATATATTGTTGTAGGGGTCTCTTCTAGCTATAGACCTTGTGATAGTTCCAATTCCAAATCATCTTACTTTTCACAGTTTATGTAGATCATTTTTTTTTCTCACCAAATTTATGCCCCTTACTATACTTGCATTCACAATAGAATCATAGTCCATTTATTATTCTCTCATCCATTTGTTGAGGTGTCAACCTTGTCGGTTTAGTGAGGTTAGGAGACGGAGAATGATGTTTTATATAGTTGTGAGTGACCATTCTTTTAGTAACCATATTTTACTTTCAACATTCCTTGCTAGAATAAAAGCATGCTTTATGGATTTAGGTTGAAAGGGACACACCTCATGTTGGATGCTTTCCTTTAAAGTTTCCATAAGGAAGTCCAACACATTATTCTTTGAAATTTTGTTTACCATGAGGCTCAACTTTTCGTATTGTTCAATGTTCTCTATAATTAGACCGTTTTACCAAAGGTCTACCAATTTGCTAAATAATGTATTGCTCTAAATATTCCCATAATTTGCTTCAATTCCTTTATAAAAATGTACCAAGATACAATATAATCCATTTTCCTTTCATAAATCCATTGGTACCACACAAAATGATGTTATTCCAAATACCAGAATTCCATATTGACCTATTTTAAAACTCTCACTTGGTGTATATCAAAGTATTTCTCCATCTAGAATATCCCTATTATAGGAACATTGCCATCAAACTTCCTTCAGATCAATATTTTAAGCATCAATGATGTGGATATTGGATTGAAAATCATTATTATGGTTATATAACTTAATATTTTTGCTTTCCAACTATGATAAAATAATCCCCATATGTGATCCAGTTTTAATACAACGGTTCTCCTTATTTTCATGATTTCACAACATCTCCATATTTTTTTATGAAGACACTATGAGAGAACATTTTCCATGGAATTCAAAGATTTTTGTATTTATTACTTGATGGATTTTTGTATTTTCCCCTTGATATATTATGTTTCTTCCTTTTTTTTTCTCTATCTCTTGTTCCATATTTTTTAATGATTCTTGCACCTATGACAACTAACTTACCAAATTGGATATTGAGTACTAGACATCTTCTATTTCTTCACGATTCACAGATGAGCTTTCTGGAGGTTTACCTAGTGAAGTAACTTTTGTAGCACCCTTAGGATCCATGCATGTACATAGTAATGCTCATCTTTTTCTTGTTTATCATGAGATTTAAATCACCAAAAATAGATCTTCCAATCAAAAGTTATGCGAATTGTAAGTTACGCACATTTCAAAACCCTAATATAGATTATCTAGATGGTTGACCTTTGTCTTGATATATATCTGGAATTTTATCCCTTGTAAATCTAAATTTGGGCTTGTAGTATTGTTATATGTATTCTCTAAAATTCCATGGGTCTAACCAAAAATTGATGTGCCAAGTGAAAGTTGCGGTAACTTTTCCAAAACTTGCTAATTTTTGGCCTCTTCTTGTAAGTTAACTTGTATAGTACACCACATGTTTAATTTTTCAAATATGATTCTAAATTTTTTACTTGAGGTACCTCATTATGTCTCCTCAAATCCTTAAAATTTTCACACACTGAAACTTCTCTAGCATAAAGTTACAACAAAAATTCCAAGATCACTTGTTTGAAACTAATTTTAGTACTTTTCACAAACCCTAATTTCCATAGGGTATATCTCCAAAACTATAGCAAGCCAAAATCTAAAATTCTTACTAATGGTACCCTGAGATATCTACTCAGTCTCTTACAAATTTCATGGTCTGAAGTGGTCTAAGAAAAAATTATAATAAAATTCTAAGAGCACCACTTGATATTGCTTTTAAGACCATTCACAAACTCTAACTTCTGTAGGGAATATCTCAAAAAATATAGTGAACCAGAGTAAAATTTTTTGATCAGATGTACTTCAATATCGTTTGTCAATTACCTCAAAATTTACCGATTTAAAGCTTCCTAGAAAAAAAAAATTATAGCCAAAATTCCATGATGCCTAGTTTAAAGCAGCAAAACCCTAGGTAGGTATGCTCTGATATCAAATGTTATGAGACATGCATCTTGAAAATTATAAGAAGTCAATGAATAAAATCCTCTTCAAGGGTGGAACCTCCATTTACAATGAATACAATATAAGATGATATCTGATGATCTAAGACAATGTCTCCTTGGTGAACATATAGAAGACAAGGGGTACAATTATAATGGAAGGGCACAATGAAATGTTCTAACATACATGAAAATATAACAATGAATGTGTGGTTGCACCTAGAGAAACAATATAAAATGGTTTTGTGACATGTGCACACAAGTGAATCAAATCCCACCCCCATGTCCTCCTTTACATATAGCCCAAAAGGGTTGGATCCAATGGTGGAAAGTGATGAGTTTTTCACCATTGGACAATGTTCAATTCCCATGAGGGCTTTCCTAGAGCCATGAGGGCTTCCCTAGAGCCATGAGGGCACCTTCAGGTAATGGTTGAACATGTGGTCGCACCTAGAGAGACCATATTAATATAGTTTCATGACCCGTGCACACATAAGTGGGTCAAAGGTCACGCCCATATCCTCTTTTTTTAATAAAGCAAGGGATCTTAATTAAAGTGGTTTGGTAAACAAATTGTTTCCCTAGCTGCATGGGTTCAAGACTCCAGAGAGATGTTGTAACTACCTTGTTTATAACAGTTATAAAATAGTTGTATTTGGTGTAATAGTGGAAACTGATCTTTTTGAAGATACCGATTCTCCATAAATTCTCATTCTGGTTAAAAAAATATCTAGGGCTTAATTGAGGGTTTTAGGGTTAATATGGAGCTTGTCTAGGGCATGACAAAGACTATTCAAAAATCATGAGAAATTAGTCAGTTACGATTACCTCTCATGGAAATGGTCATAGATGAATGACTTAATTAATGCAGTTGAATCCCAAAATGATATCTAATATTATATATCATCTTAATATTATATATCATCTCTGAAATTGGTTTCTCTACAAGTTAGACAAGCTATATCTTCATAAATTTGAAAGATTGTAGCTTATAAAAAATGGCTCACACCTCCAATGTTGAAGGGAATTTTGGTGTTCAAATGATAGTTGAAAACTTGTAGAGGTATGTGTATTGGTCTGAATTGTAAGAAGATGTAACTTGACTACTTATAGGATGCACACTTTATTAGAGAAAATTCCTGGTACTAGAAAGTGAGGTTTATGCCAATCGTTACTTGTACCTATTAGATCTTGGGATAGATGGTTTGCAACAAATAGGAAGAGACATGACTATATATTTTTGGTTGTTGAAAGGTTCAATAAGATGTGCATTCATACACCTTGTAAAAGGAGATGTTGTAGCTTCTAGAGACAACCCCCGGGTTGAGGAAAGGGTCAGTGCTTAGGACATCTTAGAGGAGTTCTTTGAGGATTTGCTGAGATTTGTGTTGCACTCCATATTTGATATATTTGGAATTATATTGCTTCAGGACTTGGTTCAATCACCCTCCACCAAGGTGGAATTAAACACACACATATATTTATGTATGCAGATATCGCTCCTCCCAAGGATAAATGTCCTGATATGGTGGTCGATACATAGTAAAATGTAACTTAATAGTTGTCGTTGTAGTAAAAATGGAGAGGGAGAAAGTAAGGAAGGAATTCAATGTAGAGGGATGGATAACAGAAAATACTAAGCAACGAATCCCAACAAAACTATGGAAGAATAAGGAGATATAAGTGCAAAAATTGTGGAGCACATTTAAGGCTTATAGCTTTATATTTTCATGGGTAAATTTTGTCACAAAATAGCATTGGTAAATCTGTGACCTCACAGGTACTATTGGCTACAATATAACATAAGTAAATCCATAATTTGAGAGTGAATACCAACAACTTATTTACATAATTAGAGAGGAAGATAAACATACATGAAATGAAAAATAGAGGGGAACAAATACTACACATTACTCCGCTTGGAATCACCAAATCTGCTTCATTAATATTTGGAAATGGAGTCCATATCATAAATCCAACACAATTTACATTTGTACAAGCATTAACACTTCTTGAACAAGCTATTGAACCAAGAATTGCAACCTTTTTCTATATACAAAACTCAGAATACCTGCAAAGATAGGTTTTAGACCTCTGGGAACAATATTTCAAAATCTTTAACATGAGTTTCTTCCCCCTATTTATAAGAAGAGGGGAGGCTTGAAACAATATTTACAATTTATCTCAACGATGCTCTAGTTGTCTGATTGACTAGTTGTCTTGGTGATCTAGGTGGATATTGGTGGCCACTCGCCTATTCCACTTGGATCCCCACCATTTTTTCTTTTAGTTCTTCAGTTTCCTTCATTGTACCACAATTTACTATTTTTGGCAGTTTTTTCGGGTCCTAAACTTTGAGAGCCATTTTGAGGCCCTAAATGACATTTTTTTTTTTGGAAAAATAACTGGTGGTGAATGCAAGTTTTCAAGAGAATATTAAATGTCAATAGTTGTAGTCCTCGGATAGATCTTTCTAACAAGGTATCATATGCGTCAAACAAATATCGTATGCCAAAGTTACGACCCCGGGAAGTTGATGTACCAATTTACCCCAACGGGGCCCATAGTTTGGCGTTTCACCTCCTAGGGTTAGATTTTTGGATGTTTGGAGATTTCCATTGCTTATCAATGATAAATAGGCCCTCAAGCCTCATTGTAACATAGTTCAGTGGCATGTAGCTGCCACATCTCTTCTCAGAGATAAACTAC
This sequence comes from Pinus tabuliformis, assembly GCA_031772625.1. Classification (NCBI taxonomy): domain Eukaryota; kingdom Viridiplantae; phylum Streptophyta; class Pinopsida; order Pinales; family Pinaceae; genus Pinus; species Pinus tabuliformis. The sequence goes on from CM062820.1 coordinate 692,242,571, forward strand.
CATTGCCCGAGCTACTCTTATTTCCATTCTGTTTGTAAGCATATTTCAGTGTTTGATATTAATGAAATGAAGTGTTATATCTGCTGCATTGTAGTGTTGTTTTAATCAATCCTAATTGACCAAGATTGCATCCATTTAATTGTCAACCTAGGGTAGGTCTGTTATTTCAATGGAGTTTGCACTATCTGTGGCGATACACTACAACAAAAAATGAAAATAGAAAACAGTAAGAATGCCGCTGAATCAATTGCAGAAAACAAATCATTCATGATGAAATTAAAACACTACAGAAATGAATCACACTTCATGATTACCAGAGAAAAGGCGTGCCACACACTGTACTAATAACTACACCAATTGGTTAACTACCATATTGCTAATCAATTCGGTGTAACGACATAACATAATTCTGGAACTGACACATATATATTCTACAAATTATACAACGACAGTAGAAAACCATACAAACAATAAAAGAGAGAAACAATAATATACAACTACTCTATCGCTGCAGTCTCGGCTAAAGAGGAGGGCCCTTCCTCCCTAGCAGGGGCGCAAGAATGAACACAAGATTAGTTAAAGAATCAACTTAGAAACAACAAAAACATCACTGCAATGTCTTTGATATTAAAAATAATTAAAAGTTACAAGATCAAAATAACAATACTGTCTATGCCGTCTCCCATACATGAGAGATTAAGTTTCTCTTATAGTTATTACATACCCAAAATCAGGAATAGATCAGTCATGAAAATCTCACGATTCTCATGCTGATCATAAAATAGAAATCATTATAACTACTTCCTAAATATGAATTCTATTCAAATACATCGGTTAAGACCATAACCAATTGGATCTGTCACTCTCTAAATAAACAATTCATAAGTTACAATAACTGTTGTGTTTAATAGTACCCAAGACTTTGCCAGCTATGGTGTAACAACATCCTGCGATGAAATGATGGTTTGGAATGTAACAACAATCACTGGGTAACAACGACCTTGTAATGGAACCTGAGGTGTAACAATGGTAACCTATGATAGCAACGCGGTGTAACAACAACACCTGTAACAACATCGTGGTGTAACAACAAGATCTATAACAACACATAGAGTGTAACAACAATTTGTTCCATCCTGCTCTTAGACTGATCAACACAATTGTTCATTCCATAACCTCATTCTTGCAAGCAACACCTGAAAAAGAGGAGAGGATCCAAAAGACTTCTCCAATGCTTACCCCAGTTAGCCATAAAAAGGAATATTGCATCATTATATTCAGCAAAAATGGAAAAATAACATGATGGAAAAATAGGCTATTTATAATAAGGAAAAAGGCGATTAACATGTAAAGTTTTGTTGTCCTGGAGGGAAAGAGGATCAAAATTGGGGAAAGAAAGTATAGGAAATAGGTATAAAAACTACACCCAACATCTCCCCCCAATTGAAGCAATTGCAAGTCCCCATGCAAAACCTCAGTTTCTCCTACTATACCTCTGATGCAAGTCTATAAAATTATAGGCACCAGTAGTGTCTTCACCAGGAGACTTGTATCCCTGAGTAGCCATCGACTGTCGTGACCAAGATTCTTCTTCATAGTCACATAAGTGGTAATACGACTGGTATTCCTCCACCTATAACCAAATTAGATGATATTTGAATCTAAGTCCAATCTAGAAGGCTCCCAATGTTTCCACCACCTGGTCATATTTTGGTAGTTGTGTAACAACAACCACAAAATTATTGAACTCAAAAGGATCTCCATCTTGTAATCCATAACTACATGCCTCGATGTGCTTAAGGAACCCTGTTAGTGCTCGAATTTTCATTTATGCATACAGATTGAGGCAAATCCCCACAATCATTTTTCTGTAAGTGGCTGACTATCCCCGGATTCTTGAGGTACTCAGGAACAACTTAAACTCACGTCTCAATTCATAAACCATTCCTAGTTCTTCCCTGATTCAAGCCCAAATGCCATTCGATTTGATTCCCCATAAAAGAAAGGAAGGCCTGCAACTGTAAATCCCCCATATAAGAGAAAACACTTGCCACCATCTTTGTAATGACATATTCACACATCATGTTATGCAAAAGCAACTCATAAAGTAAGCTCTGTTCATCAAAATCACAAGTACGAAAAATTTCAAGAAAAGTACGGGTAGAAGAACCCAAATAAGCTCTGTTTTCAAAGACTACTTTTAACTGAAACAAATAATAATGTTCCCATAGGAACACTGGATATGATGGGGAAGGTCTCCTACATCCTAGCAAGTTCAAGGCAAGCTCACGAAGCTTCGTCTTATCATTTGTTAGATCTAGAACTTGTTGCTATAACAACTGCAGTTGCTCGTCTTTCTTATTTGTAGCTTCCTTATGCCTATGCTCTTCCCATTCTCTCTCCCATTCTTCCTTTAACCATTTCTCCCTAAGTAAATTCATCATCTGCTTATGTGCCTTGAGCGAGATCATTCCCTCTTGCAAAGAGAATGCCTACTGCTTCCATTTTTGTAACTCTGGTATCAACGACATTCTTTCAGAACACCATCCTTCATCAGGACCCAATTTTCTCCCACATGCACTAATAATTGAAAGTGTAACAACCTCTCGAGGGTGAAACTGCTCCATTTTGACTACTGGTTCTTGTGTAACAACTTATTTTTTTTCTCGATAGCTTCCGCTTCCATTGCTGGTTCTTATGTAACAACGGTGTCATCCACAGGTTCTTGTGTATCATTTTCCCTTTGGTTAGCTTCTATTTCCACTGCTGGTTCTTGTGTAACAATAGTTTCAACCACAGGCTCATGTATATCAACTTCTTCTTTTTCCCCTTGGTTAGCTCTTCTTTCCACTGCTAGTTCTTGTGTAACAAAAGTGTCAACCAAGGGTTCCTGTGTATCAGCTACCAAATTACTCTCTGTGGAATGCTCCGTCTCAGTTGTTGGTTCTTGTGTAACAACAGCATCTTCAACAGGTTTTTGTGCATAAGCTTCCCAGGACTCAGTTTGTGTTTCCCTCGAAATGGTGTCCATTGCACATACTCTATACCCCGTTTCCACTAGCTCCTTAGCACAGGCCGTGCACACAGAACCCAGAACATTTTCCTCCCCAACCCTATCTACAACCTCAGCCAAAGTATCTAACCCTGGGGCCCTTTCCTCTACCTTATCCTATGCTAACTTCTTCCTTAACTTCTCATTTTCTCTTTCTAAACTTTCAATTTTAAGTAGCAAGGATTGGGTCTCGTTCTTACCTGGTGAGGAAGGTTCCTCTGGCTGAGCCTGCTCTTCATCTTCCTGCCTCACTACCTCCTTGTTCTTCTTAGACATGGATGGGGACTCTGGGTTCCCACTAACCCTTACTCTCTATTTCGGTCGCTTATCACCAATTGGCTTGTCAACTGGTCTCTTTCCAACCCTTACTTTCGAGGGTTGGGGTTGCTCCTTGGTTTCCGCTGGAGCTTCCTTAGATGTCCCAACTCGCTTCCTATGGGTAGTCCTAGCCTTCTTTCTCATGAATTCATCCCAGATCCTTCCCTGGTGACTTAGGGTGTCTAGCACAATTAGCTTGATGAGGCTGTGGTTTGTGATGCAAGTCTCTGGATGCACAACTGTCTTCACGGCTGCGGCCATATGCCTGATATTCTCCAGCAAAAAGTACGGGAGGTTTATCATCTGTCGATGTCGGAGGTGATTTAACAACGAGAAATGGTAATTGAATACAATTTTTTCCCTTCCCTCATAGGTGATATACTTAATGAGGTAAAGGGCGACATCAGCCCATGGCTGGGGAAGCGACAACCTGTCAATTCCTATTCCTTTCTTCACCAGTCATTCCTCCCCTTGGAGAAAATCCTCCTTCAAAGAAGGGTCATTATTTTTTTTGTTAAACAACCTTTTGCACTCTATTGGTAATGCCATCACAAGGGAAATTACCTCTTCTGTAACTTCCATCTGTAATCCCTTGACCTTCATTTGATTCCTCCTTATATTCTTAGCGAATTCCATAGAAATCTCCTCATTTGATCCTTCCAGCCTTTGGAAAAAGTCAAACCAACCTATGTATTTAAAAATTTGGCATGCTTCAGGGCAGTTTTCCAATGCCTTTGTTGATCCTGGTTCATGTTGAATTTCTGCCCCACCCATTGCTACACTGTTTCAATGCTGTTCTCCTCTCTTCTCCTCCTTGGGAAATTTCAAAGTGATCGGCACAATGCTTAGTTGTTCTAGCTCTGCAAACTGTTCTCCTCCACTTCTGTCTGAGAGTTTTGAATGAGGATGCAACACTTCAGTAATGGGTAAATGGTAGGGTGACGCAGTGAGGTTAAAGGTAGGGATTTCAAATCAAGATTTGTACTACACAATATCATTTCCTTATTAATGCTAAGTTATGGAAGGTCTAGTCTGAGGTACAATTCCCTTTTCGGCATGATCAATCATTAAATGATAATGATTACGAGATCATCATACTTTGGTTTCGGTTTAAATTCTCACAGGTCATGTCATCCTGTATTTTGTCCTCCCCCTGGCTTAAATGTAATGGTTGACCTCGGTTGTCAAAAGTATATCACATTAGATTGCCATAATTACTAAATAAAAGAGGATAGCGATATTACCATTTCATGACGTACCTGGTGTGATGTGGAGAGAAGAAATTGGCGACAAGGTGCGAAATTAATTCCAGCGGTCAAGGAAATTACTCCCGAATCATGGTGATGCGTGTTGTGTATCACAATAGATAATTTACTTGGATTATTTCTAAAAGTCGTTGGCTGTTACAGATGTAACAACCAAGATGATTGTTATATATTATTAGTTTCCACAAAAGATAAAAACAAAGAACTAAAACAATCGTGTAACAACATTATTGTAAGATATGCCTGAAATAACAAATGTTGTTTCAAAGTGTGTAACAACTGCCATAGAGTGGTTTTCAACTGTTACAGAAATTGTTTGTTTGCACCCAAAAGAGGTTTTCACAGCCATATTATTTTCTTATTTTTGTTTATATCTATATATCTATATCTATATATATATATATATATATATATATATATATATATATATATATATATATATATATATATATATATATATATAGCAGGTGTAACAATTGTCGACAGAGGTTGGCTTTCAGCTGTTACAATTATTAGAAAATTAGAATTTTGGTAGCACAAGGGGGTTTTCCCCTGCTCCTGTAATCTGAAGGTCTGAATTTGTGACAATGTTAACAAATGAATCCCTTGAAGCAAGTTTATGATATAACCGAAGACGGTGCCCATTTGCAAGCAATGGTGTCCTCGCACTATCAATGGTAACCAAATTCATAGTCCCATTGTCAAAGACTACATCTACCTCATAGGGACCTAGCCATCTGGTGCAGAGCTTACCCTTGAAGTCCTTGAATCTTGAATCATATAAGAGAGCCCAATCTCCTTTCTGAAACTTCTTCTTCTTGATGAACCTGTCATGCCACTTAGCTCTCTGCTGCTGGATAATCTTTGTTTGTTGGATAACAACCAACTGTTTCTCCTCCAATTCATTGAGCTGGTTCAACCTTTGCTTTTGTGCTGTAGCCAGATCCAAATTCACCTGCAATGTTGTTCTCAATGTCTTGATTTCGAACTCAATAGGGAATAAGGGATTTTTACCATACACAAGTTTGTATGGTGAGAATCCCGTAGTATTCCTCCATGTAGTTCTATATGCCCACAACACTTCTAGAAGTTTATCAACCCAATTCCTTCGGTGACTAGCCACAGTCTTGGTAAGAATCCCCTCAATGACTTTGTTAGTTCTTTCCACTTGGCCGTTCACTTGTGGGTGATAAGGTGTTGTGATTCTATGATGGATTTTATATTTTTCAACCAACTTTTGGATCATATGGGATGTAAAATGGGGCCCTCCATCTGTCACTATCTCACTGGGTATCCTCAACCCATTTTGTGACATATTCGGTGCAAGCAAAGATGTAGGATTTCTGTCTAGATGCAACATTAATTGGTCCCATAAAATCCAAGGCCCATTTCTCAAAAGGTTCTAAGACTATTTGAGGTTGTAACGACATCTCATCTGATTGCAGTGGTTGGCCCATCCTTTGGAAACTATCACATCCTTTCACGAACTTCTTGGCATCCTAAAATATTGTTGGCCAATAATATCCTATCGAAAGGACTTTGTATCCTGTTCGCTTGTTTGTGAAGTGCCCTCCATAAGGTTCCTCGTGACAAGCCTTAAGGATGTCAAAGATCTCATCTTCCCTAACACAACATCTGATCTGAAAATCTGGTCCAGTGTGATAGAGATTCCCATCTATCCAGGTATAGGTAGCACTCTGCTGTATGATCTTTCTCTTTTCCTTGGAGGACAAGTATTGTGGAAACTTCCTTGCAACAAGATAATTGACTATATCTTCATACCATGGTGAGTAAGTAGAAATAGCAAAGAGATACTCATCAGGGAAAGAATCCTCAGTAGGAATGCAATTGTCATCAATAGTTAACCTAGAAAGAAAATCAACTACTACATTATCTTTTCTAGGTTTATCTACAATTGTGATATCAAATTCCTGTAACAACAATAACCAACATGTAATTCTACCATTGGTAATTGGCTTATTCATTAAAAAACGAATGGCAGAGTGGTTAGTGTGTACAAATACTTGATACCTGGTAATATAATGTCGAAACTTATTGATGGCATGCACTACTGCTAAGAATTCCTTCTCGATCACTGTGTAATTGAGCTCAGTCGGAGTCAAATTCTTGCTTATGTAATAAATAATGTAAGGTTTCCTATCCTCTAGCTGGCCCAAAACAACACCTATAACAATATCAGATGCATCTGTAGCTATGTGAAATGACAGTTCCCAATTAGGTCCACGTAAAACTGGAGCTGCTGATACACAACATTTCAGCTTCAAAAAGGCCTGCTCACACTTTCCTATCCACAAAAATTATACATCTTTCATAAGCAAGGAGAATAATGGCGATGCAATGTTTGAAAAATTCTCTCTGTAATACCTTGCATGTCCCAAGAAACTACGTACCTCTTTTTGCATCTTGGGAGTTGGAATTTTCAGAATTACCTCTATTTTAGCAGGGTCTACCTTGATCCTGTCAGCAGAAATGTAGTGTCCTAGCACGATCCCTTCAGTCATCATCATCTGACATTTTTCTATGTTCAAAGAAACATTAATCTATACACAACATTCCAACACTTTTTCTAAATTAGGTAATGCTATTTCAAAAGCGTCACCATAAGGTGTAAAATTTTCCATGAAGATTTCAAGGCAGTCATTCAACAAATTAGAAAAAATTCCCAGTATTGCCCTCTGAAAAGTTGATGGCGCATTACAAAGTCCAAAAGGGAGTACTCTGTATGCAAAAGTTCCCCAAGGGAAAGTAAAGGTTATTTTATCCTGATCCTTTGGGGAAATCTGTATCTGGTTGTAGCCACTAAACCCATCTAAAAATGAAAAAAACCTTTTTCCCAGAAAGGGTTTCAAGGACCTAATCTATAAATGTTAAAGGAAAATGATCCTTTTGGGTGGCCTTATTGAGTTCTATGTAATCCACATAGATTCTCCACTTGTCATTCTTATTAGGGACAATGACAAGCAGAGACACCCACTGACTGTTAGATATTAGATAAATAAAGTTAGCATTTAGGAGTTTTTGTAATTCTTCTTTCACTACCTCCAGTGCAGGGTTCATGTGGTGCTGCGGTTGTCTAATTAGTTTATAACCATCTTTCAAATAAATGCGGTGAGTGCACAGGTTGGGATGAATCCCTTTCATATCCATATAGTCCCATGCAAATTCCTTTTTGTATTTATATAACCACTGTAACAACAATTTGTTTTGCTCAGTAGTTAGGTTGGAGTTAATGTTCAGATACTTTCCTGGTTCTATTTCGACTGGATTGCTGTCCGTATGTAGAGTGGTTCTCATTTGTTGAAAGTTTATATCTTCTACCTCCTCTTCCTCCTTTGAATTTTATATAGAAGCAACATAAAGTGAGTTACTAATAAAGCCATTAATGATATCATCTTCTGTCTCATCCTTGAAATACTGGGCTTTTCCCAGAGTGAGGAGCGGTAGGGAAAGATCTGATTTGGGTTCAAATTCATCCCACCAGGGATTGTTCAAATCCATATTTGGTTTTGGGGGGTGAAGATTAATGTTGTTTGTAGCTTGTCCATATGAAATCATCATAGATCTGGATCTGCATCCTATAAATGCATCTGCAGTGGCCAGTCAGGGTCTCCCTAGAATCAAAGGATGTCCCCCCAGGTTGGATTTGGTTTGTAAGATAAGAAAGTTAGCTGGATACCTCCAGGAAGCTATTGTGATTACTATGTCTTCTAATACCCCCTCAGGTTTAACATGGGACCTATCTTCTAATTCAAGTACAATAGGCGTATGTCTAAGCCCATGTAGCCCTAGGGTAGTAAAGAGGTCCTTTGTCATCACATTAATGGCCACCCCAAGATCAATCAATGTATTAGTTATGGGTTGGTCATTAATATAGACAGTAACCGTAGGGTTTCCTAGATCATTATACTTGGTTAAAAGAGGCTGAGCAGTCATTAATTTAGACAATTTCCCCATCACGTGTATGGTAGCAGGGTCCTTAGGCTTCCTTCCAGGTTTCTTAATGCACATATCTCGTATTGTTTTAGCATAAATAGGTACTTCTTTAAGAGCTTGCAGTAGAGGAATCTGTACATGCAGGTTTTACAACTCCCTAAGGAAATCAGATTCAGGTTGTGAGGTCATTCCAGTCTCAGTTAATCCTTGAGGATACGAAGGATCCTGAGTCTTAACTGTCGAATTGACTGTTACAGGTGTATCAGCCTTACTCGAGTTGGTTGTTACAAAAGTAACAGTTCTTCTCGAGTTGGCTATTAAAGGCGTAACAATTTGCTCTGTATCGATTGTTACATGTGTAATAGCCGCCTCAAGATCTACTGTACCTCCTCTAGAAGATTCAGATTCCTCCTCGGTGATGATAGGGAAGTGGATTGGTCTAATCACCTTACCCGACCATAGTTGAATTTCATTAAGTCCAACGAGAGTGATAAGGTAAGTCTTGAAGGTAGTCAGAGCCTTTATGCTCTGGGCTGCTTTATTATTCGGGTTAAGGTTAGATTGCATAGGTAATTAGTGCCGCACATGTGGTATAGGAACAAGAGTTTGGAAAGGGGGCAATTGTAGCTGCTACTGCATTGGTAATTCAGATGGGATTGTACTTTGGGCATTCCCCCTCCAATTCTGATTCTAAGGATATGGTTGAGATGGAGGATGTTGAATAGATGGAGAGGGGGATCACTAGCTCCAGGGTGAAGGAAATTGTGCCGAAGAAGGAGAAGTGTATTGCCAAGTAGTCACTCGTAGCCGAGTTGAAGGCTTCTGAATCAGATGCATGTTCGGACTATGAGTCAAAACCCAACAAGGGGAATGCCAAAGGGAAACAGATTAATGATGCAGAGCCCAACGCCACCGTTGCCACCACGAAGATTCAAAAGGAGGAACCTGAATATCCATAGAAGGAGGAGCACCTTTTCCACCCCCAGATATGGGTAAAGGTTCCCCGCTACAATTCATTGTCGACAATAGGAGCCAAAAGAACCTCATTTCAACAGAGGTCATGAAGTGGCTGGGATTATCGACCATAACACACCCACAACCATACACCATCGAGTGGATTCACCAAGGATGGGATCTTCGCCTCAGTCAGCAATGTCACCTTCTATACAACATCAAGCCCTTCACGGATGAGGTATTATCTGACGTTTCTCCTCTTAATGTTTGTGATGTATTATTAGGCCAACTATACTTGTGGAAGCGACATGCTGTGTACGAGTCAAGGCCTCGCACTGTTATTGTTACCTTGGGAAATAAGTTGTAGAAGATATCGAAGGTAGCACTACCATTAGGGGATTTTTGAGGTCTAAAATGGGCCTCCTAAGGAAATTATAAAATAATAGTGGAAAATAGTAAAATAAGATTAGATGACATCATCAAATTTTAGAGGGAAAAAGGAAAAACTATTTTTTCAACTCTTATTTTCAACTGATCTCTTTATGGGTTTACTCAAATTTTGAGCGGAAACACTTGTTGGATGCATAATTTTATTCCTCATCTAAGGAGTGCCCATGTTGCATACTTTTGATGGACCCTGCTACACGAAAAATGAGAAATACATGAAAAACGTGATTGCAATAACGTTTTTTCATGTATTTCTCATTTTTCATGTCGCAGGGTCCATCGAAAGTATGCAACATGGGTACTCTTTGGATGAGGAATTAAATTTTACATTTGAGTACTCCCTCTTGAAATTCGAGTAAAACCTTAGGGGAGATAAGTTGAAAATACGAGTTGAAAAAGTAGTTTTATTATTTTATTATTTTTTAATCTTTTTATTTTTTTACTCAAAAAATGGTGAATCATCCCCCATGGTTGACATAATCATCTTGAATCCTATTGGTTCTTATAAAGTTTAGTTTGGTTGTACATTTTTCTTAGGAGGCCCATTTTAGACCTCAAAAGTCCCCTAATGCTATCGCCATCTCCTTTGTTACTGCAAAACAATGCAGTAACTCACTTCCAAAACTAGGAAATTTGTTTTCCTGATGATACGCTTTGAGGGAAAGAAGAAGAGTGTGGCCACAACCTCTAGATAGGGCCCCTCCGCATGACAAAAATAGATGAACAAGGTCGTGGAAGAGTACAAGGACACCTTCACCTCCCCCACAGGGGTGGCTCTGCATTGTCAAGTCAAGCACTCCTTAGATCTGACCACAGGTGTGTCGTTGCCCAATGGACCAATCTATTGATGCTTTGTTCTAGAGAACGACGAAATCAAGAGGCAGGTTCAGGAGTTGCTGCAGAAAGGTCACATCTGGCCGAGTTCATCACCCCGTGGGAGCCCGATCGTGTTGGTATAGAATAAGGATGGGTCTTGGAGACTTTGTATTTACTGTTGGGCATTGAACAAGATCACTGTCCAGAATAGTTACCCGATCCCACAGATTAATGACCTTCTGGATCAACTCAAGGGGGCAAAATATTTTAATAAGATCGACTTGAAGTTCGGATATCACCAGGGACCAATAGAACCCTCCGATGTGTGGAAGACTACCTTCAAAGCCAAGGAGGTCCTTTTCGAATCGCTGGTTATGCCTTTCGGGTTGACAAATGCTCATGCAACCTTCATGAGGCTTATGGATGACATCTTGTGGCCATTCATCAACTCATTTGTAATGGTATACTTGGATGACATCCTAATATTTATCCAGACTTGGGAAGAGCACCTCGACCACATCCGACATGTTCTCAAAACACTGCGGCAACACAAGCTGTGTGCCAATTTGGAGAAATGCACTCTTGGCATGACCTAGGTTCAGTATCTGGGATACACTATTGATGAATGGGGGGTGCATGTGGATCCAGCCAAGATCCAAGTCATTCAAGATTGGCCAAACCCAACCACTCTTACAGAGCTCCACAACGTTCTGGGTCTTGCCAATTTCTACCGCAGGTTCGTGTTAGGGTTCTTTCATATCACTTGGCCCTTGAGTCATGTCACCAAGGGAGGAGCGAAAACAAAATTATTTTGGTCTAAATCTCAATAGTAGGCATTTGTAGAGTTAAAACGTCACCTCTGATCTACACCAGTGCTCACATTACCAAACTTGCAACAACCGTTTGAGATCGACGCAGATGCCTTTAACTACGCTATTGGGGCAGTCCTTACTCAACAAGGGCATCCAGTGGCATATCACAGTGAGACACTTTTAGACACAGTCCGGAAGTATCCCCCTTATGAAAAAGAGATGTATTCCATTGGGTAGGTCTACCGACAATGGAAGCATTACATTTTGGGGAAGGAAACGGTCATCCACATAGACCACCGATCCCTGCAGTTCATACAGATGCAAGGGAAGTTGTCGAATGATCACCATCAGAAGTGGTCCACATACATGAAACAATTCCATTTGAATATCAAGTACAAGAAGGGAAACACCAATAATGTTGCAGAATGCCTCAGCTGACCACCAATCATGGCGTTAACCATTGTGCTTAACTCTTATGGGCACGAGACTTCTGAGTGGCCACTTCTCTACAAAAGCGACCTAGAATTCAGCCACACAAACCAAATGCTCTTGTAGGGTCAGCAAGTTCCAAAATTTCACCTCTAAGATGCACTGTTATGCCACCTGGGACACCTTTGTGTTCCTTCAAGCAAGCATGTCGAGATGATTTGGGAAGCGCACTACAGTCCGGTCTTTGGGCATTTTGGGGTCGAGAAAACAGTAGCAGTACTACGTAAGTATTTCTATTGGTCGAATCTTCGTTTGGATGTCAGGAAGTAAATCAGATCTTGCACTGCCTGCGCCATTGCCAAACCGACCATCAAGAAGCAAGGCATCTATACTCTACTACCTACCCCTAGTCAACCTTGGGAATCCATCTCCATGGATTACATGTCGGGCATTCCTTCTACTAAGCATGAAAATGACTATGTTTTTGTGGTCGTTGATAGATTCTCGAAGATGGCCATTTTGGTGATTTGCAAGAAGAATATCATAGTAGAATCCACTACTAAACTCTTCTTTGAACGAGTGTGGGTACACTTTGGGATTCCATAGTCTATCATCTCATATCGGGACAACGATTTCCTCAGTAAACTTTGGTCCAATCTCTGGTCATTTCTAGACACCAAGCTCACTAAGTCCACAACTTTCCATCCCCAAACTGATGGCCAAATAGAGGTCATCAACAAGATGATCGTACACATTCTGTGCATGTGCAACTCAAAGCATCCACGCACATGGGATGAGAGCCTCCCCTATGTCCAACACATCTATAATCGGGCTCTCCAAATATCGACTAGACACAACCCTTTTTTGGTGGGCTTGGGATTCCAACCACTATGTCCCATTGATTTGGCCATACCATTTGCAACTACTAAGGCAGATTCGGCTCATGTCCAGTCTGAAGCTGACAAGGAAAACAACTTCATTGAGCACATTCAACACATTTGCCAATAGGTCCACGACATTCTAGAGAAATAAAATGCCAAGTACAAGTAGCGACATGATCAACATCGAGTGCGACACAAGTTTCAGGTGGGCGACAAAGTCTTGTTGCATTTGTAGAAGGAATGCCTTATCGAAGCCTATCGGAAACTCAGACCACTCCGATATGGTCCATAAACCATCACCAAGGCTCTGGGAGACAATTCATTTAAGATCAACATTCCCCCATTCCTTGGATTGCACCCAGTGTTCAATGTGGACCACCTTCGACCATACTTCCCACAATTGCTAGACACATCATACATTGTAGAACAACTCACATCTAGAGAGTTAAACGCAGATTGCATGGAACAAGCCACAACTATTGGATCATGGACACACAAATCAAGAACACCGGACAATAAATATTCCAACTATATCGAGTTGTCAAAGCAAGCCAACTCCTTCACTAGGGCAAGTGGCTCACCAGGGACCAAGTTCAGCAGAAGTTTCCTCATCTTATGGAGGAACTCAATGCAATGGGGACCATTGCTTCATAAGGGGGGAGGAATGATCCAAGTGGATATTGGTGGCCACCCGCCTATTCCACTTAGACCCCCACCATTATTCCTTTCAGTTTTTTAGTTTCATTAAATGTAGCACAATTTACTATTTTTGGCAGTTTTTCGAGTCCTGAACTTTCAGAGCCCTTTTGAGGCCCTAAACGACATTTTTTAGAAAAATAATTGGTAGCAAATTCGGGTTTTCAATTTGAAATTTTTATTAGTATTTTTATTCATCGGATAGATCTTTCTAACGAGGTATCATACACATCAAACGAATATCGTATGCCAAAGTTACCACCCTGGGAAGTTGATGTACCAATTTACCCCAACGGGGCCCATAATTTGGTTTCATCTCCTAGGGTTAGGTTTTTGGATGTTTGGGGTTTTCCATTGCTTCTCAATAATAAATAGGCCCTCAAGCCTCATTTTAACACAAACCAGAGGCATGTAGCCACATCTCTTCTCAGAGATAAGCTACAATTGCCCGAGCTAGTCTTATTTCGATTATGTTTGTAAACATATTTCAGTATTTGATATTAATGAAATGAATTGTTATTTATACTGCATATTTGTATTTATGGTTATGTATGTAATTTGTTGCGTTCCTATTTAAATTCAGATCACTCGACATGCGGAAGTTCTGCTGCCCAAATGATTACAACAAATTTGATTCCTTCATTAAAATGCAGAAATTACAAAATAATAAAACATGGGGAAACTGAATGATGACAATGACAAAATATCTCCATGCCAATTTTTTGTGATCGCCTCTAATTAGACCACAAATTTTCCATGGTGTTCCTCCACAGTTACCGACCGATATGCCTGCCGCTTTCTCCCCTTAGTTGCTTGAAGTCCCCACTTTTTAGAGCTGTAAGTGATCAACTGTGGTGGCATGAGCGGTGCTCTGTGACATAGTTGTCGACCCATCCATTTACATACACTCTAGGCTACATTATCGGAGCTCGATACATCTCGTAACTCTTGTAAAATATCATTACGAAAACACATAACTCTGATCACCCTTGGCTCGTCTTGGTTAGGCTCCTTGATCACTTCTCAACCATGGGACCACTTCCTGTGACCAAAGGATTGATGCATAGGAATTGTGATATCGGGGCCTTCTGTTCTCATAACTTTATTTGAAATAGCATTATGAAATCATAAAGTTTTGATGCCTTCACGCTCCTTTTCCATTGGCCCTCTTCCTATTTATCCCATCGGACTAGGTGTTGTGACCTCAGGCTCAACTCTTGGGTGCTAAAGCCTTTGAGCTCTTGCCAAGGGCCTATCCCCTTTATATTTCGTGCTTCACCCTTGGTTCTTTGGATGGTCATGACCAAGCACCACCACATATAAGAGTCCCTCTTCATTGTAACTTTTCCAAATTTGAATTTACATAGGAGTTACGATATTCACATCCCCGATATGGCCCATAGCGCTTAGGTGCTAAATCTTCCCTGTGCCCTTATTTCTCTGTTGTTCCCATGACCAGGCACCATATAATATTGAAGCTGTATTAAAGAGTTATGATGCTTTCAAACTCCAATATTTCTTCTCAACACTTAGGTGGTTCGGCCAGCTCTACGCCCTTGGTCCCTTTGGTTTTCCATGACTGGGTGCTAGCAAACATCGAAGCCCCTCTCATCGGAATATTTTTCAAATGAAAAATAAAACACAGTTCTGATGGCCTCTTCCTGTGAAATGCAAACCTTCGATATGTCTTCCTGCTAGCCTTCCTGATATTGGGATTTGATGTGATCGGGTCCCGAATTTTGACATTCCTCTTTAAATATCAGCTTTCCTTTTGGCTTTGAAACTTAGGCCTTTGGTTTTGGCCTCCTCCTTGTGCTTTCGACCTCTGATATTTGTTCTCCTCTTTGGATTTTTTGCACTTCGGCTCCCCTTTTTGGCCAACATTTGACATCATTTGACACAATTTGAAAAAGGTGTAGTAGGTGAAAACATTGGCTCCAATTGGGGATAGTGCCTTGCTGACAAGGTGCCGAGAACCTGGAGACTAGTAACGTTCTACCCATTGGGCATGGAGTCATTTTATTCAAGTATATGAAAAAAAACATAAACAAAAAGAACTTAAAGAATTACTGGTATCTATAATGGCTCATCGGTATGTACAGTGGGTGAAAGTGGACCTCTTTAGTGCTAGAAGTAAAGCTTGAGAAACTACCCATTCACAAGCATCTCAAGCATTTCACCATCCAAGTTTTCTAGCAAGAAAGTATTGTTCCCCTTTGCCTCAACAATATTGAAAGGTCCAAACCATAAGGGATCAAATTTTCCATGTTTTCCTTTATCTTCTCGTCTGACATCCCACTTGAGCACCAAATCCACTGGCTGTAAGGTTCTGTCTTTTGCTTTTCTGTCAAACAAGGCTTTCATCTTTTCCTGATATTGAATTAGATTCTAAGTCACCTCCCCCCTAGTTTCTTGAAGTTCTACCAGTTGATTGATCCTCCTGGTTAGAGAATTTGGCTCTTCATTAACATCCTATAGAATTTTGGCCACTGGCATTGCTAGTTGTATAGGGAAAATTGTAGCTTCCCATACACTAACTCAAAATGAGATTTCCCAGTTGACCTATGGGTAGTAACTCTATTTTCCCATAAATCAAACTTCAGTTGTGAGTCTTAGTTTTTCTCATTTCTGATATTGTCTTCTTAAGAATCCTTACCAATGTTTTATTTGATGATTCAACCAATCCATTTCTCTGTGGATAGTAGATAGTGGAGTCACCCACAATGATGCTATACTTCTGGTAGAAACTCAGAAACTTGGTAGAATTAAAATCTTGAGCATTATCAATGATAATCTTCTTTGGGCAACCAAACTTGGCAAGGATATTCTCCTCCATGAATTTGATAACCACGACACCAATTTCATTTCTAGTTGGGACTACTTCCATCCACTTAGTGAAGTAATCAGTGGCTGTGAGAATCCATTTGTGTTGACAGCTAGAGGATGGGTGGATTTCCCTATTGATGTCTAACCCCCATTGTCTGAAAGTTTCTTCAACAAAAATAGGGATTAAAGGAAAAGGTGCTAATTTATGCTTATCGATAAACATTTGGAACTTCTCACAGGCCCGAACATATGCATGTACCTCACCAAACAACTTGGGCCAATAGAAACCCGCTTTGAGAATTTTATGGGTTGTGGCTCTCCAACTATAATGCCCCCCTGCCTCCCCACACACACAATTATGGAACTCATCCATCACTTTATGGATCTCTTATTCAACCAGGAATAAAAGAAAAATCCCCACTAGGTCTTTCTAATACAATTGGCCATTTTAAATCACAGATTTATGGGCTTGTAGCCTCAAATCCTTGTATTTAACTTTATCAAAATTGACTAGACAACTCAAAAAAAGAAAATAGTGGATTATATGTTCCAGTGAGACATGAGGTACTTCATTTGAATTTTCTGTGTTGTGGTCTTGACCTTATTCTGCTCCTCTTCTCTTTGGCTTTCTCCTTCCTCTATCAACAAATTTATACCCAAGGCTTAGCAATTTGATTCAGACAAGATTTTAGCTAATCATTGCCCCTTGATCAACTTCGTGGGTTTGATCTCTAGGTCGTATTCTTGGATTTTTGCAATCCATTTACCCCTTTTTCCCTCATTGTCCCCTTGTACCAGGAGGTCTTTCACAGCAGCCGTAGGAATATAAGCTGTTATGCTTGATTGGAGGACATATATTCTGAAGGTATTTAGGGCCTTGGCCAAGGCATATGCCTGCTTCTCCAGAATGTTATACTTTAGCTCAACATCCCATAGCACCTGGCTGAAAAATGTTATTGGTTTCTCATGTCCTTCATAGTTTTTCTATAATAAGACAACAACCATTGTATGAGAAGAAGCAAACAAGAAAATGAAAAATGGTTTTAGATAGTCATGCTTGACTAATGAAAAAGCTTCTGAAAAGGCCATTTTTACCTCGGATAATGATTCCCGAGCTTCTTCAGTCCATTTTACCTCCCTATCCTTCTTCAATGTCCCTATAATTTCTTTAATTATCTCAGCATAATTGGGTATGAACCTCCTCAAAAAGTTGATTCTGCCCAAGAAAGTCTAGATTTCTTTCTTATTTCTCGGTAAAGGAATTTTGTTGATGGCTTCCACCCTCTTAGGATCTATCTTCACCCCCTCTTTTTCCACGACGTGTCCTAACAACTTTCCCTCACTTAGAGCAAACTGGGACTTCTTAGGATTTAAAGACAAACCATATTTTCTACATTTCTCAAAAATGAGTCGTAGATGTTCAATATGCTCCTCATCTATTTTTTCAAAAACAATGATTTTATCTAGGTAGATTACCAAAAACTTATATTTTTCTCCCACGAACGCTATATCCATTACTCTCTAAAAAGTGGCTCCTGCATTAATGAGGCCGAAAGGAATTATGGCATACATAAATGTCCCCCACAGTGTGGTGAACGCAATTTTATTTTGATCCTAAGGATGCACAACTACTTAATTGTATCCAGAAAAACCATCCATCATAGACATATAAGCAGAGCCCACCACCTTTTGTAGAATGTAGTCCATTTTAAGCACAAGGTAATTATCCTTTAGTGAGGCCTTATTCAAATTCCTAAAGTCAATACACAACCTTATTTCCACGTTCTTCTTCCTAATAGGAACTAGATTTGCCACCCAATTTGAATACCTCAGAGGTACAATAATTTTAGCTTGGAGCAACTTTCTCACCTCTTTCTCAATTGATGGAAGTAACAATGGGTTAATCTATCTAAGCTTATGTTTATATGGTTTCACCCCTCTCTTCAAAATAATTTTATGTTGGATGATATTATTATCAAATGTTTTTAGGTCACCATAAGACCAAGTGAACACATCCATATATTGCTTAAAAAGGTCTAGGTACCTTCGTTTGTATTCCTTAGGAACTCCTTTGGCCAACTTAATTATCCGGGGATCTTGATCTAAACCAATATTGCAGTCTTCCACATGTTCTTCAAATTCTTTCTCAGTTGGCTTGGAAGCCATATCATTTGAGTTGAACAATATTTCCAAGGGAACCAAATTTCTGAGGATAGTAGTACCTTTCAATTGTAAAATCTTGTGTCCTGCAATGTTTTCTTCCCACTTGTCCTGTTGTTCATCTACCACTTTCTCTTCCTCCTGATCAATCTTCGAGCCTGAGAATTATCCAACGACCTCCATGAAGTGTTTGATCTATTCCTCATCTTCAAACACTTGCCAATACTTAACATTGTCTGGTATTGAATGCCTGTATCTGACTTCAATTTCATATTTGAGCAAGGGGTTTTGAGGAGGATTGAAGTTACTTGCAGCTACAACTAAGGAATATGCCATCCGATTTTCATCTCTGGGAAAAAATTGGATGTTAAAAGCTAAGAAAATTTCTCGATCAGATCCCATAACTTAGTTTTGTAAGCCTTCATTCTTGGATGTTTGGTTTGGAATTGACTTCGGATTTGTTTCACCACTAGCTCTGAATCCCCAAACACTGCCAAGCACCCAATGTTGAGATTTTTGGTAGCTTGTAGACCTAGCAACAAAGCTTCACATTCAACAACATTATTTGTGGCTTCAAACTCCATCTTGAAAGAGAGAGGGATCAAGCTGCCTTATGGGGATACCAACAACACACCTACCCCATTTCCTTCCCTAGAATAAGCACCATCAAAGTATAGCTTCCATACTTTGTCACACTCTAGTGATTGTTGGTCTAGTCAGACAGAACATTCCACCTGTGTCTCATCCATGATTTGATCATCTTCCTCTAACAACAAACAAGAGAAATCTTTCTCTTTACCATACACGGGGGCATTATTCGAATAGTCGGTCCTTGTAACTATCTTTACAAATCTCGCTTCTCTATATAATAATCTCCCTTCTCCACCAAAAACAAGAATGATAGAATATGTTAAATACATTTTAATGGATCCTCCAATTTTTGATCCCCACAATATGGACAAGAGCATACCAAAACTCGGAGGGATTTTAGCCACTACGATATCCATTACAACACTCTTCACAGGGATCTGAGCCAAATTGACCGCAAAGTCTTTAATCAACCCTAGACATTTTACTCTCTTGGAGTCAAAAATATAGATATTTATATGGTCTTGTTATTTGTAGCCCCAATTGTTCCATAAAAAAAATGGCATCAAATTGTGGGAAGCTCCTGAGTCAAGCATGCAATTATGTAAGAGAAGTTCATGAATCACAAAAGTGACATAGAAAGGGGGAGTAAAAGAGTATTTTTCCTCCACATGAGTTCCAAATATAACCATGGGTATTTCTTCTTGTTGGTTCATGTTGTCTTGCAGAGGGGCCATGGTGGGAGGATACATGAACTAAGATACTTGGGATTTATAATTAGGTTGTTTTAATAGTTCAGTCAAAGGGACAAAGATTTTGACCTTCTCCAACTCCTTTTGAAGATTAAAAACAACAGAGTTTCTATCAGCTATGACAACATCAACAGGCTCTTTCTCTTTCTCACAAACTAGTTTGGATGGTAAAGGAAACTGCTCTGTTTTAGAGACCTCAGGCTTGTGGAGAATGGAAACTGGAGACTCTTTATTTTTGGGTGAGGCTTGGTCTAGAGGCTTCTTTCCTTTCTCTGTTGATTTCAAAGGATTTGGGGGAGATGACTCCTCATTTTGGTCCTGCATTCTAGATCTTTTCCTGGAATATCTAAGATCATATTTCCTGTGTAGCTGTGCTTGCATGAAATCAACAAACTTCCTGCAGTAGTTGTCAATATCACCATCATCTAATGGTGCATCCAAATCATCCCCTTCTACTTCATTGGCCTCTATTTCATTTTCTCCCTCTGAAAAAGAAGAAAACTAATTTTCTTGGACTTCTATTGTTTCTTCAACATTTTCCTTTGGATCATCTTCCAAATACAATGGAGGCTGAATGTGATCTTGTTGCTCCCTTCTCTACCTTTGTAAGAGATGCAAAGGAGGTCTCCTATACTCAGGATTGAAACTTTGCTTAGGCGCTGGTTGGATTTGTCGAGGAGGGTTTTTGTTTTCTAACTCCAGTTTCACAAGCTTGTTAGATAGGTTTCTTATCAGTTTGTTCATCTCCTAGAGTTTCTGCTCATGAGTTTCCTTTCCCTGGTTTGAGGAACTAGATTCCTATTTTCCTCTTCTCATATCTCCATGATCAGTTTTACCTCTGCACTTCTAAGTAGAGGCAAAATTTTCCTCGACTTCTAAAGCATCTATTTGGATCTAGTGCAAGGAGTGAGACTTCCTTTCTCTGAGAGTGAAACCAAAATCTGGTTCAAAGGCCCCAACAAAAACCACTTTAGCAACAACTTGTGGAGGTTTGATTTCAACAGGGAGACTATTGTACAATTTGTTAAACATTTTTGTGAATTCTAACACATCTTCAGTATGTTTCTTCTTTATAGAATTGAATTCAGTGAGGATATACCCATGGTCCCTTTTCTCTCCCCATTTTTGCATGAAATAATTATCCATCTCCTCCCAGGTAGTGATTGAAGCATTTGGTAGGGATTTAAACCATTTCTTGGCTTCCCCATCAAGAGACTGGACAAAAAGTCTTAACACCACATCTAGGTGTTCTACATTGAGATTTTATGCAAATGCACAAAAAATTTCTACATGCCTCTGTGCTAAAATGTCATCTTCCCCTGTGAATCTTGGCAAGAGCTTGAGATAGTCTTGTGGCATACCATTCAAGGGTTGTGGCAAGTCCAGTGGGGCATATTTGTTTAGGATAAAATTTGGGACAACCATATTGAGAAAGGAAGGTGGTAGAATATTTATTACAGGTCCTTGTTGAGGGGGTATCTGAGTCACAATTGACTAGATCTGGGTTGGGAAGCTATTCACACTTTGTGTGGGACTGTTTATGAGGATGTCTTTAACTTATTCAGCTTTAGGGGAGGGAAGAAATGAGAAATGGGGTGAACTGACAAAATCTTCTTCGTTTTTTACTCTAGAGCCAAACAATACACAATGTTCTTCAGGATATTCCAAGACTTTAGAGGCAGACTCATGGTAGTTTATCACAACTTTTTGAGAACTAGTTGATGATATTTATGGAAAATATCTTGTGGAATCTGGAGTAACAGGGGTCTGCGCTTTCCAAATCCTCTGGGATATGATTTTTCAGGGTTGAATAGAAGAGGACTTTTCTGCTGGCTAGTATCAGAGCAAGTATGAAGTCTTTGGAAATCCAAGGTGTTCAAAATAAGGTTTAGACAATGGAGTCGCCAAGGTGAGAGATCTTCAACCCATACTTCTCTTGCTCATTTAACAGAAGGAATGTAAACATTATCATACCCAGGGGAAAATGTTTTGATTTGTTCCCCAACAACGACGCCAGAAGATGTTGTTCCTCCTAGAGACAACCCCCGGGTTGAGGAAAGGGTCAGTGATTAGGACATCTTAGAGGAGTGATTTAAGGATTTGCTGAGATTTGTGTTGCACTCCATATTTAATATATTTGGAATTAGATTAATTCAGGACTTGGTTCAATCACCCTTCACCAATGTGGAATTGATGCATAGATTATTCAATATCAGAGCCTTCTATCCTCGTAACTTTATTTGAAATAACATTCTAAAATCATAAAGTTCTGATGCCTTCAAGCTCCTTTTCCATTGACCCTCTTCCTGTTTATCCCATGGGACCAGGTGTCATGACCTCCTGCTCAACACTTGGATGCTAAATCTTTTGAGCTCCTGTCATGAGCCTATCCCCTTTATAATTCACGCTTCACCCTTGGTTCTTTGGATGGTCATGACCAAGCACCACCACATATCAGAGCCCCTCTTCATTGTAACTTTTCCAAATTTGAATTTACATAGGAGTTATGATATTCACATCCTTGATATGGCTCATAGCGCTTGAGTGCTAAATTTTCCCTGCGCCCTTGGTTCTTTGTAGTTCCCATGACCGGGCACCATATAATATCAAGGCCCTCTTCATTGAAACTTTTTCCAAAAGAGTTCTGATGCTTTCAACCTCCGATATTCCTTCTTAGCACTTAGGTGTTCCATCCAACTCTGTGCCCTTGGTCCCTTTGGTTTTCCATAATTGGGTGCCAGCAAATATCGAAGCCCCTCCCATTGGAAGATTTTTCAAATGAAAAATAAAATAGAGTTCCAATGGCCTCTTCCTCTGAAATACAGAGCTTTGATATGCCTTCTTGCCAACCTCCCCAATATTGGGCTCCGATGTGACCGGGTCTCAAATTTCAGCACTCCTCTTTAAATCTTGACTTTCCTTTTGACTTTGAAATTTAGGCCTTTAGTTTTGGCCTCCTCCTTGTGCTTTCGGCCTTTGATATTTGTTCTCCTCTTTGGCCTTTTTTCACTTTGGCTCCCCTTTCTGGCCAACATTTGACATCATTTGACACAATTTGAAAAAGGTGTAGTAGGTGACAACAGGACCATCAAAGGACAAGAAGTGACAAACATTTAAAATGGTCTAGGTGCACTTGTGATACCAAGTAGGATCATATAAAATAGGGATATCAAATTTCTCAATGCCTTTTCAAATATGCCTTTAGAGAATACGGTCATCGAGTTGATGATATCTACAACTTTCCATCCACAAAAAAATCGGTAGAAAAAAATAGTGAAGAGGACATTGGTTCAATATTTGGAGGCTTGTAATTAGAATCCACTTAATATGGGATGAAAATTTGTTTTATATCTAACACTACTATTCTAGAGTAGTCAACACTTTTACTAGTAAGTCCCCTTTTGAAATTTACTTTGGGTATTTTCCACCTTCACTCTTGGATGATGTTGTTTATGGAAAATAAGGAGGAGTGATAACGACATCACATGAGATGCATTAAAAGCAAATAGAAATTGTTTAAAAGATTAGGCAAATCCATTTACAAGTACATAAGACATAAAAGAAATCACAAGAAAGCATAAGGATTAACATGATCAACAAATAATTGAGAAACCAATAAAGTTGGGAAATAGAGTTTGGTTAATATGAATAGAGAAAGGATATAGGGTCCCAACAAGAAGATCAAGGCTATATGGTATGGTCTTTTTGAAGTACTGGAAAAGGTGGATTATAGTGCCTGCAAATTTAGTTTAGCCCCATACATGAGTATTTACTCAGTAGTAAATGTGGAATATTTTAAACTTGATGAGCCTTCCATGTTGGATTAGGACACTAATGAGTAAGTCCTACCTACCATAGATGATTTGGCACCATAAGCATAGGTATAGTTGGAAGAACATAGATTTTTGTAGAAAAAGTTTAGAACTACCAGATAGGTGAAGAATGAACTCTAGTAGGTTGGGTTGAAAGACAACTTATAGGTAAGGTCAAATGGTACTTTAGTGAGAAGGTGGTGGAAAATTTTCCTTGCCTCATTAGAAAAAGCCTTTGGGGACCAATAACATTCTCAAATGGGGAAGTATGATATGGATTGTATCATTATATAATGTACCATTTACATTGGCACTTTATGGGTGGAAAAATTGGAGGAGTTGGCTTGAAGTACCTTTTAAGGGTAACTC
This sequence comes from Pinus tabuliformis, assembly GCA_031772625.1. Classification (NCBI taxonomy): domain Eukaryota; kingdom Viridiplantae; phylum Streptophyta; class Pinopsida; order Pinales; family Pinaceae; genus Pinus; species Pinus tabuliformis. The sequence goes on from CM062820.1 coordinate 692,266,702, forward strand.
TTAATGAGGTGTTTTAGGGTTTGAAAATGTCTAGAGCTAATTAAAGTAATTAAATGACACATTTTGGGGTCAAAACTTTGTAAGAATATCTTTAATAATTTGAGATTTTACCACACACTGATATCTTTCCAAAGTTGAAAAAAATTACATCAATCAGAGTCCATATATGGAAGTTATGCCTCTTGCAAGTTGACCTACCTTGTTAACCACCATGGTATTGAGTGGATGCCATGTTAGTCCCCATTACTCACACACATGGAGACAATCAAGTGTGGACTTTCAATAATATTCTAGAGGGTCCAAAACCCTAACACTAATTAAGGGTTGAGGCATGCAAAAGCTCAACCCTTACCCTAGACATGTATCATGATATATTAAATAATGGACCACTAGGAAAGGAAGGGGTTCCATTCTTTTGGTATTGTTATTGTTCCACACTCAAGTAAAGCACATAGGAATGCAATGTTGAAGCATAGGGGAGATACAATACTTTGTGGCAACTATTCATCCCTTAATGTCCATGAAAACTCCATAGTGAGTGCCCCTTTCATTATATTTGCTTTCATGACTTGAAAAAGATAAAAGAGCATAAGCCTCAACTTCATGTTATGTTTTCTTTGATATTAGGTTTCCTAGGTCAAAACTTGTGTTCATTTCTATGGATGGTGTTTTCATTTGATTGTTGCTTTCATTCGAGTTTCAATTATATTTCCATAAATTTGAGCATTATACTAGTAATATTAAATATGAGGTTTAAGGTAATAAACTATATAAAAAAAGACATTGAAATATTGTATGATATATTGTGACGAATTGTTCCTATGGAATATCCACGACAATTTACATATAAATTAATGAAACTCTTATAAGGATTAGTTTAAAAATATAAAAATACAAAAATTCCACCAAGACATGGAGATGCCAAACAAATGGCCTCTTCGAATTGCTTCTATCGTTGTTAGAAAAACAAATTGGTTTCTAAAAGCTAACTATCCGACATTTCAACAAGGAATGCTTTGCAGTAACATATTAACCCCAACATGCCATGATCTCTTTGCTAATTAGTTTGTTCACTTATATGGTGACCCTCAAACTCAAATAGTGATTGATTGGTTATTGGGTGATCATCCTTGCTTACTAAACTTTCTCATTTTCTCCTTTGTGCAACCAAAATAAATAAATAAAATTCCTTTAGTGATGATGCTCTTTCTTATATTATCCTCACACACCCATTACAAAAAGGATGCAATGCCTAACTAATGGTGCTTAATAGTATTTCTTTCCCATGTTACCCTCACATTCCCACTCCTGTATTAAAAAGTAGCTATTTCACATTATTAGTGATGATTCGTATGCCCCAATATGCCATGATCCTTATGCTAATGGGGTTGTCCATAAATGTAGTGATCCTCCTATTAACAAAATGGGTGATTTTTTCGGGGTGGATGTGCTTACGTGTTCAAAGTTCTTCATTTTCCTCCTCTATGCAACACAAAATAATAAAAAGTACTTAACTAAGAACATTCTATTACAACCCTTTCTCATTCCATTTCCATATACATAATTAAAAATAAATAAATACAGTGAATTAATGTCATCTTGAATTTTTTTTGGCTCCTCTAAAACCCCCTCATTTGTTTTGGTGTCTCGTGATTTTTTCTTTGAATTTATAATCTCTGTGGTGGTCCTCTATTTTTTTTAAATATGTTTTTTTAAAGTCACTCTTTGTACATATTTTGACAATTTCATAGTTAAATCTTTGTTTATTTAAAATTAGTAATAATCTCAAATTTTGAGGAAATAATCTCACCCAACCCCCACACACTTAAATGAAAAGAAATGATATTTTAATGTCCATGAGACTAAAAATAGTATATGGGACCATTATTTCCTTACTTTTCACCTTTTGCAATTCAATCCTTTTCTTATTCAAATTGATGATGAGCTCGCCCAACCTTCCAACAATCCCCTCGCGAAAAAGATAATTTCAAGAAACCGATGCTAATATATTCACATAACTTTCTCTGATGTCTTTGAATGCATCACATTCCAAAATGAAATGTTTTTCCAATTCCACTATCCCAGGCGTGAAAAATGTACACACTCGTTCTTCCCAAGTTTCTTTAGGCATTTTCCACTGTCTTGTTTCACACCAAAGTTTATGCAAGATGGTTCTTAATTGAGCAATAAAAACCTTTTCCCTCCATGGAATGCTAGCTCCAATGAACTCTTTTTGTTGTAGATCACACATAGGGTTGAATTCCTTAATGTAGTACTTCTTCTTTCTACCCAACTCTTTCCCCATACCCGTTTACGAAACTTCTCCATAACAAAATTCTTTAGCTCCTTGCTATTTGTGGGACATACATTGAGGTAGATATTCCATTTTTGCATCCATATGTAGTTTATTTTCATCCATGTTTTCTTTCTTTCACTCATGCCTCCATTGAAGATAACATTAGGCCATCTACCTACTCCCATTTGCTCAATTATTTTTAGATCTTATGAGACACACCATAGAAATTGCTTTGATGGGGGTTTCTCTTGTTTCACTCAAAATTATCTCATAAGGCACTGAACTTTTTATTTTTAACTTTCTCATGATCAAGCATTTTTGTATTTTCTCATTTTGTTTCCATTTTGAGACGGGGGTGCTGCTAGACCACAATTCACACCCATATAACATCACTCAACAAACTAGGAGTCCAAAAATCACTTTAATCGTTTTCCAATCCATAACTCTGCCTCCCTACATATGTTTTGAAGAGCATATAATGCTTTCCACCCTCCTAAAATTCTCTTCTTTCTGCAGCCCTCCCAATTAAGTTTGTTGTTGAAATCAATCCCGAGGTACTTGTACTCATTTACTTCTTCAATAATGTTTCCTTCAAAGAAAAACATATGATGTTTCTGCTTCCTTTTATTAGAGAAATATGGCTCATTGGTATTGAGCTAACCCTTCTAAAGCACTCGCTTTCTCCCCTATTTTTAATTTTTTTTAATTTTTTATTTTATCTAAAAGGTGGATCAACCACCAACCAAAAAATCTATTGATAACCCCAAGGAATCCAATGGGAATCAATCCCCAAGCCTTTGTGGACTTCACACAAAATCCTTACCATTCAAGCTATCCATTTAGGCTATATATATATGTATATATATCTATATATATATATATATATATATATGTATGTATGTATGTATGATAGTTTTTTTCCCATTTATTGGTGGCATCCTCTTATCTCTATGCCATAATCACATTTATTTTGTAATCTATGAGTATTTATAAAGAGTTAGTTTTGGTTTGAACACTCAAATCAAAGATATTTAGCTAAGAAGCCACAAGCAGGGGCTATGTACTATACCAAAATCGTTTAAGACTTGCACATAGCCCCAAATACAAGCATAGGCATAAGCACCATACAAGGAGCAAACATGCCACTATGAGACTTGAACCATATTGGAGAATAACATTACCCCACTTTTGCTAACCCAACAAACCCCTTTTAACTTATGATATATATATATATATATATATATATATATATAACCTTTTTGTCTTAGATTTGGTTCCATTGTTCAATTTCCCTTTAATGCTCGACATTGTCTCATGCCACTATCTATTAACCATTTTTCGTATTTCTTTTGTACTAGATGTTTTAATTAGAAGTGAGAATGACCCAGCCCATCTAATGTTTCATTGTGATGGTTTCCAAGGAATCCATAGGAATTAAGCCACCTTTCTTAATATATTATTTAACTACCTTGCTAAATAAAAACCTCACACCTACTTGAATATCACTAATTAGGTGCAACGAAACATGTAAAATGTCCAACCACCCTTTTAGAGCTTTGATAGATAATATATCAAAATCAAATATAATCTATTAACTCTTAGGCATATGTTTGCAAGAGACAGATATTCCAAATGGATTCATTAAAACTATAAAAACCATGATGACATAGTAATGAAACTTCTCCCTAAATAACATAATTTTTTTCATTTTCTCCAATTGCATTTACAAAGATCACATCCATGTATGATTGAAATAGTGGATTGCTCACATCCATGTATGATGGAAATAGTGGACCTATATGTGAATCATCAGATATTTGGGTATAACCCCTTTACAAACATGTCCTCATTAATCACAATGTTTCTATTGGAGTTTTGGGACAGGTATGTGTTTGAACAAGTGGAAAATGCTTTAGGATCCATCTTTATGCCCTCAAAAATCATGCTAAGTTGGATTGTTTTGTCTTACACATGGTTATTATTGTAGTTGGATCTAAATATGTCAATGATTTCTATGAAACTACTACTTATGGAAATACGCATGGAGTCAACCATCAGATTATAAAAATATTCCTTAAATGGTAAAGTCAATATTATAATTTTTTTTTTCAAAAAGATAAATATAAAAATACATATGTGAGGATCACAACTCTAAAATATAATAATAATAGTTTTTCTTCCTAAAAATGAGAATATGTTTAAATAATTATAGTAATTATCAATATTAAATATTTATAAAGTGTGTATGATTTTTTCTTTTTTAAGACAATGCAAAATTTTCTATTGATAAAGATTAAATTTACAGTGATAACAAAGAGTTTGTAGGATCTCACAATGATTGATGTGGGAGTTCAAGTCTTCAATAAAATGAGTAAACTAAGCATGTTGATCTATTGAACTACAAGAGAGATACATCATTTTAGATGCAGTAACACCATCATAAGGCCATGCAACTAAGCTAAGAACCACCACACTCTTACACCAAGATTATTCATTAAAACCAATGAATCCAATAGAAAGAAATTAGTTCAGATTGCCTCTCCAAGAGAGCAGGATATTAAATCACCAAGGTCTCCACACTCTTACACCAAGATTCATTCATTAAAACCAATGACGCCAACAGAGATCACTTTGAGCAGATTACCTCTCTAAGAGATCAGGGTATTTGTCACCAACGACAAAACTTTGCAGAAAATAAAACAATTTTCATACCAAAAAATATAATTCAAATATACCCAAGAAACATTGGAAATACCTTCAAAAAACCATAGACAAAATTTTGAGCATATAAAAGCCATTTTAGTCTAATATGATGACTAGTGATAAAGGATAAGTATGAGAGGGTAGGGAAGTAGCATCTTGTGGATCATTGACAATAACAGGGATAGCTATTGTGTCATTAGAATCCGAATCCGAGAGGACATATTTCTTCACCCTACGCAGATGTGAAACAACATCATCCAAGCAAAAACACACATTTCAAAGAAGTCTCTTAATGTCCTCTTGACCTGCAAAAATCTTATAATTTTCCACCTGTTTATCATGAAGAACTAGATGGATGAGGGTATCCATCTATTGGTGCACAACCACTCTTTTTGAGTTTACCAGGGGTAGGGACCCATTTGAGATTCTTGACACTCACCTCATAATTTGAGAAGTAGGAACGATCCCCTAACTCCCTAGATTGTAGGTGAAGAATTCTTTTCGGACCTCCATAGGAACTGAGTCAAAAGATGTGGCCACTGAATTCCAACCAAATAGAATCCTATGTTGAGGAGTTGAAGTAATTGCACCACCTCTCCAACTTGCCATCCTCTGTCAAGGGGGCATAGTTGCAAAGAATAAGAAATATTTCACAGAGACCTAAACAAAACTAAGACTAACAACCCAAGGAATACTTAGAGTATTTTACCTTTAATCAACAAAAGAGCATATCGTCCCCAATTATCCACAATATTATCTGTGCAATAAACAATATCAAACACAACCTGAGTATCAAAGACAACAATTGGAACAAACACAATACATAGAGATAACCCTGGCAAACCCACAACAGAGACAATGTATACTAAGAAACCTTCTTCATAATATGACAAATTAGATGTTGGGGTCAGCCATAAACCAAATACTGAGACCAAAGAGGAAAGAGACCAGAGATATGACTGACCCAAAAAGGAAATTTTACTTTTAGAATGTAAAAGAAAGGATTTATGCTAAAATCAAATTCAGAAATTTCCTGGGTACCAAATGCTACAAACCAAGATTGGACAGTTAAAACAAATACCTACTAAATCAGCACCCTAGAGAGTTGATGTGGCTAAAACCACAACCAATTCAAAAATTGGCCCTATAGCAGTATTATGTAGAAATAAAATGAAAAACATTGACCCTCTATTATATTCTTCGTATCTATGGGAAAGATTGGAGCAAATTTTTGATCTCCCTTCGAGAAAGGAAGAAGCCAAAAATTTCCACAGTAAGGATACAAGCGATCCCAAGTTACCAGATATCTGACCACGAAGAAGAATAAACAACAAGGTGAGGTGTCCTCCTCCCAACCACCCCAGATCACTTCGTAGTCCCAACACCCTAAAGCAGATCCCTTGTATTTATAATGAAAGGACTAAAGAGAATGATGCAAGGTTAATCAAAAGTTTCTATGACACCCTTAGACGTGGAAAGGACATATGTAATTCTTGACACACTTCTTGAGACAAAAATTCCTTGTTTGGTACTCGCCTTCATCAATGCGATCACTTCAACCATAACTTGAATCCGCCAAAGTATGATCCAATCCCTTTGATTCTCCACCATCCGTATTTGTAGAGAAATGAAAACCCACAATGCCAATAATAACCCCAAGATTCCACAAAAACTCACCATTATTCATGCATTTAATATGACTCGATCGTAGTTGAGGTATGCTATATAGACACACATTTACCACAGACGTTGAATAAAAGAGCAGATAAGTGTTCTAGTTGGCACACATTTTAATATTTGTATTAAGGACTAAATGCACACCCCCATCAGGGAAACTTCATGAAAATTATCGTTATCCTTTGCAAGTAAAACCTGTATCCGTTGTCTATCCTCCTCCCAATCCTGTAATGGCCAGGACATGTCAATATCAATATTCTTAAAACTACAACCTGTTAGTGTCAGTCTTTGCAGCCTTCCTCCAGTGATCAAACATGCTCTTAGAAAGTGCTTTTAAGGTGTCAAGGTCAAATTTTGTCATTTTAGTGAGTCTTCAAGTAAAATTTGGTCACTAGGTATTAGTTCTAGGGTTTGCTTTTACTCCTTTCAAAATTGTCCAAATGTCGGTCCATGTCACCATTCAACTGAGCGTACAGTCATTCATAGGGTTTTCATCATCATGTCAGGTTCCAATGAGTCATTTTACACCTTGTTCATGCTTCAGTTGCGCCTAGGTAAGGTTCATTTCCCTCTCCTAGGGTTTTGAAGGCAATTTCTCTTGGATGGTCAAATCATCAGCAAAACTTGTATCCTGATGTTCATACACCTTCCCCTATCCTTAATGTACCTTATTAAACACTTCCCATCATTGAGATCCCCCAAATTCCTCATTTTCGCACAAACCCTAGTTTCTTGCTACAACTTGGCAATTCTAGGCTAGGCCTGTGTTTTGCCCTTTTGGACCTCTTCCCCTCACTCAATCTCTAAAATTCCACTTTCCCCTACTTCCTAACATCCCTCCCTACTTCCAAAAATTTTCTCAAGAATTTAGAAGCCCCTTATCCCCTTCATTTCGCTTCATTTCGACAAATCCCCTGTTCCACACATCGGGATAGGTTTTACTCCAATGATGTTTCTGAGCAATAAAAGATGAATTTGGGAAAAATGAGAGAGGTTTTGTCCAAAATAGTCCAAGGAAGAAAAACCTCCTTCACTTTTTACACAGGTGTCATGGTTTTAGAGAAATGTCAAAAATACAGTTGCCTCGGGAGAATTGATGCACCTCTGAAGTGACCTTGGAAAAATCAAGTTTTCTCCAATCTTTGTTGGCTAAATGACTTTCTTTATGAGTCAAATGATAATTATACACAAATATCTTTCCAATGAGCTATCATGAGCTCAATTTGGAGTTGAGGAAGCCCTTCAAAAGTTGACTGCAACAGCACTCTGCCTTTAGGCAGCCTTATTTTGCACATTTTGACCAGTTTTGGGAGATTTGATTTTTGATATGGAAATGAACTTTAAATTGAAAAATTCCAGTTGGGTTGGAAAGTAGACTCAAAGACCTTTCCAACGAGCTATCCCATGCCCAATTTGGACACCAGGAAGGCCTCCAAAAGTCTCCTGGAAAAAGCGCGATGCATTGGGCAGGTGGCGCAGCGCACATAACAGGCGCGGCGCATTGGGCAGTGCTTTGCAGTGTAAATTTACACGGGTGCGGTGCACATAACTGGCATGGCGCATTGGGTTTGATGCGCGGCGCATATAGCCAACAAGCCCAAAAACTTCAAAAACTTGCTCCAAATCGCTCAAAACGCATGGGTCTTCACTTGTACAAGTAAGTTGGGCTTCCATCATTGCTTTTCATCCAAGGTTAGTGCTTGTGGTTGTCTTATGGTGTTTTTATCATCAAACCCTACCAAGGAAAAAAGTGCTAGAGTTTTGTATTGACTATTTAGCCATCAAGTCCACCTTTCTACTCCCTTGCTCGATTTTCCCTCATTTCCCTATTCCTTAAACTCACGTATCCCTAAATTCACTAATCCCAATTCCCATTTCCCAAAGTCCCAAATACAAATTCCCAAACCCTAGTCCTATATTAAAAGTTCCCAAATTTTTCTCTAATTCCTTGTTCCCTTAACTAAACCCTACCCCAACAGTCCCTAAATCCCTCATTGTTTCCACCCTCCACAGTCCCACATATCACTCTTTCCCTTGGTGGCAAAAGCCAAAACACATCACAGCTCACATACTTCTCATCAAGAAACCATCCAAGAGCATCAGGCAGACATCAAGGCCTTGTCCCTTAACTTGGAGAGGGCTAAGTGGATTATAAAATACCTGGAGTAGAGAAATAAGCAGCTTGAAGATCAGCAAGCAATCATGGAGTTACAAAACATTCGGGAGAATCGCCAAGTTGCCCAAAGGAGGAGGGTGTTCACTTCACTTGAGCAGGAGGTTAATGCCGATAGGGAGTCATGGCTTGAAAGAGCCAATATCCACTTGGAGAGGAAGCTAGAAAAGGCCAACAAGGAGAAAAACTTGTTGAGACACATGGCTGTTCATTACATGGCGAGGAACAAAATTTACAAGGCGCGAATCAGGAGTTTAAAGGCAAAATTGAGGAAGGCATCAAAGAGGCGAAAGGAGCATGATCGACTTCTGATATTGGCTGAGGCTTCCTTGGCCCAACATAGCTCTTAATAGAGAAGACTCAGCCCAAATTTCAAAAAATTTGGAGCAATTTTTGCATTTTGAAATTTTTTTTGGCACAAAAACAGGATTTTCTGCCCTATGCGTTGCGCCACGTGCCCTCGCTTTTGCTAGGAGCCTCCAAATCACAAAAACTTAGCATTTTTGGATTTGGCATGAAAAATTATGCTTTCCTACCTATGGCCAAGAAATTTGGGCAGGTTTTGAGCCCTCAAAAAGGTCAAAAACACTCAAAAAATGACCTCACTGCCCCTATTTTGACACACATGAAGTAGTGTTGGGAGAACTGACTTTTGGAGGGGCAAATGGAGGCCAAATTGAAAAATTCCACTTGGGTTGGAAAGTAGACAGGTAGAAATTTCCAACAAGCACACCTAGAGCTCATTTGGACATCGGGAAGGCCTCCAAAAGTGGGTCCAAACAGGCACAACACATAGAGAATTTGGCGCGGTGCATAGAGGAAAAATTGCCAGTTTGACCAAGTTTTGCTCTGTTTTTCGCCCAACTTTGCCTAGTTTGACTTTTTTACTTTCCTAATGGAAAATTTGTGATGTAATTTAATGTAAATTGATGGATCATGATGTAAATATGTTAAATTTTCACTTGTAGAGGTAGATTCATCAGTTTAAAGGTTGTTTGAAACTGAATGAATCAGTTCCCCTGTTTCTAGAGGCATGTTGTTATCTTGCCTGATTTCTAGTTCTTAGTTTAGAATTAGTTGGAAAAGCTCCTAAACTCATGAGCTCGACCCCTAGAGGATAGGATGAGTTGTTGTTTGCCTATATCTTATGTTTTTTCAGTCATTAACATGGTTGGACTCTTGAGAAAGCCTTGAGCTTCATTGTACACTCATATCAACATTTTGGCTAAGGAATTGAGACCAGGGTTTGCAGCACTCTTTGGGATCCATGTGGCAATTTGTCTTGGTATAGTGCTTTCTTTTGTAATTTTGAATTTTCTTATGTGTTATGTATGCCATTCTCTATCTTGTTTCTTCTTAACTAAACAAACAAGAGTGTAAGTAGAATCCATTGAAATTGCAGTGCTCTACTTGAGGTTTGCTTTAGTTTCTTGATGTTTTCAACTATTTGGAGAGGATCCATGGTTGCTCTTTCCCTCTTCAACTCGTCACCTATCTAATCCCTCCATCACATTCAATTTTAAGTGCCAAAAACAATTGCCTACCTTTCCCCATTGAGATCTCTGCAGGACTGAGCCTTAATCCCCGCACCCAAAATCTATCTTTCCATCTGAGCCAACAAAACATCATTTTATTAAATAAAACTCTCTTGTACTTATCCCTAGCCTAAGACTAGTATTTCTATCAGTCATCTCAAGCCCTCATCGATCATAATTTGCTAAGATTGATCCGGAGAGAGCCCTCTCCCGACCTAGTAGGGCTAGCTACTAGGTTAAGCGTGGTTTGATGTTGGCCCTGGATCCTACCTTTCTCAGCCTGAGGTAGATTTATGCTCTAACATAGTTCTAAATAATTCGCCACTCCATTGCCAACTTGTCGCATATGTTGCACTAGGACATACTCAAACTGCTTCAAAAGATTAGAGATATTGGAGACCACCCCTTCTAATTTCCAACTATGAATAGTTTTTGAAGCAAACTGGCCATTTAGAATTCGTTGAACACATTGAATAATCAGTGAATAATCTCCAACAATTTATAATAATGTAAAGCCTTCTCTTAGCGACATCTAGAGACCTATGTCTAGAGCCATGAACTCAACAAAATAATTGTCGACATGTAATGATCCATTTCAATCTACAAGCAAAAGAGTATTAACATGCATACGATGTATGCATATGATAGCTACAAATGCACACATCGCATGCCTTGCACTAGTATACTTATTAAATAATTAGAAAAATGTTTAAATGAATGAAAATGGACTAAAACACCTAAATTACTGAGAAGAGAAATATTACCTAAAATCTGACATTCAAAAGATACATATGAAATACTTCATACTTCTAAGGCTGTTAAATAAAATTTACAATTCCAATCATTCTAATATAAATATTGATCATTAAGGAGTTTAAAGTTATAACTTAATTATTGTTAATATATATGTATATAAATATATATTTATAAGTTAAAGTTTTTGAATTAAATATCATAAACATTTGATAACTATTGACTTTGTTAATTAAAATTTTATAAAAGATAAAATTATTAAAGTTTAAAACATGTCAAACACTTTAAGATATATATTCATATCCTCACCTCCCTTTACACGTAAAGTTTAAATCTGCCAAATAAAATCTGATGAGGGCAGTGGAAGAATGCAATGACCGCCAAGGAAGGGTACTTATTCCAAGCATGCAGAGGTAGAAAGGGAGGTTTTTTCTTCGGGAAAGAAGAATCAGAGTCTGATATTGGATTGCGAGCTGGATATTCGAATCAGAATTTCAAAATTGAGCAATTATTCTTGAGGATTTTAGGCACGGGGACCAAAATACTCTAATTTGGAAGTATTTTGGAGCTAAGTACCGAGGGTTGTGTTCAGCTTGGGTGGGAGGATTGGTCATTTGGTAACTAGAGCGAAATTGGAGCGAGGACAACCCAGAATCTGGGATCGACATCAAACGCAGAAGAAAACAGGTATTTATAGTGAATTGATAAGTTATGTTCTTAAATTTCATTGCATGCAATGTTCAAAGTAAATTTCTAAGTTTCTGAATTAAGAACCCTTACACAAAAACTCCACAATCCATTGCATAGACTCATAGGGGAATAGATTTATCATCCATGAAAATGCCCCCCAAGTCCCACTGTACCCAGATTACCCTTGGAAGCACTGTCAAAATTTAACTTCACAAAATGAGTAGGAGGAGGACTATACAATGAATTAGCAATAGATTACGAAGTATGAGTACCTCTAAGAGAAGACGATATCATTTCCTTGTCCAGTTTGAGGTTTCCTAGTATTGGGGCCTCATTTTCATCCACCTCCCAATCATTTGATGAACAAAGTGTAATTAGGAGAGTTTCTCGAAGGTTTGAGAGAATTTGATTGTTGAGTAACTTTGGATTTCTTTCCTTTTGTCGGAAAATTCTATTATTACGTTCCTTCCACAAATTCCATAATGTAAATCCAAACATGAGACTCCATGCCCTATTTATAATTGGATTCTTAAACTATATTGTTAGCCAATGTTTCATTGCAATTTGAAGATCACAAAAGAAACCTGAGGGTGGACAAAAATATCAGAAAATATTACCCATACCTCCACTACATGTCACATTAAAGGAGTAGATGGTTTATTGATTCCTCTACCTTAAAACAAAGAAAACAAAGAGAAGGTCCTTCCACTCCCTTCTTGTGAATTCTCTCCCAAGTAAGAAGAAGATTCCAGGCTATTAACCATAATAAATTCGATATTTTTGGCCATTTAAATCATGTTGAAATCCATCTCCACAAATTCACCTTCTCCAATTGCAAATGTCGTGCGACGATAGAGTAGGCTTCTTTGACTGTAAAGGAATTAACATAATAATATTAGCCATTATTCACGTGGACATAATTTTTGGTCGATATATCATTTATTTATACCAATGTTCCTTTATTCGAACTAGAGGATCATAAAAAATCTCTCCTTTTTAAAATGTTGTGCCCTCGAAACATAAGTTGAATGATCTTAATAAAAAAAAAACGTCGTATTTCTTTATCCTTTATCCTTTCATAAAGTAAAATTTATTGTTGACATTTGATAATTTATCTTGGCATAGTTCCTTAACCTTTTTAATTTACATATGTCCATAGTTTTATCAATTGGGTATAATTGTTGGTCATTGATAGTACCTTGTGCTATAGTTTCCCTTCTCTTGATTCCATGTGTATCTATGATTCACCACTTGATTCCTTTGAAATTTGGGTGTCGATATACAACTTTGTGTTTTTTTGTATATTTTCTCGAAAATTAGGATGTCAATATGATTCAACAATTACTAACTTTACTCGTTTTTCTTCCAACTTTTACTAATATTCCTTCATCTTTGAAATGATTCAATCCAAAAGCTTAAACAACAAAATTTGCCCCTACTTTGATATTATGCTTTATCCTTTATGCTTGATCTTAATTCATCCTTATTTATAGAGAATATATTTTTCTATATTCAAGACATTCTTTTATCACCACTTCCTTAAAGTTGAAGTAAATTGAAACCTCTAAGTATGAAATGAATTACACAAGTAGTAAGCCCATTGAATATGCCAAATATAAGCAAGGAGCATGACTAAAAAATATACTAATAATGGCAACAAGTTATACAACTGATCCTAGAAATATAGCACAAGGGATTAACTCAATTGGTAGTTAAAAATGTTGATAGGAATTTGGCTAGTTTCATGCATGTAGAGGCGCAATTCAAATTCCCCTTGGGTGAGTTTCACTAGTATACACCAATGAGTCTATAAGGGACACAGTCTACGAATACAAGAAAAGATCTATTGGGTTTCTCATGAAGTTCATATTTTAAAAAACAAATTCCTAGTTGAAGGAAAATAACTCAAATTGGCTCACACTCCTCTACTTGAGTTCAAATCCCTGATGAGAAATTTGGCCTGTTATGATAAGGCATGAAGAGTAGATAACCCCTAGCAGTGGGAGCCCTCATTAATGTGTCTCTAAAAATATCAACCCTTGCTAAGTCATGAGTTATTCGTATATTCAGCTTGTTGTATGTTGGATATATTATTGGGCTATAATGGCAGCTAATTAGATTGGTCAAGAGCCTAGCCCGGATCACTCGAATAAGTTACTGGTTTCGTATTGTTTTAGAAAAAATAATATCTTACAATGAAATGTCAATCACATGCAAAGGTATATATATATATATATATATATATATATATATATAATATATATATATATATATATATATAATGACCATAATCATATACAATGTGGACTTAGACCAACCAATTCGTCATTTGCTTATACAAGTTATCCCTTCTATTGATTAGAGGGTCATACCAACATGCCTTAAGCTCGTAACCCAATACACATATGTCAAAATCAATACAAGTAAATGGAGTACACAACTAAGAAAAACCCATGGGAGAAGATGTCTAGATCTCCAAGCTTTCTCTACGCGAGCTAATGGGACATAGATTAGAAAATAATAATAAAAAATATATGAAGGCTTAAAACTGATGCCTCACAAAATGAACTATGATAGATTTGAACTCTTTTCAAGTACTAAAGGTTTCTAGTCAAGAAGATAGTAAACTTGAAAAAGTTGTTGAAAAAAATGCCTCTAAGGTTAAAAAAGTCTTATGTGATCAAATAGACCAAAGAAAAGACTTATCATAATTGCTCCACTTTGTGGGTTTGGCAAGGAATATGAGGGAGTGGGGAGGGGATCTGTGATGTAGAGAGTTTGAAACATCGTTGATGACAGTAAGATTCTCCATAATAGGCGTCAAAACAATTTTTTCATGATACATTTCACATTCTCAAAATTTAAAAAAAAATCTTTAAAATTAATTAAACTATATTATTATTATTATTATTAATGTACAAGTTAACCCTATGGTTAACTCAATTGGTTGAGGCCATGTTGCTAAAGCACCTTGCCATTGGGAGGTCATGCAGTCAATTCTCCTTGATGCCCTTGGGTTAGGCTTGGGCCTAATTATAATTATAAATAGAAATAAACTTATTAGTTTTATGTTTTTATTATATAATTTGATAAGTTAAAATATTTTATTGATAGTTATAATTTATAGTTTAATTTAATTTTTAGTTTTATGTAATGTTTTATTTATTTATTTTATAACACAGAAAAATCGTAACCTTTTATTAATATTTATAAAAAGTTACACAAGTACATGCCTTAAGCATTCCCCATTCATCCAACATATATCATGCAAACAAAAACTGGGCTTTTGAAAGTAACCGTTTAACCCAAAAAACAAGACAAATTAACAACTGAAGACATAAATAAAAGTCTGTAAAGAAATCATAGGGCTAGTGCCAACATCCTTCTCATGAAGTTCATATTTTAAAAAATAAATGCCTATTTAAAGGGAAATAACTCAAATTAGCTCACACTCTCTCTACTTGGGTTCAAATACCTAATGGGAAATTTGGCTTATTATGATAAGGCTTGAAGAGTAGATAACCCCTAGGAGTGGGACCCCTTATTAGTGTGCCTCCAAAAATCTCAACCCTTGTTAAGTAAGGAGTTATTGGTATATTCAACTTGTGGGATGCTGGATATATTCTTGGGCTATAGTAGCAGCTAATTAGCTTGATCACGAGCCTAGCCTGGGTCACTCTAATAAGTTACTGGTTTCCCATTGTTTTAGAAAAAATAATATCTTATAATGAAATGTCAATCACATGCACAGGTATATATATATATATATGAGAATGACCATAATCCTATATAATGTGGACCTAGATCAACCAATGCGCCATTTTCTTATACAATTTATCCTTTATATTGATTAGAGGGTCATACCAACATGCCTTAAGCTCGTACACCTAGTACACATATGTCAAAATAAATACAAGTAAATGGAGCACACAACCAAGAAAAACCCAAGGGAGAATATGTCTAAATCTCAAAGCTTGCCCTACCCAAGCTAGTGGGACTTAGATTAGAAAATAATAAAAAAAAAATGTGAAGGCTTAAAACCAATGCCTCACAAAATGAACCATGATAGATTTGAACTCTTTTCAAGTACTAAAGGTTTCTAGTCAAGATGATACTAAGCTTGCAAAAGTTGTTGAAAAGAATGGCTCTAAGGTGAAAAAAGTCTTATGTCACTAAAGGAGAGACTTATACTTTATGGGTTTGGCAAGGAAGATGAGGGAGTAGGGAGGGGATCTTTGATGTAGAGAGTATGCGGCATTGGTGATGGCAGTAAGATTCTCCATAATAGGCATCAAAATAATTTTTCATGATACATTTCACATTGTCAAAATTGAAAAAAAATCATTAAAATTAATGAAATTATATTATTATGATTATTATTAATGTACAAGTTAGCCCTTAGGGTTAGCTCAATTGGTTGAGGCCCCGTTGCTAAAGCACCTTGCCATTGGGAGGTCATGGGGTCAATTCTCCATGATGCCCTCGGAGTTAGGCTCTGGTCCTAAATTATAATTATAATTATAATTAGAAATAAAATTATTAATTTTATGTTTTTATTTTATTTTTATATAATTTGATAAGTTAAAATATTTTATTGATAGTTATAATTTATAATTTATTTTATTTTTTAGTTTTAAGTAATGTTTTTTTTTTAATAACGTAGAAAAATCATAACCTTTTATTAAGATTATAAAAAGTTACATAAGTACATGCCTTAAGCATTCCCCATTCATCTAGCATATATCATGCAAACAAAAACTGGGCTTTTTTTAACAAGACCAGATAGTGGATATATTACCAAAAGTTGTGATGGAGCAAGCTCCTATTACAATCAACTATAGAATAAGTGGAAACTAATCCATGAGAATGTGCTGGGAACGCAGTCCCTTCTCCTGTGCTTATATTAAAAAATTCATAGATTTCTGTAGCTATTCTTGAATACTGTCTAACATATTGTCCTACTAGTAAAGAAAATTTACATAACATTGATTCTCTGGTATTTTTTCATGGTTTGTAGACTGACTACTCCTGAGAGGGCTGATTCTTCTTGTCTTGAATTCCATTTGGTTTGCTTCCTTCTTTTTCCCCTTGGGCTGCTTGTTGTTCCTTCTATTGTTTTGATGTTCCTTCTGTTGGTTGTTCCTTCTGTTGTTGTGTTGTTCCTTCTGCTTGTTGTTCCTTCTATTGGCTATGGCTGTTCCTTCTGCTTGTTGTTCCTTCTGTTGTTGTGATGTTCCTTCTACTTGTTGTTCCTTCTGTTGTTGTGTTGTTCTTCTGTTGGCTGTGGCTGTTAGTTTTGCCTGTTGTTCCTTATGTTGTTGTGATGTTCCTTCTGCTTGCTGTTCCTTCTGTTGTTGTGCTGTTCCTTTTGCTTGTTGCAACTGTTCCTTTTGTTTGTTGTTCCTTCTGTTGGCTGTGACTGCTTGATGTTCCTTTTGCTTGCTGCTTGGCGTTCCTAAGTGTGATCGACAAGGAGGAAAGGCACTGATGGGGGGAGGTAAAGAGGCAGAAATGGTCACTAGAGGGGGAAAGAGGTTGGTGGCTGGAGGTTTACACAAAGCAGATGGTTGGAAGCTTGAAATCTCTCTAGAGAGTCCTGAAATGAAGATATCCTCCGTGTTTGGGTTTTATTTCAAAATTTCGAGTACAACGCTCAATCTGAGTGTTGAGGCCAATGAATGCAGATCTGCCTGCTGTAGCTTGGTTAAGGTAGAGGATGAAGTGAGTAGGGTCCTCCATTGAGACTAAGGTTTCCTTGAGGCAGCAGACAACCTTTATTTGCCAAAGAGTCTTCTTGCTTGTTTAAATCCCGCAGAATGTGGTAAGAGTCAACTCTGTCAAAATCTTTCAAAGTGTTTCAGATTCACTGCAAAGTTTTTTTTAATGCAGGATTACAAAAATGATCTTTGGAGTTTAAAAGTTTAATCAGAAGCTCCGAGTCTCCAAAAATTTGAATTATTTTATAACCTAGCTCCTTTGCAATCTGGCAAGCTTTTAAGAGACTGTAACTCTTTGCTTCATTGTTCGAGCTAGTGCCTAGGCCCCAACTGAAGCCAGTTTCACTCGATCTATCCAGGGAAAGAATCAAACCCCCTGTACCTGCAGTTCCTGGGTCCCAGTTGGACGCTCCATCAAAGAAGATTGTGGCTTTTGAGGTCCCCTGCCACCACGTGTGAAAGTCACCTTCAGTGAGTCACAAGCACCAAGAAGGAGCATTCAACGGTTTGCTGATTGAATTGTTTCTCTCTCCTTTCGAGCAAGATCCCAGCCACGCAAAAGCTTCTGAAGGTAAAGAAGAGGTGGGAGCTGATTTACCTGTAATTTCTAGCAAGAGGGCTTTCACTTTGGCCTCCACTACCACTGAATTCGGAAGCCTATTGTTGAAAACGTAGTCATTTCTAGCCAACCACACTTTCCACTAAAGGCATTTTGGAATAGCTTGCCAGATGTTGTTTTAGACTGTGTTTTGGATTTTTTCTTAGGATTTTGGTCTGTCCAGGAGATGTAAAGAGAAACGACGGATGTCTGGGAGAGGAGGGAGCACTAAGACCGTGAAGGACCAAATTCCAGACTGCTTGTGTGAAATCACAGTCAACCAGTAAATGATTAGAGGTTTCAGTAGCAGAGTTGCATACGCAACATCTAAAGGGGCTGTGGAACCCTCTTTTGTTCAGGTTTTCACATGTTAGTGCCTTTCTATGCATGAGTAACCATGTGAAGAAATTCACCTTTGTAGGCTAAAGGGGGAACAAACTGATTTCCAGAGCTTCGGTGTCAGTGAAGGGGCATGAGTAGATTGTAAAGAGGAGAAACCTTGAGCTGCTATGTAAATTCTTGTTCTTCCCCACCCCCATTTGTCCTTGGATGAGCAGTGGACAGGGGCGAGGCCAGAGAGAGCTGTATACAACAAGTTTTTTTTAGCGTGAAGAGGTTCTGGGACCCCTGGAAAATTCCATCCTGCCCAATTCCCTTTGCTGTCCCAAGAGAAATGTTTGCAATTCGGAGGAGACCTTTTTCACTATCCAAATCTTAACTCGTTGCAGGAATTTAGGGAGGCCAAAGGGGCATTCCTGCGAATAGTATCCTCCCATAGTAAGATTCTTAGACCATTTCCTGGGATTTTGTATAAATGTTGTTGTAAGTGATCGATGCATCTTCTGCTTAAATTCCAAATTGTTGTTCCTATTGGAGTAGATGCTGTTGTAAGGTTTCTCAAGGAGCCTCCCTTTAGGTATTTCATCCAAAGGATCCTGCTGACAGGATTTTTTTTTTTCATACAACTGCCATATGATTTTTCCACCAAGAGCCAAATTTTCCAGGCGTGGATCTTGAATCTGTAACCCACCTTCCTGGAGTGGTCTTTTAAGGATATCCCATCTTACCATATGTAACTTGCTCTAGTTGCCCTTACCCCCTTTCCATAGAAAATCCTGAAGGAGCTTGGAGATCTGTTCCGTGATAGACTTGGGCACTAGCAAGAGGGAAGACTGGAAGATGGGAGGGCGGAGAGGAATGCCTTTATCAAAACCAGCTTTCCAGCCTTTGTTAGCCATTGTCCTCCCCAATATGCTATTTTTGCTTTTATCTTACTAATTACTTCGATCCAGAGGAGGGAGGGCATGGTTCCAAGGTTAAGGGAAGGCCTAGGTATTTGATATTTTCCCATTTTTCGTACCCAGGAATCCCAAGGAGCAAGCGATTCAAAGGATAACTGGATGATCTACATTCCAACTATAGACAACACTTTTTATTTTGTTGATCAAGGCTCATGTATTTTATTTTATTTTACTTATTTATTTATTTTGCGTGGTTCACGGACACCTTCGGTTAACGGGTGGCGCTACGTCCACTGGAAAAATCTGGGCTGACGCCCCTCAGCCTACTGCAAGACCTGACCCTAAGAGCTTTCGGGAATTGATCCAGTGACCTCCCATCTGGCGAGGCTCGACTTGACGGATTGAGCTAACCCTTGGGGCTTCAAGGCTCCTGTAATTAAGCAGAAGTGTTGAAGAATTTCATTGAAAACCCTTTGCTATCTTAATTGAGGCCCCTCCCAACATGAGAGAGTCATCCGCAAAGAGGGCATGATTTATAGGATCCACACCTCTTGCTGCCATAATGCTTGGGATAGAGCCTACTTCCCTTTCAACTGTTAGCCTTTTGCTTAGGGATTCTGCCAACAGGATATAAAGAAAGGGTGACAGTGGGCACCCTTGGCAGAGCCCTCTTGTAGCTTGGAAGAAATCAGCAGGTCTGCCATTGACTAGAATGTGCAGGCTTTTATCAAGTTTACAAACTCAACATTAAAACTGAAAGAGCAAAGGATTTTATAGAGGAATGAGAGTTTAACCCAGTCAAAAGCATTTGACATATCCAACTTGATGAGCATGCCTTTTTCCTTCTGAATGTGGCTAGAGTGGAGGGCTTCTTGCACTTGGATCACATTGTCTATGAGGTGCCTTCCTTTGACAAAACCGCCCTGAAGAGGGAGATCAGATTCCCTAACAGAGGCTTGAGTCTATTGGCTAAGAGTTTGGCGAGAATCTTGTATGAGGCAATGTAGAGTGAGATAGGCCGAACCTGTCGAGAGTCTCTGGGTTAACTTCTTTCGAGATTAAAGCAAGGAAGGTGGAGTTGGTGCACCCTCCCACTTTGGCTTTCTTTTGGAAGGCTTTTATCATTCAGAGGAGATCGAGTTTTATTACATTCCAGCAAGCTTTGTAAAAATGGATGGTGAAGCCATCTGACCCAGGGGCTTTATCCGGCTCCATTGACCATATGACTTCCACTATCTCTTTTTCAGTAAAAGGCTTCAATAACCCAACATTTAAATCTGCAGTGACAAGTGAAGGGATGTTTGACAAAAAGTCAGCAGCCAGATCATCATCAGAAGAACCATCCTCCTAAAATAGTTGCTGAAAATGAGATGTGGCAGCCTATTTTAAAAGAGGTTGTCCTTTGATGACTTCCCCCTCCCTGGTGGATATTTCCGAGATGTGATTCCGAGAGAGACGAGCTCTGCATTGTCTGTGAAAGAATGATGTGTTTCTATCTCAAGCTTGCAGCCAGAGGCTGCGAGACTTGAGGTGCCAATACTCCTCTTCCAGGCGAAAGGAGAGAAAAGAGTTGAACTGGGCATTCTGTTCGATGATCAGTTGAGCTTTGGTGGTTTCAGTTTCTTCCATGCCTAGTTGAATCTCAGTTAAAGCCTGCACAGTCTTTTGTCTATTGCTCGTTGGAGTGGAGAGGGTTTTTTTTTGCCCAGGTTTTTAAGGCATACTTAGTGTACTTAAGTTTTTGCTCCCACACAAGGCTGGGGGATCCTTCAACTGGTTGCAACCAAGCTTGAGTCACTTTGTCCATAAAGCCCTCTCTAGCCACCCAAAGAGGATTGAATCTAAAGGGAATAGGGCCCAAGTCTTCCTCTTTTTCTAGCAGTAGTGAGATGGGGTTATGGTCAGATGTTATCTTGGGCAGCATTTTTGAAGAGATTAAATGCTTCCACTCCATCAAAGAACTTTGAACTAGGAACCGGTCTAGACAAGCAACAATGTTGGCATTACCAATTCTATTATTGGTCCAGGTATAATGACCTTTCTCAGGTTTGAGGTCAAGAAGGTCCCAAGAAAGAATCAGAGACTCCACCGAGACATGGAAGAGATGTTTACCCCAGACTCCACCCTTTTTCTCTTTCGGATCTAAAGTGATGTTAAGATCCCCGCCAGTATGATGTTTGGGGAGTGCATATTTCTAGGAAGTCTAAGAGAGAATTCCAGTAGTCCTTCTTTTCCAGGAAATTAACAGGGACATAAAGATTGAATAGAGCCAAAGAAATCTTACTTGGAATATGTTGAAGTTCTGTGTATATCCAGTGTTGGGTTGCGAAGGAGCTTTTCAGCTGAAACATATCCTCTGACCATAAGGTTGCAAGACCCCCTAAAGTACCTCGGGCGCTGACCGCTTTTCCTGAGTTCTTATTCCACTTGATTCGACTTAAGGATAGAAGAGCATCCTCCTCTATCTTTGTTTCTTGGAGCAGGAGGATATCTGAGGGTTCCATTCTTGATAGATCTTTTACTGCTTTAGCTTTCAATGGGTTCCCCAAACCCCTACAATTCCAAGAGACAATCTGCATTATTTACCAAGGATGGAAGGAGTAAGCCCTCCCTTTTTGGGTCGAGCCCTTGTGTTTCTGTCTAATGACATTTCGATTGTAGACTGACTTCCCTGCATCTTTAATCTCTCTGACTCTTATTCTATGATATACTTACGAGACTTCCTTCATGCCTATTTGGTGTATCGCTCAAAAGAGTCTTCTTTAGAAGAACCAGGGCTATCTATCAGCTTTTTCTTTTTGATCATTTTTGCATAAGAGAGTGGGGATATGGTGCCTATTGGAGAGCCATGGGTTTCCTGCAGGGTTGTGTCTACACAAGGGATTTCTGAGGTGGCTACTCCAGTTTTTTCTTGAGATCCTGAATTTATTTCTGCATTTGGTATTTGTTCAATATACTACTGCACCTCTCCCTCTTCAAGTTCTGGTTGGTTTTGATCTTTTGGAGGGTTTAGAACAACAAAATGATTTGTTGAAGTGGTGGCATTTGTTGTGGCTTGAACTTTAGGTAGTCTCTTCCCAGAAGAGGGTCCTCCGGACTCTGCATTCCCTCCTTTCCCTTTCGCTCTATTGGTTTTCTTGGATGTGCTTGCTTTTCAGGCTTGTGTCCACTGTTTACCCTTCTCTTTTTCAGATTCTTCCTCAGTTTTCTTCTTGCAGTTTCTAGCGAAATGGCCATAGCTGTGACAATGTCAGCACTTGAAGGGGAGCTATTCATAGTCACGTTCCTGTATGTGAAACCAGCTAGCTATGGTTAGCTTGATCACCTTGGGAAACCCTGTCTCTAGGTCGACTTCAACACATATTCTGGCACACGAATATTGTTATCTCCTTTCAACCCTATCAATGTATTTGCCTAGTTTGTTCCCGATGGTTTCCAAAGATTCCGAGTTCCAGCAATGAAGAGGGAGGTGGGATAAACTTACTGAGACAGGAATGACTGAAGGAATATCCTGGGAAGGATCAAAGTTCAGCATCCATTTATTTAGATAGAACCCTTGGGGGCCCATGAAATATGGACTGTTTCAGAAAATAAGATCTCGATATTCTGTTGAATCGAAGACAGAAACATAATAGCCTCTCCCTACCAGATGATTTCAGATTCCTTAAGAGACAAGAGGCCTCTAGTTTTGCTGGACCCATCCATCAATAGATTTGGGAGAGGGCCAAAGGCCCGTAAATTGACCAATGAGCCTGCATTCTACTAGGTTCATTGCAGTCCGGCACGGGCGTTCCGCGGGCAGTTCAACAGAGGGAATGGACTTAGCTTTCTTTACAAACTTCTGCTGATTTGGGTTTGCTTTCCTCTTGCCGCAGGAGGCTACCAGATGTTTGAAGGCATCGATCTCAGGAAGGAGGGAGGGCAAGGGCCCTCTCCAGCGTCCATTTGGGCAGAACTAAAATTTTTATCAGTTAGATCATTTTAGGGTTTCCTGAAGCAACCTCTTCACATTTAATCCAAAAACCTGGGCTTTTGAAAGTAACTGTTCAACCCAAAAAAAAGACAAATTATCAACTAAAGACATAAATAAAAGTCTGTAAAGAGATCATAGGCTAGTGCCAACAACGTTATATGACTGTCAAAGACCACTATATGAGCCATCAACAAAAAACAAAAATTAACAAAAGGGGGCATTATTTTAAATATCAAGGAAATAATGATGTTGATATGTGTGTTCTATCCCTTCTATGGATTTGCTGATTTTCCATATGCCCTGATCCTGTCCAACACCAGCTTTAAATAGTGAGCCTGC
Organism: Pinus tabuliformis; assembly: GCA_031772625.1. Taxonomy (NCBI): domain Eukaryota; kingdom Viridiplantae; phylum Streptophyta; class Pinopsida; order Pinales; family Pinaceae; genus Pinus; species Pinus tabuliformis. The sequence goes on from CM062820.1 coordinate 692,290,397, forward strand.
TTCCACATTTCTCTCCCTGTCTATATGGCAACATATGACACAGTCAAAAGAATATTTTAGTTTGAATAATTTCTTCTAATACAGGCAACAAAGTATGTATGTGACATCTATGGACAACATTGAACCAATTGATTAGGTTTAATGAATCCCCAAATATCTGTAAATACAAGCAACCTAGTTCCAGTGCCGAGCACAAAAAAAGTTTTAAGGAGAGAAGCTTTGCAAAATTGTTAGTCCATCTTCTCAGGGCATTTTTTGACTTCAAGAATCGATGCCTATTGAGGTGGAGAACTATCCCACCACCACACATCCCTTGTTCATTGCAAGCACCATCAAATTAGGCCCAAGGGATATGTTGGTTAATTTCCTCTGCTAATATTACTTGAGTAGCTGATAATGAAACTTTTGCAGGCATTAAAGGGTATATGACTACGATTTATGATACTATAAATGTAGGGGTATAGGCCTGATCTCTGAAGATTGATTTGTTCATGGCTAGCCATATTCCCAATAGAGGAGATGAGGTATGTTCCTATGCATTTTATCCTGTGCCTATCCCACCATAATTTCCAGGCTTCCCCAAAAGATTGACCTCCCCATTCCAGGTTTGTCCCTAGATCTTGTCTTACACACTACAAGGTGCTCAATATAAAAAGTATAATTAAAAAATAAATGCTTTAATGATTCCTCTGTATTTTTACACAATATGCACCATCTCAGACCTTCTTTGCATCTTCTTTTTAAATTGTCCCAAGTCGGGATTTTATTTATGGTGACACACTAGAGAAATAATCTTGCTTTTATTAGATAATTCAATTTCCATATCCTTTTCTACCTCCAATCTTGTTCAATTTGTAGCTGCCTCTGAATCTAGACAAGGTATCCAAATTTTGGAGCATAGAAACTTGAAGGTGCAGAAATCCATTTCAACTCATCTTTTCTCTCTCTAATTATGATATGTAATATTTTCAACTCTGCTATGTACTCTTTCCAAATTTTTGCAAATTCATCATTTAACTATAACTGATCTACCCTCACCCACCCTTGGGACTAGAAAGTTATCCTTCAATCATCCTGTTAGCCTCCTACTGCAGCAGGTATTCATCTTTCATGATTGACATTTTTACATGCCAAATATGTCATACTTTGCAAGCTGCAGTGTTCCATATTTCCAGAAGAGACCAAAATAACAAAAACAAATGCCAGAAGTGTGCTAGTCCAAAGGCCACTGCTGTACCATTTTTTATGAGTTCTTTTTTAAAGGAAAGGCCAAACAACTTAATCTTGGCCTCCCTAGACTTCAATTTCCTGTTTTAGAATGTAGAGAATGTATCTGTCCAAACAGTTTAATCTTGGCAGATTTTGTAGATAGATAGAGTATCAAAGGGACCCAACTGTTTAATCTGGGCCTGGCAGAATAAGTGCAGATTTAGATAGGAAACATTCAAAAGAAAAATTGTAATTCTGGGTCTGCAAGTCTAAGTGCACCCTAATCAAAAAGAAGAAAAAATGTTAGGAAAGTAGGCTGGGTAGGTAGCTGTGTGGTTGCAGAATGATAATTTGTGATCAATTTTGTGGTACAAAGTGTTTTATCTTTTCAGATCACAGTGCAGGCAGTTTTTTCATGCAAAAGGGCTCAAAGGTGACATCACTAACTTCCCCTTCTTCTAATTCCCCAAGTCACTTACTAACTCCCAAAGAGGTTAAGATCTGTTGGAGCCTCTTAGTTTCATCATCATCCATATCAGTCACTTTGGTGAAGATCTCGTTCACTCAAGGATCTCAGTTCCTTTCAAGTTATTCTTCCAAAATTTAGCCTAAGGTCCCTGACCTAAGCGCTTGCTGGTCACCTTCATATTAACTATTAACAGTATTATATAACTCCCTATCAGTTTTCCCATCCCCCTATTAAACTATGTATATGAAACTCCCCTATGTAAATATTCCCTCCCTGGCAATATAGCCATATTTTTCTAAGTCTGGGGAAAAAATGGTCCATCTGGGGCTGTTTTTAGCCCATCCGAGTCGTAACAGGGATTAATCTGACACCTGGTCAGACTAATAACCTTTCCCCTAGCCCTTAAACCCTCAAAAACCCCTAATTCACCCCCAAACCAAAGTTTTGTGCATAAAATATTAACCGCTCATTTAAAAACCCATAAAGCCCCAATTCCTAAGTCTAAAACACTAACCCGCGCTCATTAAACTCGTTTAACTCTCAAACTCCGCCATTCCCATAATTAAACCCACCCGCACATACATTAAAAAAAGAATATCCCCGCCCTAACTACCCGCCACCTCGCGTCTGCCGCCAACCGTTGGATTGCTCGCCCCGTAGATCAACGGTGGGCGGGCCGCCCCATCCCCGACCTGCCCGAAGGTTAGCGTCCGGGAGATGGGCGGTATTACCGCCGTACCTCCCGCCACGCGTCACCTTCTGGGCTATGGCGGAGGCCCCCCTGACAAAACCGCTCGTGCCCAAAGGCGTGCGCCGTGAAACCGCTTACCGCCCTCTCCCCTGTGACGTAAGCCCCACGTCATCCGCCGCGTCACCCCCCTTGCCCCGCCATCGTACCACCGAGTCATCTGCCACGTGTCCTGCCACTGTGTCCCTGCCACCGTACATGCCACGTCACCATCCGTACAGGATGACGTCATCATGCTGACGTCATCCCGCCACGTCATCATGCTGACGTCACCCGCCGTACAACGTCACGTCATGTTGACGTCATCATCAGTTTTTTGGCGCAGAGGCGAAAATCGCACTTCGGGGCCCCGGAATCCAATTCTGAGGCAGTTTTTGATGAGCGATTTGCGCTGCTCATCGCTAGATTTTTTGGCCTGAATGGGGAATCTTCAGGGAATCATTTCATTTTGTGGCCCCCAGCAAGCCTGAAAGGCGCCGAATGACCCATTTTTCTTCGCGAAGCTTGCCGGAAGGAGCAGAAAACAGTTTTGAAGGAAACAGAGGCCGAACAACGGCCATTAAATGATGATTTAGACCCACAGCACATCAGAACAGCATCTACTTATTGCCAAAGAGTATCAGAGGAAAAAGAAGAGCCAAGGAGTATCAGTCAAAGATTTTTTAGGGGCTCAAAGCACCTGAACATTGATGAGCCCCCCAGAAAGTCAAATCAAGAAGAGTAAGCCCGTCCTAGCTCTCAAATCACAGTCAGAAGCATTCAATGCTGCCGAACAACAAGGGTACAAAGACCAATGCACAGTTATAAGAGATGAACAACACAGAGCCACCAGGACAGACATTAACTCATTTTGATACAGCTGCCCCCAGCATAGCTCAAAGATATTTTCTGGCATTTATTTCTGGATAAGATTAGGTTAAAAATAATCAGTTTTCTGTCAGACCTGTTAGTCGGCTATAATAGATAAATTTTGGATAAATCTTCCCTATATATACCACCCTCTGTATTGTTTAAAGAGTTGGTTGGTTGATATCTTCAGTTGAGACTCGCATTGTATACCTGATATGTTTTCTATAATCAAAGACTGCTGAAAGGCTTGGAGGAAAGACTGTCTGCTCTGTGTCTAAATTTTGAAGAAGTGAATTTGGAATTCTTGTGCTGCAACATGACTCAATAAGTTTTCCTACCTCTGTTTTTTCCATTGATATACCATCTAAAATAGCAGAAAGAAAGAATAGTCTAGAATTGGTTTAACTGCCCTCTATGCTCATTTTCTGTTGTTTCTTTATGTTTTCCTCTGGATCAGTCATAAATATGAATTCCCTCTGGCTCATATTTCCCCTAATCCATTCATCTTTGACAGTTGTCTAGGAATTCTTAATTGCTCCTAGACAGAGCTCATTCACCTTCCCCCTTTTAAGCTGAGTGAGAGATTCTTTGTTGCCTCTCATTCCTTATCCCTCATTCCATCCTTTTAAGCTTAAGTGTTGTTTCATGAGCAGCTACCTTGCTCCTTATTTCTCTTGTGACCAAGAAAATGCACCAGCAGTCCGACTCCTTGACTCCACGCCCAATGGTTTGAAACTTACCAGACTATGTTTTGCCTCTCTACCTAAAAACATCATCCTTCCCACCAAAAACAAAACAAAAACCCTCTGAACTCGAGACCTAGCCTAAAATCCTTTTTAAACAAAGCTAAATCTGAAAGAGAGAGCCCTCTCTGATTGCAGGTGGGCTAGAACCTGCAGTCCAAAGTTGGTTTGTGGTTACCTCGGCCGTATCCTTTCCGGAGCTTAAGGACAACCTGAGTGATAACACATCCATAGCTGGCTTAAGAAAGTTATTCCTTGATTATTTAAACATTTCACTATTTCAGAGGCCAAACTGAAATTTTCTGGTCCTCCTACCTAGGGGTCAAGGCCTACTTTGAATTTCTCACCATTGCCTACTTTCCATGCCAGGTCGGAGCCAACAATATTGAAAGCTTCTACTGTCGCCAACTCAAATTAGTCAACTCAAAATTTGCTTGGAAGAAAACAAAGTAGCCATAGATACTTTGAAGCATCAACTCATAGAAAGGAAAATCATAATGAGAAGTTAGAATGTGAAGTAGTAAGTCTAAGAAAGGAACTTGAGAAAATAAAAACTCTGAATCTTAGATTTGTTAAAGGATCTGAAAGCTTAGATGAAATTATCAAAGTACAACACACTAGAGAAACATATCAAAAAGAAAAGTCTTTAGCCACCACCGGAAGCTATCTAAGTGCAACAAAAACTAGTTAGAAAAGCTTCAGTCCTCAAAAAAAAGAATAAAGGCATTCCATAGGTAAATCATATTCACTCTAATCCAAGGATGATCAACAATAGAAGCACTAGTCAAAAGGTAAACAACACTAGAAGATTCTATAATCACAAAAATTTCTTATTTAATGGACAATGTTTCTCATGCCATAATTTTGGTCATAAGGCTACTCAATGTGATGCATACAAAACCATCATGACTAGAGAAGCAAGAAAACAAAGGAATGGGATAGGAGTCAAGAAGAACACTTCTAGTAACTTCTCACCTCATAAAGATGAATTTGAATGCTTATTTTTCAATAACTTTGGACATGAAGAATCTGAATGCAGGAGAAAATTACAACCAACATCTCAAAAAGAGCAAATACCAACAAATTCTAAGATATGGAAAAGAAAGGAGTTACAGTATAAAAATTGTGGCATAACATTGTTTGCAGAAGGACAAGAAAATCAATGGTACATTGATAACGGATGCTTAAAACACATGACATGTGATAAAGATAAAATTATTTCATACAATGCTTTAGAGAAAGAAAATAATGTCACTTTTGGAAATGACTCACCTGCTGTCATTAAGGGAAAAGGTTTAATTTTTCTAAAAGAAAAGGTTAAAGCTGGTAATGTTATGTATGTTGATGGATTAAAGCATAACTTGTTGAGTGTTAGCCAAATGTGTGACCAAGGAAATTGTCTTGAAGCATGCCAAATTTTCAAGGATGCAGGTTGGTTTGAGTTTTTCCAAAGGCTGGAGGGATCAGACAGAGAAATTGCTATGGAATTCACTAAGAATTTGAAGAGGAATCAAATGGAGGTCAGGGGATTGCAACTGGAAGTTACAGAGGAGGTAATTTCTCATGTGATGACATTTCCAACAGAGGGAAAGAGGTGGTTCAACAGAAAAATCAATGACCCCTCTTTGAAGGAGGATTTTCTCCAAGGAGAAGAACAACTGGTAAAGAAAGGAAGAGGAATTGATAGATGTCACTTCCCCAGCCATGGGCAGATGTTTCCCTTTACCTCATTAAGTATATCACCTGTGAGGGAAGGGAAACAATTGTATTTAATTATCACTTCCCGTTGCTAAATCACCTCCGACATCAATAGATGATAAACCTCTTGTATTTTCTGCTGGAGAATATCAGGCATATGGTTGCGGCCGTGAAGACAGTTGCACACCTAGAGAACTGCATCACAAACCATGACCTCATCAAGCTAATTGTGTTAGACGCCCTAAGTCACCAGGGCAAGAGTTGGGATGAATTCATGAGGAAGAAGGCTAGGACTACCCGAAGGAAGTGAGTTGGGACTTCTAAGGAAGCTCCGACGGAAACCAAGGAGCAGCCCCAGCCCTCAAAAGTAAGGGTTGGAAAGAGACCAATTGACAAGACATAGGTGATAAGTGACTGAAGCAACGAGTAAGGGATAGTAGGAACCCTGAGTCCCCAACCACATCTGAGAAGAACAAGGAGGCGACAAGGCAGGAAAATGAAGAGCAGGATCGTCTAGAAATTCCCTCACTAGGCAAGAACAAGACCCAATCCTTGCTGCTTAAAATTGAAAGTTTAGAAAGAGAAAATGAAAATTTAAGACAATAGTTAGCAGAGGACAAGGTAGAAGAAAGGGCCTCAGGGTTAGATACTTTGGCTGAGGTTGTAGATAGTCCAGGGAGGAAATTTTATGGGTTGTGTGTGTGCACGACTTGTGCTAAAGAACTAGTGGTAGCGGGGTATAGAGTCTTGCAGTGGACACCCTTTCGAGGAAACACAAACTGAGTCCTAGGACTGACGCACAAGACACCGTTCAAGATGTTGCTGATACAGAAGAACAAGCAATTGAAACGGAGCATACCATAGAGAGTAGCTTGGAAGTTGATACACAAGAACCCTTGGATGACAATGTTTTTACACAAGAACTAGCAGCGGAAGCAAAAGCTAACCAAGGGGAAAATGATACACAAGAATCTGTGGATGACACTGCTGTTACACAAGAACCAGCAGTGGAAGTGAAAGCTAACGAAGGAGAAAAATAATTTGTTACACAAGAACCCATTGATGACACTACTGTTACACAATGACCCATTGTTAGTGCATGTGAGAGAACATCGGGTCTTGATGAGGATGGTGTTCGAAAAGAATTTTTTTGATACTAGAATTACAAAAATGGAAACAACAGGCACTCTCTCTGCAAGAGGGAATGATCTCACTCAAGGCTCATCAGCAAATGATGAATTCACTTTGGGAGAAGTGGTTAAAGGAAGAATAGGTGAGAGAATGGAAGAGCAGAGGAATAAAGAAGCTATGAAGAAAAAAAAGGAACAACTGCAACTGTTACAGTGGCAAGTTCTTGACCTAACAAACGAAAGGACGAAGCTTTGAGAACTTGCCTTGAACCTATTAGGCTGCAGGAGGCCTTCCCCATCATATTCAATGTTCCTATGGGAACAATATTATTTGTTTCAATTAAAAGAAGTTTTTGAAAACAAACCATATTTCAGTTCTTCTATTCGCACTTT